>JANCRC010000002.1:20957500-22207500 GCA_024362995.1 Heteromeles arbutifolia
CTACAGCATGAATATTTCTTATTGTTTAGAGATGATAAAGTTGAAATATTTGAAGATAGAAGCCTTGAAAAACATGTCGTCGCAGTACAAATGACAGGAAACATATGTTTTCCTCTCATCATGAAGGATATAATGCCATCTGCATTGAAAGCAATAGCGGAAGAAGACTCTTAAGAGTGGCACAAGAGATTTGGTCACTTGAATTTTCAGAGGTTGCATATGTTGGCTGATAAGGAAATGGTATTGTGCATGTCTAAATTGAAGAAATCAAATGCTATCTCTGAACGATGTATCGTAGGAAAACATCACAGAGAGGCATTCAGTAAGGACGTGACTTGGAGAGCAAATAAACCACTAGAGTTGATACATTCTGATGTATGTAGTCCTATGCAGGTCACTACACTTGGAGGAAATAGACACTTTCTGATATTTATTGATGACCATACCGGAATATGCTGACTATATTTCTTGAAGCTTAAGTCAGGCGTATTATGTGTATTTAAAAGCTTTAAAGCTATGGTTGAGCTTCAAAGTGGTTATCAAATTCAAAAATTGAGAAGTGACAGAGGGGGAGAATATACTTCTCTAGAGTTTCAAAGCTTCTGTGATGATCTAGGCCTTGAAAGGCAACTGACAATGGCCTATTCCCCTAAACAAAATGGTGTTGCTAAGAGGAAGAACATGACCATTATTGAAATGGCTAAAATCATGTTACTTGATAAGAAGCCACCTTATGAGTTTTGGGGAGAAGCTTTTAACACTGTAGTATATCTTCTAAATAGATGTCAACTAAAGCTTTGCAAGACAAGAATCCATTTGAAGCATTTAGTGGTAGAAAGCCAAGAATAAAACATCTCAGAGTGTTTGGCTGCATTTGTTACAATCATGTTCCTGGACAACTAAGATAAGAACTGGATAAAACTTATGTGAAAGGGATCTCTGTTGGTTATGGGAAGCTGTGAAGGGTTACAAAATTTGTAACTTAGCAATCAAGAAGGTTTTCGTGTCAAAGAGTGTTATATTTTATGAAGAAGGTGTATGAGACTAGAAAGCTGAAAATGTAATTGCCATGACATTTTCAATGAATTTGAACCTAAATGAGAAGGAACAAAAATAATCTCGTGAGCAGCCAGCAGGTGTGGGAGCATTTGTGGAGCTAAAAATAATCCCAAAAATCCTGGAGGCAACACGTGTAATTTTGGAGAAGAAAGACGAGATTTCCCTCGTCAGATGAGCGAGGCACACCCAAATTCCCACACGCATGCAACGGACAATAGCGGCTCGAAATTCTCTCCATCCATGTAAGAGTCAAAGGTGATTATTATGGAATTTATTCAAATTCCACTCATCATTCCCTTGTTCATTTCATTGAATAAGGTAACTCTTAAACTCCCTTATTTAATTTAGAATAATTGTCATAGTAATTTCAAGATATTATTTCACATAATATCTTGAATTACTCCCAACCCTAATGGCCGGTCACCCTCCTATAAATACCCCACTTATCCCACTAAAATGTTAAGCCATTTGCTACCCAAAAACTCCTAAAAATATATTCTTTTCAGAATAATAACTTTGGTATCACAGATTCTTCGCTCAAAGCTCTGCCATTCATCGTGGATGCGTGAGATTTTTGGCCTTAATAGAAGGTGTTAATATTTTGCAGGTGCATTTTCGTCAAATTAAGAGATAGTGGAAATTTGCATCCACAATAGTATAATAAAGCACATCATCACATAATGATTCCTATTACACCGATTCCAATTTATCAAAACCAAAATTCAATAACAACGCATATAATAACTGAAATCCGGAGTGAGTAAGCTAGCAATATAGTTTTCTTGGTACTAATTTCTAGAAAGGCCGAGGACTATAGATTCATATTATCTCTTCGAAACACATGAATTGAATTGAAAGTAATGTCCTGCATGTCACAGTTATACCACAGGGTGTGCTCTAATTTGTGGAGTTTAAAAGAGGGAAACGGGTGAAGACTGAAGAGGGAATTGGAGGTCCCCCTTAGAATTATTTATTTAATTTTAATTATATGCCTAAATGGCATTGTTTTGTTGGTTTTCTAGGGAATAAAATTGAAACGTCGAGCGCAATAGCAACAAAGTTAGGCGCTAACTAGACCCTAGCGCCTAGGTCAGGCATAGGCGAACTAGGCAGATTTAAGTAAATTATTGGGTAAAGTACAAAAAACTACCTCAATTATTGGTATCACGACACTTTCATACCTCATCTTTAGAATTTGGTCCAATGTTATACCTTTCGTTACTTGGCCGTTTACTTTTCAGTTAAATGCTGACGTGGCTTGATTCGGGGCCCACTTTCTATTAAAAAATTATTAAAAACTAAAAAACAAATTATTTAATATTTTTTAAAATAATAAAGAAAAGTAAAAAAAACAAATCCCTCTGTTCGTCCCTTCCCCCCTCTCCCCATCTTCAACTTCTTCCCTCTTAATCTTCAACCAAAAAAAAAAAAAAATTGAAAACTCATCAACCCGCACCCCCCCCCCCCCCCCGAAGAAGAAGAAGAAGGAGAAGGAGAAGGAGGAAGAAGAAGAAGAGGAAAAAAAAAAATCCAACCCAACCCAGTTGGCCCCCCCCCAAACCCCCTGCAACCCAGAAAGAAGAAGAAGGAGGAAGGAAGAAAGAGGAAGAAGAAGAAGAAAAAAAAAAAAAAAAAAAAAAAAAAGAACCCCAACCCAACCCAATTCGTCCCCCCTCCGCAACCCAAAAAGAAGAAGAAGGAGAAGAAAAAGAAAAGAAAAAAAAAATCCAAAGCGAACCCAGTTTGTCCCCCCCTAAAACCCAACCCCCTGCTAACCCCAAATCCACCACTCTCATCCATTCTCCACATCCTCTTCCGCACCCATCCTCCACCTTCTCCACGCACCAATCTTCCAGCCGACGAGATCTGAGTTTTTTTTATTTTTTTATTTTCTTTTTATTTTTCTGGGTTGTAGGAGGGAGAAGAGGGGGTGAGGGGTGGTGGGGAGGGGGGAAGACAAACTGAGGGTGGGTGCGGGGGAAAACAAATTGGATTTATTTTTTTTGTTGGGGGTTACAGGTGGGGGGAAGAAGATGAAGATGGGGAGAAGAGAGAGGAGGGGGGGAGGGGGAGGGACGAATTGAGGGTTGTTTTTTTTTTTTTTTTTACTTTTCTTTATTATTTTAATATTTAAAAAATATTAATATTTTTTATTTTTTAATAATATTTTAATGATTTTTTAATAGAAAGTGGGCTTCGAATCAAGCCACGTCAGCATTTAACTGAAAAGTAAACGGCCAAGTAACGGAAGGTATAACATTGGACCAAATTCTAAAGATAAGGTATAACATTGTCAATTTTAAAAGATGAGGTATGAATATGTCGTGACATCAATAGTTGAGGTAGTTTTTTGTACTTTACCCTAAATTATTATATATTATATAAATAAGTGTCCAATTACACTTAAAAAACTTATACTTAATTTAGGAATTTGGGTTTATTTAACATACAACATATAAAAATATTAGAATTTTTGCTTTAATTAGTATCTTAGTAATTTGATGGTATGAGATGAAAATTCAAGTGATTACTAGTTTGTAGTGCTTTACGAAATCTTTTTGAGAAGTCTTATGAAATTTATTATAAATTTTAAAAGAATTAATGGTGTTAAACATGTGAATAAGGGCTAGTTCTGACACAGCACGCCCTACCTACGGGTCACGTGACGGCCAGCACGCCCTACCTACGGGTTCGGGTGTGTCAAGTTCGCTATTATTGTGCTTAAAAAAAAATTGTTTTTGCTGCGCTTTGAGAATAAATAGCTGTAAAATAAAGTGTTGAGTGTTTGCCTTACCTTTTTGGTAAAAGTGCTTTTATTAAAAAAAAATAGTGTCTAAGTATTTGGTAAACTTTTATATAAATTACTGTGAATATGTTAAATGACTAAACATAATATGATATTTAATGTGATATAATAATTGTCAAAGAGAATTATGTAAGGGCAATGATTGTAATGTTTTAAAATATGTGGGGGTATACTTGTTATTTGAAAATTTTATTAAATAGACACCGATTACTACACTTTGAAAAAAAAAAATTATTCTTAGAAGCATGGTAGAGTTTTCCTTTCTATACTTTTTTTGCAAGTGGCCATTTACCACAGTGGTGGAAAGGTGTTGTGCCTAGGCCTGGCAAACGGGTCATGTATGTCGTGTTTGTGTAACACCTGTTATCTTAACGGGTCGTGTCGTGTCACACCCGTTATCTTAACGGGTCCTTAATAGGTTAGGTCACTTTTGGGTAAAGTGACCCGACCCGTTATGACCCGTTAAGAAATTTTTTTTTCTTTCTTAAATTTGCACATACCACACATTGCCACATAAATATTACTTCAAAACATTAAAACACATTTGTCGTTTAAGTACTACATCTACACTCGAAAATAAGAGCCTTTTTCTTTGTCGGACTTGTATTTGTATCTTCTGTATTTTCACTTCCATGATCAGGTTGCATTCCCATTGTCATTTCCACTGACCCTCCATCACTAAGGTTCATAAAATCTTGCTCTACAGCATGCATTGCTTCAAGAAAGAAAAACAAAATTGTAAAATCTTCCTCATACCAATTTCATACCATATCCATTTCAATTTCACATATATAATTGCACTCAAACAGTAAGCAAATTTCCCATATCCATAATTCCATATCAATTGCATCGGCAAACGCCAAACAGTAAGCATCTTTATATCATATATAAGAGTTTTTATCATTTATAGCCATAATCTCAAACTTCAAACCTCATGTGCAGAATCATGAGAGCATACAATCGTAATTTCCAACAAAATGAATAGTTGCAGAATACTATTTAAAAATATGCAGAAACTGTATTAAAAAAAACATAGTTTTTCTGAAAAAATACCAATTAATTAGCACACAAGAATATTCGAAAGTTGTAGTTTTGTGAAATTTTCATCATCGTCTTGATTGTAGGCTTGTATATGAAGAAATTAAATTGATAATTTGATTGACTTAATTTCCATCCGAATAAATACATCTTCATAAAATGTTTAATTTCATCATGCTCCTCTTTCTATCTTAAACCATTAAAATGAAAAAGAACAGAGAAGGAAAGAACATAAAGAAAATCTCTATTCAAAATCCAAAGTCCCTATTCAAAATCCCAAAAGCCCTAATTCAGTCCCTATTCAAAATCCCTAATTCAGAAACATGAATTTCAGAAATTCCGAATTCCAAAAGTCCTAATTCAGAGTCCCTATTCAAAATCCCTAATTCAAAAACTTGAATTTCAAAAATTCCTAATTCCAAAAGCCCTAATTTAGAAACCCTAATTTCAGAAATTCCTAATTCGAAAAGCCCTAATTCAGAAACCTTTAGTTTATTGCAGGAATTTCTTACCTTGTGCAGTGAGGATGAGTGCGAACTGAGACTGAGAGCTCGATTCAGGAGTCGAATTTGGGTGGTACTGGTATGGACAGTGGGTGAACCGGTGAGGAGTGAGGGTGACAGTCTGGGTAAGGTCAAGACTCGAGGACGACGAGGAGAGTGAGCCGGTGAGGTCACTGATCTGAGACTGAGGTGAGGTCCGTGAGGAGGGTGAGGTGTCGCGTCCGCGTGAGGTCTCCAAGATGAAGTGACGAAGTCGATCGAGAGAGACAGAGAATGATTTGAGTCTGAGTTAATGAGAGAGAAGAGGAATAGCCTACAATGGACGGCTGAGATTAAATCTCAGTCGAGCCAATGGTTATCAATTTTTTAAATTTAATAAAATATATATATGTATATATATATATATAATTATGAAATGGACAACTGAGATTTAATCTCAGCCGATCCAATGGTCATCAATTTTTTAAATTTAATTATATATATATATATATAATTATGAAATGGACAACTGAGATTAAATCTCAGCCGATGCAATGGTCATCAATTTTTTAAATTTAATATATATATATATATATATATATCATTATATTATATCATTATGATAGTCTTTAGGGGTATAAAATTGTTAAATTAATATATATAATTATTATAGTTTATTCATACTTTTATTAAGTACAACATAAGATTTTGTGATATCCACTAGTGTAAATATTTTAAATTGAAGATCAAATTCATTCTTTGTATTCATACAGGGTCAAGGAGTGTAGCTATAAAAAAATCATTAAAATCGGAGTTAAAATAACCGTTAAATCGTGATTTTTCTTTTTATAACTGTCGAAAAGTTTTGTCCTGTTACGGGATCTCTAAATGTTTGTTTTTTGCAATTTTTGGTGTATGCGATCTCAAAGTATATACAAACATGTTTGACAGTTGGATCATTGAAACTAGTTTCGTAGAATGCGCGTATCTCATCAAAACAATAGATTCACTAACACTTAAAGAGTTTATTCATACTTTCATTAAGTATAACATAAGATTTTGTGGTATCCACTAGTGTAAATATTTTAAATTGAAGATCGAATTCAATCATTGTATTCATATAGGGTCAAGGAGTGTAGCTGTAAAAAATCATCAAAATCGGAGTTAAAATAACCGTTAAATCTTGATTTTTCATTTATAACCGTCGAAAGGTTTTGTCCCGTTACTTGATCTCTGAATGTTTGTTGTTTGCAATTTTTGGCGTATGCGATCTCGAAGCATATACAAACAAGTTTGACGGTTGGATCGTTAAAATTAGTTTTGTATGATGCATATCCCATCAAAACGGTAGATTCACTAACACTTAAAGTTTATTTATACTTTCATTAAGTATAACATAAGATTTTGTGGTATCTACTATTGTAAATATTTTAAATTGAAGATTGAATTCATTCATTGTAATCATATAGGATTAAGGAGTGTAGCTATAAAAAATAATCAAAATCGGAGTTAAAATAACCGTTAAATCGTGATTTTTCGTTTTATAACCATCAAAAAGTTTTGTTCGGTTACTTGGTCTCTGAATGTTTGTTTTTCAATGGTATATATATATATATATATATATATATATATATATATATATATATATATATATTAAGTATATTTAAATCTATTTATTTTGTACGTATAATTGACCGGTACGCGGAGTAGTACATCACGTGTCTTTATAAAAATAGTGGGATATGCGTGATAAAAAGTGAATAACTTAAAAAAAATAAAATTTTTCACCACTTCTATTAATTTTCATTTTTCTCTCTCTTTTTTGTTTCATTTTCAGCATTTCTTATAATTTTCATTTTCCCTCCCTTCTTTTTCTTCAAAGGGCGGCAGCCTACCTATCTTTCCCTCTCTTTTTTGTTTCCTTTTCAGCTTTTCTTATAATTTTCATTTTCCCTCCCTTTTTCTTCAAAGGGTGCGGCATGAATGGAATGGAATTATGGAATCAATGGATGCATATTAATTAATAATTATTATAGTTTTTATAAAATTTAATTTAAAATTTAATATATATATATATATATAAAATTATTATAGTTAATATTTTGGGGGTATAATTATTATAGTATATATAATTATTATAATTATTATAGTTGATTTAATATATATATATATATATATATATATATATTAGTTTTTAGGGGTATAAAATTGTTAAATTAATATATATAATTATTATAGTATTTTTTTAGGGTTATAAAATTATAAAATTAATATTCTACTTATCGTGTATCGTGTTACCCACGTGTATACGCGAATCAACCCGTTATCTTAACAGGTGCTTATCGGGTTACCCGATAACGACCCGATTCGTTATCGTGTCGACCCGAACACCTGTTAATTTGGTGTCGTGTCGTGTCGGGTTATCGGGTCGTGTCAGGAATTGCCAGGCCTAGTTGTGCCCTTGCATAACAGCGTGGGTTCAAACCCTGCTAGTGGCTAATCTAACATCTAATCTGACAAAATCTATCATTTGACAAAAAAAAAAAAGCTATTTTTTTTTTTTTAAAACATCACAATTCCGGACCAGAGCTAAAAAACATTGGCTGAGTGATGGAGATATGCAAGTGGTAACTGATGTAATACATCTGGCGCCACACCTCCCGATTTTTTTGTCGACATATATATATATATATATATATATATATATATATATATATATATATATCACCTCCCAATTCATAAGGCCTTTATTGAATAGTATGCAAGGGCATAATTCATCCCTGACTGATCAAATAATCACTTAGACGGGTATACCACTTCCGTCGGATTGTAAGTGAACGCCTCAAATAAGTTAAGATGGTGTTCCGTGGTTTGGAACTATTTGAACCAGTCCATGTAATTCTTCCAGAACTTACATGTAAATCTCTGTATCTATATCCCCATGGAGAAAACACTAACCGCATTTCATAATGCTGCTATCAATCACATGACGTTTGAGAGAAACCTTGCGTTGTAAGGTATGCATCATATCGCACTATTTCTTTCTTCTCATAACGCTTCCTTTCCCACTTGTAACACAACAGGGTTACCTAGGGCAATGTAGAAACGACAGATCCAATACACACTTTGGTAAGGAATTTGACCTGGATTGCAATTTCGGTTGTCCAATCAGTTCTACATTGTCACTTAATCAACGGAACACGGTTCGATATCGTTGCTTTTTATTTATGTCGGTAGCTACCATATAAGTGAAAACATCATCAATGGTAATCTTATTTCAATTCTGTTTAGCTTACCCAAACTAGTATACTGGACCAAGAACATCAAGTCTCGGGAGTAATCCGGATTAATCTCATGAGATGGAAATGATTTGAGACAGCGATCGAGTTTAGATTCATTGTTGTGCCGTGTCTTCCTCTTCTAGGGAAGTGAATCCTACAAACCGAGTGATCTGTCATGCTCTGGGCCAAGACAAATTGATTGGCTATCTGCCGGTGTACCGGACTTTCCAACAGGGGCATCCAAACCGTTAAACAGGGGCGACACACCCTCCAGGGATGTTGACTCGACGTCCGTTAAGTACGTCTATCCTTGCAGACATGTTTGCAGCTAGTATATGATCTCGTCACTTTAGCTAGATCAGAGGAATGCGTTTGGAGCAACATTCTGAAAGCTAAATCTCATCGCACTTGCTTGTCACACTTATGCGGTATGAGGATCGAGATGAGACATAGTGAGCAACGTCCACGCAAATTTGCACTGTTCTACAGGAAAGTTGACGTTCTTATCTCCCTCTAACGGCAGGAAGACTGTCTCATTAAAGTGACAACCCGCAAATGAGCGGTAAAGAGATCGCATGCAAGGGCTCTAAGAGAGCTAGTGTGAAGGAGAATCATGATCAACAAAGATTCACATCCTTCTTTGAGGACCCATATTGGTACGTTATGGCGGCACAACTTGGCACATGGAATGCTTACCCAAATGCGTAAATACGAAAATTGTCAGGTTCGTACCCAGTAGGCACAGGATCCTTACTTCGGGTAAGGAGATGCGTCGTAGCATCATTGTTTGACCTAAGTGTCCCAAAAGGTCATGCCAAAGCAAGTAAATTGCTCAATCACCCGGCTCCAAGCAGGCCAATGTGGTGTGTTCCCAATTGGGAGACAACCCATTGGCCGCAAATCAAAGCTTCAGGCTCATTCTTGGAGGTGGTGAAAAGATATTCACTCTATTTTCTTCAGTGGTTTCATTTATGATCATTGTCATCTCGAATATCCTTAAAAACTCAACGACAGGGAGAATTTAAGGTCCCTTAAATGGTAATTCAGTATCATTCATACAACGAGGAGCGTGCCAAATGCTCTTAATTAGGTTGGATAGACCTGAAGTCATTGTTAGAGATGTGATTTAGGTGTAAAGCTAGTGTACGTAGTACACATTCATCCAAACAACTAACTTTCCCACATTCCTATCTAATCACGTGTTTAATTGAATCGGTCACATGTATACAAGAAACATGATTCAATTAACTCGTATTCGAGGACAATATCAATAAGATTATCCATAAGTAAAACAATCACCAAACATGAATCCAAGAGCATGGAAAAATGTTCACAAAGTAAATGGTTTACTAAGGGGATTCGGCCAACAAGGTCATCTATGTCAAATTTCTGCTCTTCCAACAATGTTTGGTGGAGCAAAATTAGTCTCACATATTGACTACAAGAATGATACTCCTCAACGACATTGGTAAGGGCACGAACATGTGCATAACCAATGATCTATTCCATCGAGACGGAAATAGATTCTGCAGGGTTGAGGTTTGGAAATATATCCCCTATTCTTGAAGTTTTAGGTCTCAGGTGTCAAGGATCATGCTTCGGGCATTATGCCACACCTTGGCAGGCCCTGATTTTACCATATGTTTGTGGTAGTAATCAGATCCGAGAATTTGGTAAACTTTCGCTTTCTACACTTGTTGCTTCAAGAGCGAGTTAGAAACAAGGAATGACAAGAAAAGTATTCTAAAGTCAAAATTTGATCAGATTTATAAACTTCAGAATTGTACTCATTCATGGACGTAATCATGGTGTGCTTCAGGCAATGTCTTTCATGATTAGATAGTTCGTATAAGCGAGCCAAAGAGCCATGGAATCCTCGTTCAGGAGGTACTTCCATTTGTAATGCTTTGGGCATAAGTCTTCGAATGAAGATCATGGCGGAGGCTTATTCATCTCTTCCTTGCCATTGTTGGCTTTAATGGTGTCTCAGCTTCTTCTTGATAGTCAAGTGGAGATTCACGTCTTGTCCCCCACATAAAGTGGTTTCTATTAGAAATGTCCAAATAAGGGAAATCGAACTTGTCACGGTTCAACAATCCATGGAATTGGAGGGAACAAGATTGTGATTGGTGCTATGGGAATGAATGATCCATAAGCATCAAAGTTAGAACATTCGAGTTCTAAGACATGGTTTTCATGAAAAACATTGGGTTTTCATGGGTGTATTGTTTTATGAAAACTTCGGGTTTCAAAGGCACTAAATTTGAAACTACAGGTTCAATTTAGTTTATGAATGTTTAGTTCATAAAAGAGAGGTTCCTGCAAGAACACAGAATGCAATATGGTGATTTAAGTGTAGTGGATTTGAGGTTCTTCGGGAACTCAAGTGTGAGAGCTTCGTTACTACGAAGGTATGTCAACGGTTCAAAGTATAAAAATAAATTATTGGATCGTTAATGTGCAAAAGTGATCTTCAGGTCAATAATTTTGGATTCATTATCAGATTAATAGACTGCAGGTCACTTTTAATTAATTCAATAAATCAGGCCATACGGGGTCGATTGTAGAAGCAAAAATAATATTAACATACGGGTTAAAATTATTTAGAATGCTAAAATAATAGCACGTGGGTCGAAAATATTGCCCCAAAAATAATTGGGCTTGGGTTGGGTACCTTGAGTAAAAGGCAGGGCCCGAAAGGGTCTTGGGAGTAGACTGCAGGCCATAAGGGTGTCGGAGAAAACCCCAGCCGCAGCTGGGTTTCAATTTTGGCCAAAGGGGGCCATAGTAGCAGGTTTCAAACCCAGCAGATTAGGCTACAGGAAGCGGGCCGGGGGTGCGCGCACGAAGCCTAGCGCAAATGCTGGCTTTAGTTTGGGTTCGGGATAAGCCCAACCGCTTGGGCTGGCGTGGGGGCCACAGGCCTGGACACGGGAGCCCAACAAGTAAGGCTTGCTGGCTGTGGTTTTGGACCTAAGGCTTCTGGCCTATGCAAGTTTCAACCCAGGCGGAGGCCTAGTTATGGTATGGTGTGGAGTAGTAGGCCCAAAAAGGGCTGCGCAGGTGGTCTAAAGGCATCAGGATGATGTCATCCCACGGTAGTGCTAAAAAATAGACCCAATTTTTCGAACCTAGGGTTTAGAAAACCCTAAATTTGCTTCCATTTTATTTTAATTCTTTGACTCACATATTCCACATAGCAAAAATTGCGTATTGCATGAACAAATATATATATTGACAAATATATGAACATATACAATATATATATATATATATATATATATATATATATATATATATATATATCGGAAGGTAAATATAAATGTAGGGGGTTCATGGATCATGGGGAATGTTTTCATGCTTCATGGTCGTTTCAAATATCTTAATTTATTTTAAAAGAACTTGATTGGAAGAAACAACTAAGCCTTTGAATTTGTAGAAGATCCTTCTCGGAAAGCTGGAATTGCATCTCCAATGCGTTGTATCATGTTTAACACAAAAACATAATTAAATTGAATCAATAGCATGTAGATCAATTCAATAAAATGATAAATTAATCATAAAAAGAATGATTAAAACATAATACTCCCCAGATTGAAGATCAAACTCTCTTTAGCACAGCGTTAAGAGCGTGTTGATAACGTGTTGTAAACATAATTTACTGAACGATTATGGAGGCCGTAGAGAGAGAGAGAGGCGCGGCAATCGTAGAGAGAAGAGAGAGATGTGTAATTATGGGTGTATTCTATTCCACCCCATTGTGCCTTTATTTATAGTAGTAGGGAAGGTTAATTCCTTACCCTTTTAGGATTACAACTCTTAATAGGTAATCAACTCCTAATAGGAATATAAGAGATATTCCAAGATATACTAGGATTTACACAATCACATTCCTAATCTAATAAGACTGCAACAAGATCCTCAATATTTAATTTTAAACTTTTTTCTTATTATGATTATATATATCCTTTTTTCATTCTAGGAAGATGTGGGGATTATGAAGGATATTGGATGCTTACAGATTCTCTATTTCATGGTCCAGATTATTACCAAGCAAGTTGCTCCACATCCTCATATTTGGTTGGGACCGATGTCAATATATATTCTGCATAAGAATTATTTTTCCTACGAGAAATTTTTTCTCTTTATATACTTTTAACTAAATTAATGTGATCGAGTTTTCTACTATATAACCCTTATTTTTCTTGTTATTTTTGTTCTAATTAGATGGAATGTTAAGTGGTGGCGTTAATAGGAAAGGAATTGATTATTACAACAATCTCATCGACGAACTCCAACGCAATGGTTAATCATCCTACCCTAAACAATTATTACATGAATTTTTAGAACATCATTCAATTAGACTTTTAATTTGATTTTACTTATCATGTATATATAGGATTAAAGCCATTTGTGACACTCTTTCATTGGGATGTTCCCCGAGTTTTAGAAGATGAATATGGTGGTTTCTTAAGCCCTCGTATTGTGTAAGTGAACAAAACTTATTCTCTCGGTGATAATTTGATAAAATACATACTCATATTCGTAACATAAATGTGTATCTACAACGATCATTTTAAAGACTATGCGGAACTTTGTTATAAGGAATTTGGTGATCGGTTCAAGCACTGGTTCATGGTAAATGAGCCATATACTTTTAGTAAGATGGGTTATTCTGTTGGAACTTAAGCACCGGGACGCTGCTCTTCTTGGCAAAACCTAAACTACACCGGTGGAGATTCAGCCATTGAACCATACTTAGTGACACACCACATTCTTTTTGCTCATGGAGCAGCTATAGAATTGTACAAGAAAAGATATCAGGTTCAATAAGTTTTTTTTTATTTTTTATTTTTTATTTTTTTTATTTTTTATTTTTTTTATTTTTTATTTTTGGGGTCAGATTGTTGGCTTCTAATTGAGAATTCTATATGAATCATTATTCTTGAGTTGTAATACAAGAGGGAATACTCTCTGTAGTGAGATAATCTAAAGGTTGTATCGTTTTCTATAGCTCCTATTTGTTCAACCAAAATTCATATTTTTGTGTAGGCAACTCAGAAAGGCTTGTTAGGGATAACATTGATGTCACACTGGTTTGAGCCTGCTTCGGAGTCAAAGCAAGATAAAGATGTTGCCTTACGATCTTTGGATTTTATGTTTGGATGGCAAGTGTCTTATTAAATTATATATCAACCCAATTACATGTTTACTTATGAATTGAAACATTGATACTACCTAGCTGGCAGTACTCTTTATATATAATAATATAATTAGGCTAATATCTGGAATTGTCATGTTTTGTAGGTTTTTGGACCCATTAACAAGTGGTGACTATCCACACACCATGCGATCAATTGTTGGGAAAAGATTGCCCAAATTCACAAAAGAACAATGCAAGTTGCTAAACGTATCATTTGATTTTCTTGGAATAAATTATTATACTGCTAGATACACAAGTAGTGCACCTAAGAACAATTCACTACCGGCAAGCTACATAACAGATCCTCGAGCTGATCTTACAAGTAAGTGCAAAAGGAAACTTAGTTTGAATAGCTTAAGTTCTTTGTACTTCTTGCCCTAGTTTAACTTCTTAATTACATTAATTATATTCTAATATTTACACCAATTGTATTCTAATGTTTGTAAATATTATGGCAGCTGAGCTCAATGGAGTACTTATTGGTCCATAGGTAAATATCAAATTTATGATTTTGAGCTATTTTGCATTTGGAGGATTAGTTTTTTTCCCCAACATTTACGTATTATCTTCAAATGATGTTGCAGGTTGCTTCAGATTGGTTATATGTATATCCAAAAGGAATTCATGATCTTGTGTTCTACACAAAGGAAAAATATAAGGATCCACTCATTTATATTACTGAGAATGGTATGTAATACATACTTTTAACCCTTGATTAATTGCAAAAGTTTCACATATTTTTAGTGGTGTAAAATGAGACTACACGTTTTCTTTTAGTTTTAGAGGAAGAAACTAAATTTAATTTTTTGTGTGTAATAACACATACGTAGGTGTATCAGAGTTAAATAATCCAGAACTATCACTTGAAGAGGCCCTTCATGATACCAGTAGAATTGACTACTACTATCGCCACATGTGTTACCTTCAAGCGGCTATCAAGTAAGTGGTTATTAACAAAATGATTAAGGCTATATATTGCCTAGCCTTCTTATGTTATTGTTATTTAATCATTATATCAACCTAACCCATTTAAACATTCGTGTCTGTGTGTGCAGAAATGGCGCGAAATTGAAGGGACACTTTCCATGGACATTGTTAGACGACTTTGAATGGGATTCTGGATACACCATCCGATTTGGTTTAAACCACGTGAATTATAACGATGGGCTGAAAAGACACCCAAAACTCTCAGCACACTGGTTCAAAAATTTGCTTAAGAACAATTGAAGAAATTCAAAGAAAGCTAGTGTTCATTATAAACATTTAAGTGGATAATTTTCCTTTTTTATGTATTTATATTTCAATTCCTTATGCATTTGTATTTCCTTGCAATAATATAAACATTCTTTGAGATTCAATAATTCAAAAAAAAACTATAAGAGCTGTGAATGCTACAATAAAACCTCTCTCTATAAAGGAATAACTTATTTGTAGTCATAAAAAGTTTTGGTCCTTGTTTGGATTTAGGAATAAACTTCACATTGTAATACGTTATCATTTTTTTAGGTCCTGTTGTAAGGAAACTCGCCTCGACATAGTAGTAATTGTTAATAAGGACAATAATAAGCCAGGCCACAAATAAAACTTTAATATGGACTAAAATATTTCTCTAATGTTGTTTGGGATGATTTTTTTTTTATATTTTTATTTTTTTTGGAGTTGACACTACCGCTTTGAGCTTGCGGGTGTGTATGTGAAACCGTGTCAAATCTTCTTGTGGAAGTCAAAATATTTCTAACTCCTCAGAAGAACCACCTTCCCCTTCTTGCATAATTGTATTAATGATTATTTTTTCAATTAAAGCGTGCTCAACTTTTTGCACAACTTAACACAAATATTTTCAGTTAGCTAGCTGACTTTGCGTATGACCTTGGGTGACATGACAATTTTGATAGAAGAAAAGAAAAAAGTATACGCTTGAGTTGGTCAAAGACTAGATTGTACATATTTGTCAAATTTACTTAGAAAGAAGAATTAAAGAGTTTTAAAACTTTTGATATGTATTACAAACACCTATTTTTTATTCTTTGTCGAACATAAGAATGCTGATAGATTTTAATATATTCCACCTTTTTAACACAGTTTTAAAACTAATGGCATCGTGCGGGCTCAAATGCTTGTAAGAGACTATTTACAAATGAATCTTGATGCACAAAATAAGTGAGACTTTGGAACGACGTAAAGTGTCAAGTTCGTCACCTTCACAAGGTTGCTCCGGTCACCTAGTGAGGATAATATGTAAAGATATAGAGGTAGGAAAGCGAACACAAGATGTACGTGGTTCACTCTAAGTTGGGTTACATCCAGGAGGGTAGATGAGTTCTTATTAATAGTGAAGAGTTTACACAATACACATGTTCAAGCATGAAATTGGTTGCAAGTGGAATATCCTGTAATTAAAATTCTATATATGCTTGACTGACTCGTCAGCAACACTAGTCAACTAAGATTAGGTTTGTCAGTTAGCCAACAGCGGAAATAATCAATTTAAAAACTAGGTTTACATAAATGTCCCTTGTTAACTGAGGTCCAGTCTAGTATAAATGCAAACCTTGATAAGCTTAAATGCATGGACAAGTCTATATGCAAGTCAAGATGATCATGTATCATATACAAGATGTAAGAAATAAATCTAGGGAAAGAAAATAATCAAGACATGATGTTTTTTGCCCGAAAAAACTCACATCTGGGTTAAAAACTAGGGACTCTCCAATGAGTCCAATCCACTAGTGAAATCAAAATTCTTACAATGTAACCACACAAGCTCAATTCCTAGTTCCTAATCTATGGAGCAACTTGTACCTTTGTGCAACCTTGCCTTTCATAAGATGGATTCCTTGGGTCTTCATGAAGCAGCAGCTCCTCCTGAGCTCTTCACCTTGTGGCACCGAAATCAAAATTATGCAAATGATGTTATGTGAAGTTGATGCAAATCAGGATTCGATGGCTAGTTAGTTTCACCAGTCAAACACTTGAAAGATGAAACTAATGTGAATCCACAAATAGGTCAGCTCACAAATTTGAAACTAGAAAAGCTTGACCTAAAACAAAGATCAAAATCATGAAAACAATGCTACCCTAATATGTAATGACTTGGGTAATCAGAAAAATATAAATGTCTTATCCAAGTTGAAAAGAACCCTAGATTAAACTTTTATAGTGGGCTTTGTTTTAGACAAGAAGGGGGACAAGAAAAGCCATTTGTCATGTGTCAAAGCAAACTGGAAAGATGTAGGGCTGAAAAACGTTTTTCGGGAAAAAGCATTCAGATGGCCCATGTGGATTATCTTAAAGTGTGTGCCTAGCTCGCGTGAAAGCAACGAGAAGTTTGATGACATAGAACCACTAGACAGAATGTGCTGGAAATAATGACATGAAATGCATATGAATGAACAAACTTTTGATGAGAGAAGTTAAGCTCTTAAACTGTTATTTCCAACAGCATGATCCCAAAAGTAGCAATTTAACCCTAAATTTAACAAGAACATGTGTGGTACAATTGATTACATTTTAAAAGGGAAGCTAAACAATAAAACTAGACTTCACAAAGCACAGTCATTATGAGCAAGTTCTAATGACGAGTTTAAGTACAATAATGGCATTAGGAATTAATTGTAGAAGAACGGTCTCCTTTTATAGTTGAGGAGAATCTTCGGCTCCCGTTTGCGGTTGATCTGGGACTCTAGGAGTTTTATTTTGATGTTGACACGCGTCATGTTGTGATTGGTCTCTTGATTGGAGAAGAACTCGTGTGTTTCGGCAAGGGTGCCTTCACTTGAATTCTTCAGTGGGCCTTTGAAGGTATGGAGTTGATCGGTGCTCGCTAGTTTCGAGAGTGATGAAGTATAGTACAAACAACAAATATTAAATTTTCGTAAAGCTCTTAATTCTCAATTTTATCTATTTAGACGAGATTCCTTTTCCTAATCTCCATTCTGCTCATTTACTTTTGTAAATCTCGTTGTTCCTTTCGAGTCCATATAATATAGGCCAAAACTGACAAGATCACAACTATAGTTAACTCGAACAATTTAAATAGTCCAAAATATAAACTTTGGGGAATATGACAGTGATAAATAGCCTATTAACCTGTAAAATAACAATTCTTCAACCATTTTTCTTAATTCAACGTCTTTCCCTTCTTTAATTTTATTCCATCACCTAATTTTGAGTTATATTAATTATAACAGAAGAGTGTTCCTTATGGCTGTGGTTAACTGTGACACGTTAACTATCTAATAAAAAACCAGTCTCTTGAAATAGCTAATCAATTTCTTGTATTAGCAAGTGTTGGTGGCAAAGATTTCTGTGGAGAAGGATCCTCGGACCTCAGCACAACTCCCCAAGGGATTGGCACTTTGGATGTGTAGTCGGGCTCTTGCTTGTTGATGTGCTCCAAGAAGAGGACAAAGTTAGTTTTGAAATTTGCTTTCGTGGGGCCTTAGGTGTAGGCCTTGAGGCTCACAATCAAAACTAACTAAGTGCTGGGCGTGCCACTACTATCTCAATATAGCAGATGTAGAACAAGAGTGTATTTAGTCGATTACTTGCGCCCCAAGTAACTCGGACTTCTTGTTATCAAAAGATTGTCGTGGATGGGTTAAGTCCACATTAAGTTCTTTTTCTTGCCTTGTAAACAAGGACTTTTAGTTCATAGTCTTGTATGTTTGAGTGAAGGGAGTCTAGATCACTTTTAAGCCATTTATCCGTTTGCTTGGTTCTCGATTGATTTTATTGATAACATATCCATTAAACTAACCAGATCCAGATGCAAATGGGACTCTTAAAGTAGGAAAACAGGTGGATATGACTTGAATACATACTGGAGAATGCATTACGTAATAGATCTACAAATTCAGAAAACAAACAAAGAGCTTCGAGCAAGATTTCACCTTGTCTGTTAAGGTTGAACTTCTTGCAATCACTTCTCTTTGTGATTACAGGGGTTTATATGCTAAAAAGGGATGGATGGTAAACAAGTTTACACGAGGGAATCGATACTACGCCACTGAGGGAGATAGCACAGCTTTAAACTAGAGAAAGAGATAGCTTGTCGCTAAAAAGGACTGAATCTGGGTTGATTTCAGCTTTTGGATGCAAATCTGGCTTGAGAGCAGAGTTTGTTTGTTTGTTTGTTTGATTGGTTGAGTGTTATTGTCTCTGAGGCCTCTTATTCCTTTTATAGGCCAATTAGCCCAACTGCTGTAACTTTGTTCTTGCCCGAAAGCACTTGGAGGTTAGTGAGTCATCAGCTTTTTACTTGTATTGCCACTGAAAAGTACTTTTTGACTGATTGTGAGTTAGTCTCCATCACTTGATATTTAAATTATAGGCACATGGTCTATGCATTAATGGGGATGCGCCAATTTGTCTCTGGACCTAGTGCTGGGCTTCGGGCAAGTCTTCTTTTAATTGGCATCTCTGGGCTTTCTCACACTTCCAGCCCAATGTTCAAATATTAACCCAAACAGCAAGAAGATAGTGTAATTGCTATACTTTGGAGGGTGTCCAAACCTTCGAAAAAGCCGCCCCCAATGGTATCCTTTCACAATCTTTAGAAGCAAAATCCCCAATTTGAGACGTAGCTGTTTCGATGTCTTCTTAATTAGCGTGTAAAGACAATTTCACAAAACCACTGGCGTTACTGATTCAATTTTAAAACTGTAAAAAGAAGAAAAAGATCAAGATTAAATTCTTCAACTTTATCGGTTATGTACTTACACAAAGAATTCTGGTCATAAGTCTCTGTAGCTAATTGTCCATATTCAATTTCAAAATTTATGCCTTCAACACTTCGACAGACATAATATAAACATGCAGATAAATGACTCCTTGTTTCCGAATGCAGTTAACATTTTCTTTAGTTGGAAAACTCAAGGATTGATATTTCAAATTAAGATGAGATCGATCGAACAGTTGTTACTTTTCAAGGAATCACAAGTCCGACCTATTCTTTTAGGAATAATTTTTTTTATTTTATAAATAATGTATTTTTGTCATATAAGTTCTTAATTTCTTAATATCATTTTGAATATAGTTTATTATAAATCTTTTACTTGGTGTCTACACTGTCGATTGGGTTCATATATTTAAATGCCTAAATGACCTTAGGTTCATATATTTATGTGCATTCCTCGTAGGTGGAATGCAAGGATTATACATTCTTTTACGTACATACGCAACTTTTGGGTACATGAAACGTGCTTTCTTTTAAACTACAGACCATGACTTGGACTATATATATATATATATATATATATATATATATATATATATATATATATATATATATATATATATATATATCTTCTGGGATTATTTTACCATTTTTTGGTGTATTTTAAACATGCAGTTAGCATCCATGCATGAATTATAATGTTGACATCTTCCTTGCGTGTGGAGTAGTACTCTTACGTGCATGCATGTGTGTATATTTCAGTATGAAGGTGCAGTAAAAGAAGATGGAAGAGGACCAAGCATATGGGATACCTACACCCACAAACATCCAGGTCTGTGATTTAATCAATTGGTAATATGAAAACTTTAGCTACTTCATTTCAAAGGAGTACAAATAGCACCTCATTCTTTTCTTCGTGAGGACAACTATACCTAAACTCCAACCTCTCTACTAACCATGCACTTTGTTGGGAGACGAATAGTACGTGGTCATGTGATATAAGTACAATATATGTACATACTTCATCAATGCGCACGCATATAACACTAGTAAGCATAATTGCTTGGGTGACGAAGGGAAAACTATTGCACAAAGGCAAATACGATCGCGGGAAACATTGGGTGGCGAACACAACGTCGCGCAAAGCTCGTGACGTCAAACATCGCGCAACGGAGGAAAGTGCTTTGTTTCGCGAAATGAATGTTGCGTGATGGAATTGGTGGTCGTTGCGCGAAACAAAGAGCGACAAGCAGTGTTCATTGCACGTGATACTCCGCACGACGAAACCGGGGTTCGACCCCCAAACCCTTGCGCAACGGACATAGAGGCCGTCGCGGTAAGATTTTAAAATTATTATTTTAAAATAAATTATTTTTATTTATTATTTAGTTTTTCCTTTTAAATGTTGATAATATTGTTTTATGTATAAATTAATTTAATGAAATTAAAAACAGAAAATGTAAAGAAGAATATGGAATTAAAAAATTATTGAAAATGTACATACAAGCGAAAAAATATTTTTAAATTTGAAAACAATTTAAAACAAAAGTAAAATTGGTAGTCTTTAATGTCACAATCGCTTCCTGGTGTTGTTGCTGCTGCGTTGGGTGGCTGGGAGGTCGTAGCTGCTGCGGCTGGGGGCCGGGAGGCCGTTCCTGGAGGTGGTTTAATGTCAGGGAACTGAATGCCATAGATTTTAAGGGCGAGACAAATTTGGTTCATCAAACTACTTTGGCTCGCAAGCTGGGCAGCAATTTGCTCCTTTAGGTCCACCACTTCAGATGTCAGCGATTTGACCTCTTCTGTTCTCTACCTGGAGGATGAGGCAGACAGGTCCAAAGACGGGCTTTCCCAAGCCCCCGGTGAACATTCCCATGCTTACAACTGAGGGTCTGATCGAGTGTGTCTATCATGATTTGAAAATCGGCATCCTCATGGGGAAACACCTCCTCGATCGGGGTTTCTGGGGAAGCTGGGAAGCCACCTCCCCTAGAATCGTCTGGCCCCTCTCCATTTGAGGTTGAAAATACTTACTGATAATTCAACGGCTTCCTTGACTTCATATGGGACAACTTTCCATGACTCTTATAGGAGGGGGTAATAAATACTTACTGATAATTCAACAGTTTCCTTGACTTCATGTGGGACAACTTTCCATGACTCTTACAGGAGGGGGCAATGATTCCTGATAATCGAGCTAATGTGGTTGGCCAACGCACTGCGCTTCTTCTTTGTTGCAGCTGCACGATGTCGAGGATCCCACGTAATGGTGATCTTCTTGGTCGTGGTGCGAGTGGTCTGTGACATCTTCATAAGTCTGCATGGGCCCCTAATTTTTTTTTTTTTTTTTTTTGTTTTGAACTACCAAATAAACAAAGTAAACATTAGACGAATTATATTTTCTACCGACAATTCGGCAAAACCTCCCCTAATACTATAACATTTCTTAAAAGCTACAGACAATATAACAACAAAAACAACACATCCACCCAACAATTCAAGCAGTTTATACCAATTGGGGACGTTAAAACAAATTTACAACTTGTTGATATGACTTCACATTGCAAGTCTGCAACAAGTTTTGACTTCCTAAGCCAGGTGTGCCAACTTTACAGTAGTGGTTCTATTGATATAGAGAGCATCTGTTTATGGGATTACACGAAGTCACAACAATAAGCGCAAAGCACTCAAAGCGAAGTTCTCAGTAACTTCGTTCTAATTAATGGGAATATGACAGCTTTGAAGCTTCAAGCATGCCTAAAGACTAATGTCAATGTTGCTTTGACCATCATGCGACCAGAAGCAAGCTTATCAATCATGTCATTTACATAACGAAATGTCCAGCACAACACACCTTAACAATTGGGTCGAGTAAAGTAGATATGACTGGACTAAAAGAAGGACCTAAGAGGATATAGTAAGTTTCTCAAAAGTTTACTCATACCTCCCCATCAATCGAATGTCCTAACCAAAACCCTCTCCCCCAACTGCCCTATACCCAAAACCCTTCAAGGGTTTTACAAAATTATACAGTTTCAACTCAGTCCTCCAAGTTTCCAGAGTATGACATGCCCTTCGATTTTCACAACAACCAAAAACACTTTCAAAATTTCGATTATACTTTGAGAAAGATGCATTATTTGGGACCCCTCTCCATAGACAGAGGAAGCCTCACCAGACTACTCAGCCTCCTTAGAACTCTAAGGACGTCGATGAGTCCATCGGGCGCTTAGTACAGAATGTGTCACCAAAGAAGTCGATGACGCGGGAGCTGTAGACATCGTTGGACTGATAGGCATGATCGGAGGTACACCCGTCCTGCCCATATCAGGTGGGGATGTGGCAGCAACACTACCTACTGGAGAAGGTGTCTGACTGACCCTACTAGCTGCCTGGCGGTTTGAAATTAAGTTTGACATCTACAAAAACAATAAATATAAAAGTTACATTCCACTACTTTGACCTACTAACAGCCAGGAAGCTAGAGAGAACATATTATGGCTAAGAAAAGTAGCAGAAATCATGAATACCAGAGATTTAACATAACACATAAAATGCGAGACTGACATATATAGGAACTCGATAATGATTAGCATTAACTAATTAATCTGGTTTGGATATACTAAAAAATATCCTAACCTTGAAGCAAAATGCTATATTTATATATATATATATATATATATATATATATATATATATCTTTAAATTCATTAATACCATTAAAGAAGGAATCGAATTATCAAATGATCCATACACGCGCAAAACTTATATTGCATCCAATATCGTTTTCAATCCTGTTTATCACTTTCTCAGGGAAAAGGGACCTTACATGCTTTTCTCTAGCAGGTACATTTTCAAAGAAATCTTGAGACTTGCGACTTGCACCAAGGGTAGATGGGCAACCGTAGGAATTACCAAAATGCATTAGAACAAGTTATCATAAAGAAAAAGCAACACCTTGAGATAGAAGAACTAAAAAGTCTAAACTTGATATGAGGTTATATTAGATTATATGGCCTTCATAAAACCTTCATAAAATTCTAACAAGACTATTTTTGCAATGCTACTCACAGTGTACCAAATTTCCTTTGAAATAAAAAGATCGAAGTCATTTTGGTGAAATTCTTAATGCAGTGCCACATAACATGAAAAATATAAAAAACATAAAGATGATCAAGTTTTAGCAACTCCAACTAATTCCTAGCAAAACCCATCTCATACAAACAAGAAACAAGAACAAAAACATCCTAAAAAATCACATTCAAATCCAAATGACAACAAAAATTTAAAATTTTTCCAAGAACCCAACTGTCAAAAAACCACCAGAAAACTATATTTGAACCCAAATGTGCTCTCGCTCTGTACCCAAGTCAAATCCCCATCCCCCGTAGTTTAGATGGATATCCTATTGTTTGTCAAAAGAAGAAAATAAGAAGAAGCCATTGTTTTATACCAGTTCCTTGACAAGTTCAATGGCAACATTCTGATAGCTGCTCTTCTTCCCTTGGCTGCTCCCACAAAACACACAAATCCTCCTAAACCTGGATTGCTGCTTCATTTCAATCTAAATCTCCATTCTTTCTCTCTCAAACCACTCATCTTTTTTAAATAAAAAGATGGAAGTCATTTTGCTAGGAAATAATATATTTGTTGATTGTTAAAGTGTTGAACAGATCAGTGTACTATTTGTTGTATACTTGCCATGAAACTAGCTCCAGATTTCTTTAGCATTTCCTATTTTATTATTTAATTTGTAAATAGTGACTTGAGCAGTTTCCAATGAACTGTTTTTCGGCCTTAACTTTTGAACTTGCGTCTCTAATCTCTATCAAAGCAGTAGAACAAGTGTTGCTTTAAGAGCTTTTGTGATAAGTTTTAGTTGTGATGTAAATTTCAGTGCCTAAACTTTGCAACTTCTAAAGTAAGACTTGCACCCCCAAAATTTGAATTTTATTAGGAACACTGTTAACAAATGAATTAAATAAATTCAAATATTGGAAAGATGAATAAACAGTTTTATATAAAAAAAAGATGATATAAGGATGCGAAAGAAGCTATACTAACTGAACAAATTGCATTTGTCATAAATTTATGCCAATCGACATGGGGGTGTAAAAAAGGGGATCCTATCAACTTGTAATAAGCTCATGAGCTTAGTCTTACTTCATTGTCCACAAAATTAGGTCCTCAACATAAGTAGTATGCATGTAGAAAGGAACAAAACAATACCAATCTATCTGAACTGGAAATCAAGCAGAAAACCAAAGTAAACCAAAATATATCCAAGCAGAGAACTACCATACTAGAACTAATACAAAATATATCCAAAGTAAACAAAAATATATCCATCCAGAGAACCAAAGTAAATATGGGTGCGTTGGACATACACTGCTTCTATTTATTTAGACAATTAGAAGATGGTCTAAGATATGCAAACAGAAACAACAACATGAAATATAAAGAAAATGTCTTTAAGCAGTAAAAACACTTTGTAGTATAAGCAATTGAAAAACAAAAAAAGAATGTGTTTGCGTATGTGTGTGTGAAGGTGGCCAGATATTAGAAGAAACTATAAGCAATCGAAAACCACCACCCAATATTCTCAATTCGAAAACCATAACCCAATATTCTCAATTCGAAAACCCTAACCCCAGATTCCCAATTCGAAACCTAAAGCACTAACCCAAGATTCCCAATTCGAACCCTAAATCCCTAAATGTTCCAATTAAAACAATTCAACAGAAAAAATGAAAAATTGGACTAATAAATAATTGAATTAAGGGAGAATGAATTAAGGGATACTGGGTACTAACCTAGTCTTGTTGCGGCGGCGATGAGATAGAATGGCGTCGGAGTGTGGTGGCTGAGAGAGGGAGAATGACAGAGAGAAAGAGAAACAGA
Organism: Heteromeles arbutifolia; assembly: GCA_024362995.1. Classification (NCBI taxonomy): domain Eukaryota; kingdom Viridiplantae; phylum Streptophyta; class Magnoliopsida; order Rosales; family Rosaceae; genus Heteromeles; species Heteromeles arbutifolia. The sequence goes on from JANCRC010000002.1 coordinate 20,982,948, forward strand.
GAGGGGGCGAGAGTGTTGAAAGTTGTTTAATTAGTTTTTAATTAAATAAAGCTGACATGGCAACGTAGAGACCAAGTCAAGCTACAGTCCTAGATTGTAGGAGTTATGGTTGAGTCTGTTCACCACGTTCAAATTTGCTTCTGTTGCTTAAGGTAGTTGAACTCCACAAAATCTGCACATGTTGTGCTAGTGGTTATCGTGGAGATTGTTATTTTCTATTTAAGTTGTAAGCTTTGTTTCCAGTTAATAAGAAGAGAAAACTGCAATATTTAAGCACTGTGAAATACTTTTGTTCAAGCATCCTTTTACATTTATGTTAATTCCAGTATCGAACATCTGGCATCAGAGCCCCTTCTGGGCCTGAACAAACTTGAGAAAAAGGGTGAAAGATTGTGTCTTGCAGCAACAAGAAACAATGGCAACTGACAAAGCCACTGAGAGTTTTGTTCAACCGGCGATTCCACGGTTTGATGGTCACTACGACCATTGGAGCATGCTAATGGAGAATTTCCTCAGGTCAAAAGAGTACTAGAATCTTGTGGAATCAGGGATTGAGGCCCCAGTAGAGGGAGTTGTGTTGACTAAACAACAACAAATGAGGGTTGCTGAACAGAAGGTAAATGACTTGAAGGTGAAAAACTACCTTTTTCAGGCACTTGATTGATCTATCTTGGAGACCATACTCGAGAAGAAGACCTTCAAACAAATATGGGATTCTTTGAAGAAGAAATATGAAGGGTCAGAGAGGGTGAAGCGTGCAGTGCTTCAAACTCTAACAAGGGACTTTGAAACTCTACAAATGAAATCAGGTGAGTCCATCACTGATTTCTTTGCTAGAACTCTGGGAATAGCAAGCATGATGAGATCCAATGGTGGCACCATGGAAGAAGTCAAAGTTGTGGAGAAAATTATGAGATCATTGACTCCAAAGTTTGACTACATTGTATGTTCAATTGAGGAGGCAAAGGATGTTGCTTAGTTACGAGTTGATGAATTGCAAAGCTCTTTGTTAGTGCATGAACAATGACTTAACCGCACCACTGCCAGTGAAGAACAAACAGCATTGAAAGCTTCCATTTTTTATGAGCCCTCAAGTTCTCGAATAGGAAGAGGTCGTGGAAGAGGTGGACGTAGTAGAGGAAGAGGTGGTCGAGGCCATCGAGGTGGTGGACAGTCTGGACATCGAGATGACAACAAGTCACCTCATGTTTTCAAAAGAAATGATAACTATGAAGAAAAAGGAGCTTACCACTTTGATAAGTCAAAAGTGGAGTGCTATACGTGTGGAAATTTTGGCCACTACAAGAATGAATGCTACATAAAGTTACCAAAAGAAAAAGGAGAAAAGTCAAACTTTGTGGAGAAAAATGAGGAGGAAGAGACACTTTTGATGGCTTTTCATGCACTAACAGAAACTGATCAGGAGACATGGTATGTGGACACGGGTTGTAGCAATCACATGAGTGAATGTAAGTCTTCCTTTATTAATTTGGATGAAAGCTTTCACACGGCAGTAAGTTTTGGTGACAAATCAACAGTGAAAGTGATGGGTAAGGGAGATATTCAAATCAGAACAAAAAATAACTTTATTGAAACTATTTCAAATGTTTTTTATATTCCTGATTTGAAGACAAATTTGCTGAGTGCTGGTCAATTACAAGATAAAGGTTACAGGATTACAATCTATAAAGGAGAGTGTGAAGTGTACGATCCAAAAAGAGGCTCTATTGCTGTTATAAAAATGTCTTCCAATAGATTGTTTCCTTTGAAAATCAAGAATGTGCAGGCTTACCTGCTTGCCAAAGAGGATGACTCGTGGAGATGGCACTATAGATATGGCCATTTAAACTTTAATGGCTTGAGAACACTTCACCAGAAAGGGATGGTCACTGGCTTACCTGAGATAACTCCTCCATCAAAGGTGTGTGAAGAATGCATCACTGGGAAGCATCAAAGAGATTATTTTCCAAGTGGCAAGGCAGAAAAGGCTCAATCAATCCTAGAGATGGTTCACTCTAATCTATGTGGACCAATAAATCCCATCTCAAATGGTAACAAGAAATATTTCATCTCCTTTATTGATGATTTTAGTAGGAAAACATAGGTCTATTTCTTGCAGGAAAAATCAGAAGCATTTGAAGCATTCAAAAGCTTCAAAGCTCTAGTTGAAAATGAATCAGACAAGAAGATTAAAACACTAAGAACTGACCGTGGGGGAGAGTACTGTTCTAAGAAGTTTGATGCATTTTGCAAAGAGAAAGGCATCAAGAGACAGCAGACCACTGCCTATACACCACAACAAAATGGTGTAAGTGAGAAGAAGAATCGCACCATTCTCAACATGGTTCGAAGTCTGCTAGTCAAGGGAAGCATTCCTAAGAAGTTTTGGCCTGAAGCTGTGCTATGGTCAGCTCATATCTTAAACAGAAGTCCCACAATTTCTGTTAAGAATATGACTCCTCAAGAAGCTTGGAGTGGATTGAAGCCTGCGGTTGATCACTTTAGGGTGTTTGGGTGCATAGCATATACACACATCCATGATGAGAAAAGAAAAAAGTTGGATGATAAAAGTGAAAAGTGTGTTTTCCTTGGGGTAAATGAAGTCTCAAAAGCTTACAAACTATACAATCCAGCGACAAAGAAGATAGTGGTAAGCAGGGATGTAATATTTGATGAAGACACCATGTGGAACTGGTCTAAGAACAGATTAGTTCAACAACAAATTCCAGTCGATGATGATTCAGACAAGGAAGATGTTGCAGCTCCTGAAACACAAGCCCAACAGCCACCTCAACCTGAAGTTCAATCATCTCAACAATCTGAAGAAGGGGGATACAATCTGAGAAATGAGAACTCAAGGAAGAGGCCAGTATGGATGATGGATTACGATGTAAGTTATTCAAGTTCTGATGATGACAATGTTCACTTTGCATTATTTGTAGACAATGATCCAATCACGTATAATGAGGCTATCAAAGAAGAGAAATGGAGGGAAGCAATGGACGATGAAATCAAGTCCATTGAGAAGAGTCAAACCTGGGAGTTAACTAATCTTCCAAAGGGAAAGAAAACCATTGGTGTTTAGAACAAAGTTGAACGAAAAAGGTGAAGTTGACAAGCACAAAGCTCATTTAGTAGCTAAGGGCTATAAGCAGAAGCATGGCATTGATTACAAAGAAGTGTTTGCTTCAGTTGCAAGGCATGACACGATCAGGTTGGTGATTTATCTTGCAGCCTAAAATTCCTGGTCAATTTTTCAGTTAGACGTGAAGTCAGCATTCTTGCATGGCAACCTGCAAGAGGAGGTGTACGTTGATCAACCACCTGGTTATGAGAGAAAAGGAGAAGAAACGAAGGTGCTCAAACTGAAGAAAGCACTCTATAGACTGAAACAAGCACCTCGAGCTTAGTACAGTCGCATAAATGCTCACTTTGCTAAGCTTGGAATTCACAAATGTTGATGACTTGATATTCACTGGAAATGATGCTAAAATGTTTGATGAATTTAAGAAGTCTATGATGAAGGAGTTTGAAATGACTAATCTGGGATTAATGCACTATTTTCTTGGATTGGAAGTCATTCAAACTACTGCTGGTAATTTCATCTACCAGAAAAAGTATGCGCATGACATTCTTAAAAGGTTTCAGATGAATGATTGCAAGCCATTTGGAACTCCAATTGAACTTGGCTTAAAGTTATGCAAAGACAAAGGTGGGAATGAGGTTGACAGTACTTTCTACAAACAGATCATTGGCAATCTCATGTACTTAACCTCCACGAGGCCTAACATCATGTATGCAGTAAGTCTAGTGAGCCGATATATGGAAAAACCAACTGAAATGCATCTCAACACAGGAAAGAGAATTCTCAAGTATGTAAACGGGACAATTGATTATGGTGTACTTTATAAAATGGAAGATGGTTCTGGTTTTGTTGGGTACACAGATAGCAACTATGCAGGTGATATAGATGATCGTAAGAGCACTTCTGGGCACACATTTCTGCTCAACTCTGGTGCAGTATCATGGTTCTCAAAGAAGCAACAAATTATGACACTTTCCTCAACAGAAGCCAAGTTTGTAGCAGCAGCTGCGAGCTATTGTCAAGCTATGTGGTCCAGAAAAATGTTCAAACTGCTTGGTGATGTTCAAAATGGACCAACGACCATCTACTGCGACAACATGTCAACTATCAAGCTATCAAGGAATCCAGTCATGCATGAGAGAAGTAAACATATTGATGTTCGTTTTCATTTTCTGCGTGATCGGTGCAGAGATGGGAAAACTAAACTGGAATATTGCAAGAGTGGGGAGCAGGTTGCAGACATCTTAACTAAGCCTTTGAAGCAGCCTGCATTCGAGAAGCTGATGAGCATGTTGGGAGTTTGTTCACTTCGAAGCATTGATCAGGAAGATGATTATGTGATGTTGGAGAAACCCTAAACTGTTTTTCATAAAAATCAGTTTAAGGGAGGGTGTGGAAAGTTGTTTAATTAGTTTTTAATTAAATAAAGCTGACATGGCAACGTAGAGACCAAGTCAAGCTACAGTCCTAGATTGTAGGAGTTATGGTTGAGTTTGTTCACCACGTTCAAATTTGCTTCCGTTTCTTAAGGTAGTTGAACTCCACAAAATCTGCACATGTTGTGCTAGTGGTTATCGTGGAGATTGTTATTTTCTATTTAAGTTGTAAGCTTTGTGTCCAGTTAATAAGAAGAGAAAACTGCAGTATTCAAGCACTGTCAAATACTTTTGTTCAAGCATCCTTTTACGTTTAAGTTAATTCCAGTATCCAATAGAGAGAGGGAGAGAGGGAGAGACTGAGATAGTGAGTGATGAGAGAAGACTGATGAGAGTTGGAGAGAATCGAGAGAAAGAGAGAAAGGAGAGTAAGTTCGGACATAATCGAGAGATAGAGTTAAGTTTAAGCTTCTCACATGCAAAGAATGAGAGATAGACAGAGCCGAACTCCAAATGCACTCAATTTTGGCAAAAAAAATCAATTTTTTAGATGTTTGTGCGACTGACATTGTTCTAAATTTCATCGCAGGAACAGTTTTTAAATTAAAAAAGAAGAATTTTTAAATATTTGCCCGACAAACATTTCCAAAACGTGTTTGGGCATATTTGTACATTTAATTTATATTTTTAATTAAATAAATAAATATTTTTTTTTTTAAAGGAAACTTTTGTTTGTATACAAAATAAATACCATTCAATAAATATCATTACATTTACATCACGAGTTTTCATTAACCCTCGTCTAAACTAGAATAAATATCATCACTATCGTCAGAATCAAACTCCCAATCCTCCTCGTATGTAGGCACGTTAACATCGTCGTTCGCGTGCTCGGGTGCATTATATCACGGTAGATCCCTAAGGACAATCATAATGGAGTCGATCGGTATTTTGATTTCTGGACTTCCGGCTCCATGATACGGTTCTTATACAATAGTCATATCCCGCAGTGTTTCTGCACCATGTGACAACCCGTCCCTAATTTTATAATTTTATTAATTTTAAATGAGTCAATTGATGAAAATGCCCTTTGAGGCTAAGATGTTGACCTCTTGTGACCAACGTATTTTGAGACGTGTGAAACATTCTTTTAGCGTATCCTCATAGTGCTCGTCATTACAAACGCGTAGGTGCAAAAGGAATCGAATTTGGAGCTACAATAGAGATTTTACGGACTTACGAACGTAAAGGGTGATTTGGTAATTTCATATTGGGAAGATATTTTATGCATTATTTTGTGAGCCAGTGAGGCCCACACCCCATTTCTCTCTCTCTACCGTATCTCCCACCTTCTCGGGTTACTTCCCATTTGTCACTCACTCTCTCTCTACCATTACACTCTCTCACTCTTTCTCTCATTCTCTCAACTAATTCTCATCTATTTCTTTATGAAAATGTAGAGGCCACACCACACAACCCTAGCTAGGACGGCGAGCACCACCACCATACAGCTAGACTAATCACAAACCACTGCCTACTGCCATGATTTTGCTCTCCCCTCATTTTTTTCTTTTTCTGGTGCAGACTCCCTATTTCACTCTACACCCATTCTTTCCCCAACAGTCTCTCAAACTCTCTCTACGAATTGTGCACGGTGCACCGGGCCACCATCGCCAGCCACATACAATGATGGCTACTCTGACGAGTCCTCAGGCCATACCTTAGACCATTTGCCTTAGTTCCTCGTGTTCCTCACGACACAAACGCAGGTATGGTGGCACCATCGCCATCTTTCACGTCTACTTTCCACCGTGCACAACAAAGGTAAATTTGGGACCCCTAACCTCAATCTCTACCTGTTTTGAATCCCAAGTGACGTCCTCGAACCTTAAATATGAGATTTGGGAATGATCTAATGTAGGAAACCCATGGAGGAAGCTCCTCAAATTTTGCTGGAAAACTCAAATCCGTGACCACTTGGCCACTTTCAGGCCATTTTTCTCGCCAACACCGACCTTAACTCGGCCCCACAAACCTGCAAAATGTAGGCCTTCACGAGGAAGGCGAGTACTGTTGTACTCGCAAGCGCGTGGGCGCACATGAAGGAGCCACCATGAGTGGCGCGTAGGCGTGTGGCTACCGGTGTAGCCACCTTGTGACGGCTCGTGGAGGAACCTGAGGTCCTTTCTTAGGTTTCTCGACATGCCAAATCCGAATCCGCCGTCCGTTTTCTGAAATTTAACCATTTTAAAATAGTTCCTTTATTAGCCGTACTTTGTACGAAAAACACTTTTATACGTTATTACGTTATATATTTACGTTAATGGTTTCGTTTCTAGGTGAAACGCATCGCAAGGATCTTCGAAACCCGTGAAATGAGTTCGACCCGACGACATGATCTGTGAGTGGGTCTTTTCTTTCATATAGTATATACATATTTGTTATTCCATCTATACATTTGAAAAAGAATTTCCTACATATGCCTAGATTAGACTAATGTTTACAAGAATTAGCGAAATGAAGGAATGTACGAAATTATTATGAATCATGCGGGATGCATAAGTATGCATGGGATGCCCTAATTATATTTGCAGCCATGAATAATATATGTTGACTAGAATTATCGAATCACTGTGGCGTGACTATATTTATGTTATCTGCTTATTGTTTGTTGCACCGGTGTTAGTACTCACCCAAGCCAGGGCCAGTCTTTCACGTGTATGTGCAGATCGCACCGTACGCTCACTTTGGATCCATTGTAGGTGCCATTCCTATCCTAGATTGCTATAGGCAATTAGGACTCGTATGTGCTGCACATAGCGCCAGTCTTCATGTGATTATAGTACTAGAGCGTATATCATTGTTACACCCAGTCTTGTTCATGTCAAAATATCTTTGCATGAACTCGTGTGTCAGCATGTGTCGATGAGCACTTGATATGATATGTTTTTTTATGCGAGATTGTGTGATTACGGGTGTCATGTGTTTATTTACGAAATATTGTGTCGTATTGAATTCTTGAGATATTGCAGGCTACAGTAAGTATTTTCTTCACTATACGTAGTATGTATATTTTGGAAACTATACTTGTTTTACGGTAAAGGGTTATAATGTTTTCAAAAAGGTTTTTATAAAACTTTATTTTTAGGCCCACTCACCTTTGTTTTTCGCCCCCACCCCCCCCCCCCCCCCCCCCCCCCCCAAATTTTAGTAGCTGAGCTTTCGCATCGACGAGGATTCTTGGCAATTCTTGGTATTGTAGATTACCTTTGATGGTATAATTCTCATTCTACTTTACTGTACTTTACTTATGCTCTAACATCACGTGTGAAATGGATTCATTCCCACTGACAAACGCACTCTTATATTTAGGCACTTTTAGGTTTAAATTTATTCACATTTTTCACATCACTACACCTTATGGCTTCGTCACCCTCATGGTGTCAGCCAGCACAACTCGATTCAGAGTCCAAGTAGACATCCCGGGTCGGGGTGTGTCGGTTTGGTTTCAGAGCATAAGTTGGGCAATATTGTGTTCATCACACACGTGATGTAAGCATTCATGATTGTTGAACCTAAGTATTGAATCTTGGCACCTCGTCGAATATGAAAAACATGTTAGCGTTTCCCTAAGTTTTGGGCATCGTAGACGACTTATCGACGCTCTAGAAGAACATTTCCGTAACCAACTCTAGACTTTATACAAAGAACCTTACTGCAAGGAAAATCTTGATTTGGAGATGAGTTTATGGCCCTGAAGTAGGGCTATTGTGTCAGTAATTGTGTACCATCAAAGACTTTACTCATTAATTCCACTAATATTATCTCGTCATCTTTTCCAACCCTTTCAAGTTAGGAAACCAATAATAGTTTTGATTCCTTGGCAGTATCTGTTAGTATACCATCTATCAGAATTCCTAATAAGGTCCGCTCAAAGAATTTTCCAAATTGGAGATCTTGTTTTGGCATTACGAAGGCCCATCATCACAATTCACAAAACAAAAAGCAAGTTCACATCAAAGTGGGATGGACCTTACGTAATACAAGAGGTCTACACCAACGGCGCCTACCTAATCATGGCAGAAGATGGTTTAAAGATCGGCCCCATCAACGGCAGATTCTTGAAGCGCTACTACCCCTAAACCAAACACTCAATGCTCTTTGCCTGCATGAGCCTAAACTGCACACGACACAATGCTCCTCACCTGCACCAGCCTAAACTGCACATGGCAACAATGCTCCTTGTCGCACGAGCTTAAAATGAGACACTCAACAGTCCTTGTTCGCACGAGGTTAAAATGCGACACTCAATGCTCCTCGCCTGCATGAGCCTAAACTGTACACTGCACAACGCTCATTGTTCACACGAGCTTAAAAGGCGACACTCAATGCTCCTCGCCTGCAAAATAGGCAAGAAAGCCCTATAGATTTCAGCCAAGCAAGGGAAAGTGGCTAAAATTAAGACACAAAACATGCCTAAATTCTCCCATGGATGAATCAAGACACACATCAAAGCCAAATCCATCCAAAGGCAAGCTTTAAGAAGTTTATAAATACAAGGTCCTCAGACAAGCATAAGGGTCGACAATTTCTAGATTGATGGGCCAAAATTCTCACAAAAAAGAATCTCTGCCAAATCTTTAAAGACTAATACGCTGACAAAGCTCTCTTCAAAGAACGTACAACCAAAGTTGAAGCTTTCTATCGACCAAAGCCGAAGCATTCCCTTGAAGAATCAACAAGCACTTGTGCCGATTCCTTCAAGACATTGTTGCAAGCTTAAAACTTGTAACGACGTTCGATTCAAGATCAAGTCGCCAAGACCCTTGAATCAACGAAATCCTACATGAACACTACATTTGCCGCAACTTTGAGGTGGAGACCATCCAAGCATTGTTTCAAGCTCTAAACTTGAAGCAATTGTTCAATCGTTCATCCGAGATCAAGTCATCGCAACCCTTGGATCAACAACCTATGCATCTACATCAAATTTGAAGACTGAATCAGAGGAAAATTGTAAACAGAGATTGTAACCTACAAATTCAAATCAATACAAATATACTTTGTACACGTGTTCTCGTTTCATTCGTTACAGAATTTTTGTGTTTACAAGGACATTCCAACCAATACTAGTTCCCATAATTTCTTTTGGTGGTATACTCATCATTTCGATGAGCATAGGCACAGGTGTACGAGTTGTTATACCTATGGTTAGTAAAAAATCCCCGAAGTAGTAATTATTTTCCCTAGAATTATGAAATCACCTTATAGGACCAATTCCTAACCAATTGTCCGAAACCATTTACCCGAGCCAGCTTCAACCTGTAATCAGCCTACGGTGGCGCTACTAATTGACGATAATGTCCGATATCCGGAAGTTGACAACAAGTATTCAGGCGGTATGATTTCTGATACCAGACACCTGTTAGTATCTAGGAGTGACACCTTTGTGCCAGAACTCCGGTTCATAGTTTCAGGGTAACAAACAATATCAAAAATATCAAAAGTATCATAAATGCGTTAATTAGCGACGTGACTGATAGACTGATTAACAGCGACTACCTGAGCCAAAGAAACTAAATCATAGAAACTTAGGAGCAAGTCTTGTTGGAGAATAGTAAACTTGTAGTTGTTTTAACCATATTTTCCACTTAGGTAACCAAAACCTTTTCGACCAGTCACTTTTTCGATCACTTCCACAGACAAATATTAGAATGGAGGCACGAGTTATTATTTCTGCTGTAAAAGCGAAATGAGTATCAAGAAAGTTGTGAAGACCTATTAGCACGTGGCGTAGTGAAATGAAGTAGTATGGCACGTTTCGAGGACGTATACCTTTGACGTTATTTCTCAAAATTTTACCTGTGATACCACTGAAGTGGGAAGTTGAATACATCATCGATCTTCTTTCTCATACTGCACCAGTTTTCTTGCGTCTTTTCGAACAACTCCTACATCATTGAGAGAACTTAGTTACAAAAGCCTACCGAATAGGAATTTAACCAACCAAACACTTTATCTTAGGGAACCTTAATCCTAGTCACGCAGACGATAGACTGAACCTTAGGATCGTACCTAGATTTTAGCAACTCAATCGAGTGACGATTAAAATCGTTAACCCATGCTTCGAATAGATGGTCTTATAGACAAATTCATTGTAGTCTTACAGGCGACTTTCCTACCTACTTCAGCAACGAGATCAAATTTTCTAAACCCTGACAGTCAGCTTTATACCAAATTTCTTGAATGTTAGCTTTGTTTAGATTGGTACTTTTCTTGGAAGATGTGATCTCAGCAGATAATATTCTTTTCATTTTCTCAAAAGGTTGTAGCTAAAGAAAGTGTGACATTCCCACAAATTTTCGTGAATAATGAGTTATCTTTGGTCTTGTCAATTTATCGACAATTTGTTAGCGATTTTTCGGCTACAGTGTTTTTCCTCACTTATCGACCAAGGAAAGTTAATTTAGTTTGAGATGTTGGATATTAATAAAATTTCTGACAACCTAAGTGTTGTCTCTTCCCGAGCATTATTCTTACAATTTTTTACAACGTCGATAATTTGGAAACCCACGATGACGTTTTCTTTGGATGTTGGTTGTGTAGATGCAGCATGACGAAGGATCGCTTGTATTTCCCAACGGTTGGAACCGTACAAAATGAACCATCTTATTCATAACCTAGAGTCAACAATTATCATCTTCATTTGAAAACCGGATGACATTTCGTTGTAGACAAACGTGTCCAAAACCTTCACCAACCTCACAAACTTCTTAAATACACCTTCTCTTGAAAAGAGCTAAATTTCTGACAGCGACGATGGAGATACCAAATCAACGTCTACGTTTGCACTATCGTGTATTACCCCGGTTGTGCATACGTAATTACTATTCACCATAGTAAAAGATGTATCTATCCTTGAACACTTCCAGCCTGTCCTATTCCAATTCAGTTGGAATTTATGAGTATTGACATGACGTTATTTGCAAATCATCAAGAAATCGTTCGAGTCGTTATAATCACTTCCTATATCCAAATGCAACTGGGGAATATCACCATAAACTTCCGGTACGAGATATCTTGTACATGTGGAGATTATGATGGTGTTTCGGTGATTATAGATTGACTTGAAAAATCAACCCACTTTCCATTGGTCTAGGGGGACTACATTTTTTACCACTTGGTAAAATTTACTCATTCTTGAATTTATTGGATTTTCTGACGTATCAAACAGTATCTACTCTGACTGTGATTCCAGGTATTTGAAAAATTAAACTTACTATGTAGCAAATTTGTATGATATTGGCGTTATCACTCAAGATGGTGGTACGTGAGTGCGATCGAGGCTTTAATCAGACGATTTATGCGTATTTCCCAATGAGGGGCAAGATGGTAATATTGCACCTTCGGGAATTTGTTACTTACTTATCGGGACAACAATAAGTTGTCGGTATTGCAGGCTACAGACCATAGTATCAATAACTTATTCATTGGGTTCGTTAAGTAAGTAAACAGTTAGGCCCGTCTATGTTAGTATTTTTATTTATTTATTTATTTGTTGTTTGGGCTTAAGCAAAGATACTACACACTTATTCTCGGAGTATGTGACACTACGAGTGCGTAGGTGAAATTTTTCTATGTGCAATTTGGATTTCAATACAACTATTTTAAGTTTTTCACGATATTATATATGTATTTTTGACGTTGTGTTATTATGTATATATTTTTGACCTTATGCGTTTCTAAAAGTATTATATTATAGTATTGTGCTGAAGGAGAAAAAAAGTATGAGTTTGGAGGCTTAAAAGAGGAATCATTGCACTCCGATTGCGACAGAATGGCAATCTCCTTCATGCAACCGCTCTAACTTGATATCTTCTTTACATAGATATTTTTCTGCTGTCTTTTCACTATTTTTGTATAACAAATTATTTCAATTTTCGGGGACTAATTTTTTTTAAGGTGGGTAGATTGTGACAACTCGTCCCTAATTTTACGATTTTATTAATTTTAAATGAGTGAATTGACGAAAATGCCTTTAGAGGCGAGGATGTTGACCTCCATTGACCAGCGTATTGTGAGACGTGTGAAACATTCTTTTAGCATATCATCGTAGTGCTCGTCATTACGAACGAGTAGGAGCAAACGGAATCAAATTTGGAGCTACGATAGAGATTTTACGGACTTACGAACATGAAAGGTGATTTGGTAATTTCATATTGGGAAGATATTTTATGTCTTCTTTTGTGAGTAAGTGGGGCCCACACCTCATTTCTCCCTATCTTCCGTATCTCTCACCTTCTCGAGTTATTTCCCATTTGTCACTCACTCTCTCTCTACCATTACACACTCTCTTTCTCTTTCTCCTTTTCTCATCTCATTCTCATCTTTTTCTTTTTGAAAATGCAGAGACCACACCACATAACCCTAGCCAAAATGGCGAGCACCACCAACATAAACCTAGACTAATCACAAACCATTACCTACTGCCATGATTTTCCTCTCCCTCACTTCTTTCTTTCTCTGGTGCAGACTCTTTCCTTCACTCTACACCCCTTCTTCCCCAAACAGTCTCTCAAACTCTCTCTGTGAAATGTGCACAGTGCACTGAGCCACCATTGCCAGCCATATACGATGATGGCTACTCCGACGAGTCTTCAGGCCACACCCTAGACCATTTGCCTCAGTTCCTTATGTTCCTCACTACACAGACGTAGGTATGGTGGCACCATCGCTATCTTTCATGGCTATTTTCCACCGTGCACAACCAAGGTAATTTTGGGACCCCCAACCTCAAGCTTTACCTGTTTTGAATCCTAAGTGATGTCCTCCAACCTTAAATATAAGATTTAGGAGTGATCTAATGCAAGAAAACCATTGATGAACCTCCTCAGATTTTATGGAAAACTCAAATCCGTGACCACTTGAACACTTTCAAGCCATTTTTTCGGCCAACACTGACCTTAACTTGTCCCCACTTTGGTATGGTTTTGTTCCCTACACTTCTAACTTCAAAATGGCTTTTGAATAATTGATTTTGGTGGAGAATCGAGCTCGATATAACTTCTGGTAGTCGGACCAAAAACCTGCAAAATGCAGGCCTTCGCAAGGAAGGTAAGTACTGTTGTACTCGCACACGCGTGGGCGCTCGTGAAGGAACCCGAGGTCCCTTCTTAGGTTTCTCGACGTGCCGAATCCGAATCCGCCTTCCGTTTTCTGAAATTTGACCGTTTTAAAATAGTTCCTTTATTAGCCGTACTTTGTACAAAAAATTTGTTTATACGTTAGTACGTTATATATTTACGTTAATGGTTTTGTTTCTAGGTGAAACGCATCGTAAGGATCTTCGAAACCTGTGAGACGGGTTCGACCCGACGACATGATCTGTGAGTGGGTCTTTTCTTTTACATAGTATATACATATTTTTTAGTTTCCATCTATACATTTGAAAAAAAAATTCGTACATATGCGTAGATTACACTAATGTTTACAAGAATTAGTGAAATGACGAAATTTACGAAATTATTCTAAATCCTGTGGGATGTACAGGTATATGTGGGATGCCTTAATTATATTTATAGCCATGAATAATATATTCTGACTAGAATTATCGAATCACTGTGGCGTGACTATATTTATGTTATCTACTCATCGTTTGCTGCACCGATGTTAGTACTCACCCGGGCTAGGGCCAGTCGTTCACGTGTATGTGCACATTACACCGTACGCTCACCTTGGATCCATTGTAGGTGCCAATCCTATCCTAGATTGCTATAGGCAATTAGGACTCATATGTGTTGCCCATAGCGCCAGTCTTCACGTGATTGTAGTACTATAGCGTATCTCATTGTTACACCCAGTCCTATTAATGTCAAAATATCTTTGCCTAAACTCGTGTGTCAGCATGTGTAGGTGAGCACTCGATATGATATGTTTGCTTATGCAAGATTGTCTGATTACAAGTGTCATGTGTTTATTTACGAAATATTGTGCAGTATTGAATTCTTGAGATATTGCAGGCTACGGTAAGTATTTTCCTTACTATACATAGTATGTATATTTTGGAAACTATACTTGTTTTACGGTGAGGGGTTATAATGTTTCCAAAAAGGTTTTTATAAAACTTTATTTTTAAGCCCACTCACCCTTGTTTTTCACCCCTCCAAGTTTTAGTAGCTGAGCTTTCTTATCGACGAGGGTTCTTGGCAAATCCTTGCATTGTAGATTAACTTCGATGGTATAATTCTCATTCTACTTTACTATACTTTACTTATGCTCTGATATCACTTGTGAAATGGATTCATTCCCGCTCGCAAACGCACACTTATATTTAGGCACTTTTAGGTTTAAATTTATTCACATTTTTCACATTACTACACCTTATGGCTTCGTCACCCTCCTTGTGTCGGCCAGCACAACTTGATTTGGAGTCCGGTATATTTATCGTACGTGGGAACACCATTTCCCATAATTCTTTTAGTTCATCGACCAACGGTTGTAAATAAACATCGTTAGACGTGCCCAGATCTTTCGTTATCAACAATGTCATCATCATATATTCTTTTTTCATGCACTTCCAAGGAGGCAAATTATACGGAATTGCGAAGATTGGCCAAGTGCTATGATTTTGGTTTAGAACCCCGAACGGATTAAACCCGTCTGTGGCAAGTCCCAATCTAACGTTTCGGGGCTCACGTCCAAAATTGGGGTATAGTCAGTCAAACTTCTTCCAGACCTCTCCATCTGCAGGATGTCTCATAACATCGTCATCCACTCGTCTGTCCTTATGCCACCTCATGTCGCTTGCAGAGTGCGTTGACATATACAATCACTGCAACCTGGGCTTTAATGGGAGATAACGCATTACTTTTTGCGGAATCTTCATTATTCTGTACAGTTTTCGGATAGGTATGCTTCAAACATCAGTCGTTGCACAAACGTAGATGGAGGCACAATTTCAAGGCTCAAGAGTCATGATTGTCATGTGATACTTCAACGCCTTCTCCTAGTGGGAATTTGACACCTCTTGCCCGAAGATATGGTGAAGCCGATTATGTTGTTGGCGAGATATTTTTCTCAATTAACTGTAAGATCTTTGCGCAAGTCCGATGTTAAACCGTTGTGCGACGATATTATTGAAGTACTATGCAAGTTTGAACAAATATGTCCTCCAGCTTTCTTCACAAGCATGATCCACGTCATGATTCACTTGTCGGATGAGGCACTTCTAGCCGAACCCGTCAACTATCGAGGAATGTATCCGATAAAAAGGTAGATAATCACTATAATTCCTTTAGTTCGTGATGTATGTACGATTTCACTAATTTTACACGTTATTTTGTTTATCGATACAGACTACTGGGTGAATTAAAAATAAGTGTACGGAATAAGGCAAAGGCCGAAGCATCAATCGTGGAGGCATGGGTCGCATTTGAATTGCTTACATTTTGTGCAATGTACCTATAAGACTTTGAGACTACGTTCAATTCACAGCAACGCAATAATGATGGTAGTGTGAGAAGTGAAAAACTTTATGTTTTTTGCCCAAATTGCACGACCATTTGGCAAACCAATAAGAAGGGAGTTGTTTAACAAAATGGACATGGAGGTAGCACATTGGTTTGTACTTAACAATTGTGACAAGATAATTACCTACTTAGATGAGCATGAAGAGTTGATGAAGCAGGAACACCCTGCACATTTATATACCAAGAAGCACCGTGAATTGTTTTCTCGTTAGTTTCGTGAAAATGTAAGTTGTTCGTGTTTTGGGTTGTTTGCATAATTTTAAATGGTAAACTAACATGTCAACTTTTTATCATTAATTTAGGTGAAGAAATTGAAGGACATTGATTCACCCGCTTACACTGAAGAATTGTACAACTTGGTGATTGGGCCCCTAAGTGCAGAATTGTACTACGGTTGTCATGTAAATGGCATTAAGTTTTTGGCAGCTAATCGCGATGACAAGTTGTGTACACAAAATAGTGGGTATATGTCCCGGGTGCATGCGACATTGCAGACATTGATTTCCATGGAAAACTGACAAGTGTTGTGCAATTTCTTTACAAAAACCGTTGTCCAGTTATCATGTTTAAGTGTCGCTGGTTTGATACAAACCCACGTAGGGTTAGAGGTGTTAAGCGAGACGATGGTTTGCTATCGGTTAACACTAACAAATGTTGGTATAATGACAACCCCTACATTTTGGCAATGATGGCCAAACAAATTTTCTATATAGACGACCCTAAGAGCGGGAGGGGATGGAAAGTAGTTCAAAAGATTGAGCACAGAGGGCTGTATGATATTCCAGATCGAGATCCTGCTGACAATGACGATTATGGTGACGTTGCTGACCAACAATTGGAGACTTCAATGGAACTTGGTGCAGATACACTGTGGGATATGACTTTCGTACAAGAATCGTATCAAGTAGCCTGGGGTCCTGAAATTGAAATACCGATCGACTCCATTATGATTGACCTCGGGGATCTACCGCGATACAATGCACCCGTTAACGAGGATATTGACGTGCCTACAGACGAGGAGGAATGGGAGTCTGAATTTGACGATAGTGATGGTATTTATTCTAGTTCAGACAATGATTAATGAAAACTTGTGATGTAAATGTAATGATATTTATTTTGTATACAAACAAAAGTTTCCTTTAAAATTTGTAAAACATTAATTAAGCAAAAAAATATATTTATTTATTTAAAATAAAAATAAATTAAATTTACAAATATGCGCAATGACGTTTTGGAAATGTTTGTCGCGCAAATATTTAAAAATTATTATTTTTATTTAAAAACTGGTCGCGCGACGAAAATTTGAACACCTTTGTCGCACAAACATGTAAAAATTTGATTTTTTTTGCCAAAATTGGCGCATTTTTATTTCGGCGCCTTCACTATATCTCTCTCTATCTTTCTCTCATTCTCTGCATGTGAAAAGCTCAATCTCAGACTTACTCTCCTCTCTCTCGCTTCTGTCTGAACTCACTTTCCTTTCTCTCTCTCTCGATTCTCTCCAACTCTAGCTCTCATCACTCACTATCTTAGTCTCTCCCTCTCTCCCTCTCTCACACTTTCACACTTTCTCTGTTTCTCTGTCTCTCTGTCACTCTCCCTTTTGCATCTGCCGCACTCTGACACCACACTCTCCCCGCCGCCACAACATTACTAGGTAAGCACCCAGTGTCCCTTAATTCATTCTCCCTTAATTCAATTATTTATTAGTGCAATTTTTCATTTTTTCTGTTGAATTGTTTTAATTAGAACATTTAGGGATTTAGGGTTCGAATTAGGAATCCTGGGTTAAGGAAATGGAAATCCTGGGTTAGGGAAATGGGAATCCTGGGTTAGGGATTTAAGGTTCGAATTGGGAATCTTGGGTTAGGGTTTTCAAATTAAGATGAGATTTGGACCTTCCTTTCTCTTGGAAACGGAATGGAACTATTGCTCTTGATAGGGCGAGCATTCATATTATGAGAATCTTGTAACTTACCCGAGAAAGGGGATCAAAACCTGACTTATAGGATTCAACTGTTCCACCTATCATGGTACCAACTGTTGTCAGTTTGTTCAAGTTTTGTAACTGTCTTCCATTCATAATTTGTACAAGTTTTGTAACTTAGGAATGTCTTTGGAACTTTGTCTACGATTTTATTTATTTATTTCCTATTTGATCGTTAAGAACTTCTAGGGTTTGATTTTGTATTATGCACGTATAAATACACTTCCGTGGTGTTGGATTTCTTACCTTTTGAATTTTTTTCATTACAAACGTGAGTTTTCTCTCAATTATTCTTAGTGGATTCTAGGGTTTGCCAATGCATTCTACCTTGAGGTTATCGTTCGATTTCCCTTCAATATATTTGTTGCATCATATATGTCATTGTAGATGGGTCAATTTGTTTGTTAGTTTTTATTAATAAACTTGTTCCTTGCAATACTCTTGTTTATTCCTATCTCATGTTTTCATTCACCTTATATATGTGAAATGAAATGCATATAATAAGATGATATCTAAACAAATTCAACCAAGTAACAACCAAAGCATTTGTTATGTTTATAGTAGGGATATGTAAGATAAAAATGAATCATGGTAATGGAGATGCTATCATATTAATTATGTTATATATGAGAAGAGTCTTAAACGGCAACGAATTTTGAGACAACCAACTAAGAGAAGGTTCTTAGACAAGTGTGACGTTTTATCCAACACAATAATCAAGTAACCAATAAGCATTTATTTGTTCGACCTTCCCTGTAACTTGGTGTTTCATGCATGCCTTGTACAATAGCCAACACCTATTAAACCACAATAAAATAACACTGTTTAAATTTATACATATTCAAGTACATTTAGTTGGCTTTTCAGTAGTGATTAAGTCTAATCACAACAAACCAACATAGCCATTCTCGTTGATCGCAATATCTAAAAATTAAAAATTATGTCTAATTAGCGACTTGAGACAACTAAGACAATGACAGTTTATCTACCTTAATCTGTATACCTCTTCCTAATCTGAGGCTGATCGTGAATTAACATGAATGAGGATGTCGACTAGGACGACCTAGGGTTTGCGAGTGACGTCGACGGATCTCGGGGGCGGCGCCCATGGCTGTCTCATCCCCTCCTGTTGTATGCCCATGGTTTTTCCTTGATTCAAATTCTCCAATTCCTGCTCCCATCGCCCAGGTTGCGGTTCCCAAACCCAAAACCTTTGCTGCGATTTTGACTGATGGTTTAGAAAATTCTGTCACGCTTAGCCAATTACCAACTCCAACGATTAGGGGAGATGTTACCTATGTGAAGATCAGTGAAGACATCTATCAGGAACAAATTAAATCATGCCGCACCAATCTTTTGGGTCGCTTGCTGTTGAAGAAAGGAACCGCAGCATTGAAGACGGCTGATCTCAAAGCATCTCTTGTCTCACTGTGGTCTCTTAACATGCCATGGCGGCTTGTTCCATTAGGCAAAGGTTATTATGATATTCATTTTTCTACTGAAGATGACATGAGACGCGTTTGGGGTGGAGGCACTTGTACGTTAGCACAAGGAATTTTTCGTCTATCTCAATGGCAACCAGATTTTAAACCTGGTAATGTGCTCCCACAATCGCATGCCCAGGTTTGGGTTAAAATATATGGCTTAAGCCAAGAGTACTGGCACCCACGTCATTTAATGGAAATTGCTCGTGGCATTGGCACCCCCCTGCAGCTTGACAAGGCCACTCGTGAACGTCTGTATGGGTACTATGCTCGAATTTTGGTTGATGTTGATCTCTCTGGTGATTTACCTGCTTCGATCATGGTTGAGAGAGAAAATCACGGCTTCCCTGTTGAAATTGTTTATGAAAACCTCCCTTCTAAATGTGGGCATTGTGGTTTGATTGGCCATGATGCTTCTCAATGTCGTCAACTTCAAAAACAAAATAAAACCCAAGGCCGTTCTCTTAGCAGGGCTCCTACTCGTCGTGAGTATCGTCCTATGAACAGAGTTAATGATGCTACAAAAGCTATAGGGACCACTCAACAATATATTGATGGTGGTCAAATGATTCCTGCTGCTTCCAATGGTCTAATTATTAATGAAAAAGAGGTTTTGGAGAATGATTCACATCCTGGGATTAGTGCTCCTCCCCGTCCTGAGTACCGTCCTTTTAATTGTATCATTGAAGCTTCGGATGCTATAGAGACCAGTCAACCAATTGTTGATGGTGCTCCAAATATTCACGATGCTGCTATTGGTTTTATTAGCCATGAAAATGAGGTTTTGGGGAATTGTTCAGCACCTATTAATGGTGCTCCTCCTGTCTTGGAATATATTAATTCTATAGGGAAGCATAATGATAATGATGGGGCATCCACTAATGTCAGCGATGATGGGACTACTGATATGGTCCCTAATTCTCCTGGTTTTAATTCTGATCAGCGGAAAAATGATAAAAGTGTACCTGAGGTTGACTCTTCTGGCCCTCCTCCTGGCTTTGAACATCGGAATGAGACTGATGTTGGTATGATTTTGTTAAGTCCAATGGTTGAGGATGAGGTACGTCGTGTTTCCTGCTCAATCTGATTTAGGTGTTGCACCAGTTGATGTTACGGTAAATATTGATGCTATGCTTGGAATGACTCCGGTTCTTTCTAAGTCCCAAAAGAGGCGTATGCGAAAGAAGACGCGTGATGGTGATTTATGTCCCGAGCCCATAGAGACAAGGGCTAGGTATGCTTTGTTACGTCCTTCCTCATGAAAGCTATTTATTGGAATATTCGGGGTGTTGCTAATCACCCTACACGTAGAAGTTTACGTAGTATCGTTTGGAAGTACTCTCCAGATTTTCTTTGTTTGGCTGAACCAATGACTTCTTTTTCTCGAATCAAACAAACTTATTGGCGTTCTATTGGTATGCATTTGGTGGGTGTCAACGATCGTGCGTCTCGCGTTCCAAGTCTTTGGGTTTTTTGTTCAATTAATGTTTCTTCTCCTACTATGGTTTCAGTTTCTAACCAACATATTTTCATTCAGTTTTATAATAATGGTGTTCTTAATGGTCTTTCTTTTGTTTATGCGGCAACTACGGTGGTGCAAAGGAGGCCATTGTGGTTGTCTTTGGCATATGATTGTTCTATTTTCTCTGGCCCTCATTTAGTTTTGGGTGATTTCAACGCAGTTCTTGGTGCTCATGAGAAGATGGGTGGTACTCTCCCTCGCCATATTGCTTTTGCAAAATTTCAAGCTATGGTTGACACCCCTAATCTAATTCCAGTTGACACCAAGGGCTCTCCTTTTTTACTTGGACAAATGGAAGGGGTATTTCTTCCCACATCGAAATGCTTTTAGACAGATGCTTCTGCTCTTTTCCGTGGTTAGACTCCTGGCCTGTGACTACATGATCTACGTTGGCCCGTCATACTTCTGATCATAATCCTCTGCTAATTTCATTTCAGAAGTTTGTTGCTCAGTTTCCAACACTGTTCCGATTTCAAAAGGTTTGGTTGGATCCATGGACGGAGGGAGGTAAGGCCCAGTGGGGCACATGCCCCCTCTCATCCTTTTTTTTCCATTACAAATTATTCAATTAATCATTCCCATTTTTTTTGCTTTGCAAATTATTCAATTAATCATATTAAAATAGTGAAAATCCTCTTTTAGTTTTTAAATGCCCCTCCGTCTTGTATATTTTTCTCACGCACTAATGTTTAAATCTTGTTGAATTGCATGTATTTGGTTAATTAGTACAAATGAGCATTAGATTGTCAACAATTAAAGACAAAATTAGACAATAGAGTAATAAAATTAGGCATTTTGTAATTAATTTTTTCAGCATTTGTAAAAGAACTAGCTTTATTTGTCCAAAAAAATGAGCTCAAATTTTTTAAGGTGCCCCATCTTAGTTAAATTTCTGGCTTCGTCCTGGTTAGATCATCCAGATTTCTTAACAATGGTGCGTGCTGCTTGGGATTCTTTTTCTATTTATGGCTGCCCAATGTTTATTCTGCAAGCTAAGCTTAAACTGTTGAAGCCTATTCTCAAATCTTGGAATTTGAATGTGTTTGGGAAAGTCAACGCAAAGGTGGATGCGGCTTGTGCTTCTCTTGAGGCAATACAACTTGAAATATCAACTCGGGGGTTTTCTGAGGATCCTTATGCTGCAGAGATACAAGCTCATTCTTGTCTTTCTCAAGCTCTTATAGTTCAAGAAAAATTCTGGAGTGACAAAGCTCGTGTCCTTTGGTTGCGTGATGTTGATAGGAACACATTATTTTCAGAATCTTGCTAAAATTCGACGTGCTAAGAATTTTATCTCTTCTTTACAAATTGGTCCCAGTTTGGAGGATGATGTTCATGTTTTACGCACTCATGTTGTTGAGCACTTCTCCATTGCTTTTACTGATGATGGCAGCACAATGGATACTGGTTTAGTTTCTCGACTTATTCCATCCTTGGTGACGGACTCTGAAAATGCTTCTCTGCTTGCTATTCCTAGATTTGAAGAGGTGAAAAAATACCATTTTTTCTGTGGACCCTGATAGCGCTCCTGGTCCTGACGGTTACGGTGGTCATTTTTTCCGGACCACATGGGATTTTATTAGCGGTGATGTGGTCCAAGCAGTTAGATCTTTCTTTATATCAGGTTATATCCTTCCCAATCTCAATTGTAGTTTTGTAACGCTGATTCCAAAAACTCAAGACGCTGATTCTATTTCACAGTTTAGCCCCATTGCCATGACTAATTTTATGTTTAAAGTGATTACCAAAATTTTGGCAGATCGTCTTGCTCCTATTGCAGCTCGGATCATTTTTCCAAATCAGTTTGCTTTTCTCAAAGGTCGTCATATTTCCGACTGCATACTTCTTGCTTCGGAATGTATTAATTTGCTTGACAATAAATGGTATGGGGGCAATGTCGCAATTAAGTTTGACGTTGCTAAAGCTTTTGACACTCTTAGTTTGGATTTCCTGACTCGAGTGCTTCAGGTTTTTGGTTTTCATTCTTCTTTTGTTCAGTGGATTAGGTCCCAGTTTGGGGTTGAGGTGATTTTAAAAAAAAACTGCTATGAAAAAAAGCTGGGACAGTTTTTGGTGTTTGGAACATTCAGCTTCAGCTTTTTTTCACAGTTTTGGGTGAAAAAAAGCCAAAAACAAGAAGCTGCAAAACCCAGCTTTGAAAAACCGGCTTTTTTCACATCTGTTTTACATAAAAGTTTACCAAACACTATAATACTGCTTTTTTTCTTTCAAAAGCACTTTTACAAAAAAGTTTACCAAACACTCTGCTGCTTTATTTCACAACTGCTTATTCTGACAGCACAGCAGAATCAGCTTTTTTTCAAAGCACAGCAATACCAAACCAGCCCCTAGCTCTATTCTTCATTCAGGGCGTTTATCAATCCTTTTAATGGCTCTCCGGTGGGCTTTTTCAGTTGCAGTCGTGGTGTTCGTCAGGGTGATCCACTTTCGCCTCTTCTTTTCTGTATTGCTGAAGAAGTTCTTAGTAGAGGTATTTTTGAATTGGTGCATTCAGGTTGCAATCATCCTATTTCTTCTCCTCGTGGTGTTCAAGCTCCATCTCATGTTCTATATGCTGATGATATCATAGTTTTTTGTAAAGGAGATAAGCGTAGTTTGAGGAATCTCATGGCTTTCATGGATGAATATGGCTTGAATTCTGGGCAATATATCAATAAGCAAAAATCTAGAGTGTATATTCGGAAAGCTGCATTTCATCGTCGTTCCCAAATTGTTTCTTAGCTTGGTGTAAATTTGGGGGACCTTCCTTTTATTTATCTTGGTGTTCCTCTTTTTCATGGTCGCCCAAAAAGGGTTTATTTCCAATCATTGGCTGATAGAGTGCATCAACAGATGTCTCAATGGCAAGGACGTTCGTTGTTTATGGCTGGACGTGCTGCTTTAATTAAATCGGTTGTTATTAGTATGCTTTCTCATAGTTTTTTGGTTTACCGATGGCCTTCTACTGTTTTGGTGCAAGTCAGAAATTGGGCTCGTAATTTTATATGGACAGGTTGTGCGGACTCTCGTGGTTTTTCGACGGTTTCATGGAAGAGGTACTGTGCTCCACTGAACGAGGGTGGTCTTGGCATTCGGAATTTCGCTTCTTTGAATCAGGCTTTTCTGCTGAAAAAATTTTGGGACATCTTGGTCACCTCTACTTTGGCTTCTTCATTTTTTCGCGGTCGGCTTTTCAATACTCATGGTTTGCCCTTCTCCTCGTATAAGATTTCTTCTATATGGCCTGGTCTTCGTCCTCTTTTTTCTGAATTACAACAAACTCATGTTCGATTATTGGTTCAGGTAAAAACGTTTCTTTTTGGCATGTCAATTTGTTGGATAAATCCTTAATTGAAGTTTTAAACATTCCAAATGCTTCGGGAAAAACTTTGCATGCACGGGTCTCCAATTTTATTATTGATGGGAATTGGATATGTCCTGCCTCTCTCCATGATAGTTTACATCTTATTTGGGGTCAAATTTGTTCTATTTGTTTGCCTAAGACTACTGAAATTGATGATACTTTGATTTGGTCTGATTCTTCTGATGGTCATCTCACGCTTTCTCGTGCGTATGATATTAAACGAGCAAGCAACCTTTGATGGTTTGGGACCGTTGGGTTTGGAATTCTTGTTTTCATCCTAGAAATTCTCTTTTTCTATGGAAATTCATGCATTGGAAAATTGTTACAAATTCTTTATTACAGGATAGAGGTTTTGCTCTTCCCTCCATGTGTTCCCTTTGTTGCTTAAATGTGGAAACTCCGAGACATTTGTTTTTTGAATGTTCTTTCTCACGTCAGGTTTGGTTTTCATGTTTAAATTGGTTTGGGGTGATCTCTCCCTTTGATGATATTATGACCTTCTTCACTTATCTGATTCGCAAAGGCTATGGCTCTCAGATTCAACTAGGGGTGGTTCGGTATGGGATCCCATACTGAAACCCTTGTCCCGATTCCCAAACCGAAATTTTCGGGAATCCAAATTTCAATACCGATCCCAAACCAAATTTTCGGGAATCCTGATTTTTGGGAATCCTGAAACTCCCATACTGAAACCCTTGTCCCTATTCCCAAACCGAAATTTTTCGGGAATCCCAATTTCAATACCGATCCCAAACCAAATTTTCGGGAATCCCGAAATAATTTCGGGATTTCCGGACAAATCGGGAATCCCGAAATGGTTTTGGGCTTTTGGACTAAAATTTGACATATTATGCTTTTGGGCTAAAATTCAACCTTTTATATTGAAAAATTGACATATAGTCATGCCCAATCTGCTAATTTGTTTCTACTAATATGTGCACACAAATCTGCTAATCAAATGGCAAGGCCCAGTTAGTATCTGCCTATTCAAGAGCAATCTGCCAATATGAAACGTTAATATATGCTTGAGTAAACTAGTAAATCTATCTATGATCATGCTAGTCCCCAAAATTACGTCTAAAACAGTAATATATGCTTGAGTAAACTTCTGTACATATATAATATAAATATTATAGATAGATGTAAAGTTTTCTCAAGCAAATTGTAACTTATAATCTATCCATGTATCCATCTATCAATCTCCCATGTTTATTCTGCATCTATGTATCCATCTATCAATCTTCTGTGATTTAAAAATTCTGCATATGTTCCACTATCTATCTTAGGGCTCCTTCCTGTATATGTTCCATCATCGATTTCCAGTGCTCCTTCAGTATTTCAATTTTCACTATTGTAGGTAGATGATGTTCCCCTTAAAAATGTGATCCTATATATTTAAAAATTAAATACTATATATATATATATATATATTTTTCGGTTTGGTTTGGGAATACCGAAATCCCAAAAACTTGAGACCGATTCCCGTACCAAAATTTCGAGATCGGTTCGGTATTGGGTACCAAAATTTTCGGGAATTTCGGTTTGGTTTCGGGAATTTTTCGGTTTGGTTTCGGGAATTTTTCGGTTCGGTTTGGGATTTTTGGGATTTTTTTCCAGCCCTAGATTCAACTTCTATGGTGGGGTTTAATTGGAGCCTGTTTATATTGTCTATGGACAACACGTAATAAGCTTCATTTTGACGATATTCAACCTTCCATTACTGCTATTGTTCGCTCAATTAATTTTCAGCTCCTTGAAATTGATTCGCTGAGCAAGGGAAACATGAAAAAATCTATGGAAAAACTTTGTATTCTTCGCGCTATTGGTTTGTCTGGTCATCTTGCCAAGTCACCTCGTGTTATTAAAGTTTTATGGAAACCACCTTCTCTACATTAGGTCAAAGTGAATGCTGATGGTGCAGCTCCTGGATCACCAGGATTGGCTGGTACTGGCGGTATCTTTCGTGATCATTTTGGTTCATGCGTAGGGTGTTTTGCTACTTCTTTAGGGGTGGCTACCTCTGTTGAAGCTGAATTGCATGATGTAATTCATGCGATAAACTTAGCTTGGGAGAAGGGTTAGCGTTCCCTTTGGATTGAGTGTGATTCATCCTTGGCTGTTCTTTTCACTTCTGCTTCTCATAATCATGTTCCCTGGCGTTTGAGGGTTCGTTGGTTGAATTGTAGAACGTTGCTCTCTTCTATGTGCATAAGAGTTACAGCCGTGCCCTCAGGACTTGACAATGCCGTGCCCTTATGCATTCAATATCCTAGGGTAGCCGAGGGCAAGACTGATGAGTTTGAATTGAAGTCAAGCTTGTTGCATCACATTCCTAAGTACCATGGGCTGTCCATGGAAGATCCAAACAAGCATTTAAAGGAATTTGAGGTGGTGTGCTCAAGCATGACACCAATCAACGTAGATGGGAATATTCTGAAGATGAAAGCCTTTCCATTCTCTCTATTTGAAAAGGCGAAGGATTGGTTATTCGAATTGGCACCTGGAACGGTCACTTCTTGGGAAAGCATGAAAATAGCGTTTTTAGAGAAATTATTCCCAACTTCGAGAGTTATTCTTTTGAGGAAGAGAATTAGTGGCATTGAACAAAGCCAAGGAGAATTTTTTCCAGCATATTATGAGCGTTTTAAGGCCCTAGTTGCATCCTGCCCACAACACCAAATGAAGGAAGAGCTTTTGATTCAATATTTCTATGAAGGACTTCTTCCAATTGAGAGATAAATGCTTGATGCTTCAGCGGAAGGTGCCTTGGTTGACAAAACCCCGGTAGCTGCCAAAATCTTAATTGCAAACCGAGCCTTGAATGCACAACAATACGAAGGTGTTGGACAAAGGGACCCCCCACAGCAACAACATGTGAATGAGGTAAGTGCAATTTCAGAATTGCAATCTCAAATGGCTAATCTCACTTTTCTTTTGTCACAGGTTGTTGATGGAACCAAAGTGCAAAGTCCGGCCATATGTGGAGTGTGTTCTATGCAGGGACATCACAACGATCAATGCCCTCAATTGATTGAGAATGAAGGGTGGGAATCTGCCAATGCCGTGGGATTTGGGAGCCAAAATCCGCCACGCAATGATCCATATGCAAACACATACAATCCGGGTTGGAGGGATCACCCAAATTTCAAGTGGAGGGAGCCTCAACAACCCCAACAACAAGGAGGATTTAGGCAGCAACCACCAGGCTTTTATACAAAGCCATTCGTACCAAATCAAACCCAAATGCAATCTGCCCCAACAAACTCAGGTATGTCTTTGGATAATGATCAAGTTGTTAAGTTACTTACTACTTTAACGCAGGAAGTACAAACTCAAAACAAAGAGAGGCAAATCCAAGACAAAAGGGTGGACAATTTGGAAAAGCAAATGGGGCATATAGCGGAATTCATGGGCCAATTCAGAGAACAAGGCAGATTGCCTAGTTCAACCGTTGTTAATCCTAAAAGAGGATTTGAAACCGCCAATGCAATCACGTTGAGAAGTGGCAAACAGGTTGGAGCCGACCCACGACCATCCAAATCAAGTTAAAATGAGGATGAAAAGTTGCTGATTGAGGAGGAAGAGCAAGTGAAACCCACGGCAAGAAAAGAGACACCATTGCCGCAGCCTCCTAAGCACCCTATGTCATCCGCTTTAACTAAGGTAGGTCGAAATTGGATTCCTTCTAATGTTGTTCTATCAACTGTGCCTTTTCCTAGCAGATTCATGCAATCAAAGAAGGAAGAGGATGAAAAAGACATTCTGGAGACGTTTAGGAAGGTGCATGTCAATATCCCGCTCCTTGATGCAATAAAGCAAATTCCGAAGTATGCTAAGTTGTTGAAGAAGCTTTGCACAACCAAGAAACGACTTCAAGAGAAAGAAGTGGTGCATGTGAGTGAAAATGTCTCAGCCATCTTGCAACGTAAACTGCCCCCTAAGTGCAAAGATCCGGGTAGTTTTACAATTCCTTGTGTTATTGGCAATACTCGATTTGAACATGCCATGTTAGACTTAGGTGCATCAATTAATGTCATGCCATATTCTGTTTATGCATCTATGAATCTAGGAAAGCTTAAAAAGGATGGTGTTATTATCCAATTAGCCGATCGATCTAATGCATACCCAAAAGGAGTTTTGGAAGATGTTTTGGTGCAGGTAGACCACTTGATTTTTCCTGCAGATTTCTATGTGCTTGACATGGAGGATTTAGCCCACTCTTCAACATTGCCAATCTTACTTGGACGACCTTTCATGAAAACAGCTCAAACCAAGATTGACGTGGCCAAAGGAGCAGTAACTATGGAGTTTAGTGGTGATATGATTAATTTTAATATTTCTGAATCTGTTGAGAATACTAATCGTGTTCGCTCTTGTTTTGTCATTGATAAAATAAAAAATAAAGGGCATGAACGTTCAGTATCATTCAAGAAAGATGCACTTCGAACCACCAACGAAGAGGGAATTGGATTGAAGCACAAGGATTGCACGGCCACAACCCTAAAACCCCCAAATCTGGCCGAGAGCACCCCACATGCATTTGTTGATAGTGCTGCCACTTCATTGCAGTACACTGGTAAGCCACCTATTCCAATTTCGATTCCCATTTCAACTAATAGGTTGTTACCTTGTATGGTGCAAAATCCCAATCGAATCCAAGCTGGTGGGCATGATTACATGGACTTTAGAATGCTCAACACCCCAATCAGGAAGGATTACTATCCCCTTCCATTTATAGATCCAATGCATGAGCTGTTTAAGGAGCATGTGGTGAAAGAACTACCTCTGCATGCCGTGGGTACCAACCTGGAATGAATGGGCGTTTCGTCCGGCTGTACGATGTTAAAGCAAGCGCTACTTAGGAGGCAACCCATGCATTCAACAAAGGAAGACCTAGGGAGCACTCCAATTCCAGATTTGCGTTCCTAAACCCTTCTCTTTGTTGTTGTTTTTGTTTCTGCCTTGTTTATTGTTGAGTTGCTGTTTTGTTTGTTTGTTGTTTATTTGTGTTAGTTTATGCTTGAAACATTAAGGACAATGTTTGATTTAAGTGTGGGGGGGTAACCAAAGTGTTTTTGATGCAAATTCGTAGGGTTTTATCACCATAACTTCTAATGTTGATCCTTGCTGTTTTTAAGTGTTTTTAAGCTGTTTTGGTGTGTTTTAGTGTGTTTTGACTCAAAAATCCGAAAATCCCATAAAAATTTGAAAAAATGTTTTAAAAAAACCCAAAAAAGAGTTGTTTTTGTGTGTTTGTTTGTGTCTTAGGGTACCTTCCAACACAATGATGAGGATTCGGTTTGTAATTGCATGACTGTTAAAGAGAGTTGTAAACATGGATGAAAGTTTGATTTACTCTTTGGTTTATGCTTAGTTGTGGTTATAACTTATGAATTCACATGCAATCATAATGGAAAAATCAGTTTTTGTAACATGCTTGAAGGAAGTAACTCAAACTAACGCTACAACCCTGAGAGACTTGAGCCTATACGTTCTTTGGAGAGTTAATAATTTGTGCATTTATTGTTTCTAAAGTCGTTGCATGATCTCATTATTCTTTGCTTGGTTGCTACTTAGAAGGCGTTTCATCATTTAGTTCCAAACACTAGAACTCATGCCCAATTCATTCTAAGCATGTTATTGATTTGCATAACACATATTCAAGATGAAGTTGTGTAGTGACCACCATAGCCAAATTGCCGTATCTCCCTATTTCATTGTGTTTTGTAGGTTTTAACCCCGTTGAGCCTTGTTTAGCCTATGTTCTTTGTTAACCCACATTATCCTCACCTAGCCTAGATTAGGATCACTATCCATACCTTTGTTCTTGAAGCATAGTAATGCATGACTCAATATGAATTCCTTTTGATCATTGTTTGGCAGAAAACAAGTGTGGGGGAAGTGAGTTTTGTTGTGGGTGTGCCAAAGTCTTGAATGAGGCACGGCAAAGAAAAGAAAAGAAAAAAAAAAGAAAAAGAAGAAGAAAAATTCGTGGAAAATAGAAAGAAAAAAAGAAAAAGTTGTGAAAAGAATAAAAAAGGAGTTGAAAAGATGTGAAAAAGAGTTCTCAAGTGTTGTTTGTTGAAGGAAGGGTCCAAAACATTGAATCCGGCCCTATTTGTTGCTTGAAT
This sequence comes from Heteromeles arbutifolia, assembly GCA_024362995.1. Classification (NCBI taxonomy): domain Eukaryota; kingdom Viridiplantae; phylum Streptophyta; class Magnoliopsida; order Rosales; family Rosaceae; genus Heteromeles; species Heteromeles arbutifolia. Next base: position 21,013,425 of record JANCRC010000002.1, read on the forward strand.
CTTCCCTTTGTGTTTAAAAGTTGATTTCTGCATGCTAAAGGGAGTTCTAAGTGTCATATTCATTACTTTGCTTGCTATTGCTTTAAGAACGTTTGTTTTTCCTATCCTTTCGTTGTTAGCCAATACCCCAAGCCCCGTTACAACCCTTGACTTTAATCTTGAGTGTTGTGTGTTTCAATTTGTGGAGTTTGATTTTGGTAAGAGCATATGGTGTCACTGGTTCTCGCATCTAAGTAGTAGCGTTCCATTCATGAGATCACATCTAAACATGTTATTAACTCCGGAAATTGCTTTTCTTGTTATACATATATGTGAGCGTTCGTTTTCATATTTTCATCAATCTTCTCACATATAACTAATGTAGGGTGTGTAGTTAGAAAATCTGAGTGAAGATTGAGTGCATACCTTGTAAGGAATTGAGGGAATTCTCTAAGGCATGTTACTACATTCAAAACATCGTTTTAATTGGTTATTTGTGAACTAGTAAGTAGTGACTATGATTAAGTATGTGCTTAAGCGTAAAGATGGCCAAAATCTGTGGGAATGATGATTTTTAACATGTCATGTGCATTGGAAATCCCTGAGACAATTGTTGGAAGGTTTAGGTTGTGTTATACTTGTTTTGTTTCGTTTTGTTTACTTTGTTTCGTTTTGTTTTGCTCGAGGACTAGCAAAAGCTAAGTGTGGGGGAATTTGATAGGAGCATATTTATGCACCTTAGTTAGCTTGTTCTTGTGCAGTTATGTTGTTTTTCCTTAGTTAAAGTAGTCTTTTAAGCTAGTTTGATGTATTTTCAGGTTTTAAGGGCAAAGTATGCAAAAGGATGCATTTTGGAGCCTTTTGGAGCACATTTGAGCTTGAAATGGATATCATATGCTTGGAGCCAAGAGGATGGACGAATTTGGAGTCCAAATGGAGTTAGGAATATGTTTCAAGGTTGAAGAAATAAATTCAAATCATTGAAGATAAGGAATCAGCTCAAAAGAAGGAGAATTATCCAAAACATTATCCAAAACAACCTTATCTTATCTTATCTTATCTTATCCAATCCTTATCCTATCTTAACTAACCTTATCATATCCTAATCCTTTTCTAATTCAATTCCTGGTACAATGAGGGCTTATTTTCTGATTGGGGGACATTTAATTTAGGATTCTAGAACCCTAAGTCCTTGCCGCACCTAGCCTTCTAGAAAACCTGATTTCCTTGCCTTGCAAGGCTTTCTAGAAGCCTTATCCCTCTTTATCCAAATCTGCCGCACCTTAGGCCCTTTCCCATGAGAAATCTGATTGTTTTGAACCTATTTCTGGATGGATTTGGCTTTCTAGAAGTCCTAATCTGATTCACCTAGGGTTTTTGGTGCCTATATATATATTTCTCCACCATTTGCCGTGGACACCACCCTCCATATACATCATTCAAGCCAGAAATCATCCACCACTCTCTGCCGCACCCTTCCTTCACCATTCTCCATAGTTTCTGACCTAATTCACTATCTGCCGCACCAAACATCCATCCTAGCCAATAACCCAGCCTTCTACACCATTCATAACCCCCAAAATCTGTCCCAAGTCCTTGTGCCGCAGCAAAGAGGAGGAGAAGAAGCCTGGACGTGTATGCCATTCAAGTTCGAATTGCTAGAAGTTTTAGGTGTTTCCTTTCCTTTGGTTTCAATGTTTAAATTCAATACTCTTTGTTCTGTACGTATGAGGAACTAAACCCCTCTTGGCTAGGGGGTGATTCGAAACCATGTTTATGCTTGCTATATGACTTGATTACCTCTAGTTGTGATTCATAAATTGTGATTTCAATTTACTTATCTATTTAAATTAAACTGATTTGTGTGTGTTGGTTGAGAGTGCACGCTTAATTGTCATGCATAAATCTAATGCTAGGATATAAGGAAGTTTCACCTAATCGTTACAGACTTATATTCATAAGTAGTAAAGGTTGTTGATCACAATCGTGTTAAGTAAATTCTTGGCATAAGTTTCATGCAATTCATAGTAACGAATGCCTCGTCAATGCTTATGGTTTTCATAGAACTTAATGATTCTTGCTTGTATCTCTATTATGCAATTCATGTAGGGAACTTGTGGGGAATGCTTTGGGTTGTCGTATGCAATCATCCAATTCAATAACGTTAGGAAAATCTGAGGGTTAATTAGTGCAATTCACGGTTAATCTGGGGCGTTGAGAATTCATGGTTTATTGAAAAGCAATTAGAAATCGTTTTGTATGCAAGTGTGACATGTGTGGAGAGGAACCCCTTAGCTAGCCTTCCATCCATTAATTTAAACCAATTTCGTTTTAAAATCTGTTTGTTTTACAAAGTTTATGTTTTGTTTTCAATTTCGTCAAAACCAATTCCCCCTTTATTTTGAAGTGTCAAATTAGTTAGAAATCAATTTAGTTTGTGTTTTTAAGTGTCTTGAGTCAAGTTATAACATATTTTCGTCCAAAATTGTGTTTAGAGTCCAAAACAGCCAGTTTGTGTTTTTAAGGCAGTTTTGAGTGTTTGTTTGCAGTTTTGAGTCTTTTGGTTTGTTTTAGTGTTTTAAAGTATAGTTTTGCATTCTTTGAGTCTAGTTTAGTGCTTTAACTTTGTTTTTACGTTTTTGAGTCAGTTTTCAAGTGATTTAGCAATCCCTCCTAATCCCCGGCCTAGAACGATCCCTACTTACATACTTTGCTACAATTGATAAAAAGAGGGTTTAATTTGTGGGCTTATATATTTTGCATCAATAAACTTGACTCTCATTAATTCCGGGTTAATTACATTAACAACCCCTAACTTTATCCAGTTTTCATAAAATCCCCTCACGTTTGAGACCTTACACAAGCACCCATTCACGTTTTAATTTCCTTCTATATAACCCTTTAAGTCAAAATTTTGCTTTTAAATTTACCAATTTACCCTTAGTAATAACTTGAAACTAATAAAAAAAATTTAAATTATATAAATAAATTATAAAACATTAAACACTTAAAAAAATTTATCTTCGATGACGCACCCATTTTCTTGCATCACTCATTTTCTTTCCTCTTATGCGACTTAAGCTATTGGCTTTCTATTAGATTGATTGGATCAGCTATTGTTGTTATTAGCTATTAGACTCATTTATATCTTAAATCCTAGCTATCTTTGGATGTATTTAAATCCATTTTATGATGTAAAGAGATTATGAATGAAGATATGAATTTCCTTTGATTTCCTTTTCCATTTCCTGCAATTTCCCTTTTAACATTTCTAATCCTATCAATTGGTACCAGAGCCAAAGATCCACCATGGATCTGTGGTTTACCTCCATCAATCCCACACTTCCAGCACCGTGGAGAAGTGTGATGGATGAGTCCAGTGGTCTGGTGTTTTATTGGAATCCAGAAACCAATGTTTCTCAGTATGAACATCCAAATCCGGCTCCGCCTTCACCACCTCATCCTCCTCCCGATCACTACCAGATTCCATATAAGTATAAGCCCACATTTCCCTACTCCAGTTGTAACTATCGACCGCCAGATTACCCAGCCTCGTATATGCCTGAGGTTCTCGTACCTCCTTCATATACCAGTCCTATTTTCCTTCCGCACCCCGCACCACCTTCCGTTATGTATTTGGACTCCATAGACGGCCCCCAAATCCCTCATTCCTATGCCACAAACCCTAATTTTCACGATCCCCAAATTTACTCTCCATCGTCGAATGAACAGACTTCGTGGGTTTTCGATTCCGAGAACCGTCTACGATTTAATAACCCCCATCAGGTCTCTCATTACGAACTTGACCTGGGTCTCGATTCGACAGTTCACACAACTCCTGCAACAGGAAATGTCTTCAGCATAGTCAGAGGAATTCGCCATACTTCTAAGCAGTCGTCACTTAAATCAGGGCGAAATCTTGCTGTGGTTTCCTTCGTGCTGATGAAGAGGAAGCCTCTGTCTGAGAGCCTTTGTCCACGACGATACCAGAATCACTTGATTTCGTCGTTAGCTCCTACTCCACCAAGGGCGTCGGCAAATTCCACTACCATGGTGGATGACGTGAGAATCAAAGCTCACAAGCAAAAGGAATTCCAGTTCCGCATGGCTGAATTCCGGAAGACGATGACATCACTCAATAACCAACAAGCTGCCTTACAAGAATCTCTTATGGAGGAGCTTCAGCTGCTTCGATTGGTGAGGGTCCCTCCAAATTCGACCATGAACATTCTAGATCCGGACTTACTGAGGATGACGAAGTCCACACCCACCGTTCTGGAGTTCACAACGGTAGCGCTCGCGCTTGTTCTTCACCGTGACGGACTGGGCAAGCAAGTTACGAGTGTTACGGAATCCGTGTCTTCTCTGGGTGTTTGCTAAGACACGATTCAAACCACCATGACCACGGTACCACCGCCGTTCTCCTCCCCGGCGCCATTGACCACCCACTTCGCATTTTGAGTCAGTGGAGATTGCTCCTCGCTCAGAGCGCTCTCCTGACCCTTCGCCAGAATTTGGTTATTCACCCACAAGGCCTCTGTCCATGAGCTCTCTTTAACCCCCGCCACGTCTTCCGTCGTAAATTCGATCATCTCCACCATCGAAGCTCCAAGACCATCACGTTCCACCGTTACTCTCGTCTTCACCCTTGTTGACAGCAATGGCGACTCCGCCTGTCAATCCACACTTAACCATTTCAACTGTAGCCATAATTCCATTTCCAAATTTTGAACCAGCTGGTGTGGATATTCTTCCCAAAAACTCTGAAGCCAAAGTTGCAGGCCTCTTGCAACCGAAAGATCAGGATGACATCGTCAACAGTGAGTGGTATGGAGATCACCAAAGCTTCAAATTGAAGAATATACACCTACATAAGCAACCACTAACTCATATAAAAAATAATGGACCTGAGGTATTCCCTTATCTGAGTCATAGTTCAGCAAATTCGAGGGCCATACTCCATTCGCTTTTGAATGCTAAATATAGTGCATTCTTAAATGATAAATATGGGTGGGTTATTTTGTATCTTGTTGGCAAATTTATGAAGATGGAATCGACTGCAGCAGAACTGTTTGATGAAATGTCAAAGAGACAAGGTGATGGCATTATAGAAACCATCTTCAGTTTCATGTCTCAAATTTATCGCCTGCAATGGCTTATTCCTTGCTGTGCTAGCAGTGCTTGTGCCAAGTACTTGACTATATTTGAGCCACTACTTTGTTGCAATTTTGCATCTCAACCAAAGCTGTGCAATTTGGATACCTTGACTATTGGTCTACATCTAGCTTTCTCTCCCTTTTTAACCATTCTACTTGAATTTCAGCTTGTATGGGATATGGGGCATGCATTTTGCAAATTAAGCTATGCAGCTTTTGCGTTAGTTTTCTCCTTCCGTTCCAAGTGGATGAGGTTAGACCATGATGAGTTTGAGGTATTTGTACTGTCCGGCAAACAAGGGTTTACCTTCAGTTCTGAAATATCCCTTGTTGAGTTCTTAGATGATGCTAATGCATATGTGCTGCCAGTGTCATTGACAAGTTTTGGGTTACCTATTTTCATAGCTTCAGAACTTGTCAAGGAAAAATATTCTTGTTATTTTCTGAAGTTTCTTTCTATGCCTTTTTCTCTAGCAGTGGGTATAGAGCCATTGGATGGTCTTTTCACTATAAATTCGAACCCATTCCAACTGGAGACATTTGAGAACATGTTGGTAACTTGGGTAACACAACCTACTGCCCAATTTTTACTAGATGGCATGCATTACCATGGTGTGCTGAACATGGCATTTATATCGGCTTCACAGAGGCTTTTGCAAGTTATAGAGGTTATTTCTAAGTACATGAGTCCATTGGTAGCTTCCTATCTTGCTTATGCAAATCAAATCCATGTGGTTCTTGCCTTCTATATTGACAACATTGGTATAATAACTTATTTTGGCAAGCATTTTGATGGTGATGAGTATGTATCATGGTGCCACTTCAATGCTAAATACAATGTCGACCTTATGGCAGCCTTGTTTATGGCTCATACAACTCATATTCGTTTAATGGAGAGGTACTTTCCAGATCCTACTATCTCATTGCCTCCTGCTCAGGTTCTACCTCCAGTATTTATACTTGTTCTTTGTTTGATTTCACACTTTCATATGCTTGAATCAGATCATATCTATTTGGGCAAGAGCAATCAGGTTCTTGTTACCGATATTAATTGCATGCATAATTGGTTGAATGGGAATGTTTTGCATGTTGCCACATGGGTTGGGGAAGCTATAGTGTTCTTATCACTACACATGGAATGAAATTTTGCGTAGTAATTTTGTTCTAGTTGATCCTTTTCATCACCATGGTATATGGAGAGTTACCTTGGCAAATATGAGAGCAACACTAGATTCTACAATTTGGTTTTCTGTGTACAAGGGATTTACTATAATTGGTTGGAATCTTTTCACTACTCTAGTTCGTGTGAACATGATCCATATTCTTTATGGAGAAGGAATAAAACCATCACTTTAACGAAGTGTTCGGGGTTCAAACAAGACATAGTGGAAGAGAAATGATTACCTGATTTGCTTTTTCACCTACATATTCCAGAGTAATGAGTCTCCTGTAATATGGTTCTTCAAGAGTGAGATGTCACTTACAGTTGGGATCAGACCCGTTTGCTCCGTAGTGTACCAGATGACGAACATATTTGGTGGCGTGCCAAACTGTTTCGATTATTGGAAGGGTCTATCACTCTTTTTGCAGCATAAGACGATAAATTATGGGATGTTCTGTACCGATTCACTGCTCTACTTGAGAGACTATCAAGCCATCCAATCATCCATGGAATTTTACAATGGGGGTGAGATCTCTTCGAATTCTTTTGGTGTATTGCTGAACAACAATTGGCCTTCACTCACTAATCTTGAGGTATTCAATGGCTTTGCGACAAGTTATTTTCCATACTATTTTTGGGCCTTCAACCTATTTACAAAGCATGATGCAGAGGCTTTCGAATATGATGAAGAAACCTGTATTTTGCTTGACCATTCACCGGAGATGCTGCTTGCTATGAAATGGGTACCAATATTTCTTGCCATCTTTAATTCAATCTATCTACCACACGAGTTGGTGGTTGGTGATGCAACAAGGCTGATTGTTCTCGTGTTCAGTGTTGTCAAGATCAGTGTGCTTCAACTATTTTATTCCATCTCAAAGTATTTGGCAAGACTGCATGATTTCATTTTGGCAAGATCTGAGTTACTAATATTTGTTTTTTGGGGTGAACACACCGAAGATGTTTTGGAAGAACACGGTTCGTCATTTAAAGCACATACAGAAGCTAATACTGAATATGAGTATGGTACACCGTTTGACAAATTGGCTGGCCTCTTTCCAGACTGCTGCATGCTTCTTTCTCGGTTTGAGAGGCTTGAGGACAAGCCTCATCTTAAGGGGTAAGATTGATGCGATTCTAAGCTATTGGGCTTCTATTAGATCAATTGGACCAGCTATTGTTGTTATTAGCTATTAGGCCCATTACATATGTGATACCATTAGGCCCATTTATATCTCAAACCTTAGCTATCTTTGGGTGTATTTAAACCCCCTTTTATGATGTAACGAGACTATGAATGAATATATGAATTTCCTTTGATTTCCTTTTTCATTTCCAGCATTTTATTTCTTGCAATTTCCCTTTTAACATGTCTAATCCTATCACCCTCCCACTGTTTTTTTTTCTAGAAAAACGCTCCTCCTCCTCCCTTCTATCAATCCAATTTAATTCAATTTCCCATTCAATCACTCCAAAAATTTCAGACATTCTTGATTTCTTGAATTTCCCAAAAAAAATCCAACCATTCTTTCGATCTTTCTTGAATTTGGAGCTACATTCAATCTTTCTTCATATCCCACAAATTTTTTTTTTCTCACATACCCTTTCTTTTGAAGCTGTATCTTCTCAAAGATCGAAGATGTATTTATCTTCTTTGAAGCGGCGGAGAAGCCATGAAAGAGAGGGCAAAGCTGTGAAAGCATTCTGTCTGAAAGATCGTCTGCTCCAGCCGATCTGCTACTATTGCGGCGAGCAACACCTCTCCTCCTGCTCCTGCTCCGCCATCTCGTCGAACCACAACTCCAACGTGTTGACAGGCACGGCAATTGTGCGATGAAGTTTTCTGTTGAGAGAACCCCAAATGAACGACAGAGTTTGTGAGATAAATGGTGGAGAAAAAGAGGATTAGGGTTGCTGGGTTCGTGTAGGAGAAGAACATTTGAAAAGTTTTCTTATTATTACTTAAATATAAAATTGAAATATTTTTAAAATGTCGTATGAGTTTGTAATTGACTACAAACACGAGAGTGTAAAATGAAATTTATCTTCTATACTGAAAATATAATTTACTTTTTATAACTGTTTAATGTTTTATAATTTTTTGTATATAATTATAAAGTTTTTCTTTGTTAGTTTCAAGTAATTAATATGGGTAAATTAGTAATTTTATAAGCAAAACTTTGATTCGGGGGTTATATGAAAGGAAATTCAAACCTAAGGAGATGTTTGTGTAATGTCTCAAATGTGAGAGGGATTTGTGAAAGTTCTTTAAACGTCAGAGGGTGTTAGTGGAATTAACCCTACTAACACTAATTACTAATGTTGAGCGGTTAAATGTATTTTAATTATACGATCTCGAGATAAAGTAAGAAAAGAGATCGCATGAGCCATATAGGTCTACTTGTTAAGAATATTCAACGCTCATGCCACTTAGTATTACAATCTGATGGTATTCCTCTTCACTTGCAATTGAGAGATCTTAGGTTCGAATTTCGTGGATGTCAAATTCGATACTAAATTAAGCTGCCTATTGTGTAGCTTAGCCAAACTCTCTATCTCCTTGGTGTAAAATATACCACTGTACCAAAAATAAAATAAAGAATATTCAACGCTCCCACACAAGATATATATCACCTTATATATTGTACCCAATTAGGGACCTAGGCTTCGTTTTTTTTTTTTTTTTTTTTTTTAGTATATCGATGTTTTTACTCTAAGGGAAGGGGGAGTTCGGCTAAGACACATAATGGGCAACCTAATTTGGTATTGAATTCGCCAACGATGAGATTCGAACCTCTCACTTCTAAGTGAAGAGGAATACCACCAGAGCGTAGTACAAATAATTAAAAAAGATGTGGAAAGTAATAAATATAATGAGAGAGGTGAAAGAAAAGAAGACAGATCATACTCTGGTCCTCACCTATCATTTCTTTTTTAATTAAAAAATTATTAGTTAAAGAAGAAATTGTAGCAATGATCTCGGATTTAACCCAATTGGAGTAATACTCTCTTAACTAAACATTCATGACCATTGGTTCCTTCACTTCTTAAAACATGCAGCTATCATCATTTTTTTCGGTTCCGTTAGAACTTTCGTCAAAATAAGTCACGTGTCATGCACATGAGGTTAAATCGAGAGGTAAATATGGAAAACCAAATGAGAAAAATTGTAGCAATGGTCTCTCAACTTTAACCAAACCAAAGAAATGGTCCTCCAACTTTAACTCAATTGGAGCAATAATCCCTCAACTTTAACCCAATTGAGACAATGGTCCCTCAACTTTAACCTAATTGTAGCAATAATCCTTCCAACATAACTTATTTTGACAGAATTCTGATAAAGTTAACGAAAAGAACCATAGCTGCACATTTTAATCAGTTAAAGGGTCAATGGTCATGAACTTTTAGTTAAGAGAGACCATTACTCTAATTAGATTAAAATTGAAGGATCATTGCCACAATTTGGTCTTCAATGAGAAAGCGAAATAGAACTGGAGACCTTAGGTGTAAAGTGAAAGATGTAAGGTGAAAGCTCTTCAAATTGAGGTACGAGTCTTCTACGAACCTCTTCCCTCGCCTCCTCCATGCAATTCTCTTTCCCTCGCACTATTATGTCTCTGTCATTGTCCTCAACTCCACAGAGAGAGAGAGAGAGAGAGAGAGAGAGAGAGAGAGAGAAATGGGAAGAAAATATTTGGGAGGGTTTGCTAAGTTGGTGGTTTGTTTTGTTGGGAAAGAAATTCTTGAGTGCAACGGACATCAACCTAAAACTGTTGCATTATATAACAATTCAAGGTTATTATATGGAAGGCCGTCAACCTAAATCGACGCATTCATAAATATTATAACACAACTGAACAGATTATACCACACAACATTGTTCAAAAACAGCACAATATTCATTATGTGTAAATTTTTTAGCACAAAATGACTATTCAAACAAGGATTAAACCTTAAAACGGCTTCCTAACAGGTAACAGACAGTTCACACCAACAAGAGTCCAAAAGAGAACATGTATTTTGATCACCATAAACAGTGTTTAAATACATAGGTACACAAACTATCAACTGTTCTTGACAGACCATTACAATAACAACTTACAAAAATCTACAGATATCTAATGAATCGCAGTCTAACGGATAAATTTTTCGTTCTTTTATAACATAATGTTTAGTAACTATAATATAATTGAATGAAACGATTCAAAGATCAGAGAGGCACTTCCCATTAATAAAATCAATGACTTAGGTGACCTTTTCAAGAGCAGCAATTACAGCTACCAAATTTTCCAAGAATTCCTTCTGCGGTTGGTTTTTCACCGTCTACTATATCGGTCACGGCTTTAAGAAATATTATTGGGACTTTCAATAGATCTGCCACATAAGCAACGGCTGCATCCTGAAACCCAAAAACATGTATAGGAAAAGAGATGCTTAAATGGAAGTAAAATTCAAAAATTACTATAAGAAACGCAAATAGACTCGATACTCTTTGCACGAAAAAAGTGGTAGTACCCTAATTTAATATGCTAAGATTACCTCCATGTCTTTAACTGTAGCATCACTTGCAAGGATTGATGCTTCGTCCTGTGCGGACATATCTAGAGAGTTTCCAGTAGAAATTTTACCAACCTGAAGCATATGCAAAATGTCAATGACATTGTGAGTACTTGTGATCCTAACAAATAAAACAAGAAGCAAATCCAAGATCATGATAAACAAAATCAATGCCATAAGTTACATTCGTATGCCTAACCGCATTAGTGTAGAGAATGGAGAATACCATAAAAACTGTTAATCAATTTTAGAAGGTGCTAAATGTTTAAATAAGTCCAGCATTTTATGTTTGGATTATCAGAAGAGTAGATACTCAATAGTTTAGTTAGTTGAGAACTTGAGAGAGATTATTGTAGTTTAAAAAATGATTTGATCAAGGCTTTCTCCTCAACTTTCAAATTTATGTTTGGATTATCAGAAGAGTAGATACTCAAAAGTTTAGTTAGTTGAATGAAGGGGCATGGCTAAAGTGTTAACATCTTCCGATAAATTATGAACTTTACCCCTTCCAATTAGGACACCAATGTTTTATTGCTTTAATCTTTCTAGGCCACACAATAGCAGCAACCATTCGATTCAGTCTACAAGATCATACAAAAGTTCCTGGCATTTACTGAGGGCACTGGACTAAGATTTTGGAGCCTCTGTTGTATGATATTTTTAAAGGACTGCTGTTATCAGAAAATACTGCAAACAGGTTTACCATTAGGTATGTGGGACCCACATATGTGCCAAATCATCGTACTAACAGAATAATAACAGATTTTTAAACGGAAGTTAGCGTCAAGGACCAATGGTGCATGTTTTGTTAAATTCAGGGACTTAAATTAACAGATTTTAAGTTTGGGGACAAAACCTAAACTAGTGTGAAAGTTCAGGGACCATCCATCTCCCTTTCCCTTCCCTCCCCTGCCTGTTTTCGATTTATACTATATTAGTAAAGGCACCCAGCGTCTGTATGCGCAAACATAAACTTAAAATGTTTGCTCTCTTAAACAAGCATGAAAGTACTTTACTAGAGAAACTGAGCAACATCACATGCGAGATACACATCACCAATGCAAGCTCCTTTGGCCTGAAAGCATCCGTCAATCAGTCATACATAATTTGTCAAAATGCTTCACTAATACAAACGTCAACATACTTCATAAATAACTTTGCGTGTGTCTGTGTTTGTGTGCATGCACAAGCATAAATCAGTGATGCAACTATGGAATTGTGGTTTCCTTCAATTATATCATGGTCCCTGACTCCCTACAATATAATAGTTAAAATCTTTAAAAAATTTCAACGTCTTTTATAGGAAGCTACGGATTCTCCAATTAATATCACACTGAGAGAGAATAAAAACGAAACTAAACACCCATCCTATAAGAAGAAGAGCAAAATGGGTAATACCTTAAAACCACCAGCAGTGCCTGCATTGATAATTAGGTCTGGTTGTAATGCTTGAATGGAAGCATAGGTCACAAGAGACGCAGAAACCGTGCCTACACAATCAACCCCTGCAAATAAATTTGAGGAAAGGGTACTGGACATTGAAACAAAAACCACTTCTATCCTTTACTTCTGATTAAACAAGAGTGACCAAAAGGAAGGAAGAAACACCATAACATATGATGATTTTGAAGGAGTGGTAAAATTTCAAACACAAACCTGATCTCGCTTTAGAAGGAATCTCATGGGTTCACTGTACGATTTTAATAGACTGATACAGTAGAATTGCTGAGTACTGAACTGAACTTTAGGGGTAATTAAGTTAAATACAGGTTAGGTCTTTCGATCTTTCTCTCGTGCTAGATAGTCCTACTCAACTGACATATATGATTGGAACAATTACTTGCAGCGTCATCTTTATCTTTCTTTCTACATTTGCTTATAGTTTCGCTTCCAAGCAGATTTCCTTCCCGAAAATACTGAAAGCCTAGCCTTTCATATACCTATTAGAAGAGAAAGGTCAAACCATTTATACTAAGCTAGTCAAAAAGTGCATCCAGATTGGTTCTAAAATTTTCGAGATCCTATTAACAGATTATTTTAAGGGAAATTTGGAAAACTAACCAAATTTTGGACCCTAAATAGAATTCTAGCCACCTTTTTAAATTTATGATAATTATAACCAAAAGTTGATATGAAAGTACTAATACACCCTTCAAATAAAGTTTTCTCAAAAAAACCAAAAAAAAAATGTCATCCATGGAAATTAAACAAAGCAACATTCAATTAAGATCAGGAGATTTGAAGTAGAATTGAATAAGTTCAAAGCCACCCGTGCTCCTTGAAGTTCCTTAAACAACCCAAAACCCCAATTCAATCATAGAAGAAAACAAAATCCAAAGTTCAACCTTTGGAGAAAATGAGAGAAAAATAGAAGGGACCATCGCATTTTGGGCTTTTCACCAACAATTTGGTTTTGGAGCTGATCTTGGAAGTGGAGGTCCCAATTGAGGGGCTGAGATGTTGAGGAAGGGCAGCGGACATTGAAGTGAGTGAAGGCCTCGTTGTAAGCTTGGTGGTGCAAGTGCTCGAACTCAAGGATTACATCGTCGTAGTTGAAAATCAGAAATTGGAGAGCGGAGGAGGAAGCTGACCGAGACTGAGAGTGAGAGTCGTCTTCATGTGGAGGAGGTCGAAAATTTTTTGGGGGTTCGGAACTAAACGAAGGTTGTGTGTGAGAGTATAAAAGAGGAAGAGGAGGAGGAATAGAGAGGGATCGTGCTGCACGCCATGGCTGGCTGTGCTTGGGTTGGGTTTATGTGGTTTTGGATTATCGTCTAGAAAGGAAAGAGATGGCGGTAAAAGACAGCCGAGCCTTTTGTTTTTTGATTTTTTTTTTAGAAAACTTTATTTTAAGGGTGTATTAGTATTTTCATATCAATTTTTTGTTATAATTATTAAAAATTTAAAATGGTGGTTAGAATTCTATTTGGGATCCGAAATTTGGTTATTTTTCCAAATTTCCCCGTGTTGGACTCTTTCACTAATGTCCAGTCAGATGTTAAGGTCGTTGATGATGAATGGAAAACATGATATAACCAAGAAAAATAATCAATTAATTGCAATCTACCTGAAAACAAAAATCCAAACTCAAAAGCGTAAAAACTCACCCAAAGATGAATCTTTTCCAGGCCAAACTAGATTAATATTAAGATATATGTAAGAACCGTGATAGCGGACCCAAGGCACCCCATTTGGGAACCTGCACCATTCATGCATTTACATATCACAACATTTAAGACCAAGTAATTACAGAACGCCAATGACGATTCTCAATTTTCAAATAAATAAACCATATGCGCGCACAAAAATGATAGCTTACCGAAGGATAAAAACAGATTTTAGCAATCACACACATGTATAGAACTGTAAAGTGATCATATTAGTCTAAGATGTGCCATAGAAAAGTGCATAATATGCAAAGCAAGTAATTTGAAACATGGTCGTGTTTGGTAATGAGAACAATTCCCATTTCCTGTTTGTTTTCTAAAAACTGAAAACAAAACAAAAGCTCTTTTTCTGATCAGCACCAAAAGCACTTTTGCTAAATTAAAGAACTATTTGAAAAACAATAAACGAATCATCGACTGCCCAATTTACAAAATTTACAAAATCAAGGTAGAAACAAGAGATTTTGTACTCACACGGAGTCAGGATCCTCTGTGAGAACTTGTTCACCACTGGAAGCGCTTCAGTCTGCGTAGCTGTTAATTTACTCCAAAAAATCACTATTTTACCCAACAAAATCGTAACAATAGCTGAAGAAGTATGGAAACATCAAACGGAGTGAGCGGAAATATCAGAACGGAGCAAACTTACCGATGACGAGGAGGTGGTGGAAATGGGGCGCTTCTCAGCTTCGGCAACCAAGGCTTCCTCGGCAGCGTCCGATTTGTCGCCGTGAGGAGCCATGAATTTTTCTATTTTCTGGATTTTTTTTCCTTCACTTTCTCGGGCGATTTTCTTTGCTGCCAAACAAACAGAATCGAACGCAGAGAGACAATGGTGTTTGTGACTTTGTTTTCCGGCTGGAAGACTGGAGAAGACGGAGGCAGAGAGTGGAGTGTGAAGGATAATTCGGTAATTAGCGAACCGGAAGGCGACGCTTCGGATTTGATCGGCGACCGTTTGACTGGTGGTGATGATGATTAAAATTCAATGATGAAAATAGTGGTGATGTAGAGGGAAATGTTGGTGCTGACCAAATTGATATTGACGAAAAATATGAAATCTCAATAACCTGTATTCCATTTAAACATTTATGATCCATGAGTTTGAGATGATCTTAATACAGAATTGAGAGATGTACTTGTAGAAAAAAAAGGCCAATTAGGGAAACCAATCTCACTTATCTTAAAAGACAAGCTCTCTAGAAAAAAATTTCACACACTATTATGATCGAAAATTACTAATAGGTCAAACTTGTGATAAGAAATGGCTCGTTTACTCAATAGAGTTGGATAGAGTATTTTGCTTTTGTTGTAAATTATTTAAAACAATGGTCTCAAGAAGTAAGTTAGCAAAAGACGGAATTAGTGATTGGAGACATCTTGGTGAGAAGCTTGAGCAACATGAACAAAGTATTTCAAATACGAATAAAGAAAGAGGCACGTCATTGGCAACAAGTGATGCTTAGAATTATTGTTTTTGTGAAATGTCTTGTCATACGTAATTTAGCATTTCGTGAAACAAATGAAAGACCTTATGAAGTCTTTAATGGTAACTTTTTAGGTTTACTTGAAATAATTGCGGAGTTTGATCCAATAATGCAAGAGCATTTCTGACTCATTGACAATAAAGAGATTCATCATCACTATTTGAGCCATAAAATTTAAATTGAGTTGATAGTCACTTTAGCTTCAAGAGTCAAAACCATAATCATCAAAATAATAAAAGAGGCTAAATTTTTTTCTGTCATTCTTGATTGTACTTCTTATGCAAGTCATGTAGAACAAATGACTTTAATTTTAGGCCTATTTGTCGAAATCCCCCCTAAATATCACACATTTCATCCATGATTCCGTTAGTTTGGAGGGCAAAATCATCATTTAGAAGCAAACATTTTTTGCCCTTTTTGAATTAGCATCTGGGACCTGCGGCGCATGCCATTGGAGGCTGTGGTTCTGTGGGTGGGCTTAGTAAACAGTCAGAGAGAGAGAGCAACAAGGAGCTATTGGTGTGGCGATAGGTGGGGTAGGTTCGCAAGGAGAAGGGAAGGGGGATCATGGCTTGAATCGGGAATCTAGGACCTGCCATTGGAGGTTCTAGGGTGAGTGGGTTATGGCAGGGTGGTACTGAGGCTGAATTTGAGGGAAGGGGTAGGCGGATGAATTTGATATGGGATTGGGGGTGGCTGGTGGTTTGAGATTTAGGGTGGATGAGAAGGGTTACAATCGGGTAGAAGAGGGGAAGTGAGAGAGATGTGGTTTTTTATTTTCCTTTTAAAATCTTATTTTTATTGTGAATCATGGATAAAATGTGAGATTTAAACAGCAAGGGGGAATTTGGCCATAAATAAAAGTTTAGGGAGGTAATTGACTAAAATTAAAGTTTAGGGGGTAAATTGACACTAGGTTACACGTTTAGGGGGTTTCAACAAATACCTCTTAATTTTAAGATGTGTTGACTTGTCAAGTAGATCAATAAAAATAAAAGAGTATTTTTTGGAGTTTTAAAGTGTAGAAGATACATCAAGACAAGAGATTTTTAATGAGTCGCAAGATGTACTAAAGTCTCTTGATCTTGATATTGATAATCTGAGAGGACAAAGTTATGATAATGGATCTAATATGAGAGGGAAAAACCAAGGTGTACAAAAAAGATAGACATAAATCCTAGAGCTTTTTACTTGCCATGTGGTTCTCATTGTCTTAATCTAATAATTTGAAATATGGCAAGTTCGTATTTTAAAGCAAAATCTTTTTTTGGAGCATGTCAATGTTTATATACTCAAGAGCGGAGCCATAAATTATTTGGTGGGTGGGCTAAACTAAAATTATTACTAGGAGATCAAATGGATAAATTTTTTTGTTACTTACATAAAGTTACACAATAACTGAAAGCAATAATTTAAAGTAGGGTAAATTACACTTTCATACCTCAGGTTTGGGCTCTATTTCAATTCCTTACAACATCTTTAAAACATTTCACTTTCATACCTTAAGTACTACTTTATTTCAAAATAATACCTCTGTTACATTTTCCATCCATTGATCCGTTAAATGCTGACGTGGCTACCACATATATGCCACATGGCTGCCAAATGTCTGCCACGTGACAAAAAAAATAATTTTTAAATTTTAAAAAAAAAAACCTGAATTTTTACAAAAAAAAAAAAGGGTAAATTACACTTTCATACCTCAGGTTTGGTGTCTATTTCAATTCCTTACAACATCTTTAAAACATTTCACTGTCATACCTTAAGTACTATTTTATTTCAAAATAATACATCCGTTACATTTTTCATCCATTGATCTATTAAATGCTGACGTGGCTGCCACATATATGCCACGTGGCTGCCAAATGTTTGCCACGTGGCAAATAAAATAATTTTTTTATTTTTTTTAAAAACCTTGAATTTTCTCAACAAAATAAATAAATAAATAAAAAATTTGAAACCCACATCTGCAAGAGGAAAAAGAGGGAGGAAGAAAAAAAAAATTGTCCCTTCCCCCAGCGACCCACATATGTAGGAAGAAGAAGAAAAGCCCTCCCCCCCCCCCCCCGGGACCCTCCTCCTTCTGCGATCTGGTGATTTTCAGTGTGGGTGAGTTTTGAAAATAGTTTGAGTTTGAGATGATTTTTGGACTGGTTTTGTGGTAGATCCACCTAATCTCGGGTGGGATTTTTAGGGGTGGGTGATGGGCGATTTTTGGGAGGGGTGGCTCGGGTGGGATTTTGGGGTTTTTTTCTTTCTTTCTTCCTCCCTCCTCTTCTTCTTCTTCTTCTTCTTCTTCTTGCAGATGTGGGTCGTTGGGGGGTGGGGGAGGGACAATTTTTTTTCTTTCTTTCTTCCTCTCTCTTCTTCTTCTTGCAGATGAGGGTTTCAAAATTTTTACTTTTATTTTTTTTCTTGTTGAGAAAATTCAGGTTTTTTAAAAATAATAAAAAAGTTATTTTATTTGCCACATGGCATACATTTGGCAGCCACGTGGCATATATGTGGCAGCCACGTCAGCATTTAACGGATCAATGGATGGAAAATGTAACGGAGGTATTATTTTGAAATAAAATAGTACTTAAGGTATGAAAGTGAAATGTTTTAAAGATGTTGTAAGAAATTGAAATAGACCCAAAACCTGAGATATAAAAGTGTAATTTACCCTTCTTTTTTTTTTTGTGTAAAAATTCAGGTTTTTTTTTTAAAATAAATAAAAAAATTTGCCACGTGGCAAACATTTGGCAGCCACGTGGCATATATGTGGCAACCATATCAGCATTTAACGGATCAATGGATGGAAAATGTAACGGAGGTATTATTTTGAAATAAAATAATACTTAAGGTATGAAAGTGAAATGTTTTAAAGATGTTGTAAGGAATTGAAATAGACCCCAAACCTGAGATATGAAAGTGTAATTTACCCTTTAAGTAAGAAATTTAACTATGCATAAAGCAAGTTTCAACTAGATTTAACAAAGAGAACATTTGAAGTTGCAACTTATAGTAGAAAGAAACATACATCATCAATCTTGTCATAACAACTTAACAAATAAAAGAAAAAGTACCTATTCAAGTTGTGCCCTTCGATCCTTAATGGAATTGAAATCCTTTGTTATTTCTTCTGAATCAATCTTTTTGGCAAGCTCTTTTTCAATGTACACAACCATTGAATCTACCAGAAATTCACTCTCCATCTTGTTGCGAAGTCTTGTTTTAATAAGATTCATTGCCCAAAAAGCTCGTTCAGTAGTTGCTGTAGAAACGGGAAGAGTCAATACAAGTTGAATTAACCTATCAATCAAATAGTACCTTTCGGACCTCTTTGTTTCAACTAATCCCCGACATAATTCTGAAGTAGTAGACATATTTTGAAACACAGGATGATGCGGTACGTCTGATTCATAGATTTTCAACTCACACCTCAACGTATGTAGCTCTTTTTCAATGAAATCCAGAGGATAAAATTTCTCTGCAAGCTTGCAAATGTGATCAATGTTGAACGCCTTAAAAGCTTCTCTTGGTTCTAAAGCTGAATTGAGAATAAGAAGTTCCATTGCCCCTTCACTAAACCTACTATTCAGCTCTTCCAGCTGAAAATCTATTGCATTATTAAAGATATCAATGTGACAATGATGCTCAAATGTAATATGATCTGTTTGCTGACAAGAACAACCAGTTCCTACTTTGTATTGAGCATTCATATCGGGCATATCAACGTCATGCTTCTTGCAGAATAAACTCACTTTATCAATAAAGGTAGCCCAACCATCCAATCGCAACTTCTAAAGAACATCTTTTGTAATAGTGACTAGGTTCATAGCATTCAGAATGTGTTGTGACTTATTTTGCAGTTCGCGAAAAAGAATATCAGTGATTCTCATGATCTCCTGCAATAGATGCAAGATGAAAGTAAATTCAAAAGATCTGATTGCATTATAAGCACTAGTAGCTTCCCCACGCAAAGAGTTTGTAGCAGATCTATCATTCTTTATGTTCTCAAGTACTGTACAAGACGCGTCGTACATATGAATCAAGTCACACTTTGAATCATAATGAGAACCCCAACGAGTAGCTCCAGGTCGATGTATAGTACCGATTTGATTAGCTCATTTTCCTTTCTTACGTTCACCAGCACCCACCAACTCTTCAATGTTCACTGTGTGTGCAACTTGCAGCTGAGTATGACACTTTGGAGAAGTAGTAATAACATTTACAATTGAACCTAATGCTGAAAAGAATAACCAAATAATAGCTACTTCTTTTGATGTTGCAACTAATGCTAATTGCAGTTTATGAGCAAAACAATGCACATAATAAGCAGATGAACACACTTTAATAAATAAAGATTGTAGCCCATTCCACTGACCTCGCATATTACTCGTACCATCATAACCTTGACCTCGTAACTTGTTTAAAGGCAACTCATGGAAAGTAAGGACTTTTTTTTATCTCCATGTGAAGTGTTGGTGCAGCAGTGTCTTCAACCCACACAATATCTAAAAACCATTCTCGTAGGAAACCATCATTATCAATAAATCTTAAAATAATGGCCATTTGCTCTCTATGAGCAGTATCATGTGCTTCATCAACAAGAATACAAAAAACACCATCCCCGACTTCTTTACGAATTTTTCTTCGTACTATGTTGGCGAGAATGTTCAAAACCTCCTTTTGGATCATGGGCAAGGAATATTTGGCATTTTTTGTTGCATTTTCTAAAACAACTGCAGCCACCTTATCATTAAACTTGGTTGTATGCTTTACCAATTCAATAAAATTCCCACGATTTTTCGAACCCACTGATTCATCATGGCCTCTAAAAGGACATGCTTGAAATGTAAGCCATCGAACACACTCAAGTATAGCCTTGAGTCACAACCGATTCTTCAAAATTTCTTCTTTTGATTGTCGATTAATAACCTTGTCAACATGCTGAGATGGATTCATCAATTCCTCTACACGGGAAACACAAGTATTATGTAATGAAGATGGACCTCCAATATGAGAAAGAAATATACAATTTGTTCCGTCGTTAAGTTTCGGTCGGTAAGGCCCAGCTTTGATATAAGCACATCGAACTTCATCTTGTTGATTAATAGGATACTCATGTATTTGAATCCATTTCCCCGGGTCTCATTCCAATTCCAAAGAAGCATCATCAAAAACTTTTTCTTGAGGTTCAATTATATTAGATGTTTGGTGAGAATCATGAGGCTGCTCAGTTGATATTGGTGATATTGGTGCGTTATCATTAGATGCAGAAGGTATATCACTCTCTAATTTATCACCATCATCTCTTTTTTTTAAAGAATGAATCAATAGTTCTTAACCTCTTCATTGAACGTTAACCTAACAAATTGAACAACAATAATGCAAAATTATATAATAAATCATATTTCTAGGAAATCTATCAGACTATCAGAAAAAATATATTAAACTTGAAATTGAATTTTTAAAGTACGAATTCTTAAAATTAAAGCAATAAACAAATAAAATCATCAAGACATAAGAATAAAGTGGTTAAAAACTTACCTATTGATAAGAAAAATCAATAACTTTCTCACTTATATGCTTGGTTTCTGAACTGCAGACAAACGAGACAGGACGAAGAAGGCTTTCTGAAAAATAAAAAGGGTCACTGTTGTACCCCAAAAGTCGAAAAAAATAATAATAAACTACTCCTAAGAAACCTAAAATAATAAAATATTAAATCTACTTTTTAAAACCGGATGAATCATGGTTACTCCTAGGAAACCTAAACTAATCAGACTACTCCCTAAAAACTAATCAAATAAAAAGATTATTGGGACGTGTGGTGTGTGTCAGTGTGTGTACAATTTCAAATATAATAATAATAAATTTTGACATTGATTAAAGTAAATAATTTATTTAATATTTGTTAACTCTTACTTTTTAAAAAGTAGTCTTATTTTTCAGAACTTTTATTTATTGGGTGGGCTATAACAATTAAAAATAATAAAATAGTCTAAATTATCAATATTTTAACCTTAAACAACTAAAACTCTCCCTATGCTAGAGCCCACCCTAGCCTTGTTACTGCCTCCGCCGATGTATATACTGTGTTTTCCAACTCTACAAAGTGTTGGAATATTTTGCTTGAACATATTGATGGCTTAACTTTGAAATCATTGTCAACTATTCGACGAGAAAGTCACATTGAAAGCGTTAAAGCAATTAAATCCTAAGTGTCTGGAACTAGAGATGCTTTGTTTAAACTGGTGGACATTACTGAGAATCCCCAATTGAGTAGGGATGCAGGATGCTTAGCATCAGGAGAATTTTCAAGTTTTTACCTTGTATTAAGTTTGATTATTTGGTATGATATTTTGTTAAAGATTAACATGGTGAGCACAAAATTACAATCTAAAGACATGCGTCTTGATGTTGTTGTGAAGACATTGGAAACACTTGTTACGTTTCTTGAAAACTACAGAGAAACTGGTTTTACTTCAGCCATAAGTAATGCTAAATAAATTGCACTTGATTCGGAAATTGACCCTATTTTTCAAACTAAACGTCATAGAACTAGAAAAAGACATCATGATGAAATTAATGCTAGTAAGAGGGAACAACAGTCTGCTAAAAAATCATTTAGAACAAATTATTTTCTTATTATTGTGGATATTGCTCTTTCTCAACTGAACACAGGTTTGAACAATTGAAGGATTTTGAATCTATTTTTGGCTTCTTATTCAATGCAACAAAGTTAATTTCATTGAACGATCAAGAGCTAAAAGAATGTTGCATGAATCTTTAAGCACATTTGAATCATGGAAATTCCATTGATGTAGGTGAAGTTGTCTTATATTCTGAATTACATATATTGCAAACGATGTTACCTGAAGAATCATTTCAATCTAATAGGCCTTGGACATCCATGGAAATAGCAAAGTTTGTAAGAGAAATTGACATGTTTCCAAATGTGTTGACTGCTTATTTTGTACTGTTGACTGTACCTGTGACTGTGGCATGTGCAGAAAGGACTTTTTCAGAATTGAAATTATTGAAATCTAACTTGTGGACCACTATGACTCAAGATAGGCTAAATAGATTAGCAATCTTATGCATTGAAAATGATGAGGTTGAAGACTTGAAGTATGATCATATAATCGATGATTTTGCTTCAAAAAATGTTAGAAGACGATTTCTTAGAGGTTGTAATTTCAAAGAGTTTTGTTTGGATTTGTTGTATATGATTTTGCTTTTTAATCGTCAGGGGTTAGGTACTATGTCCGTCCCCCCCAAACAAAATATGGGCGTGAGAGCTTAGCCCCCCACCCATTTTAACTGGGTTTCAGCCCTCTAATTTTATTTTATTTTTAATATATGTTTGTTTATTTAAAAAAGGCATATTTTTAGGTCTTGGTTCCGGGCACCAAAAAAATAAGGACAGGCCCTGGCGTCAAGTATGTATTACGGAATGAAATTTCCAAATTAATAAATAAATAAAACCATGCTTCGTGATGGAATTGATGCTATACTTTACGACCATAGAATATTGATTGTTAAAAAATCATTGTCATACTTTTTTGTCCAATTTTCTTAGTATTATTTTAATACTGACTACAAATTATAGGATCATATAGTTTTCATATTATTTTGTCATATGAGAAAGCATTCCTAATCGATGTCTCAATGCTTAAAAATGTTTTGAAATTGTGAATTTTTGGGACGACATATGCTCTTTAAATTTTTGTGTGAGATCCTTTCATTTGTCATATCTTTTTGGAAAGAGTAAATTGTATCAATGGTCCCTTAACTTTAACTCAATTGCAGCAATGGTCCCTCAACTAAAAATCCATTACCATTGGTCCCTCAACTCATCAAAACGTGTAGCTATGGTCCCTCAACTAAAAATTCATTACCATTGGTCACTCAACTTTAATTAAACTAGAGAAATGGTCCCTCAACTTTAACTTAATTGTAGCAATGATCATTCCAACATAACTCATTTTGACAAAATTCTAAACAAAGTTGATGAAAAAGACCATATCTATACGTTTTGATGAGTTGAGGGACCCCAATTGTAGCAATGGTCCTACCAACATAACTTAATTTGACAAAATTATGCTGAAGTTGACAAAAATGACCATAGCTACACATTTTGATGAGTTGAGGGACCAAAAGTAATGGATTTTTAATTGAGGGACCATTGCTCTAATTTGATTAAAGTTGAGGGACCATTGCTACAATTTACTCTTTTGGAAATTTACACATTTGGAGCTTGGTGGTAAAGTTTATCAAGTGAAAAGCAAATTGAGCACGTATTTTTGATAACGATAGGAAAAGGCTAGAGACGGTCAAAGAGGATGCATGCATGAGTATATTAACCAAGCAGAGATAGACAGTAATTAATTATCATTACTGGAGAAAAATAAAGAACAACATATGAATTGAATATACATCAAGAAATTATGATCAGAAAAAGTATGATCAACATTATGAATTGGCAATAGTGTTAAACTGTACCAATCAGCAAACACTTTGAGAGATAAATTACAATTCAGGTAAATGTAAAAATCCTGTGTAAACATGTGCTTTAGAAGTAAAGAATTTCTAGTCAAGATAACCATCAAGAGCACAAAGCTTGTGGGAAAAAAAGGTTCAATATTTTATTCATCAACCCCATGTAAAAATTAGGGTTTGGGAGATGAAAAATATCAAAAGAAGGAAGAGGAAATGTGATGGTTTGGGTTTGGAGCTGCCATTTGGCAACATTGGGTAAGTGTCTGGTAAGGGCATCTCACAGTTTTCTCCATTGAAATATAGTCTTCTAGGGAAACCCCATCCATTTTTTAATGTGAAGGAGTTTGAGTCCTTTTCCAGAAGTATCTCTGTTGAGACTGAGCCCACTCCATCCTCAGTTGTTGCAATCAGCTCTTCATTGACGTAGGGTATGCCCCAGTACAGGGCAGCTGCATCTGCAAGAGTCCTCAATGAGAAACTAGAATTTGCTTGAATAAAGCGATTATAGAATAAACGGTAATGTTCTATTGTCAAATTTATGTTGCCAGACAGAACGTAACTTCAATCAACACAAGTTGCCTATTGAATATTGATAGAGGGTTTTGACTACCTAGTAAGTCTTGGCCAAATTATCCGAACTCTCTCAGAACGTTGCAAGGTCTATGTGAACCTCATAATATCATGGTTCCACTTCAGGTGACCATAATCGTCAATACGATATATTTATATAGTTGTCAGGCTGTTTGGCAGCAAGACTGAATTTAGATTATTGATCAGGTTGATTCTAATTAACATGTGATCCAGATTCACAATGTTATGATATAGACATATTCTTTCTACTAAAATTAATCTATAAAACCAACTTGATGTTCAACATTTCTTAGTTTTACTTTCATGGTTATTGAAGCAAAAATATCAAATAGAGTAAGTACCGCTAAACCCAGTAGGAAGAATTGTACTGTTGAAACTGTATGTTCTTGCTTCCTTACTGAGACCAGGGTGCTGGACCAGCAGATTCCAATTTGAGAAGTTTTTCATATAGTTGTAATTAGTAATTGTAAGTTTAACTCTCCAGTGAGTCAAGTAGTTGGTCTTAACATGCCAGTGAACACGAATCGGGCACATATGATCAGTGCATTTCACTGTGTCAAGACCATCCCCATCATATTCTACTGACGTTCTTAAAGGGTAGGCTTGCCTGTTATCATAAAGAGGAAAGAGATACAGAAACGAAGGATTAATGGAATTCAAATTAACTTGCAAATTTGGATCTCTCAATGGTATGATGCAGTAAAAATAATTAACAATGCACCTAATGCATTTATCCATCTTCTTGTCTGTTACTGGTCTGCATCCACAGCTACACTTGGGGCATGATGTGATCTCAGAATTGTAAAATGAAGAGAGTGAAACACAACAGACTGGAGAATCACTAGCTAAAAAACTGGAATAAGTGCAAGTTGCTTTCCATGTTCCTGCAAACAAGTAGTTGATGGTGCTTTAACCTCAAAATAAGTTAATCAAAAGTAGCATAGTTAAAACGTCGTCAGACTATGAATCCTACTCATGCATGACTCTATACAATCAGCCATTATGATTCACAACCTGTACGTCAAGAGAAAATCTCAACTATTCACAACCTGGTCGCTAAAAATTATAGCTTTGTTCCATCCCCTCCGCATGCGGATGCTCTAGCTCTAAAAGATGGTTTGGTTTTGGCGGCGACAAGGGGCTATCAAAATGTGATGTTCGAAAGCGATTCGCTTCAGGTCATCTTGGTATTGAAGGATTCTGCTATCAATGTCTTCTATTGGCCATATTATTGAAGATTCCAAAGACATGTTGAGAAAGATCACTGAGGCTTCTTACACCAACGTCCGCCGTCAAGCCAATGGCGTTGCCCATCGTTTAGCCCCTTTTGCTCTTGGAGCTGTTAGCACATATTTTTGGGTTTGATACACCTCCAGACTTTATAGCTGATGTGATTGTGGAAGACGTTCTGTGATTGTAAATGGTCTAACATTGTAATCTCCCTTTGTTCTACTTTTTGCAATGAAATGCAATACTATCGTTTTGATCAAAAAATAGACTTATGCATATTAAATTTGCTTACGTTAACAGACTCTAAATATGAACCACGCGTACGTTCTAACAAAATTGACCTAATCCAGTTTTCTAGTCTTTGACATATGCATTTTATGTTATCAATCAGTCTGAAAAGAGAACATTTTCATTAATATACGTGTATGTAATGGCTAATTAAAGTGCTTACTGAAAACTGGACGTTGGCGTCTACCCCCAAAATCCGTAGAAACTGTGGGGTCAACATTCAAAAGAGGCCCACAGGTGTAACCAAGACCTGGTGCCTTCAAAGTAAGATTGAGAGGTGGATTTCCATTGAAAGGATATCCTCCCAAATTTCCTACTTTAATTCCAAACGAAGAGAATGACTTGGAAGGGTTGATAGCCCAAGCATTAAGTACACCACCCCGGCAGCAGTCCTCCGATTTGTTGTCCAACAAGGCGTCTGGCGTGAGGTCAACTATTTCAGGATTTTTCTTGCAGGAGTGTGGTATATCAGTCTGGTACGCCGAGCAATTTCCTTGATCGTTAGCAAACGCACCGGTTATTGACCAAATCACCTCATTCTGTTGCCAAACCCATCCAAGCTGCCAACCAGGTTTGTCCACATGACGATACTGATAGAAATTTTGGATGGTTACTTTTGCCTGCAATAAAAGTTTCCGTTAGTCTATTGCATATTGTATATAATTAAGTTCAAGACTTGAAAAGCATCAAATACATACACAAATGTGCGGTAATAGTATTAAGGGTTTCTTTAGTGGTTCTAGGTCATACAAGTGTTTTTCTGGAGAAGTACTTGCCAAGTGCTTCATTAAGAAACACTTTCAAATGTTTTCATTTTCAGGAAGGACATGAATTTTTAATCAAAATTTCAACATGTTTCAACTTTCAATAAAAACGCTTATGAGCAGAAGTGCTTTTGAGCAATCATTATATATGGGGATTGAAAGAAAAAAAAAAAAAAATTCCTGCAAATATAATTGCACAAAATTCGATGTGTATGGTTTGAGCACAACCACAGTATGGCATACTAACCAAATAGCCATCATCTGCCCAATCATATGTGTCGAAAGTAACCGTAAAGTTTCCATTTGGATCCAAGGGGTCATAGCAATCTGCAAACGAAATAAAGCATCATCTAATTTAGAAAAATCATTCTCACCCAAAATCGGAATCAAGAAGTAGCACATAAGCTTATGATCAATATAATGGCTTGTGTTCATGCCTGATAAACTGCACATAGCAATTAACAACATGGAAACTAGGGCAGAAGGCCACAAGCAAGAAAGGATGAGAGACATTTTTTGTTTGGGAATGAGAAACAAAAGTTAGAGACGGATAGAAGGTTGTTATAGTGCAATGACCGAAAAACCTGTTCCCCGATGTTTACATTCTAAACAAGCTGAAAGGAAAGTTCTGCATAAATCTAGATGAAAACCCAAATTCCTATTTCATTCAAGATATTCGGTTGCTCGAATAAAACAAGAAACATCGGAAATATCAACCGGATATGAGCAGACAAATCCAAATGAGCTGGTTCCTTGGAGATGAAGACGGAAGATAACATTAAACCCTAAAAACGCACAAGATACCATGATGATGATGTTGATGAAATTGGGGTTCCACCATAAAACCAATTGGTAATATAGGGAGTAGCCCAAGACCATATAAGCACATAGCAAACCTTGTCCCTCACCAATGTGGGACAACTCTCAACACGCCCCCGCACATGTGGCGAATTTTCAAGCCTACACGTGGACAACAACTGGGTGACATGGAGCACGTGTGGCCGTTTATGAAATTGAGATTCCACCATAAAACCAATTCGTAATACATGGAGTAGCCCAAGACCATATAAGCACATAGCAAACCTTGTCCCTTACCAATGTGGGACAACTCTCAACAGATGTACCCATTCATCCTTAGCTACTTGACATATTTGGAAGCACCCTCTTGTCTCATTCAAATTCCCATTCAACTGGAGTTACTAAAAAGGAGGACTGCATAAACTTAAGCGTCAACCTACACGGGATTACAAAAACAAGTAAAATCAAACTGTTGCTGTTAATCATGTAATTCACCGAAGCATAATGGGACATTTTGATGGATATATCCAAGTATTTGGATTCAAAAGCATTCAGTTATTGAATATCGGAACGCTCTTCTCATTCTCTTTACGTACCATTTTTCTTAAACAAATCATTTATCTCACACGAATATTTTATGTAACTCTGAAAGGAAACATAGATAGATGCCAAAGCTGATGACGTTATACGTGATGAACATGCCCTGTTAGAGTTGTTCCCTAATTTGCATTTGATTGTGGATTTTTGTTTTGTACCATCGATTAGGGAAACTTGGAACCTTGAATGTCAAGGCGAACACTTTTAACCAAGTATGCTACACCCCTAGTGCATTTCAATCTATATTTGCTGTTGAAACCAAATTTGCAGACTGCCGTAGATGTTGGAGGCACAAATCCGAGTAACCTGTAAAGCAACAAACAACCGCAAGCTAGAGACTGGAGGGAGGGGTGTGCCGGATAAATGCTCTTCGACAACCAAGTTAGAGAGAGAGAATTAAAGTACGATGATTGATTTACCAAAGACGAACCCTAGATGGGTGTATTTATATGGGAGAGAGACATTTCCATGATAGAATCCTTGTTCTAAGCCAAGAGAATCCTATAGGGTATTTAGAAGTAGATATTACATCCTCTTTAGGAGTGTGATTACTTGTGGCACACCAATTCCTAGATTGTAGGAACTTCAAGACATATAGAGGGTCTGGCTAATACCATGCTGGATCAGATCTTAGTGTCTTGCGGAGCAAGCATAGTCATTCTCAACGAAATCACCCGGACTTCGCTCACTGCCCTTGAGGAGGATGATGGTGGCACCATTGCTACGTTAATCTAGCTCTGCTCGGAGCTGTTGAGTCCATACCGGAATTCTGAGGTAGCTTTATTCCGATCTGACTTACTCCGACCCAGGAAAATTATGGTTCCACAACTGTCACTAACTATGTATCTGAAATGAACATGTTCCTCTTAAGGATAGATAGTTATCCAAAGACCATGCCTTTTGGAATAAGTTGAAATATGCACTGTTTAGTCTTATGTCTTCATATGGCGATCCGCTGCTTGTGGAGTAGTGGAGACGTTTTGAATTTAGACATGTTGTCTCAAGAGTCGTGCCATATAGGTTGCACTGATGAAGTTTCCCTTTGTTGCGTGTGCACGAAAAACAAGAAAACTTACCTCTGATATTCTTCACTGATTTTAACCGTCAGTGTTCAGCTATATATTTTCACAAAGGAAAATATATTAATAATAAATAAATTACTTCTACAAGGAAAGAAGCCGTGAAAAACATGGCTTCCTCAACAAAAGAAGACGTGCAGTCGGTTACGTATAAAAAAAAGAACAAAAATAAATAAATAGTAAGAAAATATGTGTTTCTTTGCATAAAAGAAAATGACGTGCAAAACATGAGCTCCCTATTTTTCTGCAACAAAAGGACGTGGAGGACTGCATACAATTGGTGGGAGAAGTTAAGAGAAAGTGGCGGAGAACATGGCCTCTACCTTGCCTCATGTAAAATTCTAGGGCCTTCCTTGGATGCCTATAAATAGGCACTAGCTGCAGTACACGGAGGAGGAAGAAAGGAAGAGGTACTCTGCATAAATTGAGAGAAAAGAAAAGAAGCAACGAAGTATTGCTGGAAGAGAAGACGAAGTAATTCCATTGCTGGCGATTCTGAACCAAGCCTTTCAAGGAAGCAGAGCAAACTACAAGCAACAATCAGAAGGTACAAAACCTATGTTTCTTTTCTCTTCATTTTCTCTCAAGTAAATTTATTTTGCAGGCAAGCGCTGTCTTGAGTCCTCCATCTCCCACCACAACCTAGCTCCTTGTCACTGCCATTAGTCCCATGAATTTCTTCGGGCTGGTCTAAACCACCCCATGAAGTTCCAATCAAATCTAAGTGATCCATGCTCGTTGTCTCCAGTGATCCTCTAGAAGGCGTACAAGGCCTCCACACCATCTGCTTCTATCCTCAAGAACAGCCATGGCCGCTTCTCCTCTGTGCAAATTTGTGTCTCTCTCTCTTTGCTCTGTAAAGATGAGCAAGTGACTTGAAATTGAATGCTTGAGGCCGCGTTCGGAAAGCACCACCACGCATGGGCACGCTGAGCAGCAAACAAAATGGCCACTGACCCACGCTTTCGCTGTCGAAATTCCCCTAATCTCGAACTACGCCGGAGATAAGGAGAAGAAGAGATCAAAGGAGAAGCTCTCTACAAGGCCGTTCAAAGTGTTAGACAAATAAGGAATATAGTTAGAGTTTATGTGTAATTGTAATTCTTTTGTAATTGCTTCTCTGACCTGTAGGGATATTACCTTGCTTTGCAAGGAATGTAAGTGTATATAATATCTTTCACGTATCAATGATAATATAAGCCTACATATTTTCTACATGGTATACAAAGCAGGTGTAAAACCCTAGGCCTAATTTTATTTTATTTTTTTTCGGCAGCTTTCTCTGCTGTTCCCATGGCTGATTCTTATTCCCCCGATGACATTTTTTCCCTTCATCATTCAGACCACCCAAATCTTGTCCTTGTTTCCAAAAAGTTGAATGGTGGTAACTACACCTCCTGGGCCCGTGCCATGCAGCTTTCTTTGAGTGCCAAGAATAAACTTGGTTTCATCAATGGTATTATTCAGGAGCCTTCTTCCCTAGACGACCCCGATGCTCACGCGGCTTGGCGTCGTTGCAATGACATGATTCTCTCTTGGCTTCTTCATTACTTGGAACCGGATCTCCAAGACTAGGTGCTTTTTTCCACCTCTGTCAAGGGTGTGTGGGATGATCATCATGAACGTTTCTCTCAGAGTAATGCTCCTCGCATATTTCAACTCAACCGTGAGATTGCTACAATTTCTCAAGGTTCTTCATTTGTCTCTGCCTATTTCACTCGTCTCAAAGCTCTCTGGGATGAGCTTGTTTCTTATACGGATGGCTGCACGTGCTCCTGCAACGCCAAGCATGACCGTCAACAACTCATGCAATTTTTAATGGGCCTCAACAAATCCTTTGTTGCTGTTCGTGACCAGATACTTTTGATGAATCATCTTCCCACTGTTCGTCAGGCCTGTTTTTCGGTGTCTCAAGCTGAAAAATAGCGCTCCATGGGTGTCCTTCGCTCTGTCGATCAACCTGCTGCCATGGCTGTTCGTGGCCCGTCTCATACCTCCTCTAATCGTCCTCCTCTCCCAAGCATTTTTCCTATATTAACTCTGTCAGCCGGACTGTGGAGCCTTCATCTTTTGCCGAAGCTGCTACTGACCCCAATTGGCAATGTGATATGACTGAGGAACTTCAAGCTTTACATGCTAATGGTACTTGGACTTTAACTTCTTTGCCCCCTGGCAAAATTCCAATTGCTTGTAAATGGGTGTACAAACTCAAGTATAACCCCGATGGATCTATTGAGCGCTACAAAGCTCGTTTGGTTGCTAAAGGTTTCACACAGGCTGAAGGTATTGATTATCATGACACTTTTTCTCCTACTGCTAAGACGATTACCGTGCGTTGTCTTCTTGCTCTTGCTGCTAGTCAGTCTTGGTCTCTTCATCAGCTTGATGTTAATAATGCTTTTTTACATGGTGACTTACATGAGGAAATCTATATGTCTCCTCCTCCTAGTCTTTGGCGACAGGGGGAGAATCTTGTGTGTCGCCTTCACAAGTCACTTTATGGTCTTAAGCAGGCTTATCGACAATGGTTTGCCAAATTCACTA
The DNA here is from genome assembly GCA_024362995.1 of Heteromeles arbutifolia. NCBI lineage: Eukaryota > Viridiplantae > Streptophyta > Magnoliopsida > Rosales > Rosaceae > Heteromeles > Heteromeles arbutifolia. The sequence continues at coordinate 21,045,314 of JANCRC010000002.1, forward strand.
GTGTTATCCTTTCTGCTAGTTTTCAACAATCCAAAGCTGACTATTCATTGTTCACTAAAAGGTCTGGTACTTCTTTCACAGCTTTGCTCATTTATGTGGATGATATTGTGATTACAGGCAACGATGTTAGTGCCATTAATTCTCTGAAATCTTTTCTTCGTGACCATTTTCGGATAAAAGATCTTGGTGACTTAAAATTTTTTTTGGGTATTGAGGTTTCTCGTTCCAAACAAGGGATTTATATTTCTCAACACAAGTATGCATTAGAGATCCTCAAGGACTATGGTTTTCTGGGAGCACGGCCCCATTGCTTTTCCTATGAATGACACAAAATTATCTGATAAAGGAGAACTTCTCAAGGATCCTGAAAAGTATCGACGATTAGTAGGTCGGTTAATCTATCTCACTATAACTCAGCCGGATATCACCTATTATGTGCATATTCTGAGCCGTTTTATGCATGAGCCAAGGATACCTCATATGGATGCTGCTCTGCGTATTGTTCGTTATTTGAAGGCTACTTCAGGTCAAGGCTTATTATTTCGTTCCGACAGCCAGCCCAAGTTGACTGCATTTTGTGATTCAGATTGGGCAGGTTGTCCTATCACTCGTCGTTCGACTACTGGATATTGTGTATTCTTGGGCAGTTTTTTGATTTCATGGCGAACGAAGCGGCAGAAAACTGTTTCGCTCTCTTCGGCAGAGGCAGGATATAGGGCTTTGGCGGGTGCTTGTTGCGAAATAGTTTGGCTTCGGTTTTTATTAAAGGATTTGAACATTCCCTTGGTTGATCCTTCTGTTTTATTTTGTGATAATCAAGCAGCGTTACTTATAGCTGCCAATCCTGTTTTTCATGGACGAACTTGTCACATTGAGATGGATTGTCATTTTATACGAGATAAGATTGTAGATGGCACAATACAGACCAAGCATGTGGGTACGGCACAACAGTTGGCAGACTTGTTTACCAAACCTCTCGGGAAAGAAAAGTTTTCAAATCTGTTACGCAAGTTGGGAGTTCTTGACATCCACTCTCCAACTTGAGGGGGAGTGTTAGACAAATAAGGAATGTAGTTAGAGTTTATGTGTAATTGTAATTCTTTTGTAATTGCTTCCCTGACTTGTAGGGATATTACCTTGTTTTGCAAGGAATGTAAGTGTATATAATATCTTTCACGTATCAATGATAATATAAGCCTACATATTTTCTACACAAAGAGTTTCGCAGCTTCGAAGAAGGCGGACAAGGTTGTTCCGTTGACAACCTGAAGATGACTTAAAGCTCTGACTAGTCCAAGGTTCGCTGTTGAAGAAGATGCTGAAAGACCATCAAGGACCTGGTGAAGGACGCCAACTTCGATTGCATCTCCTCTCTCTCTGGTTGCCATAGCGGAGCTCCAAATCCCACAACAACGGAGTCCATCTACGTCCTCATGCCGATCCCAATGTCCTCCTATATTGGAGTCCATCTACGTCCTCATGCCAATCCCAATGTCCTCCTATATTGAAGCAGGAACCCGAGAGGCGTTTCAATCTCTCCAAGCTCCGGACTGCCCCCCACAAAATCCAGTTCGTCAAGGACCTGAAAACAAAAGGCTTTCTGTCTCTGCATGTGCCAATCCACCGTGCCCAGCAATGGTTTCGAGTTCCGCTAACGGCGCTTGAAATGGGTTCGAACAGGGCAATAGCATCCGGAATCTCTGCCCGCCAATTTGTGGATCACATTACGGAGAAAAGCCAAGAAAATACCGGTGGCGCCCAAAGCTGAGAAGAGGTCCGCACCGTGGCAGAGAAAACCACCATGGTTGACACTTCGTGGTCCACTGTCCACACCTCATTTCTACTGGCAGTTTTAAAGCAAAGCTTTCCTTATTTTCTTCGCAAAGGAGTAGGATTCTCCTCCCCCCTCTCTTTTTTTCCCTCGTCTTCCCTCCCCTCCTATTTGAACGGTCATGGTTAAACAATATCAACATCTTATATTATTTTTTTATAGAAAAAGAAAGACAACAAAGAATGTGAGAGAAGAAGATGAAAATGGATGAAAAGAGGAGGGGAAGATAATCGAAAGCAAATTGGTTCTGCCAGGCACGTGAATTTATATTGGAGCAAGTGGGCAACAAAAGAGGCATCCAATGCCTACTGCCAGAACCTTAGCCAATCACGTGGCTTTCAAACATTAGTCATGATTATGACTAGTCATTTTTTCAGGATTTTTATCACAAATGGTCTCTGAGATTGACCAAACTCATTATTTTGGTCTCTCACTTTCAAAATCAATCAATGTCGTCCCTAACATTCATCACCGCACATCAATTTGGTCCTTCCGTTTCGATTCCGTCAAATATTTCTGTTAGTTTGCATGTGGGACCCACAAAGCCAATAAAATAGTGACACCTGGATTACACAAAAGAAGGTTTTTATCACAAATGGTCCATGACATTGATCAAACTCCTCATTCTGGTCCCTGAGTTTCAAAAATCAATAAATTAGGTCCCTGACTTTCACTATTGCACAGAGTCCTATTAAAATTTCGTCAATATTTTTTGTTAGTGTGCTGATGTGGTCTCACTAGTCCGATCATATGGCGCCAAGTGGATTAACTATAAGAAACTAATTTTTTTTAGAGTGAACCAACTGGCGAATATTTCACGCTGACATTTCTCTCGCATCCCACAATTCCAATTGGAAAATAAGATTCAAACTAAATTCGATAAAATCGAATCCAAATTCAATTCAAATTTGATAGGATTATAACCAACTAGAGAGAATGAGAAGTGAGTTCACGGAGGACAAGAGCTTTAGTGGTGTCATGGTGCATTCCTTTTCTTTTTGAGCATACCTAGATGAAGACGATGATGTCTTTTTTTTTTCTTTTAGTTTTTGTTTTTAATTTCTTATAGTACTTTTAGTTTTAAATCTTCAAAAATATTTTTTTATAGTTAATTCATGTGACGCCATATGATTGGATTAGTGTGACCATATTATCACACTAACAAAAAATATTGACGAAATTTTAACGGAATGACTAAATTGATGTGCAGTAGTGAAAGTCAGGGACCAAATTTATTGATTTTTGAAACTCATAGACCAAAATGAGGAGTTTGATCAATGTCAGGGATCATTTGTGATAAAAATCTTCTTTTGTGTAATCCACGTGTCACCATTTTATTGGCTTTGTGGGTCCCACATGCAAACTAACAGAAATATTTGACGAAATCTAAACGGAATGACCAAATTGATGAGTTTGGTCAATCTCAGAAACCATTGGTGATAAAAAAAACGCTTTTTTTACTTACTGCAATACGATTCTCTCAAATTAAATGGGAATACTATCCACGTGGAAGTCAGAGAGAAAAAAGAGAGTAGCTTTTCCATATTATTCATTTGGGCATTATCACTTTGGCAAACATGCGTGCCAGACAAGATGTCACTACTTCATCACGGAGGCACCGAGTTCAAGCGGTTTAAAACAAAAAACATTGGAGACAACTTTGAACTACGGATACAAACTGATGCAGTGCATGGAGAACAAATATATTTAAGGCTTCCGTGACTTCTTATCTCTCAAAACCTTTATCATCTTCTCTTTTAATTGAATTGCCTAGTAATTATCTTACTCTTAAATATTTAGTATACCAATGCTTTGTAATCTCCCTATTTAAAGGGCTTCATATGTATCTTTAAAGTGGAAAATTAGTGAATTAAAGTTAATCTAAGAAGGGAGTGAGTTTTCTCTTCCTTAAAATCAAGTGTGAGACTTGGTCGTGTCGAGTGAATCCACGATTAGCGATGTGAGTGATTCTGTTGCCCCTGGTTGAGTGATTCTCAGGTTCTATCCCTGTATAGATATGAGTGATTTCGTCTCCCCTGGTTGAGCGATTCCCAGGTTACTACCCTTTGTCTTTTCGAGACCTTGGTCTTTTCTACGTCACAAACCATTTCAACTGTCTTGGACGTGATCCATCTCAAAGCACAAAGCTCGATGAAATCTCAAATTAGTGGGCTCGTGCTACGTCAAACTAATGGCACAAAGCCATTCCAAATTCAAATGGCATAAAGCCGCTCCAAATTCAAGTGGCACGAAGTCACGTCAAGTTTCAAAGGGCACGAAGCCATATCAAATCCTAAATGGCACGAAGCCGAAGAAAAATATCAAATGGCATGAAACCGTATCAAATATCAAACGGCACAAAGCCGCGACAAGTCTCAAATGGCATAAAGCCGTATTAAAAATCAAATGGCACAAAGCCACTACAGTCAGATTCATTAATCCCGAAAGAAGCTGGTCTGTATTCAACGGGAAGATGATTTGAGATGTCTTTCTAAATGTCCCTCAGACCTTACCTTCTCTTCTTTACCAAATCCCTAATTTCGGTATTTTACCCAAAAAAACATCAACTGTCCTTTCACTCTTCAATTCGAATCCCTTCCATCTTCGTTTCACCCAAAACTTCTTCTCTTTTTTTTGGAATTATCCCAAAATTTCAGAGAAATGGCTGCCATTTCATCAGTTCATCCCGCTCCTCATGCTCATTTCGATACTCACTTTGATCATTTGATGATTAGGGTTCACAACATGGAGGAAGAGAAGGCATTTCTGTCACACCCCAATTTTTTTTCTTCCTTTTTCGATTAAGGGCGTGATGAAAAAAAATAAATTAAAACTACAGCTTAAGTAGAACTAGACGAGAAAAATTCGGAAAGAAACTTTTATTCAAACAAAAAAGTAATTTACAAGGTAATATTAAAGGAAAAGAAATAACTCATTCTCAACTTATTATTTTACAAGACCAAGTCCAACCATCTACAGGAAGACCTCGACATTTGTGGATCATAGACTAAACTTCCAGTTGGAACCCTGCAACAAATTCAAGGGTGAGCCCTAAAAGCTCAGTAGTGGTCCTATGTCTAGCATGTATTATTATTATATAAGAGATAAACAAACTCAATATCGAAAAATATATACAAATGATGAGATAAATGTATGAATTTCATTCTCCTTCATTTTTGCCCTACCCATTAATCCACACAACAGAGCAAGCAGGCTTGCATGTTCCATACCATACATTCTACCACAGTGACCCCGAATGCCCTATTGCATGAATTAACCCCTGTAACACAATTATCCCAAATATACCACTTTTGTTTGTCGTCTTGTTCGTCTCTCGGTTGCCAGATTCCCCACTACTTCAAGCCATTCCTATTAAATTCCAATTTTCCTCCCTGACTAGTCCCTATAAGAGTTGAACTCAACCGCACAAATGATATTTCCATTCCAAAACCCAAGCCTCAAATATAACCACAAACTCCTTCACTCCAATATGTAATGAAATGCAATATTGATTCATTATAGAAACATCGTATGCCAATACCAAGAGTTAAATAATTAATAATTAACTTCATAAACACCATCACAATGATATTCATCAAGGATACCAAATTCATGATTCAGTAATATTGTATAAGCAAATTACTCGATCAATGATAAGTTAATTAACTTATACAATATTAGTGAATCCTGAATTTGGTATCCTTGATGAATATCATTGTGATGGTGTTTATGAAGTTAATTATTTAACTCTTGGTGTTGGCATACAATGTTTCTATTTTGAATATATTGCATTTCATTACATATTGGAGTGAAGGAGTTTGAGGTTATATTTAAGGCTTGGGTTATGGAATGGAAATATCTTTTGTGCAGTTGAGTTCAACTCTCGTATGGACCAGTCAGGGAGGAAAATTAGAATTTATAAGAATGGCTTGAAGTAGTGGGGAATCTGGCGACCGAGAGACGAACAAGACGACCAACAAAAATGGTATTTTTGGGTTGATTGTGTTATGGGGGTTAGTTCATGCAATAGGGCATTTGGGGTCTCTATGGTACGTAGAATGCATGGTATGGGACATGCAGGCCTGCTTGCTCTATTGTGTGGATTAACAAGTGGGGCAAAAATGAAGGAAAATTAAATTCATACATCTATCTCATTCATTTGTATGTGTGTTTTGATCTTGAGTTAGTTTATCTCCTATGTAGTAATAAAACTTGTTAGACAAAGGACCATTACTGAGCTTTTAGGGCTCACCCTTTATGAATTTGTTGTAGGGTTCCAAACAGATGATCCAGAAACGTCGAGGTCTTCTTGTAGATGTTTGGACTTGGCCTTGTAAAAAAATAAGTTGAGAATGTGTTGTTTCTTTTCCTTTACTTTCTTGTAATATTACCTTGTAAATTACTTTTGTTTGAATAAAAGTTTCTTTTCGGATTTTTCTCATCTAATTCTACTTTAGCTGTAGTTTTATTATTTTTTTTTTTTTTATCACGCCCTTAATCGAAGAAGGAAGAACAAAAAATCGGGGTGTGACAAGTTGGTATTAGAGCATAGGTTTAGTATCCAATAGATTTATAGGTTTTGCATTCGCCTCTAAGTTGAGATAAAGTGTGAAATCGGAGATGGATATTAGATGTGAGGCTAGAAAGTTGAATTTATTTATTTGTCCTTGTAAAGAATTCTTGAGTTTCTTTTTAGAAGAGGAATGTTATTTTTCACCCCGTTTCAGTTTCTTTTTATTTATTTTATTTTATTCATGCGCCGGGCGCGATGTCCGAGTTTTCTGCTTACCCGGGGTTCGAGCATGACAATTTCTAAATGGCCGTAGTCACCTATTGGCCGGCTGCAAAGTTTAGTGGGAGGCTGGGCATGACGTGAAAGGGCTTATTCCTAAACCTTCTAACTCGGGCTGGGCACGAGCCGGGCCGGGCCCAATTTTGAAGGAACCTGACCTTACCCATTTTAAACAGTAATGGGGCAGGACGGACCAGATGTTAAGTTTTGGAACCGGACCTAACCCGATCCGTTTCAAACGGGCCGATTCAGGGCGGGTCCACGAGTCCAACTTTTATATATAAACACTGCAGTGCATAGCAACACTGGAGCAGCACATGAGCTGTTTCATTACATGGAAGTGAGAGACGTAGAGAAAATCCACATCAAGCCCTTTTACCTACAAAATACGAAAACAGCTCAGTTTGCGTTCAATGTAATATAAAACATCAAGCAAAGAGGCGAAAACCAGGCCAACAAACAAGAAGCATTTACCTCATCTCTCAGCATTCTTGAGCAAATAAAGAATGAAATTAGCAAACTTAACCGGCCAACGTCCCTGACCATTGGACTGGCGGTTCTTCGCCTGAGCAGTTCGACCAACACCGCGACAAAAGCGGGGAAAAAGATTAGCTTGCTTGTGGGCTAAAACATCTTCCAAGTACCTTTTAGCCTTTGCCAAATGCATCTTCCTGATGGCATTGGCAGTCTCTCTCGTGTTCTAAAACAGATTAACAAATCCAAATTATAACAATCTAATCCAATATATATATATATACACTCTCACACACACAATCGATTCAAATTCAATTTAATTCAACAGAAGTTTCAAACTCAGTCAATTCAAATTCAATTTAATAAAAGATTTATGAAATTGGAACATAACAGAGGTCAAGGTTCAAGAACCAAATAAAATCCCTAAATCTAGAAAACACTAATGTAATTTTCAATCCTAAATCCCTAAAACGTAATACCTTAAAACTGAAGAGGACTATGAGCAGAGTCGTGCGCTGAAAATATGGGTCTGAGTCAAACAGATGAGATGACTAATTCGTCATTTCGAGTTGTTCAACTTTGTCGTTCGTCCCTTTGAGTTCATCAAAGAGAAAAAGAGACTGATTTCCAGAGAGTGAGTCAGGAAGAGAAATCGAGGCCTGATGATGATGGAGCGGACGGAGCGAGGAAGACATGAGCAAATCAGAATGAGAGATCGAGGTTTGATGATGATGGTGGCGGTGTAAGAAGCTGGGACGGTGGGAGCGAGTTAGGAGGAGAGATCAAGGTCTGAGTGAAATGAGATGAGTCGAGACGAGAGATACAGAAGACTAGGATGAGGAAAAAATTTCAATTCTATTATTCCATGCTAGAAAATGGTTGGGCTGGGGGCCCGTTCCCTCCTATTTTAAGATCTGCCTACCCCGCTAATTTCGTATACCCGAACCGCCCCGCCTTGTTTTGTGTTTAGAAATTTTAGACCCACCCCTACCCATGGATCCAGGACCTGTTTGCCCACCCCTACCTCTAACCTCAGCCGTCCTTGTAGCAAGATCTATCCTTGGTACCTGGATTTGGAGCCAAAGTTCTTGTTGTCGCCTTTGCTGATATAGACTTTAATTTGCTATAAGATTGGTTTCTGCAATCTTACTCCCACCTCCATCGCATCATTACCTATTTTAAGCGCTTAAATGACTCGTATGGCGCTAAACTTCATCTTCAAAAATTTTGTATGCTCTATACAATACAGAAGAACGCTGAAACTTGATTTTTTTTTTCCAATCCATGTTAAACCTCTGGTGGCCTGCATACATCACCGATCTTCGTGGTCATGACAAAGACTAGTATAAGGATATCCTTCTTGTTGACGGGAATTGGGGGGGAGACATCTCCGGAGCTAGAGCCCCCAATATGCATGTTGCCTATCTCAACTTCAACAATGATGTTGGAAGCATTAGACAACGTCGCCTGAGCTCATTAATAGAGCATTCCAAGATATTTCTCTTGAGCATTAGAGTTAGAGATGGCTTATCGCTCCCGAAAGAGAGATGGAGCACGAGAGAAACGCCATTGTGAACCATTGCTCCAATCATCCCATTCAGGACCCATAATGGGTTAGTGCCAAAGTATAAAAAAAAACCTGAATATGTTGAGCAAAAAGAGAATCATATCAAGGCTCCCAAAAAGAACCCTAAATCAGCACGCAGTTCTGGGAGTTGTTGAGAAGAGATAAATAAAGAGCTAGAAATCGGCGACCCCACTCCCTTTAAATCATAGTTGGCTGGGGAGGGTCTTTAAAAGTCTCCAACAGCTGGTGGAGAAGAAGGAAGAAAACTCCTCTTTAGGGAGGATAAGAATTCCACCAAGGTTCATCTGGATCAAGCCACTCTAACTGTGGCATAAGAACAGTCATAGAAAGAGCTACAACAGTAGTAAACACAACGTCTTCAAGAACAGGTCTTTACTTTGGTTGTTCATAATTTGATACCTGAACAAGTTAATGCTTCAGTCTTAGTAGATAAGGGAGCACCTATCGATCCCCAGGGACCGTCACTTGCTATGTCTATCCCTCCCGAAGTGGTTACTATAGGAGTGCAGTTTTTTACAATCAAACCTGCATGTGGTTCTAAAATGTTTCCCATCAATGCAGTCGGTCTTTATGATACCAGGTATGCTCAAGCTTTGGTCTGCTTAACTATCTCCTCCCCCGATTTTAGGCAGATAATCACTGATGTTGATCACCTGGTGGAGAAGTGTTATCAAATCGCAGATACCCGGTTAGTCTTTCTTTCTTTCTAACATGATTTTTTTTTCTCTCTCTTTTCTGGGTTTTTGAATCTTGTGGTGACTATTTTGTTTTAGGAAAATGCTTGGATTGAGGCCCTTCTTCGAAGTTAAACAGATAAAATGCTAAAGCTTAAAACTGCTTAAAAGAGTGAGCCAGGTAGTATGATTAAACTTGAGAGAAGTCTGTAGGGAAAAGGTCCTAAGTTGGATGAGCTCTTGAATGTAGAGCGCTCCTGGGATGCTGAAAAGAATGCTTTGAAAGAGCAGTTGCAAAATGCAGAAGCAATGTCGGTTCAAGCGTTGAAGACCAAAGATGAGGCAGAACGGACATTGGTGTCATAACGAAGCTCATTGGATGCTGATTGTGCCATCCTTCAAAGAGACAGAGATCAGAAGGCTATTTAAAGAGGCGATAAAGTGTGAGTATAGCCAAGTTATCTTGCAGACTACACAGGCCAGGACCATTATGACAAATAGGATTCAAGCCGTTTTTTTAAAGAAATTCAAGAGGTTGGCTTGTCTATACCTTTTTCGTTTGCGACAGAAGCTGTATAGCTCGCTATATCTGAAAAGGTGAATTATCTTATGGCTCCAAAGGGCCACTGAGCTAACCCGACTGGTTCCAATGTTTATATTGTCAACCCTTCTGCAACAGATCCAACGAGTGCTACAGACGATGCTGTTGGTAATGAGCTATAATTGCCACGTTGATCTTGTGGTCCTGCGATTTCGCTAGGATAAGGGTATATCTTATCCATAATTTTAACTTCTTTGCCCCAATCATGGGATTTGGGCTTTCCTTCTGCCCACCCGCTTCCATAAAACAATATCGTGGCAACGTAGGCCTAAGTAGTCATATTGGATCCTTGGGAACCATCACAAGTACGGTTGAAATGCAGGAACGATCTGACTAAAAAGTCATTCAAAATTTGATCAAAGAACCAGACCTATCCATTGGAGTACCTTATAGGAAAGAAAAAATTATTTTCCAACTTCGAAGTAGTGAGTGACAAGGCAGGACACGAGTAAGTTTGTGGGCCCAAGAATGAGCTTAAACCCCCATCGCACGATAACATTGATCTGGAAAAATACTATCTCCCAAACTTAGTGCCCTTAGAAATTCTCATCATGATAGCCGGAGTACCATCTTACTTCAATACCAGGCATGAAACCCATGGAAATTCTTTTGCTCTGCACTTGCTTTAGTGTATTGATCGGATTAAGGATGGGAAACTATCATCTTGCGTCTGAAATGACCTCCAGTTTTATCTTTTTTCTTATATTCTTCTTATCCCCATTTTTTGGTTAGGGGTCTTGATATATACAACGTGATACTTAGAGAAGATTTATTCCTTAATTCGAATTGCTTGTTTGTCCCCAATGAATCTTAAACAAAAGTTCTTTGAGGATTTGGTCGCCTGTATATGGGTCAAAAACACCTTTGGAATCCTTTTGTCAGACCTGAGCGTTTTTTATTGGACTACCTTGGTTGACTTGGCCAAAGCATTTCCGCATATTAGAGCTCCATTAGAATAAGATCCTCTTGAGGATTGCTTAGTCTGGATGCCCCCCTTGGGACCTGCTAAACACATGGTGTCGCAAAGCATACTTGTCTTAGTATGTTGGTCCAAGATAGAATTAGTCGCGCTCAGGGTCAGAGTTCAAAGCCACCCTTAGATGATTTCCAAATCGCCTTTCTCAACTATTCCTTTGAATAGTGTAAAGCCTAGGGTTGAATGTTATAACCCATAATTTTACTAGTTGTATTAACTTTCCAGAGGCATGATGGTGTACTAGACTTCCAAGCACAAAGCATGTGCCCATGTCCGTAGCCTGCCAATCGTGACCTCACTTATTACTGCTCGAGTCTCTTAAGCTTCTAACCAAACAATACATGATGGGCTAAAAGAGATTCTCTGACAGTGTTACTTTGAATTTTTAGACTTGCAATCATGCGAAGTTTTCAAAGTTTATGTTTTGCTCAAGTGATTAAGGTATTCCCTACATTACCTAAAAAAGAAAGATATAAACATTGATCATAAGATAATCGAACTTTAAAGTTTCTTTATTGGTAAAGGACATAAGGTTGTCTAACAATGGGGTGCAATTGAATACGAAAATGATTGCTTATATGTCTCTAGGAAAGATAATCAAATCACTAGTGTAGTTCTAAGAAAAGATGATATAATATAAGAATTACACCAGGGATCATCTTTGATGAACAGCCTACGGTAGGGTGTTAAGGAGGTGAGTTCTCCAAGGACTTGTCTTCGCACAGACGGTGGCGTTGCGATTGAGTCTGGAATGGACGGCCTACATATCTTGGGGAAGGGAATCAAATCGGGTGTAGTTCAGCTGGTCTTATTTTTCTAATTGATTTGGAGACGTCTGCGAGGGTCCATCTCAGCATGATGGGGATTCCCTTTCTTGCAGTTTGTTTGCTTGTTTCCTTACTTCCTTGGGTCCTGCGTTCGCCGTAGACATAGATGATATTAAGAGTGGGCTTTTTTCCTGGGCGCTTATCTTTGTCGTTGGTATGCTTGCTAGACATGTCCATGTCCTTCAGTTCAGCCGAATCTTCATTTCTTGCCTTGCCTCTGACGAACTCCCAGCAATGTTCTTGGTTAACTCTTTAATGTGATCTCTTAGTGTGCGGCATCTCCTTTTTGTGTGACTGATACTCTTGTGGAATGAGCAGTACTTATTTGGATTTTTCTTTGCCAAGTGCTTAATGAGGGGTTTTCGGTGTCGGAGGTACCATTTTTCTTTTATGTTGTAGATGATGTTGTCGATGGTGGTGTTCAGAGCAGTGTTTTACTTTAGTTTGGGATGAGCTTGCCTGTCTCGGCGGCCTCTTCTATCTCGATGGCCTCTTATCATCCCAGTTGGTGAGGTAGTCTAGGACATCAAACCATTCTGCCAGAGTAGCATTGTTATACTTGTTTTTTGTTCAATTTATGGGAGAGAAGTGAATGAACATAGATACCTTGCTTAAATGCCATAGTGGCCTATCTGTCATCTGGCCTTTCCACTTTCGCCAACTGCGCTTGGAAATGCTTCAGGTAGGTCTTAAGGCTTTTGTCATTATACTGGGGAGTCATTTTGAACATGGCTTCGTGAAGCTTGCAAACATCATAGTATACTGAGTAATTATTAGTTAAGAGCTCTGCCAGGCCTTCGAAGAAGTTAATGAATCTAGCTGGCAGCTCCAAGAACCATCTCATGTCAGTCCTTCCAATATAGATGGGAACATCTTGCACTTCGAATAATCATCGTTATTGTAAAGCGCCATGGCGTTCCGATAGTGCATAATGTGGTAATCCGGGTCAGAGTCTCCACAAAACAATTTGAATCGTGGCCAGAAGAACTTATCTGGTGGTGGCATTGATTCAATTATCAAGGAGAAATGGCTCTTGAACCTAATTGTTAGCTTGATACATGGGTGATTCTATCTAGTTATGCCTTGGGGTTTTCTTTATCCAATAAGCATTGTCGTTCTTGCTATTTAAAAGATTTGAGCTTGTCGAACCTCAGACGGTAGGGTTCTACCCTCGATGTCCCTGCCACATTCAAGGGAGGGGAACTTTGTGGGATCCGAGGCCTGCTTGCAAAGGTAACCATGGTAGCTTGCTCATCGCGGGACCCTACTCAAATCAGTAATGCCTATTGGTGTCAGAGTAGCGGTCGACACGACGGGCGCTCTGTCAGGAGTTATGGTACTGATGTTCTCGTAGTCGAAAATGAGTTTGGGTTTGAGGGGTAGTCCCGCTCGAGTTTTCTAGGTTTTTCATGCAATTTTCGATGTCCACGAAGTTGAAGTGGCTCTCAACTCGATAGGCCACTTAAGTCTTCTGCAGTTTGTCAACTAATGCGTTGAACTTCATTAAGGTATCCCAAATTTGGTCCATGGAAAATGGGGCCTGTTGATTGGGTTCTCGTTGTTTCCAAGCATGGCCATCCCTTCCAAAGGTCTATTAATCGCTCTAGGGGTGATAAAGACGTCGGGAAACAAGTTATCCGCCCTCAGAGCCGCAAAGCATTAGATAGTGGATTGTCTTCTATAAATGGGTTAACATTAGTGTTGACAGAGTTTTCTTCAACAATCATGCTTGCAGTAAAGTGATTTAGTCGAGAGGAATATGAGTTCAACTCTCAATGAGAGCACCAAACATTGGAACCAAATTCACATGGATAATGTAGGCACAAATCTGATAAACCTGTTAAACAGTAAACAACCCTGAGCAAGCCAGAGATCGAGGGTCAACGGTCAAGTTAGTAAACAAGTATAAGAGTCAAGCAGTGGGTAAGAGAATTAAAGTACAATGATTGCGTTACCAGAGGCGAACCCTTGATAGGTGTATTTATACCAATCAGAAGAAATACCTTTTTAAGATAAAATCCTTATTCTAAGCCGAGGGAATCCTGGAGGATATCTAGAAGTAACCCATATTGGGTGCATGATGGCGAGATGATTAGAGTAGTGGTTCACAGTGGCATATATCCCGTGCTGTCTATTTCTTTCGGGAACGATAAACTGGTTCCAACTCCGATGTTCAATTGGAATTTCTCAAAATGCCCTATTAGTAAGTTGGGGACAACACTGGTTGATGCCCCCTATGTCATTATTACAATGAAGATCAACAACAAGCATGTTTTAACTCCCCAAAAATGTCTCATTCCCAGTTTCCATCAATAACAGAGATATATTTGTACCAATCCTTGTCTAAGTCGGGCAAATCAGTGATATACACAGGCCATCGGATTTGACTGAGATTAGAAGAAGTAGTGAGTATCGGCACTCCTCTTCATTGTATAAAGCATGCGAAACTCCTGAAGACCGAGGTTAGCACCGTACCAGACATTTAGACGCTCAAAGCTGACAATGATGCGAATTGAGGTAGGAGTGAAATTGTAGAGACTGAATTTGTGGCAAAATAAAATCTTTTTCAACAAAAGGGATAAAACTTTCAGGCCCAAATCTAAATACCAAGGATGAATTCTGGTGCCATGACGATTGGAGTCAGAATCTGTTGGTAGATGATCTCGTACATTGTGACAAGCCTCCCACTAGACCTTACATCTATTCAACAAGTAGTTGCGGCCACTTAAGAAGGTTTTTTCTTCTTTCTTATTACGAACCCTAACCATGGGAAGATCAAAGTGGGAATCGTAATTAGCGTGAAGAGCAGGATGAACAATTAGAATGGCAATCATTCCTCTGAAATTACAAGGTGAAAGTTTCAAATGAAACAATGGTGGAAGAAGGTTCAAATGAAGAGTAAGAAAAAAAGTTGATATTTGTATGGGTAAATACCAAATTGGAGAAGAGAAAAGAGGTCCACATGGTATTTAAAGGTACTGCTGAATCATCCAACTGTTGAATACAGACCGACTTCTCTTAGGATTAGCAACTCCGGTAGTTTGAATCAGTTGATAATATTAAAGGAAACTTCTCATTTTTGTGCACGTGCAACTAAGACACTTTTCATCATTGCAATTTTTATGGCACGGCTCTTGAGATAGCACGTCTGAATCTGGAACGTTTCATCTACTTTGCAAAACTGGATCGTTATGTGAAGATTGAAGAATAATCGGTATGTATTCCAACTTACTCTGAAATGCATGGTCTTTGGATAATTATTCATCCTTAAAGGGAACAAGTTCCTCTGATACATAGTTAAGAGCAATTGTGTGACCATGATTTTCTAGGGCCAAAGTAAGGCAGGTCAAGTGCCTCAGAAGTCTTGTTATAGACTCAACAGCTCCGAGCGGAGCTGGACTAACAGAGCAGTGGTGCCCTTATTATCCTATTCCGGAGCAGTGGACGAAGTCTAAACAACTTTGCTGAGATTGGCCATGCTTGTTCCGCAAGATACAAGAACCTAATCCAACATGGAATCAACTGCGTTTCTTATATTCTTGGAGTTTCTACAATCTAGGAATTGGCATGCGCCAAAAGTAATCACACTCCCAAGAAGATGCAATATCTACTCCTGGATATCCTCTGGGATTCTCCTAGTTGAATACATGATTTTATCCTAAAAATGTATCTTCCCGACTGGTATAAATACATCATTATGGATTCATCTATGGTAACGCAATCATCGACTCTAACTCTTGTGACCACTGATTGAGTCTTATTATTGCTTGCTAACTTGACTGACGGTGAGCCTTTGGTCAGCACATTCCTCCTCTCGGTCTATGGTGCGCGAATTTGGTTTCAACAACATGGTTCGCGAGGTAATGCGCCCGAATACGGAATGACTCAAGGTTCACAAAGTTCACAAGGTTCGAAGCCAGAATACCACACGTCAAAAGAATTAAAATGGTACGTATTCCGACTTACTCCAAAAGGCATAGTCTTTGGGTAACTATCTATCCTCAAGGGGAACACTTCCTTTCAGATACATAGTTGGAGCAATTGTGGGACCATGATTTTCTAGGGTTGGAGCAAGACGACTAAATATGCATACCTCAGAAGCCCGATGATAGACTTAACAACCTACACTGTGGACCTGAATAAAATGAGTAACGATGCTACCACCATCCCGTTCTGGAATCAGTGAGCAAAGCTCGTTGAGATTTATCATGCTTATTCCGCAATATATGGAAATCCAACAAGGAATCATAGGGTTTCGAATGATTTTAGAGTTCTTACAATCTAAGGATTTGCATGCGCCGCAAGTAATCACACTTATAAGAGGATGCAATATCTATTTCCTAGATATCCTTTGGGATTCTCTTGGTTTAATAAGGATCCTACTATCCTAAAAGAATCCTAATATCTTAAAAGGTTTACGCATCGACTAGTATAAATACACTATTCTATGGTTCATCTCAGGTAATGCAATTCTCGTGTACTTATTCTCTTGCCCATTACTTGAGTCTTAATATTGCTTACTAATTCACCGTCAAAGAGCCTCTCACCAGCAATCCCCTATCCTGATCTTTAGCTTGCTTACGACTGTTTGCTCTTTTACAAGTTACTTGGATTTGTGCATCTCCACCACCAAGGTGGTACGAGAATTTGCTTTTTTCGGAAGTTAATGCATGGGGATTCGCATGCCAATTATGGCAAGATGACATTTATGTAAGTATTTTGTTCAAAATTTTAATTTCAAATTTCCTTACACTTAAACATTATAAAATTATGATCGATAATTCTAATTGGTTTTCTTTTTTGTAGGTTTCTAAGTCATTGAACAAAGATGAGTACCTTGCCAACCTCTCTCAGCAACAACTGAACAGCCATTGAGGCAGCTAACACTTGATCCAGATGTGTCTCTATAATTACTGATGGATAAGGTTGGGTAACGGAAAGGCCGAGAGCTCCGCGGCATAGGAGCGGATGAAGTTCGGGACCTTGGGGATCTTGGCTCTCAGCTTCCAAGTGGGACATCTTCCAAACTGCAGCAGTTGGAGATGATGTTAAATGTTATACGACATCGAGAAGAAGAAAAGCGCCAGCAAGAAGAACTCGGGAAGAAGCTGTGCACCAGCGGGAGGATGAGTTTCGGCTGAAAACATTACTGGGATGGCGCAGACAATGGTAGGCTCTGGCATTTGCCTCCCTTGTCATCCGAGCGACCTTCAACCACCACACTAAGAGTAGTTAGTTTAGGATATTCTACATATACGTTTGTACGATTATTTCAATTTTAATATTGTTAAATAATTTTTGTAATATTGTGATTTCTTTTTAGATTAATATAATTTAAAATACGATTGAAAAATAACAATTAAACGTTTGCTCGACAAAATCTTTCGTCGATCATGTACTTTGTGTTTTTTTTTATTTTATTTTTTGCTTTAAATTCCTTGCCCGATGATTTTCATCGGGCAAATGTGTTTTTAATATTTTTATTTCCAGAACCCGACGAAATACCATTGTTGAGCAAGTTCAATTCGTCGGGCCAAGTTTGTCAACACATTTTGCCCGACGAAACTTTTCGTTGGAAAACATAGTTTGCCCAACAAAATTTTAAGAGTCTTCTGGCAAACATTCGTGCGACGATCTTTGCCCCACAAATAATCGTTAGACAAAGATTTAGGCGACGAAAATCTTATTTTGCCCGAAAAAAAATCCTTTTATTTCTGGAAAGTGTTTAATTATGAAACTATATACAGCTATACTATTAATTAAAAAAACTCTCTTTGGTGGCCATCATGCACATTTTTAATTATGTGAGTTTAATTCCGACAAAAAAATTATGTGAGTTTATAGTACTTTTCATAATTAAGGATGAAATAGTAATTCTACTCTTACATATATATATATATATCCTCACACCTATGTATCTCCCCTTTTGGAACTTCTACTCCAATAACCTCTTGTGTCACATGCATAGTCTGTGCAAAAGTAATTGGTTAAATTAAGATTAGGGTTTGTGGGTGTTGTGCGTATGTTTAAGGGCAATTTGGTAACAAAGTGGTGTTTTTAAAAAAAAAATTGAATTTTAATGGGGTATAAATAGAATTTATAGTGAACTTAAATAGGTGATGATGTTTAAATAGTAAAACTCTTCTTTTATGGTGTGTTTAATTAGAAGAATAGAAGGTTTTTTAGTCAAAATAGTCCATGAGATTGGCATAACTCCTCACTTTGGGTCCTTGAGAATTGAAATCGATAGAAGTGGTTTTTGAGTTTGTCCATCATTAATCATTTTGGTCATTCCGTGAAAAATTTCTATTAAATAAGAATAAAATTACAAAAATACCCTCAATTTGTGTCAAATCATTTTGGCCCATCGTTTATTAAATTGAGGATTTTTTTTTTTGCACTTTAGTCCTTATTTAACAGATTTTTTTACGAAATAATTGAAATGATTGATGGTAAACAAATTCAATGACCACTTTTATTGATTTCAAAACTTAAGGACCAAAGTGAGGAGTTAAACCAATCTCAAAGATCATTTTAACTAAAAAGCCGAATAGAAATCATACTGTTTAGATTTGGGATGCATAAAAAGTAGAAAATTGTTATTGTTTGCAACGTGGTTCTCTAATTATCATCAATAATTCTCATAACTCTATTGTTGTTTTATATACTATATGTACCACAAATCAACTGACCCAATGATCAAACCAAATCTTTTCATAGAATTTGGAGAGATTCATGCCGCAATTGCATCAAATCTTTGCAATGATGCTTCTTTCTTCAAGAAGAGGGCTAGACTCCACGTCAAATGCAACATCTTTTGTTGCCAATGTCTAAAGCTTTAGGCTTTGGAATTGCTAATACTTTCTAATTAAGGAAATTTTTATTTTAAGAGTTGTAGAAAATTACCAAATTTAGAGATTGAAGCTTGCATAAATGTAATGTCCTAAAAACAGAATTCCGTCCATGCTCTTGTGCTTGCAATTTCGGTAGGTGTTTGTTTTTTAGGATTCAACAATGTATAATCCAAAGTCAAAGCACTACAATTTTTGGGCTCCGACGAACTTTATATATTCCGTACACTTAAAACACAACTCGAAGAATTAATGTGTGAAAATACGTAGGGGAATACTCTATTTGTAGTAACTATCCGACTTCTATGCCTAAATGATAATGGTATTTGGGTTTTTATAGAATCCATGGACATTTATTAGAAGCACGGCGGATCCTGAGGATGTGTGAGTTGTGCGATTGCACAAGGGGTCCAAGGGGCCCGAGGGGCCCGAATTTTTAAGGTCCCCCAATGTTAATAATAACCTTTTGTGCAAGTAGTACATGTTAATGAAAAGCGAGACTGTTAAACAAGGTAGTTCTTAGAGGAGTTGTCAAGCGTTATTTTTTTTAATTATATTATTTTTTACCATATTTATTTGTACCATCATTTGAGCTAGGGTTTTTTT
This sequence comes from Heteromeles arbutifolia, assembly GCA_024362995.1. Lineage (NCBI taxonomy): Eukaryota > Viridiplantae > Streptophyta > Magnoliopsida > Rosales > Rosaceae > Heteromeles > Heteromeles arbutifolia. Next base: position 21,064,534 of record JANCRC010000002.1, read on the forward strand.
TTCTTCCTTTCTAAATATATGTAGTTTAATTTATTTTATTAATTTCCACATGGAATAATTTTATTCGTGCATGTTGTTGATATGAAGACATGTTGGCGTGAGTTAATTGACTGATTTAAAGAGTTTAGGCTTTTAATTAAAAAAATAAAAATTTAGGCGTCGATTAGAACTGAAATGTTAATAAGAGGTAAAATTTAAGGAAAATTAATGAAAATTGCTTGAAAACTTTGAGTTTTAACGATAAGGACAAAATAAAGGGTAAAGTGAATAGTACTAGGATTGACTTTTTAGTGTAAAAATGTGGTTTTTCGTTAAAGTGTACAGTACCGATAGCTTTTTGTTTAAGTTCCCTAAAATCTATACTACTATATAAAGCCATCCATTTGGGGTCACGGGCTTCATAAAAAATAATGGGACAAAAATGTCCCCAAACAAAAAAGTCCGAAAACAGCCCAAAATAATGCATCAAATAATGCAAGGGTATTTTCGTCATATAAACAATGTTTTTTTATAATTAAATTCTTTTGTGCAGTATCTTTTTTCTTTTCTTTTTTTTTTATAATTAGTACCTCACAATGAGCTAACAATAATGCGATTCAATCAGTTTATTAAATATTATTTTCTCTATTTTTAAACACATTCAATACATCTTAAGAGACGTAAAGGTCTTTTGCACACGCATAATAATGTGATTCAATTAGTTGTCAAATGATAGTTTTTTTTTAAAAAAACAAATGATATTATCTACACTAAGGAGGAGGAGGAGGGGCTTAGCCTCACAATGGGCTAGCAGTGGTCCCTTAACTTTAACTCAATTGGAGCAATGGTCTCTCAACTTGAATCCAATTGTAGTTGCAAGTTTTGTGGCAGCTGCTGCTGCAAAAGGTTCTCCTCTTCTTGTGGAGCCTGTGGCTGCTAGGGCGGGCATGTTACTGGCGATGTAAAGGGGATTTCAAAATTTCATTCTTGAGTGTGATTTGTTCTAGATTGTTGTTGCCCTTCGAGATACTTCTCTCTGCATCTCCGATGTTGGGATTATTATTGAAGACTTATGGCTTCGATCACTGGAGTTTATTCTATCCATGTCCATCACCAAGCCAACAGTGCGACTCATCGATTAGCCGTTTTGGTATCTTTTCGGGATCTAATTGCAACTGGTTTGAAGAACCCCTAGACCTCATGTAGATCTTTGAATCTTATGAATCAAGGTCCAATAAAAACAACAGTATGTAACAAAAAAAATAGATGAATTAAGATTTCAAAATTAACAGTACGAGTACGAGGATGATGCTACAAAGATGAAGTAAATTAACTTATAACTTGTACTAGTGGTGCTCAGTCCATTTTTTTAGCCTCAGTCCAACCCAAAAGGTAGCTTTCCCTAGGGCTGTCCCAAATAAGACAAATGACATAATAAAGGGTACCCACGTAAGCACATCAATTTTCAGGCCGACTTTCAAATAGTAAAAGAAAGGAAAACAAATAAGCCCATGCCCACTTGCATGCAATTGCAATACAAGAAGACAAATTAAGCAAATTGCATTAAAATTCCAACGTTTTGAGCTAACAGAAGTGGCGTTCCGTCATAGGCGTGGACTGGAAAATAAAAATTTGTTTTGTACACTGGGCTCGTTTCCAGCTCCTAGACCTTTTATTTAGGCTTGTTTTTTTTCTTCTAGTTTTTGTCATTTTTCGTTAAAACTTAAGCACTTTTCATTAAATAAAATTACTATGTGATTTTTGGTTAAATGAAAGTTAGCTCAATCTGTTTTCGTTAATAGTCAAGACCGCACGGGCAAATCTTTAAACCCACGAACTAAAAATGAAACTGGAATATTTTCAATGAAAGTGGTTCCTACATAGAACATTTTTTGCAGGTTCTAAGTGGCAAACAAAATTAAGGTCGAGATTGGTCAACAAAAGAATTTGAACAACCTAATTCAAATAAGTAATAAATAAATAAATAAAATAATAATAATAATAATAATAATAATAATAAAAGAAAGTGGGAATCGATGGGTTTCTCAAGCCTATGAAAATGACGTCCCTTCCAGGAGCACGGGGGAAAGAAGAAAACAAGAAAGAAAGAAAAAAGAGTCAACAGAAAAAAAAAACAGAAAGAGAGAAGGAACTGGAGTAGACGGAATGGCATATTTGTAAATAAAGAGAAGTTTATTATAACAGAATTAGCTGACAGAAGGAGGTTTCCGTTAGGGGTGGGGCTGGAAAAAAAAATTATTTCGGTTTGGGCTTTTAATTCAGCCCATGTGTGTTCAGTGCTTATAAGGCTTGATATAGATTAGTTTTGTCCTTATAATTAAATACTAGCATCTCTGCACGCACTAATGTGCGTGCGAGAGACATTTTTGCATCACGAGCGCTACGCGCCCCTAAATGTGTATTGTGTTAGTTTTTTTTTCCATTGTAATTGTTAATGTATATGCTTTAGAAAGTATGATACCAAGTATGGAGGTGAGGGATGAAATCTAGAAGATGGCTGCACATAACTGGAAGCAATAAATTTGAAGTTGTTGACGTGGATACGCTCTCACACATAGCAGTGCCTATTATGGTGTCCTCAGGCGCGTGTGAATGACACTTTTGTAATCACGGCGCACTACGCGCGACTTACACATTTTTGATGTATTTATATGCGAGGATTGGTTCAATGTATGGAAACATAAAATAAAGGCGATTGTCATCTCTAATAATACAGGCAGGAATTTAAAGTATTTTGTCTAGAATATGTAAAAAAAAAAAAAAAAAGTAATAAATAACATAGAAGATCCTTATAATTTAGTTTCAACTAAAGGCTAAATAAAAAGTGTAAAAACAATCCAAGAACTTCAATTGATCTTGATACACTTGACATCAAAACATATCATGAACTCATATTGTTTTGTCTTGTTGAAAATTTAATGCGTTTGGTTAAAATCAAATATTAGCATTATTTGTAATTGAATTGCATTAAAAGTTGAAAAGGGGAATTAAACATTAAAAGAAAGAATGTAACCTTATGTTGAATTCGAGGGAAGCAAAATATCTTTGTACACAACATTTCTTGTGAAGACTCCTTCGTGACCGTGTAATTCTCCTTTCTTTACCAAGACTTTTGTTGTAGATGCTGAAACTCCTCTTGATAAAGCCACGTACAATTGTCCATGATTGAATACGTGATCTGGTAGATAAATACCCACATTTGGTATTGTCTACCCTTGTGATTTATTTATAGTTAGTGCAAAACTCAATTTCACTGGAAACTGTTTTCTTATCATTTCAAATGGGAGTCCTGCGCTTTATGTGGTCTTTAAAGAGATTCTTGGTAAAAACACTCTAGTTCCAACAAATTGTCCAGATAAGATTTCGGCATCAATTAGATTATTATAAGCTCCATGGCAAGCTAGTCTTGTACCATTGCACAACCCCATCTTCGGATCGATATTTCTCAAAAGCATTATCGGGGCACCCTGTTTCAAAGTTAATTGATACTTGTATTTTATTTTTGAAAAGGAAGAAAAAATAAATCATCTGTACAGAAGAGGAATAATGCAGATAAGGTTAACAACCTCTGACATATCAGTTCTATCAATTCTCTCCATACTTGATATGTTGAAGTCCTCTGAAAATCTCAAAACTGAAATTTCAATTTAATGATTCTTAATAAAGGTAAAATTGAAGAAAAATACGAAAACATAGCATTGAAATTCAACAATGAAAAATGAAATGAGGCAACACTGACATTTGAAACATGGTTGACAATTCAAACATGGTGTTAAAAAATGAAATGGGTGATTCTTTACATTTTCAACATAACAAACGTACATATAATTCATGATACTTACATAAGAAGCCTAAAGAATCCTACTCTTCTTGACTCAATCCATGATATTTAAAACTTTGGAGTTGACAACTTAAATCACCCGATGATACGTTGAGAGTCTCAATCACCTTACCCTGCATATGAATCAAAGAGAAAGAAAACATTTGTGATTGGAGAGATTGGGATGCAAGACTCTTTCTCGACCTGACATGATGCTGTTATAACAATTATGCCAGTAGAATGCAAACAGCAAGAGAAGGAGATACCTACCACTGGAGATACTTTTATTTGGAAACACCGCTTGGAAGTATTTAACCCGCTCTCACCCGAATGTATTTCTGGCATATCGAAAACAACAGAAAAGAACATTCCTATTAATTTCACTACTTGTGATAATAAAAAATTGAAAACAGATAACAAATTTTATAACAAATGCTGGTCTGCAGAAGCACCACATAGCAGATACCTTTGAAGTCATCCGCAAGAATTTTCTTCCAACGCTTCGATTTCCATTTCCTGCTCTTGTATATAGTCTGTAAACATAGTAGTAAAACACACAGTTAAGTAAATTCCATAATTTCGATCAAAGAAAACTGACTCTTTTCCTACGGGTGTGGTTCTTGAGATGAGTCAAAGAGTTCCCCCGGATGTGGTTCTTGTGCGGGACGACGGCGGTTTCTTTCCACCGCCCTTCCTTTTGTCTTTTTACGTAATACGAAACAACCTTAAGAAGCCATTAGCCTACAACATAAACAATTGCAAGAAGCCGATGCTAACAAACACAACACAATAAATATAATACATAAATTAATTGTCGGCAATGGAATGCAAACAATCAGAAAGATTTCTCCAAAAAAAAAAACCGAATAAAAAAGCAATATGATGTACGAAAAGAAAAGCATTTAGAGTGATCTGACCTCCCAGACCCTGCAATTCGGTTTAAGAATGCCGAGGGCTTTACACCTCCTGAGTGATCTGACCTCCCGGACCCTGCAAGAAACTAAGGAATATGGAGAGGAGGTTTGGCGTGAAAAAGCTTTTAAAAATGGAAGAGAAGTCAGAGGACGTGGGGGGACGAATGAGGGAGTTCTATAACCGTAAAACTCCATTGTGGATAATTATCATCATTTTTTTGCTAATTAAAATAGTTAGTGCTTCGTCTAAATTTACTAAAATGCCCTTAGCAATTATAATCGTATTTTTTCTGTCAGTTTTGATTTTTTTTGTTTGAGGGGCTTTCTAGTCCAGAAATTTTTGGTGAAGCCTTGAGACACCAAATAGACTTCTGGCATTCTATTAGTAGAGATGAAGCCCCTTTGATTAAATAATAATATAGGGTGGTTTTTGGTTAAATTAAACTTAGCTCAAACCTTTTTCATTAAAGCTCCCATAATTAAATGGTTCTTGCAACATGTATCAGTGGATTCATATGAGATATTCTAATTAACCTAAAATATGAGGAGAGAGATTCAAACTTGAGTTCAGAGGAGAGCACGCTGCTCTAACTAACTTGGTGACGTTCAGATGCACCATTGAAGGGTAGGTTACACCTATTTGAGACTTTGAATCCACCAAATTATTGGCAGGTGTGGAGAGCATCTCAGGCAAAGTTAGTTGGCACGAGAGTGCTTGTTTTACCATAGACAGTGTCTATTAGACACAATACTGATCTCCTCCTATGAGACCAAAACCACAATACCAAACCTCATCATAGTTGAAATTCTTCTCCACGCCACCAATCCTATTTCCGGCGGTCACATCAACCCCGTTGTAACCTTATTCAGACACTTGTCGGCCTCATCTCCCTCTCACGGCTGCGGTCTACATCTTGAGCCGATGCGTCAGGGTGGTACTAGGTGTCCTAGCACTCAAGGCAGTGGTAAACAACAGCATTGAAGGAACATTTTCACTTGGAGGTTGCACCCTCGCTGTCATTGCCCCAGGCCCAAATGGGCCCATCATAATGGGCATTGAGCCCACCCAAGCCCTTTGGCTTGAGATAATTTGCACGTTTTGTGTTTCTCTTTGTTTCGATTTGGATAGCATTTGACCACCACCGCCAAGCTCATAATTTGGGCCAAGTTGTGGTCTTCTCTATCGTCGGAATACTTGTTGGCCTCCTCGTTTTAATCTCAACTGTCGTTACAGTCGCAAAGGGGTATGCTGTCGTCGGATGTACCCGGCTAGATGTTTCGGCCCTGCACTTATTCGCAAGGCCGCCTTTGGAATGGGCATTGGGTATTTTGAGTTGGGCCCATTATTGCTTGCATGGCATTTTATATGTACATTAAGATCATTCTACGTCAGCATTTTCACGCTGAGGGCTACAAGCATGATACTTTGAACATTGTGAAGACACTTCCTAAGGAAATGGGTTGTAACTATTAAATTATTTTTGGAGGATCTTGTGTATTAAATTAGTGAGTATGACTCTTGTTTGTTATCAAATGTAGTTTCCTCACAATTAAAGTAGTGAGTTTGATTCCTAGGGAAAATGTTAGCAAAAGTTGTCAATGTGAATGACTCATAAATTCCTAATTGTTGATTGGTGCACATGGAAGGCTGAAATGGACTTTCATTCAATGATATAATATCGTGGTAGTATCACAATCATGCACTATCACATATAAAACTTAAAACGCTTGATAGTGCATGACTTGTTTGAGATACTACCACAAACATCATGTTGTCTATAAAAAAAAATTCCTAGGAAACGGGACTCACACTAACCAACAATTCTAAATTAATCGCCTTCATGGATTAAATACCAATCACGGTTGAGAAAGAACTTGTTAATTCGATTGACGAGTAAAAATGTGATGAGATGTTGGGATTGGTTAACAAAGATAATGTGTTTATATGATGAATCGGTTATCTTTAATTGAGGACTAGATAACAATTAACTTTATTTAAATCGTGCAAGAGATTGTCATTAATTTGGCACCATCCCAACTTGCAAATTCTAGCTTTGTTTTCTAGTCCACAGCATGTGTGTGTGTGTATATATATAGTTTTATCTGACTCTAATGTTCATCGACTTAAGCTCAGCATCTTGGTTTATGCAGAGTGAATATGCCTGCAATTATATTGCTTAAAAATCATCCTCATATATTTCGACTTCCACGTCCAAGGTATCAGCAAAAGTTTCAGTCTAATTTACATATTAAAGGACATGCATATGGCCGCTGCCTGTCTTCTTTGAAGAGCAAAAACCTAAGAGTTTTGGAATTTTTACAGATCAAAATCTTTCACAAGGTTTTGGATAAATACTAAATACAAAACTCTTTGGCAACTTCCCTACAACTTATGTAATGGAAAAACATTCTACCCTAAACATTGTTCACCCCATTTTGTTTCAGTGACCCTAATTAGGAGTTCGGACTCACAATATATATCGTCTTATGTTCTTCTGTGTTTCCTTGAATATAAACCCTTCAACCGTTTTCTTTTCATCATCAATTTGAGGCGATGGCGGAATTTGTCATAATCCAAACTGAAGCTGATCAAAAATTGCCCAAATCAGTTGGAGGAAGTTGTGACACAATCGGTGCCCGAAATTCCTTGGGGCCAAAGTTTCTTGCTGCAATTGGTGCCCATGAATACTTTTCACCAGAGGTCAGCTTGATTGATAATTTCATATGCAACATAATGTCTAACAATTGCTCCGTTGAATAGAAATACGTTGCGTATGATGCGTGCTCTTTATAAAAGCATTGTATCAACTATTTCAATATTTGTGTCGATAATGTTGATGATGTAACGATAACACGTTAGTATATTTTGTTATTGACATGCTATATCTGCCAACGTGTAATCGACGGATTATCAACACCATATCCACAATCCGTCCTTGATAAAGAACGAACGGTCATGTCTAGGGAAGAACAGTTCTATAAGGATCTCAAAAGTTCAATGTTTTATCATTGTTATAAACTTTAATGTTCTCATTTAAACTCATGTGTGCCCTCTTGATTCAAATTGTTTCAGATGTGGAAAGCAGCGCTGACAGAATTAGTAGCAACTGCTTCTCTAGTATTCACCCTAACCTCTTCCATCATATCATGCTTGGATTCAGGTGAAGTTGATCCGAAACTGCTTGTCCCCATTTCCGTCTTCATCATAGCCTTCCTCCTTCTCCTTGTGACTGTTCCGTTATCGGGCGGCCACATGAGCCCAGTTTTCACATTTATAGCTGCCCTCAAGGGTGCCATAACCCTAGCTCGTGCTTCCGTGTACATTTTGGCACAATGTTTTGGCTCAGTTTTAGGGTTTCTCATAATGAAGACTGTGATGGACCAACATGCAGTACAAAAGTACTCCTTAGGTGGCTGCACAATCCATGGAAGTGGGCCCACATCTGGGGTGGGGACACAAACAGCTTTGGTACTAGAAGTTGCTTGCACTTTTGTGGTTCTCTTTGTTGGAGTCACAGTGGCATTTGACAAGAGAAGGAGCAAAGAATTAGGGTTACCAATGGTGTGCGTTGTGGTGGCTGGGTCTATGGCACTTGCAGTTTTTGTGTCGGTAACGATAACCGGGGGTGCTGGTACGCCGGGGTAGGACTGAATCCGGCAAGGTGCTTAGGGGCAGCACTGTTGCAAGGAGGGATATTGTGGGATGATCATTGGGTTTTTTGGGTTGGACCAATTTTGGCTTGTACTGTGTACCATTGTTTGTCCTTGAACTTGCCAAAGCAGGATTTGACGTCAGTAGAAGAAGAGTGTGAGATTATGAAGGGAGAAAGAAATGTATGAAGGAGAAATGTATGAAGGGCTTGAAATTAAACACGTAAAAATATTCTACCTTGAGCTCTACCGTAAGTGGTGTTTTAATCACCAATGTTAGTAGATCATAGGTTGGTTGTCTGTCTGGATTTTTACTAAGAGTGGAGCTTAAGCTAGCTTAAGCATATTACAAATCAAAATCGAAAGATACTTTGAATCACTTACAAGGCCGGTCCTCAGATTTCAGGGGCTCGAGCGAAAATTAAAAGGGGGCTCACATGCCTATAATAAGATGCAATCATGCAAGATAAGTTATGTGTTTTATGGGACATTTATTTTTTATCCAAGAATTATATGAAGGATTTGCATTGATTTGAATAAGCTACTGCCTACTGGTACTACTGTGGTGCATGAGAAATCCTTGAAGCACGGATTTGTGGATATGAAACTCATTTGGTAGTAGGAATTTGAATTGTATGTTGAGACAATGAGACCTATATATAAGCTATATCGGTTGTGTACTTCTTGTCTGTCTTCTTTACCGGGTACCCAGCCCTCCTGGTTATAATCGTCAACACATAAACAGCAAGCGCCATGGCTGCGGCCACCATAACACACACCCAATTCTCTGCACCTTTTCTTGTCAAATGCATTTGCAACTCGAATTAAGAGAAACACAAAGATTTTCTATGTTCTGGGGAAAATTATTTGATTAGTGTTATGCAGTTAGTCACACAATCTTCTCACATATATGTAAACTTTTCTGCCCCATAAGACTATCATCTTAAGATGCTCTTTCATTCCTGAGCACTGTAAAAACACAGCAGTAAGATAAAAGGGTAAATAAATTACCACAAGCTTCTTTTATATCTGGCACAGACCAATTACACCAAATAGAGTTACCATGCATGAACACTTTGGCAGTTTCGTGCTCCATATGCTTTAGTACCAATTTCACTAATTAGCTCAAACCCTTGATGCATTCAAAGTTCAAACATCGGAAATCAGTAACAACATAGTGGACATTCCCTATCTAAATTTGCACAGTAAGAGCATTTCATTAACGTGATTACGATAACTAAGCAACACAAACTTGTGGTAGCAACCATTTCCTTAATCAAAAAATTTATTGCCGTTTTTATCTTTGTTACGCTTGATTTATCCAGGAGAGCTATGATCTATAACTCGGGAGTTGGCTGCAGTAGAGTAGAAGAAGCGGCAAGGGGCTCGTGCACCACCGCATTTGAGTGAACTGAGATTGGATTTCCCTCCAATTGCAACATGATGCTCCCCAGGATTTCAGTCAGTGTCTTCTTGAACTCGTCTTCTTTAAGCTGCTTTCCATCATCTGCGTTAACCATGTTGAACACATCCTGCACAACCTTGTCCATCTGCAGATTTTCATTGTAAAAAATTTATGAACATCTGCTGAAGGTAAAAATGATCAAGCTTGGGAAGCACAGAAGGAAAACGCTGTCTGAGTTCAAATTTCAATTTAAAGAGAACCTGCTCAACTGCACCAAGTGGTGGTAGACCAGCTGTTGGAGCCACCGCTTCCAGTGACACATGCAAATATTCCTTGGATAATTTCCCACTGCGGTCTTTTGGAACAGTTTCAATAGCTGCATTCAGTGTCTGCATTTCACAAGAGATTGTAATAAGCGATTTTGATGAGTCAGGGCACTCTAAGAAAAATAGGGAATACTTAAAAGGGCATAGATTCCAACAACATTCATAAGTATAATTGGTCAGAGACGAAAGGATGAAGCATCTTTATGAGGCAAACCTTGTCTAATTCAAACTTGTTGGACAACAATCTCTTGATGTCGCTTCCATCAAAGTCATTCTCACTGTGGGCTACAATCACAGGCTGCTCCTGAAGAAGATGAGCCACAAACTCTGCTACTTTTTTGAATTCTGCTAGGAACGTATCTTGAGAGACCGGCTTGTCCAAATCAAGGCCAGTGCATGATTGCAGAGCAGGTTCCACAATATTGCTGACAACCTAAAGAACAAAAGAAACCAACAAAGAGGAAAAGACGGAAAAGAGCAGTCAAGAATGTATATGTTCAATGCAACATGTAAATTTGTAGGACGAACTGTTAGTACTGAAAAGTCTTAAACAATCACCCAAGAATCCGATGAAGGGGGCATCCCTTGGTCAACCGTGAGTTTTTCCAAAGCTGTGATTATACAGTCACGGAGAGTTCCATCAGCTGACTTTATCTCAGAATACGTAGCCACCAGCTCTGGTTGAAAAATTGGCCCATCGATGAATTCTAGGAGGTCTTCTCCATCAATACGGAGGATCACAATAGGGTCTCGCTTGAAACCAGCAGCCATGCCTATTAGAATATCCGAAAGAACCTCTTTGAACTCAGTCTTGCTCACTTTTTGTTGTTTCCCATGAGTGAACTCATTCAACACCTAAGAACAATGGAACAAAGGCATTAATGTTTTTCAAAGAAATCTAGTTTAACTGGTTTTGTTCAGTAAATGTTTATATAATTTACCAATAAGTTTTCTAGTATGGATTCTCGGCTGATTAGTCAGCTTTCATTTTCAATGCGGTACAACACTAACGTGTGGCAATGGCATCACTCAAGTCAAACATGTGGACATGAGAGTACCTGTGACCGTTGGACCCAACACATATAGAGGCATACTACTAATACAACGCTTCCATTTCCAAAGTAGGATAATACTCTCAATTGTTATGTCTAATCTGATCCAGACTTGCCAACCCTTAGATGGTAACTATTACTTTTATCAAAAACTTCTCTGCGATGTAACATTGTATTGACTTTAGAATTGTTCCGATTCCTCGATCATTCACGCGCTCAACAGGGGCGGCATTACTTTAGTAAGATGTCATGTACTTGTATTAATATAAAGTGAAGCTACATTATGAGCTGATTAGGTAAGGTTGTTACTTTGTTCAAAAGCAAGCCCCTCAAACAAATCTTTTTTTGACTTCTACTCCTTCCCCCACAGAACCACTGCCTTTTGAAAATTAGGCAGGCACCGGCTCCATCACACAACATTATGGCATATTATTACGGCTTTTGTCACGCTAAATCTTCTTGAATAATATAAATTTTCGACATAGTTCGTCACCAGATTCCTCTTAGCAGAGGAGGATACATGGGAAAAAACAAATTCTAAGCAAAAAAAAAAAAAAAGTAGGAAAGGGAGGTGGAACTGAAGAGTAAAGTCATATAATATCTGTGGAATTAAGATTGCTGCATTTCATACTAGAACTCTAACTTTGATTATCTGTCGTAAGTTTGCAGTATCATATGAGGATTTAGTAGATCAGTAGAGATTAGCCTGACCATAAAAAAGATTAGTAGATATTGACAATACAGTAGGCTTAGGCTATCCTGCCAAGAATTAACTATCATCTGTTTAATTCAACTCCCAAATAATTAGACAACAATTCAACGCAAGATCAAAGAAAATGGTCAGGCAAATATTCTCCCCCAAACAATATTTCTGCATAACTTTAGCCATCGTTAATTACAAGTTTCCCAACCAAGCACAACATTCTAGTTTGATAAGAAAACAGTTACCCATGCTGGCATACAAAATATGAGTTATCTTCCTGAAAAATAAATAAATAAATATGTTCCGAAAAATAAGTAAGTAAAAGAAAAAGGGTAGTGACATAACTAATAGATGACCATTGTGGTGGCAACGTGGGAGAACGAGTAGCCAGATAACATATTAAAATTAGCGTGTCTAACACAAAGTCAATTGGGAATCATTTGAGGCTTTTGAGCGAACCAAATTTTTTTAAATAATAATAAAGGAAATAATTTCCGCATTCCTAGTTATATTATATAGAAAAAGAAAATGATTTTCGTTGAACTAAAGGGGGCTTTTACTTAAAGAATACTCTCAACGGTCGACAAATCACATTATATTTATAGCGTCCAACTCAAAATCAATTAAAAATTGGCTGCGAAAGCCGAAATCTTAAGGACGGGAAACTAAGTTAGTAGGTACCTCAGAATAGATGTGATCGGAGTCCCGGGAAGAACCCTGAGCCGGCAAGCCAAGAGCAAGGCCAATATCGGCGACAGCAGGGTGGAGCTCGTTCAAAGAGAGGTGGCCGTCTCTGTCCCTGTCGAGCTCCTCAAACTTATGCTCCACAAAGTTACTAAACACCTCCTCGTTCCCAACCAACTCCATTATATTCGAACCGTCCACCACCTGTCCACCACCACTCCCACTCTCACTTTTCTTCTCCATTCCCCTCCTCTCTCCTCTCTTTCTTGTGAGCCTTCTTTTCTTCCTCCCCCCTGTTGTGACTCTCGTGACTCACACGAGTTGGAAGTGCTTTTGCCCAACGAGCTTCTTCTTTCTGCTTTAGCTTTTTCCGGGACTACTCTTCTGGGTTCTGGCTTAGGCTTAAATATGAGAGAGATTGTACGGCCTTTAGACTAGAAACATTTTCAACTATATGTCTCGAATAAAAACAAATTTGCCAATCAAATAATGTGTTACAAATAGATAATAAATCAACACTTAAGTAATAATTAAACCATCAATCACTACGTCATTTGGTTTGTAAATTTAGTTTAAAAAATGTTTTTTAACCAAAATAGTCCCTAAGAATTTCATAACACATAACTTTGATCTCTAAGATTTAAAATCAATAGAAGTGGTTCCTGAGATTGTCCATAATCCATTATTTTGGTCATTCCATTAAAAAACTTTGTTAAGTGGTCCCTGAGCTTTTTAATGGAATGACAAAAATGATGGATGGTGGACAATCTTAGGGACTAAAGTTATGTGTTATGCAAATCTCAGAGACCAAAATTATGTGTTATGCAAATCTCAGGGATTAAAGTTATGTATTATACCCTCAACTTAACAGAGTTTTTTAACGGAATGACCAAAATAATTGATTGTGGACAATCTCAAAGATCACTTCTATTTATTTTAAATCTTATGGACCAAAGTTATGTGTTATGCAAATCTCAGAGACCATTTTGACTAAAAAGTCTTTAAAAAATTTGATTTCCCTAACATTATCCCTTGTTTATATCTTAATTCTAGCTGATTTGGTTCTCTCTAAAAATCAAGTTGATTTTCTTCCTCATTATACTAATCCTAAACTCCTAATTGATTGAGTAATGCTGCATACTTGCGAAAGTAACGCCAAATATATGTGACACATAAAAGTTTCATTTGTGCAATAAGTAATTATGATTTTTTTTTAAACAAACGATATTATCTATATTAAGAGGAACGGGTTGGGCTTAGCCTCACAATGGGCTAGCAATAAAGTGGTTCAAATTCGCCTTACAAGAATCGAATCTAAGACCTCTTATTTACGAGTAATTATGATAATTTTATTATTAATTAAATACAAGACCAATAATCTTATATAAATATATGGTGTTTTAGTTCTTGAATATCCTACAGGAGATGGATTCCACAACTTCCACTTCTTTCTTTCGTGTTACATTTCACTTTTATTCCATTCACATATTAGAAATATTAGCCTATTCCTCTCATTACATACAAATTGAAAACATTATGCATGCCGTCTTTGGATTTAAATGCCAGTATTTCAGGTTAATGGTTGGGCATGAATTTTAGATCGTATTTTATACATTATTTTTTTAATTCGATTCATGACGCTAGTAAATTACACGATAATGACGAGAAGAAAACTGAAATGCCTCAATGAATCTTCCTCCTCCGTAAAGATGGATTATCGTGGCAAGCCGTTAGCCGGTTTGTTTTTAAGAAGAATATAAAATAAAATAAACCATTGAATTATACCTCGAGTATAGAATTGGGTGTATTTATCCAAATTGTCACATAGTTATCTCCTACCAATTTAATATTGGTTAAAAGAAACCAAAAGAAGAAAATCTTACAAACTATGTCGGCATAAAATACGTTTCCTCCACTAATCATTTTGTAACTTGTAATTACCAAAATAAAATATTGGAAATGGTCTCTCTTAGTTTCTCCCACGTCCTCCACATCAACTTTTGTTTTGGTCGGTGCGGTTCACTTTTTTATGGGGAACAAAAAGCCAAAAAAAAAAAGTAAATTAGAAAAACAGATACAGTATGAAACAGAAGCAAACAAGGCCTAAGAAAAAAGACGGATAGGGTGGTCTGTGGTCGCAAATTCAGATGTGTGTGGATTCGACACGTGGGGAGGTTTGGGAGACTAAACTCAACCGACCAAACCCAGTGACTGACGGTCTATGTGGAGCCCACGGGGATGAGATTTTGAGAGATTTCTCGACCATGAGATAGTACACCACGTATCATTATACAAATTATGGGATATGTGTGTTAAAAAATTAATAACTTAAAAAATAAAATTTATCACCACTTATATAAAAACATGTAATGTATTACTAATGTTCCCGTCACAATAAAAAATTTCTTTGAGATTTTCGCTTTTTGCTTACTTTTGTCGGCTCCTATCGGCCCGACACGTCGGTCTGCCAGTTAATCTACTTGGATTGCGTGTCATTTACGCATACTCGACACGTGGTGGGTACAAAATAAGCTAGGGGCTAATTCACTGTGGATGGAGGTGTGATGATAGGTGGATTTCATGAGGTTGGACGAGATGCACAGCGAGCGAGTTACTGTTGGGAGATATTACACTACAATTTGCAAGTGGCCTTTGATTATCGAGATAAAAAAGAGTTGAGCCTTTACATGTTAGTGTGAGTTTGAACTTTGTTGCTAATTTAAAAAAATATATCGTTTAACTAAAAAAGATATCACACTACAGTGTATGTGGTAGTATTTTGTTCAAATATTATGGTAGGAGTTCGATTTTCCTCAAATATATGCCTTACAGGTGGTGGAAAAATATGGCATATAATTTAGTTATATTATAATACGTGAATTATGTTTAGTTCTTGTTACATTATGATTTTTTTATTAATACGGTGTGGGTTGCAAACAACCATCACATACTTTGTTATTAGTGAGTGCAAGTTTTTTTTGTGGTAATTTGGTCTGGATCATGCTTTAATTTAAGTAGACAATCACTTAATTTATGATTGTCTATCAATCCAATTTTTCCTCATAAATCCTTTCTCTAAGTTTATCCGTTTTCGCTTCATCCCGAAAGATTTTAGTGTAATTTGCCAATGTGCTTTGGGACAACTTTGTACTCGAGGTCGGTGTTTACCAATGTTCTAAAAAACGGTCTAGGCGGCACTTAGGCGCTGGGTGGTGGTGACCCGATGCGTTTTCTTGCAAATCGGTTTGGCTCTAGGCGGGATAGGCGGCCCTAGGCGGGCTAAGCGGCCCGAGGTAGGCTAGGCGGTTTTTTTTTTTTTTTTTTTTTGAAATTAAAAAAAAAATCATATCTACATTACTATATTTCCTTATTTTCCTCCTATTTTGCATTTTATGTGGTTTTAAATTGTGAACTTATTGTACATGTGTCATCCTACAATACTCATCACTATGGTTATATGGCATATATGCTTAATGTGTTTTTAAATTTTGGACTTGTTGGATACTCTTTTTGCATTTTATCATTCTTTTATTATCTTATCCATAGATTTCATACAAGTATAATTTTTTGTAAGTGTCAATATGCACTTATTTACGAGATATACAAGAAATTTACCTAAATCCACCTAGGCCGCCTAGGCGTCTGCCTAGCCACCTAGACCCCGTCTAGCCGTCTAGGCGCTAGGCGCCAGCCCGCCGCCCGACTAGCGCTTAACGTTTTTTAGAACCTTAGTGTTTACCAAAAAAAAAAAAACTCGAGGTCGATATTACACGCTGATTATTATTTGTTATGTGCGGTTGGATCATTGTTTTTCTATATTCACTCATTATTTAATAGATTCTTATATGTTGGATGTAGTGAGTTGTATAACGACGCAATTCGGCTTTGTGGTTGGGGTCATGATTTAAACTTATGGTTCAACTTGGAATAACATAAACTAACCTGAGAATTTGAAGGCCTTAGGCGAGCCTTCAAAGTGAAGCCTTAAAATTATTTGACTTCCGACCTTTTGTACATTGATATGTATAAAAATTTTCGATAAATACATGAAAAAAATCTATTTCTACATTATATATCATTAAAAACTAATATGAAAAGAAGAAATGTATACAAACATTACTTAAATATCACACATCTCGCGTTTTTAAACGCAAATGTACTAATTAAGTTCAAATAGTCTAATTTTTCAACAAATTCTTTTTCAATTGCCTATTGTTTTATTATTATTTTTTTCATATTTTTATTGAATTTGAATTGTACATAATAAAAAAAAAAAATTGAGAGCTCCTCCGAAGTAAGGGCCCTAGACCGGTGCCCACTTCAGCTATCCTTAAGCCCAGCCTTGCTAGCAATTCTTAACCTAGTATATAATTTATGCTCTTATATGTAAAATTAATTCTGAAATGTTGTAGGTCACTTAAAAAAATCCAATTAAAATTTTCTAAAAAGAAAGTTTACAAAAATATATTCGAGATGTTCATTGTTCAAGCGATTGCATAAGTTGATGACTTATAACTGCATACGTTTAAACAAAATTAATGCTCTCATTGAAAATTGATTATGAAATGTGGTATCCCAAGTTAAAAATGATTGAGATCCATGTGTGTTTTTAAATTTCTTGAATATCAAATCTAATAGCTAACACATAAGTCCTCTATTCAGGTATGTATTAGAATACTACTGCAAGGAGTGGCGGATCCAGGTTTGAATTTTGGGGATCCCAATGATAAAGGTCCAAGTTTTTTTAAATACAAACAAAGCGCGAAGCGTATAAAAAAATTCAGTTTATAAGCTAAGGCAGTTTGTCGAACAGTTAGTGGCTTGTTGTCGTTAGTCAAACTATGTTGCGCACATGTCAATAAATCTTGACATATGCCAAATCAATTTGATGAGTGATATTGACACGCCCGATCTTGATATTCACCAAACACCAGGGTAGGCATGTGTTGGCCGACACCTGAAGGTGACGAAGCCATATTCAAGAGAACTAGAAACAATTAACCTACATAAATAAAACTTGTAAACTTAATTATAATGAATATGCAATTGTGGAACGTGTTCATAGTATACAACTAATCCGAGACACTAAAAATGAATAATATAAAATTGAACGAACAAAAGGATGGGTCCTACACCGAGAGGACTCGAAGATGCCGATGCGGGAGTGCCTTGACTATGGGATTGTACGCCTCGAATCTAAGTCCTGAGGGGGCGCAAAACAAAACATGAGTGAACCAAGTTGATATATAAGTAATACTAAAACAGTTATTACTCAACGTACTAACCCTCAAAGTTTATGAAAACTCAATAGTATAATATGTAATGGGTTTTCCAAAAACCCTAGCATACCATAAAACCTTCGTAAAACATATATCATAAAGTGTGCTAAATAATGGTATTAGTATCACCCGAAGGCATATAGAACTCTTCATTCGCCTGAAGGCCTTCATTCAACCCGTAGGCCCCTACATCACCCGACTAAAGCTATATATAGATATCATTCGCCCGTAGGCAGTACTGTTCGCCCATAAACAGGACCATTCGCATGAATAACCACTAAGTAAGCACATAAAACATGAACATATTATTACTAGTGTGTGTGTGTGTGTGTGTGTGTGTGTGTGTGTGTGTGTATACAGGACCCTTACCAAGAGGGATCCCCATTTTTCTAAAAAAAATGGGGACACCCTCTTGACCGTTTGATTGACTTTAATGAAATTGTGTGGTTGAGATTAAAACACAGGCCACACAATCTCAGCCACACAATTTCATTAAAGTCAGATCCAACGATCAAGAGGGTGTCCCCATTTTTTTAGAAAAATGGGGATCCCTCTTGTGAAAGGTTTCCTATATATATATATATATATATATATATATATATATATATATATATAACGGAGCTCAGTAACTAAAACGTCATATCGTAAAACCATGTTCATAAGTAGTTATATAGTCATCAATCATATATACCACAAAGAACGTAAAGTCGATAAAGCATAATATATCATAAAGTGTAAATCCAATTTACTCATAAACGTTTAATAAAACATAGCCATTAAACCATTAAATTCATGTTTTTCATGTATGCATTTCTAATATTAAAATATGCATTTTAGAACGGGTTCACTCACCTTACACCGTTGGCGAAGAGCCGTGCAAACAAGGGTGGATAGAAACCCCACTAACAAACGCATCATTAGTTTCCTTAGTAGTGGCCGGAGTTGGCCGGAAAAAGGCCTGAAAGTCACGGCATTCTCGCCGGAATCTGGGGAAAACTCCCCAAGTTGTTTTCTACGTCAAGGGTTAGTCGGAAGAGGAGATGCACAGTTGCAGCGCCACGCTGCCACTGTGCCATGAGACACAGGAAGATTTGAGTGTGTTCTTCCATTGTTCCAGGTCTCATGGAGCTTATGAGGAGGGAAGAGTGATGGTGGTGGGTGGTGGTTCATGGAGAGGGAGGACGGTGAGTGAGGGAGATAGTCGACAGAAGGGGGAATAAGAGGGAGAAATGTCTTAGAGTTACACACGGGGAGATGGAGAAAAGAGAAAAAGAGAGGAAGAAAAAAGAATTGGGCTAGGGACAAACAAACCAGAGGGTGGGCCCCCTTTGGGCACACCATCTAAGACCCAAAAAGCAATCTTTTCAAAATATCTTTCAACCCAATTGAAAATTACAAAAATACCCTTTCGTTTCCATAAATTCCGGGACGGGTCGTCACATATATTGATAGAATTTGTTGGGTATTGTTGACACAACTTGTTGAGATATGCCTAACAAGTATTACATCAAACACTTGGTAGGTACAAAAGGGACCCGTGTAAAATATTCGGAAATCTTCAAAAGACCTTCTCATGTATATTTTTTAGACTCCAGACAGTGTGCATTTGCCTTTGACTACAAAGTCATCAAGGCGGTGTGCCACCTAAAACATTAGTCCCTAGTTGTATTCAAAGTACCATTTAGTTAATTAAATTTTTAACAAGAATATGATGTTTAATTGTTTTTTATTTGTCAAAGAGATAAATAATATTAAATTATAATCGAAAGGTTTACATCCTCAACTAAAGTATTAAATAGAAAAAGAAGACCAATACAATCCCACTCGAACGAGCCTCCCTCTATAAGAACAAACGCCCCCACGGAGTTTGCTGCTCTATTTCATTCTCTCAGCGAGAACACAAACTTCACAAAACAAACACATTCACTCAACATACAAATATCATAAACTAAACCTTTCGTACTAGCATCAGGTTTCATATCCTTGTTCAGTACGCGAATCACCTCATGCACATCAAACTCAATGATTAAGTCATGCACCTCTTCGCTACAGCATGCCCGAAGACCTTTGCGAATTGATTGTTGCCATCTTTACCATCTGCCATCTTCATTGAGTCACACTACAGCGTGCCCCCTGCAAATTTCAGTAACCCAGCAAAAGCCCTTGTTGCTCCCCCCCCCCGGCGCCGCCCCTCTTCCTTTCTTCCCATTCCATGCCGCATCACAATTAAGTTTAAGTTTAATTGTTATATCCTCCCTAAACACCTTAAATTTCAAGATTTATAATGTTTTCTTAAAATTGCTTTACAAATTTCAGCCAAATTATTTCAAGAAAATTATAGTAATGGTCCTTCAACTTTAACCTAATTGGACTAATGGTCCCTCTACTAAAAATCCATGACCATTGGTCCCTTAACTCCTTTAAACGTGCAGTTATGGTCATTTTCATAAACTCTGTTAGAACTTCTGTCAAAATGAGTCACATGTCACACACATGAGGTTGAATCGAGGGGCAAATATGGAAAACCAAATGAGAAAAATTGTAGCAATAGTCCCTCAACTTTAACCCAACTAGAGAAATGGTCCCTCCCAATTGGAGCAATGGTCCCTCAACTTTAATCTATCTATAGCAATGGTCCTTCCAACATCTCACTTGACGAAATTCTGATGGAATTAACGAAAAAGATCGTAGTTGCTCTTTTTGATGAGTTAAGGGACCAATGGTCATGTATTTTTAGTTGATGGACCATTGCTCCAGCTAGATTAAAGTTGAGGGATCATTACTACAATTTTCTCAATTATTTCCTTTACTCCTTATTGGATGAATATGCCTTAAATTAAAAGCGTATTCGTCCTAGATAAGAATTAATTAAGAAGATAAGATTAGGTTTTCGATGAAAATATTATCTGGCACTTTAATTCCCTATGCATCCATGTTTTGTCTTAGTGAGTAAGAAATGGGTATAATTGGTTCAACATGGTATGAATAAAATGAAAATTCATGAAGTGCCTACCATGTGTGCTAACAAAAAAAGGAATTCAATTTTCATCCAAACTAGTATATTAGTAACTACATATGAATTTAGTAAAATTATGACAACAAAGAATGCTAATTATCTAGGTTAGTTAGGGAAATTCGGCCCCATCAACCATAAATTTCTAGTGTTAGTCATGGCTAGAAATATTAGGGGTCGCCAAAGGGTGTCGATGAGAAAGATAACGAATGAAGCCAGTCTCTAAGTCACCTTCTTCAAGAGGAGATATGACCTTTTCAAAAAGGCTAATGTGCTGCCACTTAGTACTATAGTCTAGTAGTATTCCTCTTCACTTGTAGGTGAGAGGTCTTAGGTTCGATTTTCACTAAAGAGGAATTTGAACCACATTATTGCTAGCACATTGTGAGGCAAAGCCCACCCTCCTCCCCCTAGTGTAGACAATATCGTTTGTTAAAAAAAAGGCTAGTGAGCTATGCACCCTATGTGATATAAAGATGGCCCTTATGGTCTTCACACCGAGCAAGAAGGTAATTTTCTTTGGCCACCCATGCTTTGAGGCGTTGATTGATGGGTTCAAGGGCAGACTCTCACTTAGCCAACTTGCCATGGTTTCAATTTGCAACAAATGATCGAGGCGTTTTGAAATGTGACCTTGAATGAGCTCAACAATGACCTCACAAAGATGTTTGGGTTGGTTGATAACAAAAAAAAGCTCAATGGTAGTATGACCCAGGCCATGAATGCGGGCATGGTGGATCACTGGTGAGAGTGACCGCTAGATGAGATCTAGAATGCCAAGTTGGAAATTCTCAAAACTTGTTTGGAAGATCTGAGGTGCAAAGCAAGTGGTGAGGCTAAATGCATAATGCTTGCTGGCCAAGCATTAAACGGTGCTAATAATATTAATTTTTTTTGTGGGGAATACTGTTGGAGTTGTGCCCTGAATGTCAATTTTTTATATTGGATATTATGCAATAACTTCATATTATTAATTCATGAGTTTTGGTTTTATATTGTAGAGATAATATACTGTGAATAAGTCTGTAGGATTTAAGGTATGCATGGAAGCAACGTTCTAAACAAGGTTAGGGCAAAGATATTTGTATTCCATAGTCACTTAGTCCTTAAGTAAAGTTCCTAGCCATTTGAAAAGTCAACTGGACATTGACTATCCAAAAAGGTCAGGATATATGACATAAGGTTAGCATGATCTCGTACTATGCGTGTTAGACACATGGTGGACATACATGTGATTGTCTGTTAAGCAAGTTCACTTATCACTGGCCGCCCAAGAAGCTTGAACATATGGATGCTTACCACGTGTCAAACATTACAAAGCTTCAGGTTGTAGTATGCAAGTAGTTCTTAGACATAAGGCATCATTGCATATCTTGTGCTCATAGATATGAACTTTGACTTCACCTCAATGCCCCTCACTACTTCGTAGAGCATGATAGTGTGTTGCTTGGGTTCATGTAGATGAGTATGAGATATATTAATGCGCAAAAAGAAATCTATCACCTTTTGGTAATTGTTCAATAAAATGAGATATTTCTCAAAGCCACTTGAAGATCCATCTCAGAAATCTCTGCCCATGCAAAGTCCTTATTGATCAAGCTATGCTTGTAAGAATTGCTTCAACATGAGATGTATTAGGGTGATCATAGAAAACTACATGTGATTTGACATAAATCCATATCACATAAATCTTGATGGGGATATGAATGATAAAAGAATCATATTGCATTGTAACTACAATCAAGGTTCGAAAAAGTATCTTGATTGTATCACAAATACTTCTATCTAATCTGGATAGGCATAACATGCTGCTAGGTGTCACTATTGACTTGTGGAATTAAATTAATTTATTAATTAATTTCATTGTCGGCTTTAGTTAGAACCTAAGAGGTCACACACCTATGATAGTACTAACGACATTACATGGATGATGATAAAATATAATTAATTATTAGTTATATTGGATATATTATTTGGGCATATTGGACATATTTTAATTAAAATAAACATTGGTTTTATTTAATTAAAAAAGGTCCAAGTACCAAGCCCAAAATGGGCAAGTAACTGGGCTTGACACAAGGCACGAAGTAGATGTCAAATCCTAAAGGAGGTGCAGCATAGGGGGTGCAGCGAGGGGTTTATATATACCCTTTGTCTTTTTTCTCATAAGCTAAGTGAAATCAGTTTTGTCCCTCAAAAAACAAAAAAAAGAGAAAAATCCTAAGCCAAAGCACCATAGTGTGCCGCTTGAATTCATTATTCCAAATGAGTGATCTTGCTAGCACAATCAAATCCCTCACTCCATTTTTTTTTCCATTGGTGTATTAGTGTGAATGCTCCTAGAGATTCAACATTTGAGGAGTTTTCTCTTTGAATCGTCATGAAGAAGAAGAAGATTAACGTAAACACAAGGATGATCCTACAAAGCAGTACACAAGCGGCTGAGGATTCGACTAATTTAAATTTTTTTTTCCTTTGTTCTTGTAGCATTATTAATTACGACTAACTAAATATATAATCGAATTACATATTGTATATTTATTATCATTTTTTGTTGCATATTTTTATTATTTGAATTAAATTTATCCTAATAAAAGGCCCAAAAACCCAACAAGCACTTCATCTAGTCGAGTCGTTGGGCTTCTGGCCACCAAGATTTGGTTAACTTTAATGTTAAGAATGCTGGATTCGATCTTTTAAATGGCAATGATCATATGGTACAGGCTTCTGTAGATCAGGCTAGCACTAGCAATGCTGGGTTGAATGACAACTTTCTTGGTTGGCATC
Source organism: Heteromeles arbutifolia (assembly GCA_024362995.1). Lineage (NCBI taxonomy): Eukaryota > Viridiplantae > Streptophyta > Magnoliopsida > Rosales > Rosaceae > Heteromeles > Heteromeles arbutifolia. The sequence continues at coordinate 21,088,168 of JANCRC010000002.1, forward strand.
TCGATGAATCCTAATCTTGGTGGAGGCTTTCCATGAAGAGGTTTATGATGGTTTTAAATATTAAGAGGCATAAAACACAGAGTTATGATTTTGATTAAGAGAAATGTTAAAGATACTTTCTTAAAAGTGGGATTCTCTGTCCACCACCTCATATTTTTTGCACAATTCTCGTGCCAACATTATAAAATATTATGTCAGAAAAACATGAAGTGTCGGAGAGTCCCACTTTGAGAGAGTTATGTTGTGTCTTCTCTGTTAGTTTGCTTTTGTCCTGTTAGGTCTTATTTTTGTTTATTGCTTTCAAATTATGCGGAACATATGTCAAATAAGCCTATTGGCTAGTCAAGTTGATGAAATATTATGTCTTTTATCTACTGTTCTTTTGAAAATTTATTTTGAATTAGAGAAATGCTAAGGACATTTTCTTAAAATGAGATTTTTTATGGACTCTTCACCACCTCATATTTTTTGCATAATATTTTATAATATTGACACGCGAAATTGTGCCAAAAACATAAAGTGGCTGAGAGTCACACTTTTGAGAGGGTCCCCTTAGCATCTCTCTTTGGGTTAACTTCATTTTACAATTACACCATTAGATTTAGGGGTCATTTTCAAAATGAGTCACGAGATTTTAAATATTTTTTATATCACACCACTTGATTTTTGAATTGCACAAATTTAACCTCTCTGTCAATTTCTTCGTCTAGTTAGCAAGTCTATGTAACATCAACACGTAACGTCTAATTAGACGATGAAATTGATAGAGAAGTTAAATTGCTGCAATTTAGATACCACATGATGTAAAATGCAAAAATTAAAATCTCGTGATTTATTTTGCAAATGACCACCAAATCTTGTGGCGTAAAATGAAGTTAACGATCCACTTTCGTTTGGATCCAATAAAGAAACAAATAGAAAAAAGGGTACGTGAAAGTTGGGTTAAAAAATAGTGCTCGGATGTATTGGGTTTATAAGAATTGGCATCTGATTTAATTAGAAAATTAATTTAAACTTACCATGCTATTCTTGAGTTTGCAATATTAAGTATAATGTCATATCTAATGATATTTTGTTTTGTGTAATGATATTCGGTGTAGTTCCTTTGTGTGTGTGTTTTTTTTTCATGAAAGAGTATTCAAATACTAGTTTTCTTTGAAAAGTATGACAAAGCTTAATAGGAAAGGGTTCAACCCGCACAGAGTTACTCATGCATATATAGTTAACTTTTAACTATAAAGAAGAATATTATAAAGAAGAATATCTGGATTTCAAGCCCACTGTATAATAGACATATTACAGGTTACAACTGCAAGCATGTATTGGAATAATCCTCATCTTTAATATTAGAAATTCAGAAGGAGAGTTTGGTATCTCAAAGCTTCACAAAAAAAAAAAAAAAAGGACTATAAAGTCTCTCAAACAAAAAAAATCCACAACTAGCTGAAAATAATAGAAACAAAATAGCAGGGATACTTTTGTCAAAAAAAGAAAAAAAAATGTGAAAAAAAAGAGAACTAAAAATTAGAAAAAAGGAAAAAGGAAAAAGAAAAAGAAAAGAGAAGATAAAAACCCACGACCCCTTCTTCTCTCTACACACACAACCGCTCCCACGTTTTCCTCAATTCAACCGCTCCACTTACTTCTGGTTTTTTTTTTTTTTTTTTTTTATAATAAAAAAATTGGACTGAAAAGCCCCTTAAACAAAAAAAACAAAAAAAATAGAACTGACCGAATTTGATACATGGAAACATGCAAGGATAATTTTGTAAAAAAAAACATAAATCTAAAATTCGTTTTATTAGAAGCAAAAAAAAAAAAGAAAAAAAAAAGAAAAATGGGGAAGACGTGCTGGACTAAATAGATATTAAATCTCACTAGAAAAGGGGGCCAACGCAACTAACCCCACTCCTCCTCTATTTTAGGAGAGAGATTATTATCCCATATAAATGTATACAAATTTGTAAAATATAAAAATTTGTAAAAGTTTATTTTATTGGAAAAAATTGAAAAAAAAACAAATAAAAAAAGCACGGATACTTCAAATAAAAAATAAAATGTGGAAAATGAAAAACTGCACCCAACGTTCAGCAAAAGGCAGAGTTTCTATCAAACTGAACTGCCAATATATCATTTTATTGAAAAACAATGATAAAAAAACAAGGGTAAATCTCAGTTTACTACCTTCAAGTTTCGTGGTTTTCAACATTTGGTACATGAAGTTTTTTTTCATCCTAGAGTCATACCTAAAGTGTTAATTTTGGGACAGTCTCATACATCAGTTAGTCTGGTTGTTAAGTCTCCCGTTAACTGATGACGTGACACCCATGTAGACAATGACTGGGCACCGCGTGTCATTAAGGGGTCTACGTGGAAATTAAAAATTCAAAAAAATAATTATTTAAAGAAAAAAAAAACCCAGATCCCCTTTGTCTTCCCCAGAATCCCCACCCGTGCCCACCGTCTTACCCCCCATCACCCACCCCTTCCCTCATCCCCCGTAACCACTTCCCTCCCCACTTAACAAAATAGGGGGCTGATGGAGACAAGAATCCAGCCGCTGTCACCCAAATTCGACGAAAGGGTCTCCATTGAATCGAAGCTCAATGGGTTTAATGGGTTTAGGGGAGTCTTATACGCAATGTGGAATGTGAGCTCACTGCTGCTAATGATCCTACTGTACGGGCTGGTGTTCTGCTGGCTGGAGGAGGAGTTGTTCATGGTATCGACGACGAGGCTGCATTAGAGGGTTGTGGCGGAGATCAGGCAGATCAGGAAGAGACCGGGGGTTCTGATGTGGGAGTTCAGGAGGTCGATGGCGACGATGGAGGAGTTGAGGAAGGATCTGGAGATGAGGGGACCACATGGGGTGGTGGAGTGGGAAGAGGAGGGCGACGACGGGATTTTTGGGATGGGAGAAGGGGGTGGGCTAGGGTGGGATGGAGGCGCAGTAGGGAGGGAAGTGGTTGCGGGTGATGGGGGATGGGGGATGGGGTGGGTGATGGGGGTGGGAGGGTGGGCACAAGTGGGGATTTTGGGGAAGACGAAAGGGATTTGGTATTTTTTTTTTGCTTTTCTTTAAATAATTTTTTTTTTAATTTTTAATTTCCACCTGGACCCCTCAATGACACTTGGCGCACAATCATTGTCCACATAGGCCCCACATCATCAGTTAACGGGAGACTTAACAGCCAGACTAACGAATTTATGAGACTGTCCCAAAATTAACACTTTAGGTATGATTCTGGAACGAAAAAAACTTCATGTACCAAATGTTGAAAACCACGAAACTAGAGAATAGTAAACTGAAATTTACCCAAAAAACAAATACAAAAGAGACATGATAAATCCCTCAAATAAAAAATAGAACATGAAAACTCAAAAACTGCACCCACAATCAAAATCCAAAAACTACACCCACAATTAAAATTTGTTTTATTGGAAAAAAGGAAAAAAAAGAAAAAAGAAGAAGAAAAGAACATGAACGTATCTCCTCCATTTTAGGAGGAGATATTAATATCTACAAAATTATTTTTAAAAAAAAAAGAAAAAAAGAAACAACGTGGGAGAAAAAGGGTAGAGGTTGTCGTCAGTTTTAAAAAAATGGTGAAGTTCTCCCACTACCAAGCAGTAACTTCCCAATTCCCACGTACATTCCCATTTTTTTCGTTTTGGCTACAGTATTATTATATGTACTCCCCATCTCCTCCCATTATGTGACCGAATCTTATACTCCCCATTTTTTTGCTTTGCCTTCTTCACATGCGATGCTATTTGAATTAATTTGGTGAGATTCTTGACTCAAAAGACTTATGCCAAACATTCATATCCATCTTATGTGAAATCTTAGTGCTTTTTATTTCAATTTTCTTATTCTTTCTCTCTCCTTTTTGTTATAGGGTCAAGACGATTCTATTAGGCTCCAAAGTTCAAAGGTTTAACTGACTTTGGGTAAATCTCAATCTAAATTTACCTTTTCAGTTTTTAGGTTTTTTTTTACAGTTTATCTTTTAGGTGATGAATTTGATGCGCTCTACTACAACTTTGAGGATGTGTATATGAGTTTGTATTTAGTATTTCTAAGTTAATTTTAGTTTCTTTTTTTGAACTTCTTCCTTTGAAATCTTCATTGTGCGTTTTTTAAATTTTGGTCAAATTATGAGTTTCAATTTTGATTATCTTAATGTGCTATACATGTGCTATGGTGATTTAAAAAATTATTTGTTTTCATTCTCAGGATATTCACAAGAATACCCACAAAAAATGAAGAAGGAACTACCTATTGATAAGATCCCAAACAGACGTGTCTCTATTTTTACACCTGGTTAGGAGATATCTGTCGGAGTAAAAACTACTGATCTAAGCCAACTGATTCTCAAAGAGTGGAAAAAGAAGAAGTATGAGCAGTATGTATTCTAAATTCTTTATTAAATTTGTTACAAGAAATTCTAACATTATATATACCTTCAATATATAGGTGGCGCATGAAAAAGGCGGTAGAAGAATTAAAACCTTCAACAACTCCTCACATCATACGTATTTGGAATAATTTGGAATAAAGTCCAACAAATTAGGTACAACACCATTTCTTAACTACTTATTTTTAATGGCATTCTCTATATATATATCATTCTACAAATTAATTATCTCAAATTATAAAATTAAAATAAAATCTACAAATTAATTATCTCAAATTATTGTAAAAAAAAAACAATTTATGGGTGCAGGGAAAAGATTAATAGTGACCAATCAACTTTTCTAAATACGGTAAGTCTTCTCTTATTTTCATACGGAAGTATACTATAAATTCAAATTGCATTCAATTTTCAAATAGAAATAAAATTGCATTTTTTGTCAGTTTTACAAGCATCATACCCGTCTCAAAAGTACAAAGGTTGAAGTACAAGATTAAGATAACATTTCTTACTATTTAATTTTGTAAGCATGATTACAATTTGTTACCTCAAACTTGACAAATTATTTATCTTTTAGTATTCTAAAAGTAACTAGAGCAAAAGTATTGCCATGAGAAAATTGTCAAAGTTAAAGATATTTAGGTTAAATTGCTTACAATCTTTATATTTGGGATTGTGCATTATAGTTAAACTTCTTATTTTGTCATCATTGCTTGTAGATTCACCATGAAAATCTAAAGCATCAAGTGCAAGCAAATGTATGGCAAGCCTGACTTTGATTTCACACATAGACGCTATGTTTACATATGTACATGTTGTCCATATTTTGCTTTGCTTCATATATTAGGAGTTCATCCCTAGCTGGCCTATAACTTTGACTAAAAACTTATGAATCTGAAAATTTTGATTTAAGGACATTAAATGTTATCAACATGTATTTAGAAATGAAATTACATGTCATATTTTCATATTTTTTTAATAGTTTCTGTTTTCCCATTTTATCTTTGTTGTTGTTTTAAAGGAAAAACAGTAAAAATTGTATAAGAGATTACTCACATATGTGCAAATTGGATGAAATATATGCTGCTAAATTCTTCAATGAACGTGGCAATATGACAATATGGCATGCATAACGATAACACCATTATCATAGTAAACGAAAATGAAATCCACCATTTTTAATCCCTTTATTGACTAAGGAACCCAACTCTTGATTTTAAGGAACCTAACTCTTGATTTTCTTCTTGGGGGTAAAGCGATACTGATGGATATAAGAGAATTCTAACTACATTGATTAACTTAATTTTTTTTTTGTCAATCAATAATTACCAAAGTGATAATAATGACCAAGCATAGTTTAGTTTGTGAAACCAAATTCTATCAGCAAAACAAAAAAAATGACACCATAATAATTAGCAAGCAAAGAAAATGTGGAATGGTTAGTGTGCAATTCATAAATTTCATTTTTTCTGTACAATGGGCGGGTGCAAAAAAACTAAGTTAGATGATTGAAAATAATAAGAAATTGTTGTGATGGACACACACCCACAATTTATAAACTAATCACTTAAGAAATATAAGAATATCTAAAACAAAACATCTTTGAGACTCGTAGCGCCCGTGATACAAAAATGTCTATGACGTGCCTCTATGACGTGACAACGACTGTCGTTCGTTTTGTAGATGCTGCATTTGACTATAAAAATTACTCACGTGTCTTTAATCATGTGACATGGACGATCGTTTTGCCGATGATGAAGGTAAATATTATTAAGTTACTAATGTTTTTCACATTCTGACACTTTATGGTTTATACACATGCCTTTCATAGTCACGTGTCTTCTATTATGTGCCAGTGACGATCGCTTTGCCGATGATGAAGGTAATTATTTGAGTAATGCTAAGGAGATCAAATTTTTTAAACTAAATAACGTGTCACCAATAAGAAACAAGTACGTTAATCGACACTTAATTAATAATCCAATTATCTACAACCACATCATTTAGTTTGCAAATTTGGTTTAAAAAATTTGATTTCCCTAGTGATGATAATGTCTTGGTGATGATAATGTACCTTGGTGATGATAATGTCTATTAATATCATTACCTATACATACAAAAAATGATGCTGTCAATTTGGTACATATTACGTCTACACTTCTATCCTCACACACATCATATATATAAAGGCTGATGCAGACTGGAATATATCCTCCAATGCCTAATTCCCACGTACGCATCATCTCATGAACTTTCTTAACCATCGTTTTCTGTTGGGGGGAATTGGCATTCCATTTCCAGACGATGTCACTGATTCAGTTGGTTTCTCTTCAAATTTGCTTTCTCTTGTTCTTTGGTCTGTTGCTTCAGCTTCAGACTGGCCAGAAGCAATTACTCTTTCAGTACACTCGTCTTGCTTCTGCAGAGACAACAAGATTACATGAAATTTCCATATACCTTCACATTATTATATATATTATTTGGTATATAAAAATGTTCATTTGCCACACTGTTTGCGATTGTTGATTATTTACACGAAATATGTATCTGTGGTCTTTAAACATAAATTTTTTCTCTTACAGCAAAACCCTAACAAAACAACACTAGCTAGGGTAACATCAACAAACCTGGTCGCGACGAGGCTGTGACGCCGAATGGGAAGACACAAACTGAAAAATCTCAGAAACACCTTTGTGGCCATAGCTCAGAGCCTTTTGGCAACAGTAGTTTGCAATATCCCCAGTCTTAACCCTAAACTCTAATATTTTACTATCAATCTCTAACTCATGTTGTGAAACAAAATTCCGGAAGAAGTGATTGTATAGATAACTCGTTCCCTGAAAAGATAATTAAAACATTCAGTATCATAAAACCAATTAACAATATAGAGAGTAGCCCGACCTCATCAAAGACATGTTTATCATAAAAGAGCATGATTAATTCTAAGATAAATTTCAGAGGATTGAGAATGATGCTTACTTTCACTTTAGAAGACCAGAGATATATAAACAATGCCAATTTGGCTTCACAGTACATTGGTAACCTTAAAAGAAAAAGAAAAAAAAAGATGGAGAACAGTGATCAATAATGGGAATTTAAAGTATGTTGATAGCCTATGGAACACTAAATTCATATCACAAAAACTAGAAAATTATATATTAAAAAAGTTAAGTTAAGTTCTTCACATTTTTAACGTAAATAATATCGTATATATTAAAATATATAATTATGAGACTCGACTTAATGTGACAATGTAAACAATTATTAGATGAAAAGGCTTAAAACTGAAAAGAATCAATTATGTATATCAAGTCAACACATAGGTTTACCAGCTACGAACATTTTAACTATTCCCCAGAAGCATTATATGAGATATTCATCTATACAAAAATGTATGAAAGTTTCATTGTACGTAACAAAAAATTACTAGAAATATTGCTGAGTTTTGTTAGCAAATTCTTTACCATGCAAATAAAGCATCCCCAACTCTCTCCAATACAGTAAGCACAGCAACTAGTATCCTTCAAAACAAACCCATATCGAAAATATCAATTAGAAAAATGAATGATCAAAATAATTTCAAAATATGAAAAGTGATTATCCATGTACATTGCATACATACCAGTACTGGCACCAAAATACAAGTTGCTCAATCTCTGGCTTATTGTTCTCCAGAGTCTTATAGCACTCATACGCCGGGTAAGCGTAACCAAACACCATCCTGTAGTAAACAGAAACAAAATTTGTACTACTAATTGATTAATTTCCAGGAAACTAAGAACGTACACCTGGGTTGGAACAAACCTAAACGGAGTTCATTTGATTACTTACACAAAAACCCTTGGAAGAAAAGATTCCACCATTGTGACTCTGATATCGCATGTACAGATTAATTGGTACCTTCTGTGTCTGCATTTGTGTGGAAAAAAAAAAATTACAGCAACGTAAAAGAAGTAATTCGTAAAGAAATTAACCAAATTGAAAACAAGAAGAGGATCAAGACCCTGAAGACTGAAGTGACTGAGTTTCAGAAGGAAAGGTTCGTAGGGGAAGGAAAAACCGTCTCATATTTATAGGTCTTGTTCGGTTGTTTCAAACACGTCGCACGAAAAGGCGCCACAGGCCGAAACGCTGCTACTGAAATTGCAGTTTTAAGTAATTGGATCAGATTAGGCTATTACTCAAATTGCAGGCCCAGACAAATTTTAGCAGAATGTGGGCACCCCAAGAGCCATTAGAAAAAGGGCCGGTCCAGGAATCTTAACCCATGCGTTTATAGTGTAAAATTTCGATTTGTTTAAGAGAAATTCATGGTAAAAATTTTAAACAATATTACTTTCATTTTTAATTTTTAATTTATGATGATACAAGCTATAATTGTTAATGACAAGCTTTTATATTTAATAACGTATTATTATAACTTCATTATCAATACAAGATAAATATCAATTATAATCAGCAATTTTTTTGTTAAAATTGTCAAAATTTTCTTTAAGAGCTCTCTAAAAAAGTTGTAATCTAACCATACTCCCCACTGTAAGGAGTCATAATGACTATGAGTCAATAATTAGCCAATAAAAATTAATTATTTATTTACCATCTATGCTAAAAAAAGTGATTCACGTTTTTCCCAAACTAGTATCTTAGTAACTAAATACAAATTAAGAAAGAACACTGACAACCAAGACTAATAACTTATTAGGTGGCTAAAGACACCTGTCTCCCTCAGTCCCAAATTCGATGTACTCAAAACACAATAAATACCTCCCTCACTACCACCAACCACACACAACAATCAATTGAAAGTGTTAGCCATGGCTAGGACGAGTAGGGGTCGCCAAAGAGTGCCAATGACAAAGATTACGAATGAGGCTAGTCTCCAAGTCACATTCTCCAAGAGGAGGAATGGCCTTTTCAAAAAGGCCAGTGAACTCTGCACCCTGTGCGGTGCAGAGATTGCTCTCATGGTCTTCTCACCTGGCAAGAAAGTCTTTTCCTTTGGTCACCCGTGCTTTGAGACGTTGATTGATAGGTTTGAGGGCAGACTCTCACTCACCCAGCTGACCATGGGTCATGATATGCAACAGATGCTTGAGGCTTACCGGAATGCGAGTTTGAATGTTTTGAGCCAAGACCTCACGAAGGTGATGGTGCTAGTGGACAACGAAAAAAAGCTCGGGGTCAACATAAGCCAAACAATGAAAGAGAGTATGTCAGAGAACTGGTGGGAGCGCCCGCTGGAAGAGATTGAGACCGATAGGCTTGAGTTTTTAAAAACTTATATGGAGGAGCTCGGGTGCAAAGTGAACGAGACTCGAGGCAAAATGCTTTTGCCCCAAGTTTTCGAGACCGCTAATGATAATAATAACTTTTTTGTAGGGAGCTCTTCCTCAATTACTGCTGCTGGGCCTTATGATCAGATGATGCAGACTCATGCAAATCAGCCTAGTAGTAGCAATGGTGGTGGGTTGAATGAAAACACTACTTGGCCTTTCAGTGCTTGGAACCCTAGTCTTGGTGGAGGGTTTCTCTAAAGAATAGCAATCATTTTACAGTTCTTGCAATTAATTAAAAAAAGTTAGTTATGTGTCGTCTATCGTGGGACAGTAATAACGGTTTTGCAGTTTCTGCAATTAGTTATAAAAAAGTTTGTAACATGCCTTCTATCATGTGATAGGAGCGATCGCTTTGTAGATATTGTAGTTAATTATTAAGTTATTAATTATATCTTCACAGTCTTAGGTGCTTATGGGTTTATATACACATATGTAATTTTTATTGTTTTCTTTATTGAAAATAAAAACTATATTTTTGAAATCGCTTAAATAGTGAGAAAAAGTGACAAAATAAACTAGCCTTCAAATAAAATAAGAGCACATTTCTTTCAGTATAACCAATACACAACAAAAAAATTATAATTTTCCTCAACAATATAACAAGAAAAGGTTAGTAAAAAATGGCTAAGGAGGATGAGGAGGATGAGTTTATTAGCCATCCCGATCCCGCTACAGAATAAGGAGGATGAGTTTATTTGAAGACCTTCTCCAAATGGATGTTTCTCCGTTAAACTAGCTACTTGGATCCAAATTGATAGGGATCACAGTACACCTTTCAAAGACTTGCTACACAAAGTATGGAAACTTAATATACCACATAAAGTTAAATTTTCCGCTTGGTTAGTAATAAGAAATAGACTTTCTACAAACAAAAGATTAGGTAAACACAACCCTAATGGTCAAGTTCTTTGCCCCTTATGTAAGAATGCAAAGGAAGACCAGTTGCACCGTTTTGTTTATTGTACCCAAGCTCAATTACAAGCATTAAGGAGTGGTTAAATAGGCTTTCAGCCTTAGATAATGGTGATCTTTCTAATCTTAGTAAAGTTGTATTTCTTTGTTGTCAAATGTGGAATGATAGAAACGGCTTTGTGTAGCCTCATCCAACTCGTAGTCTAAGGACGAATGCTACAGTTGGGAAGGATTTCCAGAATGCAAACTTGAAACAGAAGCCCAAGAAGCCGGAAAATGTTGCCTACCCTATCACTTGGAAAGCTCCTCTGCAAAAGGTTTCTACAATCTCAATTTTGATGGTTCGTTGGAGTGAAATTCAGCTGCAGTGGTTTTATCATTATAAACCATCAGGGATAGCCTGCCTTTGCTGGTTCTCGTCATCTTGGACCTAATATTATTACCACGGCAGAAGCACTGGCTTTTCGAGATGCTCTGACTTTAGCCGAACATCGTCAGCTCAAGAAGATGATAGTAGAAGGGAAAATAGCTTGTTTCCTCGTTCGAATTGCTTGAGTGGAAGCAGGCTTTATAGGGAATCAAACTTCTTTATATTTGGTGTTACCCAAGTATCCCTGTAAATTAATTTCACCTTTCTCCTAAAAAAACAAACAGATGGCTACAAAAATTGACATCGGACGGACTAGGTATTTTTGGGCCTACAAAAGAATTCCTTTATCTTGGGCCGCAGTCCAAAAATAAGAATTCAAAGACGGCCCGCAAACCAAGAACAATTCATATCCAACAGAATGCGGAATAATAAAAGCCAAACCGGAACCAGGAATTTTGCCACGTCAGCCGCTAATGGATGAGCAACAAAAATAACGGATTATATTACAGGCAAAGGCAGTTGGTTCGTTTCTCTCTCAGTCCTCTCCTCACTCACCATTTCTGATAGCTTCTTCCTCCGCTCTTCTTCTTCTTCTCTCTCTCCCTCTCTCTCTCTAGGAGATGAGCTTCTCCGCGAAGCCTCAAACCCTAGCCCTAATCTCATGCACTCCTCTCTCTTCTTCTTCCTCTTCCCCTCGCCGATCGATTCGTAGAGACTTTCTCGGCTGCGGCCACAGTCTCCGCCCGCTAGCCGGCGCTCTCCGCTCCCACAGAAAACGCAGGAGCTTGGACGGGGGGCACCGCTCTCCTCCCTCGAAGTTTCTCATCAGAGCTTCTCTGGATTCGCATTCGCTCCTCGTCGTTGTCGCCGTCGTCACCTTCTCTGCTGCCTCCGTCGTCTACTTCAATCGCTCCGTCAAGCCCCGGAAGAATGTTGATGTTAGGGGCAGAGAGATTAGGGAGGTTAACGGTAAAGCTCCGATTGAAGAGAATCAGATTCTTGGTTTTGATGGTTTGAGCGGCAAAGTTGAAGAAATTGAGACGCCGACGCCGGTGCTGCAATTTCACAATTCAGCGCAGGAGTCGCTTTCTCCTTTGGTGTTCGAATCAACCGCGATGTTTGAACCGCTTCGTTTCTCTGCAGAATTGGCACAGCTGCAGCAACAGGAACGGTCTGAAGGTGTTGATTACGACCCAATTTCTGAGGAGTTCTCCAAATTAGTAGGCGAATCTAATTTCGGCGTAGCTTTGGAGCCTGATTCTGTGAGTGATGAGGAAACCGATGAAGGCGATGAAGAAGATGAAGTGGATGAAGTCAGTGAGGTGGGTGAAGCTACTGGATTTCCTTTGCTTCATAGAGAATCAGTGAGGGAAGAGCTTCACATGTTTTATGAGGGAAACAAGTCTGAGGCAAAATCAGAAGCAAGCATGAATGGTAAAAAATTATCTTCGTTTTTACGAAACAGCACCGTGACAGGGGCCGGTTTACTGCCACAAGTTTCCGATCACACTACAGGTAATGCCATTGCCAGAAGAAAAAGACCATATTTTGATATCTGTATGGTAATTTGAACAAGTAAATTTTTTGGATTAATTTGCGGACGTTTAGGGCTTGTTTGGTATCCTATTTGGAATTTTTTATAATTTCTCAAAACATTTCTTAATAAAAAACTTGTTTGGTATGTGATTTAAATTTTTTAAATATTATAACTTAAACTGGACAAAGAGATCCAAAAAGAGGGTCAAGAGAGAAAGATGAGAGAGGATCGGAGGAGATAGAGATGAAGATAAGTGAGAGAAAGAATCGAGAGAATGAAGAGAGCGGATTAAAGGAAAAACAAAAAAGGTTGAAAAAAAAGAAGAAGGGGGAGAGAGAAGAAAAGAGAGATAGATTTGGGGTGAGAGGGGAGGAGGGAGAGAAAATGAGTGAGTTTAAGTTTAAAAAATCTAAAAACTCATTTTTTGTGTTTTTAGAGAATAGAATATATTTTTGAATTGGTCTTGAGTTCAATTTTTGAAAATATTCTTACCAAACAAGTTTTTAAGGTCTAAAACTTGAAAATTGTTTTTGAATTTAAAAAGTTGGATTCAAGTAGAGTACAAAACATGCTCTTAGAAATTTGAGTTTTTTCCCATTTTACTGACTTTATAAAAAGGGTATTTGTTCAGAGTCTATGGAAGGAAAGATAGATAGTGCTAGTTATAAAGGAGTTCACAGCAGAAAGGACTTGGGAAATGGCAGTGGATATTCAAGCGACAAAGAAGTAAGACATTCGGCTAAAAGGAACTCTAGGGATATGACCCAGATTCCCCACCCAAATGGTGTTCTTACAAATGACAGAGATATTCTATCAGAGCAATTAGGTGCCTACCATCGTTTGCTTAAGGATGGGAGGTACATGTTATCTTTCACAAGCTCAATTTCAACTTACGAATTTATAAGAATGGTTTTGGATTTTTACAGTAACTTTACATTGGTTGAACAACAATAGAATTACTGAGTGTAATGTATTTGAAATGACTATACATTGAATTGAAATGACTAAATGTAACCAATGTGAATTTTCGTAACTGTTTGGTTATACCCCTCAATAACACAGTTCTTTGCATTTTAAACATCCTTATGAACTTTAGATATTAACTTACTGAAATCCCTAGATATGAATTCTCAGATCCCAAATAGAGTTATTTTGACATAAATTCTTGATTGTCCATATAAGTTCTTCTGTTTTCCATATATCTTATCGAAAAGCTGATCGTTGAATAATATGGACCTTTTAGGTTAGCCGACTCTCTAAAGTTGCTTGAAGATTTGCAAAGAAGGGGTTTGTTGGATATGAATAAGGTAATGATGTAATCAGTTAATGATTCGTTCTTGTCTGTTCAGTTTCTATATTTTATTGAGTTTTCTTGCATCAGGTTTATCATGCAAGGTTTTTTGAAAACTGCAAATCGAAAAAGGCTGTTGATGAAGCTTTTCGTTTCATTGAACTGATTCCAAATCCAACATTGAGTACATACAATATGCTCATGACTGTCTGTGCAAGTTCTCAAGATTCAGAGGGTAAATTTTTTTATACACTATATCAGAGCTATTAATCGTTTAGCGTAAAGTCAGTTCATGATGTCTTTGTTGTGGTTTTAGGAGCTTTCCAAGTTGTGAGACTTGCTCGGGAGGCTGGACTGAAGCCCGACTGCAAACTTTACACCACTCTGATATCAACATGCGGTAAAAGTGGAAAAGTGTACACGATGTTTGATGTATGATGTCTTCCATTCTGTTTGTATTTTTAGATTGTTTGAATCTCTAACCGAAGTTTTCTCAAACAAAGTATAATCTCTTTTAGTCCCAAATTCCCAATTACTGCCAGGGCTGGCAAGTTCTCCTTGTTTGGCTTGCTTTATAATTTATATGGAGAAGGAATTTCTGATCCTCAGAATTTTTGTACTTGAAAAAATTGAAGCTGATATGCCCAGTCCTTTAAGTGAAGACCATCAAGTTGACTTTCTGTTAGTAATCCCTGAAGATTGATATAAATTGATTCTCATCTACGCCTCAATTGGAATTCTAGTATCGGCTTTTATTTTTTTCTGAAGCTTTAGATTTGATTTCACTTAAACTAAGTATTGATATTTTCACTATGTTTTCCATTTATGACTTTTGTAATTAATGAATGCCCAGTTGGTAAATTGTTGTCTTCTTTTTACGATATGTCTTGAACAGAACCTCTGCATAGGCGTCTTGCTCTGAGTTTCCCGTGGTATTTCAACTACGTGTTTTTTTTCTCTCCCTAGGTCTTCCATGAGATGGTTAATGCTGGAGTAGAGCCAAACGTTCACACATATGGGGCACTGATTGATGGTTGTGGCAGAGCTGGGGATGTGGCCAAGGCATTTGGTGCTTATGGGATAATGAGGTCTAAGGTACCCTGAGACACTTTACAATCTCAATCTCTAGTTACTAATATTACTCCATCAACCTCTTGATTTCTGTGAAAGGGTATGGTTTCTTGTTTCTTCCTGTATAAAGTTTTCATGCTGATAAAATGTTACATGCAGTAGAAAGTGAAGCCAGACCGAGTTGTATTCAATGCGCTTATTACTGCATGTGGTCAATCAGGAGCACTTGATCGTGCCTTTGACGTTTTAGGAGAAATGCTGGCAGAAACACAACCTATAGAACCTGATCACACTACCGTCGGTGCTCTAATAAAGGCATGCACAAATGCTGGTCAGGTAAGGTTTATCATTTTCTTACAAAAATTGCAGGGTCAACTTCTTGAAATTTATGGTGCATGCAGTGTTTCTACTTCCATGTTATTTCTTTTATGTTTAATCAATTTAGATTGATTCATTCTTGTAGGTTGATCGGGCACGAGAAGTATATAAGTTGGTCCATAAATATAAGATAAGGGGCTCCTCTGAGGTTTACACCATAGCTGTTAATTCTTGTAGCCAGACAGGTGATTGGGAATTTGCTTGCAATGTGTATAGTGACATGACTAGTAAAGGCGTGGTCCCTGATGAGGTATTTTTTTTCAGCATTAGATCTTTCCCATGTCATGTTGACTTGAGCAATAAATTTTAGTTGAAATTATCTCAGCACTGGTCGACTTGTTTCAGAATCTAGTTGTCACTAGGTCTGCATAAGATATGGAATCAAAATGGTCTGTAGAAGAAGTGGAAAATACAGATGAATTCCATTTCAATCAATTATTCCGTGTGTGTTAAGGAGAATTTTTTTTATTGGTTTAGAGAGGTAGGAAATCACATGGGTCTTTAGGAGGGGAAGCTACAGCTGTGTTCTCTTTCAGTCTATCCTTGATTGTGTTTAGGAGGAAGGAAACAGATTCTAATGTGTTATGTGATCTTTTTATTCAGTCATACGAGATTTACTTTCCGATACAATTCTTCCATAAGCTTTTGGCCTTCATGCAGATGTTTCTCAGTGCACTAATAGATGTTGCTGGGCATGCTGGAAAGCTAGATGCTGCCTTTGGTATCCTACACGAAGCTAGAAATCGGGGAATACAAGTTGGAACTGTATCTTACAGCTCATTGATGGGAGCCTGTAGCAATGTATGTCTTACATAGGCATTTCTGTGGTAAATTAATTAATTTTTTTATTTTAAATAGGTAGGCCTAATTTGTTCATAGGTAAGTTAATCTGGTCCCAACATGCAAACTGAAAATGAATAGAAATTCAAAACTATTTAATAAAATCCCAAAATCAAGAAAACCAGACTGAATTTTGTGCTATGTTTTTCATTTTGTATTGAATAAATTAATATTTATATGTATATTGTGTTTTCATACCTTCCATATCAAGTTCAAAGGCGAAGGCCTTTTATTTGTATTTCTCCCCATTGGTGCAGCTTGTGTAAATCTGAGGAGGAGAGTGTTAATCATGTTTTTCTCCATTGTTCTTACTCAATATAGTTGCGGTGGAAATTGTTTCAGGAAGTTAGAGCTAGTTGGGTCATTCCAAAGGGTTGTTTCGAGCTTCTAAGCACCAAGTTTGAGGCTTTAGGAAAGGGGAGGAAAGCTAAAGCTTTGTGGGGCTGTTTGGTGTTGGCAGTTTTTTGGAACATTTGGTTGGAGCGAAGAGTTTTTGAGGATTATAAAGGAGTTGGGGTAGCAGAACTATGGGGTAGAGTAAGATACTAGGCAGCCCTCTGGGCATCAGTTTCAAATGAGTTCAGGAATTATTCTCTTTCTCATGTAGTGTGGGATATGTTGGCAACCGTAAAATGATTTTGGTTGAGGTTATGTTACTTGTAAATAGATCTTCTTGAGAGGTCTTAGCTAGTTTTGCTAGTTGGTGGATTTCTTATCCACTATTTTGTAATTCATGTTATTTTTTAATAAAGTGTTATCGTTTCTTCTCAAAAATAAAAAAATAAAAAAATCCCTCAGTATTTTGTGTCCGAGTATTTGTCATTAAGAATGCTCCATAGTAGCTTCTAACAATTTCTTCGTTGTTTTTCAACCCAATACGATTGTAACATACTGTTTGAAATGTCACTTTTGCATGGTGCTGAAGTGGCTTAGAGGTCTAGGTAAACCATACAAGCAGAGTAATTGTGCAATCAGGTGACGAGGAGAAAAATCTTGGGATTAACTTCCATACTTATTTCCATTTCATGTAGACCTTTTTTAATGCAGCTAAACATTCTTTAATTATAATTATAACACATTTCCTATTTTTGTTTCAGGCTAAAAACTGGGAGAAAGCACTGGAGCTCTATGAGTATCTCAAGTCCACCAAAATTGAGCAAACTGTTTCAACAGTCAACGCTTTAATCACTGCCTTGTGTAAGTCTCTACATGTTTCTGTGTTGTCTTTCCAAAATAATGTGGGAATAGGTAGGATAACGTTTCCTTCTGTTTTGTGAAATCCTTAATTGCCACATTTTCTGAGGCATTTATGTAGAATACGTCTCTGTGCATTGGCAAACTTAATTGAGATGCCAATATTCACACTTCAGGTGACGGGGATCAACTACAGAAGGCTATGGAAGTTCTATTGCAAATGAAGGGATTAGGATTGCGTCCAAACAGCATAACATACTCCATACTTATAGTGGCAAGTGAAAAGTGAGTCTTCTGGAGTTGATGTAGTGCTTATGATAATTACTGGTTTGTATGTCATTTCTAATGGAAATGCAAATGTGCACCTGTTTTTCTGTGCACCCTGTTTGTAGAAAGGATGACCTAGAATCTGGCCAAATGCTCCTTTCTCAAGCCGAAAAGGATGGGGTTGCTCCAAACCTTGTCATGTGTAGATGCATTATTGGTGAGTTTTATACAGTAGTTACTGAATTCTTTGGCCTTTTGGGTTTGGCTTCTGAATGAATATAAATTCATTTTCCCCACATTGATTTGCAAACTGATACTCCATTGTAATAAGGGAATAACTTTGAAAGAAGATGCCAAAAAAGTCATCTATTATAACCTTCAATAGAACTTTTAACGCTTTACCAAACTTATGTTTGTTTTGTTCACGAGATGCCTCGTCTTGCCAACAAATCACCAGCTTGAATTCCTACTATTGAGATGTCTCAAATTCATTTTCTAATCCTAGCCATCTTTAAAGTTAATCTCTACTATATTTAGGTTGTTTTATTTTCCCTATTTGATGAGCATAGATACCAATTTAAGCTAATATTAGTTATGAGATGGTGTTTGGTTGAGCCTTTCTTGTTGTGTTAGTGATCTGGTAAAAATATGTCATCCTCTTACTGAGGCTTGACTTAGGTCGGTATTGTGAACTGTTTTACTTCAATGTTTTTCCCATAACAAGTTTCTCTTTGTAAGAAAGTTCAAAATGAGATGATCTCTAAAACGATGTTCATTTAGATGCAAAGAGAAGAAAAAGAAAAAGTACAACTTGAAAATTATAATCCATAATCATTACTGAGATAAAATATATGCACAGATATAATTACGATTAATTATAGCATTGTTTGGTGGTGGAGATACATATGAGTTATAAATAGGATATGCATCTCCTTTTCCAATTGCTTTGATTCTGCGCTATTCTTTGATCTTTAAGGAATGATGAATTGGACAGTTGCACTGTTTGTTGTTCAAACATTCATTTGTTTAATTTCTAAATTTACGTTGCATGTGTATTGTCTTTTACACCTTTATATAACCTTTCATCTCTTTGAAGGCATGTGCTTACGGAGATCTGAGAAGGCATGTACACTTGGTGAACCTGCTTTGTCGGTTGATCGGCCTCAAGTTGATAGTGAATGGTATTTGACACTGACTTATGTGATGGTCGTAAGACTTTTGGTTGTTGGAGATTAGAAAAGTAAAATAATGTATTTGGAAAGTGTTCTCCAGTTGTTTGGTATGCATGAACATAAACACACGTAACGGCAAAAGCTATATCACTGATCTTCGGAATGTCACTTCTATACTCGTATGTAAAGGTATACCTTTATAAAGAGGTTTGTGATCCCTTTCCCTAAGCAGAAAAGGGGGGACGGAGAATAAGAACTAGTATCTCTGTGTTTGTCCTAAATGTTCTACGTACCAAATAAAAAATCATAATTTATGTTTATAGGCTAAAATCAGTCGTCTGACCAGTTTCTATATATTGGATTGTTTCTATAGGGCATCTTTGGCCTTAATGGTCTACCGCAAAACTATTGTAGCTGGTAATGTTCCCACCGTTGAAGTTATATCACAAGTCTTGGGATGCTTGCAGCTCCCTTACGATGTATCATTCAAGAATAGGCTTATAGAGAATCTTGGTGTATCTGCCGACACATCAAGACCTTCAAGACCTTCAAACCTTTGTTCATTGATAGATGGGTTTGGTGAATATGACCCTCGTGCATTCTCATTACTGGAGGTCAGTTGGAAGCTAAAATTTTCAGTGCTTTTCTTGAACTCTTGAGTTATTGCAAAACTAAATGGAAAACTTTTCATAATGTTCCGTACTTGAAGGAAGCTGCTTCACTTGGAATTGTTCCATGTGTATCCTTCAAAGCAAGTCCTGTTGTTATTGACGCAAGGAAGTTGCAAATGCATACTGCGGAGGTGAGTTCTCCCATTAGTTTCCATGCAACTTTCTCTTAACTGCGAAGGTAACAGTTTATGTTTTGTGATATTTCTGAAGACTCCTCAGAGAAAGTTATGTTAAGGGTTGACCTTTCACTCAGTAAACAGGCCTTTCTTTACATCTTTTCTGGATTCTCTTTTTGATCTTTGGCTTTTGATCCATGTTTTCATTTTCATTTAAGATTTCTGAATTTGATAGCTTGTCTTTAGTAACATAAACATAGCTATCTGACGAGTATGTCAGTGAGATGAAAGAGAGAGAGACCCAGACCTCCCGAAAAAAGGACAAGTGATGCATGAATTACTCATGAAATCATGTTTCAAACTTGGCAGGTTTACATCTTGACCGTTTTGAGAGGTCTCAGACATCGACTTGCTGCTGGTAATAGAAACTACATATCTTTCTGCTTGTTCGAGGAAAAAAAAAAACGATAATTGACTTTTGACTTTCAAGTCAGTTCAGTGCCAAGAACATTGAATTGAAAGAATTTGTGAAAAATTAAGATTTCAGAGAACGGAAATTTAAGATAAAAAGGTGAGCTTTTCTTTTGTATGAAGCCGAAATCTTAATTGCTCCCTTACTGTGGTATATCTTGTAGGTGCAAAGTTACCCAACATGACCATTTTACTGCCTGTAGAGAAGACACGAATTGTGTCTACTAAAGGGAAGACAATCAACATTGCCGGAAGGTGAAAATTATTACTTAAACAGTTATAGTATGCAACTTCTATTTTATTAGTCTGACAGCAAGTAAGTCTAGTAAGTTGAATTTACACCACACTGATAAGTGCACGCTAGTAACCAAGATAAGAAAAAGTGCCTATAAGATGTCAACATATATACATAATTTGTAGCTATTTGTTTTGAAGATCAAATCATCGAATACATGGCTAATGAGTAATGACTACTCTCTAGGCTTTTCAAAAGAGAAAAATAAATAAGCGCAACAACTAAATTATCAGCTACCTAATGCTATATAACATTTATTCGGATTTCCATTTTCGAGACATGCTTACAGATATACTTCACGAATCCTTCTCAAAGGTCAAGCTTTATGTTAAACAGTCAATTAAACCAGGTTTCAGGTCCAAGTGAATGATTCCATAGGTCGATTTATTGGAAACGTTTTTTGGGTTAACACATGTACTAAAACTGCATGCACATCATCTGAACTCGCCCAAAATTCATGGATTCTCAGAGAAGTGTATATTATTTATATTATTAATGTGAAGACATCTTTTTGTTTGACAGGATTGGTCAGTCAGTTGCAGCATTATTAAGAAGGCTTGGGTTACCGTACCAAGGAAATGAATCACATGGAAAAATTAAAATCAGTGGGTTAGCCATGAAAAGATGGTTTCAACCAAAGCTTGCTTCTTTCACTGGAAAACCAGGAGAATTTGGCTCCTCGCAGTTACGGCTGGGGAAGGGAATCACACACCAGCAGCGGGACATTCGAACTGGCAATCTGTCCTTGGAGTAAAGGGGCATAACTTAAGTAGACATTTTAGAAGCATCTAATCCAGTTTTCCTAACCTCGGCTGATGCTCTATACAGTACACATGCATACCTTCCGTCAACCCCAATATCATAAATTCCTTCAAACTTGGGACACAGGATTTGGAAGCTTCTTTCTTGCATAGAGTTTGTAGAAGAAGTAACGGGAGTTTTTACAGTGAGTAGAGCAACAGCCGAGGAGTAATGGAGCGCAAAGAACATCAGGTTGCAAAGGGAGAGAGGTGTAACTTACGCAGGTCATCATTCCAGTGTCTTTGTGGTACCTTGGAGTTGGAACTTGGTGATGACCCTTTCATAAATGTATGCTTTAAGACAATAAAAAGTGAGGGAAAACAGCAGTACAGACTTGTGTGTTCAATACCATCACGGAAGTTGAAATGTATGTTTATGATAGTGTCAACTTTGTTTATATATGTACCAGTATAGAGTTTCTCTCTCTCTCTCTCTCTCTCTCTCTCTCTCTCTCTCTCTCTCCTTTGTTTGATATACAATTGTAATAGAAAGACAAGAAAACTGATTTATGTGACTCTTAAACTCAAAGTAAATCAGGAAAACAATGATATTTTTCTTTTTGACAAATGATATTTTTTATTCTTCAACAAACAATATTATCTACACTAAGCGGAAAGGGGATTGGGTATAGCCTCACAATGAGCTAGTAATAATGTGGTTTAAATTCGCTTTTGGTGAAATTGAATCTAATACCTCTCACTTACAAGTGAAGAAGAATACCACTAGACCGTGAAAACAATGACGTTAAATTAGTACGCAAGTCAGTTTTGATATGCAATTGTAATTGAAACTGAAAGATAAGAAACAAGTTTCAACTAGAAATTATTGGATTAAAAATTAATTAAAATATTTAATCAATTATCATGGGGGTTAAATGTCAAATGGGCTTCGAAATAGTTTCGGGTTTTAGCTGAGCCCATTGAGCCAAACCCACTTATAACAATTGAAGTCAAGAAGTTACTTCTGTTGACACAAAGGTCTAAAAGGCCCATAACAACCACATGGTACGTTTTAAGCAGGGTTTTGTTTTGTGATACAAAGCTCTATAGAGGCTCCTCTTGCCTAACTCTCTCATTAAGCGTTATGACTGAACCTCTTAGAGAAGTAATGTGATTACGATTGTACCAAATCCAACCCAAGATAAACAATGTACCATTACTTGAAGACTTTGCAAAAACTTGATTAGAATAATGCAGGCATTCCCTACACTATCAAATAAATAAATGGGTTTGCTAATATGTTATTTGATACACACTGTTGATTTATTTGATATATCTGAATGACTAAATGATCTCAAATTTGAATGGTTTTTTTGTAGGAATGATCTTCAAGGGAAAATTAAGACATTGAACGATTCTGATTGTGAAATTTCTAAAGTGAAAATAGGTTATTTGCAAGTAGAAGGATGAGCTCATCTCCAAAAGAGAATACAGGTATTATTCTATTGAATGCAATATGGATTCAAGAGTTACCTCTATTGAGCCACTTAGTACTACGGTCTAGTAGTATTCCTCGTCACTTGTAAGTGAGAGGTCTTATGTTTGATTTCTCGCCAAAAGTGAATTTGAACCACATTATTGTTCGCCCATTGTGAGGCTTAGCCTACTCCCCTACCCTTTTAGTGTAGATAACATCGTTTGTTTAAAAAAAAAAAAAATTGCCTCTATTAAGGGTCCCTAAAAATAAACAAATACATTTGCCCTTAACCTCTTGTTCTGCCCCCACATGTTCCATTGCTGAAGCAGTTATCAAATTGAATAAAATGTGAGGCTGCTGCGAGCACGTTCCTAACTAAATTCAAGAGCAGCCTGCATGGACCGAATAAAAGAAAACAAAACCATGTGATGTTGTTGTGCTAAAGAAATAGAGGCAATACATAATTACGCTGCTGGTGCAACATTTCAACAATATGGATGTTCTAATTATAGACCATCGATCTCCTGGAAATATATATATATATATATATATATATATATATATATATATATATATATATATATATATATATATATATATAAAACACGGCATCAACAAATTAAGCTAATACATTGTAAGTTAATGCCGCATTAACTAGCTGTGTGAGTCCATTCTATAATTTAATTTTATGATCCATACGGTTTATTTTTAAGTTATCAATAAAATATCATTCTTGCAAAAATTCACTCAAATTCAAGCGGTTTAGCCAATATTTCATTTATTATTATAAATATTTCCTTCCAAAAATTTGTCAATATTGTGTTCATTTATTCAATAATTGGGAATAGTGAAATATTGACAAACAAGATTACTTAGCTCTATATTAACTTACTAAATGATATACGATATATTAGCATACTAACTTATTAGCGCCGTATTATATATACTTCAAATTGTACAAAGTTAAATTAAATACATGTAAATATTATAGTCAAATCCTAAAATTAATTAACAAGGACCTCAGTCACCAAATCATAATTCAATTCGAACTTTCCCTCCTAGCTGCTAAATACATGTACAAAAATATTATATGAGGTCTCCACCATTGCGAAGTCTACCAAAAATCTCCATCATCTTTGTAATCTGGCAATTCCCAGCTCGTAAGTGAGATTAATGAAAGTCTCTTCTTTGCATGGAATTGTTAGACCCCCCATTGGATGGTTGAAGCCAAACTCTTCTTCTGCGCTCTTAAGCAGGACCTTAAATGAAGGATGGTTCAAGTAAGCCACTGGAACCACATACCTCTTCTTTCCAAATTCTCCAACATAAACTGCAACATGGCGTTTCGGGACTTCATGAGATGACGACCTAGACTGCAGTTTGAGAATGTGCTCCATCATACCCATGATATATGAAACCCTAAAACGACTTGAAAATTTACAGTTGAACTTGGAAAATGGGGTTTTCTAGCCAAATTTGCTTCACACAAAAGCTGTTTTTTTTCCTTAGCTGCTTGTTATAAAAGATATAGAAGTAGTGTGAAACCCAAATGTTTGTGCCTCTCTATTTATAGAGTTGTCAAATTTTTGAGTAAGTTGGAGTATGAGGTCAGGGATCAAAGACTGTCACATGGGTTTGCTCATCTTGGCCTATCTAACCGACTTTAAATATGCAGAAAAGCCCCACTTGTTCGTCTGAATATCCCTTACATTATGTAATGGTCCAAATAATAAAGAAAAAATCATGGCTGCTGCCACTGCCACAGTCCACAAATAGGTCCATATGTCACATAACTTTAATGCGTATCAAAACCAGGGATGCCCTACGCCGGAAACCATGGAATTGGAAAGCAACTCGGCATTCAGCAACATCCATTTGAATTTGTATTTTGAAAAAAGAAAAATAATATAAACGGCAGCTAATATTTGATGAAATGTACTCACTTTTACTAGTTGTGTTACGATTTCGGAGTTTTGTTCACAATTAAAACGGTCGTGATTGAGATCTTATTAACAATTGGTATGATCATCATATGAACCCGTTCTGATACTATTTTAAGATTTTAGAATTGTGCTAACGACTCGCTATTAATCATACTAATATTATCACAGCTCAAACGACCTGCATAATTCGATATGTGTTAAATCTTATCGCAAAAGACCTTGATATTGTTAGGTACTATATAAAGAAGAATTGAATTATCCAAACAAGTTGAACGTCTGACTATTATTTTACTCTAACCAACCCCGGCAGTGGTCTAAAATTTGGTCTCATCTATCCTCATTATCCAATGCTCACTACTCCGTGCTTATCCATATACATATGAGAATAACTTATTAATAATCGAATCAATACTATGGTTTTTTTTTTTCTGCCATCTAAATGCAGACATAATTAATTGTTAGACTACAGAAGTATAATATTATATAATAGTGTACTATATCTGTAAGTCTGCTTCTCTGGATTATACCAAGTGCAGGATAGCGGCTTGGTTTTATTACTCGGCGCTAGTGTGTTTTTCGTGTGGTCGATGTTCCCCTTTACTGTAGCCTTTTTTTTTTGTTTTTTTGGGGTATCTTGCCGCTTTCTATTGTGGGTCCATCCTTTATTCCAATCATTTGGAGGTTGTTAATGATTGGGTGACTCAAGGTTTTAATATTGATGGGTTTTACACCAACGCATGTGCAGGATTTGGGGGGATTTTTCGCTCATCGAAGGGTGGGGCACTTGGTGCTTTTGCGTCATACACAAAATTTGTTGCTGCAGAAATTCTTGCTTTGATTGCGGTCATGTGTATGGCTTGAGTCAGAGATTAGAAACATTTATGGATTGAAACGGACTCCATGATTGTTTACTATCTTTTCAAGGCTCCTAATACCGTCCATTGGTTTCTGATGGTGGATTAGAAAATTTTTCTTTTGCAACTTCGTCAAATGCGATTTATGTGTACACATATTTATAGAGAAAAAATCAAGTTGCATATGCTTTAGCTTCATTTGGAGTAGATAGTTATACTTATTACTGGTGGTTTACGATTCCAAATTAATTTGTAGCCTCTGCACATGCTCGTGACATTTTGTCCTTATTATCGTTTTCGTTGATCGTTTTGTCTTTGTGAGTCTTGGCATAGTCCTCCCGCTTGTATTTTTTTTTCGTTTACTTTCATTATTATCAGTAAATTTGGTGGAGGAGGGACGAGCAGGGGGTTGTAATGGTCCTCTCCTCTTCGTGGTAGGGTAGGTGTCTCCTACACGATCATTGTCGAAGAGCTAATCTCACCTTAACATGTTACCTCTCGTGTTATCTCATGACCAAAGGTGTCAAGAACCTGGACACGGGGGCAGCGGAAAAATCAACCCTATGCCTGCGCGAGTAAAAATAAAATAAAACAAAAATAAAGTTCTCTATACGGATAATCCGAGAAGCCTTACAAGTGTATAAAAGCAAAACAAAACCATAAATCTTTCCTCTAACACAACCTCATCTCGTCTACTCTTCATTAATCTCGTACCAAACCTGCAGAGTCTAAAATGTACAAGGTGAGCGAAACCACGGCTTTGTGGGGACATAGATATTATCAAGGATAATTGTCAAGGCTAAATCAAATGTGAGGCAATATGTAAATCAATTATATCATGTTAACAATCATAAATTATATTTCATGAATGCAGCTTAACTTCAATTACCTAACCCATTAATTTATATAATAAAACACACGAACATGCACGTCACATACCATGCATTTACCACAGCAGCGGTCGTCCGTAAGCTTTATTATGTAAACCTAACACCCGTAACTTTGTCATTCCAAATTTCCTTTTTTTTTTGTCATCTAGTTCTTCTCTCGATCGCCAAAGTCCCGACTACTTGATACAATTTGTCCAAAATACATTGTACGTTGTATGTAGTTTGCATGCAAAGTATTAGTTTGAATATTTGTGGTTCTGTTTGTGTGTGTGTGTGTAGAGAGATAAGAAGAGAAAAGAGTGGAAGAAATACATGGTGTTAGGAGATTGTCCGTGAAGCTTGGCACTTGGATTGGAATACAAAGTTAGGCACTAGCTTCAGAATTGAGGTAGAGGTTTCTTGGGGAACTTATTATTGGGGTATTTGTCTTCCTTAAGCTTTGTGAAATATGTGTTCTACTTGGTATGTTTATAACTGATATAATTGTTTATATTGGAACTTTGACATATTATTGTTATTTTCAATAATGTGGATATCAGGATAATGCTGATTATATATATGCATATATCATTGCATATTATAGTGGACGGATTTTAATGGAATATTTGAAATTAAGATATAGAAATGGAACTATCTTTTGTGTCGTTGAGTTCGACAATCGTAAGGACCAGCATGGATGGCAAAATTGAAATTAGGAAAAAAGCTAGTTTGATGAACTAGTATAGCATGGGACATGCTCGATCAGCTATAACAAATTATACATGGCCGTTTTGCACATACGTAATGGAAGTATGGAACTGCTTCCTTCTAATGCTTGGCACATGTTATTGACCTCCTGGTCAAACTGGCTATACATATATATCTGATGAGTACGTATTTTGTAGCTCCACATGGCATATGGTCTTATCTACATATCTATATGTCAACCAACAGAAATTAACATGTCGATGTGCAAGAGTCAATAATATGCATATAATGCATTTGATCAGATCATCAGAGTGAGCAAGTGCGTGACTGTGAGTGTGAAATTAGTAAACAAACTCACAAGGATAATGGTAGGGAAATCAAATGTTTTAAACCAAATTTGCAAACCCAATAATGTTATTGTTGATAATTGAATTATTACTTAAGCGTTGATTAACATGCTTATTTTCTAGTGACATATCATTTAGTTTGCCAATTTAGTTTAAAATTTTGGTCTTCCTAGCATTACCCAACTCATAAATGCTAAGAGAAGATGATGAGTGTCAGTTACATATGGAGTCCATGTGTGATGAATTTCCAAAATTAATCATTACCCTGATACAGCTAGCTAGCTAGGGACAACGTCTCCCATAGTCACATGTTACTGAAAAGTGAAAATAGCGAGAGAGTTTCAAGAGCTCGTGGAGCCTTCTTCTTGCTTATTTCAAACTCTTTCGGATGACTGCTTTGGAGTTGCTACAGTCAGATTAGTTGTTTCTTAGTGTTTTTTCTGCTTTTCTCTTCCATGTCACCGAAAAAAACAAAAGAAAAAAAAGAAAAGAAAAGTGAAAATAGCTAGTTTAATTTGCCCACCGTTTTTCGGCACACACACTGGTGGCCACTGTAAGTGCATGTTGAGATTGTGTGGTTTGAAGTTTTATACAAGCCGCGAAGGAGATGAACAAGTTCATAACATCGTCTAGGTGGGTACATTGAGCCTGTAGAAACCGTATATTCTACAAGATTAATATTGACATTCATTGGCTCTAAAACCATCCTTGAAGAGCCTTAACTATGGTAACTGCCAAATAGAGCCTAACGAGAAATTTTGTTGATTTTGAACACCATATAAAACACCATGAGTTATAATATAAGTGCATCACAACATTAATATGTCTCATAAGTTGAGAACACCTCTTATTTGAATTATAGTTGAACCTTTATAAGCTAATAGCCTTGGGACCAAAGAAATCTTTTAATTTATCATAGTATTTCTCATTTTTTAAATATTGTACATCGTATTTAGTTTCTCATTGACGAACTAACAATTCTATCTATTTTTTTAACCAAGTAAAATTCATGAATCTACTTATTTTTTCTTAGAAATAGATTATACACTGTTCAATGCACTACATTATTCTATTTTGTGAACATTATCGTAATGGAATGGATGTCAAGGACCTCTTGACCTACCCTGGAGAAAACACCATTCAAAGTTGTTGACTGTCTAACATACAATTGAGAGCACCATGAGAAGATCAAGAAGATGAACTCGACGATGATAGTTCTAACATGAAGCCCATTTTGCAAAAAGAAGCTCTTAAAGCGGTGACAACATTGAATAATTTTTGTTGCAGTATGAGAAAATTACACAAGAACGTATCATGTTGAAACAATGATTGAGTCATATTTTAAAAAGGTCTCACACTCGAATCTTAAGCACTGTATATTAGGAAATTATTAATTTATATATTATGCGGGACATGTATGAATTTTTATAATGTATTATGTTCCAAATTATCAAATTTATTAATTTATATATTATGTGGGACATGTATGAATTTTTATAATGTATTATGTTCCAAATTATCAAATTATTAGTTTAGCATGTTATTCTCAAATCAGAACCAATTAAAAATATTCTTTAACTAAAGTTATTAATTTATTGAGTATTAAATTATCAAAGTTCAATTACAGTTGATGCTAATGTGTTGCCCTCCAGTGCGCATGCTTCCTGTTTGGAAATACTGGATCTCATATTAGAGGTTCTATAGCTAGGACGCTGCCGCCGGTTATTTTTTAGATTCTAGAAAATAGTACCTGCGCGTTGCTACGGGATTACAAATCGTATGAAAAATTATGCTTCAAATATATAAAAGATTGTGTCATAGAAGATTAATATCATTTAAACAAATTTAGACTATTTACATGTAAAAAGTATTAGGAAATATTGTTTCAATCCAGTTACAATGAATTGAAAATTTAAGCAATCGTACCCAATGTCGTGAGAATAAGGTCTTTTGGTAAAATAGCACTGGTTTTATGTTTGTTCCTCTTCACCATTGCAATTTCTTCTACAATAACTACAAATTTACAAAAGACACAAAAATTATTGTTATTTTGACATATATGTAAGTAAGAGCAGGCAACATTTGAAAACACAACCACCTAGATTTAAACTGAGTTAAATGTAAAGAGAATATAAATTTTCCCCTTACCAAACCAGGGTTCTGAAACATATGATTTAGTACACAATGATTGTCATATGCCTTGATCATTGAATGAATACTAATAGCCTTTTGTAATGTACTTGCCACTGCCTCTTTGATCAACTCTTATGTAATAGCCTTTTGTAAAGATCCAAAACATGAGAACAATAGTTTAAACAATTTAGATACAAATTTGAGCAGTTAACTTGAGTTTCAGGTTCAGCTATTAGAAAATTGTGGTGTAAACAAACTAAAAGTGGATCCTGGCCATGCTAATGAGATATTAATATTATGCATACAACACTTTTGCACGTGTAAAAAGGCTTCGCATAATGAATTCTTATTAACAATTTAGTGTGAAATGTGGACAATGATTGACACATTACTCACAGAAAGTGAATTGAAATGTGTATCACTTGTAGCAGCAACAAAGGCCAGGGTCATGAGATAATGAACAACCTTTCCACACTGCAAGCGAATAAGAAAGACTATGAAACGTTGGAAATTGATAAAAGTATTAGAAAAGAGAACAGCGAAATGAAATATACTGAAAAGGTAGAAGATGCAGAACCTACCACCAAATGCTGGTGAATCTCATTCCCACCAAAATAAGCGTATAATTGGATAATGTGTTTAGAATATGCAACTCCTGTTTGAAAGAACAATTGCACTTAAAGTTTTCTAGAAAAAGCTACCGTGGATCGTATTCAAGCTTACCAAATAGAGTACCATCGGGGCTCCATAATATACGCTTTACTGAGACACATGGATCCTTGATCAGAGTTGCCTGAGTGTCATTAGAATCAAATAGGTTAAGATGATTCCAGTGACATTAAATGTAAATGTCGTCTGTATAATGACTCGGTTGATAAGGGAACATACCGTCAGCATCATTGAACTCGCTCCGATATCCCATACCTGAAAACTTCTCGACAGCAATTTCTCCCTAGAACTAACTTCCCACAAACTTATGTCCCCCGCGTTAGTTCCGACTGGTACAAAAAAACCCTTATCAACTTGCTGCTTAAACAAATACATATAATCTAAGAAGTAGTATTTCTTCTTTTTCGATTGAAAAAGTAATCGTCTTGAATTCCAACAACATCATTAAAGGAAACCTTAGAGAAACCAACCCAGAAGTAGTGTATGCTGAACAGGATGGAAGTGTAAGACATATTGAAATCACAACAACAAGACATTAGGATCACGAATAAATCATATCAATATAAAATAGAGATCGACTGATTATATTAAACTTATCTGTCGAATACGGAAGACATTGCAGATTTCTAGGTTGTCTTCTACTTCCAGTACTTCAAAATATCTCTCTGCTGTGAATAGGGTTTAGCGTATTTTGAGAGATTGAGCGTATGGAAGCAGGGACTTAACCATAGTATTTATATCATTAGGGTTTAATCACAGCCGGCCTATTATTGGTTGTGAAAATCAAACCCTATCACTTAAGTGTTTAAGTCCCACCATGATACTATATCTTTGTAGCAAAATCCATCAGATTTCTTTAGGTTAATTGCAAAGGTTAAGACTCCATAATCCTTATTTCACTAGGACTATCAGATTACTTATGTCGTTAACTACTCGATAAACAAGTGTGGCCTACAACATAAGTAATCCAATACATCATTCATTGTCATTCACAACCTTACATTCTCCCACTTGAATGTCAATGATTTATCCTAACAAATAAGAACTCATGGTGATCACTGAGTCTTCATAAGTATGCAACAACCTTTCCTAGCAACCTGTCACTTTGAATTGAATGCAGAACCAAAGAAAACAAAGAACAACTTGGTCTGTTCCTTGCACTCCAAGATCACATACACATTCAACTTAAAGCACTTTGTTGCTAACAAAGTCATGGTGTCAAGAGCTAAAAGTCAAAACATTAGCTCACAATAGCCGAACTGAAAATATGAAAATATATTTCAGTACAAAAGTAGTTCACAAAAGAACACAACATCCAACTTTTCTGTCAATTTAGAATATGATAAGAGAACAAGTAAAATACGACATACTATTTACAAAATCAGGATCTCTTATTAAAACTTATGAACAAAACTTAAACAAAAACTCTTAAAATATCAGCCACTAACACTTCAAATTTTTAACACAAAAGGTAATCTCTTACTCCCACTGATTAAAAGAGACAAAATTATATAAATTATTATTACTCCCATTGATTAAGAGAGTAAAAAAAACTTTGTAAATGTCTACAAAATGAAACATATGCCTTTCCAATACTCTCATTAGCAAAACATTAGTCATGGGATCTAAAACACAAAATTTGTGAGCTCAACATCTTTATTTTAGATATTTGTAGGGAAATGATTCTCGTGACTGAAAAACTATACAAAATTATTTGGTTAGTTTTGTTCATCTAACAATTGACAGAAATAGAAAACTTTAACCGAATGTTTTCTAATGCATCAAAAGCATATAATTCTAGAATCATCTTTGGACAGAAACTAATTATATTAGGTTTGCATAGCTAAAACATAAAATACAAGGGCAATCATATATAGCTTCAACACTTTTGAGCATATGAAGTATATGCAATCTTGTCAATTTCATGTTTCACTATACATTGATTTATAGTTGTACTGAATAAGAAAACATTTTTGAGCAGATTAATTATCCATTAATAACATATAAATCACAAGTCCAATTTCTTGAACAACATACAAGAATTAATAAGCAAAACACTTTTGAGCAGAATATACTCATTAACCCTTCTTGAATTTCCTACAAGATTAGTTGCATATATAACAAATAAAATATAAACAAGTATGATAATGTACATTTTATCTACCAAAACTATGACCATTAAAAGCATGCAAAATTGATGAGTGTGAAGCCCATAATACATTATGTCTCCCACTTGGGCAAACACTCAAAATTGCAAGATTAAACACTAGAGAAAGTGGTTTTCATATAACAAAATATAGGATAGTTGAATCAATAAAGATAGTGTACACAATACATTATATAACATAACATTGCAAATTTTTACAAAGTTTGGAGTTAGAAAAATCTATCAAAATTGTAATCAAATAGGACACGTTGCAAGGTATGCAAAACTCCATCAGTATTTCCCAAGCTCTACCGAACTTTCAGATTTAATCATAATTTAAATAAAACCAATTTACGATCTTTAATATGCTCAAAACACAAAAATTTCTTAAATAAATCAAAGGTTCATTTCATTAGATAAATAACCTCTAATATGCCCAAAACATTAAAATTTCTTAAACAAATTTGTTGAGTCACAAAATAGTTGGTTTGTACATAATAAATCAATCTATATGTATCAAAATTAGGCTTATATAAGGAACAATATCTCAACATTATAAATCGATCTAAAAGTGACAAGTGATTAGATAAACCAATGGCTACAAAATTTATTTTAGTGTATGAGAGAAGACTCACATATGTGTTAAAGATTAGGTCATAACTTAAAATGAAACCTAATAAGAGAATCCAAACTCAAAATTTATGTTTTAATTCTAAAACAAAGTAGAATTAAAGTAAACACATAGATATCTCAACAACATCAATTTTTCAACAATAATTTTAATCCAATTTAGAATTCACAGAAAATTAAGGCAAAAGATTGGCAAATTTACCTACTCATTTCTCGATTCTGCAAGATTCATCATGGAAGTAGTCGAGTTGTGGAGGATCGAACAAACTCCAAATTGCATGATTGTTACACATTTGGGCAAAAACTAATCATGCAAAGAAAATACCTGCATAGCTAGCCAAAACATAATACACAAAATACATATAGCTTCAACAGCTTTGGCCAGATGAAAATATGTTAGAAGTACTTTATGATTTGCTATAATACCAATTTATAATTGGTGAGTGATTTCCTGAAATTCCCGTTGGGACAAAAGTATTCACCATATAAATTGGAATTCTGATTTTTCAAAATAATCCTTTAGAACAGTATTAAAAAACCGTTTTGTTGGATATTCAATGATTCTCAAAAGATTCAATCAGACACAAAAGTATGTCGTTATTGACATTGAACAATAGAGTTCTCGAAAGAGGAAACATGGTTATTCAATTACTCGATAGGGACCAAAATGATCAATTAGTAAACTGATGCCACTTTCCAATTTTCTCTCAAAAGAAAATTATCATTATAATCAGAATTGATGATCAAACAAAACATTGGTTTAAGCAAAACAAACCAATACATCTTTAAAACAAAATTTAATCAGTGTTGTCTATAAAATTCATTAGTATTGAGAATTTGCATAAAATAAGGACATATTGGAACCATAAAATTGTATAATAATTAGTACCAATAGATGTGCACAAATCAGTGAAACAATATCACATAACAAAACTAGTTTTGAAGTACCAAAATTCAGCAGTACTACTTTAGTTTGCAAATTCACTAAAAACTCAATTCTCTTTAGATTGTCATGAAAAATTTTAGGTATGCACTAGACATATATGGCTACTATTTCGAAAAATTTCATGATTTTTAAAATTTTATAAGCTAGCCAAAAATGAATTCGAAAAGAGAGGTGCTGCAGAGACTGCAGAAAATGTTCAGTACAGACCTGAGATTACAAATTCACCAAATATTCATTGTTCATCCGATATGCATTAAAATTTTCAGACATAAAGTAAACATACAAATCTGTTAATTCCCAAAATTTCATAATTTTTGAGACTTTAAAAGTGTACTAAAAGAAAATTAGAAATGGGATGTACTGCAGAAACGGTAAAAATTCACCAAAAATTCAAATTTTCTCCAATATGCATGAAAATTTTCAGAAATGAAGTAGACATATAAATTTACTGTCACCCAAAGTTCCATAAT
This sequence comes from Heteromeles arbutifolia, assembly GCA_024362995.1. Lineage (NCBI taxonomy): Eukaryota > Viridiplantae > Streptophyta > Magnoliopsida > Rosales > Rosaceae > Heteromeles > Heteromeles arbutifolia. Next base: position 21,122,436 of record JANCRC010000002.1, read on the forward strand.
TTTTGCAATTTTAAAAGTAGGCTAAAAATAAAATCGAAATGGAACGTGCTGCAGAAGCTGCTTAAATTCTGCAGTATAGTCCCGAGGTTAAAACAAATTCACCAATAAGTCATTTTCAAATCAATGTGCGTGAAAATTTCCAGACCTGAAATAAACATCTCAATGTATGTCATACTAAAAGTTCATGAATTTATGAGTTACATAGATGTATCAAAATAATGTCATAAACTGACTATTCTGCAGAAGTCTGCAGAATTCCAGCAACATGGTATCACACTTAAAAAAAAAATTACCATAAATCCATTTCTGGTAAAAAAAAAAAAAAGGAAAAATACCACCGTCTAAAATCCATTTAATATTACGACATGACCGAATTTCATATGTTATTGAAGTCTATCAAACCGAGATTCATAATTGAAACGGACAATCGATTTCAAAGATAATCAAGAACCAAGACTTACTTGTTGATTTGCATATGCTCAACGAGAACATCAGTATTAAAATAGCAAGATTGCAGTGATCATAACCCAGATAAACAAGGAGAAGATTTTTGTTAGTAAAACCTCTGCAACTAGACATGTACCTTAGCCCATTCATCAAGGCATTAACGGAAGACAAAATTAGAATAGCAGAAGCAACCAATAGTAAATAAATGAATTCACAACATCGATATGAAGAAGAAAACCACAATCAATTGTTACCTTGTTCTTGCTTCATAAGATGGAAAAGTACTAAGCATCCTGAATCTTATACAGGAATTAACAATATAATCCAACAAAATGACACAAGCCAAAAGACCAAATCCGTAAGATTAATTTGATCCATCAAATCAAAGTAATATCAAAAGATTATAACAGAGAACAACTAAAAAGAAATTCAAAAGAACTTAGTGATTCAATTAGAAACCCAAAAGATACAAGCAAACCTACCAAAATACAAAAATTTCTAAAGGATGAGTTTTAACACAATAATAAGCAGATCCTCAGCATAATTTTTTTTTTTTTTTTGAGAAAATAAATTGAAAAGAAAAACACAAGCGCAAGCGCAAGGTTTGAATAAAACTCTCATCGCCCAGATTCAACAACCCCTTTTCCTTTTTATTTTCCATGCCCAATTTCAATTTGTTTGGATCTAAATCCCTAAACAAAATTGCAGACTAGTGATACAAAATTGCGGAAGCATCTTTATGAAGTCTCACAGGATCGAATAGTCAAAATAGCCAACCAAACGATGAACACAAATTATGCTTCACTTGTGTCAATCATCTACAGTTAATCAAATTACCTGTGAATCGAACCCTAAGCTTGTTGTGTGGCTCTGATACCACATGTAAGACATATTGAAATCACAACAACAAGACATTAGGATCACGAATAAATCATATCAATATAAAATAGAGATCGACTGATTATATTAAACTTATCTGTAGAATACGGAAGACATTGCAGATTTCTAGGTTGTCTTCTACTTCCAGTACTTCAAAATATCTCTCTGCTGTGAATAGGGTTTAGCTTATTTTGAGAGATTGAGCGTATGGAAGCAGGGACTTAACCATAGTATTTATATCATTAGGGTTTAATCACAGCCGGCCTATTATTGGTTGTGAAAATCAAACCCTATCACTTAAGTGTTTAAGTCCCACCATGATACTATATCTTTGTAGCAAAATCCATCAGATTTCTTTAGGTTAATTGCAAAGGTTAAGACTCCATAATCCTTATTTCACTAGGACTATCAGATTACTTATGTCGTTAACTACTCGATAAACAAGTGGCCTACAACATAAGTAATCCAATACATCATTCATTGTCATTCACAACCTTACAGGAAGTCCATGCTTGTGCTTGCCACTCAAAGTTTTCAGACGCTCAACCACTTATTCGACCACTTCACTGATCTCTTGTTGCAACTCTAATGTTCCAAACATTCCAATCATCCCCCTTATCTCTTCGAAAAATCTAACACCAACCAAGGAGTTGTCAAACCAGGAAAAAACAAAAAGAGAAAAAACTTACCCAAAAAATAACAGAACCGCCGGAACTGTCGGTAAATCTGCAACTGACCAAGTGAGGAACCAAACCGCAAAATTGTAGAAAGTAAAATCTTAGTGAGTAAAAAAACTGAATCTTAGAGAGAGAGAGAGAGATTAGAGAGAGAACAAGAATGTAGAGAGAGAGAATTGTGTAACTGATTTCCATTACAATTGTATTCTCTGTACATTAAGTATTTATGCATAAATACCAAAGCTAACTAATTTAGGTGACTTAGCATTCCCCTAACTAACACACAGACTAAAGATCTAATCTGGTGCTTTACCCCTTTGAAAACCGTGTGAACCTTCATTACTCCTAACACACCCCCTCAAGCTGAAGGTAGAAGATCGAACTGAAAGCTTGTCAGCCAAGGAGAGAAAACGATCAGCTGGAAGGGACTTGGTAAAAATATCAGCAATCTGTGAATATGACAGGTGTACGAAGAAGGGGGATTGAATATAAGAAAGAATCGTACAAATCCACGAAATTTCTGCAGCAGTGTTTGCAAGAGACCTATACTCGGCCTCAGTGGATGACCGAGCCACTGTGTTTTGTTTCTTAGCACTTCAAGCCACCAAATTTGGTCCCAAAAACACACAATATCCGCTTACAAAGAGTCTATCAACAGGGCAGCCAGCCGTATCAGCATCAGACCAAGTAGTGAGATGTTGAGCACCCTTTGTAAACCATAGCCTTAAGTCAATGGTGCCTTTGAGATATCTTAAGATACGCTTAACAGCTTGCAAATGGATGGTTTGTGGAGTTTGCATATGTTGACACACTTGATTCACTGCAAAAACTAGATCAGGGCAAGTCTAGGTAAGGTGCTGTAATGCACCAACAATGGACCTGTAGGACGTAGGATCTACAAGTGGAGTGCCAGAGTGATCCAGTTTAGAAGAACTAACTGGAGTGTTGCAAGGCTTGACTCCTAACATATCAGTTTTCTTAAGTAGATCCAAAGCATATTTTGACTGATGAAGAAATAGACCTTTGGAAGATCGTTTCACTTCAATTCCCAGAAAATAGTGAGTATCACTAAGAACTTTGACATGAAAAATAGCTTGCAGTTGAGAAATAATCGTTTAACAGACTTGAGAAGAGCTACCAGTGATGATTATATCATCGACATAAACCAAGATGAAAGTGATAGTGGTGTCTTTCTTGATGAATAGACTAGTATCAGATAAGGATGAAGAGAATCCCAAGGTCAGAATAGCCCGATAAAAAGCTTCATACCAGGCTCTAGGCACCTGTTTAAGACCATATATTGATTTCTTAAGTTTGCTAACATAGGTAGGCTTGGAAGTATCAACAAAGCCCGGGGGCTGCACCATATAAACATCCTCCTTTAACTGACCATGCAGAAATGCATTGCTAACATCTAGTTGATGAATGAACCAATCATAATGCACTGCAACGGAAAGCAAAATCCAAATGGTTGGTGGTTTAGCCACAGGACTGAAAGTCTCTGAGAAGTCCAAACCTTCTTGTTGATGGAAAACCTTAGCAACTAGCCATGCTTTATACCGTTCTATAGACCCATCTGACTTGTGTTTCACTTTGAAGACCTATTTACAACCGACAAGATTGTAAGAAGGATGATGAGGCACCAAATCCCAAGTACCAGTGGATTAAAGGGCTTGAAACTCAGCTTCCATTGCTGCCATCCAAGGTGCATGTTTTGAAGCTTGAAGATAAGTAGTTGGTCCAGATGATATTTTGGTGAGGGGATCAACTGAAGGTAGAAGATGATGCTTGGTAGCAGTGAAAACTTTTGGTTTATGAATACTAGATTTGGCTCTAGTGATCATAGGATGAGTATTGTGAGGTGCTGTAATAGTTTGATTGAAACCTAATGCAACAACATTGTGATTAAAGACTGGTAATGAGGAAGCAGATGTTGAAGAAATAGATGTTGGATCATTTATTGGTGGTGCAGAAGAGACATGGGTACTAACAGATGGTTGAGCTTGAGGTTCTGCAATTTGGGAAGTAGATGGCACATGTATAGTAACTGAGATGGAATGAGTGATAGGATTGGAATGAGATATGATATAAGATGGAGAAGTTAAAAAATTGAGATGAAGACAGGGAAAAACACCCTCATCAAACACAACATGCCTTGAGATATAGAGTTTCTCAGTTACAGGATCATAGCACCTATAGCCACTGTGATTCAAGCTATAGCCTAGAAAAATGCACAGGTTACTCTTTGGTTCCAACTTGTGACTGGAGTAAGGTTTCAGCCATGGATAACATGTACATCCAAAAAGCTTCAATGTATGATACTTCGGTAGAGCTTGAAATAAATTTTCCCATAGACTCAAGGAAGAAGTCTGTGAAGGCAACCTGTTAATGAGGTAAACTGATGTTTGAAAAGCTTCAACCAAAAATTTGGATGGTAAACCACTATGAGAAAGTAAAGTCCTGCCCATTTCAACAACATGACGATGTTTCCTCTCAGCACACCCGTTTTGTTTAGGTGTGTGAGGACAACTCAGCTGATGTGTAATACCTTGGGCATTAAAGAAATCCTGAAGTGTTTTATTTAAAAACTTACCCCCTGAATCGGACCTTAAACATTGAACTTTAGAGGCAAACATTGTTTGAACTTTGAGAATGAAAGTGATAAGAACTGAAGCAACATCCGATTTAAGATATAAAGGATATAACCAACTGTATTTGGTGAAATCATCCACTGTTATTAGGTAGTATTTGTAACCAGTACAAGAAGATGAGGGAGATGGTCCCCATACATCAGCTTGAACTAAATGAAAAAGGTTTTACTGAGGTATAAGGCAACACAGAGAATGGAAGCTTAGAAGCTTTGCCCATTCAACAAGCTACACAAAATGACAAGTTATTTACTGAACCAGTTACAGGTAAATGATGATTATATAGCACAGAATGTAAAACAGCACTAGAAGGATATCCAAGCCTTCTATGCCAAAGATGAATGTCAGCCTTTGCAACCATCAAAGCACGATGAGACACTGTTATTCCAAAAGAGCCATTTGAAGATGTTCAGTAGAAAGGGTAGAGACCACCTTCACTGGGGCCCTGGAAAAACATCTTCCCAGTTTTTAGATGATTTATATAGAACACAAAAGGATCAAAAGTTAAAGAGCACAAATTATCATTGACAAATTTGTAGACAGATAACAGATTATGAGAAGTTTGAGGGACAAGTAAGACATTCTTAAGTCTAAAGACTGTATTAGGTGTGCGTATAAAGGCATGACCAATATGTGATATCAACAGACCTTTACCATCGCCCACAAATAGTTGCTCACTGCCAGTGTAGGGGATAACAGAGTTAAAGAAAGAAGGATATGAAGAAACATGATGAGAAGCCCCATTATCTGTTATCCAATAATTTGGTAGAGAAGAAGTTGTTGCAGACATAGCCATAGGTGCATAACCTGAGAACTGAGGAGTGCCAGAAGTCAGTGAAGAAGCAAATTGAGAAAGACGACCACAATGAAGAGCGTGATGACCATGCTAATTGCAGAGCTAACATGGAATTGACTTTCCAAAGAGGAACGATGATTGACCAGAGTGATAACCTCCTGATCGAGATGGACCAGCTCCAAGAATCCCACCAGTTTGGTGATTGAAACGATTACCCCCAAAATTGCGATTTTGGTTGAATTTATAGTGATTCTGGTTGCGATCTCGATAATTCCCTCGGAATCCAGAGTGATGACTAGGATTAGGAGATGATTGAGTAGTATAGGCATGAAATGGAGTAGATTCAGTTGCTCGATTTTTACGCTTTTGAAGAGAAATTTCCTTACTCAAAAGCAAACCATGAAGTTCATCAGAAGTAACAGATTCATTTCTGGTTTCAATAAAATCGACAAAAGATTCATAATCCTCAGGGAGACCAGACAGAATGTAGGCAACCAAATCAGATTCAGAAATCATTTCACCCGCAGCAGCCAATTTATTAGAAATTTCTTTAATTGAATTAAGGTAATTAGTCACCGAAGAGTCACCTTTTTGGATCGTCTGAATCTTGGCACGAAGACTGTGAACAAAGATTTGCTGCGGGTGAAATGATTGTGGCTTTCTCCAGCGAAGCTTTTTTCCAGAGAAAGCCACAAAGATTTGGAATCATCCATTCCAACAGTTAAAGGAATGAGATCTTCAGAAAGAGTCGAATTTATCCAAATCATCAAGATTTGATCTCGCTCACACCAAACGTCATACGCAGGATTGAGAACTCGAGTTCTAGTAGAATCACAGACAAACTGAGAAGGACAGAGGTCGGTGCCATTGATAAGCCATAAAAACTTGAAACGCTTCAGAACTGGAAGAAATAGGTTGCACCAGGTGATGTAATTATGACGATTCAACTTAGTCGGAACCATACCGGCGATGTTATAAACAGTGACAGAGGTAGTCGGAGCAAGAAGAGGATTCAAAGCGTCAGCGTGAGGAATAAAGGCTGAGGAGTGGGTGGATGAAGAATTGGTAGAGTTCTCCACAGTAGTCATTGCAAATTTCACAGAGAGTTGTAAAAGAAAACGAGAAAGATCAGTTTGGCATGAAAGAAAATTGCCAGAAAATCAAGAACACGGAAGCGGGAGATCAACGTCGGTGGACTCCGGCGATGATACCATGTAGAAAGTAAAATCTTAGTGAGTAAGAAAACTGAATCTTAGAGAGAGAGAGGGAAAAAGAATGTAGAGAGAGAAAGAGAGAGAATTGTGTAACTGTTTTCCATTACAATTGTATCCTCTGTACATTAAGTATTTATACATAAATACCAAAGCTAACTATTTTAGGTGACTTAGCATTCCCCTAACTAACACATAGACTAAAGATCTAATCTGGTGCTTTACACCTTTGATAACCATGTGAACCTTCAGTACTCCTAACAAAAATATCATCTTAGCCAGGAAAACCCTAGCACAGGATCAGAGGCAACCCAAAACCAAACGGTTACAATTCCATCCAAAATTAACCAAAATACAGCAATTAGAAAACATACCCCAGTTGCGGAAAATTAACTTCCCAGCAATGCAAAAATAACCGGTGCTCAAACGGAAAACAAAATCAGAAATAGATCTGACCAAAATCGGTGCAAATCAGACATAAACAAATGCAAAAACCATGAAATATTTTGGACTTAACGGATTGAAAAACAGCAACCCATATTGGAAAATACCCAATTATCACACATATAACATATGGAACTTAAAAACTTTAAGAATGAATGACTAAACCCCTCCACTACAGCCGACAAAGTTTTGGATAGTGTAGGAATCGAAGCAAAACCCAAATCCAAGGAAAAGCAAATGGCTTTTCGAATTCAATTTTGTTTTGTTTTGGAGTTTGGCAGTTGTGATTTGTAGTTTTTAAGAGAAAAAACTGGAAAAATTTCTACTGGGTTGGTTTTTTCATCAAGAAAGTGAGAGAGAGGAGTCAAGATCGGAGATCGAGGGAAGGCAAGCTTTAGCAACAGAAGGGTTTGTGAGAGAGATCGAAATGGATGGAAGGAAGAATCCAGAATTTCTAAAAGCAGACCAACGCGTCAACATCCTGTAGAAACACACGGACGCGTGGACAACAGATTCAAGTTCGTTATTTCACTGTACAAACAGGGGAAAAATATCAGAATACAAAGGAATTGGAGGGCATTTTCGCCCGATCACTATTAATGAACAATGCTTTTTTGTTAAGTTTTAGTATATGTATAATTTCTAGTCAAAGAGCAAATAAAAAATTTCAATTTGTCGAAAAATATAATATATATAGTAGAATTTTGGCTCCTATATAAGTTGATATAGTCTAGGCTTAGTGCATTCCTGTGAGAGAGTAATCGATAATATGCAGTGCATGTGGATGTGGTAATGCAATCATTGTCGTGATCTAATATGGGATAGATTTTTCAGTGTGACCGGCACACGAGGTGGTACACCACGTATTATTATATAAATTGTGGGATTTGTGTGTTAAAAAGTTAATAACTTAAAAAATAAAATTTCCCACCACTTATATAAAAACTCGTGATGTACCAGCTGTATTCCCGTCACAAAAAATTTCTCCTAATATGGGAGAAGAAGACGCAACTACAATTTGCCGCTGCAGATAAGTAGGGGTGGAAAAAAAATACTAAAAATCCCAAACCATACCGAAAAAAACCCAAAACCGAACTGAAAAAATCCCAAACCGAAAATCCTGAAAAATTCGATACCCAATCCTGAACCGATCCTGAAATTTTGGTATGGGAATCAGTCTCGCAATCTGACCTTTTCGGTAATCCCAAATCGAACTGAAATTAAAATATATATAGTTTTAGATATTATAGGCCGTTGGATTGGTTGAGAATTAATCTCAGCCCTTCATTCAAAATGAAACCCTCATACTCTCTCTCTCGACCTCCACCCTTTCACTCTCTCCCCTTCATAGACTCTCAATTCCTCAGACTCTATCTCTCTCGACCTCCACTCTTTCACTTTCTCCCCCTTACCTTCACATACTCTCAATTCCTCAGACTCTCCCTCAATCGCTCACTCTCTCGAAAAACAAGTTTGAACGCCGCTCCAGCGCTCCTCCGTCGAGTCCGTCCAGTTCGAACACCGCTCTTCTGTCCACTTCAACGGCGCTCATCCGGCCACACACACAGACGCATGAAGATGCAAATCCAACACGAATCGAGTCCCAAAATCCATGTAAGGGTTTTTGATTTTCACTGGGTTTTTGTTCTTTAGGGTTTAGGGTCAAATTTCATGTTGATTAACTTGATTTTTGAGCATTTTGTCGAACGTGTGAGGGTTTGAGGACTGTGGGTTTCGGATTAGGATGGGTGCAGGTTTTTGGGAGGGTTTCAGGTTGGGTGGGTGCAATGCACGAATTTGTGGGTTCATCGGATTAGGCTCGGATTAAGATTAGGGTGGGTGGGTGCACGAATTTGTAGAATAAATTCGAAAGGGATGGGGAAATAGGACCTGCACGAATTATAGGGGGATGGGTGGGCTGCAATTGCCAAGTTAGTCTGACATTGTTCATTGTGCTGTATATGGGGACTCATATATGTTATTCATGGTATGCATGCGTATTTTTCCATGCTTACTTGACTTGTAGAATATTCAAGTTAGTCTGGCAAATGAAATGTAAACTAGATTGAAGCTATCTGCCATTTTACTAGTATGGTGGTATCCACTAGATAAACTTCTGTAGAATGGATCGTAACCTTTCAATGGTTGAGTTACAGTAAGCTATTTCGAGATTCCTGATTTGTCCCGAAATCCCGAAACTATTTCGGGATTCCCGAAATTTGGTTTGGGATCAGTCTTGAAATTGGGATTCCCGAAAACTTCGGTTGAAGCGACCCCTACATACATGCATGTTAGGCCAGGAGAGACTAATAAGGTCACATTACACAATCCAATAATTTCATCCAACTTTTGTATAAAAATAAATCCTAAAAATTTCAATTTCCTCTTAAAATTTAATGATTAATGTGTAGGAAGTAGCTCAACATCTTATTAGTTCTAGCAAATTTTTTTCTCCCAATGTGGGATCACATAAATAATTCAAGAATGATAATTTTCACACACCATTCTTAATTTCTCACATATAACTCTTTATTTATAACTGTTAAATTCAGTGTATCAAACGAAAATAACTAACATGGTTAAATAGGTGTAGAAGGCTAACAAGGATATGTTTATCATTTCCTTATCAAAGTCATTCACTATTACAAAAAAATGTTTGTGCGATGTAGTAAATTTCATCACGCAAAGTATGTTTGCACCACGCTAAACAGAAGACGGCACGCAAATGGCCTTTGCGCACCGACACTTTGCGCGATGAAGACTGGCGTCACGAAAAGTGTCGTTGCGCAAAGGCCATTTGCGTGACGATTTTTGCGTCGCGCAAGATTTTGGCTCCAAACCAAGATGCTTTACCATTTTTTCCCCAAATTTGCGCGACGTAGGTCTTCATCGCGCAAAGCTGTTTTTTCTTTTTCTTTTTCCTTGTGCTTTTCTTTTGGGGTTCTTGCATTTCTTGCATTGCCTTTTCTTTTGTGGTATCCACTTATGTAAATGTTTTAAATTGACGATCGAATTAGTTCATTGTATTCATATAGGGTTAAGGAGTGTACCTATAAAAAATCATCAAAATCGGAGTTAAAATAACCGTTAAATCGTGATTTTTCGTTTATCGCTGTCGAAAATGTTTGTCTCGTTACTGATATCTGAATGTTTGTTTTTTGTGATTTTTGGCGTATGCGATCTCAAAGCATACACAAACAAGTTTGACGATTAGATCGTTGAAACTAGTTTTGTAGAATGCGTATCGGATCAAAACAATAGATTCACTAACACTTAGAGTTTATCTATACTTTCATTAAGTATAACATAAGATTTTGTGGTATCTAATAGTGTAAATATTTTAAATTGACGATCGAATTAGTTCGTTGTATTCATATAGGATCAAGGAGTGTATCGATAAAAAATCATCAAAATCGGAGTTAAAACTATCGTTAAATCGTGATTTTTCGTTTATAACCGTCGAAAAGTTTTGTCTCGTTACTTACCTCTGAATGTTTGTTTGTTGCGATTTTTGGTGTATGCGATCTCGAATTATGTACAGACAAGTTTGACGGTTGGATCGTCTAAACTAGTTTCGTATAATGCATATCCCATCAAAACAATAGATTCACTAACACTTGGAGTTTATTTATACTTTCATTAAGTATAGCATAAGATTTTGTGGTATCCACTTGTCTAAATGTTTTAAATCGATGATCGAATTAGTTCATAAGCAAATGGGAAAAAAAATAAAAAAACACTTTGCTCGACGTAAGTCTTCGTCGCGCAAAGCTATTATTTTTTTTTCTTTTCCTTTTGCTTTTCTTTTGGGGCTCTTCCATTACCTTTTTCTTTTGTGGTATCCACTTGAGTAAATGTTTTAAATTGACGATTGAATTAGTTCATTGTATTCATATAGGGTTAAGGAGTGAAGCTGTAAAAAATCATCAAAATCGGAGTTAAAATAACCGTTAAATCGTGATTTTTCGTTTATCGTCGTCAAAAAGGTTTGTCCTGTTACTTGATATCTAAATGTTTGTTGTTTGCGATTTTTGGCATATGCAATCTTGAAGCATATACAAACAAGTTTAATGATTAGATTGTTGAAACTAGTTTCGTAGAATGTGTATCCAATCAAAACAATAGACTTACTACTACCTATCTATACTTTCATTAAGTATAACATAAGATTTTGTGGTATCCACTTGTGTAAATATTTTAAATTGACGATCAAATTAGTTCATTGTATTCATATACGGTTAAGGAGTGTAGCTATAAAAAATCATCAAAATCGGAGTTAAAACTACCGTTAAATGGTGATTTTTCAATTACAACCGTCGAAAAGGTTTGTCCCGTTACTTGATATCTGAATGTTTGTTTTTTTCTATTTTCGGCGTATGCGATCTTGAATCATATACAAACAAGTTTGACAGTTGGATTGTTGAAACTAGTTTCGTAGAATGCGTATCACATCAAAACAATAAATTGACTAACACTTGGAGTTTATCTATACTTTCATTAAGTATAACATATCCACTTGTGTAAATGTTTTAAATCGAGGATCAAATTAGTTCATAAGCAAATGGGGAAAAAAAGAAAAAAAAGAAGAAAACTTTGCGCGACATAGGTACACCTCCGTTGCGCAAATTTTTTATTTTTTATTTTTTCCCTTTTGCTTTTCTTTTTGGATTCTTGCATTGCCTTTTTCCTTTTGTGGTATCCACTTGTGTAAATGTTTTAAATTGACAATCGAATTCGTTCATTGTATTCATATAGGGTTAAGGAGTGTACCTGTAACAAATCATCAAAATCGAAGTTAAAATAACCGTTAATTGTGATTTTTCGTTTATCGCCATTGAAAAGGTTTGTTTCGTTACTTGATATCTGAATGTTTTGTTTTTTTATGATTTTTGGCGTATGCGATCTTGAACGATATACAAACAAGTTTGACGGTTGGATCGTTTAAACTAGTTACGTACAATGTGTATCCCATCAAAACAATAGATTCACTAATACTTAGAGTTTATTTATACTTTCATTAAGTATAACATAAGATTTTTTGATATCCACTAGTGTAAATATTTTAAATTGAAGATCGAATTAGTTCATTGTATTCATATAGGATCAAGGAGTGTAGCTGTAAAAAATAATCAAAATCGGAGTAAAAACTACAGTTAAATGGTGATTTTTCGTTTATAACCGTCGAAAAGGTTTGTCCCCTTACATAATCTCTGAATGTTTGTTTTTAGCAATTTTTTACGTAAGCGATCTCGAAGCATATACAAACAAGTTTGACGGTTGGATCGTTGAAATTAGTTTCGTACCATGCGTATCCCATCAAAATGATAGATTCACTAAAACTTAGAGTTTATTTATACTTTCATTAAGTATAACATAATATTTTGTGGTATCCACTAGTGTAAATTTTTTAAATTGAAGATCGAATTCATTCATTGTATTCATATAGGATCAAGGAGTGTAGCTATAAAAAATCATCAAAATCAGAGTTAAAATAACCGTTAAATCGTGATTTTTCATTTATAACTGTAAAAAAGGTTTGTCCCATTACTTGATTTTTGAATGTTTGTTTTTTGTGATTTTTTGCATATGCGATCTCGAAGCATATATAAACAAGTTTGATGGTTGGATCGTTGAAATTAGTTTCGTACAATGCGTATCCCATCAAAACGATAGATTCACTAAAACTTAGGGTTTATTTATACTTTCCTTAAGTATAACATAAGATTTTGTTGTATCCACTAGTGTAAATATTTTAAATTGAAGATCGAATTCATTCATTGTATTCATGTAGGATCAAGGAGTGTAGCTGTAAAAAATCATCAAAATCGAAGTTAAAATAACCGTTAAATCGTGATTTTTCGTTTATAACTGTCGAAAATGTTTGTCCTGTTACTCGATCTCTGAATGTTTGTTTTTTGCGATTTTTTTCGTATGCGATCTCGAAGCATATACAAACAAGTTTGACGGTTGGATCGTTGAAATTGGTTTCTAGAATGCGTATCCCATCAAACCAATAGATTCACTAAAACCTAAGAGTTTATTTATACTTTCATTAAGTATAGCATAAGATTTTGTTGTATCCACTAGTGTAAATATTTTAAATTGAAATCGAATTCATTCATTGTATTCATATAGGGTCAAGGAGTGTAGCTGTAAAAAATCATCAAAATCGGAGTTAAAATAACGTTAAATCGTGATTTTTCATTTATAACTGTCGAAAAGTTTTGTCCCGTTACTTGATCTTTGAATGTTTGTTTTTTGCGATTTTTGGCGTGCGTGATCTTGAAGTATATACAAACAAGTTTGAAGGTTGGATCTTTGAAACTAGTTTCGTAGAATGCGTATCCCATCAAGTTGAATGGTATATATTTTTATTAAGTAGCTTTAAATTTATTTATTTTGTACGTATAACACTTAAGAAATTAAATGGTATATATATTTATTAAGTAGCTTTAAATTTATTATTGTAGTTCGGATCGGGTTTTTGTTAGAAAAATATATTATTGTGCATTTTATGCATTAGTTGGTGCGTCGCACAAAAACAATTTGCGCGACGTGTTTATTCTGTCGCCCAAACACTCTTTGCGTGACGTATTGGTTGGTGCGTCGCGCAAAGTATGTTTGCACGACGAATACATGCGTCGCGCAAGTTGTTAAAATTTTGGCGGTCCACTTGAAAAAAATAGGCGCTGTTTTTAAATTTTTCCTAAATTACTCATAATGGAGGCGCAATTGGAAGAGTCCAGACACTACCCTCTCTCTCACTCTGTCTCGCTCTTCTTTCCCACTCCGTTAGACGAAGACAAAGACGAAGGAAGACGACAACCACTTCACACCCATCTGCTCCTCATCCGCTCCAACCTCAGTCGAAATTCTCGCTGTTTCCTTGATTCTAAAGGTCCTTTCACATCTTTCTCTCTCAATGTTTTTCTTTTTACTTTAATCGTTTGACATAAGATAATTAGGGTTTTATTTGGTGAGTGTTAGAATGACCAATACGTTCTTCCACTATTTTGTGACGAAGAAATTCTGATGGGGTCAATTGTAAAGAAGGGGTTGCAGCAGTACTTGCTTCAGCTTCAGCATCACCCAGAACCAAGGTCAAATTCTATGCCTTTTATCAAATTATCAGTCTCACTTTTATGCTGGGATATCTTGATTTCCTCTGTTTTCGATATTAAAACCCTGTTTGGTTCCCGAGAAAGTACAGGAAACCCCCAAAGATTGATTTTTTTTTTGTATGTCTAGATTGCTTTCTCATCTGAATTTTTTCAAAGATGATGTATTTTCAGCTCATATTCCTTAATTATGATTAGTAGTTAATTAGTTTTTTGAGCTGAATAATATGAGTGTAACAAGTTGTTAATTGGGACATTTTTTGGTGATCTTCATTTCGTTTGATATCCGAACAGGCAATTACTGTTTGGGTTAATATTTGAACTTTGGGCCTAAAGGAAGGAGAGCCGAAAAGAACTAAAGTGAAGAGACTTGCCTGAGGCCCATCACTAAGCTCAGTCATCCATCCCAAGACAATATGACGGCTCCTCATTAATACAAAGGCTATATGCTTACAAGAGAAGTGACAACCGATGGAAATCAACCTACTCTCAGCCCAAAAGCACTTTCTAATGGCAAAACAAGTAAAATGATATGATGACTCACTGAAGTGCTTTCGGGCAAAGCTTGCAACTGCCAAGGCAAAATGCCTATAAAAGGGAAGACATGGCTCAAAGACAAGGACAATCAACCAATCAAACAAACAAGCATACAAACTCTGCTCTCAAGCCAGTTCGTACCTTCCAACCCCTTTTTAGCAATAGTTCCCTTAGAAATACATCTTTTGTCCAGTGTAAAAGCTCTACTACCCTCCCTAGATGCTGTAGTATCGATTCCCACGTGTAAATTTGTTCACCATCCGTCATCTTTTAGCACTCAACCCTCTGTAACCACAAAGAAAAGAGACTGCAAGACGTTCCACCTTGCCCGACAAGGTCAAATCTTACCTGACTCTTTTTGTCTTGTCTTTCAATTAGTAGATCTGGTATTATAATGTATTCACCAGTTTGTATTCAAGTCGTTTCCAGTCATTCGATGATCAGAAGTTTCATTGGTTCCCAGATCTGGTTCATTTAGTGGTTTTTACTGTCATGAAATACTAAATGGGAATTAAACCTATGACTTAATCAGATCTGCACTTCCCTCTAAGCATACATGATAACAAACCCATCCACGATAATCCTTTGATAACAAGAAGTCTGAGTAACTTGGGGCGCAAGTAATCGACTTAAACACACTTGTTCTACATGTGCCATACTGAGATGATAGTGGCACACCTTAGCACTTAGTTAGTTTTGATTGCGAGCCTCAAGGCTTATACCTAAGGCCCAATAAAGGCACTTTTCAGAACTAACTATGTCCTCATCTTACAGCCTTTCAACAAGCAGGAGCCCGACAACCAACCAAAGTGCCAACTCCTCGGGGAGCTATGTGCTCGAGCCAATGACCCTTCCCAACGAAATTCCTGCCCGAATATAGTTTTGGCACACTCGATAGGATCCCAAGCCTTGTATGCCAAGAAGATAAAGGAAAAAGCAAACCTTCAGGTGGAAAACAGAACAAAAACCACCCTTATACATACTGAGATCAAACTGGCAAACCTCCCCAAAGATCTGCAAGAACCTATCCTGAAGGAAAGCCCGACTCCTTCTGAGAAATCAGGAGGAAAGGTCACAAATGAAGACATGCAAGTTACCATGGTAGCTGTGTTAAGAAGCATGAAGAAAATCTCTCTAGAAACCAAAGGGGAAATAAGAAGACTCTGTTCCCTAACAGGGAATCTGTAAAGAAGGTTAGATCTGGAGAACTCTACCCCAGAAAATAATTGTACTAGAAAGATGATGAGAGAAGCCAGCCTTGTGATGGAGCCTATTCCTTTATTTCCTGTGGTTGAGGAAAAGAGGAATAAAGGAAAGAACAAAGAAGGATCTGGAGTGGATCAGCCAGTGTTAGAAGAAATCAGAGAACCAGAGTTGCTCGACCCCTTCTTATTTTCATTGGATAATAGGGGGCAGTGCGGGCCAGAAATAAAGAAGTATGGAATGCCTCAGCTAATTGGAGAATGCAATGGGAAGGGAGAGCCCGCAACTACAGACAAACACCCTCCTTATAGGCCACCCCCTCCTTATAGGCCACCACCAATGGCTAATAAGGGAGGGGATGTTAAGTGGAGACAACCCGAATCAAAGAAAGAAACCTCATCAAGCAATGATCGTAGCCCGAAAGGGGAGCTTTTTACACCCCACATAATAACGCAGCCAATCAGCAACTCAGAGATGAGTTGGCTGAGTTAAGAAGAATGGTGGTGAGAAATGCTCAGCCACAAGCTCGCTCGCTGTGTAAGATCACCTATCAGAAGCCCTACCTTGAGTTCATTGATGAGCAGAATCCCTTTCCTCTTAACTTCAAGATGCCTGCATTCCCAACATTCAGCGGGGAAGATAATAATGTGTCCTCTAAGGATCAGATATTCAAGTTCTCCAACCATTGTGTGGCTTTTGAAATACCCCCATTTTACAAAAACAAGTCTAGACTTCATCAAATGGAGTTCGAAAGGATGGAGCCAGAAGAGAATGATGGTTGTGGAAAAGATGGAGCTGATATGTGTGCAACAGAAATGATCACTCCCTTCAAACCTTTGATAGTGAAGGGATTGGTCCAACCGGTTAAAGACCAGAAGGTGGTCATGAATGATGGTGGATTTGTGCCAATGAAACCCCCCAAGTATCGAAGTTATTTCTTCGATCTAACCAAGGCAGCAAAAATCTATGATGAGTTGGTGCGGGCAAGAGTGATTGTGCCCGACAGCACCAAAAAGCTGCCTAAGCCAGAAGAACTAAGAGGGAAAAAGTATTGCAAGCTGCATTACACTTTTAATCATTTCATAACCAACTGGGTCCAGTTTAGAGATTGAATACGAGACCTCATTGTCAAAGGGAAGCTATTGATGGAAAAACCTCAGGCCAACATGATGATCGACACGGATCCCTTCCCAGAAGCCCCAATAAACATGATCAACTTGACATGGGTTGAAAAAGGGAAAAGGAATGCCTCATGGGAAGTAAGGGCGAAAATGGGGCAAGTTGATAGGGCAACTGAATGAGCTATCAAGTTGCCCAAGAAGCCCAAAGCAACCGTAGTCAAAAGAGTGGTGTTGTACAATAATTGTCAATGTGAATGTGAGTTGGAAGTGCCGGCATTAGGAGCCCTTATTGATCAGGAGTTGATCAGAAGAAGTGGAAAAGAAAAACAAGAAATCTGCATGAACATCATACGGGAAGTTGAGAAAGAAACCTCCAGGAATATCTTCCAAAGGTTGGGATGAGACTCTCAACCAAAGGGCTTGTCAGAAGTGTTCGATAACTATGAAGCTTCTAAAGCAGTGGACGATAGAGAAGCCAAAGCACCAAGATGGGTAGAAGTGAGGCCACCCCAACCATGCTATGACGATGGAGATGTTAGAAGAAGGGAAAAGATAGTGAATCCAATCACTAAGAAGAATCTTGCCAGACTTGGGCGGAAGTGGTGTGTAGTCGGAAAGGATGGGAGACCCATCAAAGAAATGGGAGCCTCTATGATCATGAGGGTCCAGAGGCAACACAAAGCCCATATGAATTCATTAAAAGTCCCCACTACCTCTGAAACCTCTGAAAACGTGAAGTTTGAGAATGTACCTCATGGGGGAAGAAACCAACTTCAGTGGAAGAGTAAAAAAGAGGTAGAGAAAGTTAATAGCAAAACCAAAAGGGAAAGGGATCATGTGCCACAAAATTCGTATCCAGGAAAGTATAGAATCCTGAAGAGAGCTTAAAGAGATATGATGATGATGCCAACGCCAAGATGGAGCCCAGAACCCATTTGTTTTGGAACTATCTCGCCAGAGAGAGGAATGACCCCACCATTGCTAGTTGATACTCTCTGCGAAAGCCTAGTGCAGGTGCAAAACTTTGGCTTGACTCGAGAAGAAGGGTTGCCCGAGCTAATGTTGCCAGAAGAAGCACATGATTGGTTAGATGAGTTCATGAACCATATTTAGGGTCAAGAAGAAGGACTTACCTAGACCCAGCAACTTCCACGTAAACATGACGTATGTTTTATCTGCCATGTTTTGTGCTAAGCCTGATCAACCTGCCATAATGGAGGGAGATTACTTGGCGACAAGACCCATGATGGCATATGTTAGTGTTGAAGAAGCGGGAAAAGATGAGTCGTGTAGAGTAGGTGTGCCCGAACCTGCAAAGAAAGAGCCCGAAAGAATGTACTCTACATGATGGTCTTCAGTCGCCCAAATTTGACCATGGCCAACCATCCCAAGCCTATTTATGTAACTGCTCATTTGGAGGGAATACCTTTCAAAAAGGTTTTGATCGATATAGGGGCTACAGTCAATGTGTTGCCATACAAGCAGATGAAGATGATGTGTAGAAATGAGGAAGATCTCATCCCCACAGATTTAACAGTTTCTAGTTTTTCTGGAGCCATCACTAGAACTTATGAGATACTGCCTTTGGAGGTTGACTAAGGCTCAAAGCAAATCATGCTAGCCTTTTTCGTGGTGGACAGCACTTCCACTTGTGGAGCTTTATTGGGCCGAGATTGGATTCATCAGAGTCTCTTGGTACCCTCTACCCTACATCAACAAATAGCAGTTTACCATGAGGAATGAACTATGCGACCAGGATTCTGGGAGATGGTGGAGGCTGAGTCACGACCATTCCTCCCCACAGCTAATGTTGCAGAAGCCAACTTCTACAATCCCAGTTTTGGGATTCTTCAATGTTCAAAAGCTGATAAGAACTGCCACCCGACTATGGTGACGGCCCAAAAGCTTCTGGAACAAGGGCTGCTCCTCACCAAGGATGAATGGGATAGACCCCATATCATCCCAACTCCTCAACACCAGTAATGTCAGAACAGAAGAAGAGGGACTAAATGGTTGCAGTCAGGTCCTTAATAAAAAGACTGTTGGTGTATGAGAGAGAAAGAAAACAAGAGAGGGAGAACTCGGCCAAGGAAGAAAAGGATTGGAATAGAAAGGCTTCTAGTAGCCAGAATGGAGAAGAAGAAGAGAAGTTTTTTGGAGAAATCAACCTTAAGAATGGTGCTTTTAAGACAAGATCGGGCAAATTTGGAGGGGAATCCGCAAAAACATCCAGTTAATGTTAAGTTTTTTTTCCAACTTTACAAAATGTGAGGGATGGTTATCGAGGGGGTTTAAGCAAGTTGGAAAGGGTGGAGATAAACTACTGCTGCTAAAATTCAAAACAAAAACAAGTTAAAGTTGGAAAGAGAATTCATTTCATGAAGAGATTACAGAAATCCTAGCCTAACAATTTTACATCTTCGGCTAGGGCAACTATTCTAGAGAAGTAAGTTTGCATGATGGTGAAAATTCGACCTGGTTCTCCTAGACACATGTTACTATTCATAAGTTGGTTCTCGAAATCCTCAACATCTTGAGAAATCTTCTCCATTTCTTCTATTTTCTAGGACATATGGTTGATAAGGGTCATTTTCTCGGCTTTAAGTGAGGACAGCTTCTCTTCCAAATGCTGGATCTCCGAATCGACCACTGCAATCCTTTCTTCCATCACTGACCCTTCTTCCACCAACTGTCGAAGAATGGCTGTATTCTTCACATGTTTTTCCTGACACTACTACAAAACCATGTGTTAGTGTCGCTATGATAACCGACAAGAAACGTATATTACTGTCAGATTTTAAGAAAAATCCAACAAAAAATGGATGCAGTGGCGGATATAATAAGCGACAGAATTACCAGCGTCAGGAAATGAATTTTCCGACAGAAAATACGCTAAAATCTACAGAAATTGTGTCGGATATAACCGACAGAGAATATATTAATAATGAATAAATAAGAGCATTCTCTGTCGGCTAAAACCGACAAAAAATACTAAAACGGACAGAACTTGTGTTGGATATAACCGACAGAGAATTTATTAATAATGAACAAATAAAAGCATTCTTGTCGGATAAAACCGACATAAAATAAATTAATAATAAAAAAAATATAAACCACTTTCTGAATCATTTCTTTCCCTTTCAAGTTAGCCTCCTCTTCATTCACTGCATTATCCATATTCAACCTATGTTTCAAATCCTTCATCTCTAATGACAACATGTTTGACAGGGGAAGAATTTGTATGGGCACACCAAAACTATCACGGTTACTAGAATTCAAACTAATAGATTTCCTCTTCGAAGCACTTGAATCCTCCATCTGTGCTGCAATGTGATCAAACCCTCCATCTTTCGGATCTTCCTTGACACTCAAGATGGAGTTAGTCTTTGAAAAACCTAATCAAACATGAAAAAGAAAGTGAGACCTTTAATAGGTAAAAAGTATTAGGGATTGCATTCACAATGGAGAAAACAACCAGACCTGTAAACTTCTCAACAAAAATAGCAATTTATTATTGAGCGGGATTTTACGGATGATGCCAAGCTAACCGAAAACAATCCTATATGCAATACCAGGAGTATAAGCTGCATTTCTGACAAGAAAACAGTAATACAATGCTACAAAGATGCCTTATCTACCAGTGCGTATGATACGACATCATAATTCAAATTTATTCATCAAAATTACCTACAACAACAGTTCATCCTGTATCAAATTCAATCCCTAAGTTATCTCAAAATTTGAAAAATTCTACTCAAAGGCACTAATCTGCATACTAAAAACTGAATAAAACAATTATTCAAGCAATCAAATCATCAATTTTTCCCCCTTGGACCTTAAACTTCATACGAAATATCTAAAAGCTTCTACCACTAAATTAAAAGAAACTCAGATGGGTAAAAACAATTACCAAGCCAATAAATTCATCTGCTAATCACCAGCAGCACAGATTGAGCTAAATTTAGATTAACCATCAAGTACCTGAAGTGGGTTTGTCTGATTAAGTGGCTTTTCCTGCAACTCAATCTTGTTCTTCCTTTTCTTCTTGGTTTTTGCTTTACTGTTGGAATTACCAGAACAGGGAATCATCATCCAACCCATGTTTTTATATCTAATGTTTGAACTGGAAGTAAATGAGGAGAGAAGAGAAGGAGAAGGAAATGAGGAGAGGAGAAAAGGGGGAAGGAAGGGGGAAGGGAGAAAGCACCAGCGCAAGAAAGCAATGGAGGGGTTTTATTTTAGAAAATTTTCATTACCGTTGGTTAAAACCGACATAAACATTTTTTAAAATAAAAACTGACAGAAAATTTTCATTACTGTCGGTTATAACCGACTGAAAAAAATGGCGGCAAAATTCCCTCCCAAAATTTTAAATTCCCTCTCAAAATTTTAAATTCACCCCCAAAATTTTGTTACGATTTAAAAAAATAAAATAATAATTGTTTAGTTTAATAAATAAATAAATAATATGTATTTAAATATAATACGTTTTTAAAAATTAAATAAACAATTATTTGGTTTAATAGATAAATACCCATGTAAAATATGCGATAAAGAAATAAAAAGATAATTGTACAATGAAAATGTCATCACACAAACTAAATATTGTCTAATTAATACTTGAAAAACATAAATAAAAATTTAGCACAAATTATTTTTCCCACTTCAAAATTTAGGCAAATTTAACGGAGATATGCATTATATGAAACTAGTTTCCAGGATCTAACTGTCAAACTTATTTGTAGATACTACAAGATCGCATACGTAAAAAATCGCAAAAAAAAAAACATTCAGAGATTAGGTAACGAAACAAAAGTTTTCGACGGTTATAAACGAAAAATCACAATTTAACGGTTATTTTAGCTTCGATTTTAATGATTTTTTACAGCTACACTCCTCGACCCTATAAGAATGTAATGAATAAATTTGATCTTCAATTTAAAATATTTACAGTAATGGATACCACAAAATCGTGTTTTATACTTAATAGAAGTATAACATTAACTCTTAAGTGTTTATTTAATCTACTGTTTTGACGCGATACACATTCTACGAAACTTTTTTCAATGATCTAACCATCAAACTTGTTTGTACACACTTTGAGATCACATACGTAAAAAATCACAAAAAACAAACATTCAGAGATTAGGTAACAAAACAAAAGTTTTCGATGGCTATAAACGAAAAATCACAATTTAACGGTTATTTTAGCTCTGATTTTGATGATTTTTTACAGTTACACTCCTTGACCCTATAAGAATGCATTGAACGAATTCGATCTTTAATTTAAAATATTTACACTAGTGAATACCACAAAATCTTATTTTATACTTGATGGGGAAGTATAACATTAACTCTAGGTGTTGGTTTAATATACCGTTTTGATGCGATACGCATTATACGAAACGTTTTTCAACGATCCAACCGTCAAACTTGTTTGTGAACACTCTAAGATCGCATAAGTAAAAAATCGCAAAAAACAAACATTCAGAGATTAGGTAACGGAACAAAAGTTTTCGATGGTTATAAACGAAAAATCACAATTTAACGGTTATTTTAGCTTCGATTTTGATGATTTTTTGCAGCTACGCTCCTCGATCCTATAAGAATGTAATGAATGAATTCGATCTTCAATTTAAAATATTTACACTAGTGGATAAATCTTATTTTATACTTAATGGAAATATAACATTAACTCTTAAGTGTTTGTTAAATCTATCAATTTCATAGGATATGCATTCTACGAAACTAGTTTCAACCATCCAACCGTCAAATATGTTTATATATACTCTGAAATAGCATGTGTAAAAAATCGCAAAAAAAAAAAACATTCAGAGATTATTCTTGTGACCTTCCAAAATTTTGCTTTGTTCGTGTCAGTTATATCCGACCCGGACATGAGTGAAAAAAAAAATATTTAAAACATGTGTTTATTTATTTAGTTTTAATCAATATAACATTTTAAAATAATAAAATCAAACATGATAGAGTACACCAGATGTGCATGTGTGTTTATGTGCCAGACAATGTGATTTGTGACGTATTGAAAAAAATTGTTTGAATTTCTTTGTATCTTGCTGCTTGCCTGTGAGGGAGCATAATCCTTATTACAAAAATGGTAGAGCTTTAGATTGTAGTCTGTTGTTATTATTTTATTAGAAAATTCATGGCTCGTGGGAATTAGGTTCATTAGACTTTAGGGTCATGAGTGAAATTTTTTTATTTTAAAATATGTGTTTATTTATTTATTTTCAATCAATATAACATTTTAAAATAATAAAATTTTCATTTCTGTCGGTTATAACCGCCAGAATACTAAAATAATAACCGCTAGAAAGTAAAATAATAAAATAGTCAATTTTTGTCGGTTATAACCGCCACCATTAACTTAAAAACAGCTAGAATCTGTCAAAAATATTTTTTTTTTTAAAAAGATTCAAAAATACTGTCGGTTATAACTGACATGATTTTATTTTATATCCGCCAGGACTTTATGTCAAATATAACCGACATGATTTTTCTAATATCCGCCACTAATTAAATGATGTGTCAGATATAATTTATCCGACAAGATTTTTCTAATATCCGCCACCATCATCCGCCACCTAAAGCTAATATTGTAGTAGTGTGAAAGCACTTCACTCTATTGGATGCCCGCTCTGCCTTATGGTGCTGATCCCTTAATGCCCGCAAATTCTCAAAGAAACTCATAAAAGACTCATATTGAGCCTTGGGCAGCAATTGAGCTCTGTAAAGCTTAATAACAGCATTTTCTGCGTTATAAAGAATCTTAAGACTGAAAGAAGCTGTGAAGTCCCTTTTCATCCAATCCTTGAAGATTTGACAAGCATTTTGGAGAAGATGAGACTCATAGGATGTTGGAGGTGATTGCAGTTTAGTCTTGATTTGCCCGAACTTCTTTACCAGGTCAGGCAAGGACAATGCTGTTGAAGTTAGGGGCAAGTCTCTAACATCTTGAACCGTGACAGTAGGGGCGACCTCAGTTAAAAGAGCAGAAAAGATCTCAGGAGCAGGAGCATGAGCAGGAATGGAAGTAGCTGCTGCTGCAGTAGTTTTGGCTCGCTTCTTCTCAGGCTTAGGGATAGAGATCCCTGTGACTCCAGGGACTAGAGAAGGATGTGGAAGATCTCTCTTACGCACCAAGCGCGGTGGAGATTTGCCTAAGCCCTATCCAGAATCCTGTTACAACCAAGACAAACATATTGAGAGAAAAGTTTACAAATCAAAGGAAGACAAGGTACGGAAAGTTAATATACCTGAGTTAAGCCTGGAGCCTGCCATTCGGGCTAAAAAAATGCCGGTGCAACCTATCAAAGAGTAATGAACGCCATTTTTCATGACTTAATTGGCCATAGAATGGAAGTATATATTGATGACATCGTGGTGAAGTCTAAAACTGAAGAGCAACATCTATGGGACCTTAGATAAGCCTTAACAAGAATGAGGATCCATAAGCTAAAGATGAATCCAAAGAAGTGTGCATTTGGGGTAAGATCGGGCAACTTTTTGGGATTCATTGTTCATAAAAAAGGGGTGGAGGTCGACAAAAACAAAGCTCGGGCAATAACGAAGTTACCTCATTCCACTAATAAAGTACAACTGCAAAGGCTGCTAGGGAAAATCAACTTCTTGAGGAGATTCATTGCTAACTTGGCGGGCAAGATCCAGCCGCTAACTCCTCTGCTAAGATTAAAAGACAAAGAAGAGTTTGAATGGGGCCCACCACACCAAGAGGCTTTCGATAGCATAAAGATTTACTTGGCCTCTCCACATGTGCTCATGCCACCTCAAAGAGGGAAGCCTTTAAAGCTTTATATTTCTGCCTCTAAAAAGTCAATAGGAAGCTTGTTGGCTCAAAACAATGAAGGCGAGAAGAACAAGAAATATACTACCTCAGTAGAATCCTTACTGAGGTAGAGACTAGATATACTTCAATGGAAATATTATGCCTGGCTCTATTCTTCACTGCATGCAAGCTAAGGCACTACATGTTACCTTGCCACATCCATATCATTGCCAAGACAGATGTGATTAAGTACATGCTGTCAAAACCAATGCTAACTGGGAGAATTGGAAAGTGGATTCTAGCACTATCAGAGTTTAGCTTTCAATATGTACCTCAAAGAGCAATCAAGGGACAAGCAATTGTAGACTTCTTGGCCGAGCACCAAGGGTCTCAAGAAGATTATCAACATCCATTCTCCCAGTTAGCGTTGGCTGAGCACCAAGGCTTTGTTCAGGAACTCTGGAAGTGGCTAGTGTGTAGATCCCGCCAAACAAAGCCTTCTCCGGCAGAGATGAGTGGGTCCAGCAAGAGATAAAGAGAGTAGCTAGCCTCTGGATCACTCATTGGAAATTATGTTTTGATGGTTCTTGCACTTAAAATGCTGCTGGAGCTAGGATCGTCATCATTGATCTTAGGGGTACTCACCATTGGTATTCTTTCTTCCTGGATTATCAAGAGACTACCAACAATCGGGCAGAATATGAGGCGTTGATAATTGGCCTAGAAATCTTGATAGAATTTGGGGCAACTGAAGTTGAGGTATTCGGTGATTCAGAATTGGTGATCAATCAGTTGAATGGAGAATACAAGTGCAGACACATCACCATGGCATGTTACTACTTAGCATTTACACAACTATTGAGTTATTGTGGTACGAAATAATCAATCAGCCATATCCCTCGAGAGTCAAACGCGATTGCCATTGAAATGGTACAATTAGCTTCGGGAACACATATCCAAGAAAGGAAATTTGAAGGGGATATAGAGGTTCAGAGAAGGAATCTCCCTTCTATTTTTTAGAAAGGATTTAGCCTAGATGTGTTAATCGAAGAAATAGAGATAGAAGATTGGAGGACACCTATCCTTTAGTATTTGAAAGATCCATCATTCCCCACAAGTAAGAAGAATAGACAGCAAGCAACTAAATATGTCTTGTGGTATAAATCGATGCTAAGGAAGACTCCAGATGGACTGTTAACTGAAATGCTTAGGCTAGGAAGAATCAACGAGGATAATGGCCGAAGTACATGAAGGAATCTGTGAAGCACACCAGGTTGGAACTAAGATGAGATGGATGCTTAAAAGATATGGCTATATCTGGCCCGAGATGTAGAAAGACTGCAAAGCTTATGCTCGAGGGTGTGAGGAATGCCAAAGACATGAACCACTCCAACATGTGCCCTCAATACCTTTGAACCTCGTGGTCAAGCTTTGGCCCTTTAGAGGATGGGCAATGGATTTCATCGGGCAAATTCACCCAGCCTCTAGCAAATGAGACACTTTCATAATTGTTGCAACATATTACTTTACCAAATGGGTAGAAGCTTCAGCTGTGAAGATTATCACCTCAACCGTGGTCAAGAAGTTCATTGAAACCAAGATTCTACACAGGTATGGGGTGCCCGAGATAATTGTCACATATCGCGGGCCATCTTTATTTCAAGGGAAGTAGAGGAATTTGTAAGTACGTTCAAAATAAAGATGACTCAGTCTAGTCCTTACTATCCTCAATCAAATGGTCAAGCAGAAGCTAGGAACAAAGTCTTGATAAACATTATCAAAAGAATGGTGGCAGATAGTCCAGAGAAGTGGCATGCGAAGTTGGGAGATACTTTGTGGGCTTACAGAACTTCTAAGAGGGCAACAACTGGAATTACTCCTTATGCTCTAACCTTCGGGCATGATGCTATACTCCTTATGGAGATAAATGTGAATTCTGTTAGGATTCAGAGCCAATTCGGGCTACACAGTGAGGAGTACATTCAGGCTATGTGTCAAGAAGTTGAAGATCTAGATATAGCCCGAATTGAAGCTCTAGATAAAATCCAAGAGGGGAAGAGAGCTACTGCCCCAGCATACGACAAGAAGGTGAAATTGAAAACCTTCACAGAATGGGAGTTAGTATGGAAAGCAATTTTGCCTTTAATAGCTCAGATTAGATGTTTTGGGAAGTGGAGTCCGACTTGGGAAGGTCCTTTCATTATCAACCGAGTATTGGATAAAGGAGGATTTTACTTGATAGCTTTGGAAGGAAGATTGTAGAGAAACCCAGTCAATGTTAAGTTTTTAAAGAAATATCACCCAACCTTGTGGGATGTAAGGGATTATTACATTGAGGAAGTTTAAAAAATTATAAGGGATCCCAAAGTCAGTTTATATGCTCATCATAGCCAAACTTCAAGGAGGAAATACAAGTTAAAGAAGATTGAAGAAGCCATTTTCATTTCATCAAAGGTAAGTTACATAAGAAACAGATCAATAGTCTTATATCCTTGGCTAAGATAGCTATCCTAAAATGGCTAACTAAGCTTCAGCGTCTTCAACTCCAACATTTACTTTCTTGACTTCTGCAAATCTTTTAGTAAGGCTGTTTGGTACGGATAGTTACTCATTCTACCTCTTAATCACGGAAAATACTTCTGTAGTCCTTGACTCCGTAGCAATGCTTTCTCCTATAAGTTCAAACAAAGTTTTGGCCGACAAAATCGGGGTAGTTGATCCTGAAGCATACACCTATGATGATGAAGTGATCAAGAAAGCAGAAGCTATGGGGAAGTCTTGGCTTATGGAGATCAGTGCAAGAGAAGATAGCTTTATATTCATAGGAAGAATCTACCGGTGCGATTAAAATAGCTTGGCTACTCCTCGATGTCACTGAGGTCCATGCAGGTCCTAATGAGTATACTCCTCATTCCTCGGAGAAAAGAAAAGTCTACAGACCTACCCGAGGACAATGAAGGCCATTAAGCAAGGGGCGCATGGTGGAAATCCCGTTACTAGTTTCGCATGAAGATTGGGTTCGAACAACTTTGGGTACCATCGGGAAAGTTTGAGGAAAAGATGAGGAAAGTTGAGATTAGGGAGCAAGAATTGAAGAATTAAGGAGGCAAGAGCATACTAGAATTTCTGGAAATTCGAAGGCTCGAGATGGCTTTGGATCTTTGCTGAATGGATTAAGCGAGGATTATATAATGAGGCAATTAATTGACGTCAGAGTTTGTGGGTTAGTGCAAAGGTTTCAGTTAACCAATCGTTGCTTTAAAGTGGTGCGAGTTCCGAGTGAAGGCGTGGGAGGCTATTTAATCATTATTAGCGTCTTGGCCGCAGACTCAACAATGATTAAAGGGGGCACTGTTTGGGTTAATATTTGAACTTTGGGTCTAAAGGAAGGAGAACCCAAAAGAACTAAAGTGAAGAGACTTGCCCGAGGCCCACCACTAAGCCCAGTCATCCATCCCAAGATAATATGACGGCTCCTCATTAATACAAAGGCCTTATGCTTACAAGAGAAGTGACAACCGATGGAAATCAACCTACTCTCAGCCCAAAAGCACTTTATAATGGCAGAACAAGTAAAAAAAGATGATGACTCACTGAAGTGCTTTCGGGCAAAGCCTGCAACAGCCAAGGCAAAATGCCTATAAAAGGGAAGACAAGGCCCAGAGACAAGGACACTCAACCAATCAAACAAACAAGCATACAAACTCTGCTCTCAAGCAAGTTCGTACCTTTCAACCCTTTTTTAGCAATAGTTCCCTTAGAAAAACATCTTTTGTCCAGTGTAAAAGCTATGCTACCCTCCCTAGATGCTGTAGTATCAATTCCCTCGTGTAAATTTGTTCACCATCCGTCCCTTTTTAGCACTCAACCCTCTGTAACCACAAAGATAAGAGACTGCAAGACGTTCCACCTTGCCCGACAAGGTGAAATCTTGCCCGACTCTCTTTGTCTTGTCTTTCAATTAGTAGATATGGTATTATGATGTATTCACCAGTTTGTATTCAAGTCATTCGATGATCAGAAGTTTCATTGGTTCCCAGATCTGGTTCATTTAGTGGTTTTTATTGTCATGAAAGACTAAATGGGAATTAAACCGATGACTTAATCAGATCTGGACTTCTACCCTCGAAGCATACATGATAACAAACCAAAAGTCCTTGACATCAAGGCATAGAAAAGAACTTAATGTGGACTTAACTCATCCATGACAATCCTTTGATAACAAGAAGTCCGAGTAACTTGGGGCGCAAGTAATCGACTTAGACACACTTGTTCTACATCTGCCATACTGAGATGGTAGTGGCACGCCTTAGCACTTAATTAGTTTTGATTGCGAGCATCAAGGCCTAAACCTAAGGCCCCATAAAAGCACCTTTCAGAACTAACTCGGTCCTCCTCTTGCAGCCTCTCAACAAGCAGGAGCCCGACAACCAACCAAAGTGCCAACTCTCGGGGAGCTGGGTGCTCGAGCCAGGGACCCTTCCCAGCGAAATTCCTGCCCGAACAATTACAACGGGGGTTTTGTCAACGATCAGTGACGTAGTGTCGCAGAAGGTCACCAGCATTCAGAAACTTCAGATACGACGGCTCCTTCTCAAAGTGGTAAGGTCCATTAGGATTCCGTATCGACGATTTTATGAAAGTTTGTATCTGTGATCTGTGTATGTGTGCATACTGTATATGAAAGAAAGAGTGATTTTTGAAAGTAGTAAAGTTGGTTTAAACTCGTTGTTCGATCATTTGAACCTAATGTTATGCTTTTGTCGAAAAAGATGTCTACTAGCATTTGCTATGAAACTGAAGTGTTTGTAGATTCACTTTCTCGCAGATGTTCGATCATGCATTCTATTTGAGAAACATTGTCAAACTAATTTCTCTCCCACTCCGTTAGATGAAGACAAAGACGACAGAAGACAGCAGCCACTACCCACCCATCTGCTTCTCCTCCGCCCCACCCTCCTTCGGAATTCCTCTCCGTTTCCTCAATTCGGAAGGTCCCTTCGTATCTCTCTCTCAATGTTTTGCTAGGTCCAGATTTCAATTTTAGTTTGTGTAATTAGATTTCAATTTTAGGTACATCAAAATCGGAATTCAGATTTCCATTTTAGTTTGTGTAATTAGATTTCAATTTCTGGAAATAGGTTGCTGTAAAATTTATGGGGTAGTAGAATTTGGTATGCTGTAAAGTGTTTCTTGATATTATGAATTTCTGGAAATAGGTTGCTGTAAAATTTACAGATGTTCGTTTTGTGAATTGGGTGTATGAATGATTTGTGGGTTTTGGTTTTGCAGGAGGAAGCTTGGGATGTGGGGAAGTTGCGGCATCGGCGGCTTGCAAATTTGATTGGGTATTGCTGTGATGGGGATGAGAGGCTGCTTGTTGCTGAGTACATGCCTACCGATACTTTGGCTAAGCATTTGTTCCACTGTATGTCAAACAAAATCTATCTTTATTTACTATTCGTCTTTCGACTTCACCTGGTTTATTAAGAATGCTATTTTTAGCTCAGCTTCTAAGATTTCTCAGTGACCCTTTTGTGAAGTACCTCTAAATATATAGCTTTTTAACAAGCAAACATTGAAATGCAAGATGGTTTTGACATTAGTTTTCTACAACATGACACGTTCCTATCTAAATGACTTCTGCTTGAGATATGCTGACTTTACTGGTTGTTTATTTACTTTGTAGGAAGGGTCACTCCAGAAAGTGTTGTTTATAGCTTTGGCACCGTCCTACTAGATCTGCTTAGTGGGAAGCACATCCCTCCAAGTCATGTAAGTGAACTGCTATAAATGTGTGGCATCCATATTTTACAGCTAGTGTGTCCTACTCCTTTGCTTACTTATTCAAACTAGAGTCTTTAGTGTTGTACTAAAGTCATGTTGGAGTGTGTCAACTTGTAATTGTTTGCTCAAAGTTGAAGTTAATTGATTACAAATAATCTTTAGTGGATCTGTTTATACTAAACTTGTGTAGTTCAAAAATAAATATTAAACAACGTGGTACTCCTTTTGTTTCGTCTATAATGGCTCTGTTTGATAGCTTATTTCAAAGTATTTGGTATGGTATTTATTACAGCTTGTGTATTCGTTTCATGCCAACTACTCCATTTTGATGATGCAATTTACTTTGGATTTACAGCTTGTGTATATAAGGACAGGTCGCCCTGACGGAGGAAGTGGAAACCCTAAAAGATAAGATTGTGGCCCAAGAAGCAGCCCAGGATGCTCAGGAAGCCCAAATTGTTGCTTAGTTTTCGGCCAAGGACGAGAAGATGAGCATGATCTTACAGGCCTTACAGATGTCCGGCCTCCAAATCCCGATGCCAACACCTGATCTTACGGACCTTATAGATGTCCGGCCTCCAAATACCCAGTAGCCTAATGTATCAAACCTAGAAGACTACTTGTTGTAGTTTTTTCATTTTTGTTCGGACATCTTGTATGTACATTTTCATATATTTTATAATTAAATAATTTTTCTTGGTTTATTAATTATTGTTTAGAATTTAATTACAATATTTATTAAAAATTCAATAAAAAATATTTTTGCCAAAAAAAAAAAAAAAAAGGTCGCGCGACGCATGTTACTTCTTCGTAGCTCAAACCCTGTTGTCACTGCCTTGGCGTGACGGTTGGTGTGTGACGAAGATTCGTTGGGCTAATTTTTGCGCGACGGTGTTTGACTTTGCGCGACGAAGGACATGCGTCGCACAAAGTGTTTTTTGTACTAGTGATTGCAGATAAATCTGAAACTTTACAAACTTTTGCTTTTGTAATACTTGTATAGGAGTTGGTTTGTAATCCTGCCGCCTGAGCAGAACAATGGCAACCTTGAATAAGAACAATGTAATACCTCAAACCAACGAGATCAAGGAAGCCTTCAGTGAATTGGTCTAGAATTGCATCCACTGTTGGGCAATCAAATTTTACCACAAACATCATATTCTGGTTGGCCTTCTGCATTTTGCTGTTATCCATTTTGTTGTTTCTACATTATTACTTCAGAATTAGACCATAAGGAGGTAGACATTAAGAAATAAGGATGAAGAATTTACTAAAAATTACAAAAATATTAGGGAATAGTATTTCCAAGAACTTACAATTAAAAAAATAAATAACAGACTGATAACTCATTGGTCTCAAGTCTATTGCTTTCGCTTGTAGAATAGAAGTTGGAAAGAAGAATGAATTGGTTAAACAATTGACCATCATCAGATTTCAGGTCATATACAGAGTCAATGATTATTTACGAACAATTTAGACATGAAGTTAGACTGATGAAGTAGTCTTCACTGCATGGAATTGTGAGTCCCCCTGTAGGATGATCATATCCAAACTCTTCCTCAGCCTTGTTTAACAAGTCTTGGAACAAAGGGTGGTTCAAATATGATATCGGAATCACAAATCTCTTCTTTTCATCTTCTCCAACATAAACCGCAAAGTGGCCTTTCGGAACCTCAGTACTAGTACTGTCTGCAGCTGATCCATATCTTGCTGAAAGAGTTCTCTGGAGTTTCTGCTTGGCATGAGCTATCCCCATCAACTTGATTCCCATCTTTAGGAATGTTAAATAAACAAATGTACCACGGAGATCAAATCGAAAAGTTTGAGACCTTGAGTGATTAAGTGAGAAATGCGGATTTGGCTTGAATTGGCTTGTTAGTACCTAAATATATAGGGGAGGACTTCAAACCTTCAAATGGATAAAATTGTAAGGTCCCTATTGAGAATGTTGTGAGAAACATATCAGGTGAAGGACTTGGTGAAGTTTCACATGGACTGTGCCTTAATTAGCCAAGATATCCTGCCCTACAGAACTTTAGGAACCAATAAAGAGTGGTGCAAATTGAGGGATATATAGAGTGAGCCCCCTAATGCACGCCTTGTGGGGGCTTCTTCCGAATTTTATTTCAATAATCTTGCCATGGAGATTGTATTTTTCATTCTTTATTGAACGATCATCCTTGTAAGAAAATCAAACAAGTCCAAAACCAATGAGACATATAGGCTAAAAAGTTAAATAGATGAACACGGTATTTCAAGAAAACGCTAAAATGATAACCAATTAATTTAAGTGGTTAATTTTGAACTTGAGTAATTTTTTGCAACGATAATCTTTAAAGAAAGACCTCAAAACTAGACAGTTCAGATCATTGAAATTGAATGAAAAGTAACACCATAAAACAGCCCTTCAAATGAGCATATTTGACGGATATCCCTTAAGTGAACCTATAGAGTCATCTGAGTAATGTTTCAACTAATAAAGCAGAGACCTTTCTGATGCTAGCCATGTTCTTGACATTAGAGGCCAGTATCCAATTAAAGAGGATATTCTGAGTCTGTGACTCATTGTGCATATACTTAAAGCACTGAACTTGGACGTACTTGGGGCTATTCAGTAGCTTTTTTATAGTGACAACCAGCAAATAAGCCTTTTTGTGGTGACAGGCTCCCAAAATTAAGCCAATATATTGGTTGTCTACTTTCTGCTTAGACTTTCCCTTTGGATTCGCTAAACCATTACTTGGGACCCGTCTTGACTCATTCACATGGGATTTGGATCCCATCCGGATACTTTGTGAGGATCTTAGGGATTCTCACACCCTATCATTTCATCATATATTGTGCTGCCATAAATTATTTTGATTTATTTATTTATAATTAAACATAAACAGTGTCTAACGAAAACTGACCGCACGATATACGATGAACGGATAGGATGTGAACATCTCTAGAATCATCACAAAGTGGATCCGGAAAGGATCCTCATCCATTCACATGGACATTCTTGGTGGAGTGAGTAGAGTTGAACCAATCGTATCATCCAAGAAATCTCAACAAGCTTTTCAAATAACAATCTTATCTCATTTCAGATATATGTAAATTTCTCTCTTTTATTTTTTATTTTTTACTTTTTGTAAACAACTGTTTGATGTCCTGTGGTTTATATTGTTTATTATGTACTTGTGAAGCATGTAAAGCCCATACACCAAGTTCTGTCAAATTTTATTGTTTTCTAAGTCATATTTTTTGGTATCATCCATGATATCACAGCTGCACAAGATTCTATTAGCAAGTCCAAAGGTAATTTTATTAGGTTTGTTGTAAATTAAACTGCTTTTAGAAGGGATTAGGAATGCATGAATATTAAAGAAGAGAACTAAATTAACATAAATTTTGTATGTAACATTTTTTGTTGAGGATCATGACTGTAAGTCTGAGACTCGGAAGCCTAATCAACGTCAAATGTAAGTATTGTGGTTTATAGAACGCTGCGGTTTTAAAACAAAGAAATATTTTTGTAAATTAAAAAAAAAAACTAAATTTATTGAGGAAAATTTCTTAGATTAAAATGAAGCCTTGTGTTATAAGCTAAACTGGA
Source organism: Heteromeles arbutifolia (assembly GCA_024362995.1). Lineage (NCBI taxonomy): Eukaryota > Viridiplantae > Streptophyta > Magnoliopsida > Rosales > Rosaceae > Heteromeles > Heteromeles arbutifolia. Next base: position 21,156,709 of record JANCRC010000002.1, read on the forward strand.
ACCATGATTCCTAGTTAGAACTTGAAGCTTTTGACACTTCTGTGTATAAAACCAATGTGATCTTTTCTATTCAGCAATACAAAGCAAGTTTTACAATCCAGGCTATCAAAATGAAATAAGGTATGGGTTTAATTTTACATGTATATAATTTAGTATTTTATCTGGAGTTGTTTTATTGATGGAACGGTGGGGACTCTAGATATTTGTCTTCTTTTACAAATTATTATTTAGTTGTCACTGCAGCATGTGAAGAAGAACCCTGAAAGTCACAATCATCTTGTAACTCTACTTCAGTATCATTTTGCCTTCAGAAACAAAAATTACGTTTTTTTATTTTTCGGAACTTGTTGCAGTCCTATCGGATTAGAAATGTGATTGTGTAAATCTTAGTATATCTAGGAATATCTTGTAGTTACCTATTAGGAGTTGATTACCTATTAAGAGATGTAATCATATAAGGGTAAGGATTCTACCCTTATTACTACTATAAATAAAGTCATAAGGGGGTGATACAACACACACCTCAAGATTAAATCTCTCTCTTGTTGCCGCGCCCCCCTCTCTCTATTCCTTAGATCGCTCAGTTAATTAGGCTTACAACACGTTATCAGCACGCTCTTGCCAAAAGCTAAGGAACTGAAGGATCGTAGGAGGAGGCTATCTTCTACAAATTCAAAGGCTCTTAATCGTTTTGTACCAATCAGGTTCTTCTAAAATAAATTAAGATATTTGATAAAACCTTGAAGCATGAAAACATTCCCCATGATGCATGAACCCCCTATATTTATATTTTCTTCCAATTATATATATCGTATATATGTTCATATATTTTGTCAATATATAATTGTTCATGCATTACGCATATATGCTATGTGGAATTGTGAGTCAAAGAAACAAAATTAATTTATAAGCAATTAGGGTTTTAAACCCTAAATTTCGAAAAAAAAAATTTGGGATTTCATCCTGGCTGAGTCGCGGCACCGCACCGCGCTGCCGAGCTGGCTAGCCTAAAGCCCAACCGTAGCTAGGACGACGTCATTCCGACATCTTGGACCTTCTCACAGCAGCCCTGCGGTCTTGCTGTCATTGAGCATGCAACCAGGCCTCGGCCTGGGTTTGGTTTTAAGCATGGCCCGAAGCCATGAGTCCAAACAGGTAGGCCTATTAAGGCCTTGTTCTAGCACTCGGCCCACAATGCCAGCAGCCATGCTACTGGGCTTTGCTATGTTCGCTGGACCCGGCCCGCAACAAGCTTTGCTTACTGGGCCTTTGCCCCGCACGCACCCAGGCCCGCAGCCCGCGTGCCCAGACGCTAGCCCAAATGGCTGGGCTTGGTTCCCCATGGCCTAAAACGACCCCAGCCTTTGGCTGGACTTCTCGCGCCACACCCAGGCTAGCCTCGGGCTGGGCTTGAGTCCCCACGCACCTTTTGAGGCCCAAACTAGGAGCTTGGGCTACTGGGTTTTTATTTCACACCCCGGCCCGTGGCCTGCAGCCCACTCTCGAGGCCCAAATGCCTATGGGATCTTGCCTTACTCACGGCATCCATGCCCACCGTGTTTGGGCTATGGCGGGCTGGGCTTGAGTCCCATCGCACCTTTTGAGGCCCAAACCAGGAGCTTGGGCTACTGGGTTTTTGTTTCACACCTCGGCCCGTGGCCTGTAGCCCACTCCCGAAGCCCAAATTCCTATGGGATCTTGCCCTACTCACGGCATCCATGCCCACCGTGTTTGGGCTATGGCTTTTTCGAACCAAAGACTAATTTTTAGCATTCTAAATAATTTTAACCCGCATGTTATAATTATTTTTGCTTCTACGATTGACCCCGAATGGTCTCAATCTATTGAATTAATTAAAGTGACCAGCAGTCCACTAATCTGACAATTAATCCAAAATTATTGGCCTGAAGCTCACTTTTTCAATAAATTATTTCGTATCTTTGAACCGTTGACTATCTTTCGTAGTCCCGAAGCACTCACAATTGGGTTTCTAAAGCAATCCACAAATCCACTACACTTTATTGTATATTGTATTCTGTGTTCTTGTAGGTACCCCTATATATGAACTGAAACGTTCATAACTATATCGAACATGTAGTTTCGAATTTAGTGCCTTTGAAACCCGGAGTTTTCATTCAAAACTTACCACGTGAAACCTATAGTTTTCATGCATAAATTAAACCAATACATGTCTAAAGAACCCGAATGTTCTACAATGTATGTCTATGGCTTCCCATATAACTAACCACGTTTTGTTGTACCCTCTGTTTAGGGACATGTCGAACTTGAACTAGCTCGATTTCTCCAAAAGAAACTACTTGAAGTGGGTTCAAGATGTGAAGCTCCACCTTACTACAAAGAATCTTAGAGCTACCATCGAGGAACCAACCGACGATGCACCCGTCAACGAAGCTCAGAAAGCTACTGCTATGATCTTCATCCAAAGACATATCCACGATGCACTGCAGACCGAGTACCTCGCAGAGGAGGATCCCCGTACCCTTTAGCTAGCACTGGTGGATTGCTTTGATCACCAGAAAGACATCTTCTTACTTGAAGCACGACACGACTGGCAGCATTAATGCTTCCAAGACTTTAAGTCTGTGAATGAATACAACTCTGAAGTTTGCAGAATCTGATCACTGCTTAAGTTCTGTAACGAGAACTTAATCGAACAGGATCTCCTGGAGAAAACCTATTCGACATTCAATGCCACCAATATTGGTCTGCAGCAACAATATAGGGCATATAAGTTTGCCAAATTTTTGGATTTGATATCTGTTCTTCTTCTTGCTGAAAAGCAGAACCAGCTTTTGATGAAGAATCATCAAGCTAGACCTACCGGCTCGCACGCCGCGCCTGAAACCCACGTGACAGCTTCTAGCAGCTACAATCAACAGAGATCCTGTCGTGGCCATGGAAAGAGACGGCAAGCTCCACCAAGGGCCCAAGGTCCACCAAACAGAGGCCCATCCAAGGGAGGAAACTTGACCCAGAAGCGCCTACCCTTTGCCCCGAAGGCCCCAAACTTCAAGAACAAGGAAAAAGTTACCGTTCAATCGGATTCCACTTAATTGGACATGTGCTACCACTGTGGATCAAGGGATCATTGGTCACGCGTATGCCGAGCTACCCCCAAGGCCATTGCCAAATATCATTCACGTCGTGAGTCCAACTTTACGCATGTAGAAATCCCTGAAGCGGCTACTACAACTTTAGAGGTTTCAGATTTTCATGAGGTATCCGCTCCTATGGAAGAATAAATTTAGACATGGTTTTAGGGCGTTTTAACCCTTAGTGGCCGAACCCCTCTCCCTATTTTTCTAGGTTTATGGTTTAATTTTGAACAATTTTTCTAAGTCTTTGGAATTATTTGTTTGGTTTGGTTTGTTTTGAACTTTGGATATTATTTTATGGACATTATTTCACGAATTGATTAATTGAATGAATGGAATTATATTTATGCATGTGACCAATTCAATTCATTTATTTATAGGTATGACTAGTGGGGAAGTTAGTTGTCTGGCTGATAGTGCAACTACGCACACCATATTGCATGAGAAACACTATTTCACTAACTTCGTACCTAAGAATGCACCTCTGATAACCCTCACAAGGTCATCCAACCTGATAGAAGGATACCGAAAGGCACGTATAATGTTGTCCAATGGTACTGAATTAACCATTAAAGAGGCACTATATTCTCTCCGTTCCGGAAGAATGCTGCTGAGTTTTAGAGACATTCACGATAATCAATATCATGTTGAAACCACTGAAGAGAATGGTTTTGAATTTCTTTGTATCACTTCTTACGAATATGGCCAAAAGCATATTCACGAGAAGCTGGAACGTCTCCGGAGTGGGTTGTATATCACAACCATTCAAGCCGTAGAGACACACCACGTGGTCGGCCCTAGTGCTGGGTTCCAGGACACTTTCCTGCTTTGGCATAATCTAATGGGACATCCCGGACAAGATATGATGCGCTGTATCCTCAAAGCATCTCATGGGCATCACTTGAAATCTTATTCCGGCCATCCGCTTTGCAAATCATGTTCTTTGGGGAAGTTGAACACTCAACCCTCAATTACAAAGATTATTCATGACCCTCCTAAATTTCTTCAGAGGATTCAAAGGGATATTTGTTGACCTATCCAACCAACGTGCAGACCATTTAGATACTTTTTGGTGTTGGTTGATGCATCGACACGATGGTCATGTGTTTGCCTGGTGTCCACACGCAACACTGCGTTTACGAAACTCCTAGCACAAATTATTAAGCTTAGGGCTCACCACTTTGATTATCCAATTAAGTCAATTCGACTGGATAATACTGGAAAGTTTACGTCACAGACTTTTGACGATTATTGCATATCCGTTAGGATTGAAGTTGAACATCATGTACCCCATGTTCGCACCCAAAACGGCATGGCAGAAGCTTTCATAAAGCGCCTTCAAACGATAGCTCGGACTTTGGTTATGCAAATCAATTTGCTGGTATCTGCCTAGGGCCACACAATATTGCACGTAGCCATGTTGGTCTGCCTGACGCCCATCGCTAGGAAACCTCATTCACCGTTACAGTTGGTTATTGAATATGAGCCTAACGTCTCGCATTTACGTGTGTTTGGGTGCGCAGTCTATGTGCCAATAACGCTGTCATTACGTACCAAAATGGGTCCTTAGAGAAAAATGGGAAACTATGTCGATTATGATTCACCATCAATTATACGCTACTTAGAACCCTTAACAGGAGATCTCTTTACCGCACATTTTGCGAATTGTCACTTCGATGAGATAGTCTTCCCATCATTAGAGGGAGATAAGATCACTAACGTTCCTATAGAAAGCCGCGAATTGTCGTGGATTACTCCCACTATGTCTCATTTAGATCCCCGCACACCTCAGTCTGAAACTGAAGTGCGACGCATTCTAGATCTTCAGAGCATTGCTCAAAGCATGCCAGATGCTTTTACTGATTTAGCAAAGGTGATGAGATCACATATACCTGCTGCAAATGCACATGCAAGGATAGACGTACCAATCGTACACCATAACACCACTGTGGAAGGTCGAATCATTCTCAAGGGTGGGGCGGTCATACCTCCCACACGGCAAGGTACCTTGGCGACTAGCCAATCACTTGCTCCTACCCTGAATAGTGGTAGGTCTCCTAGTTCAAAGGATTCACAACCCTGGAAGAGGAAAAAGGCACAAACTAGTGAACCTAGTCTAAATCCGACCATTGCTTACTCATTCGTTCCAATGCATGAGGTTATTCTAGATTACGGTGATGCTTCAGATGAAACATGCCGGCCTCCGGAGAATCTTGAGATTTCAGTCCATTACGCAGTTTTGGATGAGGTTTGGAATCAGAATGAGATGATAGTCGATGATGCATTCACGTATGCTGTTGCTTTCGATATCATGCTTAGCGATGACATTGAACCACGCTTCGTTGATGAATGTTGACGTAAAATGGATTGGTCAAACTGGAAACAAGCAATCCAGGTCGAACTCAATTCACTCGCGAAACGAAAGGTGTTTGGGCTTGTAGCTCTTACTCCACCACATGTGAAGCCTGTGGGCTACAAGTGGGTTTTCATGAGGAAGTGTAATGAGAAGAATGAAATAGTGCAATACAAAGCACGCCTCATAGCGCAAGGCTTCTCTCAACATCCTGTGATTGATTACGATGAGATGTATTCCCCCGTAATGGACGTTATAACGTTCCGCTACCTTATCAGTTTGGTAGTTTCCGAAAAACTGAATATGCAGCTTATGGACGTGGTAACCGAGTATCTTTATAGGGATCTAGATACGGAAATGTACATGAAAGTTCCAGAAGGACTTCCATTGACTGGTTCAAAGAGTTCTAGACCATAGAACACTCTCTCGATTAGATTGAGAAGGTCACTCTACAAATTGAAACAATTCAGGCGGATGTGGTATAACCGTCTGAGTGAATATTTGACAAGTCAAGGTTATGTGAACAACGAATTATGCCCATGCGTGTTCATTAAGAAGTCACATTCCGGATTTGTAATCGTTGTTGTTTATGTCGACGACATGAAATTTATCGGAAGTCCCGCAGAGCTTGAGGAAATTGCAATGCACTTGAAATCGAAATTTGAGAGGAAAGATCTTAGGAAAACAATATATTGTCTCGGCCTGGAGATCGAGCATTGTTCAGATGAAATCTTAGTACATCAGTCGAACTACACCCAGAAGATGTTGCATCATTTTAATGAGGATAAAGCGAAGCCTTTGAGTACTCCTGTGGTCGTTCAGACTCTAGATGCTAAACGAGATCCCTTTCGTCCGAAGAAGGATGAGGAAGAGATTTTGGAGCCTGAAGTTCCATACCTAAGTGCAATTGGTGCTTTATTGTACTTGGCTCAATGCACTAGACCCGACATCTCCTTCGTTGTTAATCTTTTGGCTAGATACATCAATACGCCTACACGCAGACACTGGAATGGTGTTAAAGAAATTTTCCACTACCTCAAAGGTATGACGGATTTAGGCTTGTTCTACACCCTACGAATCCTCGAGGGGAGCCGCCGCCCCCTGGGTCCTCGGGTTAATTCTTGCCTCGTTGGTTACGTAGATGTTGGTTATCTGTCTGGCCCACATAGAGCACGTTCTCAAACGGGTTATGTCTTTACCGTTTGAGACACTGCTATATCTTGGAGGTATACCAAGAAAACGCTAATTGCGACTTCTTCGAACCATGCTGAGATTCTCGCCCTGCATGAAGCCTCACGAAAGTGCTTTTGGCTGAGAGCAATTATGGAACATATTTGAAGCACTAATTGTCTTTCTTCTGTCGTTAACCTTCCTACGACGATCTTTGAAGACAATGCAGCATGTATCGAGCAGTTAAAAATGGGATATGTCAAGGGAGACAACACCAAGCACATAGCACCGAAGTTCTTTTACTCTCACCAACAACAACAGTATCATAACATTAAAGTCAAGCAAATATGTTCCCAGGATAATTTGGTCAACCTCTTCACGAAGTTACTGCCTAAGTCTACCTTTTAGAAGCTCGTCCAAGGAATCGGTATATTTAAATTATCTGAATTGAATCGCTTGTAGTCTCATTTGTAAGTTATGTCTAACTCAGGGGGAGTATCCTGAGGCATACTCACTTGATCTTAATGTACTCTTTTTCCTACGATTAGGAACATTTCTCCCATTGGGTTTTTGCTACCTAACAAGGTTTTAACGAGGCACCCATCCTAGGATGATCATACTCCGTTGAGTTTACTACTTTCGTCCTATTTGACGTTTGGTTTAGACATTATGCATGCTTCTCACTTTTCTCCTTAGTCTATGGGTTTTACCATAGCGAGGTTTTGTGAGTTTTATTACCAATGCATACTTACACTACTTGAGTTGGGACTCGTGTTCACCCTTTATTCTGACGACTTCATCAACTGTTGAAGATCTGATACGACGTTTTGATTGAGTATTTACACACTCAAGGGGGAGTGTTGCAGTCCTATCGGATTAGGAATGTGATTGTGTAAATCCTAGTATATCTAGGAATATCTTGTAGTCAAGGATTAAAATATCGGCCGTGCAGATAATATCGGGCCTCCAATTTACTGATATTTCGGGGGATATATCGTTATTGTTTTAGATATCAGAAAAACATCAACAAAAATGACAGATATAGGCATTGAAACACATAATTTTGGTCTAAAACTTTCATAGATGTTATGTACATTATCAATGAATGTATTGAACAAATAAAACTCAAAATGTACTAATAATAAGATATACATATGATGAAATATAAGTGGTATGTAATGCGCGTTAACGAAAAGTTTTCTAATAAAATGTTTATTAGAATGAATAAACCATGCATAAATCCATAGTTTGTTTAAACATTAGATTACAATTTAGATAAGTGTCCAACTACATAAATGAAGAGCTCTTATGAGGTTCAAACAATGAGGAACAACCATCTAGATTCATACAATAGTCATACCGAGTCATGTAACCCGAGCAGTTTGTAAGCCATGTTTGAACATGGTGCATATATGTCTCTCTTGAGCTCCCTACTGTCCTCCCATACATGGGATAGTTAGGATTAACCCAACTAGTAGGTCCATAGTCTGTTTCATCATCTTGAGCTCCATAACTAGTTCCACTATAATCAGACATGACATACCCATAGCCATCATAAGATTCATTTAAGTTAGTACTAGGTCTAGTTCATATGCTCATAGATCCAAAACGGATCGCCATGTCATCTTCAGATGGATTGATTGGTTGGCTTCTTTTCCCTGAGTATTGCTTCCCAATTGCGCTAATGCCTGGTCTAGCTTCTCTGCATCCATGATCCTCATCTTGGGTGGCATGAGTAAAATCAGCCTCGATAGTAAATGGGGTATATGGTCATCATTCTTCATTACCTCCTGATCCAGCATTACTTCCTCGATCATTATCTGACTAATTGGATAAACTTTCCTTTCTACTAGTACTGGCATCGTCTCTCAAGGGACGTCTTTGACCTTGCCGAGTGCCAAGCATATCCCTTTCAAATGATGAAGTATCTTCACTCCTAACATCTTCGGATATGACTCTATCAACATCAACTCCTTCTTGGGCAGCATGTTGTGCTATAACAGCATCAGGGTTGCCTTGTTCATCATCTAAGTGAGCTGTCATAATCCATTGTTGAATTGGATTATTATCATCATCAGATGGTTGCCCTGCAATGTCAAGAAGGTCTATGTAGTCATTTTCTGCAACCTTGTTCATTTCGGCCTCTGCATCACGTAGCTTAAGTTTCATATTATAATAGCAAAAGACAATATTTTCCAGCCTAGTATATGCGAGACGGTTCCTTTGTTTCGTGTGAATAAGAGCAAATGTACTCCAATTTCGCTTACATGTCGATGATGATGCTGTCTAGACCCGGCAGTTTCTGACACGACACGGTGACACGACACGAAAACGACACGAAAATAACGGGTTTCGGGTCAACACGATAACTTATCGGGTCATTATCGGGTGACCCGTTAAGGACCCGTTAATAATGGGTATACACGCGGGTAACACGTGGGTAACCCGTTTCGACCCGTTAAGAAAAAAACTATTTTGATAATTTTAAAATTTAATTTATTATAAAATACAATAGCCATATTAATATATACAATAAAATCTATATTAAATATATAGTTTTGTAATATTATTCTATATAAGTTTAAAAAAAAAAGTTTTTGTCATTATTTATTTTTATTATGAGAGTTCCTTATTATCATTACTAGGATAAATTTTACTTAACATTTTGTTGTCCAAAATTAAAATAAACTAGTATAGTATTTGCACAGGTATAGTATTTGTCCAAAATTAAAACTAGTATGGTATTTGTCCAAAATTAAAATTAATTTAATATATATAATTATTATAGTTTTTAGGGGTATAAAATTGTTAAATTAATATATATAATTATTATAGTTGATTCATACTTTTATTAAGTATATAACATAAGATTTTGTGATATCCACATCCACTAGTATAAATATTTTAAATTGAAGATCGAATCCATTCTTTGTATTCATATAGGGTCAAGGAGTGTAACTGTAAAAAATCATCAAAATCGGAGTTAAAATAACCGTTAAATCGTGATTTTTCGTTTATAACCGTCGAAAAGTTTTGTCCCGTTACTTGATATCTGAATGTTTGTTTTTTGCGATTTTTTGCTGATGTGATCTTGAAGCATATACAAAAAAGATTGACGGTTAGGATCGTTGAAATTAGTTTCAGAGAATTCGTATCCCATCAAAACGATAGATTGACTAAAACTTAAGAGTTTATTTATACTTTCATTAAGTATAACATAAGATTTTGTGGTATCCACTTGTGTAAATATTTTAAATTGAAGATCGAATTATTCATTGTATTCATATAGGGTCTAGGAGTGTAGCTGTAAAAAAATCATCAAAATCGGAGTTAAAATAACCGTTAAATCGTGATTTTTCGTTTATAACCGTCGAAAAGCTTTGTCCCATTACTTGATCTCTGAATGTTTGTTTTTGTTTGATTTTTTGCTGATGTGATCTCGAAGCATATACAAACAAATTTGACGGTTGGGATCGTTGAAATTAGTTTCGGAGAATTCGTATCCCCATCAAAACGATAGATTGATTAACACTTAGAGTTTATTTAAACTTTCATTAAGTATAACATAAGATTTTGTGGTATCCACTTGTGTAAATATTTTAAATTGAAGATCGAATTCATTCATTGTATTCATATAGGGTCAAGGAGTGTAGCTATAAAAAATCATCAAAATCGGAGTTAAAATAACCGTTAAATCGTGATTTTTCGTTTATAACCGTAGAAAAGCTTTGTCCCGTTACTAGATCTCCGAATGTTTTTTTTTTTGTGATTTTTTGCTGATGTGATCTCGAAGCATATACAAACAAGTTTGACGGTTGGGATCGTTGAAATTAGTTTCGGAGAATTCGTATCCCATCAAAACGATAGATTGACTAACACTTAGAGTTTATTTATACTTTCATTAAGTATAACATAAGATTTTGTGGTATCCACTTGTGTAAATATTTTAAATTGAAGATCGAATTCATTCATTGTATTCATATAGGGTCAAGGAGTGTAGCTGTAAAAAATCATCAAAATCGGAGTTAAAATAACCGTTAAATCGTGATTTTTCGTTTATAACCGTAGAAAAGCTTTGTCCCGTTACTAGATCTCCGAATGTTTTTTTTTTTGTGATTTTTTGCTGATGTGATCTCGAAGCATATACAAACAAGTTTGACGGTTGGGATCGTTGAAATTAGTTTCGGAGAATTCGTATCCCATCAAAACGATAGATTGACTAACACTTAGAGTTTATTTATACTTTCATTAAGTATAACATAAGATTTTGTGGTATCCACTTGTGTAAATATTTTAAATTGAAGATCGAATTCATTCATTGTATTCATATAGGGTCAAGGAGTGTAGCTGTAAAAAATCATCAAAATCGGAGTTAAAATAACCGTTAAATCGTGATTTTTCGTTTATAACCGTAGAAAAGCTTTGTCCCGTTACTAGATCTCCGAATGTTTTTTTTTTTGTGATTTTTTGCTGATGTGATCTCGAAGCATATACAAACAAGTTTGACGGTTGGGATCGTTGAAATTAGTTTCGGAGAATTCGTATCCCATCAAAACGATAGATTGACTAACACTTAGAGTTTATTTATACTTTCATTAAGTATAACATAAGATTTTGTGGTATCCACTTGTGTAAATATTTTAAATTGAAGATCGAATTCATTCATTGTATTCATATAGGGTCAAGGAGTGTAGCTGTAAAAAATCATCAAAATCGGAGTTAAAATAACCGTTAAATCGTGATTTTTCGTTTATAACCGTCGAAAAGCTTTGTCCCGTTACTTGATCTCTGAATGTTTGTTTTTTTTGATTTTTTGCTGATGTGATCTCGAAGCATATACAAACAAATTTGATGGTTGGCATCGTTGAAATTAGTTTCGGAGAATTCGTATCCCCATCAAAACGATAGATTGATTAACACGTAGAGTTTATTTAAACTTTCATTAAGTATTACATAAGATTTTGTGGTATCCACTTGTGTAAATATTTTAAATTGAAGATCGAATTCATTCATTGTATTCATATAGGGTCAAGGAGTGTAGCTATAAAAAATCATCAAAATCGGAGTTAAAATAACCGTTAAATCGTGATTTTTCGTTTATAACCGTCGAAAAGCTTTGTCCCGTTACTTGATCTTCGAATGTTTTTTTTTTTGTGAATTTTTGCTGATGTGATCTCGAAGCATATACAAACAAGTTTGACGGTTGGGATCGCTGAAATTAGTTTCGGAGAATTCGTATCCCATCAAAACGATAGATTGACTAACACTTAGAGTTTATTTATACTTTCATTAAGTATAACATAAGATTTTGTGGTATCCACTTGTGTAAATATTTTAAATTGAAGATCGAATTCATTCATTGTATTCATATAGGGTCAAGGAGTGTAGCTGTAAAAAATCATCAAAATCGGAGTTAAAATAACCGTTAAATTGTGATTTTTCGTTTATAACCGTCGAAAAGCTTTGTCCCGTTACTTGATCTCTGAATGTTTGTTTTTCGTAATTTTTGGCGTATACAATCTTGAAACATATACAAACATGTTTGACGGTTGGATCTTGAAATTAGTTTCATAGGATGCGTATCCCATCTTTCCCTCTCTTTTTTGTTTCATTTTCTTATCATTTTTTTTCCCTCCCTTTTTGTTTTTTTTTTGAAAACGATTTCCCTACCTTTTGCTTCAAAGGGCAGACACCTCACCTCACCTACACCACACGGTACAGTGGTACTGGTAGTCTGGTAGTGGTACACCCATCTGTCCCTCTCTTTTTTGTTTCCTTTTCTTATTTCCCTCCTTTTTTTTTTTTTTTTGAAAACTTTTTCCCTCCCTTTTTCTTCAAAGGGCGGAATGGATGACAGATGCATATTAATTATTATAGTTTTTAGGGGTATAAAATTATATATATATATATATATAATTATTATAGTTAATATTTTGGGGGTATTATAGTATATATAATTATTATAGTTTTTAGGGGTATAAAATTGTTAAATTAATATATATATATATATATATATAATTATTATAGTATTTGTTTAGGGTTATAAAATCATTAAATTAATATTCTGCTTATCGTGTATAGTGTTACCCACGTGTATACCAGAACCAACCCGTTATCTTAACGGGTGCTTATCGGGTTACCCAATAACGACCCGATTCATTATCGTGTCGACCCGAACACGTGTTAATTTCGTGTCGTGTCGTGTCGGGTTATCGGGTCGTGTCAGGAATTGCCAGGCCTACTCCAAACCCTCATGAATAATGTTATTTATTTGAGGGCAAAATTAATAAAATTAATAATAATTATTGTAGAAGTGTAAAAAATGTAAAAAAAATATACAATCACTCATAGTGACAAGCTTTACAACTTTCATGAAGGGTCAGCTTCGAAATCTAACACTATAATCCATAAACCTTAAATTTATATTTAACCGTCGATTGTCATTTACGGTTTATTCTTCTTACTGAATTTCATTTTTAAAATTTTCTTTTTTGAAAACATGATCATCTGGCGGATGTAAGAAGATGAACGGTTCAGATCTTTGATATCACATTTCGATATTTACGGTTAACTGAAATATGAGTCGATGTCATATAGTTTGTAGAAACTTTATAAACATCAAGCAATATTTTCATTAACCGTAAAACTCTGAATATAATATCAACGATCCAAACCGTTCATCTTCTTGCATCATCTAATAGATCATGTTTTCAAAAAAGAAAATCTGAAAAAACAAATTTTGATGAGAACAATGAAGCGTAAATGTAAACAACAATCAACGGTTAAATTTTGATTTATGATTTATATGATTATAGTGGCGAATTTCGAAGTTAAGCTCTTCATGAAAGTTGTAAAGCTTGTCATTATGAGCATTTATATATTTTATTACACTTCTACATTAATTAAAAAACTATTAAAGACTTTAGATAAGTGAAAATATACTTAAAATGAAAATGCGTTTTTATGTTTTGGATGTGACAATATGGTATGTATATACTTATTTAGTATTATGTTTTTCATTTTATTATTTATTGGTTTAAAATATATTTTCCTTAACGGGTAACGGGTCGGGTCATATTATCTGTTAATATTATCAGGTCGATTTCGGGTCGGGTCATTTTACCCATTTATTTTATCGGGTGTTACACGACACGACCCGTTAAGATATCGGGTATGACACGAAAACGACACGAACACGAAAAACACGACACGAATGCCAGGTCTAATGTTGTCCGTGACAATATACGCATAGCAATTTTTTGCAAGTTCGGGGCAGAATCACCATGAAGATTCCACCATTCTGCTGGGGGGATCGATTTTCTTGATTTGATGGCCATCTCAGTGCGAAATGTCTTTCTACAGTCTCTAAAATTTATCACCTGGGTTCACGATGTTTTGTGTTCAGTATGCATAAAACTAAACTTAATGAGGAAGACATCGTTTTGTGTTCACTTACCTCGGCCCCAAATACTTGCAAACCTCTATTCCCAGTTGTATTCAACCTTTCAAATACGTGTTGGAGTCCTGAAAGTAACTCTTTATTGTGGCCAACCCCTGTTTCATATTCATATCTAGGGTTCAAGTAGTGGGCTACAAATATGAAGATTAGTTAATGCTCGTTGTATAAATTTAAAAATTGATGCACATTTTTACTAAGAGATTAAAACATACCAGCTTGATGTAATGGACGAGATAATGTGACATCCCATATGTGATTGATGATTTTGAGAATCCATTTTTTTCCCTTCAACTTAAAAATCTTCTCTTTCATTATGTGAAACATATCATATAAGATAGGCATTGTAGGAACTACCTCTGTGTCAACAATTCGCAGGATGCTATACAAAGGCTCATAGATGGATTGCACTCATTCCATGGCATCCCAAAATCTATGATCAAAGACTCGACTTTCAATTCTCTTCCCTTCTTCTGATTCACTGAATCGACTATTATACCATTCCTCACTTGTAAAAAGTTGCCTCAGCCCAGCTTTCTTATTTAATATGCTATTGATGGTGATGTAGTTTGTCGCAAACCGAGTTGCACCAGGTCTGACCAAATCTCCTTGACAGAAGATCCTCATATGAGCCAATAGCCAACCATGATTGTAAATGTAGTTGGTTAATTTCCTAGCTTTATTTATGACATTAGCCACCGACTCTTGCTTCCCAATATCTTCAAATATTAGATCAATGCAATGTGCAGCACAAGGAGTCCAATAAATAGGATACCACTCCATCATTATCTTTCCAGACTTAACAAAGGCTGAACCATTGTCGGTGACAATATGAACAACATTCGACGGCCCAACCTCTTTTATGACATCCTTCAACAATTTGGCAATGTACTTTGCATCTTTGGTTTTATTTGAAGCATCCACTGATTTCAAAAAAATTGTTTTCCCGTTTGAGTAGACCATGAAATTTATTATGGACAACCTCATCGGGCCAGTACATCCATCACTCATGATGGTGCATCCATACACGCCCCAATCTTCCTTTACCTTTTCCACATAGGCTTGCATGTCTATGTGTTCCATATCTAAGTACTTATGCTTTATTTCATACGGCGATGGTGTGGCTACGCCTTGACCTAATATAATCGAACTCATATTAGCAATTGGTGTGTTTAGCATATTTAAGTTCAAGAAAGGAAAGTCATAAGGAATAAAGCAAAACCTGCTTGTTGGGCTGCAGCAATCATGTTCTTGAAATGAGGGGAACTTGCTTTTTGAGGAGCCACATTCTCAAGTATGAAGAATTTGCTACAGTATCTTCCAAGTACCTCTGCTGAGTTTCTAATCATGCCTTTGATTGTTCTCTGTTTTGCTATAGTGTTCTTGTGTGGCATTGGTACTGGAGGAGATCGGAGTGGGTCTCAAAGGCTTTGAGTGCGACGATATTGCGGTTGACTACTACCACTTGCTCCCCTTGCAAATCGTTTGCTTCCCATTCCATAAACTCCTCATTGTCTAAACCATTCTTCTTCCTTCAACGCTCTAATGGCAGCAAAGTAATCTTCTTTCTTCGCAGGGTGCATGTCTGGTGGATATGCATATCCATCCTCATCATCATCATCATCAACAAGATTGCTACTTTTATTGCCCATGTATCCCCCTCTTGCTGTAGATCTTATGTTTTCTTCAACAGATTTCTTATGTTGTTTGCTAGACTCTTTATCCTTTATCCATGCAATTACCTCCTTCTTAATATCTGGTGGTACTTCTTTGCACTTCTTTACACTCTTATGTGGATCAAATCCGGCCAAATGATACTTTAACTGTGTAATTCCACCACTTTGAAATGTGGATTCACAAAATCTGCATATTGTGCCATGCTTATTGCCTTTTATTGGACGAGCATATTTCCATGCCACATCAAGACCACCACGCACACTAGCTCCACTCGGTCTACTACTACTTGCCATTTTTAATCTATCACACTTAAATATATTAAATTAACTTACAATATCAAATCTATCACAAAAATAATACAGACCATGAGGGAGAGCCACATACCTGAAATAGCAGTCAAAGAGAACTTGCAAACAAGGAAAGAAGCTCACAGACTAAATAAAAATTGAAAAGCTCGCAGAGAAAGAAGAGAAGTGAAGATTTGGTGCCCCAAAAAAAGTAAAACAGCCTTTGATTTAAAGAGGGCTTCTCTCGTGATAACAATGGGAAGTTTTGGGGGTTGGGGGACAATGGTATATGGACTTTGCAGACTTTATTTTATGGATTCCATTTGGATGATTCTCTGGCTTTGATGGAAATAAAGGTAGTCAGATTTTTTTGGAGGTATATGGGCAGTGCATTGCATATTGCCAATTGCTTGGCTTCAAAAAGTGAAAAAGAAACAACCAAAAAACAAAACAAATATTAAATGATAAAGAGTTCCACAAGAAGCTCAGACACATGTGCATCATTTTCTTGCGGGTATTAAAGATATATTTGACCAGAAATTTAATATTTGGATTTGTGTATTTCTTTCTCTTCAGATAAAACACGTATGTCCCCTCAATTCATTGTGCATAGATTCTTTATAGTAATAATTAATGGATACTCCAAAAAATCTTTTGAATTGGATATTGCCAAAAGCCTTCACACATATCTAATCACTGCCCACATACCTCCAAAAAATCTTTTGGGTTTCAATTTGCTTCAAAACTTTTGAATTTTTTTGGGTTTTGTTATAGGTATCGGGAAATATCAAGAATATCGGCAAAATATCGGAGATATCGCACTTATCGGGGATATATCGTCGATATAGGGGAAGATATGGCCTTACCCCCCAGTATCGGTATCGATAGTTGAAAATATCGATATATCGGTGTATCGGCCGATATTTCAATTCTTGCTTGTAGTTACCTATTAAGAGTTGATTACCTATTAAGAGATGTAATCCTGTAAGGGTAAGGATTCTACCCTTCCTACTATTATAAATAAAGGCATAAGGGGGTGATACAACACACACCTCAAGATTAAATCTCTCTCATTTCTCTCTTGTTGCCGCCGGCCCCCTCTCTCTCTCTATTTCTTAGATCACTCGGTTAATTAGGCCTACAACATTTTTAAGAGGATAAAACATTTATGAGTATGATTGTATGATAAAGAGTAAAAAAATTTGTTAGGTCGCAATTCTAAAATTGAAAGTCTGTCTTCTTGCCTATACTAATACTATACTAATTGGTTTGAATTTTGGACAACAGGACTAGTAAAATTTATCCCATTAATGATAATAAGAAACTCTCATAATAAAAATAAATAAAACTTAAATTTTTTTAACTTATATAGAATAATAATAATACAATAATACATATTTAACATACAATATAGTCACTCAGTACTACGGTCTGGTAGTATTCCTCTTCACTTGGATGTGAGAGATCTTAGATTTGAATCTCGTGGATGGCGAATTCAATACCAAATTAGGTTGCCCGTTGTGTAGTGCCGAACTCCCCCTCCCCTTAGTGTAAAAATATTGATATACTAAAAAAAAAATCATCAAAATAATTTTTTTCTTAACGGGTTACCCACGTGTAAACCCGTTAAGAACCTATTATTAACAGGTGACCCGATAACGACCCGATTAGTTATCATGTTGACCCAAAATCCGTTAATTTCGTGTCATTTTTGTATAGTGTTAATAGATCATGTAAGAAATTATCAAGTCTAGTAGTTTGTTTGGATTATGGCAATTGGAGGTTGCAGCGGTGAGGGGAGGGGAAGAAGGAAAAGTTTGGACTTTTTTTCTTTTAGTTTTAAAAAAATATCATTATATATTTTAATATTATTTAGCACACTTGAAAATCAACGGTGAGGGGAGGGGAAGAAGGAAAAGTTTGGACATTTTTTCTTTTAGTTTTAAAAAAATATCATTATATATTTTAATATTATTTAGCACACTTGAAAATCAAAACAGAAATAAATGGGACTCGATTATGCGATGTCAATGGATTTAACAGAATTTCCAATGGAATTGACGGAATTTGGGAAAGTGATGTAAGCATTGAGTTTCAGACGACAAAATGATGTAATTTTTGTTTCAAAAGGCAAAGTGAGATTAAAGTGAAATTCTAAGGGGCAAAATAAAAAATAAACTTTTTTAAAATAACTAGTCAAGAATTCTCCATTTTGTTGGGTTGGGGCGATAATTAACCCACATTGCAGGCTTCATGTTAGAAGATTTATTCTGAAGAAGCAAATAATTGGGTTTGAAAAACAGACATAAACAAAGGGAGGAGTGAAGAAGAAAATACGAAGTGTGAAAATCACTATCCATGATAAACTTGTGAAAGAAGAACTTGAAAAGAGTTTTTGAATTAATTTCCCATAATCAAAATGCAACGAGGACATTACAAGTGATTTTGTCAACTCTTCACCCCACAATTTGAGGAGTTTGATTTAATTGGAGCATCTCTGGTGAAGTCTCTAAACATGAACAACCACTATATAAAATTGGTATAAAATAAATATAGGACAAAATGAATCTCCACTGGATTGGAAAGTGAATCCCTAAAGTATAGGGATTCACCGGCTACATAGTGTATGTTCTTACATATATGGACAGTATAGGGACAACCTTAAGTGGAAAACGAGACCCACAATTTTGATTGAAGCTTTGAATGCTTTTAATTTTAATGTTTTGAATTAACTAAAAAAATGTTAACATAAACAAAAAAATGTGCATTTTGAGTGGAAAACGGCCCACAATCTTGATTGAAGATTTTAATGCTTTTAATGTTTTTAATTTTAATGCTATTAATTAATTAAAAAAAGGTTAGCATAAACAAAAATTGTGCACCTATTCAAATTATCACATAAAATCATAAAAACTTCAAGTTTATGGATTCTTCTATAAGGACTCTCTCATTTGAGGCAATGTTCCTTTAGCACACAAAGATTCCCTTTACGTTCTTAAATGAGTACTAAAAAATGGTGGTGGGAGTCACTAAATAGGAACTTTCATTCGAGATACAAGGCATGCAAACAAGAACTGAGACCAATGAAGGCCTCTTCAATGCATGGAATACTGATGCCACCCATCAGATGAGTGAATCCGAACTTCTCTTCACAACTTAGCAAGTCTTGGAACCATTGGTGGTTCAAGTATGACATAGGAACTACAAGTTTCTTCTTCTGTTCCCCTCCTACATAAATAGCAAAGTGGCCTTTTGGGACATTCATTGTAGTCATACTCGATTGCTTAGCAATCAAGAGAGATCGCCGGATGATCAACAGCAAGCTCATACCATGGTTTCTGTGGAATATTTTTATGCTTAAGAGTTAAGATATCTTTGGAGATAAGAAAAAAGTTGTGACAGTGGAAGAGGAGATGTGAGGACTTGGGTTACATAGGCAACTTGGGTTTGTTTCCATTCATTTACACACTTCAATTGTTCTGCAAATTTTTTGAGATCTTTTGCTTGTTCTTCCTGTAAAATATTCTAGGAGCATGGGTTTTCGTTTGCCTGGTATTACTTGTGCTAAGAAAAATCTTCAACAATCGACCTCAAACCAAGCTGCTTCGGAAGTCATAGAAGTTCCAAATGGCTATTTTGCAGTCCATATTGGGAAAGCCAAAGGAAGCGGTTTGTGATTCCGATCTCATACTTGAACCACTCTTCATTCCAAGACTTGCTAAGTCAGGCTGAAGAAGAATTTGGATATGATCATCCAGTGGGTAGTATCACAATCCCTTGCAGTGAATATAAACTCCTAAATCTCATTTCTAACTCAAGTAGGTGGGAGTGCATGGTAACATACAATTTTGATATCTGACATACGCAATTTCATGACATTTATTCTTGCCAAAGGATGTTTAAATCATTTGAAAAACTTAGTAAACTGGGGTACTTCTTCACATATTACTCTCTTCTAAAATGCGGTGGAAAAGCACTGTTCGTTAACAGTGCTCACCCGATTTTGCTCCTCATTCTTTTCATGGTTTTTCTGCTTTAGTGGGATTGTACAGTGAATTGTCCATTTTGCCCCTTTCTCATTTTTGTTCCCACGTGTTGCTCCCGTTGGAAAGGTGCTTTTTGGTGATTTTGGTTGGGCTTTGGCCACGTGTTGAACATCCATCGGGTTTCCCTTTTCAGCTCTCCTCTCTTACTTTTTTCTTTCCCGCAGTTTTGTTTCACCTTCAACTTTGGGTTAGGTTTGTGAGTTTTCTTTTCGTTTGGGTTTTGAGCTTCTATTTTTCCTCTGAGATTGTGCCATAGTTAGACTGTACTTTGTGTGGTTTTCTTTCCGCTGTTTCGTTCTTGACAAGAGTTTTGATTATTTTTTTCCTGTTTTTGTTCAGTTGGCCGCCATTGATTTGGTATTCTTATGCGGTGAGCAAATTTTGATGTTAAGTGTCTGACTATATTATTTTGATGGTCTAATTTGGTCACGATGAGATATTGTTTTTGTATTAGATTGGTCTGTCTGTTGGGAATATGATACTAATGTGGTTATATCAAATAAGAAAGTGAGTTCAAATGTGCAATTGATTTGAGTCCAATCTTTTTCGTATGAATATTAATAATGAGGAGCGAACAAAAACGATGTGATCAAATTTTTTGAATTAAGCTATAATTTTTGTTAAGTGGAATGAAACTACAATTCCAAATGAGCGTTATTTTGCTTCTGTGACGTGACTTTCTTAATTTCGTTATATAATTTGCTTCTGCATTATTATGAATTCTTAATTTGCTTTTGTGGATTTTCTTTTCTTTCTCTGCAACCTTTGTGTCTCTTTCTTCAACACGAAGAAAATCATTGAATACACATGGTAAATTGAAAGAGTTGTGGTGTTTCGATTGGTTTAATATGTTTGTAGAGGGTTGTATTGCTGTCAGATATTTGATTGACAGAAACTTGCTGAATACACAGGCAGTTATGAAGGGGTTTTGGTCTTTGGATTGGTTTCAATTGCTTTCTTGACAATCAACAGAGATTTTGATGCTAACTGTGTCACTATATTGTTGTGGTAGTTAAATGTGATGTCATGTAGCTTGATCATTCTTTGCTTCTTAAGATAGAGTGATACTTTGATTTAGTCTATATCTAAGTCTGTCACTCTGTAGTTGGAATGGTTCTATTTTGTTTATTTTTTTATTTTTATTTTTTGCAAAAGACTTCATTTGGTTTTCTTATGTGATGCACAGATTTTGATGTTGAATGTGTCACTGAACTATTGTGATGGTCTAGTTTCTTCGCGATAGGATATTGTTTTTGTATTAGATTGATGTATGTCTTGGGAATTTCAGGTTTTTCTCATTTTTTGTATGCTATCACAAGATCTGTATTTACAGTTGCTATTCTGTTTTGTTACGTTCATATATACATGATGCGATGTGCTTATATAAAATTCGATACTGATGTGCTTATATCAAATAAGAAAGTGACTTCAAATGTGTAGTTCGTTTGAGTCCAATCTTTTTCGTCTGAATATTAATAATGAGTGGCTACTAAAAATAATGTCATCAAATTGTTTGAATTAAGCTGTGAATTTTGTTAAGCGTAGTCAAACTGCAACTCAAAATGAATGTTATTTTGCTTCTGTAATATGACTCTCTTCATTTGCTTATATAATTTACTTCTGCAATACGACCATCTGCTAATTTGCTTTTGCGAATGTTCTTTGCTTTCTCTGCAATCTCTCTATCTCTTTCTCCAACGGAAGAAAATTATTGAATGCACACAGTGAATTGAAAGAGTTTTGGTGTTTGGATTGGTTTAAAATGTTTGCTGTGAGTTGTAATGGTGTTTAAATTAAGCTGTCAGTTTTGTTAAGTGTAATGAAACTGCAACTCGGAATGAACGTTATTTAGCAACATTGGTCTTCCTCGAATTACAAAGCTCAGTTATGCATTTTTCGTGCTGGCAAACCAGGTTTTGTGCACATCTGGATAGGCATTAGTTCAGCTGTGGTTCATTATTGACTCTCTGCTCCTCATGATTAAATTTCTATGGTTTTGGAGTTCATGTCCTCGACGAATCACGCATTGTGCTATCAATGACACTTATTCACAATAGTTTTAATGCATTTGACATGCATGCTTAAGAAGATGGATCGATCTTGCTTAATAATGAATCACGCGGTTATTTTCTTATTACACGAACTAACAAGTCTTTCTTTTATCTCTCGAGTTGTGCTATCAATGTCCTAGGCGCAACCTGATTTTTCAGCCCGATTTGCCCAAAAACGCCTCGGTTGCTAGGCGCCCAGCGCCTAGGCGGCCGCCTAGGGCGTTTTTTAGAACACTGGTGATAATAAACATCAACACTTACTGTTTCTGGCATTTGGCCATGAACTGATCAGTTTTTCTTTTTTTTTTTTTTTTTCAAATTTGAAGATGTTATTGTTAACTGGTTGCAGTCCAGCGTTTAGAGCCAATACAGATCAATCACAGAATTGATCACAAGTGTGATTTGGTCATACAAAATATCAGGTCATTTTGTCTCCATAATAAACTTTAGAATTGTTTTGGCTGTCCATTATACCTCTGTTGTGGTTTTCATCAGTTTTTAAATTTTATTTTTTATTTTTTATGTTGTTTCACGGAAATGAAGTTAAAATTACACTATGGTCGGATGTTGCGCATAGCTTTTCTTCTCTGTCATTCGAACAGCTGCCCCAGCCAATAGTTATAGTTTTCCCAAGTTTGAAAGTTAAACTGTTTGCAGGTATTTAGTTCAATCAGTTTTTTATTTTTCATTTTCTGTCTCTTTCTAATCTCTTTAACTATTGAATTAAGTTCAGTTCTGTATTTCTCTACTTCCAAAACATTGTTAGATAATTTTATTTTGTGTTACATTCTTTCTGAGAACGGCTTAAAATATTCACTGCCTCAGTAACTCAAATGTTTAGATCCATGGACAACAAAAAAATTGTTATGTTATGATATTACATTAATGCGAATTATCATTCGTGCATGTGATCTGTTCCTTTTATATTAATATCGTTCTTGCAACACTATTATGGATGTAAGTTAATAGTTTTTCTAGCCATTGATAAATATATTTCAATTGATTATTATCAAAACTAACTTCGAAGATAAAAGAGTAATCCAGCTGGTGAAAAAAAAAAAAAAAAAAAAAACCCTGCTATACAGATCACATTTACAAAAACACATGCTATTGCCATAATAAAGATGTTACACAGGCTGTATTGAATGCCCCAAAGTTAATTTTCATATTGCTCTTTTTCGGTTAAACATGATTTGTTATGGTACACATCGTCTCAAATCTATAAAACTGTCTTACACGCTATAAGTTACGGTTTGCATTTTTTTTTCACATAGAACGTCATTTTGAACAACACTGGTTCAACGCTTTTCTTTGTAGATCCAGACAATACAGAATTAAATTCATACAAATCAGTGTGTGTCCATTCGTCCTCATAGAATCAAAATCATGACATGGTTACAATTCTTTGAAAAAAAAAAAAAAAGAAAAAAACTATTTGACTAACGTTCAATCTTCAATGTGAACTATTACAGGTTTTCAGCTTGGCCTCACCCTATTAGAATGCTCCCTCCTTATTCAAAAGTCAAAAGTCATTAAAAATTTGATCTATTTCAAAAAGTGAGCTATAAAATTGGACTTATTTCAAATTTTCCAAATTTTTTTTATTGCATCGAACCAAAACTGTTTTGAGCTCTTTTTAGCTTCTTTAATCAAACTTATTTATTTAATGATTGTAGTGCGTGCAAATATAAATTTTAAAACATTTTGTAGAATGATACGTTTTTGTGCAAAGTGTTAATCAAGCGGTATAACACAAGGTATGAATGGTGGTACACTGCTTGCCCTACATGTGCAAAACAAATGTACAAGGATCCAACCAGTGATCAACTAATTTGCCAAAAGCATCCAAATCAAATTCCGACTCCTTGGGAATAACTCTAACACAATATTTCAATTCCATCGATTAATTGTTGTCTCATGCCATTCTTGCATTAAGATTTGTTGCTCATTTGATATTTTCATTTTTGAAAAAGTATTAGTAACTCTTAATTAATAATTGCTGAATGTTTAGATAAATGCTATCAAACTTTGGACAATGAAAGTAAAAATTTGTATAATAAAAAAAAATTATCGTTTTTAATGATCCAACTACAAAACAAAGGGCTGGTTTGATATTGTTGTGCTTTGAAAAAAAGCTGCTTCTGCTGTGCTGTGAGAATAAGCAGTTGTGAAATAAAGCAGCATAGTGTTTGGTAAACTTTTTTGTAAAAATGCTTTTGAAAAAAAAAAACAGTATTATAGTGTTTGGTAAACTTTTATGTAAAACAGATGTGAAAAAAAGCCAGTTTTTCAAAGCTGGGTTTTGCAGCTTCTTGTTTTTGACTTTTTTTCACCCAAAACTATGAAAAAAAGCTGAACCTGAATGTTTACCAAACATCAAAAACTCTCATAGCTTTTTTTCATAGCAGTTTTTTTTTAAATCAC
Source organism: Heteromeles arbutifolia (assembly GCA_024362995.1). Taxonomy (NCBI): domain Eukaryota; kingdom Viridiplantae; phylum Streptophyta; class Magnoliopsida; order Rosales; family Rosaceae; genus Heteromeles; species Heteromeles arbutifolia. Next base: position 21,181,289 of record JANCRC010000002.1, read on the forward strand.
CTCAACCCCAAACTGGGGCAAAGTATAGATTCATTCAAATTTGAAACACAGTTTCATGCAGCCATACTTTTATTTTTTGTATGCTTTATATTAACATTAAACTATAACATTCAAAAATTTATATGAATCCAGTTTTAAACTCATTAAACAGTTTATGGTTTCTAATTTATGCATTAAATTTTTAAATGAAGGTACAAAGTGTTCTTGGTGCTTGAAGATGAGACGAATGAAATCAATGCTCTGATTATTGGCAAATTAGGTGAAAAGGTTGGCATGGCCTATAAAGATTTGGTCTTCAATCAAAGATCAGCAGATCAAAAACAGTTGCCAAGTGAGTTTCTCAGACTTATAGGCCAGAGAAAAAAATTTCACCTCCGGTTTGGAAGCAGGAGAAATTCATTGAACTCAAATGATTTCCTCATCTACAACGTATCTGAAGACCTAACCATCCAGCCAGCAACTCCACAGTCCATTAGCAGAGAAATTGCAATCTCTTCTACAGCGGTTTCATCTTCCACTGTACCTATTGAGACAACTGGGGAATCACACAAAAGAAAAGGAGAACCAGTTAGAAGAGAACTTTTTACAACTTCTGAACAAATGTTATACTTTGCATAACATTATTTTTAACTGCATCTCAAATTGATCTCAATCTAATCTAAATTTACTTTTCCGATGTTTTTAATATCTTTAACGCAATGAAATAGAAGAGATCTCTGAAGCAGATGTGCAAGATTTCGATCAAGTTCCGATTAAGCTGTTGAAAAAAAAATCCTCCCTAGCTAGCTCAAAAACAGACCCTGCTGCACATAAAAAAAACTAGGTGACTTTGTATTCTTACTGCTTCTTCCATACTATAAGTCTATTCACGTCCAAAGCTTATTCCATGTGTATTAACATTTGCTTTTTTTTTTTTTTTGGTCCAATTATCCAAATCTTTTATGTACAGTGACTGCTCTAAGGAAAAAACTTGTGCTGGTGTACTGAGGATATTATCATCTGTTGTCCAAAACAGAACAGTGTTGACTAATATTTTTTGTCTGTAAATAGTTCTTGCTAACATGAATTCCCCATTTTTTGGTGTACATAAACAATCTGCTGTTTTGAAACATTTTATCTTCAAATGGTGATACCAATCAGCAACTAGGGTGGTTATCAAAGGGGAATATCAGGATAACCACTTTTGTAAGTGGATGACGGAATAGTTGATAATGCCTTCTATATATGTTGTATAAATTTTGACAACTCTGTAAAAATATTTGCTACATTTTCTATACAGTGTTTATTTGAATCTCTGCGTATTTATATGTTAATGACATAATCTATAACTATATTTTCGCTGCCGCAACAACGTGCAGGTAAAGTTGACTAGTGTACACTATTTCCTAACTATGAATATGAAGTTGGTATCGCAAGACAACCTTCTTAGCAAAGTCATACATTTGATACTTTTTGGTATATTGAAAGATCTTACCACTTCCCTACTTTGTAAATTATTTTAGTGTATAAAGCTTTACCGCTACGGAAAACAATGACATACATAATTTCAAAAACTTATAAGTATTACTATGGTGCTTTTCTAAGTATATTGTCAATAAGCAATACAAGGAAGCTCTCTCATTCAGTCCGAACGAATACCTAGGGTTAAAAAGGATAAACTCTAATTAAGCTAATAATTGAATCAATTTATACCTGTAATAATTTTAAGATGAGATAAATAAAAAGAAAAGTATTTCATAAGTCATTGTTTCTTTCGTTCACTTGTACCAAAATGCAGTAATGCTATCTGGGATTAATTCTACATTTTCACCTATATATATTATAAATAAATATTATCACCTGCAGTTCTTTTATTGATGGATTGTGGAGATTAGATTTTCTGGGAATGAGCAAAATAGTTTTAACATCTAGGCAAATTTATATCTAATGGTTTAACATCGAGACAAAGTTAAATCTATATGATAAAAACACGAGCAGTACAATAATTATGAAAGAGAATTAATATAAGAACTGGTTTAAATTAATTTTTTCAGTATCAGAATACAAAAGTGGATATTTACAAAGTGAATTTGTCAATTCTTCAGGCTACAACATTGAAGAGTTTGGTTTAGTCATGTCATTAGAAGGATTGTAAACAAGAACTGTGACTTGTGAATGCCTCTTTGGTGCATGGAATGGTGATGCCGCCCATCGGATGAGTGAATCCAAACTTTTCCTCACTGCAACTTAACAAGTCTCGGAAGAACTCGAAAAAAGAGGAGGATTCATGGTAGGGTCAGTTAGGGTAGTAGTGTTTAGGGTTGTAGTGTTTAGTATGGGGGTAGGATCCGTTAGGATGAAATTGTTTCCACTGCAGAGTGGTGGTTGGTTCTCCATGGGAGGGCCGAGTTTGTTTAAGGGAACATGCAGAGCAAAAATCCTAGGATCTCTACTCTGATACCATGCTAATTAGGGCTTATTTTAGGGTTTAATTTTCTGATGTTATTCTTCTCACCAAGGAGAGAAATATATATTGTACAAGATTGATTTACAAGGGGAGAAACACCAAATAATATATATATCCTAATTACATCCTGATTACAAGGACCCAAACAAGTAACTAAGCTAATTACAAAGGTCAACTCTCCAACACTCCCCCTCAAGTTGGTGCATAAATGTCGTTCATGCCCAACTTGACGAGAGAGTTATAGAACGCTTGACTGGCAACAGCTTTAGTTAAGATGTCAGCTAATTGATCCTCTGACTTTATGAATGGGAATTGAATAATATTCCCATCCAACTTCTCCTTAATGAAGTGTCTGTCAACTTCCACATGTTTCGTGCGATCATGCTGGATTGGGTTTTGTGAGATATCAATAGCTGTTGTATTATCACAAAACAAATTCGAAGCCGACATTGAAGGACACCCGAGTTCTGCGAGTAACCTCCGAAGCCATAATAATTCACATACTCATTTTCCATACCCCTGTATTCCGCCTCTGGACTTGATAAAGCAACCACTTTCTGTTTCTTACTCCGCCGAGTCATTAAATCTCCCCCCACAAATGTAAAGTAACCCGATGTGAACCATCGATCAATAATATTCCTTGCCTAATCTGCATCGGTATAACCTTCTATCCGGCAATGACCATTCTTGGAAAACATGATGCCTCTACCCGGGGAGGACTTTAGGTATCGTAGAATGCGTTCAATCGCACCCATATGTGTATCACTCGGGGAATGCATAAATTGACTAACAACACTTACTGCATATTCAATATCAGGCCTGGTATGAGATAAATATATTAACCTCCCAACTAACCTTTGATAACGATCTCGGTTAGTGGGAACTTGATCAGGGTGCACGGCAAGATGGTGATTTTGGAATATAGGGGTGTCAACCGGTTTACAATCAAGCATTTCGGTTTCGGCTAACAAGTCAAGAACATATTTTATTTGAGATAGAAATATACCCTGTTTAGATCGAGCTACTTCTATACCCAAGAAATATTTCAATCCACCAAGATCTTTCATCTCAAACTCAGTTGCTAAGTAATCTTTTAGCCTTGAGATTTCATCTTTATCATCACCCGCAACAGTCATATCATCCACATAAATAATAAGTGTCGTCAATTTACCCATCCGATGTTTCAAGAAAAGTGTATGATCGGAATTGCTCTGCCTGAACCCATACTTCCTCATAGCCATCCGGAACCTACCAAACCATGCCCGAAATGATTGTTTCAATCCATACAATGCCTTATTCAACTTACACACCATTCCAGGTTGTGAAACTGATGCATAACCAAGTGGAATATCTATATACACTTCTTCTTTAAGATTACCATGTAAGAAAGCATTTTTCACATCAAATTGTTGTAATGGCCAATCCAAGTTAGCCGCCAAAGAAAGTAACACTCTTACCATATTTATCTTTGCTATCAGAGAAAATGTTTCTGTATAATCAACACCATACGTCTGAGTGTCTCCCTTGGCCACCAATCGTGCTTTGTATCGTTTAATCGACCCATCAGCTTTGTACTTGATGTTGTACACCCATTGACATCCCACTCTCTTCTTTCCTCGGGGTAGCGGAACTAAATCTCATGTTTGATTTTTCTGAAGTGCGTCCATTTCTTCCTCCATTGCCTTGGTCCATCGGTCATCAGATAGTGCCTCCTTCAATGAACTTGGTGTGCTAACATTGGATATTTGTTGTACAAAAGCTTTGCCGGGTTCTGATAATTAATGTGATGACACATAGTTGGCAATGGGATACTTAGAGTCTTTCGTTGTTTCCAGTGAATATCGATTGGGTGGCTTTCCCCGGTTGTGCCTGAAAGGTAACAGATAATTCGGAACATCGGATACATCAATAGGGATAGTAAATCTTACCTCAGGAATATTCTCTAGAGTATGGTCATCTGGTGGTACTATATTTTGAGATGAGGAGGAGTAGTATCAGTAGAAGTCTCAAGATCGGCAAGTGGCAGCATTGTTGCCATGGGTGAGGATGGCACTGCCATGCCTACCGCTGGTTCTGTGGGCAACGATGTTGCTTCTGTTAGCTGGGCTGGCAGCGCAGCCACTGTGGGCTCGGCTACTGGGTCGGCTAATAGTAGCAGCGAAAGATCAGTGGTAGCAGCCATGGTCCAAACCTGCTCGTCATGCAGTGTCTTTCCCTGAAGATGAGGGTTGGAAGAAATCGAAGAGTAATACATCTTAGACTCGGAAAAAGTAACATCCAAGTTGGTATACATCCGACGTGAACGAGGGTGGTAGCAACGGTACCCTTTCTGATATAGTCCATACCCCATGAAAACGCAATGGAGAGCACATGGGTCAAGTTTTGCCCGTTGATTTTTATGTAGATGAGCAAAAGCAACGATCCAAAAACACACGGTGGGAGCACCAAAATGGATGATAGAGTCACGAATGTAGTAAGAACTTGCAAAGGTATAAGACAATTCAATACTTTGGATAGCATGCGGGTGATAAGGTAAGTGGCAGTTTGAAGAGCAACGTCCCAAGAGGAGCGGGGAACATGCGCCCCATTCAATAACTATCGAGCCGTTTCTAATAGATGGCGATTTTTGCACTCTGCCACCCCATTATGTTGAGGAGTCTGAGGACAAGTAGTCTCGTGGAGGATTCTGTGATTAGTTAAATAATGTGTAAAATCATTATTAACATATTCACCACCATTATCAGAACACAAAATCCAGAGTTTAGTAGAAAACTGTGTCTGAACAATGGTGTGGAATGTCTTAAACGCCAGAAACACATCACTTTTATGCTTAAGAAGGTATAACCATGTCATCCGTGTGCAATCATCTATGAAAGTCACAAACCACCTAATACCATATGAAGTAGTAATCGGAGATGGTCCCCAAACATCCGAATGAACAAGACCAAAAGGAATAGCACTTTTATTAGAATTCAACGGATAAGAAACACGGTGACTCTTGGCAAGTACGCAAGTGTCACATTTAAAGTCTGAAACCGAACAACCAACAAATAAATCCGGAAACATATGTTGTAAATAACTGAAATACGGATGACCCAAATGGTGATGCCATAACCATATCTGACTCTGTTTGTGATCAATGGCTCATTGGGCGAGATTGACCCGTCATGTACTGACTAGGGGTGGGCAAACGGGTCCTGGACTCGCAGGTCGGGACGGGTCCAAAAATTAAAAATACAAAACGGGGCAGGGCGGCTCGGTTCCTAGTAAATAACGAGGCGGGCCAGTTTTAAAACTTGGAGAAAACAGGCCCCCGGCCCAGACCGTTCGTTGCCTAAATCTCTACCATCTATCTATCTATCACCCTCCATTTCTTATTTTCACCCTAACTCTCAGACGCAATTCACTTTCTCAAACTCTCCCTTCACCCTCTCTTTCTATCCCAACTCCGAGTCTCCTCCGACACCACTCCGAGTCTCCTCCCTCGATCTCTTCTCCTTGAAACTCTTTTCCTCTCTCGTCTCAGATCTCAATCTCCAGCCCAGGCTTCCATCTCCGTACATCGACTCTCCACACATCCCACCCGTAGTGACTGAGTCGACCTCGACTGTGTCGACATCATAGCAGCCAACCACCATCACCATCGTTGCATCATCTCATGACTCTTCATCGTGGCATCCTTAGGTAATTTATGAATTAGGGTTTCTGATTTAGGAATTTAGGGTTTTTACATAAGCTTTTCTATTGATTAGGGTTTCTGATTTTGTGGGTTTCTGGCTTTGTGGGTTTCTGCTTTTGTACTGGTGAGGGTGGGATCCGTGGAAGACGACGTCTCTTGTTCAATTTGTGTGTCAGGGTCAACAGCTCCAACCGAAGCTGCTGGTGTGGCTGGGCTCAAGCACGAATGCAAACTCAACGAGGTTGTCCCAGGCTCCTACTTCTCTTCTTCTCAGCTAATTTATGTTTTATTCTGAATTCGAATTTGGGGATTTAGGAATTAGGGATTCAGTTCATTTGCTTGAAAAATTCATAAAAATGTTGGGGATTTAGCTTAATTAGGGATTCAGTTTTATTTTATTTTTTGATGAATTTGAAATTGTATTTGAAGATTTTTATTTATTTATTAATTTGTTCTATTTGGGGATTTAGGTTGGGGTTAGGGCGTGAGAAATGCTTGAAAAATGTTTGATCCCCTACATAACCCAGATTACAAATTTTTCAGAAGATCAGAAAAATGTTTAATCTGTGTGGTTTGTTGATTGGTGAGATGTGACAAGCGGACATTGCGATGGAAAACAGGGGGTCGCGGGTTGGTGGTAGTATGTCCAATCGGAAAAGAAAAAAAATATAGTTAGACCCGTTGACCCGTCCCGAACCGGCCTTTTTGAAACAGGCCAGGTTAGGTCCGGTTCTCAAATTCAAAATACCTCTACCCAGCCCGACCCGCCCCGTTACATTTTAAAACGGGTAGGGCCAGGTTCCTTCAAATTTCGGCCCGGCCCGACCCGTGCCCACCCCTAGTACTAACATCGTCCACAAAATAAAGATCCCCCCTCTTAGTTCCACGACCAATTATCTCCTTCGTGAGAATATCGTGAATAAGACAAAACTTCGAATACAATAGTACACAACAGTTCAATTGCTCAGTAGCTTGGCCAAGAGACATCAATTTATGCTTTAGTGAAGGTACAAGTAGTGTATGCGACAAAGAGATGGTAGGCGTAAGGCGTACAGTGCCAGCGCCAGTTACCGATGAGGTGACACCATTAGCATTAGTAATATTTCGTCGAAGTGGAACAGTATCACAAGCTAAATCAGTGGGGTCATAGGTCATATGGTCTGTGGCACTAAAGTCAATGATCCAACCGAACTGAGTATCACAATTATTCATATTAAAATCATAACCACAGTTACCTGAGGACTTCAGAGGCATGTCGGAAGAACTCGAAACAAGAGGAGGATTCATGGTAGGGTCAGTTAGGGTAGTAGTGTTTAGTATAGGGGTAGGATCGGTTAGGATGAAATTGTTAACACCATAGAGTGGTGGTAGGTTCTCCATGGGAGGGCCGAGTTTGCTTAAGGGAACGGGCAAAACAAAAATCCTAGGATCTCTGCTCTAATACCATGCTAATTAGGGCTTATTTTGGGATTTAATTTTCTGATGTTATTCTTCTCACCAAGGAGGGAAATATATATTGTACAAGATTGATTTACAAGGAAAGAAACACCAAATAATATATATCCTAATTACATCCTAATTACAAGGACCCAAACAGGTAACTAAGCTAATTACAAAAGTCAACTCTCCAACACAAGTATGATATAGGAACTACAAAGTCTCCTTTTCTGTTCCTCTCCGACACAAACAGCAAAGTGGCCTTTTGGGACATTCGCTGAAGCCATGCTCGATTGCTTAGACGTCAAGATAGATCGCGGGATGATCGATAGCAAGCTCAGACCCCTGGTTTCTGTGGAATATTGTTATGCTTAAGAACTTGAGGAGATTATTGGATGAGAAAAAGTTGTGAAAAAGGAAGAGGATGTGAGGACTTGGGGCGATGAATTTGTATAGGTTCGTTGATATAAAGGGATGGCATATTTAAGAGGGTACATGCTTCTGTCCTCTGACTAATTTTCTAAAAGTTGATTAGCCAATTAATCAGTTGTAAAAAGGTTGCAACTTGCAAAATCATGCCCTACTCTATGAGGACTTCCATGGACGTTGGTCCCAGACCAATTAATCATGCGGTGCCGTATGAGACATGATATTGTATTATTGTTCCGGAATTCCCATTGTGGTATCCCAGAAGGTGTACGTAAGTCCTTTTGCAAACCTACCCCTCACATTTCCATGTCAAATTCCACTGTCTTCTGGACTATGGATAAGTTTGATCTTTCATATATGGCCAATATGTTGGGATATCAAACTTGACCAAATGAAAGGAGAACAAAAAAAGCAAAGAAAGAAGAAACCCATATCTTTCAATGCATTATATATCACAGAAACATATCATGCCAACTAGGTTGGTTCTGTGCTTCCATCAACCTTACCATCCACTTCAGTTTTGGCCCGAGTTTATATCATGTTTTAGTCACAATACACCACACATGGGGTGATGACCTTGACTGAATGGAGAACTTCTATTTGCTAGAAAAATACCCACAGTTTGATCACCCTATTAAGTCTCTAGTTCCTGAGTTCTCTAGGTTATATGTTGTATTCAGCACGTGGTACATAGGAAATAGATTAAATTCTGCAACCATAATGTGTTCATTGCTGGTAGGCCATGAAATAACTTTTAAGCAGTATGAAATCTGTCAAGTCTCATAGCATTAGTTAGCAGACAAAACCATGTGATTTCTCATGATATATGTCGTAAGAAAAATCCTAATAATATAAAGGGTTCACTCAGGTACCTAAAGTTTCCATTTGTATACCCAGTTGATTAGGTGTTAAACTCGTGGGTAGAACTAGTCCTTGCAAAACCGGTTCACAAGGAAAAGGGTGCCTATATATGCTCACACTATACATATACTCATTTGCTTATATGCTCCTATACTACAGGTCCGTTTCCACTTGTGAATGCTTCTCTGTGAAGCATTTCTCGATCGTAAGTATTTTTCTAGAAGCAGTTTTGTTCGAAGCATAACAATTAAAAAACCAAGTGCTGAAGCATCTGGCATTGCAAGTGCGTTTCCATGTTTTTGTTGCTCAAATTGGTGTATGTGCAGTGATGGGATGAGACTGATGAGTAGTTGGGCATGCTTCATGTGACTTTCAAGAAGCTTGGTTTGCAACTTGATGAAACCAGAACTAAAGACAGTTCTCTATGTTTTTGTTCGTTATTCCATGACTTTGGACATGTGCCGCCTCCTCTAACGATCTGCTAAATATCTCCAGTCGAAAAGGCAAAAGTTAAAGTCGTATTTTGAGTCAAAGATAACTTTTGACTTCAAATTTCTGCTCATTAGAGAGAGCCTAAAATCTTCACAAATAAGTCTCTCAAACTTTTCTTTCATATTTACCAAACAATATACTTGTTTTTATATTCAAAATCACTTAGGTCTAGTTTGGTGTGTGGAGATGGAATTGATCGGATAACTCCCTAGATTCCATGTATCTTGAATGAAGAAGTCGTATGTCATTCTCCTATTTGTATTATATGAAGATAGATGACTGATTAGATATGAAGAAAACATTTCCCTTCCATTTTGAGGGGGTTGGAAAGGCGAAGTTTTATTTATGGTTAATCCAGCTTGTACCTTTAACTAGGACAAAAATTGAAGGTTGACATCCACTTCTTCATTCAAGATACATCAAGGGACTTATCCAATCCATTTCAATCCTAAAAGCCAAAGCACTACTGTTTGGAAGAAAAAGCACCTCTTGATCTAACTATTATTGCATCCGACATTAACAGTTGATAGGTAAGAGGATTTCTTCTATAATTTGATATATTCTTGACGACATTAACTGTTCTCAATGGAGCCACACTAATTTAATACTTGCCCATGGTTTGCTTGCAGCAACACCATCTCCTATTTAATGCTTTTGTTATAAGTTGTCATATCAGATAGCTAGATGTCTCAACCAGGTCTCTAATCTTAAGTTTATATATTTTTGTAAATGAGGTAGGGCAAAGATGTTCTCTGGAACGTACAGCCTTACAAGTTTGGCCAACATCAGATGAAGTCCACATAACGATAGTGGACAGACCAAACCATGTGAATTGTCTTAAGAGGACAGCTCCATTCACTTCTTTAATAGAGAATTTAACTCATACCCTTTTCATATATATAAACTCACTTGGTTTCACAAGCAACACAAGTCTCACATTCTTCACCATTTTGTCCACTTCTATAGTTCTGCAATTTCTTTGAAATCTTTTTCTTGTTCTTCCTCTAGACAAATAAAAAAACCATGGGTTTCCATTTTCCTGGAAAGAAAAATCATCGACACTCAACAACGAACCAGGATGCTTCAAAAGCCAACATTATTCCGAAGGGCTTCTTTGCGGTCTATGTTGGGGAAAGTCAAAGGAAGCGGTTTGTGATTCCGATATCATACTTGAACGAGCCTTCATTCCAAGATTTGCTAAGTCAGGCTGAAGAGGAATTTGGATATGATCATCCTATGGGTGGAATCACAATCCCTTGCAGTGAAGACAGGTTCCTTCACCTCATTTTTAGCTCCAGTGGATGAGATCATGAGAGTGGATGCTAACGTTTTGACATCAAGGACAGCTGCAAGATAACTTCTTGACATCAATTTTTCGCCGAAAAGGAGGTTCTTTTGGCTGAAGTGGAGGAGGACCGGAGGCTAACAATATGGACTTGAGTACAGCTACGGTAACAGATATTCATAAGGATATGCCTACCATTACCAATGTATCCGAAATTTCGGATTTTCTGATCCATATTTTTTTAGGAAAACTAACGAATAGTCCTCTAAAATTTTAGTTTTAATGAAAATAACAAAATAAATGTTTAAGTGAATAGTACCAGAATGATTTTTCAAGGTAAAAATATCCTTAACATTAAAAATGAACAGTACCAGAGGTGTTTTGTTAAGATTCCCTCTTTTTTTTTACCCGGAACTCACTAATCAGAAGGAGCTGGGATTATGAGCCAACTATGATTGTATAAGAGACAGCAACGGTTGTAAACTTCATCTTAATCAGATTGATTGAATTTTTCTTCCATTTCCATTGATGTTTCGCTTTAATGCCTATTTCTCACATATTTATTTTATGGATGCCCAGAAATACAAACCAATATTGATCTAGATAACTCATTTAATTGTTGACTACTTATATACTAAAAGATACTTTTGGGGATCGAATTAACCCAGCTTATGTTTATCTTAGCCAAAAGCATACAAATTCACAATCTTTTATTTATTTTTGCCGAGCCTTAACAGGCAACTGAAAAGCAATAAAATGTAAGTAAAAGGTACAGATGGTTACACCAAGAGCAATACTGTCAGCTCTGCTGGATTCCGCCATGTCTGATTCTTCACCAGTCTCAGAATATCTTCAATTTCTGCTAGAGTTTTCTCATCCTTGCCATTGGTCCCAAACTGCACAGCAGCAGCAACATTTTCCTTAACCTGATTACTTAAATGATCATGTAAAACTTAAGACGGAAGAATGATCTTTATAAACGTAGACATTTTATAACATAATAAAAAAAAAAAAAGGGGGGGTTTTGTATGTGATGCCTATGTGACAGGAGTGAATATAGGTAATTCATTTACTTGACATGATCATGTGTTAATTCCAGTAAAAAGCCATAGAGCCGGGTGAAATCTAATGTCCTTAACTCTTCAATCCTAATAGAATGTGTAAGTTATTTTCCTGGTTTTCATTGCCTACCTCTAAAAAGTGGCAGCCTCGGAATGCACCATCATCTTAGGCAATGGAAATCAAGGAACAAAAATCAACCGGTACAAGATCACATGATATCAGTAACTTGTAGTCCCCTATTCCTCTTAGCCTCTATAGCTACCCCCAAGCAATATAAATTAGCTAATTAAATGAGAGACAATTCAAAGGATGTGTAAATCATATATAAAACTTGGTAAGCTGGCTAGGGGTGCCTATATATATATATATATATATATATATATATATATATATATATATATATATATATATATAGACCACCAAAATGCAGTAACGTAATCTGGGATTAATTTTACATTCACATATATAATTAAGGCTTTTTATCCAAAATGATCCCTGAGATTTGCATAACACATCACTTTGATCCCTGAGATTGAAAATCAATAGAAATGGTTCCTGAGATTGTCCACCATCTATTATTTTGGTCCTTCCATTAAAAACTCCGTTAAGTGTCCCGAAGTTCTTGGCCAAAAGTTTGGGCAATTTTCAAAGCTTCGTAACTCAATCGTTTCTTAATCAAATTCGACCCATAATATATCAAAATGAAGATAAGAAAGTGTAGAATAAGATTATACCCATTTTAAAGCCCAATGGTTGCAAAAGATGGCCGGAAAATAGCCTGAAAGGTGACTGGTCCGCGGGGAAAACTGGAAAACTCACCGGAAACTGGGTAAACTTTAAACGTTCATAACTTCTTCAATACTCAACAAAATTGAGTGATTCAATAATGAAAATCATACTTCTTGACGAGACAAAGAGAATAGTACCTTTCTCAAAGGCTAACTCGCCATAGTTTGGCCGGAAAACCGTTCGAAAGTGGCTATCTTAGTGCTCGAGTTAACCACTTTCGAGCTGTTTTCTTAGCAAATTTGGCAAGTTAGCCTTCAATAAAGGTGACATTCTCTTCTTCTCGTCGAGAGGTATGATTTTTGTTTTTGAATCACTCGATTTCGTTGAGTATTGAAGAAGTTATGAACGTTTAAAGTTTACCCAGTTTCCGGCGAGTTTTCCAGTTTTCCCGCGGATCAGTCATGGCTATTTTCCGGCCATCTCCGGCAATGATTAGGCTTCCAAATAGGTATAATCTTGTTCTTCACTTTCTTATCTTTATTTTGATATATTATGGGTCAAATTTGGTTAAGAAACGATTGAGTTACGAAGCTTTGAAAATTGCCCAAACTTCGCCAAGAGCTCTGGGACACTTAACAGAGTTTTTAATGGAAGAACCAAAATAATGGATGGTGGAGGACAATCTCAGGAACCATTTCTATTGATTTTCAATCTCAGGAACCAAAGTGATGTGTTATGCAAATCTCAGGGATCATTTTGGCTAAAAAGCCTATAATTAATTAGAGTAATGCTAGGTAGACTAAAAACTAAAATTGCAAACTAAATGATGTGTCACCAATAAAAAATAAACACGTTAATCAACACTTAAATAATAATTCAACCATCAACTTCCATGTTATTTAGTTTACAAAATATAATCTACAGATTTAGTCTCTCTGGCAATACCAATTAAGTCTATCGCCTGAAGTTGTGTCACCGGTGGATTATGAGGACTAAATTATTGTAGTCCATTACAAATGTTTCTCAGTTGTCCATCAAGTATGTGAATAAGAACCCTAACAATCACTATTTAGCTAAAATACATACAATAGGCAAGGAACTATTGAAAGAGAGCTAACATAAACAAATATTAAAGTTAAATTATTTTCTCAGTATCAGAATACAATGGGAGTATTGTCAACCCTTCAGGAAACAAAATTGAAGAGTTTTGTTTAGTGATGTTGGCGATGACATTAGAGGGAATGCAAACAAGAACTGTGACCGGTGACGGCCTCTTTGGTGCACGGAATAGTGATGCCACCCATCGGATGAGTGAATCCAAACTTTTCTTCACTGCAGCTTAGCAAGTCTTTGAACCACTAGTGGTTCAAGTATGATATTGGTACTACAAGTCTCTTCTTCTGTTCCTCTCCTACATATACAGCAAAATGGCCTTTTGGGACATTCGCTGTACTCATCCTCGATTGCTTACCTATCAAGATAGATCGCTGGATGATTGATAGCCACTGTTCTAAAAATCTCCGCCTAGACGCAAGCCGGCTGGCCACCGTCCCGATTAATGTTTAGGCGTTTGAAAATTAAAAAATGGCGTCTAGACTTGCTGAGGCGCCTGCCTAAACAGCCTAGGCACCCGCCTAGCCTGCTCGGACCTGCCTAGGCAACCACCTAGGTTGCGAGTCACTTAAACGGAAAATAGATAACTTTCATTTTGCATTTTATTTTTTTCAATAAATTGTAAGAGATTTGTTGAATACTTAAATGAATACACCTTATATGCTTGTTCCCTATAGTTTCATAACATAAATGTCATTATATTTTGTAGTTTATGATGAAATTATATATATTTTAAGTATAAACAGACACTTATTTAGAACCTAAGCGTTAGGCCCTAGCCCGCCGCCCGACTAGCGCCTAGCGTCTTTTAGAACCTTGATAGCAAGCTCAAACCCATGTTTTATGTGGAATATAGATATGCCTTCAATAATTGAGAGATTTTTAATAGGAAATTTATGTGATAATAGAGGATGAGAAAACTTGGGGTGAAGATTTGTAAATCTACTTTGCAGCATATATAGGGATGGAAATTGGATGATATATAGTAATCAGATGCTTCTGTCCTCTCACTAATTTCTCAAAAGTTGATTGGTCAATTAATCTGATGTATAAAGGTAGCAAGTTGCAAAATCATGCCTACTAAACCCTACCCTACCCTACCCCTCGCCTTTCTCTGTCAAACCCTAATTCAAATGTCTTGTAGACTAAAGTACCTGATCTTCTTGGATAAGCCTAATCTTCCATGTATGGCCAATAAATGATAATACGCAGGAGTGCATGAGAAAACAGGAGTGTGAAAATCGCTTCTCTTGGCATATCAAACTTGACTAAATGGAGAGAAGGAAAAAAACAAGAAAGGAAAAAAGAAAACTGTATCTTTCAATGCAATACATATCACAGAAAGATATCATGCCAGCTTAAGTTGGTTCTGTGCTTCCCATCAACCTTACCATCTACTTCAATTCTGGCCCCAAGTTTAATCGCCATGGTTTTGTCACAGTACACATCACATGGGGCGTTAACCTAGCTTGTTCCTCGTCCGGTCGACATTTCAAAAACCCGGGGCTGAGAACTTCTGTTTGCTGGAAGAATACCCACAGTTAATTTTATCTATCTTATTACAGTCCCTAGTTCCTGTGTTCTCTAGGTTATATGTTGTATTCAGCTGGTGGAATATACAAAGTGGAATAATTTCTGCAGCCATTATGTGTTCATTGATAGTAGGCCATGATAAATCATATAATTGTGAAGTTGTATGAAATCTGTCATGTCTTATATCATTAGCTGGGAGACAACGCCATGTGATTCCTCTTGAAATATGTCCAGAAACAAATCTGAATAATATATGAGAACATTCAGGTACTCTAAGGTAAAGTTTCCGTATGGATTCTCTGTGGATTTCGGTGTTAAATTCACGGTTAGAACCTATCCTTACAAAACCAGCTTAACGAAAAGGTGCCTAATGTTCAAACCACCGAGAGAAATTGGAACTATGCTAACATAGCCCCGTGGTGTTAATCTACCCGCCTTCAATATACATTCAAGCTCCAAGTGACAGAAAACGAGATAAGTGGTGTAGAGCTAACAAGTTAAAAGTATTGTAAACATGCTAAAACATAACCGGTCTTGAGATTTTAGGGGGCTTTAGATATGAGGGCCTTGTGCAAACGCTCCACCTGCATCGCCCCAGGGCCAGCCCTGTGCAAACGCTCCAGTTGCATTGCCTCAGGGCCGGCCCTGTGTTGAAACATTTCTATACACAAAGCATTACTAGTATTTACTATTTTTTGTTTTAACTTTGTAAGATTTTTATTTTATTTTCTTTGTTTTTGAATTTGTATCATCTATAGGCTACTTTGGTTTTATCTAAATGAGGTAGGGGCAAGATGCTTGTCTGGAAGGTTACAGGTTTGGCCAATACCAGATGAAAGGCCACAAAAACAAAAAAGTGGACAGACCAAACCATGTGAATCCTCATGGCCAATATCCTACCCTTTTCATCTATATAAACTCAATTGGTTACACAACCAACACAGGTCTCACATTAGTTCTTCACCATTTATCCACTTCCATTGTTCTACAATTTCTTCCTCTAGACCACCATGGGTTTTCGTTTGCCCGGAACGAAAAATCATCGACACTTGACCTCAAACCAGGCTGCTTCAAGAGCCGTCAATGTTCCCAAGGGCTACTTTGCAGTCTATGTTGGGGAAAGCCAAAGAAAGCGGTTTGTGATTCCGATATCATACTTGAACGACCCTTCATTCCAAGACTTGCTGAGTCAGGCTGAAGAAGAATTTGGATATGATCATCCAATGGGTGGAATCACAATCCCTTGCAGTGAAGACAGATTCCTTCACCTCATTACTAACTCCAGTGGATGCTAACATACAGTTTTGACATAAAGGACAGCTGAAAGATAACTTCTTGACATCGATTTTTGCCAAAGCGGAGGAGAACCGGAGGCTAACAATATGGATTTAAGTACAGCTAGGGTAACAGATATTCAGAAGGATGCTTACCCATGTATCCGAAATTCGGATTTTTCTAATCCATATTTTTTTTTGTCCGGGGACCTCTCGAATCTGTAAGCGACAAGATTATGAGCCAATTATGAATGTATGAGACATAACTACTGTTGTAAACTTCATCTTAATCAGATTTATTGAATTTTTCTTCCTTTTCCATTGATGTTTATTGTTTATCATTAATCTGTTTTTCTCACAAATAATGGATGCACAGAAACACAATCCATCGATCTACATAAATGATAATTTGACTGTTGACTACTTATTTACTGAAACATACTTTTGGGGATCTAAGTAATCTGGCTCATGATTCTCTTAGCCTCTACATCTCACCCAAATGACAAATTCACAATCTTTTATTTATTTTTGACAAACCTTAACAGGTGACCGAAAAGCAATTAAAATAAGTACAGGACACAGATTGTTACATACAAGAGCAAAGTTGTCAGCTCTGCTGGATTCCGCTAGGCCATGTCTGATTCTTCACCGGTTTCAAAATAGCTTCAACCTCTGCTAGAGTTTTCTCATTCTTGCCAATGGTCGAGAGCTCCACAGCAGCAGCGACATTTTCCTCAACCTGATTATTTAAACAATCATGTAGAACTTAAGATGGATGAATGATCTTTATGAACGTAGGCATTTTATAACATAATAAAAAGGGTTTTATATGTGATGTCAATGTGACAGGACCAAGTAGGTATTCATTTACTTGACATGATCACAAGTTTGTGCTACTATAAAACTATAGAGCTGGGTGGAATCTATATTCCCAGACTCTAAAATCCGAAAAGAATGAGCAAGTTAAATGCAAATGATGGATGGGAACCTGTTTAATAGAGTTCATGCCGACCAGCACTGAAGAGATATCCTTATTGGACAAGCTGTATTGCAGAGCTAACTTTGAAATATTATTCCCTCTCTCTTTACAATAGACAGCAGCAGCTCGGCAGGCAGACTGTAAGAACATAAAACACATTAAATCAGTTATGATTTCCAACTCATATTAAAGAAGACAGGATTGCATGAATATAGCACCAGCTGGAATTCATGCATCGAGAATGTTAACCTTCAGTTCAGCAGATGCAGGGTGCCATTCTGGAGGACCACTCTCAGTAAGCAGACCCATTGCAAGTGGAGAAGCACTAATGATTCCAACACCTTTGCTCTTGAGGTATGGTAGTAGATCCTCCAATGTTGAATCATTAATACCGTAGTGGCAATATGACAGGACCACGTCCACTGTGCCAGCTGGTACTCGATCAAGAACATATGTGAAAATTCCCAATGGAAGTCCTGTGATACCAATGAAACGAATCTTCCCGGCTTCTTTCAGTTTCTTTAGGGCAGGGATTGTCTCGTTTACAATCTGTTAACCAAAGTAAACGGGAACACACAAGCTTGATCATTACGATGTATCAATTGAGATGATATTCCCTAACAGACAGGAAGGGAAAAAAAGAACAGCTCTACATGTCACACTCTGTATTAAAGCAAATAAACCAACACAAATTGAAGAATGCAAACAAGAAATGCCAAAGCACCTGGTCCAGAGACCCAAATTCAATGTCATGGCATTGCAGTATATCGACGTAATCTAGCTGCAATCTCTCCAAGCTCTCATCAATGCTCTTAATCACTCTATCAGCACTGAAATCAAAACCGTCAGCATAGCGTCCACACTTGGTTGCCACAACGTACTTGCTTCTCGGCACACCTAGAGCTTTTAGCGTTTTACCAAGCACCTTTTCTGACAAAGTCCCTCCATAATACCTAAAAATTTGGAAGAAAAAGGGTAAAATGAACATATAAAAAGTTCTATGACTTCTGCCTTAGAACAAATACAAGATCATATTTGATCATCAAATTTTAATGTCTATTTACATCTCATCTCTCCAACCAAACAGGTTTTTCTGGATCACAAACAATGGGAACTCTAAAAGTATCAAAATTTTCCTTTTGATCATCAGTCATCTTAATCCCAACTCTTCATTTTCTCAGCAACCAAACAGAAGCATCAGAAAAGTAATTCCCTTTAAATTCCCGCTAATCATCTCCAACCAAACACCCCATTACAATTTACAAAGTTTCAATCTTTCTGGCCGCATTATAAATTAAGTTTACTCTTTAATCTAACCATGAGAAAACATGCTCAATTTTACGAAAATTTCCTTAAATTCCTCAAATTTTCTTGGTATCCATACAGAACAAGAATAAGGATTACCCACAAAACTTAAAACTTGAGAGAGGATCAAAAGTTACATACGGTGAGGTGTCAAAGAAGTTGATGCCTCGGCGGAAGGCTTCGCGAACAGAGCCGATGGCTTCGTCATCGGAGACGGGACCGAAGACGTTGCCGAGAGGGGAGGCACCGAAGCCGACGCAGCTGAGCTTGAGGCCTGTGTTGCCAAGCTCTCGGAGTTCAACCTTTGGCAGCGGTTGTGAAGCCATTGTTTCGTTGTTTTGTTGGATGTTGTTGTAGAGAGGTTTGATTCAAGAATGCTGGGAAGCACCGAAGTGGAAGTGAAGTGAGAATACGTCCCAATCGGGTAAAATAACTGAAAACTGAAATTTATGTTTTTTTGTTATAAAATCGAAGGTGTTTGCAATGGAATAAATGAAACAAGACACAAAATTTACGAGGTTTCTTTACAGTAAGTGTGACTGGAGTACGTCATCGGAGCAGCAGTGGTGCTTTCATTATAATTTAGAATAATAAGAGTGCAAAAATAACTCTCTCTATTATCTCTTCTCATCTTCCTCTCTTTTCTCTCTTCCTCTTATGTGAACTTCTCACTACTTTGGTGTTATGTGGGGTTTGTGTTTATATAGAAAATAGGAGTTGTATAAAGCAAGCTTCGGCAGACAGTGGAAGGGCAACTTGCCCATTATTTAATTATTTGAGTGGACATCCACTGTTCTACAACATTTCCCCTTGGATGGCCACAAGTCTTTGATTGACTCGTTAAAATCTTGATCTGTTTTTAGATTCTCCCCTTGATGAGTAGTACCATATATGTTGTGCTTGTTGACTTTCCACAGGCTTGTTCTTGAACTGGGCTAGAGGGCTTTCTGCTAGACTTCCTCCAAATGTCTGAATTTACTCTTTTTATCTAGAGCTGAATTTGATTTAAGGGTGGTGGACACTTGATCTTGAATCGGACTTGTGATTTCTTCAAGGGTCGTTGAGGCTTGATCTTGAATGAAATTGGACCATGAGGAGCTTCACATCGCAAGTGATCTTCGGCTTTGTAGGGGATGAATCGACACGTGTTTTGTTGTGCTTGTCTCCACATGCTTCAATGTATCATTTTCACTTGCCTTATATGTTCCCCTTGCAGAAGTGGTATTTTCCCTGGTTTTCCCCCATGCATGTGTGGCATCTTCTCTTGTAATATGTGTTCCCTGATGTAGGGGTGGACTGCAACCCTTGCATTTGAATGGTCCTTCAGAACTTCACTTCTCAGCGACTCATCATGCTTGGCAGCTTTAGTGTAAATAGCCAACATCATATCAACAGTTGAAAATGAGTACGCGAAAGCAATGCAAGGTAAGCAATCAGAAAGGTTCCAGGTAGTCGATTCCTGACTGGAAGTTTGATTTCAGGTTCTGACTGATTGCTTTCTTTCTCCTGGTCTTGCAGGTAAGAGCAAGGGCAAAGGAAAAGACAAGGAGATTGCATGATATGAGATACTTTTGCTCCGGTGTGACTTGTTTTGAATAGGTATTCTCGGAGAGGAAGAAAACTGAGTATTTCGAGATGCTTTGTTGAAGATGCATTCTCGGAGATGAGAAGTAGTTAGGTATTCTTGCAGGTATGCCTTTTTGTGGAAGACAGAGGTTGACATATATAGGGATTTCCCAATAGCAGGTAGTGATGATGTGCCTTTACTCTTGTCAGCAATTGTGGTGTAATTAGAACAGTAAGATTTACGCGTTTTCAATTTTGTCAGAGATCTTTGACAAAGTTGCACTTGATATCCGAAAAGCTGAGATTGCGTCTGAAAATTACCAACAAACTTTATTCAGGAAAATGTAGCTTTTGAAATTCGGATAGCGGTGTCTCTTCGATTTTTGAACAAGTGGTTATGTTGCTTCTTCTTTCATAGAGACATCAATTGTGCTTAAGAGTATGCTCAGAAAGTTGCTACCTGTAGAAAATTTCCCCTTCTTGCACTTTTGAGATTTTATTTGACCTCATTTTTCCTTCATCATTTCTGAAAATGGCTTACCCATCTAACCTTTGTTTAGATTTGAGTCTGATGAGTGATACAGACGAGCACCGTCAGGATAACATATGGCTTTCGTCCTTCTTATCTTCTATTAGTCATCTTACAGTTAAGGACTCTGTGATGAAGAATAACATAACCGCTATAGTGGTAGCTAGGAATCTTCTCACTCCAAATGATAATAGAATCCTTTCAAAACAGTCTGATGAGTCGATCGTTCAAGACTCATTGGCTCTCAATGTTCAATGTGCATGCTCTGTATCCAATATGGGCCAACGCCTACTTGCTCAAACTCGCCAAGTTGAATCATTGATGGTTGAGGTGGCAAGTCTTAAACAAGATATCAGAGGGCTCATGCACGAAAATAGAGTGTTACACGTGCTTGCAAATAATTACTCGACGAGCATGAAAAGAAAGCTCGACCAGCTGCAGGAATCCGAAAGTCGGATTCAAAGTGATCACCAGAGGTTCATTGCTAGATTCCGAAGGCAACTGATGCCTTCCCATTCTGGTGTTTTGCCAAGTACTGGGGCATCACATGATCAATCTCTAGTGCCTCACCTTTATGGGGTTCTGCCAAGTACTGAGGCTTTTCATGAGCAACCTTTGTGAAGACTCCCTCCTGTTTGTTTTTTTTTAACTCATGTGTAGGCACATATCTGTAATTTCTCGGATATATCAATAGATAAATTATTTCATTCAATGTATTGTGTTAAATACAATAAAGCATATACTTCACTAAGATGTGGTACTTCTGGACCAAATATCAATTTATCTTTTCCCTCACGAAGATAAATGATCGTTCTTAGTGTCTAAATATTGGTTAATCACTTGAGTATTCAACTCATAATCTGCAATCCATATGATTCTTTAATATCATGGACAAGATTCGTGTTGGCATATTGTTCGATCTGCAGTTCGAGACAATATTCCTTTCAACACTTTATAATTTTTCTTGGCTCTTCAGGAGTCCCAATTTAATATTATCAACTCTTGCAAGAGATTTTAGTATGTTGCAACAATACCATAATGATAGTACTCATTAAGGCAATTTATATCATCCATTGGTATTGAGTACATAATTTATGTTTTACCCTTCGGAGGCTTACTTCAAGCAATTTGAATCCTTCAGGGATTTTCTACACTTCATGACACATTTTTCTTTGAAATTTATACAGAGCAATTTGCTCCCATGTATACTTGAGGGATTTATTTATGGAGATATGATGTGGGCGATTCAAAACCCTTCGTATATAATTCTCCATTCATATGAACTCGTTTACAACCTTGTGTCACATGTGAGTATATTTCACTGTATTACAAATGCCCATATGTAACCTCCTTGGTTCAACATCTTTTGGCTATTTGTATTGTATTCAAGTATATAGGTCTATTTTTCAACACAGCTCAATGATGAATTTAGTAGCTACTTATAAAAACCAAAATTACCATTGGTTATCATCAATCCGTGATCTCATATTCTCATGTGCATGCGCATGCATAAAAGCTTTTCATTTCTTTTGGATATCCATTGCCTCTTCAAGGGCATTACAATATCTCTTCCAGGATAATCATAATTTAGAGAATGCGGATCATAACCTCTTATTGAGCGTTATATAGCTGGGATTTTAATCTCCACTTCCGGGAGTCGAGTCATTGGAACCTATACGTCTATCATGCTTCATGCATGAGACATCAACATTCCTATGTCCGTGGATTGTCCTTTCTGGGACATATATCCATGCAGCGACTGTCATGCTTCTAGCATGCAACAGTTATGCTTTGGGAATGCAATAGTTCAGTAGTGCCATATTCTTCTTCTTTCGAATGACTGAACCTTTTGAGTCTAAAGGTTTGCCATGCTTCAGGCGTGCAACAGATAAATGATTTACTGCCTCATTATATTGTCCAACAAGGACATTAATTCTTGTAGGCACATTTGCAGTAAGTATATGTGATTTCATCACTTTCGTTGCATCATTCAATTATTCTTACTTCATTTTCATATTGATTACTTAGTGAATCAAAATAAGACAAATTCTCTTCGTTCTTCTGGAACGGTCTTTTCTCATCATTCTTTTGGAATGATATTTTCTCATCGTTCTTCTGGAATGATGTTATTTTCTCCCCCTAATGGCGGGAAAATTGTCTTATCAAAATCACAGTCCGCAAACCATGTGGTAAACATATCCCCAATCAAGGGTTCTAAATATTGAATGATAGATGGTGTTCAACATCAATGCCCAATCGGCGATGATGCCTCATTTCAGTACGTTGTGGCAGTGCAATAGGCACAAAGATAACACAACCAAAAACTTGTAAATGTATAATGTTTGGCTGGTTCCCAAACACAAGTTGTACTAAGAAGTATTGATGGTTGGTAACAAATCTCAACCAAATTAATAATGCATCATGCAAAATAGCATGTATCCATGTAAAAACTAGCAATTTTGTTTTCATGAGCAGAGCGCGGGTAATCAATTTCACCCACTTAATAAATGCTTCTGCTAAACCATTTTGAGTATGGACATAAGGAACTTCTGGTCCTTATTTAATAGTCTGTAGACTGAGACTCTTATGGCCTTTATTACAATTAAGTTGAGGCATTGCGGGACTTCAAACTTACGGTACTCATCAAGGAACTTCATGTCCTGATCTTGAGGATCTAGGGACTTCATGCCCGATCTTTTTACATGATGGAACTTCAAGTCCAATCATTTTTATATGATGAGGATCAAGAAACTGCAGGTTCTGATCTGTTCAAGGAACTTCGGGTCCTTATTATATACTCATTGTACCAAAAGAAAAGTACAATAAACAAATTAAAGCAATAGACGGTAATTCCAGCCATAGTGAATAAATTGCATTTAAGTACATAAAGCTTGTGACAAGGGCTTTATTTCAGCACCATTCACATAAATCAAAACTTAAAACAGTAGGAGGTAAAACCGTCAATGATAAATAAATTGCTTTAAAGTAAATAGAACTTGTGATGGGGCTTTTAAACCAACACCATTCACATAAATAAATATATAGTTTTCCTTCTTTCTTTTCAGATGGTGCAACACCATCCAAAAGCCTTTACCTTTTTTATTATTATTTTTCTTATTCATTCACATGCTGCATCATTCCAAAAACTTTGGCCCCACTATTATTTTTCATTCAAATGGTGCAGATGCATTATTGCCTTTTTCAGATGGTGCCATACATATTCCATAAACTTCCCCTTTTTTCTTTCTTTGTCTGTCTCTACTAGTCTGGAAACCTAGGACCAGCTGGGTTGTTGTGGAGGTCACACAAAACCAATTCAATCCAAAAAAATGCTACTAGATACTGGCGTTGTTCTTGCATGGCCCAGAGAACATAGCATTGCAAAGCAAGAACCTCCCTACAGAGACATAGATGACAGTGAGGTTAACGGAGGCACAAGAGAGGGAGGCCTGTGTGGAGTCAGTCTTGCCATCACCATCTCAAACAACTGAGGATTCATGAGATCCATCGAGAACGATGTGATCTGGGTTTCCAAGATTCTTCTGGATCTCTGGAAACCAGTTGTCAGGTATGAGTTTTCTCATCTCATGACGACTATAGGTCGTTGTAAATTTCAATTCTCACCGGAATTTGGTGGGACGCTTCTGGCGCGGTGGGAGAGATAGAAAATGGACATACCTTTTATTCTATGAGATTTTGGCTGGCAGAGGTGAGAGGTAGGTAATGCTTCACCGGATTTATGGCGTTGTGCTTTCCACTTACATGAGAGCTTCTCGTGCTGATAACGTGTTATAAAATCGACGGTGTGTGCAGTGGAATAAATGAAACAAGACACAAAATTTATGAGGTTCCTCTACAGTCAGTGTGACTGGAGTACGTCCTCTGGGCAGCAGTGGTGCTTTCATTATAATTTAGACTAATAAGAGTACAAAAATAAGTCTCTCTATTATCTCCTCTCCTCTTCCTCTCTTTTCTCTTTTCTCTCTTCCTCTTCTGTGAACTTCTCACTACTTTGGTGTTGTGTGGGGTTTGTGTTTATATAGAAAATAGGAGTTGTATGAATCAAACGTCGGCAGACAGTGGAAGGGCAACTTGCCCATTATTTAATTATTTGAGTGGACATCCACTGTTCTACAACATTTTTTGCATTCCCACTTAGAAAATAAAATTTTCATGATGAAACCGTTCAATATTTTAATTTTCATTTGAACAATATTTTTAAAAAAATTATTCGAATTAAAAATTGTTTAGCATTCAAATGTATCAAATAAATGAACGGTTTATTATTTATATGTTACTTGATACTTATATGGTTGATTTATTTGGTACATTTGGATGATTAAAAGATATCTGATTCGAATAACTTTTTACAAGGGTGATCTTCAAATTGAACTCATGAGTGTGATACTTAGAAAATAATAGGTTCTAAAGTATGACTTTCATAGTTATTAAATTTAACAATAGGATAACAGTAGTGTAATACGTATTAAAATTAGGATGCCTGATTACTATGTATAGGTATAACACTCACTCAAACTAGTTTGAAACGCCTTTAGTACTACGATCCAATGAAATTCATCTTTATTTGTAAATGAAATGTCTTAGGTTTGAAGCTTTTAGATGATGAATTTGAAACCAATTTATTGACCCCACCCCTTAGTGTCAATATATCATTGTGTAAGAAAATACAAAACAATACTAAATTAGATTAGCATAAATGTTAAAACTTCTTGCTATTAGCACTTCAAAATAGTCTACTTTGCCTTCTCTATTCACCTGAGCCAAACTAGAAAAATAAGGTCATTTGAAAGCCAACCGAGCTGGAACTCAAAAAAATTTAAATCATGCTTGAGCACAGCTCTAGGAGCTTTGTCCGAGGTTATGCTGAGCTTCAGCTCAAATAATATTAATCAAGCCGACCTTAAACACCTTGGTATTCGACTTGGCTCAGTACATGATATGTGGTCATGAAACAGGAATTAAGTGAAATAGAATTAACTGGATGGTAGAGTCATGGAAACACCTGTTTATCCATATTTTGGACCTTATCTACATGGAACAATATATTAACTATTGCGAAACATGGAAGAATTGAAATTTTAGATCAAAACATTATGTATGGATGGTATGAACTGCCTAAATAAGAATTCTTGAACAACGAACAACCAGAGCTATTACTCACTACATAATAAAAGATGTAATGCATATTTTCCATGCAAATAATATGGTGGCTGATGGATTTTCCAAATAGGGCACAAGTATCTTCATTCATATATTTGACTTAGTAAACTTTTGAACGTAATTTTTCTTAGACTAAGATTTGACCTGTTAGGTTTGTAACGTTCATTTGATCTTTCGTAAAAACAAAATATTTCTTCGAACTTTTCAACGTAATTTTTCTTAGACTAAGATTTGACCTGTTAGGTTTGTAACGTTCATTTGATCTTTCGTAAAAACAAAATATTTCTCGAAGATAGTGAGTGACTAAAACTTATCAAACGTTTGCTATTCAATTGTGTGGTTAGCAAGAAATGAGAGAGAGAGAGAGAGAGAGAGTTTGTTGATAACGAAATTTTGGTCCTCTTGGTCATGCATAATTTTGGTCTAAGTTTAGAGATGATGTACTTGTACAGCTTGAAAACCTACAAAGTATGATCACAAAGAAATGTGCTCTAGTCGATTGACAGGAAACTTGTGCAACAAATTAGGTAGGAAACTTCCCTCTGCAAAGATACGTCCATTGAATTTTTGTCCTCCCCTGGCCAACATGCAACGCTTCACCGCTTTCATTTTTGTTTGCTAGTAATGGCATATCTTATTTACTCTGTTGGTTTATAACACCCCTCTCCCCCAAAAAGGAGAAACGAGAGAGCATGTAGTTATTAATTCATATGTTCCATAACTTAATTTAGTCGAGTACTTCTTATTTGAATTTGGGTCTTAACTGAAATAGGTGAACCGAGACAATCATGTGAATCAAGTCACAAAGAAAGCTAATAAAATGGCATCACAACTCCAACATGTTGCTAAAAAAGCAAGACCAAGGAGAAGATTAATAGTTGACACATTAGGAATAAAGTCCAAACAAAAAGGTGTACAAAGTGAACTAGTGAAAGAGAAGAAGAAGCCAAAAAAACAAAAAAAAGTGTTGTCCACATTAGGGGTAAAATTACATTTTTGCGTTCAGACAATTGCCATGTGCCCTGCACGTGACCAAAATGGATAGAAAATTAGATAAAAATTCCAAAATCTAACGTCAGGGGAAATTAGCTAATCATAAAAGTTCATGAGGTATTTGGCAAAAATTAAAGTTTATGGAGAAAATTAGCCAATTGTCAGAGTTCAGGTGAGTAATTGACTAAAATTAAAGTTCAAGGAGAAAATTGCCATCTCCGTACAAGTTTCGCGGGGGGGGGGGGGGGGGGGGGTGTTGATTTTACAAACATAAAGATCTTGTGACAAGGTTGAACAATATGAATATATAATGAAAAAATTTATATCATGTGCATGAAAATTTTAAGGAGGACGATAACTATAGTTCAATAGACGTACGTTTGACATAATTTCACTTCAATTCATGTAGTTTTAGTCATATGCATCTCAATCAAATTCTCCTTAAAATTTGCTACGATCAAGTAAGATTTAAGGGCCATTTACTTGTTTAATATCCATTATTTTGTTGGTTTATTAGCTCATCAAGCTGGCCGGCTACAATCACAATTCACAAGCAACACAGTTCAGGAATCTCCATATTCTTCTAGATGCATGTATATTTGAATTTGATTTCTAAGTGCTGGACATCAAGGTGCTCCTGTAAAGTTTTAAAGTATACGTTATAAGTAGTGTTGTTATATATCGTCACCACACGGTTTAGTACTATCTTTGTCAACGCTATCATTCTCTTCTCTGTACCTTTGAGTTGGTTTCCAGCACCCAAAAAGTTGCCATGCATATAAGAAATCATTTGCAAACACCATGCATTGACTTGTTTACTCTTATTTTTATCAATAGAAAAGCCTTTTTGATATCCCATGCATTGACCTAGGCGTGACAAACGGGTCGTGTATATCGTGTTCGTGTTGTTTTTGTGTAACACTTGTTATCTTAACGGGTCGTATTGTGTCACACCCGTTATGATCCGTTAAGAAAAATATATTTTTTTTCTTAAATTTGCACATACCACACATTGGCATAAAAATAGGTGGGGCGTCACTACTCTGTTGTTGCCTGCCTCACAGGCCACCTGAATTCTAACATCCCCAGTCCCTTGATAACATATCCTCAATATATATAATATATAACCTCCCCAGTCCCCTGATAACATATCCCCAAAATATATATCTGACATTAAGTAATGAATCTCACCTTACAGCTTACAATACGACTAAATGGCATGACATAATAAAGTTAATTTACATAACTACATCTATACTCCCAAATTCCAATGCTTGATTCTATTTATGCCTCGTCCTTTTGTGATTTTCAAGCTTGCAAAGCCAACGTGAAGCACGCTTGCTCGATCGTTGGGTTTTTTTAATGTTTGCAAACATGCCCCAACCCAGAATCTCCAAAATCAGAAAACCCCTAAAACCCCAAACCCAGAAAATCCCCAGCCATTAGTTTTAATTTTAACGAAAACCTCAAATCACTAGTTTTTGAAAAAAAAAACACAGAATACCCAAAAATACAAAATTCATACCTTTAGCGTGTGCTTGCCTGTGTGTGGTTTTCTTGTGGCTGCCGGAGTCGAGTTGAAGGAAGTGAATGGAGGAGGATGCGAGAGAGATGCGGGTTAAGGAGACGATGTAGGAGTAAGTCTGGACTGGAAAGATCAGAGTGAATGAGAGAGAAGAGAAGGATAGCCTCCAGCCTAATGCACAATGGACGGCTGAGATTAAATCTCAGCCGATCCAATGGTCACCAATTTTTTAAATTTAATTTAATATATATATATATATATATATATAATTATTATAGTGTTTAGGGGTATAAAATTGTTAAATTCATATATATAATTATTATAGTATTTTTTTAGGGTTATAAAATTATAAAATTAATATTTTGCTTATTGTGTATCGTGTTATCCACAAGTATACCCGAACCAACCCGTTATCTTGACAAGTACTTATCGGGTTACCCGATAATGACCCGATTCGTTATCGTGTTGACCCGAACATCTGTTACTTTCGTGTCGTGTTGTGTCGGGTTATCGGATCGTGTCAGGAATTGCCACGCCTAATTGACCCTCATTTTGTTGGATCTTAAACAAAGGAGATCGCCTTTGTCAAAGACAATAAAATCTTCCCGGAGTTCTTTAATCCGGCCGGTGTAAGTGACTCGGAATGAGCTCAAGTCCGACCGGTTGAAGCAATGTTATGCATTAATAGCACATTGAGTTTTAGGGTATGGTTGGTTTTACCCTTGTTATGTACGCAGTTTTCATATCAAGCACCGCGTGGGTTAAGAGAACAAAAGTATAAGATTAACCACTTGGTCGCTAACAGGTGTGGAGGGGTTTCAACAAAAAAATGTCTCAATATTATTAGTGATGGAATCATTTTGTTTACCAATTCGAACGTGGTATTCTATATCAGCAGATCATGTATATAAAATGTTGTATTGGTGTTGAAATTCACCTTGAGTTTGAATCCAACATGGCCTTCTTCCTTAATCCAGAGAAATTTTTCCAAGTACCTGTCACATATACTGACTTGGAATTCCACTAATAAACATTTGACACCTATATATTTTATTCTTTTAAATTAAAAAATTGACAATTATTTTAAAATAAACTGAAAATGAAATCAGAAGCTCACGAGCATGATGATGTCGAACCACCCGCACCCACCTCCATCACCAGTCGGCGATTTTTCTGGCATCATCATCCCTTCTCTCTCTCTCTCTCTCTCTCTCTCTCTCTCTCTCTCTCTTACATCTACATGAAACCCAGAGATTGTCGGCGGCAACTCCAATTCAGATCTGATGTCGTCAATCTCGATCTATCAGCCGGAGTTTGCCGACATCCTTTTTGTTCTGACTCTGGAACAGGAAAGAGAAGAAATAAAAAAGGGAAGAGAGAGAGAAAGAAAGAGATAAGGAGAGAGGTGATGTGGAAGGGCAGGATGGGTGGAGCCGTGGAGGGATGGGGGATGGGGGATGGGGGATGGGTGATGGGTGATGGGTGATGGAGATTGGGGATTGGAGATTGGGGGGGTCGACAGTGGATGAAATCTGGCCTTCATTTTTTTTAAATTATTTAATTATTTTGTGAAATGAATATAAGGGTAAAATGGGTATTTTAGTGTCACTTAAGAAGTTGGAGGATAGGTGTCAGATGCCTATTAGTGGGGACTCCAAGTCAACATGTGTGACAGGTACTCCAAAAAAATTTCTCATTAATCCATAATCCAAATTAATTAATCAATCATTAATAAAAAAATTCCACTTTTGATTTGCATTCCAAGTTTTTCTTTTCCCAATATGACCCAACATACAAGTGGCATTTGAAAAATTGAAAGGCAAAGAGAATTCCTTGATAAAAGAACTTTACTAAAAAAAATAGCATTGAATGTGAGTGATAGAGAGAAAATACGTGTATGCATGCAAGCAAAAATACATATTCAACAAGATAATTAAATTTTAAATATAAATTAGAAAAGGGATGTGAACCAATTTAGTCATGATCACACATGAGCCGACCTCGTAATGGGCCGGTTTGACGGAACATGTCGGCCCAACAATAAACCCATAAAGTAGCCGAATGTAGCGTTCCATATGACGCGTCAATGATCTATTGAGGCAGAACCCAAAGAGTCAAAGGAAGGTTCCTAAACATTGTCAACATCGCAAAGACATTTCAACGTTTTCTGTCCACCATCGTGTGATTCATCAATACCAAAAATCAAACCAGGACGTGTCGTGTGGAATACGGACCTGAATTTCGTCATCCCCATCACTATGCCACCTTGTGGTTTATCACTAACTTCAATTAGATAGCACAAGATACGTTGAATTACTTATCTAATTTTAAAATGCTAACGAATGGGACAATGTTTCATTATTAGGTTGCGATTTAATCACTAACAATACTAAATAAACCAAGTTATTTTACCGAATTTTGAAATATTAATTGATGTGACAATCTTTCATCCGTTTTACGTTTGAGCTCATTTTCAAACTTATTTATTCACAGCAATAAAAAAAAATTAACATTGTTAAATAACTAAAAGTTTGTGTATAAGTTGATTCTCTAGTATGCTCACTCATATTTTATTTCAATCATCATTGTCTTTGAATTTGAATGTGGAACAGAATAATCATTTATCCAACTATGCAAGGTTGGCTTTGCTGATAAGGACATTGTGGAGGACCACATGTCTAAATTCCAATATTGTTGGGTTGCTTCATTAGCAACTTCGTGAAAATTTCAATGGCTAGATTGTTGGTGAAAGATCCTCCCAAAAGTCCACAAAGCAACAAAATTGGATTTCTATATTTAATCAGCTTAAAGCAACCCATATTTTAGCATTAAACAAATTAATAATCTACTTTCCTTGGTACCTATAGTCAGCATTCAAACAATTCATGAGGAACAACAGTACCAACTTAGAATAATAATGGGAACATAAGTAATCAAATCATGCTACCTATGAGAGAGAGAGAGAGAGAGAGAGAGAGAGAGAGAGAGAGAGAGAGAGAGAGAGAGGATTTGTTCAAAGGTGAGGTACTGACAGATGAACTACGTACACAAGCAACTCAGCAAGAGCTATATATAAAAGCTTGAAGCTGCAGGTCAAGGTCTTGTACGCTCTCTAAGGGAGAGAGAATCACTTGGGAGAAGAACAAGCTTTGGTTGTTCGATCGAGTGTAAGCTTTCTTACTTCTAAGACTATTTATTACTTGCTATTTGTCGTCTGATTCAGCTTCTTCTTCGATCCAAAGCTTAGGGTTGTTTGTTTCTGCACAATTTGAGAGTTTTTATTTGCATATTTTGTACCGAAAGGGAGTCTGTTGAGAGTATCTCACATTAGAGATGGTAGTATTGCATAAGTGCTTAAAATATTTTGGGCTTCTTTTAATTTTTCCCTGTACCAATTGTGTTTTTGGTTTAAAACTTGCATTCTAATAGGACGTGTTGATCGGATTGTTTTGTACGGGGCCAGTAATTAACTTGTTACAATGATTTTGATTTTCCAGGACCCTTTCCTTAAGCTCTAGATCATCAAGAAGTAGTAAAAGGAGCAGATTTGATGGAGATTTCATCAAGAGGAGGATTTTCTGAGCTGGTAAGACAATTCTGCAGCAACCCTTGGTGTCTTTTCCTTTTGGACAAAGATAAACATGTGCAACAAAGCTTCTGCTTTTTTATGTTTGAAAATTCAAGGATTATTTAGCACATAATTAATAATTTGAGATTGTATTAATGTTAATGTTTTGGACCTGTTTGAAACAGTTTCATTCGTTATATTTGATGAAATATTGTCTACTTAATTTGATAATTAAGAAGGAAATTGTTTAACTTACAGGGAATGGAGGATCCCTTCTTCATCAACCAGTGGCAGTACATGAACTCTTTGGATGAGCTCGGTATGCTCCCATTAGCAGCCGCATTTGGAGAGAATTTACAACACTCTCAGTTCCACCCAATTTTCAACCTCAAAACTCCTATCGACAATTCTCATACCGCCATCGACAGACCAACGAAACAGCTCAAAACTGATGGATGGACTTCATGCAAAACTGATCATCTTGTATCAAATCCACAAGTTGCTTCCTTGCCTCCAAACATTCTTTCATTCGTCAATTCTCATCATGCAAACCAAATGCCGGTGCTTAAGCCTAAGGAGGAGGCAGCAGCAGTGTGTTCAAAGAGCACCAACACTCTCCCTTCTGATATATTGTTTTCTCAAGGTTCATTTGGAAACCGAAATTATTCATCAAATGGGATCAGCACAACCACTCGGCTTTCTCAGACCCAAGATCACATTATCGCAGAAAGGAAGCGCAGAGAGAAGCTGAGCCAACGGTTCATAGCTTTATCTGCAATCGTTCCTGGTCTAAAGAAGGTAACAGAAATTATATCCTCCATCTGTTAGTCCACTGCAAGTTTTATTCAAGACATTCTTTTACATTTGATTGTCTTGCTTATACTCCAAGTAACCGGTAGGTTTTGGGATGGAAACAACTCCGAGAAATTTGGATTTTTTTTACCTGCTGAATTGTGTTTCTAAACGTAAATCATACTTCATGCTATGACAGATGGACAAGGCTTCTGTTCTGGGAGATTCAATTAAGTACATCAAACAACTGCAGGACAAGGTAAAGACGCTTGAGGAACAGACGAGAAACAAAAACATGGAATCAGTCGTGTTTGTGAAGAAAACACAGCTCTTTGCCAACGGTGACAATTCTTCCTTAGACGAGAACAACTCCACAGGCCCGTTTGACACGACACTGCCTGAAATCGAAGCAAGGTTCTGTGACAACAATGTCTTGATAAGAATCCACTGTGAGAAAAGAAAAGGAATTGTGGAGAAAACAATAGCAGAGGTTGAGAAGCTCCAATTAAAATTCATCAATAGTAGTGTGATGACATTCGGGAGCTGTGCTCTTGATGTTACCATTATTGCTCAGGTGAATTTCCTTCTCAGTAATATGAATGAAATTTGTTGCTTCATAATATTTTCAATAGAAATGATTTCCATACACTCATGTCTCCTTCGACAAACTAATTTTTTTTTTTGTCCCTTAGACTCTCTTATTTTATTCAATCCAAAAAATAGAAATAAATAGCCGTGTGTTGGGGATCAAATGGGCGTGCGAATATCTCTTCCTCACTTTTAGTCCAAAGTCATTTGATACCATATCTCGATCTTTGCAGATGGAAGCGGAATTCAGCCTCTCGCTGAAGGATCTCGTCAAGAATCTACGCGCAGCTTTCGAGCTGTTCATGTGAAAAAAATCTACTCGCAGCTTTCGATCTGTTCCTTGCTGCAGAAGCTTCACAATAAATAGGAGTATTTCCTCAAATATACCAGTCCATGTTTAAGTACCTTTTTCAGAATTTCTGTTTACAAGGCCTGCAATTCTTCACCAAGTTAGATTACCAGTACCTTCAAGCTTGTTTGCTGTCAGGTTAATATTTTGCAGGAGGGTTTTTTCACTTCAACTTTTTTTGCATGGTTAACTTGTTTACCATGCTTATCTACCCACCTGTTTAAGCAAGTTATCTCACAGCTTTTGTTTTACTTCAAGGAGTTTGCGAAATGCGACTCATCCCTTTGTGTCCCCTAGGGTTTTTTTTATAGGTGAGGATGAAAGCAGGCATTTGTTTGGTCAGTGTTTTAGCCCGTTTGGGGTTGAGGTGATTTTAAAAAAAGCTGCTATGAAAAAAAGCTAGGAGAGTTTTTGGTGGTAAACATTCAGCTTCAACTTTTTTTCACAGTTTTGGGTGAAAAAAAGCCAAAAACAAGAAGCTGCAAAACCCAGATTTGAAAAATCGGCTTTTTTTTCACATCTTTTTTACATAAAAGTTTATCAAACACTATAATACTGCTTTTTTTTTTCAAAAGCACTTTTACAAAAAAGTTTACCAAACACTCTGCTGCTTTATTTCACAACTGCTTATTCTCACAGCGCAGCAGAAGTAGCTTTTTTTTCAAAGCACAGCAATACCAAACCAGCCCTTAGAGGCATCTTGAACCTCTAATAAGTAATCTTCTCTTCATATGTAACCCTTTTGTTGCCAAGTAATGGAAAATAAGTAATTTCATGTTACCTTTACCCGCAAGTGTATTGGAGTGGATATATATTCTATGTGACAAAATAACGTTCCGTTATTTTTAATTGGCTTCTTATAGTTTGGGCGAAGTTCCACTTTAGTTTCTACAATTTAAGTTTTATCGAATGCAGTCACTTAATTCACTAATTATTGTAATGTTGAGTACAAGCTTAATTTTCGTCAAAAATTTTCACAAAATTAGCACGAGGATAAAATCCAAGGGGTAAATTGAATTGCCTCATATGTGCGTTAAACATGCTACACAAACTGATGTGAAACAATTAATAAACTCCATGACTACAATCGCAAAAAAATGATAATTCGCCCAAACTATAGGAATCAAATCATCGTTTTGCCTTTTTAACTTTCCTTGTCCAAATGATTGTGTAGACTCTCTAAACAAAGGGAAAACACACACAAAATGCCATCACAAGGATAATAGTTGAATACCATCATAGCATATATCAAAATTATTGGAGATTAGTTGGGAATATAGCTAATTAATTAAGCTTGCTGGTTTTTGGTATTGGTGGGTGCTGGGGAGTATACTGGACAAATAAGACTTTGAAAAATTGACACTAACTAGAGACTCAAACTTGGAATTTTGGAGGTCTGACTCTTATTATCTTATAAGTTTAGGTGAATGATTAGCGGAGCTTAATATTCTCTGCTAGCCCCACTAAGATTGGTATCTTTGGTATGACTTTATGGCAACAACCTCTCTCAAGTTTCAAAAGAATAATCCCCCTTCATTATAATAATAAATTAAGATACTTTAGAGGCGGAGAATTAAAGAATTAAGGCAAATGTAGCCGTTGATTGGATGAGATTTTATATTGAATAACTATAAGCCAGTAATTCACTTGAGTCAGAATCTCGTGTTAGTTTTGTCTATAACGTAAGTGTAGAAGAAGAATACGATAATAAATTAGGACTAGAATAAGTTTAGAGTTTGATTTCTTGCTGTCTAATAAAAAATGAATATCCTAATCCTATGATAATCAGAAAAAGGAATATTCTATGCATGTACACATAGAGCATAAGAACTAACAAAGCAAGTTCCTCAAATAATTCCTCAAATTGTATTAGGGCATGTATGCCGTTAATAAATGAAATTTCAGTTTTTTGTCACATACAACTGGATTTTGTTGTTGATTGGTTTTGATTTCAATTGGGCTGCTTCTTTCATTACATTTACACTTAAAATAATTTGTTATTTCAAAAATTTAGCCAGCAAGGTGTCGTGGTGTAGTTGGTTATCATGTAAGTCCAACATTCTTGTTTGGTGAGCCAGTTGAGATTGGATCTTAGGAATATGATTGAATTGACAAAGACTTGTAAGATATGACTTGTAACCATATAAAAAAATAGATTAGATAACTCACTCTATTGTGAACTCATAATTCTTCATGTTTAGTCATGTCCATCTCACATTTGATACAATAAATAACGGACTGAACTCAAGTCTATTTTAATTAATCATGATATATCTCATCCAGTTCACCAAACATGGTCTGAAAGTCTCGGATCCGAACCGGGTCAACACCATTTTTATGTTCCGTAATATACCGGAAACGACGTCGTTTTATGTAATCTATTTTAAACGTTGCCGTTTATTTCCCCTTAACGGTGTTACGAACCTTAATCCAAGCATAGAAACCCCGCGAAACACGCGGCGGGCTAACTCAAATTTGCCTAATCCACGTCATGGGGAGAAGCCTCCACCAAACCTCAGCCAATCACGCGAGCCGTTGGCATAACTTCCTCCCTTCCCATTGGTCCGTTTCCTCCACGTCATCACCCTCTAGATTCTTCGCCACTCAAATTTTCCCAAGAAAATTAAGAAAAATGAATTTTCTCGAGAAAAAACGCCCTCACTTTCCCATACATAAAAGATTAAACCCCGAATCCAAAATCTAAATCAAACCCACCATCGATTTCATTCCCAAAATCGCAACTGTCCAATTCCCAGTTCGTCCAAAAATTCAAAATCCAAAAACAATGGCTCCCAAAACGCTGCTTTTGATCCTCCTGACGGTGCAATTCCTCCCGTCCTCTCTCTCTCTGATTTCCGCGCCGGAGCTCCGCCCTCCCTACGCCACCCCCAGAGCCATCTCCGTACGCCCCATCTCTTTTTCTCTCTCTTTACAATTTGAATTTTTGGATTCGGATTGATTGATTGATTGATTGGTTCTTTGATTGAGATTTGGTTGGTTGATTTGCAGGATTTGAAGGAGGCGATTGTGAAGGGATTAGGGTTTCAAGCGGAGGATCTGAAGGTGTCGGGGTTCGATTTGAGGGACGCGCAGGTGGGGCATTCGGTGGCGTACGAGTTCGACGTGGAGGTGGACAACAAGGTCCTGCCTTTCAAGCTTCTGGAGGACGTCGACCGCTGGGACTACGTCGACTTGCCCATTTTTAGGGTCGAGGACGAAAATGGGTTGGTCCAGAAAGGCAAATCGGGTGGTGGGTTGCCTCCGGTTTTGGCTCCGTTTCAGCTGGCTGGGCCCATGGAGCTCTGGATTCAGGACGCCAAAGATATGAGGATTTCGCTTCCTGTAAGTATAGGCTATTAGATTTCGAATATTTAGCTCAAAGTGTTTTAATTTTTAATACGCAAACGATATTTTGCTTTAAAGTAATATAGAATCTGCGGATTTGATGAA
Source organism: Heteromeles arbutifolia (assembly GCA_024362995.1). Lineage (NCBI taxonomy): Eukaryota > Viridiplantae > Streptophyta > Magnoliopsida > Rosales > Rosaceae > Heteromeles > Heteromeles arbutifolia. The sequence goes on from JANCRC010000002.1 coordinate 21,218,454, forward strand.
TCATTTAAAATTTTAACTTGGTCCTAATTTGAAAAGTATGATTTACGGAATTATAATCACGGAAGCAAAATTGCAATGTGACCTGTTGTTTATGATTAAAATTTGGAGTTCTGGGAACTGATTTGTTGAATGTTATGCAGCATGATGTGGACGCTGGTGTGTTGAAGAAGGTGATATTGGCAGAAGGGGCTGTGGTCACAGTGAAGGGTGCCAGGTCTGTGAGTCTTCGCCAACCTCTTCAGCTCCCATTGCCATTGAACCGAACCAACAATGGGTTCGCTTCTGGTCTTGTGACCTTGGCTGAATGGCTGCGCCGTGCTTCTCGAACCCAATCGTCTCCACTGCTGTCTCTCCGCATTGTTGGTCCGACTTCCCTCGCAGCACCTTCCTCGACCTCTCCCTCCGTGAACAACAAGCTCAAACTAAAGCGCCTTGCCCCAGGCCTTGTGGAATTGTCCTCACGATCAAACACCAAGCCCGTTTCTGTTGAGCTGCAAAACCAAGAGACCACTGCCATTTTAACCCCTAGCTACTTCAGCACGGTCTGGCCCCTTGCTTCCATCAATGGCTCGAACCCTAACTTGGTAGGTTTCGAGTCACTGCTTGCCTCCGTGCTGGGTCCTAAGTCAAATAAGAAAGGATCCTTCAAGTTATTGAAGGCAGATGTGTCTGCACAGACGTTTTTGAAGATCGGGTTTGGGGTCGAGAAGAAGCTCAAAGAAGGAGATGGGATTGATTTGAAGGGTTTTCCAGAATGGAGGACAAAGCCTGAGACCGTGAGGATGCATTTTGAGGTGCTGGCTAAGGTTGACGGGGATAAGATCATTCCAGAGAGAGTGGTTCCGGTTAACCCTGTATTAGTGGAGGACACCGTGGCACCGAGCGAGCTATTGGGCAATGTCTCGATGTCCACAGTCCCCATCATTCATCCTCCGGGGAGCCCCTATTCCTTGTAAAGTTTTCCGGTTTAGGGTTTACTGATACAAAATCTGGAAGTGTAAAGATAAAACCGATTTTGTTTCTTTTTTTCTTCAAACATGAGGAGTTAGATGAGGTGTGGATATACTATAAAAATTTATGTAATGGAGTTACCGAGCGTTTAAATTAATTTATGAAACCTTTATTTATATATATAGCGTGAGTTCAACTTAGTCAGAAGGACTGATGTTTGAAATGACAATTTAATCCAACTGGATTCTGAGTACAACAGCAAACTAAATACAAATCTCTGTAGGAAACTTGAGAATTTAGTAAACTTCACTTCTTGATGAACGAAACCCCCTTCTGGATGCTTGCTGCTAACTCTGTTTTCGCCTTCTCTAATCCGACCCTATCGACAAACCAATAAGAATGTTTAAGTTGTTCTATGCTATTTTGCAGCAGCACAATTGTGGAGTGTGCATAATTAAGAACTGTTTTACCTCTCATACTCATTCAGAGGCCCCAGTTGGTAGATTTCCTCTGCTCCGCCACGACCAAGCCGGACCTTGGTTGCGAAGAAAGGAAGTTCGGTTACCTGCCACAAAGATTAAGCATCGTGCTTGGTTACTAGAAGTTCAGAACTTGGTTTTAAGACAACGTTGACGCCAATAAGGCTAGAACAGAGTACCTCAGAGGCAACAAAAGCGCATTCAACAACGCCAGCATCTCCTCTCAAGCCGCGGAGGCATGCATCCGCAAATTTCACGGCTGCATATGCCTGCAGATTGTTTTAGTCAATTCCAAGACTTGATAATCCTGAAAGAAATTATGTGTATACAATTGAGCGAATTGAAATGACTAACCATTGACAGTGTTGCCGAACCAGCCCCAGCTTTTGCCTGCAAAATTGCGAATGATAAAGTTGTCGGAGTTTTGTATATGATTTTGTTGAAGAATAAACACACAAGAACAACGCCTGGACTCAACAGTAATATGGAAGAACAATATGCGTCGAACCAGATTCATAGCTTTCCAGATAACAAGTGAAGAAGATTCACAAGCTAAGAGGCATTACCTCAACAACTTCTGTTCCACCGTTTTGAATCCGGTTTGTTAGGTATTCTGTTTCTTCTTTGGTGAAGGAGCAAGGAGGCTTGACCTGCATACACAGGAATCATGTTTAGAATTTTACGCGCTTGTACGGCAACCAGTTTATTATTTGAAGGCAACATAAGAAAACAACTAAAGATGCCGAAACTTGTATCCTTCTGTACAACCTGTGACAGAAGCGGCAAAATGGTCACTCCAGCATGACCACCAACAACTGGAACATCGACTTCCCTAGGATCAAGTCCAAGAACTTCCGCCTGGAAGAAAATTACGCGAGTGGAAAATGAAAAAACCACGAACATAAATGATAGGAAGCGCACACAAACTTGTTTGACTAGTACTTACAACAAAAGTATTTGCTCTCACGACATCAAGCATCGTGACTCCTAGAAGACGCTTTGGGTCATAAGTGCCGGCTTTCTTGAAAACCTCTGCTGCAATAGGAACTGTCGAGTTCACTGGATTACTGATCAAGTTGACGATTGCCTTAGGACAGGCTTTCGCAATTCCTTCACAGATGGTCCTGACAATTCCCGCGTTTATTTTGAAAAGATCATCCCTTGTCATTCCAGGCTTCCTTGGAACACCGGCAGGTATGATCACAAGGTCTATGCCCGTGAGAGCGCTCTCAAGCTGTGGCTGCCCCAAGAAACCGCGCACCTGAACTCCAAGGATGATACTTTCTTAATCTAAACACTTAACTTGAAGAATTGAATATCAGAAAATAAATTAAAAATTGTACGTCTCATTCTGTTATCTAATCGAACGGTTCATATTGTTATAGAATTTAACGAACATTTCATCGAAAACAAATTGAAGATTAAAGTTGATGAAGAATTCATTACCACAGCTCCGGTATCCATGTGGCTAATGTCAGCTGTGACACCGGGGGCATTAACGACATCATAGAGATGAAGAACTGAAACCAGTGGGTTCATCTTCATGAGCATTGCAAGAGGTTGGCCAATGCCTCCAGCAGCACCCACAATCGCCACTTTAAAGCCCGGCGCCCCGCCCTTGGCTCTGCAATCACCTCTGCTCAAAGCAGAGCCATCCTCCACCTTCACACAACCCATAATCCAGACATCATTATTTGGCACCACAACATCAAACAAATTGACGTCAAGAGCCCGTTTGAAAACTGAACATAAAAAACCCAGCCAATTTTGAAAACCGAAAAAAGTAACTTTGAGTTTTCAGTAACCAAATGGTTATCAACAGCTCCTAAGCAAATCTTCGGATCATAAATTTCAAATAAACCGAATGTTAACTATTATAAAATACTTATTGCTACTTCATCAACAAATCACAAACTTTTTTATGAAATAGTAGTCATGTCTTGCATTTTTATGAAGCCAAAGGAAAACCCCGCCGAGCTGGTTAGGACAGTATGTTCTCCCTTGTCAAAAGAAACGAGGAAAATCCAAGAGAGAAAACCTGGGAATTTGGTGGAAACAGATGAGCTGAGATCCTTGCAATGCGTCCATTAGCTTCCACACTTGACTCCATTTTCTCTCCTTTTTTTTCAAAGGTAGAGTGAGAGTTTTCAAGGGTAACGAGCTAACCTGCATGTAATGGACAATAAATAATTATAAAAATCCGAAAAATCCCACTTAGAAAAAAACAAAGAGATAATTGGAAGGAACGATACATAATTTTTTTTCTCAATATTTAAAATGTGTGGAAACTAATTATTTAGAGCTCTTATCCTATCCATTTTTCTCAATTGTGGCTCTCACAAATTTTGAACTAGCAACTTACATCTGTCTGAGTTTGATCCAGACTTGTTTATACTGATGTGGTGACGTGGCAGCGTGGCTCTCCCATTCCTAAACTTGGCCAACCAAACTTTTCATGGATCAGTAGCCAATCCAGAAAGGAATTTGCATGATTCAGGGCCATTCAAGGGCCCAAAATACCAAGTTATGAGACTTGAGGTCCATTGGACTCTAGAATTCTCCATCCAAAGATTAAGAAAAAATACTTAATTTTTTTATGAGTAAATGTTCCGGAGACCAAATTTTTATACCAAATTAGAATAACACGTGATGCCACGCATACAATGTAACTCATAAGATTTTTTTATTTTTTGAACAAGCGATATTATTTACATTAAATGGTAGGGGCTGGCTCATAATGGTTTAGCAATAATGTAGTTTAAATTCGCCTTTGAAGAGAATCAGATCTAAGACCTCTCACTTATAAGTGAAGAGGAATACTACTAGACTGTAGTACTAAGTGGCTGAAACTAATAATACTTAGAGATAAGATTATTGGTTGACATAACATATACGAACCACATATCACATGATGTTGTATGGTATCCCTAAGTATTATTGCTTTGTACAAAAATGGAAAATATAGGTAAGATGGACGTTTGAAATCCAAGGTGTAAGATCGCCAAACATTAAGGTGTAATTTCAATAAAAAGAACTTAGGGTGTACATAATTGCAAACTTGATTTTATTGAACATCTTTTAATACAATTATACAAGTCATATTCTATTTTATACAACTCTAAATTACAGACAAAAGATTAAAACTCGAAGACATAGGGGAGAACACAACCGTTTTAATCAACATAGTTATGTCCACATTTGTGAGTAGAGATAAACATTAATCGGTGACTTTGAAGTTTCAAGTACAATTTTGAACAACCTACATACAAACGCGTGTCAACTAATTGTAGCATTCTTTTTTAACTTATTGTTTTAACATTTTGTTACAAAAGTTGGGGATGTTAAGAAAAAAGGGAAAGGGGTCCTCTCCGGATCCCTTCCTCCTAATTTATCAATTCTGAGGATCTGGACCGTTGAAATTTGATTCAACGGTTAAAGTTATTATAACTTTTAAAGTAGGCCCTTGTTTGTAGCCGTTTAATCAAATTTCAACGGTTCGGATCCTCAAACTTGGTGGATTAAGAGGAAGGGATTCGGAGATGATCCATTTCCAGAAAAAAGACACACCAAAAGAAAAAACAAACGGAAACTATTAGGCTTTTTAGTCAAATTGGTTTCTGAAATTTAAAATAGATCGAAATGATTCATGAGATTATTCACCATCAATCATTTTTGTCCTCTCATGAAAAATTCCATTAAATTAAGGACATTTTTGTCAAATCAATCCTGCTACTTGAAATAGTGGTTTATTCAATTAACAGAGATTTTTGACAGAATGACTTAAATGACTGACGATTGACAATCTCAAAAACTGCTTCTATTGATTTTAAATTTCAAAGAGTCTAAATAAAGAGTTATGACTATCTCCCAAAATAGATTTTGACTAAAAATCCAAACAATTATACGAGACACAAAATCAAAGTGGGATCCAAACAATTATACGAGACACCGTATCAAAGTGGGATGGCTTTAAAGCATATGATTTGATAAAGTCCACAATACACATACAAATGTGACCATTTGGTTGTTGGTACATGGACCCACAAGTTTGATCTTTCTTTGACTCTCTTGCATTCACTGAATTAGTTTCCCAATCTTCCACCTTCCTTACTCCTTAGTCAAATTGACTAGTCAACTAATTTTTTTTTTTTAACAAACGATATTATCTACGCTAAAGAGGGAGGGTAGACTTAGCCTCACAATAAGCTAAGAATAATGTGGTTTAAACTTTCATTTTGATGAGAATCGAATCTAAAACCTCTCACTTACAAATAAAGAAGAATATTACAAGACTGTAATACTAAGTGGCAATCAACTGATATTTTATATACCATCATTTGTTATTTGAATGTATTCAAAGAGTATGACTTCAATGCTATTATTTAATGACACAAGCATATAATTACATTTAAATTTTATAATTATTTGAATATTTTATTTTTAATTTCAGTCATTCTTTCGCATATCAAATTTTTTTTACCAAATTCGCGTATCATTTAATGTTAAAAAGTGGTTGTAAAGCAGTTTTATATAAAAAAATTTAAAAAGAAATATCTAACTTTGGTGATCTCGTGGGATGCTTAGAACAAAAAAAGAAGAAGATTAAATTAGGGTTTCACGGGAGAGATCATAAGAGATGTGGTTGTTGGCTTTTCAATAAATATCTCACCCTAAATTTGTTGATGAAAGCACGTCTTACAACTCTTTAATTATTTAAATGGATACTAATAAATCGGCCTATATATATTGTGATTAAGAAATTAAGGTTCAATCGCTACTATATATCGCCCATCTTTTTTTCTAAAAGTAAAACTTGCACGAAAAATTGTGTAAAATCGATGTCATGCATGCACGTTTTATTTTTAGAAAAGAAGATAGCAGCTACTTACATAAAACAAATTCATTCTTATATTGTGATTCAATAATGTGTGACATGTGAGTCTTTATTGTAAAAGAGATTCAAACCATTTGCAGTGTTGCAGTCAACACTGTATTGTCCATTTTCCTTGCAACTCCGATGGTTATTTTCTATAGGACAGACAATGTCCTAATCATGCAGCCATGCCACTCATAGACTTTGAAGTATAATTAGTCATGGTTAATAAAATTGCAATTAGCTTGCTAGAGTAATCCAAATCTGTCAACTTCAATCTGCTATTTATCTATATCTGCAAGTTTTTCTCTAACCAGATTTTGTAAACCCAAATGATGTGAATATTGTTGACTAAATTATTACTTAAGTATTAATTAACATGCTAATTTTTTATTGTTGACATATCAGTTGATTTGTAAATTTAGTTTAAAATTTCGGTCTCTTTAACATTATATTAATGGGTCCATGCAGGCTTCCAGGTAATTTACCAGGGGATGCTGACATGGCATTTTATGATTCAACACTGGCGGCCTAGTAGACCACATTGTCTGCCTCTCTGTCCTAATCAGGCATTTTATTTCCTAATCCACACATGCATAAATATTTGAAGATTTTGTCTTTAATAATCCGAATTATTAAAATCCATATTAGTGAGGAATCTGATTTTTTTTATTATTAATTCCATTATTTGAGGAGTAAATTGTACGAATGGTCCCTCAACTTTAATCAAATTGGAGCAATGGTCCCTCAACTAAAAATCCATTACCATTGGTCCCTCAACTTATCAAAATGTGTAGCTATAGTCATTTTCATAAATTTTGTCAAAATAAGTTATATTGGATTGACCATTTATACAATTAGGGTCCCTCAACTCATCAAAGTGTGTAATTATGGTTCTTTTTGTCAACTATGTCAAAAATTTTGTCAAAACGAGTTACATTGGAAGGACCATTGCTACAATTGGGTTAAAGTTAAGAGACCATTTCTCTAGTTGAATTAAAGTTGAGGGACCAATGGTAATTGATTTTTAGTTGAGGGACCATAGCTGCACGTTTTGATAAGTTGAGGGACCAATGGTAATGAATTTTTAGTTAAGGGACCATTGCTCCAATTGAGTTAAAGTTAAGGGACCATAGCTACAATTTACTCTTATTTGAGCGTTTGTCTTCCAATTACTTGTTACTTGAGAGTTGAGAGTCCAAAAGAAAATTAATTGCGATATTTAAACTGTGGACACCGCCAACTAAAATAGAACTTACACACATTTGGACTGATTGGGCGGTTTGGTAGGTGGGAGAAAAGAAACTGTCATTCTCTTCTTTTCTTCTTTTTCCTTACAAAAAGGCTAATACCTACATTCTCATTTTGGAGAAATTTTTAAACTTGGCTCGGTTCACCAAATATTATCATACACTTAACTATAAACTTAAAAAAAAAAAAAATCAACCAATTGTATAATAACATATGGTATAACAGACCATGCTTTAGGTATACTGAAAAATCTATCATCTCTATGGGTATGAGCTCGTTCCCTCATACAAATAATATAGTATGATCGTAAAACTTTTATAATAGGAGTTATTCAAATTTTTAATATCTATTTGAAGATGACTCTTACAAAACTTTATTTCAACAGGAGATCATTTGGTCACTCAAATCTCAAGAACACATCGATAGTTTAGGCACCAACATATTCATGATCAACAGTCCATTTTTTGATATGTTTGGATGATTAAACGATCTCTAATTCGAATTATGTTTTGGAATAATGATTTACAAATGAAGATTAATAAATTGAACGGTTCCGATAATTAAATTTATTTGATCAAAATATACATTATTCACAAAGACAGGGTGCAGGTAATCCATTAAGATGGAAAGTAAGCAAACTAATTAGTACACAAATGTTTATTTTTTCTTCTTCTAATAAGTAGATGATTAGACATAATTAGTTCCTCATGGAGAATCAAGTTGCAAAACATCTACCCTTAAATTCGAAGGAGATGAGACCCTACATTTTAGAGATAATCGTCATCCCCTATTTCCATTAGCAAAAGAAGCACAGAAAAACAAATTGTGAGTTAAACTGGTTAGTTAAGAAAACGTTTAACCCCTTGCATTTAAGTTCGAATATCTATGATTGAAAACCAAACCGGACAATTAATTAATTTATGGAATCCGATCCGATTTATGAAACCCATGCTTAATTCCAACTTCAACATTCCGTACCAAAATTTTCTTCCCCCATTGTGCTTACTACACACGTGAATTCCCTCTCACCGTGTGAACGCATGAACTCGTATTCCAAGCCACCTTTTTCCCTCTCGACTTCCAACTTGCCACTCCATCGAGTCCATTCACCGTAACCAAAAGCTGGCACATCCCCCTTAGCCACCACCTCCAGCGGACCTCATGTCTTTCCGGCAGAGATTACCTCCGACGACGACAACCATCCTCCTCCCTCTGCTCTTCCTCTTCCTCTCCCTGTTTTCTCCATCCACATCCGACGAGCTTCAACCTCTCTTAAACCTCAAGCAATCCCTTGAAACCTCAAACCCAAGTCTTTTCACTACTTGGGCACCACCCAATGGGGTCTGCAACTTCACCGGGATCGTCTGCGACTCCGACGGCTTCGTCTCCGAAATCAACCTCTCCCAGCAAAACCTTTCCGGGTTTCTTCCGTTGCACGCAATCTGCTCGCTTCCATCGTTAAAAAAGATTTCTTTGGGCTTAAATGGATTGTACGGAAGCCTCACGGATGACCTGAAAAACTGCTCGAGCTTGGAGAAGTTGGATTTGGGTAAAAATTCGTTTACCGGTAAAGTTCCAGACTTGTCTTCTTTGACAAAATTAACCCTCCTGAGTCTCAATGGCAGCGGATTTTCCGGGAAATTTCCATGGAAATCGCTGGAAAATCTTACCAGCTTAGCGTTCTTGAGCCTCGGCGACAACCCTTTTGATCAAACTCCATTTCCTGAAGAAGTTGTGAAGCTTGAAAAGCTTTACTGGCTGTACCTCACGAATTGCAGCATCGCCGGAAAAATCCCAGGGCAGATCGGAAACCTCACTCTGCTCGAAAACCTCGAGCTTTCGGACAACCAACTGTTGGGAGAAATTCCCCAGAGAATTTCAAATCTCGGGAAGCTATGGCAGCTCGAGCTTTACAACAATTCTCTGACCGGAAAAATCCCAGTTGGATTCGGCAACCTCACAAGCCTTGTCAATTTTGATGCCTCAGCTAACAAGCTTGAAGGTGGCCTCTCTGAGCTGAGGTTTTTGACAAGGCTTGAGTCTCTGCATTTGTTCGAAAACCGGTTAGAAGGCGACGTTCCAGCGGAGTTTGGGGAGTTGAAGAGCCTTTCCAAGCTCTCACTTTACAGGAACAAGCTCACCGGTGTACTTCCTCAAAAGCTTGGTTCTTGGGCGGGATTGGATTACATTGACGTGTCGGAGAACTATCTGACTGGTGCTATACCGCCCGGAATGTGCAACAATGGGAAGATGATTGATTTTCTCCTTCTGCAGAACAATTTCACAGGTGGGATTCCTGAGAGCTATGCCAATTGTAAGTCTTTGGTTCGGATTCGAGTGAGCAAAAATTCGCTTTCGGGCACTGTTCCTGCTGGATTATGGAGCTTGCCAAATGTTGTTCTCATTGATCTTTCTATGAATCAATTTGAAGGTCCTCTGGCACCAGAAATTGGTAAGGCAAACTCTTTGTCACTATTACTTTTAGCGAATAATCGATTTTCGGGTGAATTGCCTGATGCCTTGTCTGAAGCTACCTCATTGGTCACAATTCAAATGACCGTGAACCAATTTAGTGGGAAAATCCCAGAAGCAATTGGGAAATTGACAAAATTAAGCAGTCTTGATTTGGACCAAAATATGTTGTCTGGTGCAATACCAGAATCAATAGGCTCATGTTTTGGTATTTCTGAAATAAACCTTGCCCACAATTATATTTCTGGTGAAATCCCATCAAGTCTTGGATCATTGCATAATCTGAATTCCTTGAACTTATCGGCAAACCGCCTTTCCAGCGAAATTCCTTCTACTTTTTTGTCACTAAAACTCAGCCTTCTTGATCTGACAAACAACCAGTTGACTGGTCGAATCCCCGATTCACTGTCCATTCAGGCCTTTAATGAAAGCTTTGATGGAAATCCGGGTTTGTGCAGTCAGAACATGGAAAATGTGCGGTCTTGTTCCTCAAGTCCTGGCACTTCTAGCCGGCCCCGAATTTTCCTGTCCAGTTTCATTGCTTCAATACTTGTTGTGCTTGTTGCGCTTGGTTTGCTCTTGCTGTTGAAGCTGAGGAAGAGCAAACTTGACCGTCCGCTAAAGGGTGATTCGTGGACTATGAAGCAGTACCATTTGCTAAGCTTCACAGAGAAGGAAATCTTAGATTCAGTGAAAGCTGAGAACTTGATTGGCAAAGGAGGGTCAGGGAACGTATACAAAGCTGTGCTAAGTGATGGGAGAGAATTTGCTGTAAAGCACATTTGGACCACTTCAGACTCCGGTGACAGAAAAAGTTACCGAAGCAGCGCTTCCATCTTGAAGAAGACTAAATCCAGGTCATCAGAGTACGGTGCAGAAGTGGCCACACTGAGCACTCTGAGGCATGTGAATGTGGTGAAGCTCTACTGCAGCATATCAAGTGAGGACAGCAACCTGCTGGTTTACGAGTACTTTCCGAATGGAAGCTTATATGATCAGCTACACACAAGTAAAAAGATGGAGATGGGGTGGGAGGTGAGGTATGAGATTGCATTGGGGGCTGCAAGGGGGTTGGAGTATCTTCACCATGGAAGCAGTCATAGACCTGTGATACACAGGGATGTGAAGTCTAGTAATATTCTGCTGGATGGAGATTGGAAGCCAAGAATTGCTGATTTTGGACTTGCAAAGATTATGCAGGCTGGTGTAGATCGCACGCATGTCATTGCCGGGACAGTTGGGTACATAGCTCCAGGTAATTCTTGTCATACAAACGATGTTTTATTTTAAACTAATCTAATCTGCAGGAAGGGAGATTCGAACTTGGGTGTAGCCACATCTTCACAAATAGTTTATTTCCATGAGTTAGAATGTAACAATGTAATGGGCGATTTTAATTATGACACTGAAATCTGATAAAATATATTTCTGTTTTGGTTGTTCAGAGTATGCATATACCTGCAACATCAATGAGAAGAGTGACGTTTATAGCTTCGGGGTGGTGTTGATGGAGTTGGTCACCGGGAAGAAGCCGGTTGAGGCTGAGTTCGGAGAGAACACGGATATAGTGAGCTGGGTCTGCAGCAAAATGCGGTGCGTTGATAGTGAGCTTGAATTGGTGGACACGAGCATTTCTGACGATCTAAAACAAGATGCCATCAATGTTTTAAGCATAGCAGTCCGCTGTACAGCCAAGGTGCCGGTTCTAAGACCCTCCATGAGAATGGTGGTTCAAATGCTGGAAGAGGCGGAGCCTTATAAACTCAACTGCATAAGCATTGCCAAAGAAGCTGACAGATAGCCACAAGGTGGAACACAAGTACCACAGTTGATATACAAAAGTTACTTCTAGTTGGGAGGTGAATGTAGCAGTCTTGGGTACTTTGTGTCTGTTTTTCTTAGAGGTGTGGGAAACATCCGGAGCACCGAAATAAAATCCGGAGCGGATCCCATCCCACTAAGTACCCCTCGAAGAAACGCTAACGAAGGGGACTATATATATGTATATATATATAGCTTAGAATACACAATGAATGGCTAGTTTGTAAACTGCAATAGGCTTTCCCTTGGCTAAGAGAGAAGCTACTATCTGAAAAAGCTTGGAAGGAGCTGTGTAGTATTTAGATCTCTGTTTGCAAGAGACATGGGATGGATTAGGTTTTTTTTATCTCCTCTTTGCTGCAGATTCAGAGGGGGTACTTTGTAACATATAGAATTGCAATAAATACAACCATTTTCTCAGTTTGTTTGTCACATCTCATATATAGGATATGTTTGAATCCTCGTCAGGCCGAGCGCTAAAACCGAACCATTTGATTCCAACATACCCTTTTTGAATGGTTTGGTTTGATTCGGTTGCTTCAGAAAATCATCTCATCCAAATTAAATCAAACAAATTGCATCATGTAAGTTTACTTAACCATTGGCGATTTAAGGACGAAATTGTACCAAACCGACATATGCTCAACCCTAATTATTGGTGCAATGCAATAACATGGCAAAGAAAACATATAATATAGAATCTAAAGCAAAATATGATCAAGTGAAACAACAATGATAATATAAAATTATGGATTCTTCTTGTTTTAATTTTGGATTCCTCTCCATCCTAATTTTACTTCCCTCCTCTTTTAACCTAAGATTCCATTTTGTTTTTATTTCAATTCCCTTCCATTTTAATCCCACATAACCAAACGCGGCCTAAGAATTACAAAGAAAATGATTCGATTGGGAAGTTCCTTCTCCTTGGGAAAGCTGTCAATTGCCAATTCCTCTGCTTTCGCATCCCTCCACCTCACTCCCACCACCATCTCCACTCCCTCACCTTCCTCCCTCTCCTTCTCCTCCAACAACCTCACTGGTATCTCTATCTATCTATCTATCTCTCTCTCTCTCTCTCTCTCTCTCTCTCTCTCTCTCTCTCTCTCTCTCTCTCTCTCTCTCTCTCTCTCTCTCTTTTTAAGTCCAACACTGACAGGAAACTGACAGCGTGTTTGTGAATGCAGGGAAGAGGAATTCCCCGAAAATAGTTTTGCGCGGGCAAAATCTGGGCTTTGAGAGCGAGCCGAAACTGGCAAGCGATTCGATGGAATCGGAGAAGGAATTTCCCGAGTTGAAATGGAACCTGTACCAGGATATTGAGCTGGACAGTTCCGGGTTTCTGAAGGTTTCGGATATCCACACAATCTATTGGGAGCAGTCTGGAAATCCCGACGACCATGTGAGTTGCAGTTCTTTGTCCTAATAAACGACCTAGTTTGTTGAATCCCACATCGGCCATACAAAAAGAAAAATAATAGTTTAAATATCTTAACCCCACTCTAACTAACATCGATGCCTTTTGTGATAAAACCCCACACCTGACGAATTGTGCAGGTGGTAATTACCAAGTTGGGGACAATATCGGTGTTGTTAGAAGTGGGTCGTATGGCTCGTCTCTCTGATAATTCTACATGGTATCAGAGCCAGGGAGCGGGCCCGTACCGTACTGCCACGTGATGGGTGGGTCCCCTTGGCCCAGCGCGATGATGGTGGGTCTCTTGGCCTCGCGTGTAGGGTGAGTCCCCTTGGCTCCACGTGGTTGTCGATGTGTGGATCTCCCACATGTGACCCATTAATTGGGTCCCACATGAGGGGACGTGTTGAATCCCACATTGGCCATACAAAAAGAAAAGTAATAGTTTAAATATCTTAACCCCACTCTAACTAACACCGAGACCTTTTGTGATAAAACCCCACACCTGACGGATTGTGCAGGTGGTAATTACCAAGTTGGGGACAATATCGGTGTTGTTGGAAGTGGGCTGTATGGCCCGTCTCTCTGATAATTCTACAGTTTTTGCATTTGTTGTTTGAATTTAGAGTTTTTAGTAGATACAACTTGATTTGTTCACTATATAGTGTGATTTGTTGAGGAAAAACTAGAGTACACAATTTTAACACAAGTGTTGGAGAGACAACACAAATAAAAAAATTACTTGTATTACACACACAAAATATTACAACACACAAACTCTCAAGAACACTCTTTAAAAGCTATGACACTCACTCTTTCTAGAGACACTCTAGACCACTCACACTCCTCACAAGACTACTCTTACTTCTCACTCTCACTTAGCTCTCTCTTGATTCTTACTTCTTCTCTTTTTTCTTGATTACTTAGTTCTCTCTTACTTCATTTCTCTAGTTTAGGACCCCACATATTTATAGTGTGAGGTTTGCCAACTTACACACTGCCACCGCCCTAGGCTTTGCATAATAGCCACACAATATTACAAGCTGCTAGAACTTTCTAGCTTAATATGCATGCACACCAACTTAACATGCAGATTTGAACTAGAAAATCTAGTTCCATTTGCAGCTGGACAAAGTCTTCTAGAAGCTTCTGCCTTCCAAGTTTGCTACTGTATTTGCTAAAGTTTTCTAGAATCCAAACACCAATTGGGCTAGTGTTGATCTTCAACACTCTCCCTCAACACGAGCTCATTCTTTCCTCCATGTCGAGTTGATGTCAGAGCTTTTTCTTGCACACCTATTTGCGTGATATGGATTTCACATCTCTTTGCTTTGGCACTAGATTCCAAGCTTGATTTAGCTCCACTGCAATGACCTTTTCTCCCAACTTTGAGCCACTCAGGTTCAACTGTTTCTTCTTCTATGGCTACGTTGGCGTATTTAGGATTTGGCTTCCGGATTCTTGTTGACCTCCTTAGTTGTGATTGTGGAGTTGATACTTCCAATTCACTGGGTCTATCTTCTTTGGGTTGTTGATATATGCCAATTTGCCAAGGGTTTTGAGGTACGGCTTGCTTAATATCATCACCATCAAGCGAATCCTCAGACTCATCTGGTCTCGATTGGATTCGAACAGTTTGCTCCCTCATCTTCTGCTGCAGCTTATCTTCAAACTCTCTCGAGTTAGGCAATGCCTCGTTTTCTGAGCACCACTAAGAAGATGCTTCTGTGTCTTATTCTTCCTCCAAGGCTAGACACATTACGGCGTCGCAATCATCTTCACTTTTCTTCTCTGAGTTGGCGACGTTACTCTCTACGGGTTTTTTGAACCAGCAATCCTTCGCCATGTAGCCCTTCTTTCCACAATTGTAACATCTTCCCTTAAATCTTTTATTATTCTGGACTGACCACGGTTGCCGTGATACTTCGAAGCTCCCCTTGGCCGAGAACTCCCTCCTCATTGATGACATTTTGCCTTGTCACTATTTCTTTTAGATCCACCACTAGCACGCTGTTTAAAGCTGCCTTTACTTTTATTGGTGTAGAGTGCTTCCTCCTTACCTCTTGAAGAGACCCTTCCATTTGCTTTGCCAAAGCTTCTTGATCGGCAAGCAAATTCTCATATTCAACAAGTGATGGTTGGGTCGGCCATCCTTATATAGCGGCAACGAAGCCTCGGTATTCAGGTCTCAACCCATGGATAATTATACTTTTATCTTGAATTCTACAATGGCAGCACTAGGATCTAACTCAGAAATTTCACAGCAAATAGACTTGACCTTGTGGAAATATTCGGCAATCGTCATGTCTCGTTAGGCCACCGATAACAACTTATTCTCGACAAGTTGCAGTCTTGTATCGTTCCTCTTTGAAAAAAGTGTGGCAAAAGTGTCCCATGCTTCTTTCGGTGTTTTGGCTTTCCTTGTGTACTCTAACATGTCCTCTTCAACCGTGGTTTTTAAGGCGAACATGGCCTTACCTGCCTTAATCTTCCATTTCCGCAAAGTGTCGTTGGTGTCTTCTTCCAGCTGTGTAACTTCATTACCGCTGACGACATCCCAAAGATCTTGACCTTGTAGGTAAGACTCCATACACATCGCCCATGTGTTGTAATTGTTGCTGTTCAACTTCTTGATTGCTCCAACAACTTGAAGATCAGACATCGTGTCAGCATAACTTCGATAAGCCGAACATGATTAGTCAACAATCTTGCGAAGTACTAAACTTCTCACGATTCTCGGAAGCTTCACTAGAGACGGTCCCTGATCGTACCGCTTTAATACCAATTGTTGAGGAAAAACTAGAGTACACGACTCTAACACAAGTGTTGGAGAGATAACACAAGTAAACAAATTACTTGTATTACACACACAAAATATTACAACACACAAACTCTCAAGGACACTTTTTAGAAGCTATGACACTTACTCTTTCTAGAGACACACTCTACACCACTCACACTTCTCACAAGACTACTCTTAATTCTCACTCTCACTTTGCTCTTTCTTGATTCTTACTTCTTCTATTTTTTCTTGATTACTTAGCTCTCTCTTACTTCATTTCTCTAGTTTAGTACCTCACATATTTATAGTGTGAGGTTTGCCGACTTACACATTGCCACCGCCCTAAGCATTGCATAATAGCCATACTGTTCGGGTAGGAATATCGCTGGTGGACGTTCCTGGCTCGAGCACACAGCTCCCCGCGGAGTTGGCACTTTGGCTGACTGTCGGGCTCTCGCTTGTTCATCGGGCTACAAGAAGAGGACAGAGTTAGTTCTGGAAGGTGCCTTTGTCAGGCCTTAGGTATAGGCCGTGAGGCTCGCAATAAAAAATAACTTAAGTGCAGAGGCGTGACACAAATTAAATGTAGAATAAGTACATTTAAGCTGATTACTTGCGTCCCAAATTATTCTGACTTCTTATGCCTTGAGATCAAGAACTTTTATTTATCAAGGACTTTTATTTCTCTTGTATGGTAAAGGGGCAGAGGTCTAGATCTGATCAAGTCATCAAGTTAATTCATTTTCAAGATGGTAAAACCACTAATTAAACCAGATCTGAAGGTAAATGGAACTTTGGATCATTAAAAGACCTGAAATGGCTTGAATATATAATGAGGAATACATTACAACACCAGATCTATCAACTGAAAGATAAAACAAAGAGAGTTGGGCAAGATTTAACCTTGTTGGGCAAGGCTGAACCTCTTGCAGTTTCTTTTCTTTACAACTACAAGGATTTGGGGATTTAAGGAATGATGGATGGTAAATAAGTTTACACACGAGAATCAATACTACAGTATTTGGAGAAAGTAGCAAAGCTTTTACATAGACAAAAGATGTATTTCTACGGGAAATGTAAGGCTAAAACAGGTGCAGAATCTGGGCAAAGCGCAGCTTTCTGACTGTTTGCTTGACTGAGAGGCAAGTTGTATATTTGTTTGTTTGATTGGTTGATTGTCTTTGTCTCTGGGCCCTCTTACTCTTATAGGCGAATTAGCCCGACTGCTTGTAGCTTTGTTCCTGCCTGAAAGCAACTGAGGGGTAGTGACTCATCAGTAATTTACATGCTTTGCCATTTAGAAAGTACTTTTGGGCTGAGAGTAGGTCGATTTCCATCAATTGTCACTTCTTACTGGCCATTAGCCTTTGCATTTAATGGGGGAGTGCCTATAAATCTTGAAATTGATAGTCTGGGCTTTAGGTGATGGGCCTCGGGCAAAACTTCTTTCTTGCATTCTTTTTGGGCTTCCCTTCCTGACATCCCAAAGTTTAAATATTAACCCAAACACACATAATATTACAAGCTGCTATAACTTTCTAGCTTAATATGCATGCACACCGACTTAACATGCAGATTTGAACTAGAAAAATCTAGTTCCATTTGCAGCTGGACAAAGTCTTCTAGAAGCTTCTGCCTTCCAAGCTTGCTACTGTATTTGCTAGAGTTTTCTAGAATCCAAACACCAATTGGGATTATGTTGATCTTCAACATGATTATTCAGTTGTTAGAGATTCCAAATTTTTAGAAAACGGGGATTATTAAATCCTCTCAAAGTTGTAGGACTTGGAAATGAGCTCTGCTGGAGAAGGCTGCTTTTATTGAGATATGATTTCATTTGAGTAATGATAAGTTACAACTGAGTATTTATAGGAAAGCTAAAAGTAACAAACTATCATAAAGGTAAATTACAAAGATAACTTTCCTAACTAACATTTGACAGTAATTTGTCTTCAACTTTGTGATAAAATTACCATATTAACAGTGTTGGGTTGGGATTTTTGATACTGGTTTTTGGTTTAATATGTTTTGAATCTTGTCCTGTAGCCTGTAGTTTTTCTTCATGGGGGTCCAGGATGTGGAAATTTTCAGGTCGACGGGCCGAGGGCCCACTCCAACAACACCGATACTGTTCCCACTTAACCACCTGCACAATCCTCAAGTGTGGGGTTTTATCACAAAAGGCCTCAGTGTTAGTTAGAGTTGGGTAAATCTATTTAAAATGCTTTCTCTCTTCCCTCTTGGCCGATGCGGGACATTGGGGTTCCAACACTCCCTCGCACGTGAGACCCCATTTTATGGGTCACACGTGGAAATCCACATCGACAATCACGTGGAGCCAGTGGGGACTCAACCATCGCGCGGGGTCATTGGGGACCCATCCAAACACGTGGCATCATTGGCCTACGTGGACCATCACGCGGGGCCAAAGGGGACCCACCCAATCACGTGGTAGTACAGGCCTGCCTTCTGGCTCTGATACCATGTGGAAATTTTCAGCCCACACGTGAGACCCCATTTTATGGGTCACACGTGGAAATCCACATCGGCAATCACGTGGAGCCAGTGGGGGCTCACCCATCGCGCAAGGTCATTGGGGACCCACCCAAACACGTGGCATCATTGGCCTATGTGGACAATCACGTGGCAGTACATGCCCGCCTCCTAGCTCTGATACCATGTGGAAATTTTCAGGTCGACGGGCCGAGGGCCCACTCCAACAACACCGATACTGTTCCCACTTAACAACCTGCACAATCCTCAGGTGTGGGGTTTTATCACAAAAGGCCTCGGTGTTAGTTAGAGTGGGGTAAATCTATTTAAAGTGCTTTCTCCCTTCCCTCTTGGCCGATGTGGGACATTGGGGTTCCAACACAGGAGGAGGAACTTCACCAAGTAATCAAAGATTCTTTGATCCTGAGTTTTACCGGATCATTTTGTTTGATCAGGTTGCTACTTCAACCTTTATGATAAGTTATTAGACGCATTTTAGTTCGTCCTACATTTGATATCTGAAATTATTTCGGTATTGCTAGAGAGGTGCGGGGAAAAGTACCCCACATGCTTGCTTGGTTGAAAATACGACATGGGATCTCATTAGTGACATTGAAAAGCTCAGGGTGCACTTGGAAATTCCAGAATGGCAGGTCAGTAGGTCGTTTCTAGCTCTTGGTAAAGAAAAACATGCTTCTTTCATATTTTCGATTCTAAATACAAGAACTTTTCTTACTTTGTCATCCAGGTTTTTGGTGGGTCATGGGGGAGTACACTTGCCCTTGCATATAGCCAATCACACCCTGACGAGGTGCATAGTTTTTGTTGATTTACCATCAGTTGTTTTGCTTGGATTCCAAACCTATTCATACAGGTCATCTACACTTTCAAATTCTCTACCATATGATGGAGTTTTCTATTTTTTTGTCGTGCTTTTATAGGTTACTGGCATTGTTCTTAGAGGGATTTTTCTTTTAAGAAAGAAGGAGATTGATTGGTTTTATGAGGGTGGTGCTGCTGCCATATACCCCGACGGTATGCTACAATTCTTTGATGATGGCATAAATCATATTATCTACCATACGGATAGGTCTTGTAAATTTATAAGGATAGGTGTTTTGAAGTACATGTCCATAGTTTTTCAAAACCCTTTTGCATTGAATGACTATTGCACTGTTCTTACAATTTTATCAAACATATAATAAGTGCAAATGTGGAATTTCCATTATTAACAAAGAATTTGTTGGAGGCTTGCATTTCTGATGTAGTGTTGTTAGAAGTTGATAGAACTTGTAAATGATTCCTAGTTTTAAAACTCATCAACAAAGAAGGATTCTTTTTTTCCTGGTAACTATGCTTGATAAATTCATGCATACTATAATATGAGCTTGGTTTTGGCA
The DNA here is from genome assembly GCA_024362995.1 of Heteromeles arbutifolia. Lineage (NCBI taxonomy): Eukaryota > Viridiplantae > Streptophyta > Magnoliopsida > Rosales > Rosaceae > Heteromeles > Heteromeles arbutifolia. The sequence continues at coordinate 21,238,390 of JANCRC010000002.1, forward strand.
TGTCTATTAGTTTTATGGTGGCTGATTGCTTTTGATATTTCAAAATCCCGCGTGGGAGCCATTTCGAGATCTTATTCCAGAAAACGAGAGGGACTGTTTTGTTGGTGCATACAAAAAGAGATTAAACTCGGATGATCAGGAAATACAAGTAAGACATGCCTGGCTTTGGGCATATGCTGTCTTTCTTAAGTAACTTTTTAAGGTCATCTTATTGAATGGTATGGTTCATACCTCAGGTCTTATGTATCTAGTGTCAATGCCATTACATGAGAACATTCATGTGAGTTTAATCTTAATAGCCTCTTGTGCACTTATTGGACCAGTCCTCCCGTGTGTTATTTTTCTAATCTTGTCATGTGAGTTTGGATTCGTTCTTTCGGTGCTCCCCTTAACTCTTTCCATTTAGTATGCAGCTGCTAGAGCATGGACCATGTGGGAAATGATGACTGCCCATCTTCTTCCAAATAATGAGAACATCAAGAAAGGGGAGGACGATAAGTTTTCATTGGTAGGTTGAATTACTGATGAGTATAGAAGATCTTGCATGATTTATTCATTGATGACTGAAATTACCTTTTGATTGACAATGGTATTTTCTTTGTTGTATCCAGGCATTCGCAAGGATCGAAAATCATTACTTTGTGAACAGATGATTTTTCCCTTCGGATGGGTTCCTCTTAGATAACATTGATAAGATAAGGCATATAAAAACTACGATTGTACAGGTAGGCATTTTTGTTAAGAGTACACATAGCAATGAGTCACCAGATTAGATTCTTACTTAGCTATTAAGCTTGTGATGTGTAGTCTTAGTTATTTGTATTATGCTGAGCTAACACTTATATATGGGATAGGATATCTATGTATAAATACTTGATGTATGGTTGTGTTGAAGTAATCTAAGAATCACAATTGTATTTACCTCTCTCTCTCTTTACATTTCTCCTTCTCTCTCTATAACTGTTTTCCCTCTATGAATTCTGAGTTTCAACATGGTATTAGGGCTAGGTTCGGTTTTTTGCCAAAACCGAAATCGAACCGAAATTTCGGTTCGGTTCAATTTTTTTCGATTCGGTTTCGGCCCGGTTCGATTTTTTTTTTTTTTTTCCTTCAATAGCAAAAAAATTCCTAAGAAAACATTGTTGTTGATTCAGTTGAAAATGTCACAAATGATAAGGGTTAGTGAATCTTCTAGTTGTAGAAAATCACAAACAAATCATTGCAACTAGAATCTAGAATTATTTCTGTGAATGAGGAGCTATCCCACAGTTCCCACTTGCATTTCCGAAATGATGCCCAGCAACAACCACTCGAATTCCATGGTTTCCTGCAGCAATGGAAGCGGTGTGCCTGTAAATTAAAACGAGATCCATCGATTGTCTTTTCAAATGGATGTTAAATACATGAAAGTAAACATAAACATATCACCTTTTCATAAAATTTGTAGGGTTACTGCACTGGTTTATTATTTTTTTGCTTTCATATCAAAATAAATTGCATAATTTATTTATCCTAACACCAACGATTTGTTGGGTTACTAGAAATTAATGGAGAAAATGAACAGAAAATATGGAAAACCCCAAAATATGAACAATATGCAAAAACCCAACAAAATAATCAAAAGAAAAACCAATTTTAATTCAGCAAAACCACAATACAAATCATATTCGTTTTGATTCGAAAATTACCTGTGAGAGATCGGAAAATCTGGATTAGAATCTTCCAATTTGGAGGGGGTTCCGATTCGAAAGGGACGAGGGAAAATCATGGTTTGGAAGAAGGAATCTGCGAGGAGGACACAAGAAGATTGGAGAGAGTGATTTGGAGGAAGAGAGGAAGGAGAGAGAGAGAGAGAGAGAGAGAGAGAGAGATTGAGGAAGCAGAGAGGAAGAAGGCAATGAGAGAACAAAGAGAAAGTGTTTGAGAATGGGAGTGAGTCGAGTGACGACTAGGGTAGGGTTTGTAAACTTAAGAAATTTTATAAAGCATTAAATATTAGAATCCATATAAATAACTTACTTGTACAACTATAGCAAACAAAACCAGCAATCAAGTTGGCTTGAAGCAACTATCCCCAACTTGGAGGGAAGGGTTTTGAATCCTCACGCCACTAGGTTTTGAGGATTTATGTATGATTTTAATATATCGATTATCCAAACCTGAAAAATCGAAACCGAACCAACCAGATTCGGTTCGGTTCGGTTTGAAAGCTTTGGTTCGGTTTTTTTTTTGGTTCAATTTTTTTCAGTCTCGGTTAAGTTTTCGGCCCTGTTTTTTTATTTTTTTATTTTTTTATTTTTTTATTTTTCTGTTTTCGATTTTTCCAACCCACCCCAACATGGTCTCATCACCATTGTCTAACCGACTCTGATCCACCACTTCTCTTCTTCCTGAAACTTTATAGGGTTTTCTTGAACTTTCTTACCTCCCAAACAAATCATTGCTTCTCTGATTTCTTCCTTTCTTTCTACAATTCAGCAAATCTTGATATGTCGGCTGCTGCGAATTCCACCGAGTCTACTTCTCCTGTAAACCCTAATTCCACTCCAAATCTCCCTCACAATGACGTCTTCAACCCTTCGATCATTTCGATTGGATCGATTTCCATTGCCAATGTTGCTAGAATGGTTCTGATGAAACTCAATCGTCAGAACTATATCACTTGGCACAGTCTGTTCATCCCTGTTCTGAAGTACTTCACGCTTCTTAGACTTGTCAATGGCGAGGATCTATGTCCTCCTCAATTTGTTCGAAATTCCTCTGGTGATTGTGTGCTCAATGATTCTTTTGAGACCTGGTGCGAGCGTGATCAGATTCTTACTATTTGGATCAACTCTACACTATCTGAAGACCTTCTTCGCTTGACCATTAGCATGGAAGACTCTCGCTCTTTTTGGTAGTCTCTTGAGTGGTGTTTCTCTGGTGCTTCCCCCACTCATGTTCACAGTCTTTGATCGAAGATCCAAACGATTCAGAAATGTGATTCTTCCATGATCGACTTTCTGCATTCCATTGAAGATATCTCTGATAAACTTGTTGCTGCTAGTGAACCTTTGTTTGAATTTGATATTGTGGCCTACATTTTATCTGGACTTCCTGATGAATATGAGTCATTTGTTGATTCTATTGAGACTCGCAATGAATCTGTGACTACTGATGAACTTCATGGTCTCCTATTGAGCAAAGAAATCTCACTCCAGAAACGTAAAACCAGAGCTTCTTCCTCCTTAACTGCATTATTTCATCTGTATGCTGCTTAATCCACAAATTCTGGAGTCAATTCGAACAGAGGCAACTGGAACAACAATTTTCGAAATTGAAATCGTAATCGATCTAATCAGAATCGTAATTCTGGGGGAAACAAATCTAACAACTAGAACAACAACACTTCTAGTGGTCTTCTTGGTGCTGGTCATTTTCGCCAGAATTTTGGTCAATCCTCATTCTCTGGCCGTTTTGTGCAATGCCAGTTATGCCTTCAATATGGTCACTGGGCTTCAACATATAATCGTCTCTCTGAATTTGCATCCCCCTCAACAAATTCTTTCACTCAAGCTCCCACAACAATGTCTACCATAACTTCTTCTGCACCTCCTAGCTATTAGCTTACTGATAGCGGTGCATCTCATCATGTCACACCTGATCCCTCCACACTTAACTCTGCCATTCCCTATACTAGAAGTGATCAACTTTTTATTATAGATGGAAAAGGTATGTGCATCTCTCATACTGGTTCTGCTTTTATTCGCACAAAAATGCCTCTTTTCGATTGAATGATGTTCTTTTAGTTCCTCAGGCTTCCCATAACTTGTTATCTGTTTTCAAGTTTGTCTTTAACAATTGGTGTTCTCTGACATTTGATCCTTTTGGGTTCTATGTCAAGGACCTAAGAACTGGGAAGATGCTTTTCCAGGGCCCCAATGAAGGAGGTTTACTGGAATGCTTTTGATGATGTTTCTGGAATTGCAATCTCTCAAATAGCTCTGATGATTGTTAAGGCTAACATTCATATGTGGCATCGAAGACTTGGACATCCTTCTAGGGGAGTTTTACATTCTGTTATCAATAAGAATAATCTCCCTGTAATTGGGTCTGTTAATAACTTGTCAGTGTGCACTGCATGTCAATTGAGGAAAGCTTCTAGGCTCCCATTTTCAACTTTACCTTGTACTTCCACTAAACCTCTTCAACTTCTTCACACTGATGTATGGGTCCCTCTCCCACATCTTCTTGTACTGGTTACAAGGATAATGTAAAGTTGTTCAAAACGAATGCAATTTTTCCTCTGACACAGCTAGGTAATGCTAAGGTTGCAAGACTACCACAAGGCTTCATAAAAGCTCTACCAAAGGGGGTGGAACCAAGCTTTCTTCCAACCAAGAGGACCGAAAAAGGTTTTGATCCAAACGCTTACAAACTCATGTCAAAGGTTGGGTACGACTATGCTTCCTCTTCAAATCCTGGAAAGAAGGTTTCAAACATCGTCAACGACAAAGAACGTGACCTCACCAAGACTCAAAAGAAGTTGAAAGAGCATGGTTACGGAGTTCACAACAACAAAGCTGGACTTGGCTTCACACCAAATGCACCCGTGAAAATTTCAAGCAAAGCGAAAAATGCTAGCACTCAACACATCAGCGTGAGCGTTGAACAAAATCAAAATGAGCCTAAATTCACCCATCGGACGTCAGTTTTCGATAGGATAAATCGTTCAAGGCCCAGAATTTCAGCACTTAATCACATTAGTGGTCAAGACCAAACCTCCGTCTTCAAGAGGCTTAACACGCCAACATCCCAAAGCTCTGTTTTTGAAAGGTTGTCAAAACCTAAGAAACTCAAAACCTAAGAAACAAAGCAACATAGCTAACTCTCCTCCGTAATGTCAGCTTTGGAAAGACTTGAAGACAACAAGAAACCTTCTAGAAAGAGGGAGACAATGCCAAAGGAAGAAAAGCTCGATGGTCTGGCAGAAAAATATGATGTTCGAAGCTTGGAGGTTGAAACAACTGGATCACTAAAAGTGAGAAGGCGTACCATCATCCACACTTGCTAATCTTCAAGCTAACAAGCCCGAAATGAAGACATTGAAGAAGAGGTCCAAGACGTCTTCCACATCACGATCCAAGAAGGCAAAAAAGATGAAATCCCCGAGGAAGACGTCACTGCCGCACCACCACAACTTGAGGATGGAGGGCAAGCCACGATTGATGATCTTAATGAGCTCAACTTAGGCACAAAATAGAAGCCGAAGCCTATCTTTGTAAGTGCGCTGCTAAGGGCAGACGGGATAGAGGAGTACTACCAACTGTTATTAGAGTACAAAGATGTCTTTGCTTGGACCTACAAGGAAATGCTTGGCCTTGACCCTGTCATCGTTGTGCATCATCCTGTGGTCAAGCCTAGAACGTGACTGATAAAGCAAACTCAAAGACGCTATCGATCTGAGCTCATCCCACAAATTGAGGTCGAGGTGGACAAGCTATTCGAAGCAGGCTTCATTCGAGATGTGTAATACCCCAAGTGGATTTTCAACATTGTCATTGTCCTTAAGAAATCTGGACAAATACGTGTTTGCGTGGACTTCTGGGACCTCAACGATGCTTGCCCAAAGGACGACTTCCCTTTGCCAATCATCGAAATCATGGTGGACACAACCACTGGCCACGAGGCACTGTCATTTATGGATAGCTCTTCTGGATACAATCAAATTCGCATGGCTCTTGAAGACAAGGAATTAACAGCCTTCCGCACTCCAAAAGGTATCTACTGCTACAAGGTGATGCCCTTTGGTCTGAAGAACACTAGAGCTACATATCAACGTGCAATGCAGAAAATCTTCAATGACATGCTACACAAAAACGTAGAATGTTACGCATATGATGTGGTGGTCAAGACAAAGAAAAGATCAGATCACTTGAAGGATTTGCGAATAGTGTTCGAAAGGCTATGAAAATACAACCTCAAGATAAACCCGTTAAAGTGTGCATTTGGCATCACATTTGGAAAATTCCTCGGCTTCGTTGTCAAGCACTGTGGCATTGAAGTGGACCAATCAAAGATCAAGGCCATTCAAAGCATGCCTGAGCCATGAAACCTGCACGAACTGAAAAGTCTACAAGGACGACTAGCCTTCATCAGACGCTTCATCTCCAACCTTGTAGGGCATTGTCAACCGTTCAGTCGACTCATGAGAAAGGATGTTCCGTTCGTATGGGACGAAGCATGCCATAATGCATTTGAAAGCATAAAAAAGTATTTATTAAGTCCACTTGTCTTGGGGGCACCTGTGCCCGGGAAGCCGCTCATATTGTACATCACCGCTCAGGAAAGTTAAGTTGAAGCACTCTTGGCACAAGAAAATGAATCCCAGAAAGAATGAGCGCTTTACTACCTCAGTCGAACTTTTACCGGTGCTGAGGTGAACTACTCCTCAATAGAAAAGATGTGCCTCGCCTTGGTATTCGCCATCTAGAAGCCCAGGCATTACATGTATGCTTACACCATCCACTTGGTTGCTAAAGCTGACCCGGTCAAGTATGTCATGCCCAAACCAGTTTTGACAGGGCAACTCGCTAAATGGGCTTTGCTTCTTAATCAGTATGAGATCATCTACGTCTCAGCTAAAGTCGTTAAGGGATAAGCGCTAGCTGACTTCTTTGCCGATCACCCAATTCCAGCTGATTGGAAAATCTCAGACGACTTGCCTGACGAAGAGGTGTTCTACATCGACATCTTCTCGACATGGACAATGTTCTTCAACAGATCTGAACGAGCAGACGAAGCGGGGGCAGAAGTAGTATTTATGTCGCCACAAAAGGCTCCAAATGGCGATCAACATGGAAATCACAGCCCTTAAGGTATATGGCGACTCCAAGCTCATAATCAATCAACTATTAATTGAATATGAGGTGAGGAAAGATGATCTCGTCCCATACTTCTGGCTCACAACCCAATTGCTACAAAAGTTCGAGGCCGTGACACTAGAACATTTGCCAAGAAAAGAAAATTAAATGGCAGACGCTCTCGTCAACCTAGCTTCGAGTATGATGTTAGGAGAAGACGAAGTTGCAGACGTGCCAGTTTGCTAAAGATGGGTGATCCCGCTCGTCACTGAAATGCTACTAGATGATACAAATGTCATCTCAATACTTCTGGTCGATGCTGAAGAGTGGAGACGGACGCTGATCGATTACTTGGAGCATAGAAGACTTCAAGATGATCCTAAACAGCGCTTTGAAATACGTCGGCGAGTGCCTCGCTTCATCTACTACAAAGAAACACTCTACCGATGCTCTTTTGAAGGAATACTTCTGAGATGCCTAGGTGAGGAAGAATCCAATCAAGCCATGGAAGAAGCATACTCAGGTGTATGTGGGGCGCATCAGTCTGGACCGAAGCTACATTTTTAGCTCAAAAGGATGGGTTACTACTGGCCAAGCATGGTGAAGGATTGCCTGGAACACGGCAAAATGTGCCAAGCCTGCCAATTCCATGCCAACTTCATACATCAAACACCTGAGCCATTACACTCTATAGCTGCTTCATAGCCATTCAATGCATGGGGATTGGACGTCGTATGACCGATTACGCCAAAATCATCTGCACGAGAACCTTACATCCTAGCTGCAATAGATTACTTCTCCAAGTGGGCTGAAGCCATACCCCTAAAGGAAGTCAAGAAGAAAACTATCGTCTGTTTCATCAAGGAGCATATCATCCATCGATATGGTGTGCCTCGCTACATTATCACTGATAACAGAAAATAGTTTTCCAACCGACTTGTGGACGAGCTCTGTGAGAAATACAAGTTCAAGCAGCACAAGTCTTCTATGTATCATGCTCCGGTCTTGCAGAGGCATTCAACAAAACATTGTGTAACCTCCTAAAGAAGGTGATCGGCCTAACAAAGAATGACTGGCACGAAAGAATAAGCGAAGCACTTTGGGCATGTCGGATGACACGTAGAACTCCTACCTAAGCTACGCCTTATTTTTTCGTATATAGCATGGAACCTGTTCTACCGCTCGAAAGTCAAATCCCCTCACTAAGGATGGCCATACAAGAAGGCTTGACTAATGAAAAGAATGCAAAGTTACGCCTTCGAGAGCTGGAAGCGTTCGATGAGAGAAGGCTTGAAGCTCATCAATGCTTGGAATATTACCAAGCACGGCTATCCAAGGCATTCAACAAGAAGGTTCACCCAAGATCTTTCCAAACTGGAGATCTCGTCCTCGCATTGTGCAGGCCTATCATCATAACTCACAAGACAAAAAGCAAGTTCACATCAAAGTGGGATGGACCATACATAATACAAAAGGTCTACACCAACGGCGCCTACTTAATCATGGCAGAAGACGACTTGAAGATCGGCCCCATCAATGGCAGATTCTTGAAGCGCTACTACCCCTAAAACAAACACACAAGGCTCCTCGCCTGTATGAGCCTAAACTGCACACGGTACAATGCTCCTGGCCTGCAAGAGCATAAACTATGTACGTCAAAATCATCATCAAAATCACCATTAAAATCGTTAAAAGCAATCCATCGCTCATTTGAACTACGTTATGACTTGATCTTTTCTTTGGAAGGGTACATAGGAAGCTCGAACATTCAACTTCGAGTTTAGTCACATAAAAAAAAAAGGGGGTTTTATTAAAGATTTGACTAATGAAAGTTAATTTCATTACAAAGGCAAAAAAATAAAAAAATACATATGTTATAATGTATTATAAAAAAAATAAATGCATATATTATAATGTATTATAAAATAATAATAATAATAATAATGATGGTGGGCTGGATTGTTGAGGATAAAGCCCAAAACCGTGAGCCCAATGGCGTCCTCCTTCTTCCTCGCACTCATACCCAACAACCTTTCCACCACCATGGAAGTGAAGGACCAGGTAAATGCTTCGACACCCACCAACACCAAGCTCCAACACTGCAAAGCTCCTCCACTGAACGCGGCCATGGTGAACAATGTATGGAGATCCACCACTCCTAAAAAAGCTTGCCCAAGCCCACAACTTGATTGCTGATATGGCTCTTCCATTGCTCTATTGGTTTGGGAAAGACTTTGCCCTGGAGCTCACTGAAGACGGCTATGGAGGTAAATGATGGTGGCCGTCTTGTGAAAAAAAAAATATTCCCCTTCTATGTCTTATTGTTCGTGTTCAGGCGGAGAAGTAGCGGTTTCGTAAATGTTTCTGGTGCCGGTGACCTTGTGCATCTTCTTCCTCTGCGCAGCTAACACAACAAAACTGGTGGGATCCCGTCAGCTCTACCAACCCATGGCAATAGCAACAACAACTAAATCAGAAGCACTCCAAGCCCTCCAGTAATCCATCGTCGACCGCAACATCTCTGTCATCGCCAAGTCCACCATCGAAGAGATCTTCGCCTCCCCCGCCTTATTGCTGACCTCTGGGACACTGTTTGCACAGGAGTTCTCACCGATCTCGACTTCGTCGATCCTTGTGTCAACGCTAGCCTTGAGCCTCGCTCCTTACCTCACTCCACCAAACCCCACCTGCTGCACATGGTGCGTACACCCGGAGCAAGTTGGCCTCCACCACCAGCCGCGCACGCCACCTCGCCCCTCCTCTCACCTCAACCTGCTTTCGTCTCCTCTCGGTCGGAGCATCGCAAAACCTTGAGAGGAAATAGTTTGGGATCAGGGTTCAAGGTGCTAGGATCAGGTTGATTTGCAAAGCTTCAAAGGAAATGGTAGATTTGAAAAGCCTTCAGAGGAAATGGTAGATCTGTTATCGTCTTCTATAGTCTGCTCTCATCTTCCCCCGCAACGCAACTGCAGCTCAGCAGCAACCTCTGCCACACATCCGTAAAAAAGCGTGGAGTTTGAACAAAGCACACGCAAAGCAGCGTCAAAACTTGTTGTCACAGCAGCATCACAACTTGTCTTCACAATAACATCACAACTTGTTGTCAAAGCAGCTCATCCTTAGCCAATGGTGTGTCCTCATCTTCGTAGGCAAATGGCAACGGTATTGCAACAGCCTTCGTACAGCAGCTCTCATGCAGCAACGAACGATGGCAAAACACGGCAACGTCACTACCGAGGGAAAACTGTGACCAAATGACACTACACAGCAAAATTCCGCTGCAGTCTTTTGCATAACACCACACGGTAAGCACACTACCGAGGGAAAACTATGACCAAAAGGCACTACACAACGAAACCCTGCTGCAGTATTTTGCACAGCACCACACGGTAAAAAGTGACGCACTGTAGCAAGCAACAAGCTCCCGGCTCCAAACTTGACTCCAGCTCTCTGTCCGTCTTCATCCTTTTCTAAAAACTCTCATTCCATCCCCTACACACACACACACACACACACACACACACACACACACATATATTATGTATGTATTAATCTAAAAAAAAATGAGGGTGCGTGGTGCCTCAGGCACCATGTTAAACAAAAATATATTAAAAAAAAATGGTGGAATCTTGGTGGATGGCACCATGACAATTTTTTTTTATAAAGGTTATGGAATGGTGCATGCTACTATTAGCAAGTCAAAAGGGAAAAAGAAAAAGAGGTGGTGGCGACAGAATAATTGAACAGTAGAAAGTAGGAGAATGATGGTGCATCAGGCAAGGGTGATGGGATGGTGCACGACACCATTTTGAAAGTATGATTGGAAAAAAAAAAGAAAAAAAAAGGGAAGTAACACATCCTGGTAACATATATGCTTTGTTTGTACTTAGCACAATACACTGAATGAAATAAAGCATGTCTATTGATATCTCCGATAAATTACAAATATGCACAAAAAAAAAAAAAGCGGGAGCCTTCACAAATGTCACTTATGTGAAGCCTCAGTACTCGACGGAACCCTAAAAGAGGGAGGCATTGAAGATAGATTATTCGAAGCCTCAATACTTGGTCGAACTCCAGATGACGAGGGCAAAAAGTGCCTCTGGAATACAGCCACAAACCTCTTATGGTCACTTTGAATCCGACCTTCAGAGTTTTGCAGCTGATCAAGCTTTCTCTTCATGCTCGTTGAATAATTATTTGCAAGCACATGCAACTCTCTATTCTCCCGCTTGAGCCTTCTGATCTCTCATCTAAGAGTTGCCACCTTGACCGTCAATGATTCAACTTGGCCCATATTGGACATAGAGCCCGCACACTAAACACTGAGGGCTAGGGAGTCTTGGACAACCAACTCATCAGACCGTCTTGAAAGCAACCTATTATCTCCAGGAGTAAGGAGGTTTCTAGCTATTACCGTAGCCGTTGTTGCATCTCTCATCATGGAGTCTTCAACTGTAAGAAGGCCATTATAAGATAAGAAGGATGGGTGCCATATATTACCCTGACGCGACACGCCCGTATCACTCCTAAGACTCAAATCTAAGCAAATGTTAGATGGGTAAGCCATTTTCAGAAAAGATGAAAGAAAAGGGTTGGATAGAGTAAAATTTCAGAAATACAGCAGAGACAATTTTCACAGACGGGCAATCTTCAAAGTGCATTTTGAACACAATCGACACCTCTATAAAAGGAGAGGCAACACAGCCACCCGTTTAAAAAATAGAAGAGACACAACTCTTCGAATTTCAAAAGTTGGATTTTCCTACATAAAGTCCGTCAACAATCTCAACTTTTTGGATAGCACATGCAACTTTATCAAAGATCTCTGACAAAGTTGAAAACGCATGAAATTCACTATTCCAACTACAACGCTATCGCCAACAAGCGTGGGTAACAAGGCCACGTCCGCACCACTACCTGTTATTGGCAAATCCCTATATATGTCGACATTCATCCTCAATGGCAAGACACACATCCAAAACGCCTCATTCTTCTTCCTTGCCAAGAATGCATCTGCAACCAAACCTCTCAACATACTCAGTTTTCTTCCTCCCTAAAAATACCTCTTCAACCAAGTCACACCAGAGCAAAAATATCTCATATCGTCAGGGTCGAAAGCAAGAGTATCTCATAGCATGCTTTCTCCCTGTCCTTTTCTTTGTTCTTGTTCTTCCCTGTAGGATAAGTAGAAAGAAAGTAGTCAGCCGACACATGGAATCAAACTTCCAATTTGGAACCGACTGCCTGGAATCTTCTTCCTTGATTGCTTACTTAACATTGCTCTTAAGTACTCATCTTCAACCGTTGATGTACTTCCAAATACGATACCAGATCTGCCTAGAGAACAAATGAGGCAAGTGAAAATGGTACATCGAAGCATATGGAGACAAACACAATAAACAAATGTGTTTATTCATCTGCTGCTTCTTTAAAAGCAAACGTATCTCATATCATCAGGGTTGAAAGCAAAGGTATCTTATATCATGCTTTTTCCATGTCTTTTCCTTTGCCATTGCTTTTGCGTGCAGGACAAGGAGAAAGAAAGCAATCAGTCAGAACCTAAAAGCAAACTTCCGATCTGGAACTAATTGCCTGGAACCTTACCTTGCGTTGCTCTCAAGTACTCATCATCAACTATTGTTAGGCTTTCAATTTCCTTAGCAAATACTTTAGAACAGTTGATATGATATTGACTATTTACGCTGAAGCTGCTAATCATGGATAAGTCGCTGAAAGGTAATTCTCTGAAAGACCATTTAAAGGCAAAAGGTTGCGCACCACTTCTACTATGCAAAAGAAACAAACAGAGAAGAATGTAGCACGAGGAGCTGGAACAAATCACTGTAGCACGACGCCCTTCCCTGCAGAACTGCATAATCCAGATGAAGGAGTCTAAGTCAAATCCAAGCTCAACATTGTTGCTCTAATCAAAGAGCTCAAGAAGCCTCAACAGCCTTTCGCTGGCACCGTCGCCGAAGAGCAAAGCCTCGCCGTGCAACGCCATCAAATCACCGCTACTTCTTCAAAAGCAAAAGTATCTCATATCATGTTTTCTCCCTGTCCTTTTCTTTGTCCTTGTTCTTACTTGCAGGACAATAAGAAGGAGAGCAATCAGTCGGCACTTGGAATCAAGCTTCCAGTCAGGAACCGACTGCCTGAAACCTCTTCCTTGATCGCTTACCTAGCATCGCTTTCGAGTACTCATCTTCAACTGTTGATGTACTTCCAGAGAAGATACCACATCTGCCTGGAGAACAGATAAGACGAGTGACAATGAAACATCAATCTTGTGGATCATCAGCAAATGCAACAACTGCACGTGCTGATTCATCCCCTAACCCTCTTCAATATGAATTGGAAAGATTGAATAAAGAAACAGGCCATCACGTCCACCTTGTGCCTGTCTGGCAGGTGTTCAAACCCTGAAACCGCTCGTGGTCATATCTAAATTCAAGATCAAGCCCCAATGGCTTTTGAAGAAATCATAAGTCCGAATCAAGATTAAATGTCCACCACCCTCGAATCAAATTCAGCTCCAGATAAAAGGAGTAAATTCAGACCTTTGGAGGAAGTCTAGCAGGAAAAAAAAAAAGGCCCTCCAACCCAGTTCAAGATTAAGCCTGTGGAAAATCAACAATTGGAGGAAACCAGAAAATCTTCCAGCTGAATTCAAGGTCAAGCCTGACGACCATTAAAGAAACTTTCATCCTAATTCAAGATCAAGTCTCGACGACTCTTGGATCGGCGTCTACGTTAAAAGACTTCAAAACACATCTTCTACATGTGACAAGCACATGTATACGACGCGCCTTGAAGTGGGGACATTTGTAGACATCGAAATTTCGATGAAATAAATGTTAACCAATGCATTAAAATTACAACATCCACTCACTTCACCTACAACCTCCACTCATTTCACCTACATCATCCACTCACTTCACCAAAAAAAAAAAGGATGGTGGTGATTCATTCTCAAAGCCTATAAATAGGCTTCTCCATCAAAGGAATTCATACATACATTTTCTCTACTCCCAAATTGGAAGAGAATTCACCAAAGTCCTTGAACCTTTGAAACTCTAAAGCTTTCAAGCATCCAACCTCACAAATTCCCAAGAATTCCGAAGGATCAAGAAAGCTCTCTTCGTTCTTCGTCAAATCCTCGGAGAAACGTTCATCAAGATCAAGCCCCGAAGGCCCTTGAAGAAACGTTCATCGTTCATCTCAAGATCAAGCCCTGAAGGCCCTTGAAGAAACTTTCAACCGTTCATCCAAGATTAAGCCTCGACGGCCCTTGAATCAACAACACAACTCGCAGATCTACGTCTTACGAAGATAGAATCAGAGGACCAAATTGTAAAAGAGATTGTAACCCCAAAATTAATACAAAATATTATTTTGTACACATGTTCTTGTTTCATTCAAAGCAGGAAAATTCGTGTTTACACTGATATTGCATGAAATATTGATCTTTACTTTATAATTATGCACATGCAAATTTTCCCATGCATTCATTTCGACACTGAACACCAAAAAAATCTTAATGAAAAAAAGAAGAAAAATACGCGTGAACAGTGGTGGATTCATAAGTTTTGTTCAGGGTACACATACGTTATTTTAGACAGCAAAGCTTTTTTTGAACTTTGAAATTTGAGATTTAGGTTATATAATACATACATGGTGCGGTGTTCTTGACCAAGTTGTCTTCTTGGTGGGTGGACCATAGCGATGGTGGCGCTGAACGGATTGAGGAAGGACGTTGAGATGGAAAAATTTGATCGACGAAGTGGTTGAATTTGGGTGTACATAACATTCTTTAGGGTGTACATAACATTCTTTAGGGTTTCTCGCAAATTATGACTCTAAATACAGTAACATTCTTCAAGTTTTCTTGTCAAAATAATCAAATATATGTAAAGAGCACTTTTATACTTTGGAGAAGAGTTTTGCCGTGCTAAACAATTTAGACATTCCTTCAAAAAACAAAGAACTGAAGCTTTCTTCGGTCCTTCCTTGGCTGAAGCAGCCTCTGCTGCCAAGCCCTTCCCCAGCCGCTGGGTGGGCAAAACCGGCCAGTAGGGAGAAATTTCGATGTTTGGGTGGGCAGCTGCCCACCCTTGCCATACTATGGATCCGCCACTGCCCGTGAACAGATGGTTTGTCATTAGAGTGTTATAACTTATAACCTTTGATAACCAGAAAGCTTTCATTTTTGTTTTACTCAACTCTTTGCAAACAATAAAGGGATCCTCGAATTGAAACGATTTATCGTTTCTTTTCTACGCTAGTACGATAAATGTGTTTAACAGTAGTTCCACATCTAGTAAAGTCATTCCTTCAAACATGTGCTTATGTGTGCCTTGAAGTTTCATTGTGAATCTGATAAATTTAGAGTTGAAAGAACTAAACTACTGCCTTTACAGGGAAGATATGATATGTGTTGCCCCATAATGTCAGCTTGGGATCCAGAAGCTGATTTCAAGGTAAGTAGGCCATTCATTGCTGTGAAATGGTTACGGCTTTATATCCCAAACATGTTGATTTTTGTTCCTCACTTGGCTGTACTATTCCATCCCGCTGGTATAAGACTTATATCTACACGAGAAGAGAACATATTGTAGTTTTGATCAATACATTGTATAGGTCACATCGTTTACCAATATAGCCACTGTAATATCTGTGAACTGTGTAAGATGCATAGCATCCTGCATCATGTGTACCGTTAATTGTACTCACCTTAATTGCAGTAGTCTTTCCATCTTTCTGCTATATATAATCACTGAATCATTTTGCTCTTAACAGGTTATTCCAGATGCAGGACATTCTACTAATGAACCAGGAATAGCTGCAGAACTTGTGACTGCAACTGAGAAGCTGGAACACATAAAGAAAGGACAACAGGAAGACATACAAAAATTTGAACCGAAGAATAAGCAACGGTCTTCCCGTTTGGGTGCAGACTCCAGTTAGAAACCGTGCATGCATGTTCTCAAGGAGTTCATACATCCACAAAGAAGCAGTTCGCAAACAAGTCGGTTCCAGTTCAATGCACATAATTGCGTGGAAGTATTGGACTGTTCTATCAAACTGTGTAGCGTTCCCCTAGGATTCCGGTACCCCAAAACCGGAAACCCTTAGTTCCCTAGGCGGGGAATTGGATGGGGGCCATCGAGAGGGAAGCCAATGAATAGTGAATAGAAAATGTTGTTTTTCAAATTAGAAAATTGGAAAGGATATCAATCCTCTCATTTTTCATTGACTGACAAGTACATTGCCTCTGCCCTTCAAATGAATACAATTCAATCCTCTCAAGAACAAACAATTCCCAAAATCCTAACACAACAAGAATACATTCAAGCAAAGCAAGCAAATACAATTCAATGATGTTATTGAACAAACAACAATTCATCACACAACAACACAAGGCTTAATTTTGTTGAGCTTCCAATGAGTCATTTTCCTTGTGCAGCCCCGCGCAGGTCTTCGGTACGTGGATATTGTGAAAATGTGGCTCTTTCGGAATGGTTGTAGGCCTTCGTCCCCTTGACAATGATCTGGAAGGGGCAGAAGCGGAACCTTTGGTTGCCGCAGAAGCACTGCAGGGTGCTACTGCTTTCTTGGGTCTTATCTTTGTTGATGAAGTTTCCTTACTAAGCTGACAAGGTGTCTTGGAGGAAACCATTGCTCTCTTCCTACTTGAATCTACCCTGCATAAGAAAATGCCAGTATGATTAAGTTTTGATGAATATACATCGTTTGTCATTAAAGATGATAAATGAGGAAACGAAGTTAGTACTGACCCTCTCGGTCTCACAGACTTCTGCTGCACCATTGGTGATTTCGCCCTCCCTTTCTCTGATTTTTGTGCTCTTTCAGGGCTCGAATTTTCATACGTAGAAACTTTACGTCTTAGTGGAGTCACCGCAGATGCTTTTCGTTCAGAGTCTGCTTTTGGGGTCTTCAAACAAGTAACTCCTTTCATTCCCTGCATAATACCAGAAGAGCTTGGTCAGATCTCTATGCAAGGAACCTTCAAGAATATGCCATTTTCATCTTCCCTCACTTACATTTTCTTCAAGTCGTGTTCTTCTGTCTAATCTCTTTTCACAGCTTCCCTGGGTATGATTTTCATGTCCACTTTGTCCAAGGCAATCTTTAGTTATCTGATCAGGAACGAAGAATGCATAAGCCGGGAGCTTTACTCATGACAAGATAGAAAGAAGTGATCGAAAGTTCAACTACGGACTTACCTGTATCACTTTCTGATGTTTGCTTGTTGACTTTGCCCTTGGAGTCCTGACTAATGTGATCTCCTTCAGCGGTGCATGAACTGTTTTCTCCAAAGTTGCTTCCTTAAGCATCCCTCTTTCCTAAAAAGAACCCAAAACATATCAGATAAAGCATCAACGGTATAACTGCTAATCAAAGAAACTGGTCACAACAGGTTTCACATACATCGGTTCTAAACCTAAAAGGCTTCGGATTTGTAGGCTTTGGTTTCCTATACTTCACCCCTTGAGCATTGCTGGCAACAGATGTGGAGTTTTCTTTCTGAATCTTATCTGCTTGATTGACCTGCATCATTGTTCAAGTGTTAACAGGAATTAAAAGCCATGAGGGAGAATTGACTGAACATAAACACTTAGAAGATACGATATTCTCATTTCTCGTATATCTTAAAGGGGTTATAAGAAGCAACCTCTTGTGAGTTTTTTGAAGCATCATGCTTGCCCAGATTTATCCTCTTGGAATGATCATTGATATTCAGTTTTCTGCATCAATTGACAAAATTTCATTACAATGGAATTCTAAGAAAAAGAATATTTGTAGAAAAATGAAAAGTAAACCACACCTGTTATCACCAGAGGCAGTATTATTTTCTTTATCATCACTCTCCAAGACCTCATTGTCATTCGCTTTGCTGTCAGAGGCCAAAGCATTTTCTTTATCATCATCGTCGTCCACATGTTCAAGGGTGTTCCTCTTCTCTGATCTTAACTTTGTTTTCTCTTGATGACCGATTCCATCATTGGCGCTTTCCTTATTATAATTCTCTTCCGAATCCCTCTCTTCAGAACTCGACAATGAGGTAGTATCACCCTTCGATGTCTCGGATAGGATTTCAACTTGATTCTTACCATTCAGTCTACCACTCTTACAAGTGCCTGATATGGAGAACCCTTCCAGTGTACCTTTCCTTGATTTTTCATCAATTTCCATGTCACTGGAATCATTGTCATCAACCTCTTCACGAGGCACAGTATCACAACACTGTTTCAAGTCTTTTTCCATGTTCTTTCTTTTCATGGATTTAGCTTCCTGGCCCTTGCAATTATTAGAATGCAAAGAATTGAAAACCCGGCTTTTGACCTCTCGCCCTCTAAATTGTTTTCTTGAAGTATCTAAAGGCAATGGCTTGTTACACTCCAAAACATGTTTCTTCCCACTAGTGATCTCAAGTTTCTTCATGGCTGAACAAATTTTTCCCATAGGAGTACCCCACTCCGTTGAAGCCTTGGTTCTCACAGGCTTCTTCGGAGAGTGAAAGACCAGAGCTTTGGCTACCACCCTATTCTTTGGCACCACAACATTCTTTGGTTTGGGGTTCCTAACACTTCGAAATGTATCTGGATTTGAGATGGGCTTCCGATTCCTTGGAGTAGTGAGAGCCTTGGACACAGCAGACGGTTGTTTTGCCTTAACACTTGGTGTTGCACAGATCTTATGAAGAGGTTTTCTGGATTTAACTTCGGCATCGACCATCTTACGAGAGAAGGAAGAAATCAGGACCAGCCTTGATACTCTAGGCTTGGAAGATTTTGCGGGAGCCGTCAGTGGGCATTTCAAACTAGTAAATAGCAAACAAAAGGAGAATCGTATTGTTAGAAGCCCAATCACAGAAGTAGGAAAAGGAATTGGAATTTACTCCATTTAGAGCTTTGCTTTTGCATTTATACCTTGGTGCTTTTCTGGCCAGTGCTTTTCTAAGTTTCACATTAGGGCTTCTTGCTGCCATAACCTGCAAAACTCCAATACTTTCATATCTCAATAAAGTGAACTAATGTGATCCCACTTCAAACGAAAACCGGAACTTATAAACTCACCCGAAGAACGAAGTTCTTGTAAATCGCTTCTGAATCTAGTTCTTCTTCATGCTTCTGATCACATCCTACAAAACAAACCCCAACATACTCAAAATTCATTACCACAACAAAAAAGGGGTTTTTTTTATACCAAAGCCAACTGGATCAACCACTCAAAGTATAAAACTCAAATTAATGATCTTTAAGTTGATTTTGTTCATTTTCTAAAAACCCATCACCTAATTTAATACTTTATCCCCTCAATTTTCTCAGCATCCAAACAGAGTGCTCCACTCAAATTAATCATCTCTGAGTTGATTTTGTTCATTTCCTTAAAACCCATCACCTAATTTATTAATTTATCCCCTCAATTTTCCCAGCAACCAAACAGAGAGCTCCAAATCAAACAAAGCAGAGCAGAAATCAAATTCAAAACAGAACAGAAGCTAAAATCCGCACTTAGCCAGTCAATCAATAACACGAAGTTCATATTCAAGCTTAAAAATAAATAAAAAATCTTCAAAATTTGAAAGCAAAAAAGCTTTTTCTGATTACTGAAAATAAAGGGAAGAAATTAAACTTGTGGGTTACTGGGTTATAGTGAAACGAACCGACTCGCATGCAGAACCAGTAACGGTCGTCGGGCCGGTACGGGTCGGGTTCGGTGAAATCAACGAACTTGGGCGCCTCAATCTTCTCGTAGAACTCGTCCCCACCTTCGTGGACGCCGTCGATCTGCACGCTCTGAGTTTCTTCTTCCATTTCAGTGAAGCGAGGGAGAGAGCGAGAGAGGAGCGTACGGTTGCGTGAGCGGCAGCGAAAGCGAGATTGGTCAGTGAAGAGTGAAAGAGTCGTTAAGTTTTAAATTTGACTCTCCCGGTAAGTAGCCGTTGGGGAAAGATTCTGATTTTCGGACAAGAAGGTCCCTGAAACAGTCTCTCAGGGGTGGTGTCGTCATTTGGTCTTCCTGTCGCCAATTATCGGATCTTCTAACGGGTTTGCCGGTTTTGACACAACTGTGTGTGAGGCCCAAGCCCACTTCTTTACGGTTAGACTATTGTATCTGTTTTTTTTTTTTTAAAAAGGTAACTGTACTTTAATTCGAACGATGATTTTGTACGCATAACAAAAAAGCAAAACCTTTGTGTAACTTTAGACTAAATTGCAATGATTAAAGTATAACCTTAACATTATCAAACTTATCTTGAGAATACTAATATTTACAAGTTCGAACGATGAAATGTAATTTTATGACGTGCACTAATTAAGAGTTCATATCAACTAATTATCTGTTAAAAGTCGTTTGGAAAAGACGGGATCTTGTATGTGTTTATGAGTAGTTGAGTTATTCTCATATTGCCAGTTAGGTTCATAGTGAAATCTTAACTTCTTTCATGATATCAGAGTAGGTTGTCACATGTTTAAAGCCAACGACTACACATGCTTTACGTCAATTTGTGTACACGTGTTAAGCTTGAAAATTGCCACACATGAGGGGGTTGGCGTATTGAGAGTATGAATGAAGGTACCTTGCATGTGCTTATAAATAATTTAACTATTCACTATATTGCCAATTAGTTTTATAGTTGGACTCAGGGGTGGATGCATTAAGGGGCAAGGAGGGTCAGTTGACCCTCCAAACTCTTGTGAATTTCCATAGATAACTTGGGTGTTGCCCTTTTGAAGGTTGGAATTGCCCTTCATACATTTGACAAAATCGGCATTTTATCGGCCAAAATAGAATCCAAAGTCTGAAATTTGGAAAAGATTTCCCTTGTGTTTCACTGAGATCACCGTCAGTTACTGAGTTGCAGTATTGCAGAGTATGAGGCCTTGTGCGATTCGAAGAGGACAACCTGAAACCCTATTTTTCTATTTTGTGAATGACGTCGTCTTGTATTATTTTGATACGTGGCATAATCTATTGAGTCTAGAATCCTATCAGCACAATGAGTGCAATTACTCTATTTTTTATGTAGAAAGAATAATACTGAATAATAATATTCATCCTTTTTGTAATTAATAATAATGACAAATAATGACAAATAATAATGACAAATAATAATGCCAAGTTCGAGTTGCATTACGGTATCTTGTTAAAATTTATCACCTTCTTCAGTGCGACAAATGTTTTGTGAGAATGAAGGAATTGTAAGTGAAGAGAGATGGTAGGTTGATGCACGTTTAGCCACACTTGCACAATTTGGACCAAGCTGTGTAATTGGTTATTATTTTGGTATACAATACATTGATTTAGGAGAAACCGAAGCTCCATAACGAGTGTTTTTACATCACGTTAAATCATAATGAATCTCACACTCGTCACTTTAGCCCATATACAACTCAAAGATATAAGTTGATATGATTTTAAAACTTAAAGTAGAATATAATTAAAATTAATTGACCCTTTCTAAAAATCACTTCAAACTTGGAAGATGTAAAATTACAGTTTGTATATAAAGTCCTTTAAATCCTTGGTATATATGCATGAAGCTTTGTCATGATTTGAATCTTAAGCGCATGTGGAATTCAATTGCCAAACACATGTTATCTTGGTCGGAGAAATTTCGAAAGCAAACAACGAATACATGCACATTGATTACATGCATGGCCCATGCAATTGCAAGGTAGAAAATAATAGAGGGGAAGAGTGACGATCGAGTCAGATTTTTCAAAGAAAGGGGGCTAAATAGCTGAATGGGTATTTGGGGTCTCACATGCGGGAGATGATGCACATCAACATTTCACCAGACTTATCCCCTGATCATACGATGAGTGGTGTACTTACTCATATAAAAATATGGAGGAAATTCGAATCTTCTATAAATTTTCCACATGGTAGGATTCTGTTAGATTTTGTTAGTGCATCATTTGCCACATCATGTTGTACGTCAATGTGATACATAAATATGATTTTTTTTTTTAACATTAGTCTCATATATGTAATGTGATTAACTTTCTAATGGAAAAGATATATATTCTTATGTAATATAGATGTTCTTATGTTTGCCCTTCATAATGATAAATGAGGTGAAGGTGTTGTTAATTTCTGTTATTTTTGTTGTTCAATTTCGTATGACTTTTGTGGAGGCATGCTAAGTACAATCCAGGCATATGACAATATTATTGAAGATTTGTGAAGGCTAAACCAACTACTGTTGATTAATCAAATATTTATCGCATATAAATGACTCATAAATTCATTATCTTGATAAGTTTATACTAATTAATATCCAGAGTATCCATAATGATTTTCATATATAATGGATTTTACCTGAAAGGTTCACTGCCATCTTTTATTAAAAGTGATTTTTTTTTTTTTTTTTTTTTTTTTTTTTTGGTTTTTGGTTTTTTCTGTTACAAGTGATATTAACTCTAAATACTATGCTGAGGAATGGAAAATGTTCGAATTTGGGACTTATCGAGTTAAAGAAGAAGCCCCTATCTACTCAGACAATCAACCGCTTACAATTTCTTATATCCTTTATATGCATAAAAAAATGTAAATCATCCATATGCTATCATTCAAGAAATGCA
This sequence comes from Heteromeles arbutifolia, assembly GCA_024362995.1. Taxonomy (NCBI): domain Eukaryota; kingdom Viridiplantae; phylum Streptophyta; class Magnoliopsida; order Rosales; family Rosaceae; genus Heteromeles; species Heteromeles arbutifolia. The sequence continues at coordinate 21,260,852 of JANCRC010000002.1, forward strand.
CGAGATTTGTGTAAAATGTTGAAGATATTTGTCTTGTTTTTGCAGTCTAACTAAGATTTATGTCTTATACGTGCTGTTAAATTTTGTTATCGATTTTAACTAAAGAAAATGCAATTTCTGAATAGTTAATGACAAATATTTCTATAATTATGCTAAACTTCCTAGTAGTTGGTAACATTAATTTTTTAAACCAAAAACAAAAGAAAATGTCATCGTGATTAACTTGATAAAGTATTACTCCACTTTGATGTTGATTAGACCCAGCTTCCCCGTCGCCCTCAAGTTTCCATCTCAATACGAATATAAAAGTCACGATTGATCATTTCTTTGTTAACTTCTAACGAGAAAGACTATATATATACACACACGTATGAAAGACTACTTATTTAATCAAGAGTTCTTTTGTTTTGCTTCCCATGGTTTTGAAAAAAAAACTTTTAAAATACAACGCTGGTTGTAAATTATTATGTGCACATCTGGTGACCACGTAAGTTTCATCCAGCAAAGCAGTAGTCTTTGACCAAACTTAATTGGTCTCAGTTGGAGAGCTAGCTAGCAAGCTCTCATTCGAAGTCAACTCTGTGAATATGTTTTTTTTTATTTTAAAAAAAATAAAATAAAATTCCGCATGTGTTTAATTCTTTGTGATCTTAAATCAACCACCCATTAATCCAGTGTTACTAAAATATTAGAAACAAATAAATACATATACAGATTTCAATAACATGAGAATCTCTTCGTTCAAAGTGTGGCAAATTTAAACATAACCTATATATATTGGACATTTTAGTACTAAGTCACATATTTAAGCATAAAATATGTTTATGACACACCTCGACTCGAACATCGGGACGTGCTGACCGTCACGTAAGCGTGACGTGGCCATGTGCCCAGTGCGGAAGAATAAATATAGATAATAAGCACTAGAATAACACAACTAGTGATACAAGATCATAAAAGAGTGTGAAAGTTAACAGCATAATTTACAAGGTTCGAGCATCCTAGGTGCAGTCCAGAAAGGCATAAACAGGAAAGCCAGAATATTTACATGGATAGTGCACTGTCAGATATGCCTTGAGACCTCGCTTGCCACCAACACTATCTAATACCTGGAGGGGCGCAAAACAAAAGTGTGAGTGGGCTAAAACAAAGCTTTACCAAAATCACTTCGATACAAAAGTTGTAACCCTTTTCTGTAAAACATGTATACTTCCCAGAAAAAAAATATATATATATATATATATATGTACTATCACTGGAAAACCATCATTCAAATATTGCCATGTTCGAATGAACCATAGTCAATATCAAGCACGCAACAATTACCATCAAAAGCAATCAGGTGATATCTCAATGCATATCATGCCGGCAATGTATATAGGTCAGCCGGAGTCACCTCTAGTGACCTGTACGGCTGAATCTATGGCTCCTCAACCAAATCCTCAATTCATCTCTCAATCAATAACCAGCACCCAAGTCCGAACCACCTATAGTGGTCTGTACGACAAGCTCAGTATATATATAAAATGCTCTGTGCTACGATCACGTGAAGGCTGACGACGAATCGCGAGTCACCTACGAGTCAAAACCACCTAATGTGGTCTGTATGACAGGCTGACACCTGCCTTGGATCTAAGGTGAGCGTACAATGCAGGAGGTGAATGATCACGTGAAGGCTAAGCCTTACTCTGGCAGAGCACAAACCCCGATGTGCAGGTAAATGAGCCATATACTAATCTCATCGATATCACCACAATCATCATAACAGAAGTACATACTTACCTGACTTACCTGGGGCCCACAGTGCCTCAACATATAATCATATAAACATAGCAATAAATATATTTGGCATTCGACATGGCATTCAATTTCATAAAATCATTTTAAAACGTATTTCTGGGAATCAATCAAGTATATATATATATATATATATACAAAAGCTCACTCACTGATAAGTAGACGGGTCGTAGTCCCCGAGCCTCACGTGGCTGCGCTCGTCCTCAGGATACATCTCACCTATGTGCGAAACAACTATACAACCGTTAATTACGCACATAACCTAATTAGATAATAACTTCTCATACATTGCTCAATTGGGGTGTTTAAATATACCAACATGCTCTACTCAATCCCACGAACACCCCCATATTTTTAAATTAATTTTTGGAAGTCCCACGCACCCTCACGCGCCTGCCAAGGCACGACAACACGCGCCGCCCACGCGCGGCCACGTGCCGTGCACGCTGACGGAACCTTAACGCTGTTAAGGAATATTCCGTTAAATCCCTAGAATATTCTGTTAAGGTTAACTGACGCCGTTACCTTCCGTTAGGAATATTCCATCAACTTTGACAGAATATTCTATCACGTTCTTCCTCAGTTAGCCGGCGACCGGTGCCGGAAACTGGGTAAATCTTCCAATGCTATTTTCTAGCTCAATTCTCAACCAAATTTCATGAAATTTACACCAAAATGAACCTTAGGACAAGGAGAAAAGGTTTATACCTGTTAAAATTCCAAAACTTGACTGAAACTCGCCAGAGCAAAACCAAGAAATCCGGCTAACCCCCAAACTTGTGATCCCGATGTCCAAAAGCCTCCAATTTTGTCCTCCGAGCTTCACAAGGTCATTCTAAGCGTCCCTATGATCTCAGAATAATCTAAAACGTCACGGTTTTCAAGTACATGAACAATACCCTCTCGGAGCTTCACGGGTTTTGGGGTTTTCAAGGGTTTGAGCTTAAACTAAAGGTATGGTTGTGATCACTAGGTCACTAGGGTTAAGAATATGACACTTAGGGCTTTGATCCGTGACCAGATCAAGGAGTATGGCATCGTCCGTACGGTTGCAGGGAAAAAGGAAGAAGAGTCGAGAAGATGAAGGAGAGAGACGAGTGAAATGGAAGGGTGCACACATGTAGGTGAGTGTGTGTGCATTTTTAGTTCTCATCCAATCCCTTCCATATAAAATCCAAAATATGGGTACCCTTATAAAAAAAAAAAAAACATTAATCCAACTCACCCACTCTCACACCCCCGCAAGGGTAAAAACGTCATTTCACATAATAAGATACTTCATTTCGGAACGGACTGTTACAGTTTATATGGGACTATTTTATGTTTATTCACAAATTTAAACATAAAATATATCATACTTTTTTTGTGTATAAAAGATGAAAAAAATTATTTGTTACATGTAAGCAACTGATAACATGACACTTTAAAATAGAAGGAAAAAAAAAAAAAACTTCTTCAAACTCAATATCATGGAAAAAAAAACTCACTTACTTTATAATACCAAAATAAAAAACTAAATGACATGTAAATAGATGAGATGTGTTTTTGTTTTTGTTTTTCTCAAGTATTATGATATATAGAAGTATTTTTCTATAAAACTTAGAGTGTTCAGAGTGTTTGGATAGTGCTTGTGTTCCCCATGGGGAACTTATTTGTCTTTCTTACTTACGATTAACAAACATTTACAGTCCGAACATTATAATAAAAAACGTTGACTTTTTTTATAATCATGTAAAGATCATATCTGCAAAAAATCATTCAATTTGGAGATTAGTAATCCATACGTGTTCAACCAATTAATGGTTTTAATAACAAGTAGCATCCTTATTAAAAGGTCTCCATATTGAATAAATTTGTATAGATATGATCTTTAGATGATGACAAAGAGAACGAACAGTTTCGATTATGATATTCAGACAGTAAAAATTTGTTAACCATAAGTGAAGGGACAAGTAAATCCCCCATGTGAAGGACACAAGCATTGTCATTTTTGGCTTACATTTAGCCACGTGAAGCCTATTTATAGGTATTTCAAAGCAACACCATTTTCTTTTTGTAAGGGTACTTCAAAGAAAAGTTCGAAATTAGTTAATTGTTGAAAGTTAATATAGTATCGATTCTACATATACCCTTATCTCTAAACCATGCATATTCTTTCGTGCTAATCAAATTAGATGCGGGTCTTTTGTGGTTGAGAAAATTTATCGTATGCATAATGAGTTTGTAATTTTGAAACTGTAGTGTTCCTAAATAAGTTTTTATTACCTTAAAAAAATATAATATCAATTATGACTGACCATCTTTTATTTTTTTTTAAATTTTTATAATACAAGAAAGCTACACTACAACAATGAACCACCTACAATGAGCTTAAACTGATCATCATATATGTATGATCATCGCGTTTACATGAGTTGACCATAATAACATGGTCCAACTAAGTGAAAATAGTTATCCCTAACCCAAATTGATACACATTAAAAGATAATTACCTTCTAGGCGCCAGTCGGGCAGCGGACTGGGGCCTAGCGCCTAGGCGGCTAGGCAGGCGCCTAGGCGGATTAGGCAGATTTAATTAAATCTATTATCTAGACCCTGCTTAGCCGCCTAGGCTGATTTAATTAAATCTATTATATTTTATGTAAATAAGTATCTATTTATGCTTAAAATATATATATATATATATATATAATTTCATCATAAACTACAAAATAGAATGACATATATATATATATATTATAAGCTATTGGAACATAATGAAAAGCATGGGAAACAAGCATATAATGTGTGTTCATTTAAGTATTCAACAAGTCTCTAACAATTTATTGAAAAAAATTAAATGCAAAATGAAAGTTATCTAATTTCTGTCTAAGTGAGTCGCAACCTAGGTGGGTCTTGGTGGGCTAGGCGGTCTAGGCAGGTGCCTAGGCGGTCTAGGCGGGCGCCTTAGCAGGTCTAGGCGCCCTATCTTAATTTTCAAACGTCTAGGCATTAATCGGGGCGGTGACTAGCCGCTTAACGCCTAGGTGGGGCCTAGACGGGGATTTTTAGAATAGTGCTAGAAAGTAGAGGAAAAAAACCCTAACCGCTAGAGAGAAACCAAAGAAAAAATATACCGCTACCGACCCTAAGCCAAAACGCTGGATTCGAGACAACGTGATCTATTGCTTCTCTTTCTCTTATATGGAATGTTATTGAGCTTTTCAAGTGATAGACTTTTACGAACATAGTAGTTTTTTTACTGAGTATTATAATTTATACACTCCATAAAATTTCATACGCATTTAAAAAAATATTTTTTGTTTTTTGTTTTTTGGAAAAGAATTGAGTTAAATGATGAAACTTTAAAGAATACTAGAGAGTTCAATGCTAGAATTATTTTGAATTATGTGGATTTTCGAGGACTTTTTAATACCAATTAAGTGTTCATGATTAAAATGGTGATCATGACCTTGACAAAGAGGTGATGATGGCAACGATGGTGATGGTATGGTGATTGTGGTGGCGGGGTTGTATATTGGCGTGGTAGAGGAGTAGGGATGGGGGTGGTGATGATGGTGGTAGACATGGCGGTCATGGTGATGGTGGTGCAGGTGGTGGCCATAGCAGGTAGTGATGACAATCATGGCAATGATGGGTAGTGGCACTACTACAATATTAGTTTTAGGTGGTGGAAGATAGTGGCGGATATTAGAAAATCTTGTCGGATAAATTATATCCGACACATCATTTAATTAGTGGCGGATATTAGAAAAATACTGTCGGTTATAACCGACAGTACTTTTGAATCCTTTTATTAAATATTTTTTACAAATGCTGGCGGTTATAACCGACAGAAATTGACTATTTTATTATTTTACTTTCTGGCGGTTATCATTTTAGTATTCTGGCGGTTATAACTGACAAAAATGAAAATTTTATTATTTTAAAATGTTATATTGATTAAAAATAAACAATTATTTTTTTATTTTTTTAAATCTTAACAAAATTTTGGAGGAAATTTAAAATTTTGGGAGGGAATTTTGGAGATTTTTGCCCCCATTTTTTTTTCTGTCGGTTATAACCGACAGTAATAAAATTTTCTATCGGTTTTATACTCCAGTCCCCCAGACTTGCACCCACTCAGACGTTCTCTCTCTCTCTCTCTCTCTCTCTTTCTCTCTTTCGTTTATTCATTATTCTCTATTCATTTCTTCATTATTCTTCCAAATTTTTCCAATTCCTCCTCTAAAATCCCTAACCCCAAACAACAAGTTTTCGAAAACGAGGAAATGACCGACCAAGAACCCAACGCGCCGGCTTCAACGGCGACGGGGATGATCATCGACGATACGTATGAGTTCTCGGCTCCACGCTTCTTCGACTTCATAAAGGATGAGAGCGAAGATGACAAGCGCAAGGCCGAGCTCTGGTTCGATTGCGCTCTCCCGTACGATTTTTTAGGGTTTCCATTTCGCCGAATCCTTCAGATCTTCGCCTCCTCCTTACCAATTTTCCAATTTTCAGGTACGATTAGGCCATTCTCAAGTCAGTAGAACTCCCATTTTTCTGCTCCACTCGGTTCCCCCTCCAGATCTAAGCCGGGTCTAGGTCGTCGGATTTGCTCGAATCCGAAAATGTCATACCCATCAAGGCAATTTCTCATTTTCTTCATCCATTTATAATTTATAATTTATATATATATATATATATATATATATATATATATATATATATAAAGATTGAAAATTTATGAGTGATTTGAATTTTGGGATGTTTGATTGTGTAGATTCACAGGGACTAGGAAAGTGGGAAGATTTTGAATTTGGTGTTTGTTTGGGCGGATGAGGGCTCCGAGCTGAAAGTTGATGTCCTTGTTGTTTTCAAAGGTGAACATGTTTGTCCTGGTCTCAAAAAAGGTAATTTAATTTTCTTTGGTTGCACATTGTTTGGTTTGTTTCGTATCATTGGTAAACAGAAGTTGCGTATTTGATCCCAAACCCGTAACATTAAAGTTGGATTGTTTAGGAATAGGTAGAAAATTTGGTCATCGATGTGATACATTGCTTGATTTAAGGGCTGTTCTATCATCCTTTGTGCAATTTCGTCCCAAAATTGCAGAAAAGAGTGAAGAAAAGCGAGAGGCTCTGTTGGTGGCCACTGCTTCTCTATTTTCTCTCTTTTTTCTCTTCTTTCTGTGTGTGCATGGGTGGATATTTACAGAATGTGGAAGAATGAATTGGAAGGGGAAAAGTGGGTGAGCATACGAAAGAGGAAGGAAAATGTCGTTAGAGAAGAAGGAACAAGAGGAAGATGGTAAGTTGATAACCACGTTGTGCGGGAAGGAAGGAAGCAACTGTCTCCCTCCTCTCTCTCTGGCTCAACTTGAAAGGGAAAGAAATAATTAAGAAAGTTGTTTATATTTTTTTTATTATTAATATAATTTCTATCAGTTTTATCCGACAATAATGCTTTTATTTATTCTTATTAATAAACTCTCTGTCGGTTATATCCGACAGAACATCTGTCGATTTTAGTATTTCCTGTCGGCTAAAACTAACAGAGAATGCTCTAATTTATTCTTTATTAATATATTCTCTATCGGTTATATCCGACACAATTTCTGTCGGTTTTAAAGTATTTTCTGTCGGAAAATTCATTTCCTGACGCAGGCAATTCTGTCGCTTATTATATCCGCCATTACACCCATTTTCTGTCGGATTTTGCTTAATTTTCGACAGTATTATACGTTTCGTGTCGGTTTTTAAACGGACACTAATGGGTACTTTTGTAGTAGTGTGGCGGCGATGGTTTCTATGTGGCGGTGGGAGTGGAGGAGATGGTCATGGTAAGGTGGTGGTAGCAACATGGTGGTGGAAGTGGTGATAATTATAGTCATTGTATTATGGTAGGTGGTGGAGTATATCATCAAAGAATTGAGAAAAACGAAATCCACTAGTCTTAGGGGGGAGATTGGATTTGCTATGACAAAAAACTTACTATAAAAGCACTCAAAGTCCATCAAAATCCATGACTTTTTAAAATAAGTGAAGTTTTGAATACAATTGATTTTTGTAAATTCACAAAAGTCATAAATAAATACCACAATGTTGAAAATGGTTGTGAATGCCCACATAAACAAGCATGCGAAATAGAAGAATGGAAGTCAAAGAAGTTTGGACTTTACTATTTAGGTGTATAGAATTTCAACATTCAATATTTGGTATTGTAGACTTTTGCATGTTAAGTGCTCTATATAAAGAGCATGCAATATGATAAAGAGCACGAGAAGAAACAGAAGAATAGAAAAAAAGAAAAGAGAGAGGGAGAGAGAAAGTGCAGAGAAAGATAGTGAGAGTTATCTTTATACTTTTATTATTTCAGATAATGAAAGAAAGTACTATTGCTGCCTCGAGGACATAGGTATACTTGTTGAACCTCGTAAATATTGTGTCTTATTTACTTTATATTCCACTACACACATATCCATAATTTCACAACACACACAGAATTTTCATAGATTGTTTGGAAGTTAGAAAAAGTGTTTATTCAATTTAGGGTGATTTTTGTTGACTCCTTAAAAGCCTATATTGAATACACTTGAATTTAAAAGTCAAGCAAAGTCCATTAAACTCTATACACAATAACCTTCGTAATATTTATGATAATGGCCGCTCTCTCGCTATGTGGAGAGAGCCTTTTGTAGCAGATATTATGACTTACTGCTTAACCTTTAATCGTAGAGCAACAACTGTTCTTCAAATATGGTAGGGTGGTTTTGTAGATTTTGGGATTGGCAAGAACAATGAAAATGCCTCATACTAAGATTTGTTGCCAACATGCATGATCAACAAATGGTGGTGTGATCTTACCCTCGAGATGCCGTTTTAGTGGTTTGAGGGATTCAAGCCATTTTCTTGTCGTGTGTTATTGCAAGGTCTTCGTATGATGGTATGTTCTCCTGTGACTAAATTATTGTAGAGCTTGAGTTGTGTTGTTATTTTTTTTTTCTCAAAGAAAAATTGACACCTATTAAGAGTATAATTATCGTAATACAATAACAATTATTATATGTACGTACATTAAAAAAATGACCTCCTATCCTTACTCAATGAATTAATTAGAAAGATTGCTCGTATCAAAACTCCCATCCATCATGCCATTTTTTACTAAGAAAATCAATCTGAATCTAAGAATATAATGACGACGATGATGATGATGATTGTGTGCCGTGTGCGTTATATAGTCAATCATAGTAGAGTTAAAGTCCAACAAAAAAAACTGACCGTTGATTAGCATTATGTTGCGATTGAGTCATTTACACCTTTAAATTGTCCACAAGTGACTCTATCTTTGTCCTCTCTCTCTATCCTACATCATTCTATCCTAGGATCACCCACACCCTACCACAACCTCACATGAATATTAAAAAATGGTCCCATAACTTCATCGGTAGGCGCCAGCCAACCCTCAAAGCTTTTAGCTTTTGCCCAACAACTCTGTATATAAACGCCTTCAAGTTCCCATTGCTGTCTCACAACCATAAGCACTTTCTATCCTCTTCACATTCACAACCAAAAACCACCACGTAAGTTTACAGATTGTGAACAGCCAAAACCAAAATCCCCATTCTTCCAAATTTTCAATTTTAGCGGTATATATTTTTAGGGTATTTTGATATCAAAGATGGATTACCAGTATGTTCTTGGTGGGGTGTTGGTTTCTCTGCTGGGGTCTGTTTTCTTCATGATCATCAACACCACTCTCAGGGGCGAGAAGAAGAAGGTGGTCGAGAAATTTTCCCGCGGCATTAACGGAGATGGGTACGTGAGGATGCCGTCCCAGAACGGCAGTTTTCAACCGGAGATTGCCAGCGGCACGGATGTTGTCATTGTCGGTGCCGGAGTTGCCGGTGCTGCCCTTGCTTACACTCTTGGAAAGGTGACAATAATTCTCTCTACATATAAAATGAATGTTATGGTTTTTAAACAATTCCCAAATTCCCAAATTCCAAGTTCTAAGTTTTTAATTTTTTAATTTTATAAATATAGAAATTTGATGGTGAATGAATAAGCAGTCAAAGCTTCAAAGCCATGTTTGGTGGAATTGGATCCTCGCCGGATCCCCTCCCTAGGATCCTAGGGATCTTAGAGATCAACGCACACAAACCGTTGATAAAAAATCGTACGATCATAATTTTTTCATTTTTTATATTTTTCACGCAAAACGAAGATGATTTACTTTTAAAAATATAAAAAACATTTAATTGAAGCTGCACGATTTTTTATTAACATTTCATGTGCGGTGATTTCTAGGATCCCCAAGGAGGGGATCCGGCCAGATCCAAATCCATGTTTGGTGACCGTGAAAATTAAAAAAAAAAAAATTGCATTTCCTCGCTTTTTGAACAGAAGACGTAGTCGTTTAATCATTATTTATTAATTAAAATGTTATTACTTTTTAAAATCTATTTTCCTCAAACAAACCCAGCTAAGCAGTCAAAGCTTCAAAACCGTGTTTTCTGACATTTTATTTTTTATTGTTCTCTCTATTTTTAGCGAATAAGCACTTAAATTTATATTCTATGAATTTTAAATAAAAGTTTTTTCCGCCCTTTTGGGGTGATGATTTCAATAGTGCAGTCCAAGCCATTTTTAGTTTCGTTTTTTACAGTGCAAATAAACTGAGAAGGCTAGTTCAGATCTTCTTTAATTTCTTGGCTGATCATGTGAGCTTTTGAGTCTAAACATATGTTTCTCTTCCTTGTTACAGGAAGGACGCCGCGTACATGTGATTGAAAGAGACTTGAGTGAGCCAGACAGAATTGTTGGTGAACTGTTGCAGCCTGGAGGCTATCTCAAATTAATTGAATTGGGTCTTGCGGGTAAGCAATTGCTTCAAATTGTTTAATTGGTTTAATCATTTTTCATATTTCTATTCCATATGATTAATTAGTCCCAAATTTATGTTCATCGATTTTGATCAACAAGTTATATTTGTGACATGCAGACTGTGCAAATGAGTCCATTGATGCTCAGAAAGTGTTTGGTTATGCTCTTTACAAAAATGGAAATGACACAAAACTGTCTTATCCCTTGGAAAACTATACTTCAGATATCGCCGGAAGAAGTTTCCATAATGGGCGTTTCATCCAAAGAATGCGCGAAAGGGTTGCAACTCTTAAAAAGTAATTCTCATTGATCCCTTTGTTCGTGATGTTTCGATTGTTTTAATTAGTATAATATTTTTATAAATTGTTATTCATGTCGCTCAACAGTGTGACACTAGAACAAGGAACTGTGACAACCCTAATTGAAGAAAAGGGCACGGTCAAGGGTGTGATGTACAAGAACAGGGCTGGAGAGGAGATGAGATCGTATGCTCCACTGACAATAGTATGCGATGGCTGCTTTTCAAATCTCCGTCGCAATCTCTGTACTCCAAAGGTTGACAATCCTTCTTGCTTCGTTGGTTTGATCTTGGAGAATTGTGACCTTCCACATGCAAACCATGGACATGTGATTTTGGGAGACCCTTCACCCATCTTATTTTACCCTATCAGTAGTACCGAGGTTCGTTGTTTGGTAGATGTTCCCGGCACGAAAGTACCTTCAGTAGCTAACGGTGAAATGGCCAAGTACTTGAAAACTGTGGTGGCTCCTCAGGTATCTATCACTTACTTGACTTGTTAGTTTCAATTTCATTGTGACAAATATATATCAATTGAAATGAACTAATCGGGCAACTTTGGTATTTCAGGTTCCCCCCCAACTCTTGAAGTCTTTTCTAGCGGCGGTCGAGAAGGGAAATATCAGAACAATGCAAAATAAAAGCATGCCTGCTACTCCTGTTCCCACTCCTGGTGCAATTTTATTGGGTGATGCATTCAACATGAGACACCCTTTAACCGGAGGAGGAATGACTGTGGCTCTTTCAGACATTGTTCTTCTAAGGGATCTTCTTAGACCCCTAACTGATCTCAGTGATGCACCAGCTTTGTGTGAATATCTCGAATCATTCTACACATTGCGCAAGGTATAAATCATCACTCAGATATGCGATTAAAAAAAACAAATTTCTGGCTAGACAATATGATATGTTATGTTGTATTGTCTGACCCTAATTGAGAGTCACATTACGTATATTGATGAACAAGCACTATCTTAAATGTGAAATGTGTAATGTGTCCGATTGCGTTTGTTTGCGATTTCCACTTTGCTGATAGGTGTTGTGCTTGGTTTTGTTTGCAGCCCGTTTCATCTACTATAAACACATTGGCCGGTGCCTTGTACAAGGTATTTTGTGCCTCACCTGACCCGGCAAGACAGGAAATGCGAGAAGCATGTTTCGACTATTTGAGCCTTGGAGGCATATGTTCATACGGACCTATATCGCTTCTCTCTGGGCTTAATCCTCGTCCGATCCATCTGTTTCTCCATTTCTTTGCTGTGGCTGTCTATGGAGTCGGCCGCTTAATGATTCCATTCCCTACGCCTACACGTGTATGGCTCGGGACTAGATTGATCTTGGTATGTTCACTAAAATTGCCAATATACTTCCTCTTTATCAACATACTTGTCATTTACAAACTAATACATACGTAACTTTTCACTTGAACTAAAATTTTGCTTTTCCTTTTATTTTCAGGGTGCATCAGGAATCATATTCCCCATTATCAAGGGTGAAGGAGTTAGACAAATGTTCTTTCCAGCAACAATCCCGGCATATTACAATGCTCCTCCTCTTCAATGAAGGATCGGGAACAAGCAATATTGAAGTATACATGGAGACAAAAAAAACCATCATTACTGAGAAATATGGTTTCAAGCAGAGCAATTCAATTCATACTCTTTTTTTCTGACTACCGTAGGAGTAAAGTGACAACACTCGTAATTAATGTACATGATATGTAGGAGCAATTCAATTCATACTCTTTTGTTTTATTCTATTGCAATAAGAATTAGAAGTTATTGTTCTTCTAGTTGTGCAAGACTTTTTACACTTTCTATGTATTGCAATTAGAATTAGAACTTTGTCACAAACATTTGTTTTAGTAAATTTTTGGTGATATAGTGTGATCAAATCATCTAATACTAAAGAATTTCAATGAAAACAAGTTCCCCATTTTAGTAAATTTGCTTTGTTTTAGGTTTTTATTCTTTTCGTGTGGTGCTATCCACACATTTCTTATTACCTTCCACACACACCCTGTTAAATTTTACATCAAGTTAATCGATCCAACGATAGAAAATTAAGAGGCGTGTATGGAAAGTAAAAAAAGGTGTGTAGATAGCACCATTATTTTTGTAACACTATATTTAAGCACTACGAGAATAAGTAGTAGGGATTGATAAATGTATGAATGTCTAATAAATGGTTATTAGGGACTAATTTATATATCAGTGTTTAAAAATACTAAAAAGTTGGTCACTTAGTACTACGGTCTGATGGTATTCCTCTTCACTTGGAAGTGAGAGGTCTTAGGTTCGAATCTTGTGGATGATGAATTCAATACCAAACTAGGTTGCCCATTGAGTGGCTTAGCCGAACTCCCCCTCCCCCTAGTGTAAAAATATCGATGTACTAAAACAAAAATACTAAAAAGTCACACATATCTGTGCCGTTTTCCATCTTAGGATTAGGGACGGATTGGCGTGCCAATTGACTTTGTATGTGTACTAACGTGAGGCAACGAATGAGGGAAATGAAGAAGGCTGTTCTTCAAACTAAAGTCGAAGAGCTGGAAGCTCAGAACAACAAAATAGCAATCAGGAATGAGATCCTCCAAGAACAGTATAAGAAGCTCTTCGAGACACTCCACGAAGCTAGCTTAGCCAAAAAGAGGGGCGACGTCAGAATGAGGGAGGGGGGAGGGATTACAGAAGAGGTCACGATGAAGAAGACAACGGTGGGCCAAGGAGAGGGGCGACATATGAATGAGTTTTGGGTTTCTCGTTCAAGATTTGAAATGATCTCGAGCGAAGTCGGACTCATTGAGGGGAAGAAAATTGAATTTGAACATGAGTTGTTCGAATCAAAATTGAGCAGGAAGGAAGAGGTGGAAGAGGAAACTAGTGAGTGGGATCCCACATGTCAGAAGGGGCATTTCTATCAGTGGAAGAAATGAAATAAAAGAAAGCAAGGGCAAATTTGAAACTCCACTGTGCTTATGAATAGTAAACTAGTTTGTTATGAGATTTAGTTTAGATTGAATTTTGATGTGGTTCTAATATAAGTGTTTATGAGTAACTAATTTCTAAAAATTCAATTCCAAACAAGCCCTCCCAAATTATAGCCACAAAAGAATTAGACATTATATAATGACAGTCATGCTCTCCTAAGTTCCTCCATTTGAGAACCTGTGAGGACCAAATGCATATTAGTCACAAGATTATGTTAGTTTAGATCCAAAGGCTTAATATATTTGACAGCTTAATAAAGAAAAACCAACTTAAAATCCATGAACAATTAAAAAACCCATTTTATTGTTTTGAGCCCAGAATGTGGTTGATCAGTTTGCTGGCAGGTTTCTCCATGTTTGACTAGGAGATTATTTCCTAGTTTCTCTTAATTTATTTTGTTTCCAAGGTTCTAAGACCTTTTCTAGGAAGGATTTCAATTATAGTAGTATAAATAAGGCATTTTGGCCAGCCCTAGTTCTTCTTCTCTATGCGATTTTTTAGAGAGGAATTTAGCCAAAGCTTAGAGATTTCAGACTTTTACTTTCAAGGTGTTTTCATTCTTTATTTATTTCACTAAAATTCCTTTTGAAATCAATTATGAATTATGAATATATGTAACAACCCGTCCCTAATTTGACGATTTTATTAATTTTAAAAGAGTGAATTGACAAAAATACCCCTAGAGGTGAGATCATTAACTTTCATTAACCGTCATTTCATCATGCGTATGAGCTATTATTTTACCATATTCATGTAGTACTCGTTGCTACAAACGCGTGGGCGTAAGCGAAATCAAAATCGGAGTTACGGTTAAAATTTTATGGAATTACGAACGTGAGGGTACTTTAGTAGTTTTGTATTTTTGAATTTTGGTCCTCGATTATTTTAATATTTTGTGGTGGGATATTTTATTATTTTAATAATATTTCTAACCCGTGGGGCCTACACCTCACCCAACTTCTCATTTCCTCTGTTGCTGCGTGTTCCTTCCTTATCTCGCTAATCTCTCGTGCTCTCTCTTCCCTCAGACTCTCTCTCTTTTTGATAAATCTCTCTTTTTGTCACTCACCCTCACTCTCCGATGCATCATCGGGCACCACCCAAACCACCATGTCATCGCCATTCCAGCGAGCACCACCGTAACCCCACCTGACTATCTACCTCATGAAACTTGAACCCTAGACTGGTCACTCTATCTCTCATCTCTCTGCATAGTGGCACTGCCACTGTTCAAGATTCTTTCTCGACGATTTATCGTCATCCCCGACGAAGGTAAACCTCGAAAACCCCTAAATCTTCTTAGATTTTGTTTTGGAGTACGATTAGGGAAATTTTGAGACGTTTTGGTGACGTTTGGATGCATGAATCAACGTGGGGGAAGTTCCCTAGTTTTCTCGCGAAGATCTAGCGCCTTTCAGGCCATTTTTCGGCCAACTCCGGCCACAGCACAGCCTCATTTAGGTAGATTCTTGTTCCTCGTGTCCCTAGCTACATTTTGATTTTTGAATCATTGATAATGATTATGATTTGAACCCTAATCGGAGCTCGGGAAGTTTCCCAGCCAAATCCCTAGATTCCGGCGGTTGCAACCGCAACTGGAAAAAAAAAACAAAAAAACAAAAAAACAAAAATAGGGATGTAAGCTCAAATCCGTGGGCCAAATCTAAACCGAATCTATGGGCTAGATCTGATCCGGATTCGCGAAATTTTCTCGAAAGCCCTCCTAGGCTAATACCGACACCCTGAGTCCGTTTTTGACATCCATTTAGTGAAATTCTGAAGTTTTAACGTAGTTGACCGACTCGATGTCTTGGTTGACTTTTTAGGATTGACCGTTGACTTTTTGTTGACTTCTTACGAAAATTACCTAGGACTCTTCTTGGCGTATTTCGACTCCATGATTTTAAATCCACACTTAGTTTTCCCAAATTTAATCGTTTTAGTGGAGTTTTACTAATGAGTCCCAATATTATGCTTATGTGTGACTACTATCGGAGACTCTGGCTTTCCTAGTTCGAACAACTGCGACCTCTCAAGTATCTGTGAGTGGGTCTTTTCTTTTATATAATATATATATTTGTTAGTTTCCACACACACACACACACACACATATATATATTTATTTATTTATTAATGAATTTTCAACGTTATTGCCATAATTAAATTAATGTTTACAAGAAATGTCGTATTGTTGGAAAATTATGAAATAATCCTACGAGATGCACATTTACAGCTATGAATAGTATTATGTTGATTAGAATTATCGATTTACCGTTATATGATTATAATTATGTTATCTGCTTATCGTGTATTACACTGGTGTTTGTACTTACCCCGGCCAGGGTTTTTGTGTATGTTCACATCGCACCGTACGCTCACTTTGGATCCATTATAGGTGACAGTCATGTCTTAGATTGCTATAGGCAATTGGGACTCGTATGTGATGCGCATAGCACTAGTATTCACGTGATTGTGGTACTAGAGCGTAAATCATTATAACACCCAGTCTTGTTCATGTCAGAATATCTCTGCATGAACTCGTGTGTCAGCATATGTCGATGAGCACTCAATATGATATGTTTGTTTATGCGAGATTATGTGATTACCAGACATTAGGTGTTTATTTACGAAATACTGTGACGTATTGAATTCTTGAGATATTGCAGGCTACGGTAAGTATTTGTATACTATACGTAGTATGTTATATTTGGAAACTATACTTGTTTACGGTGAGGGGTTATTATGTTTTCGGAAAGGTTTTTCAAAGCTTTATTTTAGGCCCACTCACCCTTGTTTTTCGCCCCTCCAAGTTTTAGTAGCTAAGCTTTTGTGTCGACGAGGATTCTTGGCAAATCTTGGTATAGGTGATTACCTTTGATGGTATAATTCACATTTTACTTTTATTGTACTTTACTTATGCTTTGACATCACGTGTGAAATGGCTTTATTCCCGCTCACATGCGCACTCTTCCATTTAGGCACTTCTAGGTTTAAATTTATTCACATTTTCCAGCTCACTACACTTTATGACTTCGTCACCTTCTGGGTGTCGGCCAGCACAGCTCGATTCGGAGTCCAGGTGGACATTCCGAGTTGAGGTATGTCAGAGAACATATGATATATGTTTTGAGGGTTATACTGTTGGAGAGAAACTCGATCAAAATTATATCATATCATTATATTAAGTTTCATTTTTTGTTTAGAATAAAAAATAGTATTCCATTATATAATCATTTTCATTTTTTAGTTTGTAGAAACTATAGATTTTTGTTTCGTTGAACGCAACTTTTTAGAAGGGGAGTGGACAGATTTCCTAACTAATCCTAAACACAAGTCTTGTGCAATGCACATGATTTATTTTGGATGGAAAACTTAACGGAGTTAAGGGTATATGACAAATTAATGATTTTTGAAAGTTGATATGACAAATCGCTTAAAAATTTAGTTCATATGACATTTTAAATTTTTTTCTTATAATAATATAACAATTGAAATCTACTGAGGCTTAAGAGTACCCTAGTTTATTTTGTTCAAAAAAAAAAAAAAAGAGTATCCTAGTTTATAGTATTAATTAAGAAGTTGGCCAACATATTTCAACTAACACTTTTTTCTAATGATCTATTAATAACTAAATGGTATAGAAACAAACAATACAAGAATTCAAGTTATTTTATCGTGTCCATAATACTAATAATTATTATTTTTTTTTTATAAAAAACTTCCCTTTTATTGGTTGTGAGCAAGCGTGTTATGTGTGGGTGTATAGTTAATATGGTTTAGCATATCGATATCTTTTTACAAACCACAATATTCTGTTACAAGAAGATATAACACATTAAGAATACAATTGCGTAATATAAACTGTAATGCATCTTTCTTGTTAGCTAGATGGCAACTTCAAGAAATTAAGCAAAATAATTATAGTGGCCCCAAATTACGACCCTGTCAACTGCCTCCCACCACCTCTGTACAGTGGCAGGACAATGTTGACATTTACGTAAGATTAACGATGTCTTTTTCATTTGGTTCCTACGTACACCCACATCATTCGAAGGATATAATCCAACACAAAATATGTATTACTAATCACCAAGAGGCGTGAGTGTTAGATAACCGGAAATTTCTTGTGGCATGTATTAAGCATATATTACATGTTAAGCATGAAAAGAAAAGGTATGTACGTGAGAAATTAAGAGAGAAGTGTAATGTAAATATGATTGACATATTATCCTCTTTAACTGACAATCTTGACTAATTGAGTGTAGATATATTCAGGTCCCATTGCAATGACAAACTCAGCTTTCCACGCTGAATTGGTTGCAGCTCGTCGTGCTGTGCTGTTGGCCCAGATTCATTGCCCTGATGGTATGAAGGTTGTTTTCGAAGGAGATTCTAGTATGGTGATGACTGCTATGAATGGCCAAGAGGATGATTGTTCATCTTTTTGCCCTATAATAAATGACTTGCGTTTCTTTCTCAAGGGATTGCCTCAATCGGTGATCAACCATGTTAATCGTGAGTGTCATTCGGCAGCACATCAACTTGCTCGTATGGGACTTAGTAGCTCTCAAGAGTTTGTGTGGTTCGAGAAGCCTTTGGATTTGCTTAGGGACATTTTATTCGAAGATGGCTTGTAACTTTCTTTTCTATTGTTCATTTGAGGATAGGTTTTATTGTTGTGTGGGGCACTCTTTTTCCCTTCGACCAGGTTGAAATTCCCGACAATGTTTTTATCGAGGCCCATTATGCACACTATCATCAGTTTGTACGTATTCTAATTTGCTTAATGAATGTCATATATTTTCTTTAAAAAAAAAATACAAATAACTTTTAACTTCCCCAATAATTAGATTTTCTAGATACATATCCACCCCTTATTATTCCCACCATTCACACCATGAAGTCCACGAGTGTCTGCTGAATTCACAATGCTAAATTTTTAATTATTTTGGGTTATTGGTAAATTGATTAAGAGTGCTACTAGACCCACCCCGTTGTCCTATTTCTCCATCCACATTATAATTTCACCCATATAAAAAGTTAAAAAGTTAAAACTTTATTTCCACCCTCACTATTATTCCTAAAATAACATCTAATTAACAACTTGTCATAAATTTGTATGAGTGCATTGTATAGAGTCACCAACAACAGCTGGGACTTCATCTACAATCGCTCTTCAATTCCACACCAGGCCTCCTCATCTGATCAAACAAAGACAAAGCCTGCTTATACCTCCCATTCTCAGCACACCCCATAATCATACTGATTCATGAAACAACATTCCTCTCTGGCATCTCATAAAAAATTATCTGCGCACCATCAACATCCAGACACGATACACAGCGTTCAAGCAGCGAATTCCAGACACCATAGATAGCCAGCAAGCAGCAAATTCCAACTCGCAACACTCCTTTCACTCATACCATCAAACACCCGGCGTGCGTACTCGACACCACCCCCAAACCCACTTACCAGAACCCTCATGTGCACTTGTTCCCTTTCTATCACCAACCCCGAGCACTAAAACATACGAATAGGAAAACCCACAGCCTCCGCCTCTAAACACACCAGCCATTTATACAATTCAATCGACTTCTGCGAAGTTTCGCTTCGAGCGTGGCCTCTGATCATATGGTTCCCCACAGTAGTACCTGTGTCTTCAACATTTTTGAAAAATTTGTGGCAGTGATTGAGACATCCAAAAGCAACGTAGAATGATAAAATCCGAACAAGAATGTAGCTTTTTTGTGAGTCCATGAATTGTTAATTTGGGTGTGAATTTAGGGTGTGCTTGCAGATCACTGGAAGCAACTAGTTTTTTGCTTTGTCCTTAGCCAAAATTGATTATGAAGGTTTCATTGATGATTTTATAGCAAAAAATGCACGAAGAACCATCTTTAAGTGAAACTTCAATTTTCAACTTTTTGAAGTTTTTGTTCATTTAGTTTCTTAAGATTGAACTGATTAGGACATGGAAGCTAAAGGACATGGAAGTTGATGATTGATTTATTACTTAAGCGTTGATAAATGTGCTAATTCCTATTGGTGACCCATCATTTAGTTTGCAAATTTTGTTTCCCTAGCATTACCCTTAGTAATATGTTATTTTTGTAACTTTCTTTGCATTTAATGATATTTAAAAAGTGATAATTAGCGAGAGTTTTAAAGTTTGTTTTAGTTATTACCTTTTAACATCAATACATTGTTCAATTTTGCAACGACCAAAAGAATGCCTCGTTTGGCAGTTTGGACTGTACTGACTATTTCAGTCAGATATGATAAATAGTCATCGGATAGTACTGACTAAATAATCAGACGTTTGGTGTAATATCAGACTAATGACCGTATTATTTATACTATGTTTGACACTCTACTGGATAAGAGGACTTGCAATTATTATTATTTGTAAGAGAAAAACTAATGATTGATGAAAAAGAGATGAAAAATTAACTTCAAGTCTCCAACGAATTTAAAATTTTAATTATTTTGATTTTTATAGAAACCAATCAAATGGTGGTTCCTAATAATCTGGTAAAATTAACACGCCTCAAGGATTATGTAAACAAGCAGCATCTCAACATGTTCTAATTAACTAAAAAGGGACGACAATGTCTGGTTCCTTGGTGCTCAACAACCCAGATGAAAACCAGGAATAAAAAGGGACGGCAACCGAATTTCCGAGAAATTCTCCAACTTGGCTCTTCCAATTGAGTTCAGCAACCCATATGAAACCCAGGAAACGAAAAGAGACGGTCGTGCGTTGTCGGAGAAATTGGTCAAAGAAGTGCAACCCAGATGAAACCAAGGAAACCCAGTTCTTGAATCCAACCAAAACTTAAAACCCAATTCTTGAAATCTTGAAAAAGAGAATAAAACCGATCAAAATCATTGAAAATCTTAAACACAAAGTAGATCTGATTATTGCTGCCATCACTATAGATACTGAGGAAATCGTCATCGCGGGCAGGAATGAGAATGCAAAAAGGATTATGGAGGTTGAGGGAAATCGAAACGATTGCTGAAGCGGGAGGAAATTTGCGAAACCCAGGACCAAACAATAAGCGTGTTTTGTTAGCATCTCACCCGACTAAGGTATGGTTTGGGGTTGAGGTGATTTAAAAAAAAGCTAGTATCAAAAAAAGCTGGGGGCATTTTTTTGTTTGGTAAACTTCCAACTTTAGCGTTTTTTCACAATTTTAGGTTAAAAAAACCTAAAAAACAGAAGCAGCAAAAGACAGCTTTGAAAAACTGGCTTTTCAACTTCTGCGCAAACCTCAAAACACGGGTGAATAGTGACCATTTGATGAAATTTTTTGGCAATCCTACCCTCCCTTCATCTCTATCATCCCCTTTTTGCTCCTCCCAACTTCATCTCTACCAAAGATCTTTGAAGATTTGTGTCGCCCCCACTGTGAATCTACCTCGTCCCTCATCGTGAAGATCCAAATCATCACCACCAGAGACCCACAAGGGTCTCCAGGAGGAGAGCCCTAGACTGCTATCATCACAAATTAACCAAAGTTGTTATACTCAAATGTGCTTGAAACTAAATCAGAATTAGCAGAGGAAGATTGCGTGTTTTGAGAAACCACGAATTCGCAGAGGAAGATTGCGGCGGGGAGGTCTTTCCAACAACCTTGCAATGAGGGAAGGAGGAGTGGAATCGAGTTTTTAGGATTCTGGGTTGCGGGGAGCAGAGTGAGGGAGGAGTGGAATCGGGTTTCTGGGTTTTCTTCTTCCTGATCTTCTTTGGGGTCCCATGGATAAGCTTGGTTTTGGGGAACGAAGAAAAGAAATATGATAAAGAAGCAGCAGAGGAAACGAAGAGGGAAAGGAAGACACGGGGATAAGGGAAAGTGCAAAGAGAGAGAGAGAGAGAGAGAGAGAGAGAGCTGAGTGTGGGGTTGTCTCAGTGGAGGAGAGAGTGCAGAGAGAGAGAGAGCTGAGAGTTTTCGAGATAGTTCTGCAGTGTAGAGGGAAATGAAGACACGGGGATAAGGGAAATGGGGTGTAGGCCCCACGACCACACAAAATCCTTACATAAAAATAGTAATATTAAATAAAATATCATAATAATAATACAGTATTATCCCCTTTTTGGTCATCTCACACAGTCACAGCTGTTTCAGATAAAAGTTTACCAAACACTATCATATTGCTTTTTTTTTCCAAAAGCACTTTTACAAAAAAGTTTACCAAACACTCTGTTGCTTTATTTCACAGCTGGTTATTCTCACAGCAGAGCAGAAGCAACTTTTTTTCAAAGCATAGCAATACCAAACCAAGCCTAATAATACCGAGCTTTTAGGTATGATAAGGAAACGGGCGTGAGTTGCACTAAATAGGTAGGGTCGGATAAATTAGTTGGAGTACTATTAATACATAACTGCACCAAACAATCGGCTCCATATTATTAATCCTCTTCGGTCCCTTATACGAGCTGCCAAACGAGACCCCAGTGTGCTAATTAACAGCTTTCTTAGATCCATCACTTTCGTTTGTTTTGCTTTTTCCTTCTAAAATTATGGGGTTAATTAACACGCAACGATTTGAAAAGAACAAATTTTACCTTTGGAGTTGGTATCATAATCACATTCATAGTGGACTCGTATAGGTATCACTAAAATAGATCAAACCCACAATTTTCTGTTAAACAAGAAAAGGAGATATAAGTATTGCTGGTGAAAGGACACATAAATGTGATTAAGTATTCTTTATATAAATATATGTGAATAGCTGATGTGACAACTTAACATTTTGAAAAACCGATGTCAAATTAAAATGTTGTTTGGTTATTTATAAAATCAAATGGATCAGAATTTAATAATAAAATGATCAATAAGTAAAAAAAAAAGATAAAGAAATATGTGGGCCTAACATTAAAAAAAATAGCGTTGCCTCCAAATTTGAAAGAAAGTGGAGAATATCAATCCATATAGAATTTTGGCACCTCCTTTGAAACCAGAAAACCCTTTTTTCGTTAAAACAGTTCACAAAATTTTCAACATTTAGAAAATCGTTAATAAGCTAACATGTCAGTAATATTTTTATTTCTCATAGTTGTTTTTCATATTGACAAATGAAGCGAAAATTATTGTTTCATTTTACGAAAGAGAAACAAATGAGAGTCGAATATTTCATGTATTGATTCTTGAAGGGAGATAACAAACTTTAACATGGTGCTAAGACTTCTCTATCTGTACGAATGGTACAAGAAACATCCTTCATATATAGATATAGTTATATGATTAACCTTCTTAATGCAAAAGATAAATAACGGTCTATACGGTAAAGTTTTACAAAATAATTTTTGTAAAAAGAAAACAACAAATAAGATTTTGTATTTTTATGATTTGAGTATGCACCTGGTAGGTAGTTTATTCCAAGAATAATTTTAGGGAATGAAAACATTGAATACCTTTGTGTTTCCTAATATTGGTGGCGGTGGTGGTAAGGATGGTGGTTGAGACGAGAGTCGTGTTGATAGCAATGGTGGTTGGAGTAGTGACAATAGTGGTGTCGAT
The DNA here is from genome assembly GCA_024362995.1 of Heteromeles arbutifolia. Lineage (NCBI taxonomy): Eukaryota > Viridiplantae > Streptophyta > Magnoliopsida > Rosales > Rosaceae > Heteromeles > Heteromeles arbutifolia. The sequence continues at coordinate 21,284,334 of JANCRC010000002.1, forward strand.
AAAGTTTTTAATAGTGGTAGGATATAGGTGGTGGTAGTAGTGGGGTAGAGGGCAACAGTGAAGGGAGTGATGTTGGTGATAGTGGTGGTTAATGCGATTGTGGTAGAAAACAGTTGTTAACATTGGTTATGAGGGATGTTTGTGAAAATGGTGGCCGAGAGGTGGGGAGCATTGTGATGATAATGAGATGGAAAATGTGATGATAATGAGATGGAAAATGTAATGATGGTGGTGGTGGCAATGGTGGTGCGAGATGGTGGCACTAGTGGTGGCCACAACAGTGAGACGGTGAAGGTGGTGATGCCCACCATGGCGGGGTTGATGGCAATAGATAATATGGTGGTGATGGTAGTGGCGGTGGTGGCGGAAGTACATGTGGTGCTGGTCATGGTGAGACGGGGGCGGTAATATCGGTTGTGGCGATGGTGAGATGGTTGAGGTGGTGGTGATCATGGTGGCGAGGGTGATGGCAGTGGAGGATATGGTAGTGGAAGGTGGTGGTGTCAAAGATGGTGGCCATAATCTTGATGATGGTAAGATGTTGGAGAATGTGGTGGTGGTAGTGGCAGCGGCATTGGTGATGGTAATTGTGGCATACATGACTTTATTTTTAATTAAGACTCTAGCTTTGTTTTATAATGTATTTTTTATTTATAATTATTTTGAAAGCTGTTTTTTGAAAAAGAGAAAAAATATCAACTTAATGTTTTTCAGAACTTAGACTTGTGTGATTTAGATTTTCTCATAAATGAGGTGAAGGTGGTGTTAATTTCTCTTATTTTTTGTTCTATTTGTATCCCTTTTGTGGAGGCATGCTAATTATTTATTCTAGAAAAATCCAGGTTTGTGACAATATTATTGGCTGTATGTACTATTTAATATGACAATTTTGGTTTCACTGAAGCTAAAGAAACTATTTTTTTTTTTTTTTTGAACAAACGATATTAACTACATTAAGGGGAACGGGGGTGGGCTTAGCTTCACAATGGGCTGACAATAATGTGGTTTGAATTCGCTTTTAGAGAGAATCAAACCTAAAACTTCTTACTTACAAGTAAAAATGAATATCACTAGACCGTAATACTAAGTGACTAAAGAAATTACTGTTGATTAATCAAATATGTCGCATACAGGGGCATGAAAATTTCATGATTTTGAGTAGTCATAGTGAAATTCATAAAGGATTTAAAAAAAAAAATTCATAGCCATCATCTCTTCATGATTCATATATCATTCACATGCATTAAGAAAAAAGGTGTATCTTATCATATGTGATCAATGTTTTTAAGAAACACATTATATTAATCAAATTTCTAGTATTTTAGTTTATTTATAGTTCTATTGAGAGTTGTGTCTTATACATGTCTTAACGAAGTGTTTTAAGTTTTTACAAATAAACTTGGTTGATTAGACTAAAAACAAATTGTTAGTTCTGTAATGATAATGACTGATATTAGTTTTACTAAACCTCTTAGTAGTTGGTTATAATAATCAAAGGCTTTGACCAAGTATTGCTCCACACTGATGATGACTTGACCCAACTTCCCCGTTGCCCTCAATTCTCTGTACGCCAATACGAAAGCTCGTGGCCTTAATGTTTGATCTTTTGTTTGTTGACTTCTAATATCAATAGACTTAGAAAAGTTTTTGAAAAAGAACGAAAGACTACTTAATTAACTAATGATTTCTTTTGTCATATGTAATTAATTATATGATAACTGTTTCAGCAGCTCCTAGTTTGTTTCCCACAGTTTTTAAAAAACCTGTGAAAATACAACGCTGCCTAATTGGATTTGTAAATTATTTTTGTGCACATCTAATGCCCACGCATGTACCATGCAACAAAGCTTTCTTTGACCAAACTTGGTCTCAATTGGAGAGCCAGCAAAGCTTCGTGGCAGTGCCATTCTTTGACTAGTTTTGAAAATAAACTCGCTAGTTTTTCACTGTACTCTAGTGTCTCGGTCCCTGATCTTTCCAGGATGGTCCTCTATCCTCCTTATGAAGATTTTGGAAATCTTCAAATTGTGTCAGTTCATTGTATATAGTGCATTCAGTTTTCGTCAGGTACTACTCATATTTAATTTAAAATAGAAGTATTGAAAATGATTTCTGATCGCACGATTTACGATTAACGGACACGATTTGAGGATCCTCAAGATCCTCACAAAGAGAGTCCAGAGAGGATCCTCATTCTTGATCTTTAGTCATCCACCCATTTATTCAGTGTTACTAAATTATTAAGGATAATACTTGCATCCTCTATTGAAAACAGTGCGTAAGGTTAGTTGAATTGATAAAAATTGTTCTTTTTGCTAGATTAAGACTATTTTTTTTTATGGGCGATCTGTGAAAACCAAAAAAGGGCTAAGACCTATCAGTAAGTTCTCAAAGAAAATTGTTGTATGTCCTGGCCCTGAGATGGGTAGCCTTCCCTATCCCTAACTTTCTTATACCAAACAAAAATTGTACATATCTTATCTTTTACGAATAATGTAAATTAACTGTATAAATTTCATTATTATAAACGTTTAATTTCTTAATTTTCATTTGAAAATCATCCCTACAATTTATATTTGAATTAGAGATTGTTTCATGAATATATTTTTTACTTTGTACTTACACTGTCAATTTGTTGAATACATTTGTGTTAGGACCAAATTTTGACGTCACCATGGATGGAGGTGAACAAGAACGGTCACCTGCAAAAGATATTAAACAACTGTGAAATTCCTAAGGTACCGGTGTGGTACCAGCCAAAGGTTCTTTGACTGTTAAGTTATTGAAAGCGATATGTATGCAGAGTGCACGATATCAAAATATCTTTGATGAACCATAGACGAGTGTATATATGCTAGTCGTGAGATAGTCATTTTAGGGTAATGAATTCGTATAAAGCTGGGAGAATCCTAAATAATATCTAGCATTAGATTTTTTATTTTATTTTTAACAGTGTGATTACTTGTGGCTCTAGTCAAGCATAGTCATTTTCAACAAGACCTGCAAGCCTTGCCTACTATTCCGGAGCCCGATAGGGTGTAGTGGCACCGTTGGTCCGTTTGTGTGGAGCAGCCTAGTCAAAGCTGTTTAATCCATGACCGGATTATGAAGGCGTTTATATTTTGATCTACCTTACTCTAGCCCAAGAAAATTCATGGTTTGGAAGGGCCAACGATCTTTGATTCAAAAATTGATATTTTTTGTATCATTGATCTTCAAATGAAGATTGATAAATGAGGTGAATTTCGCTTAGGAAATGAGTCTCAATGAAGAAAGTTCCTGAAGGATTTCAGCCTCAAATAAAATTGAACCAATATGTATTTGGTCTAGATCCATTAACCGGATAAGGTGAATTCCGACGGAATCTTGATCCAAGTTACATATTAATTGGTTAGACAAAATCATGGGCGGAAAACAATTCAATCTGAGTTAGATACTATAAGTTTATGACTTCATGCGCATGTAGTGCAATATTCTAATGGATAGGGTGTTAGGTTTTCGCCTATGCGTCCCGAATTCGAAACTCCCCATTCCCTTAATAATAATAAATTTTAAAAAAAATACAGGACTTCATGCGATGAAGAAAAAGTCTTTATAGTTTTTACTACTAATTTCTTAGGTTCGATTCTCGTCAAAAGCGATTTTGAACCATATTATTGCTAGTCCATTGTGAGCCTAAGCCCACCATCTCTCCCTTTGTGTAGATAATATCATTTGTTCGGAAAAAAAAAGAAAAAAAAAAAAAAAAAAAACCTATTGGTCATAAAGTTGTTACTTCAATGTGCTTGGACTTCAAAATACTCAATACTAGCTAGTACGTCAACATAAGTTTTATATCGATTGTTTGATAATTGTCACAACTTATTATGATAGAGTAGATCAAGGCCCCGCTTATTTCACCTTCTTAGTTAGGATTGAGCTTCGTTTCAGAAACTAAGCTAAACTGGGTTGACTCGGAGTAAACAGTATAAGATGAAAATATCTAGTTTTACTTTAAATAATATATAGAAAAATAATTAATTTTACCTTTAGAAGACCCAATATAGTACATTTTACACCATTTAAATTTCGTGTGGTTTTTAAAATGGGCTGTGAGGTTTTAATTTTCTACTCATTGTACTTGATAAGTCAATTTCATATTATATATTTTACTCTATTTTTAGTATGTTTTGGTAATTATTTTGGTAGAATTTTGATACTTTACTTTATATTTTCAATATAGAACATTCGAATTCCTCTGGAGCAAAATATAATCAAACGGATGAATTTTGGAGTGATTCAAATTGGAGGACGTTAGTGTGTCTCTTGGCGTGTTTGTGTTGAAATTTTGGCTTTTTCTACCAAACAGTTATTTTCTTTGATGAAATAAAGAAGTAGTGCGCGGTGCTGGAAAATGACGTTTATGGGCTTAACTGCGATTTTTGGAGCCCAAGATGACATCTGATGGATTCATGACCTTCTGGAAAAGTGTTCAAAATATTCCAAGCTTCAAATCTAGCTATATTGAGCCGCTTTTGGAGCATATATGGGTCCAAAACATGGCTGTGCAGATTTTTGGCGAATTTTACTATTTAACTTAGGGTTATGTTTTGTATTTTATTTTAATTTATTTGGTTTCCTAGTCTTATTGAAGACCTTTTATTAGGAGAATTGAATTATAGTAGTTTAAATAACCTTGGCCGGCCCTAACTTTGCATCTTCTTCTCTGTGTGATATCTGACAGAGGAAGTTGACCAAGTGTAAAGATTTTCAGACTTTAACATTCAAGGTGTTTTCGATCTTTTATTATTTCAATACAATTCCTTTTGATTTTAATTGTGAATATGCTTAAATAATTCCCTTTTTGCTGGGATAAGGCCACGGGCCTTAGTAAGAATATGTAGTTTCTTTTCAAATTTGCTCATGATAATATGCATGCAAGTTTTTGAATTATTAATCACTGGTTTAAACTATCTAAGTGTCTTGATGATTCGCGACCATTAGGATATTTAGAAAAGTAATTTGATGCAAATTTGGTTGGAGGTCCTTAAATTGACGAAGGCTTCTTATGATTAATATGTGCAAGTTCACTTAGGATGAATATCACATCTTAAGGGTTGCATGGTTTTTCAGAAGGCTTTCACAAATGTAATGAGTCTTGCATGTTTATATTGGGGGGTCCATGTAGGCATATATTAGGAAAATCTAACCTTCAAAATATGCATGTATAGGTCATCAGTAAATGGGAGAATTATATAGGATTGTTAAGGTGACGACGGAACCCTAGTGCTTTCTCAATTTGATTTCTAAAAACATTTTCTTTCCCCTCATCTCTAATATTGCAGATTGTTCTCTTCTCTTTTATTAAATTCGTTTTTATTTAATTAGGTCATAAATTCAATCATCCCAAATCTTTGCTTTGCAATAGTTAATTGGAATTTGGTTTGTTACGAATTATTTAATAATCCTTGCGGAGAACGAACTTGCTAGAACCATTTATACTACAATAACCTTGTCATTGTTGCAAGTTTTATAGGTGCTTTAACCCTTTTGCGCGTGTGGTAAAAATCCTATCAGTACCATTAGGTTTTAAAATTATCAATTTATACATTTGTCTGTTGAAATGCTGGGTGCGTGGTAGCAAAGGTCCTTGTACTTTACCTCATGTTTAGTTTTCATCTTTGAACTCTTATATTAGTTTCTCCTGTCCTCCAACTTAACACTACTACAAAAGGGGGTATTACTGGCATTTTAAAACCGACAAGAAACACCAGTTAATGTCGGATATTTGGTAAAAATCCGACATTAAATCGTGCAATGTCGGATTGAGTAACCGACACCAATACTACCGTCACAAATGGGTAATGACGTCGCTTAGACCCCTTAATCCGCCACCAAGTAGTAAAATAATATAAAATCAAAATAAACAACAGCGTCGCTTATAAGCGACATAAGCCCTTACGTCGCTTTTAAGCGACATGAAAATCTGACTTAATGTCGGTCAAAACCGACATTAACTAAAAAATAAACAATTAAAAAATAAAATTACTGTCGGTCCAAACTGACATAATGTAAATTAAATAAATAAAATAGTCTAGCTACTGCCGTCCAAAAAGCGACACCAGATATATTAAAAATAATAAAATTTTATAGATCTTCCTCAATTTTTAGTTAATAACAATTACACCAAATTATATGAAAATCATTTCAACTATATTTCACATATAAGCCGAGGCAACCATTAATAAAAACACATAACAAACATTTTATATTTCACATAACATACAAAAACTTATCCGACATTACAAATTCAACATACAAAAGAAAGAAATAGAGACTATAAATGCTAGCACAAGTGTCAATTCATTGTTCTTTATCATCAACACTGCCACTGAACTCTTGGATGATCTTCTGGAAGAATTAGCGCCCCCTCCCCCCAATAGTTGCCTTGCAATAAAAATTCAACTACAGATAATAAAAATTAATAACAATAATATAATACCACAAAAAAATCAATTACCCCAGTGCTCTTAGATGTTTCATCAATCCAAGTGTTATCCTTCCGAGTATGACAGTAAAGAAAAAACGAAACAGGATCTGCCTCTTTCCGATGCTTTTTCCGCTATATTTATAAGTCAATTGAAATAACCAATTTTCAGCAACCATCAAATTAAAAATAAAATTCTACCTATTATATATTAAAAACCAAGGAACAAAAATTCTACCTGTTGGGAATTGAGGATCCCTGTCCTCGTTGAGTTGATCCTTATATATACAGAAATAACAATAAAAAACCAAGGAACAAAAATATACTTTCAATCTAGGCAATATACTAGTTAAAATAAAAAACAAAAAACAAAAAATAATAACCATAATAAATAAAAAATGGACCACCTTCGACTTCTTCCCCGTCAGTATGTTCATCTTCAACATGATGATCCATAGCTACAATTTCTGGAAGAAGAAGCACAAAAATTGAAAATGGAGAAGAAATGGAAGTACAAACAAAATTGGGAAGGAGAAGGAAAGACAGAAATTTGGGTAGAAATGAGAGCACGGATGAAAAGGGGAAGGAAGGGGTTTAAATATGCATACTAAGTTGGCGTTGGTTAAAACCGACATTAATCCCCTGACGTCGAATTGAAAAGCACGGATGTCGAAATAAGTTAGGCTTGGTGTCAATGGAAACCAACACCAACACCTGACACACATTACATCGAGTTCAATTCAACCACTTCTGACAAAATTTATTAAGCTTAACGTGGCATCGGTTAAAACCGACACCACCTTCTGACAAAATTTATTGCATTTAATGTGGCGTCGTTTTAGTTACATGTGGTGTTTTGGTTGTAACCGACACCAGATTCTGACATTCTATCAACTTGTTGACTGATTGAAATTCCTCTTCCCAAGTCAACTTAGCGTCGCTTTTAAGCGACACCAGTATTTAAATTATTAAAATATGTGTCGGTTATAAGCGACATTAAATGTTGATGTCGGTTTAAAAGCGACGTAGACATTTTATGACGCTTATAAGCGCCAGTAAATCCGACTTCATGTTCAGTTAGTGTTGCAACTGTCTAATACTCCACTACATTATATTAAACTGACACCACCCACGGACACTATAAGTCCCTTTTGTAGTAGTGTAACTATGGATGCATGAGTGGTCATCCCGTCAAATCTATCTTCTTTTCCGTCAAATTTAAGAGTATAGTAATCTTTTCATACATAAAAAATCCAATTTATTTAAAAAAGAGAAGCACTTGGCTCTTTAAGGTGAAAGAGGAGTTCCTCCTCAAAATACTTTGTGGCTTATTAACATAATTTTTGTGCTTATAGTTATAACCGTTCATATTATAAATCACTATGTAAAGATCATCTCTGAAAAAAAAATCAAATAAAAGTAAGGTCGTTTAGTCAATCCTTAAGGTATTACGATCATAAGCACGAAGTTCTGTGAATAGGTCACGACTCAATCCTTAGGGAGCCGAGTCTTTCTCTTTAAAATATTCATTTTCTTATTTTTTTGGATGAAATTTCTATTTTATTCCTCAACTTAACGGAGAAGTTGACGGAGTTAATAAAAGGGATTACTAGTGCAACAAATGGCATAATTCAAGGACGGGAGAACCTATTAGTAGAGTCAGGAATGAAAACTAAACTCGTGGTATAAATCAGGGATCTTTGCTACTATTCAGCCTTGGAATGTTTAATATTATGTCAATTTGATGACGTGCCACATATGAAATGGTAGGTTGATGCACGTATTGCCACACTTGCACAATTTGGACCAAGTTGTGTAATTGGTTATCATTTTGGTATACAATGCATCCATCTAGGAGAAATCGAAGCTTCACAACGAGTGTTTTTTACATCATGATAAATCATAAATGAATCTCACACTCATCACTTTAGCCCATATACAACTCAAAGATATAAATTCATACGATTTCAAAACTTAAAAAGTAGAATATAATTAAGAAAATTAAAATTAATTGACCCAAAGTAGAATATGATTAAGAAAATTAAAATTAATTGACCCTTCCTAAAAAACACTTCAAACTTGGAAGATGTAAAAATACAGTTTGTATATAAAGTCCTTTAAATGCCTGGTAAATATGGATGAAGCTTTTTCATAATTTGAATCTTAAGCGCATGTGGAATTCAATAGCCAAAACACATGTTATCTTGTTCGGAGAAATTTCGAAAGCAAACAACGAATACATGCACATTGATTACATGCATGGCCCATGCAATTGCAAGGTAGAAAATAATAGAGGGGAAGAGTGACGATCGAGTCAGATTTTTCAAAGAAAGGGGGCTATATAGCTGAATGGGTTGAAAAAAAAATAATTTGGGGTCGCAAATGTGGGAGGTGATGCACATCAACATCTCACCAGGCTTATCCCCCGATGATACAATGAGTATTGTGTTGTACTTACTCATATAAAAATATGGAGGAAATTCAAATCTCCTGTAAATTTTCCACATAGTAGGATTTGGTTAGATTTTGCTAGTGCATCATTTGCCATATCATGTTATACATCAAGGTGATACATAAATATGATTTTTTTTTTTAACATTAGTCTCATATGTGTGATGTGCTAAACTTTCTAATGGAAAAGATAAATATTATTGTGTAATTTAGATGTTCTTATGTTTGCCCTTCGTAATGATAAATGAGTGAAGGTGTTGTTAATTTCTGTTATTTTTGTTGTTCAATTCCGTATGACTTTTGTGGAGGCATGCTAAGTACAATCCAGGCATATGACAATATTATTGAAGATTTGTGAGGGCTAAACCAGCTACTATTGATTAATCAAATATTTATCGCATATAAATGACTCATAAATTCATGATCTTTATAAGTTTATACTAATTAACATCGAGAGAGTAATCATAATGAATTTCATATATAATGGATTTCCTAAAAGGTTCACTGCCATCTTTTCCTAATAGTTTTTTTTGTTACAAATGATATTAACTCTAAATACTATGCTAAGGAGTGGAAAATGTTGGAACCTGGGACTTATTGAGTTAAAGAAAAAGCCCCTATCTACTTGGACAATCAACTGCTTCCAGTTTCTTATATCCTTTATATGCATACAAAAATGTAAATCACACATATGCTATCAATCAAGAAATGCACGAGATTGGTGAAAAATGTTGAAGATACGTGTCTTGTTTTTGCAGTCTAATTAAGATTTATGTCTTCTATACGTCTTGACGTGCTGTTAAATTATGTTATCGACTTTGACTAAAGAGAATGCAATTTCTGAATAGTGAATGATAAAGATTTCTATAATTCTACTAAAATTCCTGGTAGTTGGTAACATTAATTCTTAAAACCAAAAACAAAAGAAAATGCCATCGTGATTAACTTGACAAAGTATTACTCTACTTTGATGTTGACTAGACCCAGCTTCCCCGTTGCCCTCATGTCTCCATCTCAATACATATAAAAGTCAAGTAGACTTAATGTTTAATTCAGGGGTAGGTGCGGGTTGGTTTGAGTCAGTTTTGGGTCAAAATCGAAATCAAACTGACCTAGTCGATTGGGCCAAAATTGCAAACCGAAACCCACCAAGCTGGGTCTAAAACTGATCAAGTTGGTTAACTGACAGTGGCGGGTTGGTTTGGGTCGGTTCTCGGTTTGTGTAATGACGAAAATACATAACAAATTTCTCTCCAAAAGCTACAGAACATAACATCAATATAAATGATTGCTCAAAAGAAAACACAAATGGAGCCTAAGGAAAGCACCAAAGTAGCCGTTACTGTGTTCTCCAAATGGTCCCCTTGTTCTTCTCCAAAGGGACTCTTAAACTAATTAGGTTGTATTTTCATGTGGTAGAGACATGGGAACTCGTAAATAATTAACTAACCATTTATATTACTACATGTATTAATTATGGTTAAAAAAATAAAAATAAATATATGCGGGTTGGTTCGGTTAATCGCACCCTAAAAATTTTGAGGACCAATTGTCAAACCAATTAAAGTCAGTATGGTTCGGTTTAACCACCAAAATTTTTTTTAAAAAAAAAAAGAACCAAACCAAAGTAAACCGTCAGTGCAATTCGGACGGTTCACTCGGATTTTATTTTTTAAATGCCCAGCCCTAGTTTAATTGATCATTTCTTTGTTAACTTCCAACGAGAAAGACTCTACATATATACACACAGACGTATGAAAGATTACTTATTTAATCAGGAGTTCTTTTGTTTTGCTTCCCATGGTTTTGAAAAAAAAAAAAAAAAAACCTTTTAAAATACAACGCTAGTTCTAAATTATCATGTATTTGTAAATTATTATGTGCACATCTTGTGACCACGTAAGTATCATCCAGTAAAGCAGTAGACTTTGAGCAAACTTAATTGGTCTCAATTGGAGAGCTAGCTTTTTATTTTTTGAGTCGACCAATAACGTTAGTAAGTTAAATATTAGATTAGCCACTGACAAAGTTCGAGCTCACGCTGTTATGCAACGACACCACACCTTTCCACCACCTTGGTAATTAGAGAGCTAGCTTTCAGTCAAAGTCAACTCTTTGAATAAGTTTTTTTTTTTTAAAAATAAAATTCTGCATGTGTTTCACTCTCTACTATCTCTGTTAGGAGAAATTCTTAGTGATCTTAAATCAACCACCCATTAATCCCGTGGTACTAAAATATTAGAAACAATTAAATACATATATAGATTTCAATATCTCTTGTGTTCAATAGCATGAGAATCTCTTCGTTCAAAGTGTGGCAAATTTAAACATAACCTATATATATATTGGACATTTCAGTACTAATTCACAAATTTAAGCATAAAATATGTTTATATATGGGACTATTTTATGTTTATTCACAAATTTAAACATAAAATTTATCATACTTTTTTTTGTGCATAAAAGATGAAAAAAATTATTTGTTACATGTAAGCCATTGATAACATGACAATTTAGAATAGAAGAAAAAAGAAATACTTCTTCAAACTCAATATCATGGGAAAAAAAAAAAAAACTCACTTACTTTGTAATGCCAAAATAAAAAAATAAATGACATGTAAATAGATGAGATGTGTTTTTTTTTTCCCTCAAATATTATGATTTATAGAAGTATTTTTCGATAAAACTTTATAGTTTTTAGAGTGTTTGGATAATGCTTGTGTTCCCTCGTGGGGGACTTACTTGTCTTTCTTACTTATGATTAATGAACCTTTACTATCCGAATATTATAATAAAAAAACGTTGACTTTTTTTATAATCATGTAAATATCATGTCTGCAAAAAATCATTCAATTTGAAGATTAGTAATCCATACGTGTTCAACCAATCAACAGTTTTAGTAATAAGTAGCATCCTTATTAAAAGGTGTCCAAATTGAATAAACTTTTATAGATATGATTTTTAAATGATGACAAAGAGAACAAATAGTTTCGATTATGATATTCAGACGGTAAAAAGTTGTTAACCATAAGTGAAAGGACAAGTAAATCCCCCATGTGAAGGACACAAGCATTGTCATTTTTGGCTTACATTTAGCCACGTGAAGCCTATTTATAGGTATTTCAAAGCAACACCATTTTCTTTTTGTAAGGGTACTTCAAAGAAAAGTTTGAAATTAGTTAATTGTTGAAAGTTAATACAATATCGATTCTACATATACTCTTTATCTCTAAACCATCCATCTGTTTTCGTTCTAATCAAATTAGATGCGGGTCTTTTGTGGTTGAGAAAATTTATCATATCCATAATGAGTTTGTAATTTTGAAATTGTAGTGTTCCTTTTATAGAAAACCAAGAACACAAGATTTTTTAATATTCCTCTCTCATTAATTGAATTGATAATTACATCAAATGTAATATATAAAGCCAAAGCTATTTACAATATTCTTTCAAATACTCAAAACAAACTTTGTACACATGGCATATTATGATTTGCTATCTAAGAAATAGAACATATGTCATAACTTGGCATCCTCATCTTTACACCCCCTAAAGCTGAGCTTGGAAGAAGTTGAAGTTCCAAGTGATAGCTTGGACTGGAGGAAAAGAAACATGTTCTTAGACAATGATTTGGTATGAATATCAGCTATTTGATCTTCACTGCAGACATACTGAACTCGAACAAGATTAGAAAGAACTAACTCTCTAATGTAATGATAATCAATTTCTACATGCTTGGTCTGAGCATGAAAAACTGGATTATAAGCAAGAGATATACCGGAGATGTTATCACACCAGATTGTAGGTTTGAGAGATAAAGGAAAGCCAAAATCATGAAAAACCTTGCAAATCCAGGTAACCTCAGCTGTAGGGTGAGCCAGAGACTGATATTCAACCTCAGTGGAAGATCGAGCCACTGTAGGCTGCTTTTTAGCACTCAAACTTATTAAATTTGATCCAAGAAACACACAAAAGCCACTGGTCGATCTACGATCAAATGTACAACCCGCCTAATCTGGATCAAAGAAGGCTGAAAGATTAAGATTACCTTGTTTGAACCAAAGACCATGTGAAGCTGTGCCTTTTGAGAAAACAAAGAATCCTTTTAGCTGCTTGTATATGAAGATTAGTAGGTTGATGCATAAATTGGCAGACTTGATTTACAGCAAAAGAGATTTTAGGACGAGTCCAGGTCAAATACTGTAATGCACCCACAATGGACCTATATTCAGTGGGATTAGATCATGGAAGGCCACTGTGATCCAACTTTGTAGTTCCAAGGGGTGCGCAACATGGTTTTGCACCCTTCATCTTTGTTTTCTGCAATAGATCTAGAAGATACTTCCCTTGATGAAGGAAGAGACCCTGTCGTGATCTTTGAACTTCTAATCCCAGAAAGTAGTGAAGAGGACCTAAGTCCTTGATTGGAAGTAAAGAACCAAGCTTTTCGATGAACAAGTTACAGATAGAGGAATTAGGGCCACTGACCAATATGTCATCAACATAAACCAATACAATAACGAGAACAGGATCCTTAAGAACAAATAGAGATGCATCGAAACAAGATTGATAAAACCAAGGGACTCAAGGGCTTGAAAAAGCTTATCAAACCATGCCCTGGGAGCTTTCTTCAGTCCATATAAGGACTTTCTGAGTTTACACACATGATTAGGCAGGTTTGGATCACTGAAGCCAGGAGGTTGTTGCATAAACACCTCTTCTTTCAAGTCTATATGAAGAAATGCATTGTTGATATCAAGCTGATGCTGAAACCAATTGAATTGAACAACAAAAGTTAACAAAATTTGAATGGTAACAGGCTTAGCTACAAGACTAAATATTTCTTGATAATCAAGCCCCTCTTGTTGGTGAAAACCCTTGGCAACCAATCGGGCCTTATACCTATCAATGGAACCATCAGGCTTTTTCTTAATTCTAAACACCCACTTGCAGCCGACCACATTCTGAGAGGGTGAAGATGGAACTAGAGACCAAGTTCTAGTGGATTGGAGAGCATTAAACTCATTTTGCATAGCTAGGCACCATTCACTGTACTTAGCAGCTTGATTGTAAGTAGTGGGAACATAATCCACAATAGGTGGCAGATGATGTTTATTAGCAGTGTAGGCTTTTGGTCGAAAAATACCATTTTTGGATTGAGTAACCATTGGATGAATGTTGGTGAGTGGCACATGGGAGGAGAGTTCAACAGAAGTAGTGGTGGTTGGTGATTGATTAATAGGTTGAGGTGAAGAATTAGAGGTAAAAGATTGAGCAACATATGTAGGGGATTGATGAATAGGTTGGGAGGAGGGTCGGGAAATGGGAAAATGAAGATCTATAATGGGCGGGATAGTGGCAAAGAAAGAAGATGACTGTGAATAAGGGTGAACTTGATGAAATAGAAATGATGTCTCATTGAACAGAACATGCTGTGAAATGTATACTCGACCAACGAGAGGATCCAAGCACCTATAACCCTTATGTTACATACTATATCCAAGAAAGGAAATCTTTTACTGTTACCATCTAACTTCAAAGAAAAATATAGTTTTAACCACAGAAAACAGTAGCAGCCAAATACTTTAAGCCTAGTGTAGTTTGGAGATGAATGAAACAACAATTCCCAAGGAGAATGAGCAATTCCAGAAATAGGCAAGCGATTGATCAAATAAAGAGCAGTGGAGATAGCTTCAACCCAATACTTTTGAGGAACATGAGATGCAACCAATAGAGTTCAAGCTGTCTCAATGAGATGTCTGTGTTTTCTTTCGACACAACCATTTTTCTCAAGAGTGTGTGGACAACTAAGATGATGAGAAATACCATGCAATTTGAGAAATGTTTGAAAATAAGTACTAACAAATTCACCCCCTGAGTCTGAATGTATAGCCTTTATTTTATTTCCAACAGAATTTTCTACATATGGTTTGAAGCTTACAAATGTAGAATACACCTCTGATTTAGCTTTTAAGGGAAAGAACCAGCTATACTTTGTATGATCATCTACTAACAACAAGTAATAGCGAAAACCACTAACATAAAGGACAGGTGCAGGTCCCCAAACATCACAGCGTAGTAGTGCCAAACTTTGAGAGGCAGACGAACTTGCAGCTTTAAAGGGAAGCTTGTGATTTTTGGCTATAGCACAATCAGAGCAGAAAAAGTTCACAGAAGATGTACCTTGCACATCAAGTTTATTACTGGAGATAACCTTGCGAAATATAGATGAGGAGGGATGACCCAAGCGATTGTGCCATATCTTGATTAGAGCTTTAATATTAACAAATGTCGATGCATTAATGGAAGAGGGAGTAGATCTAGAAAAAGAATTACCAGTAGAAGAGACAGTGTGCAGAAGATAGAACCCTTCCTTAATTGTGCCCCGCAAAAGCGTTTTCCCCGTAGAACGATCCTTGACAACGGATCCATTAGAATCAAGTGTCAAAGAACAGTAATTGTCACAGAGAAATTGAAAGGCAGACAACAAATTGTGTTTCATGTGAGGAACATGAAGAACATTGTTCAATTTAAAGGAAGTTGTAGGTGTACGTAACGTATAAGAACCAACATGAGTAATTGACAGACCTTTACCATTACCAATATACACTTTGTCTTCACTAGTGTAGGGAGTCGGAGAATTGATGGTCGAGATGTCATTGGTGATGTGGGACATTGTTCCATAATCAATTAGCCAAGAGGGAGATGGCTTGGCAGTGTAGTGGGCACACATTGCTTGAAGTTTAGCAGAAAGAATTTGACTAGAGATCTATGGATTCATACGATCAAAACAATCAATGGCTTCATGACTTGGATTTCCATAGATTTGGCAAGGAGCTCGAGGACCAATACAATGACCACAAGAATTGGCTGTGGTATTGTTGCAATTGAAGACACTGTTGAAATTATTTCCTCGATAATGGCCTTGAGTACCAAGATTATTAAAAAAGCAATTGTTCTTTCCACAATTCGAATTGTATCGAAAAGACTGTTGCAGTGGTTAATTATGAACTGCATACGCCTGAGGCGGTGTGGGAAGAAGAGGGGTTTGAGCTTGAACAGACAGAGCATGAAAGGGTTCAACATTGCAGGATGAAGCGGATTTCTTGTTGTTGAGTCATCGAGAGTTCCTTGGTGAGTAACAATCCATGCAATTCATCAAGGGATGTAGATGACAAATAAAGCATGATTGAATCAGTGAAAAACTCAAATTCATTTGGAAGACCGGCAAGAGTAGCCGCAATAAGATCACGATCAGAGATGGAGGCTCCAGCAGCAGTGAGAGAATCTGAGATCTCTTTAAGTTGTTGCAAGTAGTCAGACATGGATTGTGAACCTTTTTGAATACTCTGAAGTCGCAATCGAAGCTGATGAATGTGGGCATCAGAAACTGTTGGAGATATGCCCTGAAAGTCAATCTTTGGAAGAAACCTTTCAGGACAATGTCTATATGTATAGATGACTCTAATACAGCAAAAGGCAAAGTCACTCATTAGGATTATCTCAATAAACGATATACGTCCTAAATAGTGAATCCATGGACAATGTATCGATGGAAGAAGTAATCTAATGGTGTTAGACTGCAGAGACCTTCTTCACATAACCGTAATGTCCCAAAGGTTCATGGTCATAGGATTGTTAGAGGGATACTGGCAATATATAGATCAGTACATACTATGTCCCCTTCAAATGGAAGGCTGGAAAGTCTCATGCCATTCGTGTAGTGACACTAAGACAAGTATGTAGGTGCTCATTAAGGGAATGAGTTCACTGAACACAATCAAACGAGAGTACTTGCATGGAGGTCTACTCACATGTCAAGCAAGTAACTTTACTGGTTGGAATAATGTAAGTAATCATTTGACCTGAGACATCATAGTTGTCTTGGGGATACATTGCTGATCATTTCATAATGAGACGTGACCACATCTCATCTTGGATGTGTTCTATGCATTGTTGGGGTCAATGATTTATTCTCAGAGGCATGTGAATGATCAACAAGGGATCTCTAATCCTCGTTATAAGAGGATGAATACTCTTAGATATGATTCGGGAATCTTCGGCCGAAGTATCGAGCGTAATGATTGAAAGTGTTCCTATACGACTCAAGAAAATCATATAACTTGATATAATCACATTAGGGGTTTGACATTAAGTATCCATACCCTAGTAATGTGATTTTGAGTCTTGTATTAGAGAAGGATCGAATTACATTGTAATTCCAACTGAATAGGTTCTCCGAACAAATTCTACATTAGCTTGGGTAGCCATGATATATGATTAGATGTCATTCATGGCTTGTGGGTTCTTCTAGATGATTAAATAAGTAGTCATCAAAGAAGAAGGAGAATTAAAAGTAAGTTTTAATTCACTAAGTGATTGGATTAATATTAATCAATTGGATTGGTACCAATCACCTCACTGCCTTGCTAATTAGAACCTAAAATGATTGTACATCGAAACACTGCTATGGTGAGACAACTAAAGGATGATGGAATTAATTAATTGGATTAATTAAGTGTTATGATTAATTAAAAAGTCTAAAGAAATCATAGAAGTGATGAAAGATCGTTTAGGACTTAAAGAAAAGTTTGGGCTCATTCGGGCCCATTGGGCCCAAACCCATTGGGTCCTTTTATTCAAGCATAGAATGACTTGAGATGATAAAAGCCCAAAGTCCAAACCCACACTAAGGGGCAGGCCATTACTAAAGAAAGAAGAGAGAGAATGAGTCAATTTGTTGACTTACTTCTTTGATATTTATAAAGAAAGTTTAAGGGTATATTACACTTTCATACCTCAGGTTTGGGCTCTATTTCAATTCCTTACAACATCTTTAAAATATTTCACTTTCATACCTTAAGTACTATTTTATTTCAAAATAATACTCTGTTACATTTTCTATCCATTGATCCGTTAAATGCTGACGTGGTAGCCACATATATGCCACGTGGCTGCCAAATGTTTGCCATGTGGCAAAAAAATTTAATTTTCTTTTTAAAAAAAACCTGAATTTTTACAAAATAAAAAATATAAAAAGGATAAATTACACTTTCATACCTTAGGTTTGGGGTCTATTTCAATTCCTCACAACATCTTTAAAACATTTCACTTTCATACCTTAAGTACTATTTTATTTCAAAATAATACCTCTGTTACATTTTCCATCCATTGATCAATTAAATCCTGACGTGGCTGCCACATATATGCCACGTGGCTGCCAAATGTCTGCCACGTGGCAAATAAAATAATTTTTTATTTTTATAAAAAAAACCTAAATTTTCTCAAAAAAAAAATAAATAAATAAAAAGTTTGAAACCCACATCTGCAAGAAGAAGAAGAGGGAGGAAGAAAGAAAAAAAAATAAAAAATTGTCCCTCCCTCACCCCCCAGCGACCCACATATGCAACAAGAAGAAGAAGAAGAAGAAGAAGAAGAAGAGGGAGGAAGAAAGAAAGAAAAAAACCCCAAAATCCCACCCGAGCCACCCCTCCCAAAAATCCCCCATCACCCACCCCCAAAAATCCCACCCGAGATTAGGTGGATCTACCACAAAACCAGTCCAAAAATCATCTCAAACTCGAACTATTTTCAAAACTCACCCACACTGAAAATCACCAGATTGCGGAGGAATGAGAGTCGCGGGGGGCTGGGGAGCTGGGTTAGGGTTGGGGGGAGGACGGGATGAGGGTCGCGGGGGCGGGGGGTAGGGGGAAGGGCTTTTCTTCTTCTTCTTCCTGCATATGTGGGTCACTGGGGGGAGGGACAATTTTTTTCTTTCTTCCTCCCTCTTCTTCCTCTTGCAGATGTGGCTTTCAAATTTTATTTTATTTTTTTTTTTTTGAGAAAATTCAGGTTTTTTTTTTAAAATTAAAAAATTATTTTATTTGCCACTTGGCATATATATGTGGCAGTCACGTCAGCATTTAATGGATCAATGGATGAAAAATGTAACGGAGATATTATTTTGAAATAAAATAGTACTTAAGGTATGACAGTGAAATGTTGTAAAGATGTTGTAATGAATTGAAATAGACCCCAAACTTGAGGTATGAAAGTGTAATTTACCCATTTTTTTTTGTAAAAATTCAGGTTTTTTTTTAAAAAAATTTTAATTTTTTTTTTTGCCACGTGGCAGACATTTGGCAGCCACGTGGCATATATGTGGCAACCATGTCAGCATTTAATGGATCAATGGATGGAAAATGTAACGGAGGTATTATTTTGAAATAAAATAGTACTTAAGGTATGAAAGTGAAATGTTTTAAAGATGTTGTAAGGAATTGAAATAGAGCCCAAATCTGAGGTATAAAAGTGTAATTTACCCACAGTTTAATGAAAAAGTTTCATTAGGGTTTTGTGTGTTCTTTTCAACAAGAAGAGAAAACAAGTCTCTCTCTCTACCCACATACAAAGCCAGCCACCAAAAGGGAAAATTAACTAATCATCTTTTCTCCCTTTTGGTTATTCCAACATCCATCTCACTAAACTAGTGGGTGTGGATCTTTAGAGGTCTTCCACTTTGGGGACTAAAGGAGAATCAAAGGAGTTCCAAATCTATCAAGGTGGAGGAGTCAAGAAGGGAGGCTACACTCAAGGAGTTCTAAGAACAAAGAGCTTGGAGGTGGTCCATCGTTGGTCTAAAGTCTAGATCAAGAGGTATAAAACTCAACCTTCACTTTGTTCTTCAATATTTTGTTAGATACATCATATATGAACCTATGCTTCTTGAAGGGGATTTGCATGACTATAGCTTTGATAATATGTGATAATATACTTTCGTTGCTTATGTATATAAATTTAGAATTGTATATGCATGCTAGTCACTAGAAATCCCACATAAATCTCATTATTTCCCTTCAGAAACTCCCCTAAATCGCTACTCAAGTTTAAGCCAGAGATCACGAGAGGACGAAACTCCAACAGTGAATGGGATGACCTCCTCAGAGAATGTGGAATTGAACCAAATCAGGAGGTTTTGATCCTTCTCGTACCAAATCTCGAACGCCGGATTAAGAGATCGATCTAGTAGAAATGGCACTGGAGGCGGTTCTGTGCCATCAATGATGCCAATGAGCTTATAGCGACGAAGAATGGGGGCAAATAAGGCTCGCCATGGCAGGTAATTGGAGCGCTTGAGTTTGATCGGTACCATGCTACCAATGTTTTGGATCGTGAAAGAGGTATACGAATTAGGGTTTGAAGAGGAATTGGGAATCAGAATTTGCACCGACTCAAAAAGAGAAGACGTTGCAGACGGAGATGCAATTGGAGATCAAGAGGTACGAGGCGAGATCGAAGATTGGAATACAAGCTCAATAAAGAAATTGATCAATTTTCACATAAAATAATCGATCAAAGAAGAAGAACGGAAGAGGATCGAAGAAGGCTGTGAGGCGGTTGGCGATGAAACCATATAGAAAACCAAGAACACAGGATTTCTGAATATTCCTCTCTCATTAATTGAATTGATAATTACATCAAATGTAATATATATATATATATATATATATATATATATATATATATATATATATATATAGCCAAATCTATTTACAATCTTCTTTCTAACAGTCAAAACAAACTTTGTACACATGGCATATTATGATTTGCTATCTAAGAAACATAACATATGTCATGACTTGGCATCCTCATCTTTACCTTTAGGCATGTGTGACATTTTGGTTATATTTGACATGTCTATTCTACGTACATTGATGATCGGTTTTTAAATAAGTTTTTATTACCTTACCTTAAAAAAAATGTAATATCAACTCTGACTGACCATTTTTTTTTTATAATATGAGAAAGCTACACTATACAACAATGAACCACCAACACTGAGCTTAAACTGATCACCGTATATGTATGATCATCGCGTTTACATGAGTTGACCATAATAACATGGTCCAACTAAGTTAAAATAGTTATCACTAACCAAATGCTAGTGCGAAAATTTGTTTCAAATACATGATACACAAATATCAAGTTAAGTAAAAATCATATTTAATACGTCCTGATTTGACAATTTATTTTTGGGAACCCAAATTGATACACATTAACAGATAATTACTAGAAGGTAGAGGAAAAAAAACCCTAACCGCTAGAGAGAAAAACCAAAGAAAAAATGTACCGCTACCGACCCTAAGCCAAAACATTGGGGTTCGAGACAACGTGATCTATTGCTTCTCTTTCTCTTATATGGAATTTTGTTGAGCTTTTCAAGTGATGGACTTTTACGAATTTTGTAGTTTTTTACTGAGTATTATAATTTATACACTCCATAAAATTTCATAGGCATTTAATAATATATATTATTTTTTTTTTGGAAAAAAAAATTGAGTTAAATGATGAAACTTCACAGAATACTAGAGAGTTCAATGCTAGAATTATTTAGAATTTTGTGGATTTTCGAGAATTTCTAATACCAATTAAGTTTTCATGATTAAAAATGGTGATCACGACATTGACAAAGAGGTGATGATGGCAATGATGGTGATGATATGGTGATTGTGGTGGCGGGGTTGTATTGGAGTGGTAGAGGAGTAGGGATGCGGGTGGTGGTGATGGGGTGGTGATGATGGTGGTAGACATGGCGGTCATGGTGATGGTAGTGCAGGTGGTGGCCATAGTAGGTAGTGATGACACTCATGGCAATGATGGGTAGTGGCGAGGATGGTTTCTATGTGGTGGTGGGAGTGAAGGAGATGGTCATGGTAAGGTGGTGGTAGCAACATGGTGGTGGAAGTGGTGATAATTATAGTCATTGCATTATGATAGGTGGTGGATTATATCATTAGAAAAATGAAATCCACCAGTCTTAGGGGGGAGATTGGATTTGCTATGACAAAAAACTTACTATAAAAGCACTCAAAGTCCATCAAAATCCATGACTTTTTAAAATCCTTTAAAATAAGTGAAGTTTTGAATACAATTGATTTTTGTAAATTCTCAAAAGTCATAAACAAATACCACAATGTTGTAAATGGTTGTGAATGCCCACATAAACTAGTATGTGAAATAGACGAATGGAAGTCAAAGAAGTTTGGTATTTACTATTTAGGTGTATAGAATTTCAACATTCAATGTTTGGTATTGTAGACTTTTGCATGTTTAGTGCTCTATATAAAGAGCATGCAATATATGATAAAGAACACGGGAAGAAACAGAAGAAGAGAAAGAAAGAAAACAGAGAAAAGAAAGGAGAGAGAGAGAGAGAGAGCAAAGAAAGATAGTGAGAATTATCTATGTACTTTTATTATTTCAGATAATGAAAGAAAGTACTATTGCTGCCTCAAGAACGTAGGCATATTTGCCGAACCTCGTAAATATTATGTTTTATTATTTGAAGGTGATTTTTGTTGACTCCTTAAAAGCCTATATTGAATACACTTGAATTTGAAAGTCAAGCAAAGTCCATTAAACTCTATACACAATAACCTTTGTAATATTTATGATAGTGGCCGTTCTCTCGCTTTGTTGAGAGAGCCTTTTGTAGCAGATATATATGACTTACTGCTTAACCTTTAGTCGTAAAGCGACAACTGTTCTTCAAATATGGTACGGTGGTTTTGTAGGCTTTGGGATTGGCAAGAACTATGAAAATGCCTCATACTAAGATTTGTTGCCAACATGCATGATCAACAAATGGTGGTGTGATCTTACCCTCGAGATGCCGTTTTAGTGGTTTGAGGGATTCAAGCCATGTTCTTGTCGTGTGTTATTGCAAGGTCTTCGTATGATGGTATGTTCTCCCGTGACTAAATTATTATAGGGCTTGAGTTGTGTTGTTATTGTTTTTCCTCAAAGAAAAATTGACATCCATTAAAAGCATGATTGTCGTAATACAATAACAACTATGATATGTACGTACATTAAAAAAATGACCTCCGATCCCGTCTTGATGAATTAATTAGAAAGATTGCTCGTATCAAAACTCCCATCCATTTTGCCATTTCTTACTAAGAAAATCAATCTGAATCTATAATATAATGATGATGATGATGATGATTGTGTGCTTTATATAGTCAATCATAGTAGAGTTAAAGTCCAACAAAAACAGATCGTTGATTAGCATTATGTTGCGATTGACACCTTTAAATTGTCCACAAGTGACTCTATCTTTGTCCTCTCTCTCTATCCTACATCATTCTATCCTAGGATCACCCACACCCTACCACAACCTCACATGAATATTAAAAAATGGTCCCATAACTTCATCGGTAGGCGCCAACCCTCAAAGCTTATAGCTTTTGCCCAACAACTCTATATAAACGCATTCAAGTTCCCATTGCTGTCTCACAACCATAAGCACTTTCTCTCCTCTTCACATTCACAACCAAAAACCACCACGTAAGTTTACAGATTGTGAACAGCCAAAACCAAAATCCCCATTCTTCCAAATTTTCAATTTTAGCGGTATATGTTTTTATTTTGATATCAAAGATGGATTACCAGTATGTTCTTGGTGGGGTGTTGGTTTCTCTGCTGGGGTCTGTTTTCTTCATGATCATCAACACCACTCTCAGCGGCGAGAAGAAGAAGGTGGTCGAGAAAGATTCCCTCGGCATTAACGGGGATGGGTACGTGAGGATGCCGTCCCAGAACGGCAGTTTTCAACCGGAGATTGCCAGCGGCACGGATGTTGTCATTGTCGGTGCCGGAGTTGCCGGTGCTGCCCTTGCTTACACTCTTGGAAAGGTGACAAAATAATTCTCTCTACATATAAAATGAATGTTATGGTTTTTAAACAATTCCCAAGTCCCAAGTTCTAAGTTTTAATTTTTTTTAATTTTATAAATTTAGAAATTTAGAAATTTGCATTTCCTTGTTTTTTGAACAGAAGACGTAGTCGTTTAATCATTATTTATTAATTAAAATGTTATTACTTTTTAAAATCTATTTTCCTCAAACAAACCCAGCTAAGCAGTCAAAGCTTCAAAGCCGTGTTTTCTGACATTTTTTTTTTATTGTTCTCTCTATTTTTAGCGAATAAGCACTTAAATTTATATTCTATGAATTTTAAATAAAAGTTTTTTCCGCCCTTTTGGGGTGATGATTTCAATAGTGCAGTCCAAGCCATTTTTAGTTTCGTTTTTTACAGTGCAAATAAACTGAGAAGGCTAGTTCAGATCTTCTTTAATTTCTTGGCTAATCATGTGAGCTTTTGAGTCTAAACGTATGTTTCTCTTCCTTGTTACAGGAAGGACGCCGCGTACATGTGATCGAAAGAGACTTGAGTGAGCCAGACAGAATTGTTGGTGAGCTGTTGCAGCCTGGAGGCTATCTCAAATTAATTGAATTGGGTCTTGCGGGTAAGCAATTGCTTCAAATTGTTTAATTGGTTTAATCATTTTTCATATTTCTATTCCATATGATTAATTAGTACCAAATTTATGTTCATCGATTTTGATCAACAAGTTATATTTGTGACATGCAGACTGTGCAAATGAGTCCATTGATGCTCAGAAAGTGTTTGGTTATGCTCTTTACAAAAATGGAAATGACACAAAACTGTCTTATCCCTTGGAAAACTATACTTCAGATATCGCCGGAAGAAGTTTCCATAACGGACGTTTCATCCAAAGAATGCGCGAAAGGGTTGCAACTCTTAAAAAGTAATTCTCATTGATCCCTGTGTTCGTGATGTTTCGATTGTTTTATTTAGTATAATATTTTTTTAAATTGTTATTCATGTCGCTCGAATTTTCTCAACAGTGTGACACTAGAACAAGGAACTGTGACAACCCTAATTGAAGAAAAGGGCACGGTCAAGGGTGTGATGTACAAGAACAGGGCTGGAGAGGAGATGCGATCGTATGCTCCACTGACAATAGTATGCGATGGCTGCTTTTCAAATCTCCGCCGCAACCTCTGTACTCCAAAGGTTGACAATCCTTCTTGCTTCGTTGGTTTGATCTTGGAGAATTGTGACCTTCCACATGCAAACCATGGACATGTGATTTTGGGAGACCCTTCACCCATCTTATTTTACCCGATCAGTAGTACCGAGGTTCGTTGTTTGGTAGATGTTCCCGGCAGGAAAGTACCTTCAGTAGCTAACGGTGAAATGGCCAAGTACTTGAAAACTGTGGTGGCTCCTCAGGTATCTATCACTTACTTGACTTGTTAGTTTCAATTTCATTGTGACAAATATATATCAATTGAAATGAACTAATCGGGCGACTTTGGTATTTCAGGTTCCCCCCCAACTCTTGAAGTCTTTTCTAGCGGCGGTCAAGAAGGGAAATATCAGAACAATGCAAAATAAAAGCATGCCTGCTACTCCTGTTCCCACTCCTGGTGCAATTTTATTGGGTGATGCATTCAACATGAGACACCCTTTAACCGGAGGAGGAATGACTGTGGCTCTTTCAGACATTGTTCTTCTAAGGGATCTTCTTAGACCCCTAACTGATCTCAGTGATGCACCAGCTTTGTGTGAATATCTCGAATCATTCTACACATTGCGCAAGGTATAAATCATCACTCAGATATGCGATTAAAAAAACAAATTTCTGGCTAGACAATATGATATGTTATGTTGTATTGTCTGACCCTAATTGAGAGTCACATTACGTATATTGATGAACAAGCACTATCTTAAATGTGAAATGTATAATGTGTCCGATTGCGTTTGTTTGCGATTTCCACTTTGCTGATAGGTGTTGTGCTTGGTTTTGTTTGCAGCCCGTTTCATCTACTATAAACACATTGGCCGGTGCCTTGTACAAGGTATTTTGTGCCTCACCTGACCCGGCAAGACAGGAAATGCGAGAAGCATGTTTCGACTATTTGAGCCTTGGAGGCATATGTTCATACGGACCTATATCGCTTCTCTCTGGGCTTAATCCTCGTCCGATCCATCTGTTTCTCCATTTCTTTGCTGTGGCTGTCTATGGAGTCGGCCGCTTAATGATTCCATTCCCTACGCCTACACGTGTATGGCTCGGGACTAGATTGATCTTGGTATGTTCACTAAAATTGCCAATATACTTCCTCTTTATCAACATACTTGTCATTTACAAACTAATACATACGTAACTTTTCACTTGAACTAAAATTTTGCTTTTCCTTTTATTTTCAGGGTGCATCAGGAATCATATTCCCCATTATCAAGGGTGAAGGAGTTAGACAAATGTTCTTTCCAGCAACAATCCCGGCATATTACAATGCTCCTCCTCTTCAATGATGGATCGGGAACAAGCAATATTGAAGTATACATGGAGACAAAAAAAACCATCATTACTGAGAAATATGGCTTCAAGCAGAGCAATTCAATTCATACTCTTTTTTTCTGACTACCGTAGGAATAAAGTGACAACACTCGTAATTAATGTACATGATATGAAGGAGCAATTCAATTCATACTCTTTTGTTTTATTCTATTGCAATCAGAATTAGAAGTTATTGTTCTTCTAGTTGTGCAAGACTTTTTACACTTTCTATGTATTTTGCCTCCTACGAGGCGACGAATTGTATCAGAACCATGGTCTAAAATATCCATAATATCCCGATATTTTCATCAAAATTTCCGTGTTTTTGGACTACCGATATTTCTGATGTCATTGATATTTCCATCGAAATTTCCATATTTTTAAAATTTCTATATTTAAAAAAACATCAAGGGGATTCGAACCCCTCCCATTTTACTCCTTCAACATCTTGACCACCATATCACTTATATTTTTGTGAAAATATGCTAAAATATTTATATATTTTCTACACTCACAATGTTTGTCAGCTCACTATATAATCAACTTAGATCAGTTAAATCCGTCATGCAATGCATTTCCTTCCAATTTTTTATGATATACTAATAGATAATTGACTAAATAAACATCCTGCAAAATTTCAATAAAAATTTCCAAGCTTTTCTTACAATTTCCGTGGTTTTTATTCAATTTTTATCGATATCGATAATATCCTGATATTTCCATCGAAATTTCCGTGTTTTTGGACTACCGATATTTCCGATATCATCGAAATTTTAAACCTTGATCAGACTTTGTCACAAACATTTGTTTTAGTAAATTTTTGGTGATATAGTGTGATCAAATCATCTAATACTAAAGAATTTCAATGAAAACAAGTTCCCTATTTTAGTAAATTTGCTTTGTTTTAGGTTTTTATTCTTTTCGTGTGGTGTTATCCACACATTTCTTATGACCTTCCACACACACCCTGTTAAATTTTACGTCAAGTTAATCGATCCAATGGCAGAAAATTAAGAGGCGTGTGTGGAAAGTAAAAAAAAGTGTGTAGATAGCACCATCCTTTTTGTAACACTATATTTAAGCACTACGAGAATGAGCAGTAGGGACTGATATATGTATGAATGTCTAATAAATGGTTATTTGGGACTAATTTATATATCAGTGTTTAAAAATACTAAAAAGTCACATATCTGTGCCTTTTTCCATCTCAGGATTAGGGACGGATTGGCGTGCCTGTTGACTTTATATGTGTGCGAACGGTGGAGTAGTTTGTCCATATGACATATTGGACACGATGGCTGTTGTTTGTATATAGAAACCTTTGTATTCCGCACAAATGAGCACTGATACCATGGAACCCTAGCCCCCTCCTCAAACTTTCTTGTCATAATTTAGTCCTCGGTTCTTCCTCCTTTGTTCATCTCGCATGCACACCTTCTCCTTAAATCTCCCACTCATTCATCTCCAATTCCAAGTGACACCAGCTAGAATTGACTCTCTCTTTATCCTCGTCCCACCCACTTCCCACTTTAGTCGGATCAGTTGAATATAGAGTACGCAACGAACTAACTGAATATAAAAACTTTATTAAATATAAAAAAATTATGAAATTGCCAAGAAAGCTACATAAACTAAAGAGGTTACATCTTGGCTGATTTGTTATTCATACTAAACTATAAACTATATTTATAGAGTGTTCGTACCATACTTCACCAATTCCGAAACTACCAAGCACCAATAAACTTTATATCTTCAGGGACCTACTAAAAAGCTCATGCTGAGGAACCCCTGCCGAAGCATATAAGTTCCTGTCTAATTAAGAGACCAATCACAACACGACACGTGTCAACATCAGAATAAAGCTCTTAGAGTCACACATCAACCGCGGATGAGAGTCAGAGACTCTCCTCAACTATAAAAGGAGATCATTCTCTTACAATTAATCCCTAGTGTCATTATTGTACTTAATTCATTATTAGAACTCATTCATGATGATTATGCTTGAACCTTTGTATTATGTAAACTCTACATTATAAATTTGAACTCATCTACCCTCCTGGCATAGCCCAACATAGGATGAACCACGTACATCTTGTGTTTGCTTCCCTATCTCTATCTCTTTCATATTACCCTCAAGTCCCTTACTAGGTGACTTGAACAACCTCGCAAAGGTTACAACCTTAACACTTTTATGTTGTTTCAAAGTCAACCCAATTTTGTGCATTAACATTTGGCGCCGTCTATGGGAACAACACTGATTCCTACTCTCACTAGCTTCATCAAGCCGATTTCCGTCATTCATACACTTTTCTTCGATCAAGCATCCTCTCCAACGTGGGGAGCGAAGGAAGCCACAACACGAAAAACAACGCTCCCTTCATGTCTAATGTGAGGCAACAAATGAGGGAAATGAAGAAGGCTGCTCTTCAAACTAAAGTCGAACGGCTGGAACCTCAGAACAATAAAATAGCAATCAGGAATGAGATCATCCAAGAACAATATAAGAAGCTCTTTGAGATACTCCACGACACTAGCTTACCTAAAGAGAGGGGCAATGTCAAAATGAGGGGAAGAAGGATTGCAAAAGAGGTCACGATGAAGAGGACAATGGTGGGTCAAGGAGAGGGGTGACATATGAGTGAGTTTTGGGTTTCTCGTTCAAGAGTTGGAATGATCTCGAGTGAAGTCGAACTCATTTAGGGGAAGAAAATTGAATTCGAGCATGAACTGTTCGAATCAAAATTGAGCATGAAGGAAGAGGTGGAAGAGGAAACTAGTGAGTGGGATCCCACATGTCAGAAGGGGCATTTCCATCAGTGGAAGAAACGAAATAAAAGAAAGCAATGGCAAATTTGAAACTCCATTGTGCTTATGAATAGTAAACTAGTTTGTTGTGAGATATAGTTTATATTGAATTTTGATGTGCTTCTAATATAATTATTTATGAGTAATTACTTTCTAAAAATTCAATTCCAAACAAGCCCTCATAAATTAAAGACACAAAAGAATTAGACATTATATAATGACAGACTTGCTCTCCTAAGGTCCTCATTTTGAGAACCTGTGAGGACTAAATGCATATTAGCCACAACATTATATTAGTTTAGATCCAAATGTTTAATATATTTGACAACTTAATAAAGAAAAACCAACTTAAAATCCATGAACAACTAAAAAACTCATTTTCTTGTTTTAAGCCCAGGACATGGTTGATCAGTTTGTTGGCAGATTTCTCCATGTTTGACTATGAGATTATTTCTTAGTTTCTCTTATTTTATTTTGTTTCCTAGGTTATGAAGTCTAGACTTTTAGGTTTGGCTTTCCTTGTCAACATTGAAATGTACCACATGCTCAATCTAACTTTAGACCGCTTTATGTTTATAGGGTGGGTCTGTTATGAAGAAATGTACAAGGATGAGACACATCTCACTTCAAAAGATTTGTTCATGCATGTACATTTCACGTCTACATTCCTGGTTCATTCTAAGTAGCTTAGTTGTCTAATCAGGCTTGCACGCGGATTTCCAGCAAGCTGGGCACGCAAATTAAGACCTACCCACATAGACTTCTTGACAGCTTTTAACCAGTAGTCAGATCTCAGCCCTTAATCTTTTCAAATCACTTTGTATGATGACATGTGTCCTTGGTAGGTGAAAAACAAACCAAAGCTTTTGGGGTTAAGATCCCTAGCTGTTTCCTTAGTTAATTTAGGGTTTCCAGGTTGAAATCTGTTTAGAGAGAAAAAGCATTTATGCTTTTCCCTTCTTCCTCCTCATCATTTATGAAACCCTAGTTGCAAAACCTTCCTCATGCATTAAACACCCAATCATTATATATTAGGATTGCATTGTTTTAAGGTTTTACATTTATGTCTTGGTCTGGTTTTAAGCTTTAAATTCATTTTTAGACCAAGCTTTTGGATTCAAGTTAGATTCTTCCTTCAACTGTTTGACTGGAGAATCTAATTGGTCATTTAAATCCAGATTTTATATGCATATCATAACATCATATCATTTCATGATTTGAGTTGATATCGGTGCCACAAGGTGAAGAGCTCAGGAGAAGCTACCACTTCGTGAAGACTGAAGGAGTTCATCTCATGTAAGGCAAGGTTGCACAAAGGTAAAGCTACTCCATAGATAGGGATCTAAAAATTAAGCTTGTGTGGTCTTTGTATGAACCTTGTTTACAATAGTGGATTGGACTCAGTGGAGAGTCCCCGATTTTTTTAACCCAGATGTGAGTTTTTCCAGCCAAAAATGTCTTGTGTTCAAGTTATTTTTATTGTGTCACACATCTCACAATACACATACTTGATACATATATCTATTGAACACTTAAATGGTATGTGCTCACAATCTTGCCCACTTGACACATTAATAACTAGCAACGAAGTGCAGCCTTCCTGATTTGGATAGTTTTTGGTAATTGAAATTGGAAATTGAATCTTTGATTTATTGACTAACAAATCTATTTTAGTTGACTAGCGGACTTGACTAGTCAGCCCAATGAATTATAATTTTTATATACAAGTTATTCCACCTGGTACCAATTTCATAGGTTCTAAGATCTGTTCTAGAAAGGATTTCAATTATAGTAGTATAAACAAGGCATTTTGGCAAGCCCTAGTTCTTATTCTCTATGTGATTTTTGAGAGAGGAATTTAGTCAAAGCTTAGAGATTTCAGACTTTTACTTTCAAGGTATTTTCATTCTTTATTTATTTCAACAAAATTCCTTTTGAAATCAATTATGAATATATAACTTTCTTTTGCTAAGGGTGAAGCCACGATCCTTAGCAAGAATATGTAGTTTATTTTCAATTTGCATATGATATTATTCATGCAAATTTTGAATTATTAATCACCATATTTAAGCTATCTAATTGTGTTGATGATTCGCGTCTATTACACTAGTAAAAAAAACACTTTGCGCGACGTACGTACATTCGTCGCACAAAGTCAAAAATCATTGCGCAAGGGTTTGCGCGACGCAACCTTCGTCGCGCACTAACCGTCGCGCCAAGTCAGTGACGCTAGGGTTTGCGCGACGAACAAATAACATGCGTCGCGCAAAGTCACTTTGCGCGATGCACGGCCTACGTCGTGCAAAGTGACTTTGCGCGACGCACGACCTACGTCGTGCAAAGTATTTTGCGCGACGCATATCTACGTCATGCAAAGTCACTTTGCGCGACGCGCGTCCTACGTCGTGCAAAGCTTCTTTGCGCGACGCGCATCCTACGTCGTGCAAAGATACTTTGCGCGACACACATCCTAGGGCATGCGTCGCGCAAACCCTTTTTTTTTATTTAGTGAAAAATAATTTTTTTGTTTTAGAGAAATTTTTTTTTTTTTTTTTAATTTTTGATAAATATTGTAATTAAATTCTAAAGAATAATTAATTAACCATGCAAAAATATTTAATTATAAAATATATGAAAATGTACATACAAGATGTCGGAACAAAAAAGAAAAAACTACAAGTGAACTAGGTTTAATACATCAGGCTACTGGGTATCGGCAGGGCGAGGTGGCTCTGAGGTCGAAGGTGGAGCAAGATGAGGTGGTGGTAGCGAGATTTGGAGGCCAGACATCTGTATGGCTTGTACAAGGTCTTTCACCGTCTAGTCATAGTTCCTCATCTCCTCGCCTTGGGCCCTCATCTGCTCGCTCTGAGCCATCATCTGGGCCCGCAACACATTTTCACAATCCAGCAAATTTTCACCATCATAAAAATAATAGTTTAAAAAAAATACAACGTAGTGAGAATTAGAAAAAACTACCTGGCCGGAAGGCATCACCCTCGACTCTGCCTACCATATGTTGTTCCTGTTTAATAACCATGCACATTCTTTTACAACTAAGCCATTAAGAAAAAAAAAATTGAAAATTCTCCATAAAAAAAAAATAAAAATAAAAAAAAAAAAAAAAAAACATTTGATAATTTTATCAAAAAGAATGACAAAAGTTAATATAAGGTTGTTTCTCAAAAGTTCAGACTCTTCTAGTTTTTCCTTTAGAAATCTACGTTCCAATAATAACTACAATGATATCCGTCTATACTTAATAGTTTTTTTTTTTTTTTTTCTCAGCAAAGGGACGTTTAAAAACGTAAAAGGACTTCCATTCAGAGGTCAACCAGATAACAAGCACATATAACTCAAAATTATTCATCCCTGTAACTGACTTTCTAATAACAGATCCATACAAACATTTGGGAACATAAAAGCACTTCTTGCCTCATCAACAACTATTATGAATTGCTCACCTGAACATAGCAAGCCAATGTAACAAACAAACCAGAAAACCTATGTCCGAAAATAAACAGCTCACGGTGGAAATGAAATTTTGCGAAATCAAAGTGCATTTTTTTCTGTGATAGTATTACCTGCCTTACCTCTGGATGGGGTTCTTCAACTTTAAATTGCTCACCTGACAATTCAATGAAAAAAGTTCAGTAATTATGAATTAAGTGCACAAACTCAGAACAACTAACTTGATTTACTTTTCATTAATTACACAAGCACCAACAACAAAAGATTGTTAAGACGGAGAACATGATCAGACGGGGAAGTATTTCTTGATGCAAACAACGAAAAAGAACATAAAAGCAAACATTTTCACTGAGCAAAAGATAACTAACTACTACGCTATCGAAAGAATGAGAAGGAATAATGAATTTATGAAGATCTTGCCCTGTAACCCAATGACTCCAACTAAGAGGGATTATCAGGACTTGCAACTTGTCATAGCCGGCAAGCTTTCTCCTTTTTTTAATTCGTTTTTATATTTCAAAACAACAACTCTCTTTCTAGATTATGCAAATACTAAAAGCATAAAACATGGCCAGAAGAAGTTGCTGCAGTTCCAACAAGGCAGTATTCGAAGTGTGAAACTGTGTGTGTATGGGAAAGAGGGCGGGTGTTCGTGTTCACGCTTGACATAGAGAGAGACAGAGCAAAAAAAAGTCCAAACTTAAGACAACCAATCAAACTCAAAAGAAACCAACTTCTACAAATGAAATATTAATGAATTTCCATGAGTCATGCTTTTAGGGAAAGGGTAAAAACATTAAGCTATCCAGATGAAAGCTTGATTAGTTAAAGTGACCAGAAATTCATAACTGGTTTAGTGAGTACAATATGGGATTAACTAAGGAAATTTAATTTTTTTTTAAAAAACACTTAAATTACATAGTATTTACCTGCTGGTAAAGCGATGTGAAGTGCTTTGCAAGTCGAACTGCAAATTCCTCCACTGAAAGTTCTTCTTTACATTCCTTTGCCTTTACATATACCTGTGTTGCAACTAGGTTAAATCCCAAAGGCGAATAGCAATCAAAATGATGGAAACATAGCAGATTTCCAGTACTGGGAAAGCTAACAAACATAGATGTCTAATTGTCTACATACATTTTTTTCTTTTGTGACAGTAGAACATTGTATTTCGTATCATCGTGTTAACTGGAACTTGAGTCCATAAGCAGTCACGTTAGTTGCTAAGTTCTTTAATCTCTCCTGCATTATTTTCCTTTATGCGTCTTTTATTTTTATCGATTGAACTGAGGAACCAATTTCTTCGCCCGCAGTTTCAACCGATATTTTTGCCATTTGGTGCAAAAATATGAACTTGTAAGTAGTAACATTTCAATAGCTCTAAAATTTTTCAGTACCAAAAATATGAACTTCTAAGAATACGAAATTTGTGAAGAAGCAGAGAAAAAAAACCAGAAAACTAACACCATAGCAGACCAAACCACGACCCTAAAATTCGATTTAACACTAAAACCCCCAATTTCTAATTTAATTTCCCAAATTGAATTTAGTTACAATACCAAGGTCTTCAAATTAAGGCATTAAAGCTTGATTCTGAACTTAGAAAGAAGAAAAATAAAGAATTAAGCTTGATTCTGACCTGGGTCTATACCTGCTGTGCAGTCGGGAGAGGATGAGGAGAGGATGAGGATGAAGGATGAGGAAGAAGTCGATATGAGTGAGAGGGAAGAGAGAGACCGAGTGAGCGAGATGGTGATTCACCTGCGTGAGAGGATGAGGGAGACCGAGTGAGAAGAGAGAGTTCTGGAGACCGAGTGAGAAGAGAGAGTTCGGGTTTATCACAGATAGCGAAAATTTAAACAAAGTGCCTATTTTTAACAAGCGTACCGCCAAAATTCTCACACATAGCGCGACGCAGATTTACCTTTCGACGTCGCGCAAAGGGTTTTTGCGCGACAACTACACAGTGACGTCGCACAAGGTATTTTTTTTAAAAATAAATTATTATAAAATATACTGAAAATGTGACTTTACTCTTTTCAAATTCAATTTTTTTTACATAAAACCCACAATAATATATTTTTATAACAACTACAATAAATTTAAAGCTACTTAATAAATATACATATTTTTCAATTTCTTAAATGTTATACGTACAAAATAAATAAATTTAAATCTACTTAATATATACCATTGAAATTGATGGGATACGCATTGTACGAAACTAGTTTGAACAATCCAACCGTCAAACTTATTTGTATATACTTCGAGATCGCATACGCCAAAATTTGCAAAAAACAAACATTCAAAGATCAAGTAACGGGACAAAACTTTGCGACAGTTATAAACGAAAAATCACGATTTAACGGTAGTTTTAACTACAATTTTGATGATTTTTTACTACTACACTCCTTGAGCCTATATGAATACAATGAACTAATTCGATCGTCAATTTAGAATATTTACATAAGTGGATACCACAAAATCTTTATGTTATACTTAATGAAAGTATAAATAAACTCTACGTGTTAGTGAATCTATCGTTTTGATGGAATACGCATTCTACGAAGCTAATTTCAATGATCTAACCGTCAAACTTGTTTGTATATGCTTCGAGATCGCATACAAAAAAAATCGCAAAAAACAAACATTCAAAGGTATAGTAACGGAACAAAACTTTTTTACGGTTATAAATGAAAAATCACGATTTAACGGTGGTTTTAACTCCGATTTTGATGATTTTTTATGGCTACACTTATTGATCCTATATGAATACAATAAACTATTTCGATCGTCAATTTAAAATATTTACACTAGTGGATACCACAAATCTTTATGTTATACTTAATGAAAGTATAAATAAACTCTAAGTGTTAGTGAATCTATCGTTTTGATGGAATACGCATTCTACGAAGCTAATTTCAACGATCAAACAGTCAAACTTGTTTGTACATGCTTCGAGATCACATACGCCAAAAATTGCAAAAAACAAACATTTAGAGGTTGAGTAATAGGACAAAACTTTTCGACGATTATAAACGAAAAATCACGATTTAACGGTAGTTTAAACTCCGATTTTGATGATTTTTTACAGCTACACTTCTTGATCCTATATGAATACAATAAACTATTTCGATCGTCAATTTAAAATATTTACACTAGTGGATACCACAAAATCTTATGTTATACTTATTGAAAGTACAAATAAACTCCAAGTGTTAGTGAATCTATTGTTTTGATGGGATACGCATTGTATGAAACTAGTTTAAACGATCCAACTGTCAAACTTGTTTGCATATGCTTCGAGATCACATACGCCAAAAATCGTAAAAAACAAACATGCAGAGATCAAGAAAGGGATAAAACTTTTCGACGGTTATAAACGAAAAATCACAATTTAACGGTAGTTTTAACTCCGATTTTGATAATTTTTTACAGCTACACTCCTGGATCCTATATGAATACAATGAACTAATTCGATCGTCAATTTAAAATATTTACACAAGTGGATACCACAAAATCTTATGTTATACTTAATGAAAGTATAAATAAACGCCAAGTGTTGGTTAATCTATTGTTTTGATGGGATCCACATTGTACGAAACTAGTTTCAACGATCCAACCGTCAAACTTGTTTGTATATGCTTCGAGATCGCATATGCCAAAAATCGCAAAAAACAAACATTCAGAGATTATATAACAGGACAAACCTTTTCGACAATTATAAACGAAAAAAATCACGATTTAACGATTATTTTAACTCTGATTTTGATGATTTTTTACAGCTACACTCTTTAACCCTATATGAATACAATGAACTAATTCGATCATAAATTTAAAACATTTACACAAGTGGATACCACAAAAGAAAAAGGCAATGGAAGAAACCAAAAAAAAAAAAAAAAAGGACTTTGCGCGACGTAGGTACCACTGCGTTACCATTGATTTTGATGGGATACACATTGTACGAAACTAGTTTCAACGATCCAACTGTCAAACTTGTTTGTATATGCTTCGAGATCGCATACGCCAAAAATCACAAAAAAACAAACATTCAGAGATTATGTAATGGGACAAACCTTTTCGACGATTATAAACGAAAAAGTCACGATTTAACGATTATTTTAACTCTGATTTTGATGATTTTTTACAGCTACACTCTTTAACCCTATATGAATACAATGAACTAATTCGATCATAAATTTAAAACATTTACATAAGTGGATACCACAAAAGAAAAAGGCAATGAAAGAAACCAAAAAAGAAAAAAAAGGACTTTGCGCGACATAGGTACCACTGCGTCGCGCATAGCTGCTTTGCGCGACGTAGTGGTACCTATGTTGCGCAAAGTATTTTTTTTTTTTTTTGGCCCTTTTGCTTTATAAGTGCAAAATAAATAAATGAAAATGTACTTAGTAAATACATATACCATTGATTTTGATGGGATACACATTGTACGAAACTAGTTTCAACGATCCAACCGTCAAACTTGTTTGTATATGCTTCGAGATCGCGTACGCCAAAAATCGCAAAAAACAAACATTCAGAGATTATGTAACGGGACAAACCTTTTCGACGATTATAAATGAAAAAATCACGATTTAACGATTATTTTAACTCTGATTTTGATGATTTTTTACAGCTACACTCTTTAACCCTATATGAATACAATGAACTAATTCGATCATAAATTTAAAACATTTACACAAGTGGATACCACAAAAAAAAAAAAGGCAATGAAAGAAACCAAAAAAAAAAAAAAAAGGACTTTGCGCAACGTAGGTACCACTGCGTCGCGCAAAACGGATTTGCGCGACTCAGTTGTACCTACGTCGCGCAAAGTCCTTTTTTTTTCCCCTTTTGCTTATAAGTACAAAATAAATAAATGAAAATGTACTTAGTAAATACATATACCATTGATTTTGATGGGAAATGCATTGTATGAAACTAGTTTGAACAATCCAACCGTTAAACTTGTTTGTATATGTTTCGACATCGTATACGCTACAAAGCGCAAAACACAAACATTCAGAGATCAAGTAACGGGAAAAAAAATTTCGACGGTTATAAACGAAAAATCACGATTTAACGGTTATTTTAACTCTGATTTTGATGATTTTTTATAGCTACACTCTTTAACCCTATATGAATACAATGAACTAATTTGATCATCAATTTAAAACATTTACACAAGTGAATACCACAAAAGAAAAAGCCAATGCAAGAACCCAAAAAAAAAAAAAAGGACTTTGCGCGACGTAGGAATCACTGCGTCGTGCAAAAATTCTTTGCGCGACGTAGTTGTACCTACGTCGCGCAAAGTCCTTTTTTTTTTGCCCTTTTGCTTATAAGTACAAAATAAATAAATGAAAATGTACATAATAAATACATATACCATTGATTTTGATGGGAAACGCATTGTACGAAACTAGTTTGAACGATCCAACCGTCAAACTTGTTTGTATATGCTTCGAGATCGTATACACCAAAAAGCGCAAAAACAAACATTCAGAGATCAAGTAACGGGACAAAACTTTTTGACAGTTATAAACGAAAAATCACGATTTAACGGTTATTTTAACTCTAATTTTGATGATTTTTTTTCAGGTACACTCTTTAACCCTATATGAATACAATGAACTAATTCGATCATCAATTTAAAACATTTACACAAGTGGATACCACAAAAGAAAAAGCAATGCAAGAACCCAAAAAAAAGAAAAAGACTTTGAGCAACGTAGTGGTACCTACGTCGCGCAAAGTTTTTTTTTTTTTTTTTTTTTTTTGCCCTTTTGCTTATAAGTACAAAATAAATAAATGAAAAAAAAATCCTGTTTTGTCTTCTTATTGCTATCTGTCCATTTTCACAAAGCAACGTGCTGCTAAATAGTTGTAGCTTGATTAACTCTGAGTTCCATTTCATATCAAGTAGTTTCTACTCCAGCTCATCTAACCAATCTAAGCTAAAAAAAAACTTTTTTTTCTTCTTTTTCAACTGAGCAAGGTGGAAAATTCAAATTTGAATGGTTGCTCTCTTGCCTCTTCACTGGGTTTTGAAGCTAGTAAACCTTTCAAAGCTAGTATTTTCACAAGTAATCAAATGAAAAAATAATTAATAAAAATTTTAAGCTCCAAATGTACATTATTCAGACAAATGAAAACAATCATACCAACTTTGTGCGACGTACGTACATGTACGTCGCGCAAAGTTGTCAAAAAAACGGTACAACATTGTTTGGTTGGCGCCAAGATCTTGCGCGACGCACAAAACATCACGCAAACTCCCTTTGCGCGACGGCACTTTGCACGACGAAGGCTGGCGTCGCGCAAAGCTGTTTTGCGCGACGTGGAAACTTCTGCGTCACGCAAATCTGTTTTGCGCGACGCCATCCTTCGTCGCGCAAAGGGAGTTTGCGCGACGTTTTGTGTTTTGGGTCGCGCAAACATACTTTGCGCGACGAAATTTACTCTGTCGCGCAAGATTCCGTCGCGCAAACATGTTTTTCTACTAGTGTTAGGATATTTAGAAAAGTAATTTGATGCAATTTTTGGTCAGAGGGTTGTCCCTGAAATTGACGAATGTCTTGTGGTTAGTAATTGTAATTTTACTTAGGATGAATACCAAGGGTTGCATGGTTTTCCAAAGGGTTTTTGTAAAGCTTAATGAGTCTTACATGTTTATATTTGATCTGAATACTACAAACGGGTTGCACGTTTGATATACGTTTTAGATTGGGGATCCGAGTAGAACATACTTTAGGAAAGCCTAATCTTCAAAATATGCATGTATAAGTCATAAGTAATTGGAAGAATTAAATAGGATTGTTAAGATGATAGCAAAACTCTAGTGCTTTTACAACTTGATTCCAAAAACTGTTTTCTTTTGGTTTCTTTATTCTTGTTGATCCTTTTATTTGTTTTAATTAAATTTGTTTTTAATATTTGTAGTCTTAAAAACAGTTTCATCTCGTTTTAAATCATTAATTCAGATTTTGATTTAATATAAAAAAAAAATTAACAATCCTTGTGGAAAACGATCTTGCTAAAGCTGACTCTACTACGATTACCTTGTTTCTCTTGCAAATATTTTAGGTGTTTTTAACCCTTTTTGCGTGTGTGGTAAAAATCATATCACCAATAAAAAAATAAGCTCACTATAGTTTAGACCATTAATCATCGTTCATATAATAATGAAAATGATTTTCGCATACTTATTTTTGTCCGTGCACACTATTTATGTATTATAACTTCTGGATTGTATAAAACAAATTAACTCTTTAATTACTTTTTAGTTTTGAATTGTATGAATCAAAGAATTAAACAAATATATATATATATATATATATATATATATATATATGAACAGAGATATGCATAAAAAAACGAAATATACATAAATGAATAGTATTGAAAAATGTCGTGAAGATAATTAATGATCTTCCAGCTGCCACCTTCAGCATGGAATGAGGACCATGCACATTTCTTTATTTACGAATAATGTATTTTAATCGAAGGAAATTAACGATTAGAACGGTTTAATTTTTTAATCTTATTTTGAATATCACTCTTACAGAAAAATTATTCGAATTAGAGATCGCTTAATCATCCAAACATATCAAAATAAATGAATGGTTCATTGTGAAAATGTTACTTGGTACTTTTGTTCTATACATTTGAATGATTAAATGATCTACAGTCAACCATTTTAAGTTCTTCCTAAATTTCCACATTACACACAGTTAATATGTATATATATATACACCAACATATGAGCCACGACTTGAATATTGCCCTACTGTGAATATATATATATATATATATATATATATATATATATATATATATATATATATATAGGGCAATATTCAAGTCGTGGCTCATACGTTGGCCCTAATGGCTGGAAGTATCATATATATTTTTTCTGTTTTGTCTAGGGCATCAATTTACAACACGCGGCATGATTGAAACGGTGCATAGAGTATTGTTAAACCATTTTTGTTCCGGATACGGGTTAAGCCTAATTAACTCGTCGAGACAGTACTTTCAGATTTCATTCTCGATCACTCCTCATAGTAAATATCACTATACGAAGAAACTAAATAATTTTGTTTGTGACATGACCACAGAACTTCGTTACATCACACCCAAAATTACAGGCAATTTAAATTCTAAAATCAGGTGGCCCCCATGGTCTAATATTCCTCTATGAAGAACAAGTCATGAAAAAAGGAAATTAAATGTATTCATTAAATCATTATACATGGCATAGCAGGCTTGATCAACTCACTCTATATCCTCTATTTGTATGTTTTTCTCCAACTAGCTAACTGTACCTAGCTAGTACGTACCATGCAATTTTTTTTTTTTTCATTCCATCCAAAGTATATGATGGAGAACGTTGTTTGTACTTCGAACCCTTAAGCTCCTTTTGAGTTCCTGCATAGACTCGTTACTAACTTTCTCCATGTAAAAACATAAATAAAATATTGAAATGTCATATGAACTTATGCAGATTTTTTAATTTACCATATGAACTATAGTTTTAAGCGATTTGTCATAGAACTTTCCGAAATCATTAATTTATTATCTTATCCTAAAACCGATATGTTTTCCATCCAAAATACTTGCATATATATGACTTGTGTTTAGGGTCTTTTGGAACATTTAACCTCATTTTTCATTTCATTGTTTGCCATGAGCAATAACTTTGTAAAAACAATGTAAGTTTGATGTTTACCATTGTTTTAGAGGACAACTATACTTCAAGAACATGTGATATATGTTTTGAGGATTATACTGTTGGAGAGAAACTTGATCAAAATTGTATCATATCATTATATTAAGTTTCATTTTTTTTTTAGAATAAAAATTAGTATTCCATTATATAATCATTTTCATTTTTTAGTTTGTAGAAACTATAGATTTTTGTTTCGTTGAACACAACTTTTAGATGGGGAGTGGAAATATATCCTAACTAATCCTAAACACAAGTCATGTGCAATGCACACGACTTATTTTTGGATGGAAAACTTAACGGAGTTAAGAGTATATGACAAATTAATGATTTTTGAAAGTTGATATGACAAATAGCTTAAAAGTTTAGTTCATATGACAAATTGATAAAAATGCACAGGTTCATATGATATTTTAAATTTTTTTCTTATAATAGTATAACAATTAAAATCTACTACGGCTTAATTAAAAGTACCCTAGTTTATAGTATTAATTAAGATGTTGGCCAACATATTTCAACTAACACTTTTTTCTAATGATCTATTAATAAATAAATGCTATAGAAAAAAACAATTGAAGAATTTGTTGTAGCCTATTTTATCTGATAGGGGAAGGGGGCCGACGGCATAGAGAGATTGGAGAGAGAGATGTGTTTGTAGGGTTGTGTAGAAGAATGTGTAGATGATATGTTATCCCCCCTACGCAGTGCCTTTATTTATAGTAATAAGGAAGAGAAGAAATCCTTCATTCTTAAGGAATACAAGTCCATATAGGAAAGAATAACCAGAATGAAATGTAATCTAGGATTTACACAATCACACTTAAACTAGAAAGTTTATAACACTCCCTCTTGAGTGTGTAAATACTCAAGTAGATTCGGCATCATGTAGAGGTTGAGGAAGTTAACTCGTCGGCACTGATTCTGGGATTACGCTATTCTCAATAATGTAGGAACTTGCATAAGGAAGTAAGTCTCACTAAAAAATCCTATGGCTATGGTAAAAATCCCAGTAGGGACAAAACCCATAGTCTAAGGAAAAATGCGTGAGAAATGCAAAGTCAAATAAAACGTCTACGGAAGTCATTAGGGATATGATCAACCCAAGGTGGGTGCCTTGTTAAAACCTAGTTAGGTAGCAAAAACCCAGTGGGAAAAATACTCCTAATTGTAGGAAAAAAGAGTACATTAAGATCAAACAAGTATACTTCAGGATACTCCCCCTAAGTTTGACACAATTCCAAATAGAACTAGCAATGTTACAACTCAGAAAGTTTACGCATACCAATTCCATAAACAAGCTTCTGAAACGTCGCCTTCGGTAGTGATTTGGTGAAGAGGTCGGCCAGATTGTCTTGTGAACGGATTTGCATGACTTCAATCTTTTAATACTCTTGTTGTTGATGTGAGAAGAATAACTTCGGCGCAATGTGCTTGGTGTTCTCTCATTTGATGTAACCCTTATTGAGCTGTTCGATGCATGCTACGTTGTCTTCATAGACCATCGTTGGGACATCAATGACGGGGTAAAGATCGTAGGAGCTTCGAATATGGCCCACAACTGCTCTCAACCAAAAGCATTTCCAAGTTGCTTCATGTAAGACGAGAATTTCAGCATGGTTAGACGAAGTGGCAACTAAGGTCTGTTTAGTTGACCTCCAAGAGATTGCGATGCCTCGAACGGTAAAGACATAACCCATTTGAGAGCATGCCTTGTGCGAATCAGGTAAGTATCCTGCGTCGGTATAACTAACAAGGCGAGAATCAACTCGAGATAAGGGGGTGCGGCATCACTTGAGGATCCATAGGGATAGAACAAGCCCAGATCTGTAGTACCTTTAAGGTACCAAAAAATGTCTTTAACGACAGTCCAATGTCTGCGTGTTGGTGCATCACTGTATCTTGCCAAAAGATTAACAGCGAAAGAGATGTTGGGTCAAGTGCATTGAGCTAAGTACAATGAAGCACCTATTACAATTAGATAAAGAACTTCAGGCTCCAAAATCTCTTCATCATCCTCCTTTGGACAGAAGGGATCTCGTTTTGCATCTAGTGATCAAACGATCACAAGAGTACTCGAAGGCTTCGTTTTATCCTCGTTAAAGCAACACAACACCTTTTGGGTGTAGTTCATTTGATGTACTAAGATTCCATCTGAACAGTGCTTTATCTCGGGACCGAGACAGTATCGAGTCTTTCCTAGATCTTTCATCTCAAATTTTGACTTCAGGTGCGCGGCAGTTCTCGCGAACTCTTCAGGAGTTACGATAAGGTTCATGTCATCGACATATACTGCATCACAAAAATTGAAATGTGACTTCTTAATGAACACACAAGGGCATAGTTCGTTGTTCACATATCCTTGACTAGTCCAATACTCACTCAGACGGTAATACCACATTCTTCCAGATTGCTTCAAACCATAGAGTGAACACCTCAGCCGAATTGAAAGCGTGTTCAAGGGTTTGGAAATATTTGATCCAGTCAATGTAAGTCCTTCGGGAACTTTCATATAAATTTTCATACCAAGATCCCTATAGAGATACGCAGTTACTACATCCATTAGCTGCATACTCAGTTTTTTGGAAACAACAAAACTGATAAGGTAGCGAAAAGTAATCACATCCATAACGGGTGAATAAGTTTCGTCGTAGTCAATCCTAAGGCGTTGTGAGAAGCCTTGTGCAACAACACAAGCTTTGTAACTCACAATTTCGTTCTTCTCATTACACTTTCGAACGAAAACTAACTTGTAGCCAACAGGCTTCACATGTGGAGGAGTATGAGCTACAGGTCCAAACACCTAACATTTCGCAAACGAATCAAGTTCAACTTGGATTGCTTGTTTCTAGTTTGATCAATCGGTTCTACGTCGACATTCATCAACGGAATAGGGTTCAGTGTCATCGCTCAACATGATCTCAGTAGCTACTGCATATGCTAATGCA
The DNA here is from genome assembly GCA_024362995.1 of Heteromeles arbutifolia. Classification (NCBI taxonomy): domain Eukaryota; kingdom Viridiplantae; phylum Streptophyta; class Magnoliopsida; order Rosales; family Rosaceae; genus Heteromeles; species Heteromeles arbutifolia. The sequence goes on from JANCRC010000002.1 coordinate 21,328,422, forward strand.
TCGTCAACGATCATCTCATTTCTACACCACACATCATCTAAGCTAGCATAATATATCAAAATTTCACAATTCTCAGGAGGTGGATTCGTCTCTTCAATGACATTTCCGTAATCTAAAATTTCCTTATAAGTTGGATAGAATGAGTAAGCGACAACACGACAGGCTCTTCAGGTGCCTGTGTCATGGGTTTCCTCTTCCAGGGGTGTGAATCCTTTGGACCAAGTGGTCTGCCACTTTTTTTGTGTAGGGGTAGATGATTGGCTAGTCGCTAATGTACGTGGATCACCAAAGTTGGTGTCCCGGGCCTCCTTCGTACATTTGGTACATCCATCTTTGCAGGCACATTCACAGCTGGAATATATGATCTTGTCACTCGTGCTAGATCGGTGAAAACATCTGCATGCTTTGAGTTATGCTCTGGAGATCTAATATACGTTACACTTTAGTTTCAGACTAAGCATTGTGAGGATCTAAATGAGACAAAGTGGGAGTCGTCCACGATAATTCACGTCGTTCTTCAGGAACGTTGACATTCTTATCTCCCCCGAACGACAGGAATACTGCCTTATAGAAGTGCCAATCCACGAAACGAGTGGTGAATAGATTGCCTATCAAAGGTTCTAAGTAACGAATGGTCAAAGGAGAATCATATCTGACATAGATTCCCATCCTTCGCTGAGGCCTTATTTTTGTACGTAAAGGTGGCAAAATCGACACATAGACCGCACAACCAAAAATGCGCAAATGCAATATGTCAGGTTCGTATCTGGTAACCAACTGAATGATGCTATATGGTTGGGTCGCAACAAGCCTTAGGAGGACCAATATGGCTACGTGCAATGTTGCATGGCCCCAGGCAGCGATCGGGAGCTTGGTATGTATGACCAACGATTGAGCAATCATTTGTAAGCACTTAATGAATCCATTTGCCAGGTCATTCTGGGTGTGAACATGGGGTACATGATGTTCAACTTCAACCTCAACCGACATGCAAAAGTCATCAAAAGTTTTAGATGTGAATTCTCTACCATTATCCAATCGAATAGATTTAATCAAATTATCAGAATGGTGAGCCCTGAGTTTGATAACCTGAGCCACCAGTTTGGAGAATGCAGCGTTCCTTATGGACAACAAGCATACGTGTGACCATTGTGTGGAGGTGTCAACCAAAACCATAAAATATCTAAATGGTTTGCATAGAGGGTGAATAGATCCACAAATGTCCCCCTGAATCCTTTGTAGAAAAATGGAAGGATTCGAACGAATTTTGTCATAAGAATGCTTAATAATAAGTTTTCCCATTGAGCAGGTTTAACATGTGATTCCTTCAATCGAACCTAAACTTCGATTTAGTGGATGCCTGTATGATGATTTAAGGATACGGCGCATCGTTGTTCGTCCAAGGTGTCCCAAATGATCATGCCAAAGTGTAATTTTGTGCGTGGTCCCAAAACTATACAGACCACTTGGGATACACTCAATCTTCTCTAGAATATGCTTTTGGTCATATTCATAGGAAGTTATGCACATAAATTCAACTTCTTTTTCTACATAGGTTTCAGTGTGGTAATTATTATCTCTAATGTCATTGAAACTTAACAACATTCTTCTGGAATGCGGAGAATAAAGTGTCTCATCAATGGTCAAAATTGTACCATTGGACAACATTATACGTATCTTATTGTATCCTTCGATCAGGTTGAATGGGCCTGAAAGGGTTGTTAAAGTTGCATTCTTAGGTATGAAGTTAGTGAAACAAATGCGTTCACGTAAAACGCTATGCGTGGTTGCATTATCTACCAGACAACTAACTTTCCCATTAGTCATACCTAGAATGAAAATTACTTTGAATCGGTCACATGCATAAAAGTTCTAAAAATAAATATCCATTCAAAATAATTTTAAGTATTCAAGGATGGTAATTAATTAAAATTTAATATCCAAAAACAAATCACCAACAAATAATCCAAACATAAAGGAAAATTGTTCAAAATTAACCAAAAACACTAGGGGGTTTGGCCACTAGGTGGAATTCGGCCCCAATGTCTAAATTTGAACTAGAAAAATAGTTTATGTCTAAGATTCTAATCTTCCATATGTGTGGTATCCTCTTGAAATTCAGAAACCTCCATCTTGGTACTCTCTGGTTCGTCTACTTGCACAAAGTTTGATTCAAACTTCTTACGACGAGAATGATATTAAGCTATAACCTTCTGGGGAACTCGGTAAACGCGAGACCAATGGTCCTTGGATTCACAACGATAACACATATCTGTATCCATGGTTTTAGGTGCTTTGCCCTTATCTTGAAGTTTGGGGCCTTCGAGCGAGGTTAGGATGTTTCTGGGATTTGTTTCCTCCCTTAGATTGGCCTTGGCTCTGTTAACCTTGACAGGATGTTTTCTGGCAACCCCTGCCACACCTCTTTTGGCGTTTTGGGCGTTGGTTCGTGCTATAGTGTGCTTCATGCACATCAGTCGCCCCAACATGTTAACCTTGATGATTTTTCATCAACAGCTGATTCTGCTTCTTAACGAGAAGTAAAATAGAGATCAAATCCAAAAACTTAGTGAACCTCTGAGCTCTATATTGTTGCTGTAAGACAATATTAGTAGCAGAGAAGGTCGAATAGGTCCTCTCCAGGATATCCTCTTCGGTCAAAGTCTTGTTACAAAACTTGAGAAGTGATCGAATTCGACAAACTTCATAATTATATTCATTCACAGACTTAAAGTTTTGGAAGCTCAAATACTGCCAGTCATGTCTTGCTTCAGGCAAGAAGATGTCATTTTGCTGATCAAAGTGATCAACCAAAGCTACCCATAGTGCTCGTGGATCCTCCTCAGCAATGTAGTCGGTTTGGAGTGCGTCATGAATATGTCTTCGGATGAAGATTATGGCAGTGGCTTTCTCAGCTTCGCCAATTGGGTTGCCTGTCTCATCTTTAATGGAGGGACGTAAATTCTTTGCAATAAGGTGGAGCTTCACAACTTAGACCCATTTAAGGTAGTTCCTTCCAGAGACCTCCAAAGCGGTAAAGTCGAGTTTGTTCAAATTTGACATGTTCCTATCGCTAAATAAATGGACAAGATATGATTAGTGTGGATGCAAATTTCCGCCATCTTTTCTTAGATGAAAATGCACCTGCAAAATAATCACACCTAAGATTAAGGCCAAATGCCTCACGCGCACACGATGAATGGGGGGCTTTGGCCGAAGAATTTCCGATGCCAAAGTTAGAATTTGAGAGAGAAAGTGTTTAGGAATTTTTGGGAGACAATCAACTTAGCTTTTTGGTGGATAAATGGGACTATATTTAGGGGTGTGGCTGGCCCTATTTGGAGAAATAAGGACCGGCCACTTATGCTGGTGTTTTAAACATTATTGCAAGATATTATGTCAAATAATATCTTGCAATTAATTTGGTAATTAATCACAATTTGAAAAGAATAATTGGGAGTTACCGTATGGGTGAGAATTTGATGAGGAGTAATGAAAAGGTTTTGAATAAATACCATTTTTGTTCATCTTTGACCTCGATTAAGCCGTTATTGTCCGTTGCATGAGCGTGGGAGTCCTGGTGTGCCTTAAGGGTAATTTTGTCTTTTTCACCCAAAAGTCCACGTGTCGCCTCCATTATTTTTGGCTCCACAATTAGTGTAATGGAGAAAAAATCAATCTATTCACATATGAGTAGAACATTCAGGTTCTAATAGACATGTATTGGTTTAAATTCCCATGAAAAAACTTCTGGTTTTCATGGGTGATGTTTTTAAGGAAAACTTCATGTTTTTAAACGAGGAATGTTTTTAGAAACTTCATGTTTCGAAATAATTATGAACTTTAGGTTCATATGTTCCTACAGACAAACGCAAATATATATATACAAAAACATGCAACAAGAAATTATGCAAATAGGACTTCAGGTCTAGAATTATAATTGAATTAATTATTTGGACTTTAGGCCAAATTTAAGGTATAGGTGAAAAAAATTATAAAACCCATTGCGCCTAAAATAATTAGGTAATTAAACTTGGGGCCCAAAATAAGGGGCCAAAGCCCACGGGTGGGCTAAGTAGGTTGATACCGTGCGGCCCATGCCCAAAAATTAGGCTGAGTATAAAGTGGGCCAAGCCATCAGAAAAGGCTGCATGCTTTTCCAAGAGAGCCTGTGAAGGGCACGGATCAGATGCAGTGGGGACACAGGGACACCCAAGCCTAATTGAGCTGGTGTCGCGAGTGGGTCAAAGGGAATCAACAACTAGGCTAGTTTCGCTGGCCAAAAAAAATTAAAAAAAAAATTCGCTGATAGGCCAAGAAGGGTTCAGGCCCAAAGGGTCGTGGGTCAGATTGAACACAAATCACAGTTGCCCAGCACTGCCACTTCTGGCAACTAGTCTGGGTTGTTAGGACTCAGGGCAAGTCATAGGGATCGTTGACGACCACGGTGGTGAACGGAGATGGTTTAATGTCAACGTTTCAACAACCAAACCCTAGAATAATTTGAATCAGATTTTCAAAAAATATTCCAATGAGATTCAAGTGAATCTCGATCCAATTTCCATCGGGGACGACTTCTAGTGGTCGATGACAATGACCAAAGGCTCAGGTTGGTGGCTTCAGGGCAAGCCCGTGGTGGTCGTGTACAAGGACGCCATAAATGGCGTCGGGTTTTTCTTGGTTGCAAAGCCTGGAGCTTCTGGCTCTGTGGCTTGGTGTTTCTCGGCTTAGTGCGGGGAGCCTAGTGACATGGCTTCCAGCCGTCGCCCTCAAGGTTCCCCACAATACCCTAAAAAAAAAATTTAATTCAAGTACAGAATATTAATTTAATTTTAATTGCATGTATATGTAAGATGTAATTCAATGCATGAGCATATATTTGATGCAATTCATGGCAATATCAAATTCACATAATTCAACAACTATGGATATAATGCATACACAATTTATATAGAATCTAAAATTCGAAAAACGTAAAGTTGAGTCATGCATTATGGTGAATGTGCATGCTATCAGGGCTGCGAAAATATCGAGATAAAAACCGTTGTTTTGGAAGAACCTGATTGTGTGATGATATTTGTGAACTGGTTTGATGCAGAAAGCTTCCACGTCAGATTCCTAAGCGCAGCCGTAGGAGCGTGCTGATAACGTGTTGTAACCTATTTTATCTGACAGGGGAAGGAGGCCAATGGCAGAGGGAGATTGGAATGAGAGATGTGTTTGTAGGGTTGTGTAGAAGAATGTGTAGAGGATATGTTATCCCCCCCTACGCAGTGCCTTTATTTATAGTACTAAGGAAGAGAAGAACTCCTTCATCCCCAAGGAATACAACTCCATATAGGAAAGAATAACCAGAATCAAATCTAATCTAGGATTTACACAATCACACTTAAACTAGAAAGTTTATAACACTCCACCTTGAGTGTGTAAATACTCAAGTAGATTCGGCATCATGTAGAGGTTGAGGAAGTCGACTCGTCGGCATTGATTCTGGGAATACGCTATTCTCAATAAGGTAGGAACTTGCATAAGGAAGTAAGTCTCACTAAAAATCCCTATGGGTATGGTAAAAACCCGAGTATGGACAAAACTCATAGTCTAAGGAAAAATGCGTGAGAAATGCAAAGTCAAATAAAACGTCTACAAAATACAAGTTCATATAGGAAATCCTTCATCCCCAAGGAAAACAAGTCCACATAGGAAATAATAACTAGAATATAATCAAATCTAAATTCACACAATCACACTTAAACTAGAAAGTTTATAACATAATTCAATTTAATTTATCGTGCCCATAATAATTATTTGTTTTTATAAATAAATAAAACTTCCCTCTTTATTGGTTGTGATCAAGTGTTATGCGTATGTGTATAGTTAATATATAGTTTAGCATATCGATATCTTTTTACCAACCACAATATTCTGTTACAAGAAGATATAACACATTAACAATACAATTGCGTCATATAAACTGGCATGCATCTTCTTGTTGGCTTGATGGCATCTTCAAGAAAATACGCAAAATAATTGTAGTGGCCCCAAATTACGACCCTGTCAACTGCCACCCACCTACCTCTGTGTGGCAGTACAATGTTGACATTTACGTAAGAATTAACGAGGTTTTTTTCTTTTGGTTCATACGTACACCCATATCATTCGAAGGATATAATCCAAAACAAAATATGTATTACTAATCACCAAGAGGGGTGAGTGTTAGATAACCGGAAATTTTTTGTGGCATGTATTAAGCATATATTACAAGTTAAGCATCAAAAGAAAAGGTATGTACGTGAGAAATTAAGAGAGAAATAAGTGTAATGTGAATATGGTTGACATATTATCCTCTTTAATTGACAATCTTGACTACTTGAGAGTAGATATATTTAAATTATTTAATAAATACAAATAATTTTAAATTTCCCCAATAATTAGATTCTCTAGATATCCACCCCCACCATTCACACCATGAAGTCCACGAGTGTGCTGAATTCACAATGCTAAATTTTTTATTATTTTTGGTTATCTATAAATTGATTAATAATCCATAAAACAAACCAATATATTTTTTGTAATTGATAAATTAATAATAATAATCACTGTTGAGTAGATCTTAGATAGGAATGGTCCAAAATTCATGGGAGTACTTTTAACAAGTAACATATTGTTGACCCTATAAACTGCCAAACCTACGTGGCGCGCAGACCGAGTAACTAATAAGCTAACTACGTCATTCGGTTGTATGCGGGGCATGCCCACTTGTCGGCCAAGTTCGGCCGGGGAGTAAAATATGTTGATGTGGCGTTGGGCGTGCTGCTAACTTCTCGATCTCGCGAATGCGGCCGAGGAAGGAACACGTCTCGGCCTTTGGGTTCTACAACCTGAAGACAAGGCTGCTAGTTTCTTCGAAGTTCACAAATCGTTGGCCCCAGGTTCGGTCTCGGTAATTATATTCGTGAAAGTATAAGTACGCCGAACTGGTACCAGACTGTACGGAAACAAATACTCAAAAGGGATAAATGTCTTGGTTGTAAATGTGGTTTAGCCGTCGGAATGTCGAACTCTAAAATGTACTCGCGAATATCCAATCATAAAATAAAACTCAACTTTCAATGTGCCGAGCCTAGTAACCTGGTAACACCTCACTTCGCCGAAAAGGCTGATGAGATGACCTCTACCAACAAGGACTCGGAAATCCTTGTTGATCGAGACTTGGATAAATAACCAGCCGGTCTCAAAGCAGTGCTGTGTATCCAAACTGAAGGTGCTCCTCGGTCGACTGATTCTACGGCTCCAGTGTTGTCTATCCAAACTGAAGATGTCGCTGGTTGCTTTCACAGTGCTGCCTATCCAAACTGAAGATGTGTTGGCGAGAAGACAGAGGGAGAGGAAAAAATCTCAGGGTTGTTAAGAAGCTTTGCGCAGGGCAACTTGTGTGTTGATTTGAAGAAACCTTGAATGAGTGAACCCCCTTGTGGCCGAACTAGAGATTTACTTGGATTAGAACTCCTCAACCCCATCTGATCAAGTTTCGGCCAATCCTAACCCCTATAGGACTTTGAACTAAGCTCCTTAACGAACCAGATTCATCCCCTAATTCTAAGCATCCTTAGTTTTAAGACTCCTTGTTGCACTAGGGTTCCACTACCTCACCCTTATCTAAACCAATCTTCTTCGTAATAAGACTCAGCCAACCTTGACTGGATAGCCCGTGACAAGATTCTAGATGAATGTTACTTGACCGAGAAAGACTCTAAGCTCGGCCCAAAATATTATTTTGGGCCCAAACACATATGTTTGTTTTCTGTTTAGATTTTTCATCTACTACATTGATATTGGAGAGAGGTTAAAAATGCTGAAGGCTCACTGCCTAAAACCCTTATTTCAAAGGTATGATTGATCGAAGTGGGAATTGACCAAACCCCAAGGAGCCTGGCCCTCAACCTCTATGACCTGGTGATTAGTGGAAAACTCTTGGCATCTTCGACGCTATCAAACTTTCGACCCTTGAGATCAACATGGACTGAGAACTCATGATGGTCGCCCTGAGCTTCTAGTGTTCAGCCACCAATACTATGGTTCTTCTTCTTGGCCCCATTGGTCCAACCGTGCTAGATATCACATCCATACTCAACACTTCTCCTTCTGGTCTCCCAATTTATACCACTCTTTCTCGGTATCAATTCGACATGGATCTAAACATAGTCTTCCACGAGCGTGTCGTCAAAGTTTTAACAAAGAAAGATCAGAAGGTATCAAAAGAAGATGTGAACAAACTGCACAAAAATTTCTTCAACTACGGCACCTTAATCAGCTATTTTGCTAGCTTAAGGGAGGAAAATCTCAAGAAATGGGAGCACGATGCCTTCTTGTTTTACTGGTACAATAAATTCATCTTTTGTACCAAGTTGAACAAGTGTTTGGCCGAAAATATGCCAGTGGCTGAAGCTCTGGCAGTGGCCATGTCCTGGCCCTCAGCTTGACCATCATCGCCAACCTCACTTGATGCTTGGCCAAGGCCTCTGTTAGGAAAATCGATCCACACCAGAACAGCCCACTTTGGGTCTTTCAACTCTGGCTACAGGTATACTTTTCTATGCTGAGGCCGGAAATCCCAAGCTTCAACTTTTCTTAAGCGATGGGTCTTCAACTGGTCTCGCGCCTCATTCCTACTCACTCGGCTGAAGACATCTTCAAGTATTTCTTCAGCCTTAAAGATCTGTCAGACAACAAATTTCTGGTTTGCCGCCACTAGAAATATCTGTCTTTCATCAAACTTTCTACATCGGCATGGGAGGAAGTAGAGGAAGCCGACATTCGACAATCCTAGGGGTCGTTTACACCAGCTCGCGACCTTCCTTTTGGTTGCGATGCTCACGAGCTAGCTGGAAAATCTATCATCCCCGCTTCATGACTCGTCGACTGGGCTTTCTTCAAGGCTATCTTGTGCCACTCCTCACCTCTCGCTCACTCTTGAGCCGAAAACGCCTATTCGACTCCTCGGAGAATGAATACAAGGAAGTCGAGCAGGAATTTCAAGAGCAATGTACCAAATTCGGCCTTCGGCTGATTACTCTAGAAACCTATAGTACCAGCAACTTCGCCGATTGGTGGGATGCGTATATCACTTCAAAGAAACTTTTTAGCGATCGGCCAAAGAAGACTCTTGCTTCAAAATCGAAAGAAACGGCTCAAGGTATATATCTTTTATTTTTCTGTTCATCTATTCAAACTTCATTCTAACTCAGGCTTAGCTTTTCCAGGTGTTTGTGCAATAAAACAGGCCGATGTGGTTGAAATGGTCGTAGCCAAGAAGAAACTCGCTCCTCCTCCAAAAAAGGCTGCACCTATCGTAGCTCCCTTAGCTGAAAAGACAACCACTTCAACTCCAGTAGCGGCCACTACTGTGCCGATCGCACCAAACAAACGGCCTCGCCTGGAGGCCGAGATGACTGGTAACGTTGCCCAGCCCTAAAAATGTATCAAGAAAAAGGCAAAGAATGGAGAGCAGGAGATTCAAGTTATTTCAAGTTAGAACACATAAGAAACAACTCATAGTATCCCTCTCCATTTTCATGTTATCCATGTCTCGACAAAGGTACCGCAAAACCTTTCAACCCGAACCATGGGCCAGACGACTGAAGTTTGATCCACCATGCAAGTCGTTGTTGAAGTTGAACCAATCATCACCCCAATGGTCGAGGAACTTGCAACTCCAGAGTAGGTCGTTGCCCATACTGATGTCGGCCTAGCAGCTGCTACTCTGGAGAAGGCGGCAACCATGACCTAAAGAAACCTTTCCCCAAATCTAAAGAAGAATCCAGTGATCATCCTAGTGGAAGAGGTATGACAATTTCCTAAAGAAGAATCCAGTGATCATCCTGGTGGAAGAGGTATGACAATTTCCTTTAATAATGTTCTCCTCTCATTTTAACTAGATCTCCCGACTAACAAACGATCCTCTTTCATAATCAGGAGAACGAGAGCGAAGTACCCTCGCCGATGAGGCGCCCTCGACAAGTTGAACCACCAACTACAAGTCTCTTGCCTCTAGATAAAGTCAAAGGTGTCGCATCCCCTCTGGGTGATTTCCAACTGACGGTTAAGGCGGTTGGCCAGGTCGACCCCAATGCGATCGAAGTAGGTCCAGGACATGAAACAGCGCTTCCTGTTGAGCTAGAAGCGACAGCAGAGACGCCGGTTCATCCCCAAGACAAGAACCTTGGCACCCCTCCTCAGGATGTCTCTTCGTCCTTTGTAAGACTCATCATCATTTTCTTTTATTAATTTCCTACCTTAAAACTCTAAACTAAGAAAAGCATTAAATGTCAAGTGCCCAATCGCTCATTTCACTAAAAATTCTATGCACCGAAGGGCATTATTTATATTTCCTGGCCAACCCAGTGGCCATCAAACGTAGATAACCTTCATCGGTTGCACGAATTGAAAAGCTGCCTTAAACACTTAGCTCGGCTATTAAGCTCTCTGGGTTCGACCAACAAACCAACAGACATGGCCGAAGTCTCTTCTTGGCAGGCCTAAAACATCTTCTTATTATGTCATCCTTTTGAATTATCTTTTCTCTAACAACTCTTTTCTGTGCAGCCTTCATGGAAAATCGAGTTTGACGCCTTTCTCTCCAGCACTTCGGGGATAGTTGGACCTTCTGCAACCCCGGCCAAGTCTAGTGTCTTTGCCAAGCTGCAGGAACTTCTATCTCTCTCGGCCTCACAAATCCTCCAATGCAAAAGCCTCGACTCTGTAGGAGAGTGCTTGAACAACCTTGCAGCCGACGGCCTGTTGAACAACGAAAGTGTTGTTCATCTGTCAATTATCTTGGAAAGAACTCGACAATATTTTACTATTTTTTAGAAGGCTTTTCAGACAGAGGATGACCTCAAGGCTGTGATGGTCGCTCACAAAGCTATTCAACTAGGGCTCGAGGCAATAAAGGCAAACAATGAGAAACTGGCCGACCTTTATCGTCAAATCGCCGTACTTCATCGTCAGAGGTCGGTTGTTGCTTCTGAGCTCGAAAATGATTTTGAGTCGAACAAACCTCAATTGGCAGAGTACGCGGCTGGCGCGAAGTGAATATAGTAACTAAAGGCTGACAAAAGAACACGACAGGCAGAGGTTACGATGGGCGAAGTAAAGTGGCTAGAACTGAAAGTCGTTCTTGAAGCCTTTCTTCTTTCGACTCCCTAGGATTTTTTTTTTTTTTTTTTTTTTTTGTGGTGCCAACTTATGGGCCGATCGATTTCTTTTTATAATTTTGTGTGTATGCCCTTTGAAAATTAATTAAACAAATCCTTTATTCTTGCACCTCCCAAGTGACCGGATAATATTTCTTTAAGAATTTCCCATTGATCGGCAATTTATGAATTAAACCAGTTCGATCCTTGGGATGGTATGCCCCATTGCCAAGAACTTTGTAGACAATGAATGGTCATTCCCAATTCGGCAACCATTTCCCAAATTTGGAATCCTTAATCCCTACTGGTAACACGATTTGCTACACTAACTCACCTTCTCCAAATGTCTTTTGCCTAACTCATCGATTATAAGCTCGTTCATTAATCTTTTTCTGCGCCACTAGTAAGTTATAGGCATCAAGTTGAGCTTCCTCCAAATCTTCCAACTCTTGCCTCATGGACTGACTATACTCGGCACTGAACAAACTACTTTGTTCAATAACTCGTAACGAGTTTATGCTTAGTTTGACCGGTAGCATCGCGTCGTGTCCACAAGTTAATGCATATGGGGTCGTCCCTGTTGCTAATCAGAGTGAAGTTTGATATGCCCATAATGCCTCATTTAACTTCAAATGCCACATACCAAGCTTTTCTTTTATCATTTTCTCAAGGATACCAATTAAAACTTTATTACTTGCTTCGGCCTTTCCCTTTGCCAGTGGGTAATACGGCGTGGACTGCTCGAGCTGATTTTTCAAACTTCTTATGTATTCTTTAAACCTGTTAGCCATAAAAATCGTGCCCTTGTCCATTATAATTGTTTCTAGTACTCCAAATCTTGTCATGATGTTGTCTTCTACAAAATTACAAACTTCTTTAGATGTTAACTTGGCGAATGATTTTGCTTCGACACATTTCGTGAAGTAGTTAGTCGCTACAAGTATCCATGCATGCTTTACTAATCCGGAAGAAAGCGTAATTTTGCCGCTTACATCCATGGCCCATCCTTTGAATGACCATAGCTTGGTGACCGAGTGAAGTGATTCGACCGAGACCCTCTGTATGCGCCCATGGATTTGACATTGTACACAACCTCACACGTATTCAATGCAATCTTTTAACATACTCGGCCAAAAATAACCGTGTTGGTGGAGCAACCAACGTGTTTTGTGTCCGGATTGATGAGCTCCGCATATTCCTTCGTGTATCTCTGTAATAGCTTAGGCCGAGGCATAATAACAACAGACCGTCTTCACCTTTTTGGTATAGTTCATTCTGGTACATTATGTAATTTGTGGCATGTACCCTTGTCTTGCAGTCATGTTTGCCACTAGGATTATCAAGATACTGCATAATTAATCTTCTCCCGTCGTCTGGTAATGTCTCGACCGCGCAGATATCTGTAGGATCCTCTCGTTCCAATAGGGAAGGTAGAGACATAACTCGTGTATGGATTACATGGTCATGTTAGAGAACTTGCTTATTAACCAAAGCCGGGTGTAGACGTCACACCACTAGTATGATCCGGCCCAGTTCGCCCCCAAAAGTTGTGCTCTGGAGGCTATTTGAACAAACTTGTCTGCGTCAATATTTCAAACTCGTGAGATGTGCTTAAATGTAATGCCTGCAAATGATTCGGCTAAATAACTGGCAACCATATGATAGGGCACCAAAGTACAACTAATGCAACAAAAAGTCTCCTTAAGTTGGTTAATCATAAGTTCTGAATTGTCGAGGACTAGCACACGGGCTGCCTTCAGGTCATGAAAGACATTAAGGCCGATGAGGGGACTGGATCATGATTCCAACGCCAGCCAAGGCCGAGGTACTTGAGCCGTCAAAATACATCATCCAATAATTATCACGTATTTCCACCATGCCAATTTCGACGTCATTGCCCCCAAAACCGTATGAAGAATGATGTTAAGCTAAGAAATCGGTCAGCGCCTGTCCTTTGACAGCTTTTTGGGGCACGTATTACAAACTAAATTCGGACAACGCCATTGTCCATTTCTCAGGCCTTTTACTATCGACCAAGTGAGCATATAGCGAATAATATCTGTTTGGGCGATGACCTGCGTAACAGAAGGGAGCATGTAATGCCTGAGTTTAGACACAACGAAGAACAAAGCGAAACAAAGTTTCTTGACGGCTGAATAATTTATCTCGACTGAGTTAAGATTCTGTCTATGATAAAAAAAAGGCCCGCTTTTGCCCAGTGTCATTGTCTTGCGCAAGCAGACAACTAATGGATTCCTCAGTAGCTGAGATATACAAGTTAAGAGGTTTACCGCGCCGAGGTGGGACAAGGACAGGTGGAGTAGTAAGGGAGACCTTGATTTATGTGAAAGCATCCTGATGTTCTTTACGCCACTCGAATTTGTCAGAATCCTTAAGTTTCAAGAGCGTGGAAAAAACATTCATTTTCCCCACCGAGCTAGAAATGAAATGATGGAGGAAATTGATTTTGCCAAGTGAGGATTGTAATTGCTTCTTGGTTGTCGACAGTGGAGCGTCAATGATCGCTCAAGCTTTATTCTTATCTGCCTCGATGCCACGATGATGTACAAAGAAACCCAAGAAGTTGCATGCCGATACACCAAATGCGCATTTGGCAGGGTTCATTTTAAGATTATGTTAGCGCATACGAAGGAAAGTTTGTCGAAGATCATCTAAATGTGTTCGGCGATGCTTCGATTTGACCATAACATCATCGATATATACCTTAATGACTGTACCAATCAGGTTATGAAAAATAGTATTCATAGCACATTGGTATGTGGCACCGGCGTTCTTAAGTCCGAAAGACATGACGACCCATTCGTAGGTACCAAGTACCCCGAGGCAACGAAAAGCAGTTTTGTGGACATCGACCTTAGCAATGAAAATCTGGTTCTAACCAGCATGGCCTTCCATAAAAGATAACATCTCGTGGTTTACTGCAGCGTCGATTAACAAGTCTGAAATTGGCATTGGATATTTGTCTTTATGGGTTGCCAAGTTCAAATTACAAAAATCAATGCAAATATGTATAAGACCACTTTTCTTTAAAACTGGGACAATATTCGCCAACCATTCAATGTATCGAGTTGTCCGAATAAAACCAGTGTTTAAAAGTTGAACGAGTTCATCTTTTATGCCGAGCTGAACTTCAATCGAGAATCGTTGGGGGGTTGGCAGAAAGGTTTACAACCAACCTTGATTCGTAATTCGTGCTCGACGAGTGTTTGATCCAGTCCAGGCATCTCATGGAAACTCCAAGCAAAACAGTCTTTAAATTCTTCAAGTACTTTACAAACCTCGGCTTTCATAGGTTTACAAAGCTCGGCTTTAAAGGTTGAAGGTCATCGGCCGTTCCAATGTTTATTTCATCTAATGGATTTTTGACTTGGGGCCGACTGTCTTCGAGCTCGGCTGGGGCAGCTTGGACTTTATTAAGTGACAGGACTAGACTATTGTCTCCTTCGGCGAGGAACTCTACTAAGTTCACGCCAGAATTCAGTTGCTTGGAAATAGTATACCAATGGGCCAGCAGGTGTTCCATGATAGATGAAACTGCGGCCTGTTTGGCATCAGGCATCAGGATCGTCAATTAAGTTAGCCAACCCGAGTCTCGCTGAATCCTGCTGAACAGTCTCAGCACCAACCTCGATGGCTTCATGAACTGAGATCTGAGTCGGCCATCCTTCTTCGTTAAAACCATGCAAGGTGATGTAGCCGACATGATCATCGTAATAGCGAGCTTGAATTATATTAGCTTCGAACGCCTGATTGTCACCTAGATGAACTACAGTCGATTCACCGTCCCAAAAGATGAGGACTTGATATAATGACGAGGGGATACAGCCGGTTTGGTGGATCCAGTCACGACCAAGCAATGCATTATAATCGGTCTTTCAATCTTCTACAAAAAATACGGTCATGTGATAGTACATCTAAAGGAAACACTCTCATAGTCTGAGATTTGTCGTCGACAAAGCTGCTCATGGTTACCCATGATGGAATGAGTTCATCTTTGGAGCGACGTAATACTTTCATGATAAAAACGGGCATGATGTTGACCGTTGCTCCACAGTCGACAAAAATTTTGGAAATCGGGTATCCTTCAATATGGGCTGTGACATACAATAGCTTCAAGTGATGAAGGTTAACGAATGAAGAACGGGGAAACAGTTCGGCGAGAGCTGCTTTAAGTTTATCATCTTTGCTTATTTGTTCAAGCTCTTCGGTGGCCACAAAATCGACTTGCGCAGCCTCCTCAGTAATCACGTCACCGTCCAGGAAATTTGGTTTGGATGTGGTTGGTAGGAATTCTGCGGGTAAGACATGGACCTTGCTAATTTCTATGTTGTCGAGGATCAAAGGGCCCATTAGGTTGTGATCTTCGTCCTTTGGATTTTCGGGCAAGATGTCTTGCCTATGAGCATTACTCGCTTAGCCATCTTTTGCTGCAATGAAAACACGTTCATGCGGCATATCTGTCAGAGCTGTTTCATTTTGAATTTCGACCACTAGCTCGCTCGACGTTGAGACTTGGTCTTGTGCTTGTAAAGCCTTACGAGTCCGCTCCTGATATGCGATGCGAGCATCTCTTGTGTCCAGGTAAGCATCTAAACGCGCCATGCACTCTTTTTCATCGATCGTAAGGCCAAATTGGGAAACGGCTGAGAAAACTTTAAAATGGTACCACAGATATTGGAGGTCTTCGTGAGAAAAATGAAGATCGGTAGCATCAATATCAGTATATGGTTCTACCTTAAAGACAAGAACTCGGGCCTCGCGTATATGTTGAACCTAGCCTTCATTCCCAGATCCAACCACTTTTGGATGATCTGTTCAGCATCGGGGCAGGTTAACTCCAAATCAAGAGACTCTTGGCATGCTTTTAGCAGGCCGTACAAGTCATTAGCCGAATGCTTCTTGTGAAACTCCTACAAGTATTCCAAAGCCTCACCGAGAAACGGCAGGTGGCGATTATGCCTGGCTATAATTAATGGCTCTTGTGAGGGTAGTGAAGGAAGTTTGCTTTCGGCTTCCTTCCGGAAGTGCTCGAGGTTAGCTTTCATCTTCCCAAGCTGAAAAATGAGTTTGATTCGCTTCTCGGATTCTTCAATTGTGGTTTCAAAATCACGATCGATTACCTTTTTTCCTTGAAGCATCTCGGTCATGATTACCTGAGGATGTTGATCATCTTCGTTACCCACCGTTTCATTCGGCTACCATTTGGTAGCTGGGGTAGCCTGGGCTGCTTGTCAGTGAGCCATACAGTTTATTCTTTGGCGACGACATTTCTGGGATTTGGATAACGCAATATATACACTGGTAAGGAAGTTGTAGCTATACCAACACTGGTCGTGTGACTCAGGTGGTTTGAAGGTTCGCCGGTTCGCAGGTGAACTTGAGCTGCTAGAGTTACACGCATAATAATCTTGATTGTAAAATGATGCGTCAAAATCAGGTCGTTGTCAGGCTGAAGACGGCTTGTTATTCAGTGTTTGAGGGCCAAGCTTATCGAAAACTTTCTAGCGTTGGCCTGCACCGAGCACTTTTTGAGATGTCGCCGCAGTTGTAAGCACCAGTTGCAGTGCTTCAGCCCAAAGTGGTTGTTCCTTCGGCTCAGTTATGATGATGTTTGATTTGTACCAACTACATAAAACCATCACCCCATCAGTTTTAATTATGCTGGAGTCTGACACTGACTCGGCATAAGCTAGGTTTGAAAAGTATTTGTGTGGCTCATTCGAAGATTGATCAATTTTTAATCGTGACCGAGAATTCTGCTTAGGGACGTACTGCGTCGAAATAAACTCGGCTTTTCCTTTTTTCTTATCCTTGGGTAGATGAGCATCTAACATGCTTACCGTTGCCAGAGGAAAATGATCGGCGTCAATGATCATTGGAGGTTTCTTGGGAAATTTGAGTTTGCCATAGTCGATCCAGCTTTGGATGGCGTCGCGAAATACGACACACTTATTTGTCGTATGCTTGTTTGAGTTGTGGTATTTGCAATACATCTTTCCCGTCAAATTTTTGACCTTGGGAATATTATGCCATGGCCGGAGCTTGACGTTTTTTGCAAGTAACAACTAGTCGAAGATGGCTTCGGTCATGGTGATGTCGAAAGTGTAAACCTTTGACGTTTTGACGGCAGCTTCCAAATAGACCAAGCGGGTTTTGACGTCTTTGGAATTAGCGTGAGCCAATGCTTTGCATACGTATGGTTTGTCAATTACTATCTCGGCCACATCTATACTGGCATATTAGGACTCTTTGCCTTCAGCCGATGCATAACTTACTGTTGGGTTTTGTAGATCGTCTCTCAGGTGGAGGATTTCGAGATTTTATCTTCTCAGAGAAAATAATCATATTGCTCGACATGTTTAGCCAATTCGTACATATCTCGGAAGTTTTCCCCTAAGAATTTCTTATTGTACTCTACATCCAAGCTATTCAAGGCTAACCTAACAAACTCGACTTCAGGGAAGGGTACTCGGCACCAGTTTTTAGCCGATTTAAACCTCGTAAGATATTCCATCGGTGACTTGTCGGATGATTGAGCCATCTTGACCAAAGAAGAAACTGACATTTCCATCCCTGGTCGATATAATTGTTCATGAAATTTCTCGACTAATTCCTCCCAGCTTTGGATAGAGTTGGGTGGGAGGTTGATGTACCATGGGAACACTGAGCCGGTTAATGAGAAATTGAACAGTCATAGTTTATGAAAATCACTGTTAACATCTCCACATTAAGCAGTGAATCGAGCCACGTGTTCTAACGAAGACAAGGATGATTCTCTAGCGAAAAAGGCTAAAGTCTGGAATCTTGAATCCCTTAGGATATTCGAACCTTTCTACAAAGGTTGGATATGGGTGAATGAATTTTGGGAACTTCAGCCACTTTTTTAAGGCCAAATCAATCATTCTCTAGACTCCGACCATGTTAATAGGCGTCGCTTCTACTCTTCGGTCAATTCTGATCGATTTACTGTTTAGTTCGCCATTTTTTTTAAGTCAATCATTTTGAGCCGAGCAAATCATGGCTCAGCCTATATCGTTGACGAGGGATTATTCTTTAGAAGATGAGGCTGGCTGGGTCGATCAGCGGGTCTAATTTCATGGACTTTATTAAGCAGAGCTTCGAGCAATTTGTTGTACACAATGCTATTATCATGCATCTTGTTAAGTATGTTTTTTACCTCTCAATTGAACATTTGCTCAAACTTCCAAGATTGTTCTTCAAATCGTCATCGTCACAATGCTCCACTAGTTCTTCGACAAAAACACCTTTTGTCATTTTGGTGGGGATTTCTGCATCACGAGTCTGACCGCAGAGATTAATTTCCTTTTCTCGGCTTGTTGTACTTGTGGCTTCAGGTGTTACAGCAGCAGGAGGATTATGTGCCTGTGACAAGCCATCTTGTCCTAGGCTTTGGACTGTAGGTGGAAGATTAGTCGTTGACTAACCCATGACTATTTTCTTTTTTACTAATTGTGTTTCAATAGTCATGAACTTTGCAGCTTTACCACTGGGTCCCACTGGACGTGCCAAAATGTTGACCCTAAAAACTACCAAGCCTACGTGGCGCGCAGGCCGAGTAACTAATAAGCTAACTACGTCCTTCGATTGTGTGCGGGGCATGCTAACTCGTCGGCCGAGTTCGGCATGAGAGTAAAATATGTTGATGTGGTTGGGCACGCTGCTAACTTCTTGATCACGCGACTAGGGCCGAGAAAGGAACAAATCTCGACCTTTGGGTTCTAGAGCCTGAAGACAAGGCTGCTAGTTTCTTCGAAGTTCACAAATCATCGGTGTCGAGTTTGGTCTTGGTAATTATGTTCGTGAGAGTATATGTACGCCGAACTGGTACCATACTGTACGGACACAAATACTCGAAAGAGATAAATATCTTGATTGTAAATGTGGTTTGATCGTCAAAATGCCGAACTCTAAAATGTACTTGCAAATATCCAATCATAAAATAAAACTCAGCTTTCAATGTGCTGAGCCTAGTAACCTGGTAGCACCTCACTTCGCCGAGAATGCTAATGAGATGACCTCTACCAACAAGGACTCGGAAATCCTTATTGACCAAGACTTGGATAAATAATCAACCGGTCTCAAAGCAGTGATATGTATCCAAACTAAATGTGCTCATCGATCAGCTGATTCTATGGCTCCAGTGTTGTCTATCCAAACTGAAGATGTCGCCGGTTGCCTTCACAGTGCTGTCTATCCAAACTGAAGATGTGCTGGCGAGAAGAAAGAGGGAGAGGAAAAAAGCTCAGGGTTGTCGAGAAGCTTTGCGCCGGGCAATTTGTGTGTTGATTTGAAGAGACCTTGAATGATGCATTCTACTCTCTATTTATAGCAGCAAACCCCCTTTTGGCCGAACTAGAGATTTACTTGGATTAGAACCTTTTAACCCAATTTGATCAGGTTTCGGCCAATCCTAACCCCTATAGGACTTTGAACCAAGCTCCTTAACAAACCATATTCATCTCCTAATTCTAAGCATCCCTAGTTTTAAGACTCCTTGTTGCACTAGGGTTCGACTACCTCACCCTTATCTAAACCAATCATCTTCGTAATAAGACTCGGCCAACCTTGAATGGACAACCCATGACAAGATTCTAGATGAATGTTACTGGACCAAAAACAACTTCAAGCTCCGCCCAAAATATTATTTTGTGCCCAAACACATATGTTTGTATTCTGTTTCGATTTTTCATCTACTACATTGATATTGGAGAAAGGTTAGAATGCTTTTTCATGAACTAGTGGTGAAGGAGTGGTCGTTTTGGGGAAACGAGCTGCTCGACCACACAGGGCCATAAAATTTACGACCCCTAAAAAAATTTTGCTATCTAATATACAGAATCGTTATATTTGAATGTGATTCTAAAAATAAATAAATAAAATAAAAAAATCGAGTGGTACTCACAATTGCCCTTTTTGCCAATTTTCCCACTTTTTTTTTTAGCAAATGGTATTATTTACACTAAGAAGATGGTGTGGGCTTAGCCTCACAATGAGGCTTGCAATAATGTTGTTCAAATTCACATTTGACAAAAATCGAACATAAGACCTCTTACTTACAAATAAAAAAGAATATCTCTAGACTGTAGTCAGAGGCGGAGCCACAGTGGGGTCAATGGGGTCGCACGTCCCCTTGGAAGCCATGGAAATAACCTTAGAGGTCCCTTGGAGCTGCTGGTGCGACCCTTTGGAGCTGCACACCACGTGGTCGACGAAATGTCTGAAAGAAGAAGAACGTTTGTAGGCAATGGCGAAGCCACGTGACTCGTGAGGGCCACTACCCTCGCCGGGAAACACCACTGGACCCAGCTTCGCCACTCCCCTCGCGCGCGCCTCGCCAGAAAACATGGTTCAGCAGCTTCAGTCCTCTGTTTTTTCTGGGCAATCTGCAATCTGCAGATTGCTGTTTTTTTTTTTTTTTTTTTTTTTTTTTAACCAGGCCAAAACGACGTCATTTTGGGCCTGGTAAAAAAAAAATTATAAACCAAACGGCGTCGTTTCGCCGTTTTGAAAAAAAAAATATAAGTTGCGGGGAGGGACGGTGAGTCCCCCATTCAACCTTCTCTCTCAGCCCTGCCCAATTACAGAAGACAGAGAGCTCCCCTCCCCCAAATCCCAGAAACAGTAGCAACGGACGGAGGTTTCTTCTCACTCTCTCACTGTCTCACAATCTCACTCCAGTCCTCCAGCCACTGAGCCGAGCCTCAGCCAACCTTCAAACTTCAAACTTCAAAGGTAAATTTAAAATCCCTACATAACCCTAAATAATTATTTAATACAAATTTTATTTAATTGTTATAGAAATATAATCATATTCATATGGAAATGCACTAAGTTGATTATTGGTTGTTGATTATTGATATGAAATTAATTTTTAGGGTGAAATTAAAATTTGAATTCTTACATAATTTTTATCATATTCATATGGTAATGCACTAAGTTGGTTATTGGTTGTTGATTATCATATTCAATTAATTAATTGAATTATTACATAATGTATACAATTATTCATATGATTAGTTGAATTGAATTTTTATTTATTGAATAATTTGTATGCTAATTGGTATTGATTAATTGAATCATTGGCTTGGTTGGATTAGTTATTATGCATATTAGTATAGTTTACTTAATGGAACGATACTATAAAAAAAAATTTCTTTCCATTTTACAATTTAATTTAATTGAAATCCAATTCATATTTATTTTGATTATGTTGATGGTTTGTTTATATTGTGAGTATTTATTTTGAATATTTTGTATATGTAGAATTATTATGGAACGGTTTTTTAAGAGAAAATCATCATCGGGTTCGGGTAATTCGAATAATGTTGATAGTTCAAATACTGTTGGTAGTTCAAGAACTCCAAGTTCAAGACAAAGTCAGTTAGATGGTGTTTTGGGTAATCTTCAAGCGGATCCTGGATTAAGAACTCAAATGATAGATTATGATGCTAATATGAGAGATGAAGTCCGAAGATCATATCTACAAAAAGGACCTTGTCAACCTAGAGGTCATAATTTCCCAATAACTAATATGTCGGGAATTAATCGACGCTTCATTCCCTAATGGTTTGATTAGTATATCTAAAGATGCGGCATTTTGTCTCTATTGCTATCTCTTTAAATCCAATTTTGAACAAGTGGGTAGTGAAGCTTTCACTAGAGATGGATTTAAGACTTGGAAGAAAAGGAGAGAAAGATTTAAGATGCATGTTGGACCGGTTAGGAGTGTTCATAATAAGGCTAGAGAAGCTGCTACAAATTTGATGAATCAAGCTACATATATTGAAACGGTAGTGAGCAAACACTCCGACTAAGCTCGTAAGGCTTATCGCACATGCTTGAATACATCAATCAAGTGCACTAAGTTTTTATTGCGACAAGGTCTTACTTTTCGTGGCCATGATGAAAGTGCCACTTCAAGCAATAGGGGAAATTACTTGGAGCTATTGCAATTCCTTGCAAATAATGATGATAAATTTAGAGAAGTTGTGCTGGAAAATGCTCCGGGGAATCTCAAATTACTAGCTCCTTGCATTCAAAAAGAAATTGTGAATTCATGTGCCCTTGAAACACTTGATGCTATCATGGATGGTCTAAAAGATAGATTCTTTTCAATATTGGTGGATGAAGCACGTGATGTGTCGGTGAAAGAGCAAATGGCTATGGTGTTGCGTTATGTGGATGACAACGGGCATGTAATTGAAAGATTTGTGGGTATCCAACATGTTACCGACACTACTTCAAGTTCACTAAAGGATGCTATTGACACATTCTTTTCTCGCAACGGTTTGAGCATTTCCAAGCTACGAGGACAAGGTTATGATGGTGCTAGCAATATGAGAGGTGAGTTGAAAGGTCTTAAAACAAAGATATTGAGAGAACAACCTTGTGCATATTATGTTCATTGCTTTGCTCATCAACTTCAACTAGCTCTTATTGCCGTAGCAAAGAAAAATATAGACATTGCCTCTTTTTTTTGCAACGGCTAATAGCATGGTTAATCATGTTGGAGCATCTTGTAAGCGGCATGATTTACTTAGACAACAACTTCAAGATGAGCTTGTGATAGCTTTTGAAAATGATTGTCTTATAACGGGGCGAGGCTTAAATCAAGAAACAAGTCTCAAACGTGTCGGTGACACACGATGGAACTCACACTATGGTACCTTGATTAGCATCATTTCCATGTTTTCATCCGTGGTTCATGTGCTTCAAATGGTTATTGATGATAATCCCAATGAAAGTGCGGGTGAAGCAAATAAGTTAATGAGAGAAATACGTACTTTTGAGTTTGTGTTTCACCTTTTCTTGATGAAAGTCATATTGGGACTCACAAATGATTTGTCACAAGCATTGCAAAGGAAAGATCAAGAAATTGTGAATGCAATGGCTTTAGTGAAATCATGCAAGGAAAAGCTACATTAGATGAGAAATAATGGGTTCGATGCATTGGTTGATGAAGTATCTTCTTTTTGTGAAAAACATCATATTGATGTTCCTAACATGGAAGAGGCATTTATACTTCCAGGGAGGTCAAGGCGTAATGCTCCAATAAAGACAAATCGTCATTATTATCGTGTGGAGCTCTTTATTCATGTCATTGATGAGCAAATTACGGAGTTAGAGGATCGCTTTAATGAGGTAAATACCGAGTTGCTTATTTGTTTGGCATGTTTGAGTCCGAAAGATTCATTTGTAGCTTTTGATAAACCAAAGTTACTTCGTCTTGCTCAATTTTATCCTCAAGACTTTTCGGATGAGGATCGTTTGGCACTTGAAGATCAACTTGAGATTTATATTCATTATGTGCGTTCCAGTAGTGATTTCTCTCAATTGGAAGGGATTGGTGATCTTGCAAAAAAAAATGGTGGAGACAAGGATGCATCAAGTATTCAATTATGTATATTTGCTCATTACATTGTCTTTAGTTTTACCAGTTGCAACTGCTTCAGTGGAGAAAGCATTTTCTATCATGAATATTATTAAGGGTTCACTTAGGAACAAAATGGGAGATCAATGGTTGAGTGATAGCTTGCTTGTTTATATTGGGAGAGATATTTTTGCTTGTATTGAAAATGAAGCTATAATGCTTCGTTTTCAAAATATGAAACCTCGTCGTGGACAATTATATCTTGTAATATTGTTTCCGTTATGAATTATGAATGAAAGTACTATGATTTCATTTCCAATATGTTTTTCCATCCTAAATTTTTATTTGGACTTTTACACTAAGACCCCTTGTGGTAAGATTCCTGGCTCCGCCACTGACTGTAGTACTAAGTGACAATTTTCCCACTTTTCTACTGAAAACAAAAAAAAAAGAAAATTCTCACTTTTGCAATTTAATAATACTTTTGTTTTGGTTAAAAAAAATATACTTTTGTAGTTTTGTGGGCCCTGCAACAATTACAATCATATTTGCAATTAACCATGTTGTAAAAAACAGTTAAATTAGCTTGCTTTGACATCGATTGAAATGTAGCTTTTAGCCAAAGTTGATTATAAAGGTTTAACTAATGATTGTGCAGTAAAAAATGCACGAAAAATCATCTTTAAGTGAAACTTCAATGTTGGACTTTTTGACGCTTTTGTTCATTTGGTTTCTTAAGATTGAACTGATTAGGTATACTAAATCTGTAAACAAAACTTTGAAAACTAAAGAACATGAAAGTTGACGATTGATTTATTACTTAAGCGTTGATAAATGTGCTCATTCCTATTGATGACACATCATTAAGTTTGCAAATTTTGTGTCCAAATTTAGTCTTCCTAACATTACCCTTAGTAATATGGTTATTTTTGTAGCTTTCTTTGCATTTAATGGTATTTAAAAGTGATAATTTGTGTGTGTTTTAATGTTTGTTTTAGTTATTGCCTTTTAGCATCAATACACTGTTCAATTTTTCAAGACCGTGTTTAAAC
The DNA here is from genome assembly GCA_024362995.1 of Heteromeles arbutifolia. Taxonomy (NCBI): domain Eukaryota; kingdom Viridiplantae; phylum Streptophyta; class Magnoliopsida; order Rosales; family Rosaceae; genus Heteromeles; species Heteromeles arbutifolia. The sequence continues at coordinate 21,353,078 of JANCRC010000002.1, forward strand.
GAGCCATCTTTTAAATTTCATACAAGGCCCCTGAAATTTCAGAAACAGCACTAACCAAAAGTACTAGTGTGTTAACAAGGGCTTTCTTAGATCTATCACTTTCTTTTGTTTTGCTTTTCCTTCTAAAATTATGGGGTTAATTAACACGCAACGATTTGAAAAGAACAAATTCTACCTTTTGAGTTGGTATCATAATCACACTCATAGTGGGCTCGTATAGGTACCACTAAAATAAATCAAACCCACAAGAAAAGGAGATATATGTATTGCTGGTGAAAGGAAACATAAATGTGATTAAGTATTCTCTAACTAAATATATGTGGATAGCTGATGTGACAAATTAACATTTTGTAAAACCGATATCAAATTAAAATATTGTTTGGTTATTTATAAAATCAAGTTAGTCAGAATTTAATAATAAAATGATCAATAAGTAAAAAGTAAATCAAGAATATGTGAAGAACGTCAATCCATATATGCTTTTGGCACCTCCTTGGAAACCAGAAAACCTTATTTTTGTCAAAACAATTCACGTAAAAAATTTAACATTTAGAAGATCGTTAATAAATTTACACATCAGTATATTTTTATTTCTCATAGTTGTTTTTCATGTTGACAAATGAAGCGAAAACTAATGTTTTTTTAATCATGTTGCAAAAGAAAAAAAAATGAGTCGAATATTTCATGCATGTTGTAGCCTATATTTAACTAGGCGTGGGTAAACGGTTATAGGAACGCAGGTCGAGACGGGTAATCAAGGTTTGGGATGGATATGGGCCGGTTCCAATTTTTTAATAAGAGAAACGGAGTGAGGCGATGAAATTTTAGGGGAGGACGGGCCCCGGACTGGCCCGTTTGTAATTGCAAAACCAAACCAGAGGAGCAAAACCAAATACTTCCAACTGAAATGCTCGGACATGGAGAAGACACCCCTTCCAGGTAAACCCACGTCTTCAAATTTTCTATTTTCTGTTTGTTTCTCGGGAAAATGGGTTGGATTAGAGTTTTTAATGGTAAAGTTTTGTTCTCTTTCTTTTGGGTAGATTCAAATTGCTAAGTATGGTGAAGAAGCACTCGAGCTTATTGGGGAAAACAGTGATCGTCGCGGACGAGGACGACACTTCCGATGTCGAATTAGACCATAGATTCTGGCACGACGTGTTGGATTTGTACTTCGTTCGCGGTAAAGATTCCAGAGGACGCCAGGACGATGATCTCGTCTTCTTCGTCAGAAAATTGGTACCCTTTTATTTATTTGTTTCTATTTTTGCTTAAATTTTAATAATTTTATAGCTTCATTTGTTATATTATTGCATTTTTTGGGAGCAAAGCTCTTATGGGTATGGATTCAATGATGGCAATGAAGGTGTTTCTTCGTACTTCGTAGTCCTGACTCCTCTACTCTATCACAACCCTACATGACTACTCTTTTCTTTCCATACGCACCCAATTCAACTCGAATGAGTCCAGATCTTAGAACTTATACAAATTGAAAAAACCCCAGCAAATCTTAAAGATCTCTAGCAGGTCTCGATCTCGTTGGTGACACAGAGGATCTAAGCTTAAAGGCAACATCTCCTAGAACGATCGAGATTTGAGGGAGCAAAAGAAGCAGAGAAAAAAAAAAAGAACCGTGGACCCTGCCCGAACCGGCCCATTTCAAACGGATAGGGTTAGGTTCGGTTCCTGTATTAGAATTTGTTGTACCTGCCCCGGCCTGACCCGTTTCTTTTAAACCCGGGTCCTGTCTGGTCCCTTCAAAATTGGACCCGGCCCATGCCCAGCCTTATATTTAATTGACAGGGTGAGGGGGCCAGCGGCACAAAGAAAATATAGGGAGAGAGATGTGTTTGTAGGGTTGTGTAGAGGATGTGTTATTTCCCCTACAGTGCCTTTATTTATAGTAATAAGGGAGGGAAGAATCATTCTCCTCAAAGGAATACAAGTTCTAAAAGGGAAGAATAACTAGAATCAAATCTAATCTAGGATTTACCCAATCACACTTAAATAAGAAGTTTATAACACCCCCCCTTGAGTGTGTAAATACTCAATATATTCGACATCATGTAGAGTTGAGGAAGTCCACTCGTCGACACTGATTCTAGGAACACGCTAGTCTCAAATAAAGTAGGAACTTGCATAAGGAAGTAAGTCTCACAAAAAACCCTAAGGCTATGGTAAAAACCCGAGTAGGGACAAAATCCATAGTCTAAGGAAAAATGCGTGAGTAATGCAAAGTCAAATGAAACGTCTACGGGACATCATTAGGGATATGATCAACCCAATGTGGGTGCCTCGTCAAAACCTTGTTAGGTAGCAAAAACCCAGTGGATAAAATGCTCCTAATCGTAGAGAAAAAGAGTACATTATGATCAAGCAAGTATACTTCAGGATACTCCCCCTGAGTTTGACATAATTCCAAAGACAACTAACAATGTTACAACTTAGAAAGTTTAGGCATACCAATTCCTTGAACAAGCTTCTAAAATGTCACCTTCAGTAGTGATGTGGTGAAGAGGTCCAGATTGTCTTGTGAACGAATTTGTGTGACTTCAATCTTCTGACGCCCTTGTTGTTGATGTGAGAAGAAGAACTTCGGCGCAATGTGCTTGATGTTGTCTCCCTTGATGTAACCCTTCTTGAGTTGTTCGATGCATGCTACGTTGTCTTCATAGATCATCGTCGGGATGTCAACAATGGGGTAAAGATCGCAGGAGCTTCAAATATGACCCACAACTGCTCTTAGCCAGAAGCATTCTCGAGTTACTTCGTGTGGGGCGAGAATTTTAGCATGGTTAGACAAAGTGGCAACTAAGGTCTATTTAATTGACCTCCAAGATATTGTGGTGCCTCCAACGGTCAAGACATAACCTGTTTAAGAATGCGCTTTGTTCGGATCAGATAAGTATCATTCGTCGACATAACCAACAAGGCAAGAATCGACTCGAGATAAGAGGTGCGGCATCACTCGAGGATCCGTAGGGATAATACAAGCCCAGATCCATTGTACCCTTAAGGTAACGGAAGATGTCTTTAACACCAGTCCAGTGTCTGCGTGTTGGTGCATTACTGTATCTAGCCAAAAAATTAACAGCGAATGAGATGTCAGGTCTAGTGCATTGAGCTAAGTACAATAAAGCACATATCGCGCTTAGGTAAGGAACTTCAGGCTCGAAAATCTCTTCATCATCTTCCTTTGGACGAAAGGGATCTCATTTTGCATCTATTGATCGAACGACCATAGGAGTACTCAAAGGCTTCGCTTTATCCTCGTTAAAGTGACACAACACCTTCTAGGTGTAATTCGGTTGATGTACTAAGATTCTATCCAAACGGTGCTCTATCTCGAAACTAAGACATTATCGAGTCTTTCCTAGATCATTTATCTCAAATTTCAACTTTAGGTGCGCGACAGTTCTCGCTAGCTCTTCAGAAGTTCCGATGAGATTTATGTCATCGACATATACTGCAACAATCGTAAAACCAGAATATGACTTCTTAATGAACACAGAAGGGCATAGTTCGTTGTTCACATATCCCTGACTAGTCAAATACTCACTCAGACGGTTATACCACATTCTTTCGTATTGCTGCAAACAGTACTGTGAAAACCTCAGCCGAATTGAAAGCGAGTTCTGGGGTTTGGAAATATTTGATCCAACCAATGTAAGTCCTACAGGAACTTTCATATAAATTTCTGTATCTAGATCCCGATAGAGATATGTAGTTACTATGTCCATCAGCTGCATACTCAGTTTTTCTGAAACTACCAAATTGATAAGGTAGCGAAAAGTAATCACATCCTTAACGGGTGAATAAGTTTCATCATAGTCAATCCCGGGGCATTGTGAGAAGCCTTGCGCAACAAGACGAGCTTTGTAACGCACAATTTCGCGCTTCTCATTACGCTTCCGAACGAAAACCCACTTGTAACCAACGAGCTTCACATATGGAGGAGTATGAGCTACAAGTTCAAACACCTTAAGTTGCACAAGTGAATCGAGCTCGATTCGGATTGCTTGTTTCCAGTTTGATAAATTGGTTATGTGTTGACATTCATCAATTGAACGGGGTTCAATGTCATCGCTCAACATGATCTCATTTCCACACCAAACATCATCCAAGCTAGCATAATGGACCAAAATCTAACGATTCTCGAGAGGTTGATTCGTCTTTTCAAGGATGCTTCCATAATATAGAATTTCCTCATAAGTTGGATAGAATAAGTTGGTGACAGTCGGATTCACGGAAAGCTCTTTAAAGCCCTGTGCCGTGGGTTTCCTCTTCCGGGGGTGTGAATCCTTTGAACCAAGTGCTTGTGTGTAGGGGCAGATGATTGGCTAACCTCTAATGCACGTGGATCAGCCAATTTAGTACATCCATCTTTGTAGGCACATTCATAGCTCGAATATGTGATATTGTCACTCGCGCTAGATCGGTGAAAGCATCTAGCATAGTCTGAGCTATGCTCTAAAGATCTAATATGCGATGCACTTCAATTTCAGACTGAGCAGTGCGAAGATCTAAATGAGACAAAGTAGGAGTCATCCACAATAATTTGTGTCGTTCATCATAAACATTGATGTTTTTATCTCCCCCTAACAACGGTATGACTGTCTCATAGAAGTGACAATCCACGAAGCGAGCGGTAAATAGATCGCTTGTCAAAGGTTCTAAGTAATGAATAATCAAAGGAGAATCGTATCCGAGATAGATTCTCATCCTTCGATGAGGCCCCATTTTTGTATGTAAAGGCGGCGAAATCGGCTCATAGACCGCACAACAAAAAACGCGCAGATACAATATGTCGGGTTTGTATCCAGTAACCAACTGAAGGGAACTATATAGTTAGGTCGCAACAGGCCTCAGGTGGACTAACATGGTTGTGTGCAATATTGCATGGCTCCAAGCAGCGATCGGGAGCTTGGTACGTATGACTAACGATTGAGCAATCATTTGTAAACGCTTAATGAATGCCTCTGCCAAGCTGTTCTGGGTATAAACATAGGGTACTGGATGTTTAACTTCAACCCCAACTGACATGCAATAGTCATCAAAAGTTTTAGATGTGAATTCTCCAGCATTATCCAATCGAATAGATTTGATCATATAATCAAGGTGGTGAGCCTTGAGCTTGATAAACTAAGCCAATGGTTTGGAGAATGCAGCATTCCTTGTAGACAACAAGCACATTTGAGACCAAAGTGTGGAAGCGTTAACCAAAACCATAAAATATCTAAATAGTTCGCATGGAGGGTGAATCGGTCCACAAATTTCCCTCTGAATCCTTTGTAGAAAAATAGGAGGATTCAAACGAATCTTATCATAAGAAGGCTTAATAATAAGCTTTCCCTTTGAACATGTTTGACATGCGATTCCTTGAATCGAACCTAAACTTTAGGTCAGTGGATGCCCTTGTGATGATTTGAGGATATAGCGCATCGATGTTCGTCCCAAGTGTCCCAAACGATCATGCCAAAGTGTACTTTTATGCTCGGTCCCAGAGGTAAGGCCGGCCACATATTGGCTTTCTATAAGGCATATAGTCGTAGTATACAGACCACTAAGGATACGCTTCATCTTCTCTAGAATATGCTTCTGGCCATAATCATAGGAAGTGAGGCACATAAATTCAACTTCGTTTTCTACATAGGTTTCAGCGTGGTAATTATTATCTCTAATGTCCTTGAAACTCAACAACGTTCTTCCGGAACGTGGAGAATATAGTGCCTTTTCAATGATCAAGATTGTTTCATTGGACAACATTATACGTGCCTTACCGTATCCTTCGATCAGGTTGGATGGTCTTGAGAGGGTTGTCAGAGGTGCATTCTTAGGTATGAAGTTAGTGAAATAGATGCGTTCAGGCAAAACGGTGTGTGTGGTTGCACTATCTGCCAGCCAACTAACTTTCCCATTAATCATACCAAGAAATAAAAATTAATTTGAATCAGTCACATGCATAAAAGTTCTAAAAATAAGTATCAATTCAAAATAATTTAAGTATTCAAGGATGGTAATTAATTAAAGACTTAATATCCAAAAAACAAATCACCAACAAATAATCCAAACATAAAGGAAATTGTTCAAAATTAAACCAAAAAACAAGGGGGGTTCGGCCACTATGTTGAATTCGGCCCCATTATTCTAATTTAACTAGAAATAGTTCATGTCTAAGATTCTAATTTTCCATAAGGGTAAGAATCTCTTAAAAGTTAGAAACCTCCATCTTGGTATTCTCCTGTTCATCCACTTGCATAAAGTTCGATTCAAACGTCTTATGATGAGAATGATATTCAGCTACAACCTTCTGGGGAGCACGGCAAGCACGAGACCAATGGCCCTTTGAACCACAACGCTAACACATGTCTGCATCCATGGTTTCAGGTGCTTTTCCCTTATTCTTGAAGTTTAGGGCCTTGGGAGCAAGGTTAGGGTGCTTCTAGGCTTAGTTTCCTTCCTTAGATGGGTCTTGGCTCTGTTGACCTTGACGGGGAGGCTTTTGGCCACCCCTACTATGCCTATGTTGGTGTTTCGGGTGTTGGTTTGTGTTATAATGTGCTTCAAGCATAGCAATTACCTCAGTAGGTCAGGCTTGATGATTCTTCATCAATAGCTTATTCTGCTTTTCAGCAAAAAGTAAAACAGAGATCAAATCCGAAAACTTAGTGAACTTCTGAGCCCTATATTGTTGTTGCAGGACAATATTAGTAGCAGAGAAGGTCGAATATGTCTTCTCCAAGAGAATTTCTTCGGTCAATGTCTCGTTACAGAACTTGAGAAGTGATCGGATTCGACAAACTTCATAATTATATTCATTCACAGACTTAAAGTCTTGGAAGCACAAATGATGCCAGTCATGTCTTGCTTTAGGCAAGAAGATGTCATTTTGGTGATCAAAACGATCAGCCATAACGACCCAAAGTGCTCGTGGATCTTCCTCAGCAAGGTACTCAGTTTGCAGTGCATCATGAATGTGTCTTCGGATGAAGATCATGGCAGTGGCGGGACGTAAATTCTTTGCGGTGAGGTGGAGCTTCACATCATAGACCCACTTAAGGTAGTTTCTTCCAGATACCTCCAAGGCGGTGAAGTCGAGTTTGTTCAAATTCGACATGTTCCTATCACAAAATAAATGGACAAGATGTGGTTAGCGTAATGGAGAAAAAATCAATCCATTCACATATGAGTACAACATTTAGGTTCTAATAGACATGTATTGGTTTAAATTTACATGAAAAAACTTCGGGTTTTCATGGATGATGTTTTTTTTAAGGAAAACTTTAGGTTTTCAAATAAGGCATGTTTCTAGAAACTTCAGGTTTCGAAAGAATTATGAACTTCAGGTTTTTATGTTCCTGCAAACAAACACAAATATATACAGAAATATACAAATAGAACTTCAGGTCTAGAATTATAATTGAATTAATTATTTGGAATTTGGGCCAAATTTCAAGTGTGGGTGAAAAATTATAAAACTCAAATTGTCTAAAAATAAACAATTAAAATTAGGGGCCCAAAATAATAGGTCAAAGCCCACGGGTGGGCTTATCAAATTGGTGTCGTGGTCCAGGCCCAAAAAAAATGAGTTGTGGTGGACACAGGCTGATCAGGCCCCAAAAGGATTGGGCTACTAGCCCATTAGCAGCAAACGGGCTGCAGGAATATGCCTAAAAAAAATTGAGAGGCCTATATGAGCACTGATCAAGTGCAGCACGGAGCAAGCTAGGGTTATAAGCCCACTTAGAGGTGTGCTTCGGTGCTTCGCTGTGCAGTGCACCGATGTTCGAGCTTCGGGCTAGAATCTAGTGGAACGCATGTATATGAAATCAGGGAGACGCAATCCAATACGTCGTAGGACACGGAGACACCATAACAATGGGCTTGTGTCACGGGCTTAGTCCAACAGAAGCCCAATTGGGCTCGGTGATGCGAGCCAAGAGAAATAAAGCCCAAGTGGGCTTGGGTCAAGTCCAAAACACCCCAGGTCATAACTGGGTTGTGTCGCCGAGGAAAGAAAGCGGTGATGCTGCTTCAGGCGACTGGGTTTTGAGACACAGTTCTCAGTGCAGGGTCGTGGGTTTGACGACGAGCCAATTCCTAACAACCGAAAGGGTACCTCGACGTCGGGAGAAAAGAAAAAGGGAAACCCATGAAATTCAAACTTGAATTTCACCTAAATTCGATGAAATTCTTCTGGAATTTCAATGATTTTGGTTCAAAAATCACGACACCATGTCGGGTTTCGCTAGAAATTTGCACGGCAAGGCAGTGGTCTCGCTGCAAGTGAGTTAAGGTTTCTAGGTTGGACGCCATAGGCGTTGGGTTTTCCTAGTGGAGCATGATGGCTCCGTGTGTGGCTCGGGTCATGGGTTCGAAAAACCCTAAAAAAAATTCAATATTTTTTCTTTGCTTTCAATTAATTCAATGCATATTTAATCAAATAATTCAATGCATGAGTAGATATATGATGCAATTCATGGCAATATCAATTCACATAATTCAACAATTATGGATATAATGCATACACAATTTATGTAGAATCTGATTGTTTGATGATATTGATGAACTGGTTTGATGCAGAAAACTTCCACGTTAGATTCCTAAGTGCAGCAGTAGGAGTATGCTGAAAACGTGTTGTGGCCTATATTTAACTGACAGGGAGAGGGAGCCGGCGGCACAGAGAAAAAAAAAATATGTATATAGAGAGAGAGAGAGAGAGATGTGTTTGTAGGGTTGTGTAGAGGATGTGTTATTCCCCTTACGCAGTGCCTTTATTTATAATAATAAGGGAGGGAGGAATCCTTCTTCTCTAAGGAATACAAGTCCTAATAGGGAAGAATAACTAGAATCAAATCTAATCTAAGATTTACACAAACACACTAAAATAAGAAGTTTATAACAATATATTGATTCTTGAATGGAGATAACATAATTTAACATGGTGCTAAGACCTCTCTATCTGTACGAATGGTACAAAAAAACATGCTTCATATATAGATATAGTTATATGATTAACCTTCTGAATGCAAGAGATAAATAAGGGTCGGTCCGGTAAAGTTTTACTAAATAATTTTTGTGAAATGAAAACAACAAATACAATTTTGTATCTTTATGATTTGAGAATGTACCTGGTAGTATAATCCGAGAATAATTTTAGAGAATGAAAACATTGAATATATTTTTTGTTTCATAATAACAGTGATGGTGGTGGTAAGGATGGTGATTGGGACAAGAGTCGTGTTGGTAGCAATGGTGGTTGGAGTACTGATAGTAGTGGTGACAATAAAGTTTTTAATAGTGGTGGGATATAGGTGGTGGTAATAGCGGGATAGAGGGCAACAATGAAGGGAGTGATGGTGGTGATGATGGCGGTTAATGTGATTGTGGCAGAGAATGTTAACATTGGTTATGAGGGATGGTTGTAAAAATGGTAGCTAAGAGGTGGGGATCGTTGTGATGATAATGAGATGGAAAATGTGATGATGGTGGTGGTGGCAATGGTGGTGTAAGATGGTGGTGATGGGGGCACTGGTGGTGGCCACAACAGTGAGACGGTGGAGGTGGTGTTGCCCACCGTTTTTTTTTTGGGGGGGGGGGGAATAGATAATATGGTGGTAATGGTAGTGGCGGTGGTGGCGGAAGTACAGGTGGTGTTGGTCATGGTGAGACAGGGGACAGTAATGTTGGATGTGGTGATGGTGAGATGGTTGAGGTGGTGGTGACCATGGTGACGAGGGTAATGGCGGTAGAGGACATGACAGTTGGAGGTGGTGTGTCAAAGATGGTGGCAATAATGGTGATGATGGTGAGACGGTGGAGAATGTGGTGGTGGTGGCGGCATTGGTGACAGCAGTTGTGGCATACATGACTTTAATTTTTATTAAAACTCTAACTTTGTTTTATAATATATCTTTTATTTATAATTATTTCGAAAACTATTTTTGAAAAAGAGAAAAAGTATCAACTTAAAGTTTTTCAGAACTTAGGCTTGTGTGATTTAGATTTTCTTAGATCTGCCTTTCAAATTGATAAATGAGGTGAAGGGGGTGTTAATTTCTCTTATTTTTTGTTCCATTTGTATCCCTTTTGTGGAGGCATGCTAAGTAATTATTCCAGAAAAATCCAGGTTTGTGACGATATTATTGGCTATATGTACTATTTAATATGACAATTTTGGTCTCGTTGAAGCTAAAGAAACTACTGTTTTTTTTTCTTCAACAAATGATATAATCTACATTAAGGGGGATGGGGGTGGGTTTAGAATCACAATAGCTTAGCAATAATGTGGTTCAATTTTGCCTTTGGAGATAATCAAATCTAAGATCTCTTACTTACAAATGAAGAAAAATACCACTAAACCGCAGTACTAAGTGACTAAAGAAACTATTGTTGATTAACTAAATTTGTCGCATACAAGGGCCTGAAATTTCATAATTTAGAGTAGTCATAGTGAAACTCATAAAGAATTTTCAAAAAACAAAAAAAACAAAAAAAATTCATAGCCAATCATCTCTTCATGATTCTTATATCATTTAGAAGCATTAAAAAAAAAGGTGTATCATATCATATGTGATCAATGTTTTTAAGAAACACATTATATTAATAAAATTTATATGTTTTAGTTTATTTATAGTCCTATTGAGATTTGTGCCACTAAACCTCTTAGTGGTGTTTCCAAAATTTAAAAAAAAATAAAAATAAAAAAAATAAAAAAACCTCTTAGTGGTTGGGTATAACATACTAATAATCAAAGGCTTTGACAAAGTATTGCTCCACACTGACGATGACTTGACCCAACTTCCCCGTTTCCCTCAATTCTCTATACGCCAATACATGACTTAATGTCTGATCATTTGTTTGTTAACTTCTAAAATCAAAGACTATTAGAAAAGTTTTTGTAAAAGAACGAAAGACTGCTTAATTAATTAATGATTTCTTTTGTCAAATGTAATTAATTATATGATAACTGTTTGTTTCCCACAGTTTTTGAAAAACCTGTGAAAATACAACGCTGCCTAATTGGATTTGTAAATTATTTTGTGCTCATCTAATCCCCAAGCATGTACTTGGTCTCAATTGGAGAGCCAGGAAAGCTTAGTGGCAGTGCCACTCTTTGACTAAGTTTTCAAAATAAACTCGCCAGTGTTTCACTCTACTCTACCGTCTCGGTAAGTGATCGTTGGTCATCCACCCATTTAATCAGTGTTACTAAAATATTAAAGATAATACTTGTATCCTCTATTGAAAACAGTATGTGCTGATAAAAGTTGGTTGAATTGGTAAGAATTGTTCTCTTTGTTAGTTCAAGGCCTAAGTTTGAGTTTCACCGTCAACAAGGATAACTGTTGTATGTCCTGGCCTTGGGATGGGGTAGCCTCCCCTACTCCTAACTTTTTTGTACCAAACAAATAAGAAAATTGTACATATCTTATCTTTTGCGAATAATGTAAATTTACCATATAAATTTCATTATCATATACGTTTAATTTCTTAATCTTCATTTGAAATCATTCCTATAAAATTATCATTTGAATCAAAGAGCCTTGTTTAAATGTAACAAATAAAAGGTTCATTGTGAATATATTATTACTTTGTACTTACACAATTAATTTGTTCCATACATTTGTGTTAGAACCCAATTTTCAAGTCATCGTGGATGGATGTGAAAAAGACGGTCACCTGCAAAAGTGATTAAACAACCGTGAAATTCTTAAGGTATCGATGTGGTACCAGCCAAAGGTTCTCCAACTGTTGAGTTAGTAAAGGCCTTAGAACTCAAATAGTATACTAGAAAGTGATATGTATGCAGAGTGCACGATATGAAAATACCTTTGATGAAACTTAAATGGGTGTATTTATACTAGTCGGGAGATAGTCCTTTTAGGATAGAGAATCCGTACAAAGCCGGGAAATCCTACATAATATCTAACAATAGATATCATTTTATTTCAAGAGTGTGATTACTTACAGCTTAAGTCAATCCCTAGATTGTAGGAATCTCCAAAATTATAAGAAAACTAATATGATCCCCAGTTGGATTTGCCTCCGTGTCTTGCAGAGTGAGCATAGTCATTCTCTACAAGACCTGCGCGCAGGCCTTGCCTACTATTCCGAAGCCCAATAGGGTGTGGATCTGCCTCAAATTTACCTTCTTAAGTTGGGCTTTCAAAAAGCTGCGATAGCTCTAGCTTACCTGGCCCGAGTTAATTAATTAGTTACGCTTTGGAAAAGTTAGCTCCAATTTAAGGTATTAAATTACTGGCTCTTCAAAAAGTTGCAATGGATCTAGTCAATGGATCCTGATCGGACTCTTCAAAAGTTGCATTAGCTCCAACATAATAAATTGATCCGATGTGGGAATTGGTTTCCCAGGGCCTGTTGGAGAATAGAGTCCCACATTAGAGGTATTAACCTTTCTGCACGCACTTATGCGCGTGCGAAAAGTCTTTTTTACATCGCGGCGCAGCGTAAAAAAGAAGTTGAGACAGAAATTACAATGTCCATTGTTATCTGTTTGGTCCTCCATTCGAATTGTCTTCAAGGTCAGTTAATAGTTGTTTTTTTTCTCGAGTTTCTTTGGTGGAAGCTTGCAAATGCTTCCTTTATTGGAGAGGAAATTAAATTAGTGGATTAGTTGACTATGAACTAAAACCATAAAATGAAATGAGGCCCTACACACTCACATTTGAAACATGGCCGACAATTCAGACATGGTGTTAAAAAAAATCCAGAGGAAGTTAATTTGCTGCAAGAAGTCCATTAAAATTATTAAAAAATTAATTGAATGCAAATATGTGATCAAAATTGAAAATTGAGAGAGAATGAAGATTGAAGACATGAATACTAACCCAATAAAAATTTCGATTTTTGGAAAAGAATTTGTTCTGAAAGAGATTTACGCCCTAAAACTCATAACCATTTATTTGTATAAACAATGAAAAAAGCAAAACTGAAGAGAACTGGTTGGATTAAATGGAACACTGCGTCTGCAATTTAATTGATCCTTCTTCCCCATGCGAAGAAGAAATCAAACAAGTATTACAGCTTTAAATTTAAACAAAAAGTATTAAAAGGAGTACTAAAACTATTAACGCAAAAAACAACATTAATTTAAATTTTGAACAACCTGATTTCTGCATTTTTCATCTTTGGTTCCACAAAGATATGAAAAGATGAAAATCAACTTAGTTATTCCTTTTATCTGTTACGTTACCAACATGCACAGAGAAAAATTTATTAAGGAAAACTACAATTTTAAAGTTAAATTGGTTTTAATTAATAAATCTAACCTATATCTGTCCACGAAGACATTAATCTCTAAGACATCAAATATGAATTACAAAAAAAAAAAAGAAATAAAATGAATTCTATCACAGTAAGGAGCAATAGATAAGGCAATAATCGTGCAAATGGTTCTCTGCAAAAGCAGCCCATGAGATTTAGTTGTGCACGTTCACAGCAACGCCAATGGTACTTCCCTGCTTTTAAAAATAGACGGATTACTTCCAAACACAAATACATTGGCATCAGATAAATAAAAATACAATACCGGAAGAAGCAAAAAAATCGTGAGACACTACTTCCCTTTATCTGATGACGAAATTGAAAACCCCATCTCTCAACTGTTCCACAATAGTACGGTGCCTGCAAACCAAAACTCTAACCAAAAAGCTAAAAGTCGATCATAAAATAAATTAGAAATTTAGAATTTACAAAAGTTCAAGGAGAATATTTATGGAAGGATATATTGGCAGTTCAATTTGAAGAAACTGCTTTATTTTGAACGTGTTGTAGTTTTTCAGTTTTCACGTTCTAATTTATTTTGAGGGTTCCACATGTTCCCTTTTGTTTTTCATTTTTTCAATAAAACAAATTTTAAGTTTCTGTTTTTTTTAACAATATTATCACTGCATTTAATTTTATATTTTCTTATTTTTATTTCTATAAGATTTTAAAGGCCCCAGGGTCTGATGGTATTGGAGCTGCATTCTATCAAGATTGCTGGGAAGTGGTTAAAGGTAATGTAATTCCTGTGGTCAATGATTTCTTCCAAAACAACTCTAGTCTTAAACTTATAAACCATACAAATATAGCTTTGATTCCTAAGGCCGAGAACCCTGAAACAGTTAGTAATTATAGACCCATTAGTCTTTGCAATGTTAGTTATAAGATAATAACAAAGATAATCATTAATAGGCTTAAGCCGCTCCTCGATTTATGCATTTCCAAAAATCAAAGCACTTTTGCCCCATGTAGGTCTATTCAAGATAATATTCTCATTGCTCATGAGTTATTTGCTAGTTTTAAAAACAAGGAAGGACGTGTAAGGACAATGGGTGTTAAATTGGACCTCGAAAAAGCTTATGACTTCCTTAATTGGGATTACATTAGACATGTACTCCTTAAATTTCGGTTTGAAAATAAGTGGGTTAGTTTAGTCATGGAGTGTATTACCTCTGCCTCATTTTTAGTATTGGTAAATGGTACTCTGCATGGTTATTTTAATCCTAAAAGAGGCATTCGACAAGGTGACCCTTTGTCGCCTTACATATTTATCCTTTGTATGGAGCCACTCATTCACCATTTTAATTTGTTGGCAAACAATCATAAATCTCATGTGGGCACCCTTTCTTCCTCGAGAGGTCTGAGAATTTCTAATCTTGTTTTTGCAGATGATTGCCTTCTGTTTGCTAAAGCTACTACTAAGGGAGCTAGAAACGTTCTACGGCTTCTTAATTTGTTTGCTGATGCTACATGCCAGCAGGTAAATTATCACAAATCATCTCCTTATTTCTTCTACAATATGGTTAACCAAACTAGAATTGACATAGTAAATATTCTTCAAATCCAAAATAAAACTATTATTGGTAAGTACTTGGGAATGCATAATATTGTATTTTGGAAAGATCCTGTAAATGAAAATGAGTTACTAAAGCGGGTTAAACAAAAATTGGCTGGATTGAAGGTTAATACCCTCTTGAAAGTCGGAAGATTGACTCTTATTCATTCAAACCTTACAGGTATGCCTAATCATGTTATGTCTTGCTTTAAGTGCCCAAATAGACTTATGAAAAAGATTAATAATGAGTGCAAGAATTTCTTCTAGGGTAGAAATAAGAAAATTTACCCCATGGCCTGGAATAGTTTATGTACCCCAAAAGAAATGGGAGGTCTGGGAATCAGGCGCACCGATCACTTCAATAATGTGTGTTTAGCTAAACTCGGGTGGAAGGAGTTAACCAATGAGGATAACCGGTGGGTCCAAATTGTAAAGAATAAATGCCTCAGAAATGATTCTTTTTTAAGTAACAAGATTAAGCAAAATCACTCTCTTTCTTGGAAAGGTATTCTAAATTCCAGAGACGTTCTGAAGAATGGGATGAGGTGGATTATGGGTAATGGCAAGAACATATTGTTATGGTCCTACCATTGGGGTTTTCTTTACCCATTATTTCACCTTATTCCAGAGAATGTGAGAGTTAGCATTAATTGGGATCTTAAAGTTAGTGATTTTATTACTAATAATTGTTGGGATGTAACCAGACTCAATGAGACAATTCATCATGACATCGTTAGGAAGATTCTTTTAATCCCTCTTCTTAATAGGGATATCGAAGATAAGTTAATTTGGGATGTAACCAAACAAATTTTTGCTTGGCTTTTGATTAACGATAGACTTCAAACTAAATTGCGGCTAAGTAGGTTTGTTAATAATATTGATAAAATTTGCCCTATATGTAAGGGAGATGATGAGAATACTTCCCATCTTTTTACTAAATGTCAGTTTGCGAAAGCAATATGGTCAAAAGCCACCCTTCAGGTTATGGACCTATTTAGTAACAGGCATAATCAATTCCAAGATTGGTTGGAAACTCTTAATTATAATGAGGAGGATGGTTTATCTAATTTAAGCAAAGCTATTATGTTTGTTGGCAAATTTGGTCTGAAAGGAATAATCTTGTTTTTAGGGGAGTTCCTCCGAACCATGTGAGGGGGGCTACCATTGCCTGCAGTATTGGGAAGGCCTTTTGGAACGCCAACAAGAAGAAGTCTAGAGTGGATTTGAGTCATGCTAATAGTTGCATCAAATAGATGTCTCCTGAGAAGCTAATACAATTAAGCTAAACTTTGATGGCTCAGTGTGCAATGACAAAGCGGTGGCGGCTTTTGTTCTTAGAGATTGTGGTGGTCAGGTGGTCGGAGTAGGATCCTTCAACCTTGATGGAGCTACTATTACTTTTGCAGATGCAATGGGCTTAAAGGAAGGTCTCAAGCTTGCTAAGGCCAAGGGCATTCGGAAGTTAATCGTGGAGGGAGATTCAAAAGTGGTGATCGAATCAATGATTGGGATATTCCTTGGAAGATTAAAACTCTCATTAAGGAGGCTCGGTTTATTGCTCCTTCGTTCTAGCGGGTTGATATGAGGCATGCCTTCTGTGAAGCTAACTTTGTCGCGGATGCTGTGGTGCATTTTGGGTTTACTCTTACTTCGCCCCACATTTGGAACCATTGTCTGCCTTCGAGTGCTTTACATGCTTTCCATTTTGATTGTATTGGTAACCCTTCAAGTGCTTTACATGCTTTTCATTTTGATTGTATTGGTAACAGTTGTACCAGAGGTTTTTCTCTTTAATGAATGTTTTTCTATCAAAAAAAAAAATTCTTATTTTCATTTCTATAACATATTAATCCCTTCCTCTCTCCGAAAATGGAGGAGTGGAGTTGGCCACGTCCCCTTTTTTATCTCGTTTTTTTTTTCCTAATAAAATGAATTATAAATTTTTGTTTTCTTATAGAATTACCCTGGGGCTTTTATATGTATTTATTTTGTCAGTTTTGATTGTTTGAGGGGCATTTACATCCAAATATTTTTTGTGTGTAAATATTTTTTGTGAAGCCTTGAGACACCAAAGTAGTATTCTGGCTGAATTTGGCATTCTAATATTAATTAAAGCTAACAAAATAATATACAACTTATATATGGGAGTCCCACTTCTATGTTTCTATGGGAGTTCCATTTCTATGTTTCTGAGGCCTTTTGGAAACAAACTCAATATCTAATAAGAGATGGTAAAGTTGAAACAATATCCACAATGTTAATACCGGACTATGCTGGATCCAATATCCATCTACAGTTAGTTATCTCAATCTATGGATAATTGTTGTAAAATTTTAGAATTTTCGAGATAACTAACCGTTGATAAGCAGTGTTGCAATTGAGACCATTAAATTGTCCACAGGTGACTCTAACTTTGTCCTCTCTATCTCACACAATTCTACCCTAGGCTCACCTACATCCTACCATAACTCCCCACAATATTAAAAAATGGGCCCAAAACTCACCGGTAGGCGCCAACACGTTCTATGGTAAAAACTCAAGGCGCCAACACGTTCTTTTTTATTTCTTCTACATTTTTTAAGTTTTTCACCGTCGAATCAAATGAATTGAAGAATATCTACGGACATAAATTAACAGGATGTGTGAGAAGTAGAAAGGGGTGTGTGGATAGCACACCCCAAAACTCAACCCTCAAAGCTTTTGCCCAACGACTCTCTATATAAACGTCTTCAAGTTCCCATTGCTGTCTCACAACCATAAGCACTTTCTCCTCTCTTCCCATTCACAACCAAAAACCACACGTAAGCTTACAGATTGTGAAAACAGCCGCAACCCAAATCCCTCTTTTTCCAAATTCTCAATTTTGGTCGATATTTTTTTATGTTGATTCCGAAGATGGATTACCAGTATGTTCTTGGTGGGGTGTTGGTTTCTCTGCTGGGGTTGGTTTTCTTCATGATCATCAACACCACTCTCAGCGGCGAGAAGAAGAAGGTTGGCGAGAAAGTTTCCAACGGCGTTAACGGAAATGGGTACGTGTGGATGCCGTCTCAGAACGGCAGTTTTGTACCGGATATTGCCAGGGGAACGGACGTTGTCATTGTCGGTGCCGGAGTTGCCGGTGCTGCCCTTGCTTACACTCTTGGAAAGGTGACTAAATAATTCTCTCTACATATAAATGAATATTATGGTTTTTAAACAACTCCCAAATTCCCAAGTTTTATAAATTTAGAATTTTGATGGTCAATGAATAAGAAGTGATTATTATTGGGATTCCAGTTTGGTGACAGAGAAAATTAATGAAAAAATGTATTTCCTTGCTGTTTGAAGACGTTTAGTCGTTTAATCATTATTAGTTTTTATTAATTAAAATGTTTTACTTTTTAAAATTTATTTTCCTCAAACAACCCAGCTAAGCTCAGCTAAGAAGTCAAAGCTTCAAATCCGTGTTTTCTGACATTTTTCATTTTATTTCTCTCTAGTTTTAGCGAATACAGACTTAAATTTAGGAGGTGTATTTAATTAAGATTTTAATTTTTTTAATGAATCTACGGATATTCAATTAGAAATTTAAGTAATTATCTGAAATTCAAAGTGTATTCAATTAGAATTTTAAGATAGTTTATTAAAATCCATAGAAATCCGGATGTATTCAATTAGGATTTTAAAGAAGTTTATAGCATTCCAGGTGTATTTAATTAGAAATTGATTTTAAAGAATTTGAGAAAGTTGAGGAATTAGAGGGAATTAGAGAGATTTCATAGTGAATTTTAAGCATCCACAAATCTCACCTCTCCTCATGAGATTTCGAGGAAATTGAATCAAAATTTTATATGAAATCTCTACAAATCAATTCAACTTCATAAAAATCCATAGATTTATAAATCCATTAAAGTCTCTCAAATTCTCAATTGAATATACCTCTTTATATTCTATGACTTTTACATAAAAAAATTTCTCCTTTTTGAGGTGATGATTTCAATAGTGCAGTCCAAGCCATTTTTAGTATAAAAACTGAGAAGGCTAGTTCAGATCTTCTCTAATTTCTTGGATAATCATGTGAGCTTTTGTGTCTGAACATATATTTCTCTTCACCGTTACAGGAAGGACGCCGCGTACATGTGATCGAAAGAGACTTGAGTGAGCCAGACAGAATTGTTGGTGAGCTGTTGCAGCCTGGAGGCTATCTCAAATTGATTGAGTTGGGTCTTGAGGGTAAGCAATTGCTTAAAATTGTTTAATTGGTTTAATCATTTTTCATAGTTTCCACTCTAAATGATTAATTAGTACAAAATTATTTGCATCGATTTTGATCAACAAGTTATATTTGTTACATGCAGACTGTGCCAATGAGTGCATTGATGCTCAGAAAGTGTTTGGTTATGCTCTTTACAAAAATGGAAATGCCACAAAACTGTCTTATCCCTTGGAAAACTATACGTCAGATATCGCCGGGAGAAGTTTTCATAACGGGCGTTTCATCCTAAAAATGCGTGAAAGGGTTGCAACTCTTAAAAAGTAATTCCCATTTATCCCTATATTCATGGTGTTTCGATTTTTTTTATATAATATTTTTTAAATTGTTACTCATGTCCCTCAAATTTTCTCAACAGCGTGACACTAGAACAAGGAACTGTGACAACCCTAATTGAAGAAAAGGGCACCATCAAGGGTGTGATGTACAAGAACAAGGCTGGAGAGGACATGAGATCATATGCTCCACTAACAATAGTATGTGATGGGTGCTTTTCAAATCTCCGCCGCAATCTCTGTACTCCAAACGTTGAAAATCCTTCTTGCTTCGTTGGTTTGATCTTGGAGAATTGTGACCTTCCTCATGCAAACCACGGACATGTGATTCTGGGAGACCCTTCACCTATCTTATTTTACCCCATTAGCGGTACCGAAGTTCGTTGTTTGGTAGATGTTCCCGGCACAAAAGTACCTTCGGTGGCTAATGGTGAAATGGCCAAGTACTTGAAAAATGTGGTTGCTCCTCAGGTATCTATTATTTGCTTCACATTTAGAACTTTTAATTTCCAGACATTTTGATCTCAATCTGACAAATATTCAATGAACAAAAGGGACTAATTCGCGGACTTGGGTATTTCAGGTTCCCCCTCAGCTCTCGAAGGCTTTTCTAGCAGCAGTTGAGAAAGGAAACATCAGAACAATGCAAAACAAAAGCATGCCTGCTCATCCTCAACCCACTCGTGGTGCAATTTTATTAGGGGATGCATTCAACATGAGACATCCTTTAACCGGAGGAGGAATGACCGTGGCTCTTTCCGACATTGTTCTTCTAAGAGATCTTCTTCGACCCCTAACTGATCTCAACAACGCACCAGCTTTGTGCGAATATCTAGAATCATTCTACACACTTCGCAAGGTATAAATCAGAATTCTTATATGCAATTTATTTTCTCATATTAGATAGTTTGATATTTTATGTTATCATATCTGGCCTTAATTCAATGTTTGACAACATAACACGTCAGATATCTTTGCAAACAAGCATATCTTATCTTGTATATGAAATGTTTGCAATTTCTTCTTTGCTGATACTTGTGGTTAATTTTGAATTGCAGCCTGTGTCATCTACCATAAACACATTGGCCGGTGCCTTGTACAAGGTGTTTTGTGCATCACCTGACCCGGCAAGACAAGAAATGAGGGAAGCTTGTTTTGACTATTTAAGCCTTGGAGGCTTATGTGCAAGGGGACCAATATCTTTGCTCTCTGGCCTTAACCCTCGCCCGATCCACCTGTTTCTCCATTTCTTTGCCGTGGCTGTCTATGGAGTAGGCCGCTTAATGATTCCATTCCCTACGCCTAAACGCGTATGGCTTGGGACTAGATTGCTCTTGGTGCGTTCACTAAATATCCCAGTACTTTCTCACATCAGCATGCTTGTCAATTACAAATTCATACATATACTAAACTTTCACTTAAACTAAATTTTATGATTTTTTTGTTTTTAGGGTGCATCGGGAATTATATTCCCCATTATTAAGGGTGAAGGAGTTAGACAAATGTTCTTTCCTGCAACAATCCCGGCATATTACAGGGCTCCTCCTCTTCAATGAAGAATTGGAAACAAGCATACATGAAAAGGATAAAAAAATGAAGAACCAAAAACTTGGTACCGTAATGGCTTTTAATTGCTACGAGGAACTAATTTGTATCAAATCAGCATCATCCTTCCCAAAAAATAAAATCATGGTGAGGGTTAATGCTGTAATTAGGAGAGAGAGCAATTATATATGCTCTTAATTCTTTTCAGCATTTGTTGTTCTGCAAATAGGGAACAAGATTCCCACAAGAAACTTGTATCAAGCTCTAGCAGTTCGTAAATAATTCACACTTAATTTTTGGCTTAGTTAACTTCTACACGTTAAAGATCTCCAACTCTTGCAAGTTTGCCAGCCTTTTTTCAAGTTTTAAAGTTTCAACTTACCCTAGCTTTTGGATTTTCATAGTTACACACGAATATGCTTTTGCGGTCAGCTGCTTTTGGCTTTTCAAATTCCAACTAACACAACTTTGTCTCCATTGGCACTAGCGATCCACATACGTATATGCTCTATCCGTCTATCGTCAACTATGTCTACTGGTATATATATGGCAAGATACTTAACAAAAAAAGACTCAAAGCGGCTCGATCAGAGTAGATAGCCAAAAACAACTAGCCAAAGTGGCTCGATCAGAGTAGATAGCCAAAAACAGCTAGCCACAGTGGTACTCAAGCTTCATCTCTTGGTCTGCAAAAAAACGTTGTTAGCTCCATCACCGTCTATTACCGACGAGTTTTCTTGTGAAACACGCATGACAAAGTCACATCTTTAACGTGAGAGGATATTATATTTGGAGGGACCGCATGAATATAAAGGAAAACTAATGAAAATGGTTTGAAAACTTTGAGTTTTAACGATAAGGACAAAATAAAGTGTAAAGTGAATAGTATCAGGATTGACTTTTTAGTGTAAAAATGTGATTTTTCGTTAAAATGAACAATACCGGGAGCTTTTCGTTAAAGTTCTCTAAATATAATGGGGCTGAATTGGTAGTTGCTTTTCTTTATATAAAATATATATGTGTTCTTATTTTGTCCACTCCTTTTTTTTCTCGTATATTTTTTCTTGTGCATAATCGTTCATGTGTCACAAATTTGGCCATTAAGGCAGATTTTTTATTATCAATTTTGGCATGCTGTGAAAAAGAAAGATATCAATATATACGGTGATATGTGACATTTGAGAATAATTCGTAGGCAAAGGGTCCATGGGAAGAGAGGACCATATAACCTAACACTTAAACTACAATACTATTTGTATATGGTACAATTTTGGTAGGTCGAGTCTGAACTTGTCCTAACTTAATTCAACTCGCAATTAGACACCTAACCTCAAATCTAAATTACTAATTTTTTAGTGGGTAAGTGTTGAGGTTAAGTGGCGTAGTCAAAATTTTCAGATAATTGCGTCATAATATCAACTAAAAAAAAAATTATTGAATCATTTCGTTGAACACCTAGTAGACACTTGCCCATTTCTGTCAACATATGCCGAAAGTTTATGCCAACATATGTTGACAACTACTATTATTTGTAAAGGTTTGTCAATGGTGGATGCAGAATACTGTAAAGTAATGTTGAAGACTGACAATGCTTTTCAACTAAAGTATTTCATAAGAAGAGAGAAAATAAAGACAAATATGATATAAAAAATAAATAAAAAAGTAGGAGGAGGAAGTTGTAATTTAGTTTGTCTTAGGTGTTTATAAGGGTCAAATACAATATACTAAATAAATATACATGGGGTTGTTGAAATTTTGAGGTCAAGGACAACCAATGACCTATGCTAGCTCCACCACTATACCCATGTGTCCCGATTCAAAACTCTCAATTTCCTTAATTAATGTAATAGTGCCGAATTCTCCCCCTCCAATCCTTAATAATAGTTTTTTTTTTTTTTTTTTTTTTTTTTTTTTGAAAGGACATGGCAGAATGCATGTGATGTAAGTTTTTTTGAGGTGGTGATTTGGAAAGGGAAAAATGTTGTGAGGTGTTGTCTAACATTGGAAAGTTAAATCTTGTACTATGAGAAGTTGGGTCACTCTTCTATTTTCAATTGGTTTTGGAGTGCAACTTCAACTCTCTTCATGTAAGGATGACGAATTCGATACCAAATTAGGTTGCCCATTGTGTGGTTTAGTCGAACTCCCCATTCCCCTAGTATAAAAATATCGATGTACTCAAAAAAAAAAAAAAAAAAACTCTCTTCATGTAAGAGAAAGAGAAGAAACAAAGAGTCAATAATGAATTATAAGTGGTGAATTGTCCTAATACTTAAGGCATTCTTAGTCAACCAATTGCGTCTCGAGTTCAAACCCCTTCACTTAGTGTAGATTAGTAGAATATTGCTTCTACTAAAAGAAATCAATAATTGAACATTAACTAGTGTAGATTAGTGTAGAATATCACTTAGGGGGACTTTAAAATAAGAGTGTAATCAATTAGGATTTAAAAAGAGAATTTTAAAAGACTTTGAAATCAAGGTGTAGTCAAATTAAAATTAAGATGATTAAAAGAATACATCTAAATTCAAAGGTGGTCAATTAAGAGCGCATTTGTTTGCACTCACTAAGTTTCACTGGACTGGACTGGCTTAATTAGAGTTATTGGTCTGTGTTCGGAAGCGCAACCGCCAAAATGTATGAGATTGCTAATCCTGTCCCCAAACTTGCTGGTTTGCACGCCTGAGCAGTGTGTCTGCAACACTCCCAACCATGCCCATATCGGAAGCCCATCCCTGTTAGGATCTTTTAGGCTACTACAGGTTACAGGTTACAGGTTACTAGTAGTTATTAGACCTAGTATTAATGTTAAGCCCATTAAAACCACCAAAACCCTAGCTATCCTTTTATGTATTTAAATCATTATGTTTATCTGAATATGGCGAATAAAGATATGAAATGCAATTTCCTTTTTTATCATGTCTGATCCTATTATCCCCACCCACCGTCAACAACATGTTCTGGTGATTTGCGAGAGAAAAGAAACAACAATCCCAATAGAAAAATTCTCCCATTCCCCCAGAAAATTCCAAGATTTTCCAAGAAAATCAAAGTAGGCGCGAGATATGAAAGTGGGCAACAAAGCCTTTGCTCGACCGGCGATCCAATAAAGCTTGTGCACAATCGGCTATCCGACGAAGCCTCTGCACAATCGGCGATCCGGCGAAGCCTCTGCAACAGTCGACTAAGCCTCTAAAAATTGAAAAAAAATAATTTGGGATATTTTCTTGGTTCAATCTTTGCTTTTGGTTTGAGGTACAGAGAGCGTGCGAAGAAGAGAGAGAAAACGAAAAGAAGAGAAAGGAAGGTGAAGAGACATGGGAAAGTGACTGAGTCAAATAAAAAAAGTGTAGTTAATAATAAAACATTATAAAATGAACTAAAAATGACAAAAAAATAATTTTTGTGACATATCTTCCTCATCTTTGGGACATATCTTCTATTCGACTTCATCTTCTTCATCCTCATCCATCATGGATATTTTTGTGGCAAATTCGAATCGTAAACAAATATTGGATTATGAAGAATTGCAGGTTTGAATTTCTGGAGTTCTCCCTTTTCATTTCAGGTTTTTCCCTTTTCATAACTTGAAAGAAAAAAAATCCTAAGGTCTTTTCTTTGCGTATGCGTCTGTACTTGTGAGTTGCAACCTTTCTTCTTTTGTCCTGCGTCCGATTGGATTGAGTTGATCACAATCGCATTTTTATTTTCTTTATTTTGGATATTTTGGATAGTGAAAACGAAATGTAGAATTATAGAGTACACATAACAATATAGATACACAAAATCAAATCGTATGATGATATCTGAGAGTATGTGATGGGGATTCACACTCTTCTTTCCCGATGATATCGCTGTCGATCCTCGATGACCATCTCAACTTTGAAAAGAAGGAACGATGACCCGCTACGCACATTCGACCTGGCTTTTCATTCGCACCAACAAAATCTGAAAAGGAAAAAAAATATCTTTCAACCCATATTCTATTTTGCCCAAATTTATCAAGGGAGAAGAGACCCATAACTGAACATGCACGGGTCCCCGATTCTTCTTGCATTGGCGATTGGGGTCGATTGATCCTTTGGTTTTTGGCTTCCAGTGTCGTGCTTTCCTTCTTCACGAGAGGCATGTGCTTCTATGTGTGTCGTTTGGTGTTTTTTGGTGCTCAAGTAGGTGATGAGGGAGGTTATTCTCAGCCCAGGATTTCATTATAAATTATCCCTCAGCTCCGCGTGTGGTCATCACTTTTTTTCAAAATCCTAACAAATCCAAGAAAGTATCCATACAAATTCATTAAAATCTATATAAATAATCTATATAGAATTGTAAAGTCTGTTAAAATCCTTTGAAATCTTTCACTTAAAAAAGCCTATTAAAATCCTCTTGAATCTAAATTGACTATATAACGATAATTTCTAGAATTATTAGGCAATAAACAATTATTGCGTTAGTGAATAGCAATTGCCCGAGGGCATTTTCAGCCTGTAAATGAATTACAGGGCAATTGGCATTAAGTTTTTTTTTTTTTTAATAATATTATGTTTAATTTCAAATTCTCTTAGTTTTTTTTTTACACTTTTTCTGTATTCTCTTTTAATGTTTTTCTAAATGAATAATATAGACTGTTGGATTACATTTTTTTGCAAACCAACAACCCAAGTTGTGCCAAATGGGCTCAAGCCTGCATGTTGTCAGCTCGAACATTACATTCTCGCCCGATTGCTCGGTCCGTGGGAGATAGGCCCACTTGATTGCCCTAATCATGGCATGGGCTGGAGCAGATTTTGGAGAGATTGAGGGATTCAATCACCTAATAGGTGGGGCAATTTGACGGTGTAAAAATGCTAGATTAGTGCAGAATATCGTTTTTATTATAAATAAAAAAACACCAATAATGAAATACTATATAAACATTAAATATAATTCATAATTGAACGATTTAGTTACTAGTATGTCAATAAGGGTGGGTGTCAATACAACTGTGCAATGATCGATTAGGTGTTGTTTTGACTATAAACAAAGCCAACCAGCCTACAACCAAACCCAAACCGTAACAAATTGATTTGGTTACAATTTTGAGTTTTGTAAACGACTCTAAACCAAACAAGACTGATCACTTACATGTTTGTTTTTATACTACTTTATTTACACATGTAGTGCTTCTATTGGCTAATAACTAAATGAGGATGTTGAATTTGAATTGATTCTTGGCTTGCGTATTGAAATTTAGGGTGGGTCAATGAACTAGAAAAATAAAAATATATAGCATGTTAGAACAATATAAAGGACAAAGAGAGTGAGGGGTGCGGCGTCAGTAGAGTAAAGAGATAGATGTGTGATTTTGAGATGTGTTTTATCTCACCTCATTGTGCCTTTATTTATAGCAGTAAGGAAGGTAAATTCCTTACCCCGATAGGATTACAACCCTAATAGGATAGTATATAATCTAAAGAGATATGGTAGAATTCTACAAGGGTACCCCAAGATATAATAGGATTTTTTTTTTTTTTTTTTTTTTTTTTTTTTGAACAGAGATATAATAGGATTTACACAATCACATTCCTAATCTAATATGATTGCAACATTCCCCTTGAGTGTGTAATTACTCAAACAAAACATTGCATTAGGTCTTTAGCGGATGAAGTAGATCAATTGATAATGTTGTCGGAACAACGGGCAAGTCTCAAACTAACGAAAGCATGCATTGTGAGTAGCATGCATTGTAGTAAAACTCACAAAACCTTACTATGGTAAAAGCCAAAATAGGTGAAAACCCCATAGGCTAAGGAGAAACATGAGAAGTATGCATAATATAAAAAACAAACGTCATACAGGACGAAAGTAGTATACCTCATAACGTTATGACCATCTGAGGATGGTTGCCTCATCAAAACCTCAATAGGTAGCAAAACCCAGTAGGAAAAATGCTCATAATCGTAGGAAAAAATAGTACATTAAGATCACGTGAGTATACTTCTGGATACTTTCCCTGAGTTTGACAAAATTTCCAAAATAAGAGAACTAAAAGTTATTCAGGTCAGAAAATTTACACATACCGATTCCTTGGACGAGCTTTTGAAAAGTAAACTTGGGCAATGACTTCAGAAAGAGATCGGCCAGATTGTCTTGGGAATGGATTTGCTTGACTTCAATGTTCTGATATTGTTGTTGCTGATGAGAATAAAATAACTTTGTCGGCTTGGTGTTGTCTCCCTTGATGTATCATTTCTTCAGTTGGTTGATACAAGCAGAGTTGTTGTCAAAAATCGTTGTAGGGATGTCAACAATGGTAGAAAGACTGCTAGTACTTCGAATATGTTCCATAATTGCCCTCAGCTAAAAGCATTCATGCAAGGTGAGAATTTCAGCATGGTTTGAAGAAGTCACAACTAATGATTGTTTGGTAGACCTACAAGAAGTTGCAGTGTTTCCAATAGTAAAGACGTAACCCTTTTGAGAATGTGCCTTGTGCGGGTCAGATAAATAACATGTGTCAACATAACCAATAAGGCAAGAACCAACCCGATGATCGAGGAGGACGGCGACTTCTCTCGAGGATTCATAAGGGAAGAACAAACCCAAATCTATCGTACCCTTGAGGTAGCAGAAAATGTCTTTAACACTATTTCAATGTCTGCGTGTAGGCACATTGTTGTATCTTGCCAAAAGATTCACAGCGAAGAAGATGTCGGGTCTAGTGCATTGAGTCAAGTACAATAAAGCACCAATTGCAGTTAAGTATGGAACTTCGGGCTCCAAAATCTCTTCCTCATCCTCCTTAGGACGGAAATGATCTCGTTTAGCATCTAGAGTACGAACGACCATAAGAGTACTCAAAGGCTTCGCTTTATCCTCATTAAAACGTCACAACCCCTTCTGAGTGTAGTTTGTTTGATGTAATAGGATTTCATCCGAAGAGTGCTCGATTTGAGTTTTCTCAAGATCTTTCATCTCGAATTCTGATTTCAAGTGAGCGGCAATTTTCTCAGGCTCTTCCGGAGTCCCAATGAGATTCATGTCGTCGACATAAATTGCAACGATCGGAAATTCGGAATGGGACTTCTTAATAAACACGCATGGATAAGTATCGATTAATGCGCTTGTTTATTATTAGTGACATATAATTTAGTTTAAAATTTTTGATCTCTGTAGTATTACCCTTCAATATTTATAACTCTTCTTTTCATTTGTTACTTTTAAAAAGTTTTGGATTTTGTAGTTGGGTTTGCATTAGGTTTTGTTTTAATGACATCTGTAGTGTATACTTGAAAGCTGTCTTCATCGCTTAAAAAAAGCCTCGTTCAAGATTGTCATAGAGTTTCACAAACTCATCATTCTTGTCTTCACAAGTTTATCTTTTCTGCACGTTCTTTCAATTTGGGTGGGTTTCAGATCGTTCGTATGAAAGGACAATTTGGGGTTTTAGGTTTAAACAAATTGGGGGTTTTAGGTCAAGAGATGATCATCTATTTCTGATCAACGGCTAGATGGCAATGTCTGACTGATCATCGTTGGCTGGTTTGCACTATAAGAACATGGTAATAAAACTCAATATCTAATCATTAAAAGTGAATTCAGCAATTAGTTACTCTAGTGCCACCATATATTTCTTGGTGGTTTCGAGCAAGAAATGTGAAAATGTCATCCGAACTATTCGACAAACATCATCTTGTTTAGTGCTTTCACTGTATTATTTTTTCCCGCAATACAATAGAAGAAAATATTAGATTGTCTCACATTTAATTCAAAGGGTGTGTTTAGAAATCAAAGTTTTATTTAAAAAAAAAAAAAAATCATCTACAGCCTAAATAGTCATTTTGTATTATAGAAGATAAGCCATTTACGTTAAAAAATTTAAATGGGGTGTGGTCAACAATTTGTAAGGTATCAATAAAACAACCCTTTGCATAATTCCGGGGAGTTTGCATGTTAAAGGGCACGAAACTTGGAGTAGGCAAGATATGAGTGTGTAACAAATGTATGCTAAATATGCGTCCTTCTTCTGCCATCTACCCATCACGCAATGCTCATGTCCAACTGATTGTGGGGGGATGTATACGCCTTTGCTCCAGAGCCAAAATAGCAGTTTTTTGACCGTTGGCTCACTCTATATAATGGCGCCAAAGTTTAATCATGCCAGAAACTCTAAAATCATGGTTTTCCAGCTTATGTTGGTTGCTGTCGTGGCTTTTCTGTTGGGGTTTGTTTCCTCGTACAGTTTCAGACGGAAGAAAAAGGACAGAGCTTTAGTAAAGGATCGGAATGTGAATGGTTGGAGGAGCTCTGAAAATGGAATGTGTCTGCAGAAAGACATAGGTGCAGGTGTGGATGTTATCATTGTGGGTGCTGGGGTTGCTGGTTCGGCACTAGCTTACACTCTCGGGAAGGTGACAGTCTCACTCTCTGAGGGCTCTTTGTCTTTTGTACACATTCTTTTGATCTATACGTGAAATGGTTTAAGGTTTATGCTGGATTCATTTGGTTTATGGAAATGATTGAACTTCTAATGTTCTTTTTAATGTTTAAGATAGTGATCAGTTACAATATTATCTGCATTGAACCGCAGGATGGGCGCCGAGTGCATGTGATTGAAAGAGACTTGACCAAGCCAGATAGAATCGTTGGTGAACTGCTACAACCTGGGGCTTATCTGAGACTAATTGAGTTGGGCCTTGAGGGTAATTAAGATATTTACGCATATGAAATATTTTCATATTACTTAGTCGTCTCAAGAATGAACCTGAAGACTCGCATTATTTGCTCAAATTGTTGTAATTTCTGCCAGGTTCTAAAGTGGTTGACCTTTCCTTCTGTTTTTCCTTTTCTAGTTATACATGTATGCTAAATAATAATCGGTGTATGATTAGATTGTGTCAACAAAATTGATGCCCAGCAAATATTCGGATATGTTCTTTACAAGGATGGGATAAGGACCAAGCTGCCATATCCTTTGAAAAATTTCAATCCAGATGTGGTTGGGGTAAGCTTTCACCATGGGCGTTTCATCCAAAGAATGCGCGATAAAGCTTCATCTCTTCCAAAGTATCCTTCTTTTCCTTTCAAACATTCCCAAGTTACTCTGTATATACAACATTGCTGAACTTGTATCTCACAAACGGATTCCAGTTACATATAACGATGTGGTGAATAATGTCATTGAAATTTGGCGCATGTAGAATTACTCAGTTTTGTCTTTTCAAGCTGGTAGAAAACTTAAATACTCGGACTTTCTCTCTGTTTCAGCCTTTTCTATTAAGTAATGTGATAAGTTGATTTCTAAATGTTTCTAGTTCTACTATACGAAGCTAGTTCACTAGTACAACTGGCATACATGATATTCATGTCATTTTCCAAAATTTTGACATCAGTGTAAAGTTGGAACAAGGAACGGTGACATCTCTGCTTGAAGAAAAGGGTATTATCGAAGGGGTGAAGTTTAGACGCAAAGGTAGTCAAGAGTTCACTGCGCACGCACCCCTCACAATTGTATGTGATGGTTGCTGTTCAAACTTGCGACGTTATCTGTGCAATCCTAAGGTGAAAATAGCATGCCAGTTTTGTATTCTTCTTTTTTCTAGTGCATGCTAATTATGTCAAATGACATGAAAATAAATATACTGAACCAGATTTTTAAGAATTTTCAATCAGCAAATCAACAATTGTCATTGTTTATCTGCAGGTTGATATTCCTTCTTGTTTTGTTGGTTTGATTCTTGAGGATTGCCGGCTTCCATATGCAAATCATGCACATGTAATTTTGGGGGATCCATCACTCGTAGCATTTTATCCCATCGGCAGCAGGGAGATTCGCTGCTTGGTTGATGTACCAGGCCGTCAAGTACCTTCTCTTTCTAGTGGTGAAATGGCTCACTACTTGAAAACAAAGGTGGCACCCCAGGTAGGGTTACATGTTGGAAACTTGATCAAATATGTGTTTGATTTTATTCGTACTTCACTTATCTAACCATTTGGACTAATTTAGTCGTATAATATTTCAGGTTCCTCCCGAACTGTACACACCCTTTTTGGTTGCCATTGATAAAGGAAACATAAAAACAATGCCCGCTAGGAGCATTCCTGCTACTCCTCATCGCACCCCAGGTGCTCTCCTAATGGGGGATGCAGTTAACATGCGGCATCCTATAACCGGGGGAGGCATGGTTGTGGCTCTATCGGACGTTGTTGTTCTAAGGAATCTTCTCAGACCCCTGCGCAATCTGAATGATGTTCCTGCCCTAGTTAAAGACCTCGAATCCTTCTATACCCTACGTAAGGTAAGCAGTCTATGCCTTTCACTGTTAGCATTTGGCTCAAATTTAGAGGTAACTTCATATAAGATAATTCTTGGTTTCGCTGCAGCCAGCGGCTTTTACCATAAACATATTGGCAAGTGCCGCGTACAAGGTGTTATGTGCATCCCCTGATCCAGCAAGGAAGGAATTGCGCCAAGCATGCTTCGATTATTTTTGCCTTGGACGCGTCTTTTCAAATGGAGCTCTCGCTACTTTCTCTGGTCTAAACTATTGCCCCTGGAGCTTGGTTCTCCACTTCTTTGTCGTGGGTATTTATGCTGTTGGACGCTTGCTAATTCCGTTTCCTTCACCAAAACGTATATGGATTGCAGCCAGACTAATCTTGGTGAGTAACTCTATTGCAACAATAACCCCAAAGTCTTATCCCACAAAGTGAGATCGCTATATAAATTCTAAAACACCACTACGCTCAGTTTTCTGTCATGTTTTTTGTTCAATGCAAGTAGAGGGGGGCGTTGGGGGTGTACAAAAAGTGCAATGGCACAGAGGGGCCCCAAAATATTTTATAAATTTTCTAGCTATACATATTATATTAATTTCCCACTTTTCTCTAGTAATATAGAAGCTTGTGTATTGCTTAATTTGTTCCATTTTTCTTTCGCAATAAAAAAACTAACTTGTGTATTACTTTTTTCCACAAAATCATGATTTCATGCTCTATATTTTATGGACGAACCCTAAATCATGCTTTTATGGCAATTAAAGATTATTCATTTAGTAAGAGTGAGATGTTGATTCCAATTAAGTTTGAATATCGATTGTTGAATCCTGTATGAATATATTGTCCATTTTTTTTTTAATTAAGGAAGGCTTTTTTATTGAATTCACACAAGACCCCCAAAATGTTAGAGACGACCTTGGATCCAAGTAGTCCAAGTGTTTTCTTATAATCTCCTTCCAAGTCTTCCCAGGTATTTCTCTACCCTTTTGGCTCTGCCTTTGTCTCATAATTACATCTTCTAACTGAAGCGTCTATAGGTCTTCTTTCACATGTCCAAACCACCTAAGAAAGTAAGATGCTGCAAAACCCGACTCTTGTTCTAAATTTTTTTCGCGACACACATGATGATCATTCAAGTCCTAACGAGTCCCACAATACTATGATTCCAACTGAATCAAAACAACATTTTTTTTACAACAAAAAATAAATAAATAAAAAACAACATTACGATCTTACGCGGAGAGAGTAAAAAAAAAATTGGGTTGTAAATTAGTAACGTCTTGTGATTGGTTTTCACAATTAAACGCCATTTCATTTCAGAATTTATATATGAACTAGCATCTTGCCACACGCTTATGCATGTGACAATTTGCTTTTTTACATTTTTTTTTCACTTGTGGTTTTTATTTTTTTATTTTTGTTTTAAAAATTAAAGAAATAAAGGAAAAAAAACTGTCCACCACATGAGATTTTTTCTTTTAACAAACGATATTATCTACACTAGGGGTGGGAGAGTGGGTTAAGCCTCACAGTATGCTAGCAATAATGTGGTTCAAATTCGCTTTGACGAGAATTTGTTTGTTTGGATTTTTTTTTTTAAAATTAAATTGATTTTGAAATCTTAGTTAAGGAAGGGTAGTTTGGGAATTATGAATGTTTCCCATTTTATTGACTTCTGGCTTTATATATGTATAGATAGATGAACAGCCTTATATGTAGTTATTATTATATATATATTTTTTTTTGGAAAGCTATTTATTATTATAATTTTGCAGGAAGCTTTAAGAATCATTCTCCCCATAATCAACACTGAAGGAGTAAAACAAATGTTCTTCCCTGCACGCAGATTTCCTCCGGTATAAACAAGATACTCAGAAAACCGAAAACAAAGAATGTCGTAGGCTCGTAGCACACTTTGTCAACCTTTTAAGATAAGCTTGTTTGTATAATTACATATTCTTCCATGTAACAATTTCAAATCCTGGATTCTTCCACGTAACTATTGCTACATGCTCTCTTCACCTCATGCAGTTAGTATACTCACTTTGTATTATATAATTGCAAGGATTGCTAGGTCAGTGACTAACGTGGGTGATTCTTAACCGTAGATGCAAGTGAGTCTCGCATGCATATGATTAGGAATCAGTCATTATTGTATCACTTACGTGCCCTCATCGTATCATTGTCCAATTGCAATTATATTCAAATAAAATAAACAAATTTCATACTGACTTGATCCATAATCCCATATTTTTGACAGATAATTATTCTAACAGTCATGATTATGTGCTATACTTAGTTTACAGGAGGATTAGGGAAGTTTGTTTTTTTTCTTCTCTTATCTTTTTATGTTTTAGTTTAACATTTCTAGTTGTCACCCCCTGTTTGGCACCCATGGTTTTTAAAACCCAGAGAAAATTTTGTTTTTTATTGACATTTGCATGGCAGAATATTAATATTTTGTACTATGTATAATAATATATGATCCACTTCCACACTTACCAACCCCTCTCTGACTAAATCAAGTCTTACTTGGACAGCCATTCCAATGCACTTACTCGCTGACCATGTAAATTTTCTGGTTCTGTTATAGGATCACTAATCGTTCCAAAATGTAAAAGAAAAGGGTTATAATCAGCCTCGCGTGAATATGTTAACGATATAAATTTGCAATGAGTTAGAGACTGAGTTGTGGTTAGCATCACTTTAGCGTGTAACTTTGTTGTCTCGTAACATATAAATATCATAACAGTTGCGAAATAAAAATTATATTTGTGAAGTAAATTAAATTATTATTCAAGAACCTCCAAACATTTCTTAGTTTCGGTTACATTGTTATTTCCATTCAAAACTATATCCTAAACCTTTTGAACTTTAATCCTTCAAGAAGATTAAAATTTAAAAAAAACCTGGTGTTAAATTGAATATTGATTTTAGTCCCTAATGTGTCCTTAATTCAAAATAATTAATGTGCATTTTATTAATACACAAATTTTAATTTATTTTTTGACCAAAAAAGAGTTTTTTAATTTATTAATTTTATTTAACATTCTTCAAATTTGAAAGACTCAATTAATGTACCTAAATGTTAGTACCGAAATGTATTATATTGAACTAATATATTTAAATGTTAGTACCAAAATGTATGTACCAAAATATATGCACCAAAATGTATTAATATTAAATTAATGTACCTAAATGTCTGTACCGAAATGTATTATATTGAATTATTGTACCTAAATGTTTGTATCGAAATGTATGTACCGAAATGTGTGTACCTAAATGTTTTTATTGAAATGCATGTACCGAACTGTGTGTACCTAAATGTATGCACCGAAATGTATTATAATGAATTTAATGTACCTAAATGAAGAAGATAAAGTACATCGAAATATATTGTATAACAAAAATTAGTTTATCTAAATGTTCACAACAAAAAATATTACGATGAATGAAATGAAAATGAAAATTATAATGAAATAAAATTAATACATTAAAAATTAGAAAGAACAAGGTAAATAATTAATAAATCAAAATATAATTAATAAATGAGGTTATTAATGTATCAAGGGACTAAAATTATATTTTAATTTTACTTATGGTTTTTATCTAAAAGTCATCTTTGCCGTGGATCAAAATGAAATTTTCTATAAAATTTACTAAATTACGCAGTCTTGTACCAAAATGACTTGCTTTCAGGTCTTCCAATTTGGCCTGGTAAATAATTTACAGTGGTAGGCGCATAACTTATCCACGTTTCTATCCCAAAACCGAAAAATAGTTTTTAAAAAAAGTTGGCTCACTATATATAGGCGCCAACTTAAGTCTGGGAACCAACTCAAACACTTGAAAAGAACTAAAATTCAGAGAGCTTCACCATAATCTTCTCTAACCGAATTCACGATCTTTGAAGATGGTTTACCTGAATATAGTGTGTGCTGTTATAGCCTCGCTGCTCGGGTTTGTTTTCTTGTGCAGTATAAGACGACAGAAGAAGGCCATGGCTCATCAAAATGGGAATTGTTTGAAGAGCTGTGAAAATGGAACGTGCGACGAGGCAAAGACGGTTGAAAGTGCAGACATTATCGTTGTTGGTGCTGGGGTGGTTGGTTCGGCGCTCGCTTACACTCTTGGGAAGGTGACATTCTCTCACTCTTTAAGTATTCTATGCCTCTTTCTATATTTGTGCGATATATAACTTGACGAGGTTTAAGGTTTTCGAAATTTAATGGTTATCACTCTTTATTTATCTGTTCATTAAAATATTTAATTGTTTCCTTTTATCTGAGATTATATTTCTGCTTCGGTGGGAAGAAAACTTAAAGATAACGCCTTGAGATCTGTTTGGGGTCTCCAAGATCATCTGGGTTTTGGATCATTAGGAAAATCTTTTCATATATTTTTGTTAGATTGTATATAGTAACATCAGGATCATAATATTTACAATTTGCACAAATCTAACTTATCATGTCTTGTCTTCTTACTATTGCTATGTTTTGTTTACAATGTCTGCATACCGCAGGATGGGCGCCGAGTGCATGTGATTGAAAGGGACTTGAGTGAGCCAGATAGAATCGTCGGCGAGCTGCTGCAACCAGGGGGATATCTCAGATTAGTTGAGTTAGGCCTTGAGGGTAAGCAAAGAAGAATAAACCTGAGGACTTATATGAATGTTCCATAACTGTCCTCCTCATTTATTTCCACTTTGAGTTAGATAACTACATATGATAATTGTTAATATTTCTGTTTGGTTGAAGATTGTGTAAATGAGATTGATGCTCAACGGGTTTTCGGATATGCTCTTTACAAGGATGGAAAAAGTACCAAGCTGCCATATCCTTTGGAAAACTTCCATCCTGATGTGGCTGGGAGAAGCTTTCACCACGGGCGTTTCATTCAAAGGATGCGGGAAAAAGCTTCATCTCTTCCCAAGTACTCTTCCTTTTCCTTCAAATATATTTCGTAGTATTCTTTTTTCACTAGGCTCGCCATGTGTTGTATAATTCAAAGTTTTAGAGGTCTGGAAAACACAAAGTTTTCCCTGTGCTTCAGTCATCTATTTCAAGTATCCGTTATAATTTGACGTTCGGTATGTTTTTGCTATACAAAGATAGATCCTTTGATTACATATTGCAATGTATCTTTAATATATTCTCTTTGCTTGAAAGTTTGTCAAAACTTAACCATGTATTTAACAAGAATCTATAGGATATCAGATAATACATTGTATGTGAGATTCATTATGAAGGAGATTTGCATACTCTTCTGGAGTCTCATTGTGTGTCATTTCTTAAATTTTGACATCAGTGTAAGATTGGAACAAGGAACGGTGACATCTCTACTGGAAGAAAAAGGTACTGTCAAGGGGGTGCAGTATAAATCCAAAGGTAGTGATCTGGAACTCAATGCACACGCGCCTCTCACGATAGTATGCGATGGATGCTATTCAAACCTACGGCGCTCTCTCTGCAATCCTAAGGTGAAGATAAACTGCAAATCTTGTAAAATAAACAAAAACAAGAAACGATAATTGATTGAAATATTCATGAATACTTGAATGTAAAATCATGTTTTATTTTTCTTTTTGTAGGTTGATATACCTTCTTGTTTTGTTGGTTTGGTTCTGGAGAATTGCCAGCTTCCATATGCAAATCACGGGCATGTAATATTGGCAGATCCTTCGCCGATATTGTTTTATCCTATAAGCAGCACCGAGATTCGTTGCCTTGTTGATGTACCAGGCCAAAAAGTACCTTCCATTTCTGGTGGTGAAATGTCTCACTACTTGAAAACAAAAGTGGCACCCCAAGTATGTCTATTGTGCTTCAAATAGTTTGTTTTGGAATAAAACTATTTCGAACAAATAAACCGATCACTTTGTTATTTACCTCTCTAAATAACAACCATCTCTGTTTTCATGTCTGCTTTACGTATTTGAATCTTTGGCCTAATCAAGGGGTTTGCAAATTGTTTATTGCAGGTTCCCCCTGAGCTGTATGCCGCTTTTATGGCTGCCGCGGATAAAGGAAACATAAAATCAATGCCAAACAGGAGCATGCCTGCTGCTCCTCGTCCCACTCCTGGTGTCCTTCTGATGGGGGACGCAGTCAACATGAGGCATCCTCTAACTGGAGGAGGCATGACTGTGGCTCTTTCAGACATTGTTGTTCTTAGAAATCTTCTAAGGCCTCTGCACAATCTGAATGATGCACCTGCCCTTTGTAAATACCTTGAATCCTTCTATACGCTGCGCAAGGTAAGCAGCCTAAGTTATTACACACCTATTCAATACTTTTACAATGCATTTCATTGAGAAACTATTAGTAAAGTTCTTATTTCAACTCGAGTTTAATGGTAAATTAAGAAAATTCTAATGCTTGGTTTTGGTGCAGCCTGTGGCCTCAACCATAAACACATTGGCAGGTGCACTATACAGGGTATTTTGTGCATCACCTGATCCGGCAAGGATGGAAATGCGCCAAGCATGTTTCGATTACTTGAGCCTTGGAGGCGTGTTCTCGAATGGACCTCTAGCACTTCTTTCCGGCCTAAACCCACAACCATTGAGCTTGGTTCTCCACTTTTTTGCCGTGGCTGTCTACGCCATTGGGCGCTTGCTACTTCCATTCCCTTGCCCAACACGCATGTGGATTGGAGCCAGATTGGTTTTGGTGTGGATCTATCTCCATTTGTTGAGATATTCAGTTGCATCTGGTGTGATCCTCTTCTCATTTGTATTGATTTTTCCACCTTTTGTTTTTGTAGGGTGCTTCAGGAATCATATTCCCCATAATCAACTCTGAAGGAGTGAGGCAAATGTTCTTCCCTGTGACAGTGGCATCATATTACAGAACTCCTCCTATTAATTAATTAACATGATGAAAATTGAAAAAATATGTGTTTAGCTTTAGCACATGTTCTTCCATTCCATTCCTTGTAAACAAAATACTTCTTCCGAAAAATTAAATAAAATCTTAATTCAATACCTTTGTGTCTTTTTTTTCAATTCGATGATGATGCACCATTAGGTCATGGCAACGGATGATGCATCAGTGAGTCAACAATTATCATGCTTATAATCTTGTTTGGGCTTGAAATACTAGACTTGGGCCGAAGGTGGGTAGTTTGTATTAAGATTTAAGTCTCAGCTCATTGGTAACCTTTCAAGCCGAATAATATCTAGACGTCCAGCCCAAAATGAAATTCGGCCGAGTACTAATAGAAGTGAGATTCTTAAAAGGATCAGGTGGTTTTGCCAAATAAAAGGATAATATCATAATCCAGGAGTAGACCGAGGGAGTAATCGTACTCAGGGTCAAGACTCTCAGCCGCCCCTCAAATGATTCCGAAGCTCTTTCGATTATTCCCTTGAATGGCGTAGAGCCCGAATTTGAATGTTATAACCCACAATCTTTTGGTTGTATAAAATTTTCGGAAGTCAGATGGTGCATTGGACTTCTGGGCCAAGGAACCATGTCCCTATGCCCATAGCCCGCCTATTGTAACCATGCTTAATACAACTCAAGCCTTCCAAGCTGCTAACCAAACACTATGGAGTAGGCTAAATGAGACTCCTCAAACACTATCATTTTAAAGTTTTAGACTTGCAATTATGCGAAGTTTCAAAGTTGTGTGTTATTTTGGGATTTTAGGGTATTCGCACTACTGCAAAAAAGAAAAGAACGAATAAACAAGATGGAAGTTGTTGCATTATCAAACACTGAAATTGTTATTCAAAAGAGAATGGTGAATTTGATAGGAGATGTGATTGAATCCAAAAATGCCTACCCACATATCTCCTAGAAAAGAATCAAATCATTGGTGTAGTTCTAATTAAAAGATGATACAAAGTAAGTTTTACATAAAGGATCATTTTTGGCGATAGCACATGGTGAGCCCATCAGGAGATGAGTTCTCCATGGACTTGGCTTCACGCAGACTACGCCGTTGATATTATTTGTGGTTAAATTCGGTTCAGTGGCCTACATATCTTCTCGTATCATTGAAGAATCAAACCATGTTTAGTTTGGAGAGTTTTTTTAAATCAATCTAACAATCTCTGAGGACGGTCCACCTCAGAGTCATCCATGCTCATTTCTTCGGACCAGGCTCTCCCCTTCTTTATTGTAGCTTCTGCCTTCCATAGATGCAATTGATGTTGATAGTGAGCTTCTTTGATGACCGTTTGTCATCCTCGTCATCAGTCAACTCGTACATGTCGGATTTACCTTTGTCCCTTTCTTCAGGGGGGCTTTTTCTTGCCTTGCCTTGCCTCTTACAAACTCCCAACAGTGCCTTTGGTCGATGATTTCCTCGATGTGGTCTCTGAGCGTTTGTCAATTTCAAATGGTATGGCTTATGCACTGGTGGAAGGAGTAATACTCTTTTGGCTTTTCTTTGCCAGATGTTCAAGAAAAGGTTCCAACCGTTTGAGGAAGGGTTTGTCCTTGATGCTGTGAAGAATGTTGTTGATAATAGTGTGCAGGTCTGTATATTTCCTCAATCTAAGTGGAGCTAATTTATCCTTTCGTCCTCTCAT
Source organism: Heteromeles arbutifolia (assembly GCA_024362995.1). Classification (NCBI taxonomy): domain Eukaryota; kingdom Viridiplantae; phylum Streptophyta; class Magnoliopsida; order Rosales; family Rosaceae; genus Heteromeles; species Heteromeles arbutifolia. The sequence continues at coordinate 21,392,788 of JANCRC010000002.1, forward strand.
GTCATTTCGACTAGAAAACAAAGGCGGATTGCTCTAATCTTCTCTTTTTCGTTCGAGCTTCCTACCGCGGTCCTGATAAGGAACCTTCCTTTTGGTTTTGTCGTCCCAGTTAGTGAGGTCAAACATTCTACTAGGGTGGCATAGTCGTACTTCCTCTTGTTCAGCTTCTGGGAAAAGGGCGAGTTGACATGGTGGCAAGTATGTCGTCAAGCCTTTCTACCTCATCCAATTTCGCGTGAAATCGCTTCAGGTAAGCTGTAAGAATTTTTTCCTTGCTTTGAGCTACCATGATGAATATGACCTTGTGTCGCTTTTGGACATCATGGTACACCAAATAGGTATTGGTGAAGATTTTGACCAAATTTTTGAAGCAATCAATCAAACGAGTTGATAACTCCGAAAACCACCCTGGGGGTCCCCTCTAGAATAGAGGAGAACATCTTCTACATCAAAATGTCATTGTTGATGTATAATGCCATAACATTCATATAGTGCATGATGTGGTAATCCGGATCAATGTGGCCGCAAAAGTACTTAAATCGAGGTTGAGAAAACTTATAAGGCGGAGGCGCATATTCGATTGTTGAAGAGAGTGTGCTTTTCACTTTCACGACGACCCGACTTGGGATACGAAGTGGAGTTTCCATTGGGGCATCTCTAGTCATGTCGTGGTTATCGAGCCGACGCCTCTTTGGCTCCTCTGAAGACTTTGGGTTGTTAAAGCTCAGTGTCATGGTTCCATCTGGGGCACTCTTGCAACGGCCAATAGACCAAGGTTGTGTAGAACCTGTGTCTTATTTGGAGCGTTGTTATTGGCAGTTTGAAGCGGGTTTGTACTCGGATTAGTGATGTTTGCTAGAGTCGGAGTAGAAGTTGGCTCGATGAGTTATTCATCTGGGGTTATGGTACTTATGTTACTGTAATCGAAAATAGGAATTTGAGTTTGCAGGATGGTCCTGCTGGAGCTTTTGAGAGCCTTCATTCTCTTCTTGACGTCCACGAAGTTTGCATGACATCACCCAAAAAACAGTATAGGCATGCTGCAACTTATCAACAGAAGCGTTGATCTTTGGTAAAGTATCTCATACATGCCTCATAGTGGGATGGGGTCCAATAGGCAGAGCCTAGCCGCCCTTTGGGGTGGCTAGAGCATGAAGGGTTTGATTGCTTCCCCCTAGAGTGTTGGTGGTGTCGACAACATAATGACTCAACGAATGCGATTAAGACATCAGGGGCAAGGCTGTCATCGGTCGCCTTATTAATGTTGGTGTTAATAGAGCTTTCTTATATGTTCATGTTTGTGATAGATTGAGTTGGTCAAGAAGAATATGATTTTCACTCTCAATGAAAACACCAATTGTTGGAACCAAATTCACGCACCGCTGTAAGTGATAAAGATGCACAAATCCAACTAAACTGTAAAAGAACAAATTACTGTGAGCAAGTAAAATCCGGGGGGGGGGGGGGGGGGGGAGGGGGAAGGGTGGTGTGTGCTGGTCAAAGGCTCTTAAACGATCAAGTTAGTAAGCATTATGAGACTCAAGCAATAAGCAATATAATATGTATGCGATAACGCAGGAGCAGAGATGCACCTCTTAGGATAATATAATCATTATCAAACCGGGAGAATCGCAGAAGATATCTAGGAAGTAGATATTGCATCCTTTTACGATTGTGATTACTTGCGGCACATGTCAATCCATAAATTGTAAGGACTCCACGATTATACGAAACTTGTTGATTCCTTGCTGGATTAAGTTTTCATATCTTGCAGAATAAGCATGATAAATCTCAGCAAAGTCGTCGGACTTTGTCCACTGATTCCAGAATAGGATGACGGTGGCATACTTGCTCCATTTATTCAGCTCTACATCGGAGGCTGTTGAGTCCATGACCGGATTTCTAAGGTATGCATATTCTGATCCGCCTCACTCCCGCCCTGGAAAATTATAGCTCAACAAGAGGGAGATTGGCGACGACAAGGATAAAAAGAATATAGAATCTGGTGATTATGTAGTGTTAAGGGAGAAAAAATCTTACTCCCCAAGGAATACAATTACAATAAAATATATTATAGAATCCTATAAGTAATTTACTTACTATGATTACTTTTTTATTTTCAGTTTTCACATTTTAAAAAACTAAAAATTGAAACGAGTCTCAAATTTTTTTAAAAATGCAACTTGACAAAAAGAAATAAAATAAAAAACCAAAAACTGTTGTGAAATTGAGGATATGTGTGCAGTGGGATACAGTAAATAAGACACAATATTTACAAGATTCGGCAAGTGTGTCTACATCCTCTGGGTGCCAGTAGTATTTTCTTTCATTATTTGAAATAATAGGAGTACAAAATAATTCTCACTATTTTCTCTCCTCTCTAGCTTGGCTCACTGGTATTTTATCATACATATCTCTTCTTTCTTTTCTCTCTTCATTTCCTCTTTTCTTTCCTTTCCTCTGTATGTTTCTCTTATTTGTTAGTGGCCTTGGCCTTCATTATATAGGCAAATGAATAGGCCATGACATCATTGCTTACATAGGCATGATGTCATTACTTGCACATACATGATGTCATCCACTCAAATTAAATAATGGACACCTTTATTTATAACAAAAACAAAATTTCTACTATTTAATAGAACCCTCTTTGTCAAGGGTAAAAAGATCGTTTTAGCCCTATCAACAAAACTAAAGAACAATAACTAAAGGGGTGTGTGGACCTTTTTACTTCTCACACACTCATTTTTACTTCTCATACACCTTCTTAATTTCCAGTCATTGGATCATATGAATTGAAGAATATCAAATGACAGAAATAAATAAAGGGTGTGTGAGAAGTAAAAAGGGGTGTGTGGATATCACACCCCTAACTAAAATAAAATTATGAACAATATAGTAAATGACACACTAAATAAGGGATGGGCCCAAATTTAGAAGGACCGGACTGGACACGTTTTAAAATGAAACGGAGCTGAGCAGGGCGAGTAATGAAATTTATAAATTTGGAATCAGACCTAACTTGGCCTGTTTGAAACGGGTTGGTTCGGGCCGAGTTCACAGGTCCAACAGGGTCTGCAATTTGTGCTTGAGCCTAACCACACCAACAACCGCTAACCTGACACACATATCAAACCAGAAAGACGTCATCTTCCTCACGAATCCAAGACCTCCACCCTTGCCATTACAAATTACACCAATTGATGAATCAAAACAAAATCATACATACCCATAAGTAGATTTCCTAAAAGCACTTATTTTGCTTCAAATTACATAAATTTAAGCCTCAGATCATATACCGAGGCGCGGCCAACAACTTGTAAGCTTCAACCCTTCGAACTTCTTCTCCTAGTTGGCAAGGATGCCAATATCTTTCTCTATGAGGTCGTCGAGAGAGGCGGTGATGTCCTCGTCCTTCTTGGTCATCTTTACCAGAGCCCTGCTAGAGTCTTGCGGCGAACATAACGTACAGACTGACGAAGAAAACGAAGTCATGACATAAAAGATGGTGGTCGAAGTCGAGAAAGGGAGACCTCGAGGCTCGAGTTGGGAATTCAAGAGATGAGAGGGTGGACTGACAATTCGAGAGATGAGAGACTGAGAGAGAGAGTAGATGTATATTAGAAATGAACGGTGGAGATGTAATCTCAATATAATAGATGGTGGAAATGGTCCAGGCCGGGGCCCTTTTTTTTCTTTAGAAATTCGCACCCGCCCTGCCCCGCCCTGCCAATTACATGAACTCGCCATGCCCCGCCCCGTTTCGAGTTTACAAAATCTGGACCCGACCTGAACCAGCAAAACGCGCCTCGCCCCGCAGGTCCTAGACCCGTTTGCCCAGCCCTACACTAAACAATTTTGCTGTATTTTTTTCTCACCCTCACAGCCAAGTGATCTCCAATTTACTCCCACCTCCCTCTCTTTTTCACATTTTTCTCTTACTGCTCTCTCGACTCTCCTTAACTTCCAGCTCGTTAAAAACAAATCATTGCTCTTATAAAAAAAAATAGTTCTCACACACTGAATGTGTGCCCTTTGCTAGTAATTACTAGCAAAGGCCACACTTTATGTGAGAATATATTTTGATTTTCTCAAATATTGTTTTTTAACTTTTTGATGGGAGAAGTTATTTGTTTTTAACGAGATTGGGAGTTAAGGAGAAAGAGAGAGAGAGAATGAGTTTAGAGGGTAGCGATAGGATGAGGTTCTAAACAAAAAGAAAAAACTTATTTGTGGAAAAGAAAAATACTTGGCTGCTGAATATTTCAGCAGGAGCTCCTGCTTACACCCAATTCCGGGTGCAAGTTTTAATTTTTTAATCAAAACTTGCACACGTGTCCACCTGGGATTGGGTGTAAGCAGGAATGGCTGCTGAATTTTCAGCAACCAAGTATTGTTCTGTGGGAAATTACTTTAATGGTCACATTTTTTTCATTTTCTAATTTTTTTCGATTATGTATTAAAGGTTATAATTGTAATTTCATTGGTTATTTTTGTTAACAAAGAAGTTCTATTAATATGTAATTTAGATTAAACCAAATCTACATTTGCTTTTGATGTGTGCTATCCACACACTCATTTTACTTCATACACACTTATTTTTACTTCATACACACCCTATTAATTTGTAATCGTTGGATCAACTAAATTAAAGACGTCAAATGACCAAAATTAATAAAAAAATGTGTGAAAAGTAAAAATGGTGTGTGGATAGAGCACCTGCTTTTTCTAAACATTAGAACATGGCAGTTGCACCTATTGGCACTTAGGATCTTAAACCCAAGGAGTCTTAACGAAACATTTTTAGTACTGTTCACTAAGTTAAGGACATTTTTACTCTAAAAAATCACTTCTGATACTATTCACTTACAATACCTTTTTATATTTTCAATTACAATACATTTTTATCTTTTCGATTAAAACTTAAAGTTTTCGCACCTATTTCATTTTTCCTTAAACCCAAAAGTTAGGTTTTTGAAACAGCAACACCACAAAGCCTACAAGACTCAAATTCTCCAATTTCTCAATCCAACCAATCCAAATGGAACACACGCAACAGTTGCTATGGAAATCCGACTCCTCGGACTCGTCGGAATCTCCCTCGCCGTCAATGATGTCAGTGACGCTCGGCAGAGCAATGACCGCTCTGCTCTCCGCCCGCCCCAGAAAGCTCCACGACGCCGTTTCTCGACTCTCCCCTCCGCCCCTCAGCTCAGCCCCTCACATCTCCGTTTCGGTCTCTCTCGACGACGCCCTCCGCTTCCTGCACAAGTACCTAAACGACGCTGCTCAGAGGAACGAGCCCCTCCATGAAATTCTCGTCCCCATGCTCGAAAATGTACGCAATTTCACTTTTTCTTTGCATTTTTTCATTCAATCACAATGCAATTGTTTCTGGTTTTTTTTTTTTTTTCAAATTTCTTTAAATTATTGGTGTTATTTTCTAAATTCAGTCATTGAGCTGCAAGGACACGAAGCGCGGCGGGCAAGCTATGGTGCTTTTGAATTGGCTATTTCAGGACGATTTTATCTTCCAAGCTATTGTGGCAGGACTGGCGAAAATTGTTTCGAAGAAAGATGATCGCTTTATAGTGCTTGGCTGGTGTACTCTTGTGCGTGCTCTTCTGGACTACGAGACCACAGTGACCCAATTTCCCATGAATGGTAACAAAGCCAAATGTGAAGTTGTTGAAGTGAAAATAGTTAGAAAGCCGTTGCTTTAATTATCTTTAATAGCGGAAATTTGAGTATTTACTGATTCGAATGACAGGTATAAGGGAGCGGTACGGCGATTTGGTGAAGATACTCTCTTCGTGTATTCCGCATTTTTCGCATGTTGTACGCAAGGGCAGGTACGTGATAAAGTTGAAGCCAATTTGATGCAGTGTTTATATGGTGTTTGCTTTATGCTTATATTTGGAATTACTTGTCATATTCAGATTTATAAGGTTTGGAATAAAATGCAGTGTGTTCGAAATCATTGCAATGTCTTGTATAACAAGATTAGGAATACAATTTTTATACTTTAGGTGACAAATGACAATAAATACAATGCATATGTATTGATTATATTTGGTCGTATTTTCGACCTCTTGTTTTGGTAGCACTTTGCAGGATGGATATGAACTGCCATCTCGCCTTGCTGTGTCTGCTGCTGATTGTTTTTTGGCTCTCACAGAAGCATTGACAATAAAAGCTAAGATTCCAAGTAACAGGCCGAAATTGTCAGATTCAAATGCACCAAAGCGACCTGTTACTTTAGTGTCCAGTGATAGCGGCAAAAAGAAATCAAAACCAGCTTCCGAATCTCTAGTAGCCTCAAACATGGAAATGGAGAATATCCTATGGGATCATTTAGAGGAACTTATTCGGCTAGTGCAGAAACTCCTTGCTGTAAGTTCCACTCAACTGCATTTTGGGTTTAACCTGTCCTATGTTTACTTTTAAAATGGTGGTCCATGGACTTGTGCAGGAGTGTTTGTAGTAGGTAATTATTGGGATGTTGTACAGGTCAGGTGGGAGCCTTATGGTTGTGATGCTATTTTCCAAAATAAGTCAAGCAATTAGCATCTCCATCTCTATATAACCGTTAGTTGTAAAAGTTAATAACTAGAAGACATTTCTTTCAGCAGTTCATATAATCTAATATCGAATCTTACCGTTCAATCTTGAAAGAAAACTCACATATTCATGTCTATTTCTGTATTGTATGTCACTTGCTCCAAACATTGTATGTCACTTGCTCCAAACATGAACCTTATTACTTTGTGACCATACTCTGCAGTGGAGCAGAAAAAGCCGACCATTACATGCCAAAGGATTGGAGCAAGTTCTTAAGTGGTTGCAGGAGATAAAAGGACATTATTATCACTTGGAAGTTGAGGCAGGTCCTTTACCCATTCTTTATTAAATATCACACATTATGGTTTCTAATTTCCAAAGGTCATGCTTTACTTGTTTGTAACATGAAAGACAGGTTCGAAGGTTGTCAAAACTGGAGCATTGCTATTGTATTCTTGTTGGAAGCATTATGGCATGTTAATGCACTTGGAAGATCAGAAATTTTCTCAGCATTACAAAGAATTGTTGGACCAATACTTAGCAGGCATACAGGTTGATCTTGGACTGTATGATCATTTTTAAATTGCTAAATAGTAAATAATAATAAATCTTGTAACTTAACTGTATATCTTTAAATTCTGATTCTAGACCATGATTTCTTCCACTTTTGGGTGTTGAACAATTTTTTTTATGCAACTTTTTATTTGCTTGTACTTGATGGAATCATTTAGTTTTTTATACAAAAAATATATGCAGTTTTATACAGATAATTATTCAGGAGAGCCCAGTGAGAATAAGGATGGTGGTGCAGAGACCAGAAAGTTTTTCCTGAATTGTCTATGCCTTCTATTGGGGCGTCTTGACAGCAAGAAATTTGAGAGCATAGTGTCAGAATATGGGATGAGGATATCACAGGTTCTTCTACCACAGGTACTAATGCTTGCATCCAATCTTGATATTAATGGTCTTATGGTTGCATCCAATCTTGGCATTATTGGTACAGTTAGGTGACTTAATCATCACATATTTTTTAAATCAATTTGTGTCTAGCCACAGTATTAGAGTTCTTTTTGGAAGGCCATTGTTCTTCTGTCATCTTACTGACATCAACATTTATTCTTCTTTGAAGCTTCATTCTGCTGATGATGATGTGATAGATGGGGTTGTTTGTATATTCAAAGCAGTCATTTTTAAGCCAAAATTATCTGGAAGTAGTCTCACTGACTCTGGTGAGGTGGATGCTATGCTACCATTGCTGATTCATCTTTTAGATGAACGGGACGGCACAGCTAGAGCTGTTGTTATGCTGATAGCTGAATACTGTTTGATGTATTTTTCTTCTTCAATTAAGTTTCTTTTGTTTCTTGGAAGTGTAAATCAAATTTATGATCTGTATTTTTTTTTAGTTTTGTTTTGTACCTGTTGTTGACTTGGCATTAATGGCCCAACAGGAGCAGAGACAACCATTGCATTAAAGAAGTTCTAGAACGCCTTGCTTGTGGAAATGTTCAACAGAGGAGGAATGCCCTTGATGTTGTATCAGAACTCATTCGCATGTCGTCAGATTCAAATGACATACTTCCCCAGTTATCATGGTATACAAAATGCTCCAGTAGCATTTATTGTTTTGTAATATTATGGTGTTTTCACCATTCTACCTTTCTGTATCTTTTCCCTGTGATATTTGCAGGCAAGATATTGCAAACCACTTGATTGAGCGACTTGAAGATGAAGAAATTGCCATTCGAAAACAAGCATCTACTTTGCTTACAATGATTGGTTTGTTTGACAGTTTGAATTGTTTTATGCCAAATCTTGTTTGAAATTCTCCAGATTATCTCAATTTTGGGGTGTCAGAATTTAATAATTAGTAACAATTTTAATCGTTAGGATCATAATACCAGAAACATGTTACATACAAGCCGGTTATGTTTCAGTCTTTGAGTAAAAACAATAAGATCTTGCAAAGGATTGTATATGGTCATCTTCTTTGGGCAAATATTATTTTCAGTTAAGAATCTTAAGATTGACAGTGGATTTAGTACTTTTCATTGATGAAATATACCTGCCTGTTGTTGCAGACCCTTCATTAGTTTTGCCTGCTTTAGTTCATCTAGTTTATTCATCGGATGAAAGATTGCAATCAACTGCAAGTGATGCCTGTGTTGGGGTACTAAAATATCATAGCCAGAATGCTGAGGTTATATGTTTACTGCTCGACTGTCTTAGGTATTTTCCTTTCCCATTCATTGTTGTTTCCCTCATGTTCTCAAAGTTTAAGATGTTTATCTTATTATGAAAATGTCTGTTAGAAACTTTTTTGCTCTTTGGGTTTGGGTTAGAGAATGTCTATTGAGTTTTTTATATACAGAGAAACGTGTATTGAGTTAAGGCCTCTACTTCTGAACACTTTTATTAATTATTCTTGCTTGCAGCAGCCTCAGCCAAAGCGTAAATCTTCAGAACACTGCAGGGAATGTAGGTGAGGATCTGTTTCAATGTGACCACTTGGCAGATATTCTATTCTATGCCGAAGTTGTTTTTGTATTTTTCCCTTGAAATGCATGACCAAAATTTTTTCATTTGTCTTTTACCCACCGTTCTTTAATTATGTATGTGTTGATAACTTGATATCGAACAGTAATGCTCAAATGCATTACAACATGACAAGTAACAATATCATTCTTCTATTATGTAGTTGTACCCACATTGACGCTAATACAATTATATTTGTTCACATAGAAACATGAAACGTATTACACTTGATTAATGTAACTGTTATATGCTAATATTTCCAATTTGGGCTCTTCATTTTGCAAGTTTCAGGATCAAAACTGGAGAGTGAACGAGTGCTTAGGCTTATCCCAGAGTGGTCTAAAAGTGTAAGATGAATTTTCCATAAAAAACTTTTGTCTTTTCACGGTTTTCAAAATTAAACTCAAATTTTGATCACTGGCTTGCTTCTTGAGTTTTTTTCGACTTGATCTTTTTGTTTACAATTGCATTACCACAGGTTCAAAGCTGGGACGTCTTGATTGGTCCATTGATTGAGAAGATGTTTGCAGAGCCATCAAATGCAACAATGGTGAAGTTTTTGAGTTATATAAGTGAGCACTTGGCAGAAGCTGCTGATGCCGTTCTCTCTTGTGTTCTATTGCATGCTAAACAATGGAAAGAGTAAGTACATTATGTTATACAACTATAGCAGTCCCATATCCTTGTTAATAGTTGACCCTCAGTAGTTTATACTAGTACCTAGTGATGATATGTATGAGCCTGTTTCATTCAACCGTCATTGTGAGCTAGGTAGCGGGAATAATCCTAATCTAGATTCATGTTATTGGCTGGCAACAATCCCCCTTTTATAGTTCTATGAGATAAATGGCCAGTAGTTGCAGGAAAATTACATAATGTTGCAAGTTTATTAGTTGCCATTCCATACTTTTCTATGACATTTGGGCATTTGGAGGGTAATTCTGGGTTTCCACTTGTTTTTTTTTTTTTAAAGAACATATTCCCTGAAAAACACTGGTAAAGTTGTCTCTGACGTTTACCAGGGTGTTCTTAATGTCTCTTCCTGGGCCAGCATGTCCGTCATTTCCATGTCATATCCATCATTTTACGATTAAGCATAGTCCAGAAAAGTACAGGATGGCAAAATGAACATGTTCTTCATTCAAAAATTAAAAACATGTTCTTTTTTTACCTTAAAGCAAAGAAGTTGTCTGATTGTATGAATTGGAGGCTTCCTGGATTATCCCTGTCTCTCACTTTATTTTCAGCATATCCGAGACTTTTATTTGGCTTTCTACGCTGTGGTTAAACTTTTTTTATTCTCTGACCGTTTCCTGTTTCAGGTTTGATGGAAACAGCTTTTCCGGACGGGAGTGCCAGACCTATAAAAGTGATGACTCTGAAAACATGCAGCAGACCCTTTTTGAACACCTTTGCCCGCTACTCATAATTAGGATGCTTCCACTGAGGGTATTTAATGACCTTAATTCACCTATCATTTATGGACAACTTTTTAATCAAGGCAATTTTCACGGTACTCTCTCTCTCGCTCTCTCGCTCTCTCTCTCTCGCTCTCTCGCTCTCTCTCTCTCTCTCTCTCTCTCTCTCTCTCTCTCTCTCTTGACTGGAAGTCAAACTCAATTTTGTATTAGCCCACTCTTCTCATGATAATAAAGAGAGGATGTGCTAGTCGGTATTCACTAGGGATCTGTTTACCCATGACTACATTTCAACATTCAGTTATGTCAAAAAAATAATCACTATTTCTCCAATAACTGCATGATTTTTGTCAGACATCTTTAAAAATTCTCTAGAGGAACTGCACTTCTAGTTTTAACCTATTTCTGGTTTCTGTTTGATTTCAGACTGTGGAGATATCAATGCTATCAATCAGGATTGTGTGACTGCTCTTCTTCTGAAAAGGTAAATCCGTCAACATGACCATCATAAATATTCAGTTGTACAAATGGAATCTGATGGCTTTTTTTTCTGGTTATTTTATTTTTATTTCAGGACATTTTGTGAGTTTGAATTCAATGATGTACGGAAACTTGCGGCTGAGCTCTGTGGGCGTATGCATCCCGAAGTATACAATAGTGACTTTTACCATATCTTTATTATAACTGCATCTTTCCTTCTTGGAGACTGATTTGTCCTTCATGGAATTTTATTTTTTTAATGTTTGGAACTTGGTTATGTGATGATGTGCATGTTTGTATCCATAAATGTTTTATTTAAAGCTATAATATGTGAGGCCTTTGTGGATGACAACTGCATCTGTTTAGCTACCTACTCTTGACTTCCATACTGACCATAAAAGAAGCTTATTGTCGTTTCTTGTAATTAGTCAAAGTTCGGGAACTTATGTCACTTTAACTATTAAGTAACTTTGGTTATGCACATAGTTGGATGTGCCCAGTATTAGATCCATTTGAGTATCCAATATCCATGTTCTTTTATGAAAAAAAGGTTCTATGATTTTGGATCCTCTTAACTTTCATCATTGATGTGTAATTTGGGTTATATCCATTTTCAGTGCTAAAGAATTATTCCAAAGTGCTTGCTCATCAGCTTGCATTTTATTTTCCATAAAGATTTCACCAATACCTCCGCATCTTTTTTGTGGTAGCAGTTACAAATTAAAATCTACCCCCATTCATCGTGGAAGTTGCAAAGTTGATTTCTGTGTGCCTTATGAAACTTTGTGTATGAACATGAACCAGTTGCGTGTCATAATGGGTTATTGCTTTCTAATTTTTTGTTGATTGTGCTTCTATATATGCTGTACTAGACAAAATACCAATCATTTTAATCTGTACCTACCATTTGAAACTGTAGGTGCTAATTCCAATTGTCAGCTCCCAGCTAGAAATTGCTGCAAGTTCTCGGGATATACTAAAGATTAAAGCATGCTTATTTTCAGTTTGCACTTCTCTTGTGGTAATTATGCTTCAAGACCAACATCTCGGTTGCCATTATCTCATGCCTTCTAAGAGTTTGTGCTTTATTCTTCTGCCACAATCCTAGGCATCAACTGTTTTTATTCACATCGAGATTGAGCTAATTAAGGTTCTTATCGTTGACAGGTCAGAGGCAGGGATTCACTTTCTCATCCTGTTATGCTCAAAATCAGAGAGACATTGGAGACAATGCTATTATGGCCTTCTGGTGATGGGGATGAAGGTGTGTAACAAGTAAAGATTTCAAACACTAAGAAATTTTGTTTCTGTTTGTTAAAATTGATTGGGGTAAGGTTCCTTTTCCGGCAGTTTCCAAAGCACAGCATGGTTGCATTGATTGCCTTGCACTTATGATATGTGCTGAACTGCAAGATCCAGATTCATTTAGCATTGTTGGGAAGAAAGGTAACTTTGCTATTGCGTAATTTTGGTTGCTATGTTATCCTCAGTCTGAGCTTAAATTTTTCTGAGTTGGGCACATGTGACTTTTATGATCCAAAATACAGGAGATGCTGCATCAAGAGACTCCGCCCTCACCTATGTAATCAATAAACTTATACAAGATAGCAACCAACCTGCCTTATCATCTGACTTGGTTGATGTGAAATGCACAAGTGAGGTGCCAGTTCCACTCTCGTTCTATATGTGCATGGCAAATGTTCTCATTAGTGCTTGCCAAAAGATATTGGACTCTGGAAGAAAATCTTTTGCTCGAAAAACTATTCCATGTCTCATCCATTCTGTTAAGGTATTTTGATTATTCATTGCTTTCAGATTTGTGAGTATCTGGCTCTTAATATCGTGCTCTGCCTGACTTCATTCTTGCATGTGGTGTCAAATACTTCAGGTGATGACGAACCCGGAGATCCGAGCTGCATGCGTTGAGGTTCTCTTTTCATCGGTGTACCATTTGAAATCTGCAATTCTTCCTTACTCAAGTGATCTTCTTGAAGTCTCATTAAAAGCACTTAGAAAAGGGTCGGAGAAGGTATTGGACAGAGTTTTAATTTTTTAGTTACTGTCTTTGTCTTAGTATTAATGATCGTCAAATACTGACCGGAGACCTATGTTGTTCTTCAGGAAAAGATGGCAGGTGCAAAGCTAATGGGGTCTCTAATGGCCAGTGATGATGCAATCGTAGAAAGTATATCAGCAAGATTAATAGAAGCAAGATCGATACTGGCGAGAATAGCTTTGACAGATGCTTCGGTCGAGCTACGGCAAGTCTGCGGAAAGTTGCTAGCATGCCTAACTCCATGAAGATTATGTCTGCTTCATTTTCTATGGCTGTACAGTTGGCTTTGTTGTATTTGAATTCAAGGTATCGCAACTTGTACTTGTAGGATTGGAAAATATGTTGCAATTTGCAATTTTAATACCAGCAGAAGTCGGGTGCAAGAATAAATGTTATTCCCCACAAACGCAGACATTGGATTTCATCCAAACGAAAACTACGAAGGCAAACCCCAGTACTCTTCAAACTTCAAATTATTGGTAAGAACTTCCTACCCGATGCATTACAAGCAGCAATGGTACTGAAACAAAATTCTCCCAATGGCTAAACACAACGTAGACATCATGTCGCCTCGGGTGGATAATGTGTTATTCAAGCTCACAACCTTGAAAAATTAGTTCTAATCTGAAAAGTAAAAGTGAAAATCTCCCAACATACAAGGTAACTTCCTCTTGCACTCGCAGCTTCGTATTACTTGTGACGGTCTGAAAATCATCTGGAATCTCAAGGAAATTATATGGAGATCATTTGTAAATGAGTGCATCGCGTCCAGGCCCGACACCAATGTAATGGACGGGTACACCAACAAGTTCTTCTATCCTTTCCACGTACTGACGTGCAGCCTTTGGAAGGTCAGAGTAGTTTCTGAATGAAGAAATATCTGACTTCCATCCCGGCAATACTTCGTAGTCCACCTGAACATAGAAAAGCAATAACGTCAACAGGAGTTAACCATGAACATTAGGTATCAAAAACAAAATCAGTATCAACTATCCAACTGAAAATTCAGTAAAAACATAACATCCAAATAGAGGGGAGTGGCGGCGACATGCCTTTAATTGCTCCAGATCAAGAAGGTCTGCAGGGAATGATTTGACTGGTGTACCATCAATCCGTTTGTAGGCAACACCCAACTGAATTTCAGGAAGATCAGACAGAACATCAAGTTTGGTGAGATTGAGAGAAGAAAAGCCATTAATCTGACAGCAATACTTCAGAGCTGCTATATCAAGCCAACCACAACGACGAGGGCGGCCAGTAGTTGTGCCAAACTCCTGACCAGCAAACCTAAGAAGATCACCCCCTTGACCCAAGATTTCTGTGGGAAAGGGACCAGAACCAACTCTTGTAGTGTACGCTTTCACCTGCACAGGCGAAATTCAAGTTAGCAACTCAATAACTAGAAACAATAATGTAAAAAACCTGTATACCGTCACCCGAAAATAAAACTATATACACAAATAGAATTAGTTGGAGAGCAACCCACACTGATGGGTACAAGCCACTCCCACACTATATCAAATGAAAATCAATTCTGCAACTAAAAGAGTAACATCTACTTACCACTCCAACCAGATCACCTAAAACTCTGGGAGCAATTCCGAGACCAGTGCAAATCCCACCGGCTGATGGGCTAGAGGATGTTACAAAGGGGTAAGTTCCAAAGTCAATATCCAACATTGTTGCCTGACCACCTTCGACCAAAATCTTTTTCTTCTCAGAGATGGCTTCATTCACGACAAGCACAGTATCCGCAATGAAGGGTTCCAATCTCTCAGCAAATCTCTTGTATTTTTCAACTTCTTCTTTGAGCACATGGGGGCCATACTCAAAACCTTGGAATCTTGATGCAGCATCTGATAATAGAAGATCTAGCTTCTGAGGAAAAGTATCCATGTACCTCAAGTCACTCACTCGAATACCATTTCGGATAACCTTGTTAGAGTAACATGGTCCAATGCCCCTCTTGGTAGTGCCAATGAAAGATTTAGCAAGCTCAGATTCTCGAAGTCCATCCACTTCTTGGTGGAAATCAAATAACAGGTGAGCACGATCAGAGACCAATATCCTTCCCTTGCAGGAGACTCCATTAGATTCAAGGCCATCAATCTCTTTAAAGAGCCCTGGAAGATGCACCACAACTCCGTTCCCAATAACACAAAGAGTTTCTTCATTAAGAATACCCGATGGAACAAGGTGAAGTGCAAACTTCTTTCCCTCTGCATTGTAAATGGTGTGTCCAGCATTAGCTCCACCCTGTAAAGATAATAAAACCCATGAGAAAACTGCAAAATTTGGCTATGGTAGTGCGAGTTTTCTGTTACCTGACAACGAGCAACGATGTCAAAGTGCTGGGCCAAGATATCGACAAGTTTTCCTTTACCTTCATCACCCCATTGGCAGCCCAACACCCCCGAAACCTGGGTTAGTGATTCAATTCGATTAAGCCCCTGGTTAGGGGAACTATCAACACTTAGAGGTGAAGGGGTGGCAATTGATTGTTTCACCGAGCATACGACAGCATTTCTCGGGCGCTGGAGGAGAATAGGTATGTGGTTGTGGGGCCCAAAGGAGCGAGGGCTGGAGAGTGGACTGGAGTCCAGGGCTCTGAAAGCGGAGAGGTTGTTCATGGTGAACCCCTGAGTGAGAAAGACAATGTTTAATCAAAGAGACTTAAAACTTTGAGAAATGAGATAACAAATAACCACATCAATAACAATCTTATTATTATCAAGGATCGATCTAACACCCTTTTATTATGTTTTTCAACACAAAGCACGAGACTATATATTTCTAGTTTCATTTCGCCTGAATTTATAACCTGCCCCGTCTCTACAGTTTAAAGGATGTTTTCTTTAATCTCAGTTCTTGTCAATCGGTGACGAATAATAACAAATACAGACATTATCAGACATTAAAGTTGAAGCCTTCGAAGCAAATGCTACACAAACAAAAAGACACTAAGCTTAAAGACCTCAATATCCAGCTTCGGATAATTGACAAGTATCTGCGAACCTTTCCATTATTTGCTACAAACTATGACCTTCTAGCTTAGGACCACTGAAATGTGGTCACATTTATTCAGAGTAAAACAATGCCGGCAAACACATCCGAAATTCTTTAAGCGGCACAATATTGCCCAATTAATCATGGTGTATTAATCAATCAGATAGTAGTACAAATTTTGATTTATTTTGTAACGAAATCGAATGTAGAAATTATGCAACCAAATTATCAAAAAACGAATATAAAACGCAACTATTAACTGTACGTGTAATGAATCTCTGAAACTAAATAGTTCAACCCTAAACAGCACCAGTGCAAACAGCATAAGAAAATCGACATTAACCCTAAAGAAACCGGGAGAGAAGAATCTGAAAAGGGAATACCTTTTGGAGCTTTGAGCTACTGGAAGAAAACCCAACAGAGAAAAAGCCTCAAACTCCAAGACTGCTGTGGGATTTGGAAGTGAAGAGCTGAAGAGGGACGAAGAAGAAGAAAGGCAGCAGCAAAAGAGAAGGTGAGGCAGGGAACCAGGGGAGGAAAGAAGGGGGAAAAAGAGAGGCGGGCTGCTCGTTGGAGGATAACTTTTCATACCCTCGGGACACCAAGTCAGCATCAATCACAACCACAGAAGTTTGGCACGTGGCAATTATATTTTCAAATATAATTTTTGGTGCGTGCAAACGCCATGTTTAGTTCTATAGTCCTGTAAGAAATTATATTTTAATAAACAGCGTCAGGTCATATTTTATACATCTCCAATCAAGAGGATCAAAAAGTCATAGACCAAACATAGCCCCTTGACAAAAAACCTATCTCCAATCGAGGGGGCCAAAGGATTATAGGCCAAACATAACCCACTCAATAATGTGGAGCCAAAAACGATCACAAGGTGACACGTGGACTTTGGGACATAAGAAGACAAAAATACCCTTGAGGTATAACGGGATTCCTACGTGCAAGTAGCGAGTAATCATCCTCAACCAATTCAAAAACGCTCCAAAAGAGGTAACCAATTCCAAATTATCTCATCTATCCTCATTTTAGGTAATTATTTCCAAAACCTAATTTATCTATTTCATTATTTAGTTAACTAATTAGCTAAATAATATATTCTTTCCATATCTCCTAAAATCATCCCTTAAAGTCATAAATAATTGACTAATTATGGGATTAACCCAATCAATCCCCTAATTATCAATAAAATCACCCAAATTAATAGTCAAAACCGGCCACCTCCCTTTGCTCCTTACCTTTCTGATTTCCTCCACTTTATTACCCAAATAAAGCTAGTCATTCAATTTGGTAACCCCCATTTATTTCTCTCATATTTAATTAGCCAATGAATTGGCTAATAAAACCAAAAATTCAACAAAAAATCCATAAGTTGACCGGCCACTTTCTCTCCTAAGTGGACCGGCCTAGCCCTATAAATAGGCTCCCATTTTCACCAAAGACCCATTGGAACACTCATGCAAAAATCCCAAAATCCTGTAAACACATTTTTCTCTCTAAATTCTAACTTTGGCATCGGAGGTTCTTCAGCCAAAGCCCCCCCCCCACAAAAATCATCGTGGGCGCATGAGGCTTTTGACCTTGACCAAAGGTGTTAATTGTTTTGTAGGTGCATTTTTGTCCAAGAAGAAGAAGGTGAAAATTTGCATCCACAAATTGGTGCTTTCATTGAGAGAAGAGATCCATACTCATAGAAGACTCTCGCATAAAAAGGTTTTTCTCTATTTTCTAGTCCATTTGAATATTTTTCATACGTTCTTATTATTAGAATTTTTTATTTGCAAAGGTTCTTTGATAAAACGTATAAGAAAAATATAATGGCTAGAAATTTTGAAAATTCAACAAGTGAAAATTCCCATATTCAAGAGATAGGACCACGACGATCCACAAGGCTTAATGTGACAACGAGTGGAACGGCACCACCACCACAAGTTTCCACCACGGGAACCACCGAGGTGGTTACCACGGTAGCCGCCCACGGCGAGGTCCGTGGCACCACTACTACGGCCCGTGCCGTGCCACCAAAACAATCCCGAGCCGTGCAATCCAAGGGTCACAGCGCCAAAGCCATGACCCAAGCCATGTCATTCCAAGCCCAACGCAAGCCCAATGCAATGACAAGCCGAGCCCAAGCTTCGCACTCGCGTGCATCACGCACTGAGCAGCCCATTCTCGTGGCCCAGCCTGCTCCCATAGCGCAACCTGCTCCCGTGGTCTCCCAAGCAGCCCAAGTCGGCCTGAGACTATCTCAACCATCCAGACCAATCATCGAGCCAGGGGCATTTTCACCACATTTATCCGCGGATTTGACATTTCCCAACTCAAATCTCGCGCTTGGAGTCTATCACCGTTCCACTGCTCAATGAGGCATATTCCTTCCAAGCTCTTCCAATTCGAATGGCGAACAACACTTGTCTCGACAAGTCATGGAGTTGACGAGCGCCCTTGCACAACAGACAACCTTGGTGAATCAACTATTGCAACGCACCGAGATCCAACGTGCCCCAAATGAGGTGTCCCGAAGTAGGATAAGGGTAGACGAGGACCTCTACAGCAGCGTCCTGGTAAGCAGCCAATTAACCAACCGCAAACCAAGCATTCAGGTAGTGTACATTCCGGATTGGGCCCCCGAGATAGCGTATACTCCCGCCTTAGCGCGCGGAGGAGCGTGCACTCTCGACTAGGCCCACGTGCAAGTATACATTCACGATTAGGGCCACGCTCCGATAATCAACATGAGCAACCTTCTAAGCAAAGCGTTCGTTCACGGTTAGGTCCGCAAGGAGCATTATCCACATCATATCGGAGCAGGCAACATGACGAACGGAGAGAAGCAGTCACTCAATCTGGCTCGAGTTCAACCAGCAGCCTGCAAAGAAGAAATCACTCGCCTGCTAGGAATCTATCTCATACACCACAGCCAAGGCAAACACGAGTCAAGCATATAGAAGAGCAGCCTGGACCAACAAGTCAAGGTTTGGGGCAGCCGAGAGCTCCATTACCCCAACAAAGGCAAATTCAAGAAGAAGTAGAAAGGCTCTTCAACAAACGTTTGCATGACTTCCAACACAATGAAATCGTCGACGAGGCGTTACAGCGAGATATGACCAACATGAGCAGGTCACCCTTCACGGACGAGATTGAGTAGGCAGAGCTACCATGAAAGTTTAGTGTGCCGTACCTCACATCTTTTAAAGGAGATGGAGATCCGGAAAGACACTTGAAACATTACCGAAGCACGATGGTCCTTTATCGAAACAATGATGCTCTTAAGTGCAAAATATTCGCCACCACTTTGCAAGGCGAAGCGCAGGATTGGTTTCATACCTTACCGCCATTATCCATCCGGAGCTTTGATGATCTTTCTTTGGTTTTCACCAGGGAGTATTCGTCTTACCGCTCGATCAAGAAGAAATTTGATCACTTGTTCAACATGAAGAAGGACCCAAAAGAGTCACTCCGTGATTACGTGAAGAGGTTCAAAGTAAAGAAAGCTAGGATAGTTGGATGCGACGATTCTATAGCAAGTGCAGCTTTCCAAAAAGGACTCCCAGCAGACCGCCCGTTGTTCGGAGAATTGATCATGAAAGAAGATCTAAGTCTAGCAGACTCTTTCGTTCTAGCAGAGAAAGCACCCGAGCAGACAAAGCACCCGAGCAGCCTCGAAAGGAAATAACAGTAAAGAAAGAGGACGGAAAGCAGCCGAACAACAAAAGTAGACAAGGGGCCAAGCGAAGGGACCGGTCCCCAAGTAGAGGAGGCTCGACGACCAAAAGCTACTCAAAGTTTTCGATCCCGATCCACCAAATCCTTTGCGATGTCAAGAACGAGCCATGGTTCAAATTACCAAAGCAATTAAAAGGAGATACTTCAAAATTAGACCATACCAAATATTGTGCATTCCATCGAGGACCTGGTCACACAACTGACGACTGCTATACTTGGAAGAACTAGTTAGAGAAGCTGGTGAAAGAAGGCAAGGTCGACATATACTTGGACAAGCCAGCTGCGCAACCTAGAAAGAATGCAAATGCCGAAGGAGAATCGCCTAATAAGACAATTCGGATTAATGGCATCTTCGCTGAATCTGAGCATCTGGAGGCCACCAATAATTCAAAGAAGAGAAAGATTCAACAGGCGTCGATAATCTCACAAGTCCAAGCAGTCGATACTCAACCTGGACCCGTCATTAGTATCACCGAGCAGGACACAGAAGGCGTCGATTTCCCACACGACGACGCACTGGTGGTATCTGTTCAACTAGCCCATGCTATAGTTGATAGAATGATGGTTGATAATGGAAGTGCAGTCAACCTACTTCAACTTTCAGTAATTTAGAAGATGGGTCTGGAAAGCACAATTATACGCCGAGCAGAGGTACTTACTGGATTCAACGGACATACCTCAACAACCATCCGTCACATTACACTTGACGTGAAAACAGCGCCAGTGGTCTCAAAACAGACATTCACGATTGTAAGCGACCCATCTCCCTACAATGGGATTCTAGGAAGACCTTGGTTGATCAAGCTGGATGCCGTTACACTCGTCAAGTACCAAAAAATCCGATTCCGTATCCCGGGATGAGGTATTGGGGAAATCAAGTCTGACCAGGCCACATCCCGACGATGCACTGTGCAAGTGTTAAAGAAGTCAAAGAAGAAGACCTTTACTCTTGTAGAGGTAACCGAGGTCCAGAAGGATGAAGAAGCTACAAAATAGCAATTACAGCAATTGGATCAAGAATATGGAGTCCAAACCGATGCGCAAATAGACGAAAAAGGATGGAAACCTGAAGAGGACGTATAGGACATTATTCTTGATCCCCAGCAGCTGGAAAAGACAGCTAGAATTGGTTCACGCTTAAGCCCAGCCGAGAATGAAGAACTCACAGCTTTCCTTAGGGAAAATCGTGACATCTTTGCATGGTCACCTTCTGACATGCCCGGCATTGACCCCGGGGTAGCTTGCCACAAGCTGCACGTTGATCCCGCTGCTAAACCAGTGATTCAAAAGAGAAGGCACTTTGCACCCGAACGAGTAGCAATTATTGAAGCAGAAATTGATAAGTTACTGGAAGCCGAATTCATAGAAGAGGTAGCACACTCAGCATGGCTTGCCAACGTCGTGCTAGTCATGAAGAAAGAGAAGGGCAAATGGAGGGTTTGTGTAGACTACACTGATCTCAACAAAGCATGCCCGAATGATCCTTACCCTGTTCCCCAAATCGACTTGCTTGTAGATTCAACTTCCGGGAATCAGCTGCTTAGTTTCTTAGACGCCTATTCCGGTTACAACCAAATAGCCATGTACGAGCCTGACAAGGAGAAAACTGCATTCGTAATCGAGCGAGGCACTTATTGCTACAAGGTCATGCCCTTCGGCCTTAAGAACGCGGAAGCCACTTACCAAAGGTTAGTAAACATGATGTTTAAAAAGAAAATTGGGGTAACTATGGAGGTCTATGTCGACGACATCATGGTAAAGGGTAAGCAGCGGTCAAATCATATCCGCAATTTGGCAGAAACTTTCAGCATCCTCAGAAAATACAAAATGAAGCTCAACCCTAAGAAGTGCACTTTTGGGGTATCTTCAGGCAAATTCTTAGGGTACCTGGTAACCCAACGAGGAATCGAAGCACATCCCAAGCAAATCCGAGCAATTCTAGAAATGAAGTCTCCCACTACCTTGAAGGAGATCCAAAGCTTGACCGGACGAACAGCTGCCCTCAATCGCTTTCTTTCACGATCCACCGATCGATGCAAACCCTTTTTTAAAGCCATCAAGAGGGCACAACGGGACAAATGGGATGAAGAATGCGAAAGAGCTTTCCAAAACCTGAAGAAATATCTCACATCACCTCCCTTACTATCCAAGCCGGAAGCAGCGGAGGACTTATACATTTACTTGGCAGTCTCAGAAGTAGCAGTGAGCTCCGCCCTCATACGAGAAGAGCTGGGGGCCCAACTGCCGGTATTCTACACTTCTAAAGCTCTTCTCAATGAGGAAACTAGATATCCGAATATCGAAAAATTAATTTTGGCGCTAGTTGTTGCGGCTCGGAAGCTCAGACCATACTTTCAAGCTCATACAGTCATTGTCATGACTCAATATCCTCTACGATCAATCCTACATGGTCCATACGCTTCTCAACGAGTGATGAAATGGGCATTCAAACTTGGCCAATACGGCTTAGTTTTCCGTCCTCGCACGGCGATAAAAGCCCAAGCCTTGGCAGACTTTATAGCAGAATTCACGCCTAGTCTAGGCAACGCAACAGAACGACCTAACGATACCCAAGAAGCAGCCGAGCACGCTTTAGCCATGCCTGCTTTTTCCAATGCAGATTTTTGGCAACTACATGTCGATGGTGCATCCAATTACAAAGGCTCGGGAGCAGGCGTGGTCCTTGTCACTCCGGACGGTTCAATGCTCGAGCAGGCAATCACTCTAGGTTTCAAAGCATCTAACAATGAGGCAGAGTATGAGGCCTTGTTAGCAGGCCTTCGAATGGCAAAAGACTTGGCAGTGAAGAAACTTGCAATTTATTCGAATTCTCAACTAATCACAGCCAGGCTACTGGGGAGTTCACGGCGAAACATCCAAGGATGGCACAATACTTAGAAAAGGTACGCAAACAGCTGGAGGCATTTCAGACTTACACTCTCGCTCAAGTTCCGCGAGCAGACAACGCTCACGCAAACGCATTAGCCGGCCTAGGCTCCGCCCTTGACCATCAACTCAAGCGTTCTATTCCGGTGGAGTATTTAGACAAGCCAAGCATAGAAGTAGAGACGGCAGCTGAGGTGTCATAGGTTGGTATAATCCCAACTGGCAAAGTTCTATTATAGATTACTTGGTTAATGGTACGCTCTCTTTGGAAAAATTGGAGTCCAGGAAGCTCCAAGTAAAAGCTGCACGCTATTATATGTGGAACGGTATTCTCATTTGAAGATCCTACACTGGTCCACATCTCCGTTGCTTAGCGTCTCCTGACGACTTGAAAGTTATAAGCTCAATTCATGAAGGCATTTGTGGTAATCATTCCGAAGGCCAATCCTTAGCACAGAAGGCTCTCAATGCGGGTTATTACTGGCTCACCATGCACCAAGATGCTAAGGAGTTAGCCCAAAAGTGCGACCGCTGCCAACGCTACAAACCGATACCAGCATTGCCTCCTAGCGAATTACACCCGTAAGCGAGTCCATGGCCATTCATGCGATGGGCAATCGACTTGGTGTGACTATGCCTCCCGCTACTGGGGGCAGAGGCATGATGATTGTGGCAACTGATTACTTCACCAAATGGGTAGAAGCAGAGCCCATGACAACCACAACTTAGGCGGATATAGAGCGCTTCATTTGGAGGAATATCATTTGCCGATTTGGCATCCCTCAGTCTATCGTTACCGACAACGGCCCGCAATTCGTGGGTAAAGATTTGGCAAAGATTTTCCAAAAATTTGGCATCAAGCAGTACATGTCCACGCCAAGATATCCTCAAGGCAATGGACAAGCCGAAGCATCCAACAAGACGATCCTCGATTGCCTTAAGAAATCCCTCACTAACAATAAGGAAAAATGGCCAGATGAACTCCCCGGATGTCTTTGGGCATATCGCACCACCAAAAGACGAGCGACCGGAGAGACTTATTTTTCTTTAACATTTGGTTCGGAAGCAATCATTCCTCCCAACATTATCGTGCCAAACATCAGTACTTTACTACCAAGCATTGAGCACAATAGTAAAGAGATAGCCACAAGCATGGATCTGGCGAAGGAGAAGCGCGAGCAGGCCATCACCCGCATCGCAGCCTACCAGCAACAGCTCATCTCAAGCTACAACAAAAGGGCCAAGATCCGGCAGTTTCAACTTGGAGATTTGGTCCTAAGAAAAGCCTTCATCACTGCTCGCAGAAAAGGCTCCAAGAAGATGGATCTCATCTGGGAAGCCCGTACAAGATCAGCAAAATAGGCGGCAATGGAAATTATACTTTCGCCACCATGAACGACAAAGAGATCGAGAAGCAATGGAACGCTTACAACCTGAGGAAGTACCATGTGTAACCTCCCACTATGTCAAGACCCGAAGATTCAAACAGCTCAATGGGCACCACCTCGCAAGCCGAGGACTATTTAGTTGTTATGCACTTGTTTTTTAGTTAAGTTATTCGTTTGTTTCACTCGTTTTTCAATGAGGAATTCAGAAGTAATTTACAACTTGGCTTGACTGCATGTTTACAACAACTTATCTCTCATTCACTTCAGATGAAGATCATACCCTTCTTAGGGAATCATCGCAGGAATTACATCCCCCAAGGGACCAATTATGCTCTCCAAGGCGGGAGGATAAACTTACACTCCGAATATCCAGACGTGGATGAGCCAGGTTGCCCTAGTATAGCTAGATACACAATGGCTTGCGCCGGGATTCCTAGAAGTAGCCACAATGGTCTTTATCAAGACTTAGCTAACTGAAGGATTTTAGGTCTCTTGGCCTAATCCACAGGGAACCGGGTCCTAGAAACGGAGGGGGCACATTACGCAGTATGCCCGAAGAACGGCTGCCCTAGAAACCTAAAGCCGCTACCGAATGCACTAAGGTAGTCTACGGTTTGACTCTGAGTAAGCTTTTACTTGGAGTCCAGGAAGCTCCAAGTAAAAGCCTAAAGACCCTGGAAAAATTGGAGTCCAGGAAGCTCCAAGTAAAAGCCGCCCAAAGAGATGATCAACATAACCCACCTTGTAGAAGTCGGCTTGACTTTGAGTAAGCGAAGCCTCATACCCAGCTTTCTCACCCTTTAACTGCTCGTTCTCCTCGAGCAAACGAGCACGAGCCCGCTGCAGCTCCTCCACTTCTTTCTTTAGATCATCATTGATTTTCAAGGCACCTTGGAGTTCCAACACTTGAGGTTCAAGCTTATCAACAACCTTCTTGAAGTGGATCACTTGGTTATAAGTAGCGATCAGTTCTTCATCCTTCGCATAAGCAGCGGAGCGGAATTCGGAAATGGCGCGCTCAAGATCTTGAATCTGAGGTATGTAACACTCAATTTCCTTCTCTGCACTTTCATACTTTACTTGAATCGCGTCAAGCCTAGCCTTCAAATCCACGATCTCTTGGCGAGTGGTCTCAAGCTGCAGAGAAGTGGGGGCAGAGATATTAAATCCCTTTAAAGCAACGAGCTCAGATTCCAGTTTCTTAATTTTTTCGGTTAAGGAGTAAGCTTCTGCAGCCATGGTTCTTGCTATTTCTTTAGCAGCCTTAGTATCCTCTTGGTCAAGGAACATAGACTCGGCTACCAAAATCGTTGTTTTCTGCATCATGGCTAGCAGAGCAGTCTTCTTATACTCGGATGTGTGTTTCGCAAAGAGACTTGGACCAACAACTTCTTTAACGCCATCAACAAACTTGGCACATACATTCATGTCCTCGAGCAGATCTGGTTTCAAGAGTGCACAAATCTCAGCAGCTTCCCTAGAAATAGAATTGGTGGATTTTTCAAGGCTGCCAATACTAGCAGTCTCCTTCTTTGCAGCAGGCGAATCGGTTTCAGTAGCGGAAAGAACAGGTTTTGGCGTCACTTTAGCAGGCGAGGGCGCTTTGTTATTCTTCATAGTAGCAAGCCTTTCTAAAGGAGAACCGGACTTAGCCCTTAACGAGGGTTTAGGCATAAATTTCGGCACCGGGGGCACAGATGAGCTTCTACGCTGAGCAATCCTATCAGCAATTGAACTAGCTTTCGGGACTATAGGATTCACGGGCACAAATCTAGCCCTCGGAGCTGCAGGGGTCATAGGCATGGACCTAGCAGATTCTTCTTTTTGGCCCTTGGAGGAAGTCAAATCAATCACAAGTTTAGGAGCAGTTGGTGGGTCCTCGTGAGCAGCGGATGAGGTTTTTGATTTCTTCTCAGCAAGTTTCTCTTGAGCAGCCGTAGAACTCCCGCGGGCAGTGGAAGGAGTCTTCAATTTCTTCTCAGCAGGTGTCTCTTGAGTAGGCGGGGAAGGCCTCTTTTTCCCACTTTTGTTGGCAACAGGCTCTAGCACAGTAATAGGACGAGTCAATGCTTCAACCTTGATTCGTCTTATTTCTTCTCTCGGGGGCAGCCCACCTTTTTCCCTTCGAAGAGAACTAAGTAACCAGTGCCATTCACGATACTCGAAAGGAATACCCAGAGCGACATGCACTTTCTTTATGTCTGGTGAAGTTCTAGGAGTTGAGCCAAATTCCGAATCTACAAAAGCAGCAGAGGGCGATTAGAAAAATAAAGAGCAGTTTAGCACAAATACCAAGTAGCTGGAAAGTTAAACAGCCTACTTACCAGAGATGAAGACCGTTGGCACGCACAGCTCGGGGGAAGAATCAGATTCCCATTCTCCACTCACCTCCAAAGTTTCCTTGGCCCAGTCATGATCTCCCTTGCTTGAATTGTCAAATAGCCTATGGCGAGATCGCAGCTGCCCGACTCCCTCAATATGGCCTATGTCAAAGAAATACCAAAATTTGTTGACGGACAAACCTAAGTCAAAAAATTGGCTAAGATTGTGGAATCTCACCATCACGCGGATCGCATTTGGAGAACATTGAGCAGGGGCACATTTCATGGAGCAGAGCACTTCTTGGAAAAAGCGCGACATTAGAAAGGTAAACCCTAACACAAAATAGTAGGGGTGAAATTTGATGGCTCTCCGAACCCCATCACATGGCTCACGGCTGCTACCATCCCTAACTCGCTTCACACGCACTCCCGACAAAATGGCATGCCAATAAGCCTCAAGGAAGTCTCTAAACAAATCATCGGAGCTAATCTTGAAGTAGCCAACCTTGCTCAAAGACCTACCTTGACGGTACAACGGCGGCACACCATCATCATTCTTGTGGCTCGAGAGAGACATCCTTGAAGAAATTCTACAAAAAATGCAAGGAAGATTCATTAGAGGGTTGCTTAAAAAAAAAAGAATGAAAAGAAAGGGCTCGGCACAGGAAGGCTTCACAGCCCAAGCCCTCTTAAGCATTCTCTTCTCTCTCGGTGCAAGCAGGCCTCACGGCCCAATTTAAAAAAATAAAAAAATAAAAAATAAAAAATATAATAAATGGGAGATGGGAAGCCGCAAGAACCCAGCCAAACTGCCAGGCCCCACGGCTTGGCTTGCTTTCCCTCATGTCAGTGCCCCAGCGCCCAGGAATCTATAAAAATGCACACGGCCACAGTGCCGTGACTTCCTCCCAACAAATTTTTCACATCCTCGACCCCCGTCAAGCCAAGTTTCAAGCCCCGAGGCTTTCAAAAAATCAAGAAGACAAGAAAATTATTTTTTTTCTTACCTAGAAGCAATGAGAAGATGAAGCAAGCGGCGAGAGACGGTCCTTTGCACGGGCAAGATATAGAAGATCGCTAGAGGAGGGGGAACAAATATCCTCTAAGCTCTCTCTCTCTTGTAAGGTAGAATAAGTTTCTCTCTAAAAGTTGATTTAATAATCCACTTAAGGTGGACTTAAATAAACTTTGAGAGGAATTTATTTCCTTTTCCTAGAAGGATCTAATTCCCTATTAAAAGAGAGAATCAACATCAAAGAGGGAAACAAATTCAAAGTTTCCTAAAGCAAGAAAATCTCTACACCTGTTGCCCTTTTTTTTTACGAGCAGCCGAACAGGTGTGGGGGCATTTGTGGAACCAAAAACGAACACAAAGTGACACGTGGACTTTGGGACAAAAGAAGACAAAAATACCCTTGAGGTATAACGGGATTCCTACGCGCAAGTAGCGAGTAATCATCCTCAACCAATTCAAAAATGCTCCAAAAGAGGTAACCAATTCCAAATTATCTCATCTATCCTCATTTTAGGTAATCATTTCCAAAACCTAATTTATCTATTTCATTATTTAGTTAACTAATTAGCTAAATAATATATTCTTTCCATATCTCCTAAAATCATCCCTTAAAGTCATAAATAATTGACTAATTATGGGATTAACCCAATCAATCCCCTAATTGTCAATACAATCACCCAAATTAATAGTCAAAACCGGCCACCTCCCTTTGCTCCTTACCTTTCTGATTTCCTCCACTTTATTACCCAAATAAAGCTAGTCATTCAATTTGGTAACCCCCATTTATTTCTCTCATATTTAATTAGCCAATGAATTGGCTAATAAAACCAAAAATTCAACAAAAAATCCACAAGTTGACCGGCCACTTTCTCTCCTAAGTGGACCAGCCTAGCCCTATAAATAGGCTCCCATTTTCACCAAAGACCCATTGGAACACTCTTGCAAAAATCCCAAAATCCTATAAACACATTTTTCTCTCTAAATTCTAACTTTGGCATCAGAGGTTCTTCAGCCAAAGCCCCCCCCCGCCCCCAATTCATCGTGGGCGCGTTAGGCTTTTGGCCTTGACCAAAGGTGTTAATTGTTTTGTAGGTGCAATTTTGTCCAAGAAGAAGAAGGTGAAAATTTGCATCCACAAATAATTTATTATTTTAATTGAATTAATATGGTTAATTAAATTAAACTACGATATTAAAATAGTAACTCTCCAGATTACTTCTCTTTCTCCTTCATCTATCTTGTTTTGATCTACCATTGCAGTTCGTCTTGAGTTAGAAAATGGTCCATTGAAACACCCTTTGGCATAAAGAAAACACAATAACGAAGAAAGCGTGGTATTCTTGCACCTGCCACAAAGCCATGCTTGACATTATGACGCTAGTTAGCCGTTTGAGGGCAAGTAGGCTGGGCTTGAGGGCTAGCTGGCTGGAAATGGCCAGACCGCTGGCTTGATTTGGGGGTTTTGGCTGGTGGGGCCCACAAGCCCTTTGGCTTAGCCCTCGGGTGGAGACGATTATCGTGTCATTTTAAGCTATTTTTAACCCTATGGCCCTTTGGCCTGATCGATTGGAGATGGGCCAAGGTCCGCATTTTGAAGACCTGTGAGGTCCTTTGTCATATAAACCCTTACATTAATCTGACAGTGAATTAATCAATAACCTTAAATCGTCCTTGTTACACCTCGAACAAACCTCTAGAGAGGTGAATCAGCCACATCTTCCTCCAATCAACAATCATGTATGCCCTCAAATGCCCATCTGGGTTTGTTCCTTCCAATTGCTCCCATGTTGCCGAGCCAATTCCAATCAAGCTCCTCAATTGTTCGCTTGCACTGAATGGACCAACTACTCCGCAAGGTTAGGCTATTCAATTCAAATCGGCAGAGGTGGTCAATGTCTTATTCTAGGGCATGGTGGCAGCAGTTGCAGAGAGTTAGGAACTCGATGAAGGGAGGCTTCGTGGTATTTGACTTGACGTTCCAATTTGGCTTCCTGCTTTTCGACAGCGATGGACCAGATTTTAGGCTTGGCCAAGGAGATGTTGTCGTTGCCATGGAGAGGAGGGAGAGAGACTAGAAGGGGAAGAAGACGGCTTGACAGATGAGGTTTTACGTGTGAATTCTTTTTGCTATTTCTTTTTTAATTGAGATTATTATTTTGTTAGGGGTGTAACAGGGATAATATAAGGTTATTAATTAATTAGATTAATCTAAGGATTTATATGAAAGAAGACCTCATAGGTCCTCAAAAGGAGGACCTTAGGAGAACATTCATGTGTCTCGTTTAACCGTGTTAGTAAAACAAAGAACAACAAAGAATAGATACAGTGTCATTTAGTACTACAATTTAGAAATATTCATTTCCGATTCTTGCTAGAAACCAATTTGAACCACATTTTAAAAAAAAGCGGATATAGTGTGCGAAAATATATGGGTTATCAAAATGTTAATTTTCTTATGATAATAAAATGAGCGAGGCCATTACAAAATTTCAATATTTATTTTCATTTCTTTAATAATAAGTAAAAATGCATTTTTTATTTTGCTTTTTTATTACAACAATAATCTACACTAAAGACACGAGAGAGTGTTTGAATCCGCAACGTAATGGATTGAAACCACTAAGACAATCCATCACATGTGTAAAAATGCATATTAGTGTTTTTTTTTTACAAAGATAAATTGCTTGTAAAGATTTCGTTTAGATAAATTGTGGTGTTGGCCGAATGATCCAAGACGCTTTAGGCCTAGATCTGTTTCTGTTTAGATTTTTCTTGTTGGGTTGTTGCCCTTTCCTTTGTTTAAAAAAAATAAAATAAAATTTGATGACAAGGTGAACATGAAACTTATATCCGAGCTAATGCGTAAGCCAAAATTTCATCACATTGGCCAAAAAAGAAACCTCGTATTTTTTTTGTCTCTTCCAAGCACCACAGATTAGTCTAAATTTTCCATTAGTTAATCGGTGGTTTATGATCCATTGTCCATTGTTGTTCAGGTTAATATACTTGTGATTCCTTTGAAATTCTTGTTTTGTACTGTTTGGAGATATATAGGTATTGTATGGTGTGCAGTTTCTCGGATCTCCCTGTGCAACTAGGTCACGCAGCGCTGTCCTGCAAGTCTCTGATACTCTTTGCCACCATGGCCACCACCACCCAGATAGAGACTGACAACGAAGACGAGGACAAGCAAAAAAATGGAAGACAATGAGCGCTACTTGAAGAGTTTGCATGGAGATCAAGTAACAAACGGAAAGAAGCCGATTTTCAGCCATCGAACTCAACCCATGACCAGTAATGTCCACAGAAGCACAAGAGTGCTGCTCCCGCTGAATTGAACGACAAGGTGAGAATTAAGCAAAAGAGTATGGCGAGAAGCAAACTCGTGTGATAACTATTTCATCACATTTTCTTGCAGTGGAGATCAAGGTAATATCTTGTATTTACAACACTTGCGTTACTTTCTCAGGGACTTACTTGAAGAGCTCGAAATCGAATGATACATTTTGGAATGTGCGGTTTATTAGTTGTGCTAATTACAAGTTAATTACTTGTGCTAATTATCGAAACGAATTTAAGTATATGATGCTAAATAAATCAATTTCTGCAGCATCTGAAAAATGATTTGCATTTCCTAAGATATAGAAATAGAATCCACAACATTGAACATAAACGGAGCAACTGTCGATTTTATCTTCGAATCAAATATACTAGACAGCAGATACTAGCCTCACGAGGCAGATACTCTGACTCACTTGTATAATTGCTTGAACCTTTTGCAAGCTTCTAATACATTTTTCCGGTGACCAAATGCGCTTACCCTGACGAAACCTTCACCCCCAAATCCAAAACCACTCCCAGGTGTGGTGACCACATGAGTCTTCTCAAGAATCTCGCTGAATACATCCCACGAGCTTCGGCCAGGGAAGTGCACCCACACATAGGGTGCATTCTTCCCTCCGTACACCTTAAAGCCAAGAGATTCAAATGTCTCCACTATTATTTCTGTATTTTCTTTGTAGAAACCAATCACCTCACGCATAGCCTACAAGGAGTAGAAATCAAACAAATCTAACCAAAGCTTGTAACAAATGCAGGTGGATTTCAAATTTGAAACTTTACCAACGAATCAAGACACATAAGAACACACCTTAAGGCCTTCTGGTGAAAGGCAAGCAAGACCACCAGCTTGGGATATATTGGATGCACCATTGAAGCAAGTACAAACGATGCGGTTGAAGTCCTTGGCAACAGGGAATCCATCTGAAAAGAGCAACTGCCTTGGAACAACAGTCCACCCCAGACGAACTCCTGTGAATCCAGCATACTTACTGAACGATGATGTCTCAAGCGCAACCTGCAATGGCCACACAGAAACATAATACATAAATTAGATTTTGCATATTCATAAATATGAGTCCAACAGGGTTTGCTTATGAAATGTGAAATGACAGACGAAGGAAATTTCTAATGTACAATGCACATATGCTTAGCCAACCAATCTGGGCCAAGTCTGACTAATTTTTATAGTGGAGATGTACTTTGAGAAACAAAACTGTGTACAGCATTATTCTCTACCATATTATCAAAACTTTCAGCAGGTAAAGAGAAATTTTCAATAAAACAAAGAATCAAGAACCCTGCAAATATGCAAATTATAGATTACCTCTTTGGCTCCAGGGATTTCAAAAATCGAGCGTGGATTGTCATCTGACATATACATGGCATATGCTGAATCGTATACTATGATTGACCCATTATCCTTAGCAAACTGTACCAGCTGTGTCAGTTGCTCCCTTGTTGCAGCAGAACCAGTCGGATTGTTTGGTGAGCAGAAAAATATGATATCTGTTCGAGCAACAGTGCTTAAATCAGGAAAGAATCCATTCTCAGGAGTACACCTCATGTACTCAATATTTCCAAACTTCTCAACATCTTTCTGATACTGTCCAGTCTGGCCCATAATAACACTTGAGTCTACATAAGCCTGCAAATAAGAAAAGTAAACTCTCCTAAGTTTTAAACAGTACTTGAACACTAAACATTAACAGAAGACGATAGATCTTTCTTTTTCCCAATCTCTGTCCAAAAATCTTTATTCAGAATGTAATCGTGTACATTAAAAATAGCAAAAAAATCCTACCTAACATGACAATAATAGCAAGAGAGACGAGACATGACAAGATAAACAGGCAACTAAAGAATAAGTATGAAAAATTACCGGATACGATGGATCCTGCACTGCTATTGTGACATTAGACCCAAAAACAACCTACCACGGTAGAACAAGGCAAACCCCATATAAGCATGGTTATAGTCTGAATCAGTTAACATGAAAATATAAAATCATGATACATAGAAAGCATGAAACCTGAAGGCGGGATATGTCACATTTTGCACCATCAGAAACAAAGATGTCATCTTCCTCTATGCCAAGGTTGTCATAAAATGTTGAAGCAATTGCAGCTCTTAGTGGCTGAACAGATTAACAATCTGGCTTAGTCTTCAGTACCACTAATATTATATATGGGGAGGATATAATTGCATAGAATAACTTAAAAACTCGTCAACTAGCTAACTTATCGAGAAGGCCAAATACCTTTTCACCTTGTTCAGCTCCATAACCACTGTAACCCTCTAGGGTAGACAAAGCATGTGCCCTCTGCAATCAGAAACAATATGGATTTAGAAAGACAAATGCCGAACAACGATATGTTACACTTCGTTTTTTTTTTTAAGGTAATACACCTACAATGATGTGTTAGAATGTGTATAAATCCTTGACATAAAGCTGCTCATAACGCATG
This sequence comes from Heteromeles arbutifolia, assembly GCA_024362995.1. Taxonomy (NCBI): domain Eukaryota; kingdom Viridiplantae; phylum Streptophyta; class Magnoliopsida; order Rosales; family Rosaceae; genus Heteromeles; species Heteromeles arbutifolia. The sequence continues at coordinate 21,425,999 of JANCRC010000002.1, forward strand.
GTTAATGTACCACAAAAATAAATATTTTCACTTTTCATAGAAAAAGAACTTTTCTTGGTTTGGATAAAGAGCCTATATTTTCAAAGGATAACATATGAGAACAAGATAATCTACTGTATGTGGTCTGAGAATAATTGGCGGTCACTAGATTAGATTACCTGGTTTGGCTCAATCAAAAGGTTGGCTACTTGACTGTCTCAACACTTCCAACTCAGCCAAAATCAAGCTCAGTTTACTCTAACAATGAACTTGACTTAGTTGGCTAGCAGAGGTAAAGAAAAATGAATCATATAATAAGAGATCAAGAATCTTAAAAAATGCAACCCATGTTTATTGTTTGAGTACTTTCACATTAACGCTCAGGCTGGTTAGGTTGATGTTAACTGCCTCAAAGAAACACATGTAAACAGGCGAGCTTTACATAGAAATAGAAACACATTGGAGACAGAAACAAAGCAACATCAACAACCATTTAAGGAGGAAATGGCTACATTCCTTGATCGCCATTTGAATAACTTTGCACATTTACAGACATGTATGCTGTCTCTGTTGCATTCTGTTGAGAGACAATTTTTCCGAAAAATTGTCACCCAACACATTCATACATGCAATCAACCAAAAAACGAAACCGGCCTTTTCATTTGATTCAATCATGTCTAGGATAACACAATATTAAAAGTGACGATAAAAGGTACCTTAGCCATTGCAGAGGTTATAACTTCTGGAATGGGCTCAGTAGTGTCACCAATCCCAAGGCTAATCACTTGTGCATCAGGGTACTTCTGCAAGTGTGCAGCCCTTCTTCTAGCAACCTATACAATTCGATGTAATGTAAAATCACAAACAAACCGGGAAACAGCAATCGATATATGAATACAGTACAGCAATAAGTCAAAATATACAAGCATTAACATTTAGCCTCTAGAGTAAAATTTAACGACTAGTCTTTCTTTAGTGTGTAAACCCAACATTTTATTCATAATCATATTACAGACGCAGGTTAGATATATCGATGCAGTAGCAATTGAACAAGTAAATCAAAAAGGGCAATGCCATATTTGAGAGACCCAGCTGAGAAACCCAAAACTAAGCCCCAAACCCAGCAAGTGAAATTCATCACAAACCTCTGGAAAAAGATACCCAGCTTGAAGTTTGGCTATGTTCCCATTCCGGGACACCTGGGTCTTGTACTCTTCACATTAAAAATTCAAAAAATTTAGACTTTTTTCACATTAAATGAATAGATTCAGAGAAAAAGGCGGGAGAGAGAGAGACCGGTCTTCTCTGCCTGCGGAGTGGCGACGCATTTGCAGATGCTGATGGGTTTTGCTGGAAGCGATGCATTATTAGCTCTGCAAAACATTGAGTGTTAAAATGTGTTTGGCGGCTGAGATAAGTGGAAGGAAAAACGAGTTTGTGAGTGGGAAAATTAGTACCTGGAATTGAATGTGAATTTGTGGTTGGCGAAGAAAGCGGAGGAAGACGACGAGATCGAAGTCTGCAGCAGCGAAGAAGAAGACATTGTTGGATTTTGAAGAATCGCAGAGAAGTGTTGGATACTACTGTACTGGTTAGCTCTCGGCGGCCCTAAAAAGCAGATGAGGGTAAAGGCGTTGCCTAATAAATTAGAAGTGCTTTTAAATAAGCGTTTAAAAGCACTTATAATGCTTCTTGCGAAAAATATTAGTACGTGTTTCTTGCATAAAATAATTAAATGTATTTCGCTAAGATTCATTATATTTTTATTGAAAATTGATTTTAAAAATATTTTCACAAAAAACATCTTTAGTTATTTTAAATGTAATTTCAAAGGAGCCCTAAGGTCATCTCCAATCGAGGGATGACCAGATGGCTCGTTTTAGCTCTCTGGTCCTCCAAGATATTAATATTTTAATGAACAATACAGGGCCATATTTGCTTCCGTCTCCAACCGAGAGCTAGAGGGCTCGTTTTAGTCCTGTCACCAAAAACCGTCTCCAACCGAGGGCCAAACATAATTTATTATTTAAATTTAAAAACTACAACAACTTAAATTTAAAAACAACAACTCAAAATTTGAAAACTACAACTTATATTTAAAAACTACAACTTAAATTTAAAAACTACAAATTAAATTTAAAAACAACATTAACTTAAATTTAAAAACTACAACAACTTAAATTTAATATCCATAATCAACATCATCCGCCATTGTAGGAGTATAGTCAGCAGTAAACAACTGCCGCCGATTCATAATTTGTTTTTTTTTTCCTATCAAAATAGGCTTTACTCATTGGAGTGTAATTCGAAGTGTTCCTTTCCATATTCTTATCATCCATCTCTTCTTGTATTTGTTTGGCCCGTTCTTCATGCCTAGCCTTCCTTTCTCCCGCCTCAAGGGCATTTTGCTCCGCCATTAATCGCAATGAGGCCACCACTTCATGTTAAGCGGTGTAATCATCATTTGCCTTGCCCTTTTCCTTCAACCTTCGGGCCTTGTTTCGTCCCATAGCCCTAAGTAAAGAACCTTCGCCCGGAGATGGATTTTCTGCCCTTATTTGTTGAATGTTAGGAGATCCATCTTTATCCATATCTACATATGGGGATGTAGTTCTGAACACTAGCGTAGGACCTACTCTATGCTGTGGTGGATCTTCAAATAACACCCATCCTTTACAAATTTCCCAACAACCGTGAAACTGAAAGGGTTTTGAGCTGCCCTCCATATACAATTCCTCCGCTTGGCGTACCTAAAAAATATAATTACAAAAATTAAAGGAAATTAATTCATGAAATTAAATGTAATATAATTAAACATTTAAAATAAACTGTGAAAACACAAACTTTGTCGTAGTAATTGGCGTCGCTTTCATGTCTACTTGCGGCTGCTAACAGTGCTTGATGCCATTTATTCAAACTTGGATGAAGATGTTTCTTCCATCTTGAAGAACAACTCTCGTGGTTTCGGGTATTTGGTGGAATGGTGCCTTCGTAGAACTCTATGTATTTTTTGGACACATGACTCCAAACACCTTCACTTGTTTGAGAAATCCCCCTCACACTATCTTCTAAGACCCATTTATAAGCCTTGCAAAGAGCTTCATCTTCTTTTCGGGTCCAAGCCCTACCCTTCATTGCAGATGAGGCCATTTTTATTGAAAAAATTGAAGGAAATATTGAAGGAAATTATTGAAAAAATATTGAAGGAAATTATTGAAAAATATATTGAAGGAAATTATTGAAAAAATATTGAAGGAAATATTGGAGATGAAGTGAAGAATTGAAAGAGCTTCACCATATTTATAGAAGAAAAAAAAAAGGACCCAATGGCTAGCTGACGTGTAACAGCCCGTCCCGAGATATTCGTATCAAGGACGTGAATTGACATTTTTACCCCTGTATCAGTGGTGACGTGTGTATGTATTTCGGGATTGTTTTGGAAATTGGGTTTGGTGGTGGCCCTAATATTGTACACGTACACACATACACACACACAAACCATATCTCTTTCTCTCTCTTCCTTTCTCTCTCATTCTTCTCGATTTTTCTTCCATTTCCTGCAAATTGTACGAACAGCATCACACATCTCGATCGTGGCATGGATAGAGGTCCTAGATGCCTTCTTCGTGTTCCTTGTAACCTTGTGAACCCAACCACACCCTTAGTTTGGTCTGAAATCCTCGAAAACCCTTGAAACCCGAGAGCACATTTTGAGGTACTGTTCATGTGCTCGTAAACCAGGACGTATTAGGACATTCTAAGATCACAGGGAACCTTAGAATGTTCTTGTGAAGCTCGGAGGACAAAATTGGAGGTTTTTGAACGTCGGGATCGGGAGTTCGAGGTTTGGCCGGATTTCGTGGTTTTTCTCCGGTGAGATTCCGTCGTGTTTCGAGCTTTAAAGAGGTATAGAATTCTTCTCCTTGTCCTAAGCTTCATTTTGGTGTTAATTTCGTGAAATTTGGTTGAGAATTGAGTTAGAAATTAAAATTTGAAGGTTTTCCAGAATCCGACGACGCAGTGGTCGCCGACGTCGGATTCCGGTGTCTGGAGGTAGGGGACAAGGGAATATTCCGTCAAAGTTGACGAAATATTCCTAACGGAAGGTAACGACGTCAGTTAACCTTAACAGAATATTCCAGGGATTTAACAGAATATTCCCTAACGGCGTTAGGGTTTCCGTCAGCATGCACGGCACGTGGCCGCGCATGGGCGGCCCGTGTTGCAGTGCCTTGGCCAGCGCGTGAGGGCGCGTGGGGCTTCAAAAAATTATTTTAAAAATATGGGGGTGTTCGTGGGATTGAGTAGATCATGTTGGTATATTCAAACACCCCAAGTAAGCAATGTATGAGAAGTTATTACCTAAGTTTGGTTATGTGCGTTGTTTCGCATATAGGTGAGATTTTTCCTGAGGACGAGCGCAGCCATGTGAGGCTTGGGGGCTACGACCCGACTACTTACCAGTGAGTGGGCTTTTGTTTTCAGTATATATATATATATATATATATATATATATATATATATATATATATATATATATATATATATACATACTTGGCTAATTCCCAGAATTACGTTTTGAATGATTTTATGAAAGTGAATGCCATGTCGAATGCCATATATATATATATATATATATTTACTGCTATGTTATGTGATTATATGTCGAGGCGCTGCGGATTCTAGGTAAGTTAGGTAAATATGCACCTTTTGTTATGATGATTATGGTGATATTGATGAGATTAGAATATGGCTCATTTACCTGCAAATCGGGGTTTGTGCTCCACCAGAATAGGGCCTAGCTTTCACATGATCGTTCACCTCCCGCACCGTACGCTCACCTTGGATCCAAGGCAGGTGCCAGCCTGTCGTATAAACCACATTAGGTGGTTCCGACTTGTAGGTGACCCGCGATTCATCGCCAGCCTTCACGTGACCGTAGCACAGAGCGTTTTTATATACCCAGCTTGTCGTACAGACCACTATAGGTGGTTCCGACATGGGTGCAGGTTATTGATTGAGAGTTTGGATTGAGGAGCCATAGATTCAGCCGTACAGGTCACGATAGGTGACTCCGGCTGACTTATATGCATTATTGGCATGTTGTGCATTGAGATATCACCTGATTGATTTTGATGATAATTGTTACATGCTTTGATATTGGATATGGTTTATTCGGACATGGCACTATTTGAATGTTGGTTTGCAGTATGAGTATGTATATATTTTTCTGGGAAGGATATATATATTTTTACAGTGAGGGGTTATAACTTTTATATTGAAGTGATTTTGCAAAAGCTTTGTTTTTGCCCACTCACGCTTTTGTTTTGCGCCTCTCCAGGTATTAGATAGCATTGGTGGCAAACGAGGTTTCAAGGCAACTCTAACAGTGCACTATCCATGTAAATATTCTGGTTGTTCTGTTAAGTCATTCTAGACTACACCTAGGATGCTCGTACCTTGTAAATTATGTTTTTATCCTTCACACTTTACCATGATTTGGTATCACTGGTTATGTTATTTTAGTACTTATTATCTTTATATATTTTCCACACTGCGCACATGGCTACATCACTCTCACGTGACGGCCAGCACGTCCCGATATTTGGGTCGGGGTGTGTCATGACGTCAGTTAGCCGTTGCATTCAAATTTTTTGTCACTATTCGTGTCAGTTATAACCGACACTATTGCAATTCAAATTGCTATTCGTGTCGGTTATAACCGACACGAATAGTAATTAATAAAAAATATTCATCTCTAGCGGTTATATTTAATTTACAGATTGTGTCGGTTATAACCGACACTATTGAAATAATCTAAATTATTTCTGTCGGTTATAACTAACACTATTGAAATAATCTAAATTATTCCTGTCGGTTATAACCGATAGGAAATCCGACGCAAAAAAAAAAAAAATTCTGGCCAGCCTAGGGCTGGCTGGCTGGCTGGAAGTGACCAGCCATTTGGCTCTTTGGCCCTTTGAGATTCTGTCGGGCCCACGAGCCCTCGGTTGGAGACGGTTTTCAGGCTATTTTCGGCCATCTGGACCCTTCGGTTGGAGATGGCCAAACTTGCCTTTCTCGTTTGTGAAAATGTAAGGGTATTTTGGTCCGAGCGAACATTAATTTTCGTTTAAGTTTAGCGTTTTGAGGAATGACTCCTCTCTCTCTCCTCTCTCTCTGACCTGACTTCGATCCTCATCACCTCCAGAAGAAGCAAACGGCGACGCTGCTAACGGCGGAGGAAACGCCGTCACCGGGTGAGCCACCGCCGCTATTTATTTATTTATTTTTTTAATAATTTTCTTTGTGGTTTTTGTTTGAATATTGAGATTCTTGAGAGCTAAATTATTTGAAAGAGTAGGAATGAGATTCTAGGTTTTCGTTAACACAAATTTGAGTTTGGAATTTCGATTGAGTTTGATTTCTGATGGCCACCACTTTGATCAAGAACATCAAGCCCAGATTTTTCCATGTGTGTCTTTCAAAAGCCCTCTTTTTTTACTTGATTTTGTGTTTAATTCTGTGATTCTGATTGCCTGTTTCGTAATTAGTTAAATTTTTCGTTGTTTATATTTTCAAATTTCCGTATTGGGTTGTCTTGATTATCTGTAATTGTATTGGTTTTGTATGAAATTCGTAATTAGCTGTTTGCATGGTTCTGCATAATTTTTAGTTCAAATCAACTTGAGTATTATAACGTCCCCTGCATTAATTGAAGAGTTTTTGTATCAGGTTGAGACTTGAGAGTTGTATAAGAAAGTTTGAGAAGCTAATAAAGTTGAGGTTTCCATACGGTAATTTGCTTCATCTATGCATTCACTTTACATTATAGAGATAACTTGCCAAAGTGTGACTAGTCTGTTTTGGCGTATTAGAAAACGTAGTTCAAGATTAATACTTTCATTTGGTACGCTTGTTGTTTACCCTCTGCAAAATCCCAGCTCATGTTCCCAGAAATTGCCTGGTTTTCCTTTAGTTAATCTGTGTATTACTAAGTTCTGAAATAGCATCTTGCAAATTGTGTATGTACTATGTGGTCATTAGGATATAGGAGATATGCGTACAGAACTAAGTTTTTGAATTAGTTTGTAACTCTAGAAAGTCCAGGAGATCAATTTGTTTATTTTTCTCAAGATGTTACCAATTTGGTGGCCTTATGCAAGTAGAGGGCTTACCGTAAGAATACTACGAACCTTTATGACGGCATACCTTATGTAAGGAGAGTAGAAGGGTTTTCATCAGTGCACACTACACTGTCAATTTGTTTTTGAACTTTGCAAGTAGAAATCAGATCCAATATCGTTTAACATGAAATCTTTACTTTTGTTTATAAATTTTTCTTGATTGTAATTTTGTAAAAAAATGTGTGGAATTCGGAGCTTTTAAATTAGTTTCTATCGTAGTAAATCTAAAAGATTATTTTTTTTCTTGTATGGTTTTACCATATGGTTCCCTCTAAGGAAGTAGAGTAGTGACCAGGAGAATTATAAGAACTTCTTAATGTAACTAGAATAGATCGTGTTTAGCAGTCTGCCTGCAATTTTTTATCAATTGTATCTCGTTTCAATTTTTCTTCCCGTGGAAGATGATGTATATATACTTCATGTCAACTCATCCACCTCCACCGCTGTCCCCCCCCCCCCCCCCCCCCCCCCACCACCACAAAAAAAAAAGAGGCAGGAAAGGGGACTGGAATTTAGTTACGTTTTCTAGCTGTTTCGAAATTTTGTTCCCAAAAATGCTTTGGTACCTTAATTATGTAGCAAACATGAATAGCTTGTTGACATGAGTGTATATTGCTTCTGTATAAAGTGTACTTTTTTTCGGAAAGAGATCCTCTCTGGATCTCTTCCACCAAGGCCACCAGATCAAGTGATCTGGGCCTTCCAAATTTCATCCAACGGCCCATGCTTTTAAGGGGTTAAAATAGGTGGGCCGTTGGATGAAATTTGGAAGGCCCGGATCACTTGATCCGGTGGCCTTGGTGGAAGAGATCCGGAGAGGATCTCTTTCCCTTTTTTTCTTTCTAAAGTTTTAACAACTAATAGCTTGTTGACATGTGTGTACTCTTTTTTCACATTCATATTAAGTTTTCTGTGATTCCAAACTTATCAAGACTATTTACTGTATTTATTTTCTCCAGGAAGTTGCTTATAAGGGTTAGATGGATCTTGAAACAGAGAACAGAATAGCTTCAATTCTTATGAGAGAAGCTGCTGAATTGCGGCGTCAAGCTGAGAAGGAAGGTGTGCATGCTTATCTTCAACAACCTAAAACAAGATTTCGGCCAAATTCACGGTTCCTCAGTGCTACTGTTCGTGGCGTGCAACAAGGTCAGTTCCTATACTGCTGTATTTGTAATTTAGTTGTAATAGGACTTCATAATTCCGTTTTGGAGTAAAAACAATCCTTAAGAGTGTAGACATTTCTTTTTTTTAAAAGTAGACACTTTACCGGTTTCTGAAAAGGTCTTGGATCATGCACTGTTGCCTTCCCTAGCTTGTATCAAATTGTGTAACTAGAAATCTATGATGCGCCTAGTATGTTTTTGTTAGCATGTACGAGGTTCTATTGCTTTTATGTTAAAAGTACAATCAGAATTTTCATACGCACCATGTTTTATTTGTTTGGTGACTGCTGTGTCATTCAGCTAAAGTTTTTATTTTCGTTTGTTTTCTCCAGCAAATCGAGTTGTTGAAGTGAATGAGATGTGGCGACTCCGGCAGAAAGAGAGAGAATTGGACAATAGGCTTAAGGGGAAGAAGGATGAGAGCAGAAATGACAGGAGTCACAGAGACAGTAACTCTCCAAGAAGCAGCGGTAAGGGATGTGCTGTCCCAGATGATAGTGCTGGTCCTTCTTGCTCGTCAAGGAAAAGAGAATATGAGAGCTGTCATTCAAGGCAAGAGAATGGTTTAAGGGATGAAGAACTTGAAGAATTTTTACATTCAAGGTATCTCTCTCTCTCTCTCTCTTCCTCCCCACCTCCCGCGTGGGAGAGAATATATGACTAATTAGCATGAATTTCCTTGTATGACAGAATCAAGCGTGGCAGAGGTGCTGTTGGGTCAAGGATGGACGAAACAGGCCCATATCTTCCCCGTTCTTCAGACTCCAAGGAAGCGCTGCCACAGAGCCCCAGTGTACAAGAACGCCGTGTGTACGGACCAGAGAGGCCTTCACATAAATTATGTTATTCTTCTGAAGAGGAGCTCGACAATGAGAGGAAGAAATATAAAAAGGTGAAGTCTGGTAGCTCTAACAAGCACAAATCCAAGGAAAAATCTAAAGAGAAGAAGAAAAAGAGGAAGGACGAGAAGAAGAAGAAGAAGAGGAAGGACGAGAAAAGAAGTAAATAGCATACTCAAGAGGCGCTTTATAGGAGGGGTCATCCTAGTTTGTAGAGATATTTGATCGTTCACGGTTGTAGACAAGATCTGAAACATATCGGAACTTGAATCGCAATTTTTCATGCTTGTAGCCTTGTACCGAGTTGATGCGCAACGCAACCACTGTTATTGAAAACGAAAACGAAGATGGAGTTGTATTTCAGTTGTATCATTGAATCAGATTCTTCTTGTTCGTCTTCAAGTTGGAATATTATGTTCAGGTAGCTCAGCTCTTCCTTTTCAGCTCTATCTTTTTAATCCCGGTTTGTACGGAAGAAAAAACTTGTGCAACTGCTGACTACGAAAAGCTTTTACTCGCGAGACCCAATTCCTGGTTCATATTCAGCAGACATGTAGAGGTATATTTTTCTCAAAGCATTGTAAACGCTACAAAGCGAAGTGTGCGCATTGTCCATGTGTTCCGAAAAGCCTGCTCATTTACCATAAATCCAAAATATTCACAACATTAGGTGGAGAAAAGTTTTGACATTCATCTCGGACATACGCAGATACTAATACTAGAGTACGTAATTCCATGTATCCATTAACTTCTCGACCGTATGACTATTTAATACAGTTACAGACACAAGACACTCTGCTTCCGAGAAATGCCAGTGTTATGAGTCCTCGAACTGATGATCAGTCTCGTCAAAAATCTCCTCCTACAATACGGATATCTGAGGTCAGGATACGAGGCCTCGTAAGCAAAATTAATATGCATCGAAAAATAGAAATAGTGCTTCAAATGAGATCTAGTACCTGTAAAAGTTCTTCGATAACATCTTCCATTGTTATGATGCCAACAGCCTCTTCCTCTTCAGGTAGTTTGGGGAGCTCACCATCAGTCTGCAGGATGTCTGAGTACATCTCCTTTGTCCATTTCTTGCTTCTGGACCCGGTCCTGTATGAATTATTCGCACTGTTTGAATTCGGAAAGCTCTTCCACTTCTGCAGTGATCTTTTGCTCTTCAACTTCTCGTGAAGAGGCTTTTCACCGTCAATGTCGACTTTCACTTCTTTCACTGGACCTATTAAGGGAGATATAGAGAACAGTTACAATCAGTCTATCACAAAAAACAAAAAAGTTCGATCGTAGAGTTTGAAGGGGCGGATGGAAAATTTCTAGCTAAGGAAATTGTCAAGACATTCTACAGTAGGAAGCAGGTACTTACTGTCACCCGGAATGCCATTAGTCTGCTCCGCATTCTTATTGCACCTTCTTACAACAATAGCCATGTGACTGTGACCCTTTTGAAACTCATTCAATATGTCATATAAAGGCAACATTTCTGGAACCCTATCAAACAAATGAGAATACAACATCATTTTATGTAAATCATCTTCAATTTGTACTGAAATTAATCCTACAACAAACATGAACTTAAATCAATACAACGTGAACTTAAATCAATGCAAAATACCTTGGAATCTTGCGTATAGTGACATTCTTTACAGGTACTTCTTCTTCTGGGTTCACCGTTAACAAATTTTTTACCTAAATTTTGAATTTTAAGTAGTTGAGAGAAGTATGTCACAAAAAAAAATATAGCAACCTAAAATCAAGATAAATCAAATGGAATGAAAGCAGAAAACAAGATACATTAACTTGTCGACCATGCTCGAAATTTAAGCACCAATTAACTCAACATGACTTTGGATTACAATTATTTTAGTAACCTATTTAAGTTTCATAGCACAGCGTTTCAACATGTCAAATAAATTGCCTATGCGCAGATATTTTCAGACTCAAAGTTGATAGAGATATTTAACCCAAGTTAACTCTGATTTACATTGGTTTTAACCTGCATGTTGGGAACTTGGGAGGTATAGAAAAGGGCATTGTTAAAAATTTACCAGGATGAGTCCAATAATATTCGTCGGCTCCTCATAATAAACCGGTACTCTGCTATGCCCTTTCTCCAATATTAGATTCATCAAATTCCTGTGTGATAAGCAGCATTTAGGGTTGCAAATCAAAACATTATTATACAGTCAACAAAAGTATTTTCTGCTATAATGCGTAAAGCATAATAAACCTGTCAAGCTTGGCATTGATATCGATCGCAAAAGTTTCAGCTATAGGAGTCATGGCATCACGAGCCGTTTTCTCAGAGAGTTCAAGTGCTCCCGCAATAATGGTTGTTTCATCATGTGTCAACTCTCCACCTTTTCCGGCCTAGAACAAGACAGACATATGGTTATGAGGCAGGTCGTAAGTACTGTAAAAACAGAAGTGAGAAAAAGACCCAACGAAGGAATTACAGAAGAATGATGAAGCTGATATGACAGTTGACAATTAAATTTAAGAGAGCTGTCAGACGTACCTCATTGCCATGCATATCTACAAGCGTTTTCAACTCAGCTCTGCGAAAGAGAGCTACATGTCCATGGCCCAACAGAAAGTCTAATAGCTGGAAACCACATAGAATGTTACAGTCTGAGAGTTGACCTCATTCCGCTAGCATAAGAAATTGCAAAGAAAAAAGTAAGTGCTAAAACTATCATACCTTACTAATAGGATATGCAACAGGAAAGCAGACCCAAACAAGAACACGGACAACTGGAGCCACTGTTGCGCCTATAGCCAAACCATATCGGGAACAAACAGATTGTGGTATAATCTGCACACACAGGTGAAACAGAAGTTAGTGGCACGCACATGGTGTGTTTTATATCGTCAATGACTTCAAATATACATGTAACAATGGTATATCAACACTGTGATGCTAAAACTAACTTTACGTTCTCAAAGTAATTTTTCTCAAGCAAACCAACGAACATCAACATAGGGTTGGGTTGTGGATATGCCCTCTCAGTGTTGCCTCAAAGAGCCAGTTAGTTCAGATCATAAATAACTAACAAAATGAAAACATCCTAGCAGAAGTCAGACTTACAAACTTCAACTATCGATGTTCTAGGCCATCCTACAATACAAACAAAATGATATATCACTTACCTCGCCAAACAGAAGAATCAGTGTCACCGAAATGAGGATTGCACCCCAAGCTTTCAACAAACCATCAAGAAAAATTGGGAGTGTCTGAGAGAAGGAACAGAGATTTCAATATCGTCTTTCCTTTTATTATTATTCTATTGAAGTTAGTATCTTTTCCAACAAACATCAATAACATGTACCTCCATTGCAGCAGCATTGCAAATCAGCAGGGTGCAAAGCAACAGATGCTGGTTTTTGACAACTGGTAATATCTTCGCTGCAATTAGAAACAAGATACAGAGACAGGCGAAATGATTAGCTAAACCACATTGTCCAAATCAATATCAAACGAAGCTAGTACAACCGAATCTATCTTTACAAAGCCAAAAACCCTTGCACAAAAACATTCTTTTTCCATGGGAACCTCTATGCTATATCTTTCAAGTAAATTTACAGATTCCTTATAACCCAAGACATTAAACAAAGAAGAAACCCAGTATTAATCCTCATGGAAGATGTCGCTTTCGGCTGCCAGAAAGCGCTTTTAGCCCTGCGAGAAGCAATCCCAAACGGGCTCTAATTCTCACGAAATCACTTTTCATTCTTTAATTCCAACACTGACACACCCTTTCTCCTCTCAAAACACCACTTTTCATGCCAATGGAGAACTAAAGTTTCATGTTTTAACAAGGGTGAGTGAAATTATCAATATAATTGGGCAAAATATTTCCACAGCTGAACAATCCAATTCCAAACAATCATATCCATCTCCTTATAATCAACTAACCTCGAATCGAAATCCATACAAAAACAACAATCCAGATTATACTAAAAATAGTAGAAATAAACATCAAATAGGGTCCCACACCATTTTCTGTCCACCTTTTCTCGCATTTTCCCAGCAGCCAAACAGAACAGAGAATTCAAAAAGAAACAAAACAAAAATTCAGAAGCAAAATCAAAATCAGAAGCCGTACCGGCGTGCTTGCGATCCTTCGGCGTCCCGGACTTGGCGAGGACTTCGAGATCGACGAGGCTCATGGACATGAGGCCCAAGGTGAGCCCGGACATTAGCCCCGCGAACAGCACCAGCAGCACGATGACCACTATGTGAATGAAGAATCCACTGGTGCAGCACTCGTACTCCACCGCCATTGAAGCTGCAACCTTTCTTCTTCGTCAGCTCCCAATCAACTGATTAAGCAGCTACCTCCTCCCCAAAGCTTCCAAATTTGGAAAAACCAGAGCTCCGATATCGCTCCCTCTCAGAGAAGAACCTCCATTGCTGATTGCTCGAGCTTCTTCAACCGAACGCCGACTCAAGAATTTAAAGAGAGAAAGAAGAGAGAGAGAGAGAGAGAGAGAGAGAGAGAGAGGAATTTCCAGGGGATGGTGCGAACTGGGAATTTATAGCACTACAGCGTTTGGAATCACCTTTTTCATCCACTCTGATAATTTAGTTTTTTTTTTTTCACGTTTTAGTTTTTTTACTTTATCAAATTATTAAAAATAAATAAACAGTTTTCACAACGTTTTTTGTTGTCTGAAAATAAACTTTTTTTAGTTTTATTGTTCATTTCTGTATGTCTTGTTCTTATTTATTCTCTTTTCGTACATTTTATTTGCCTTATTTTTTATACTAATACCAGAAAATAAAACAAAAACCAAATTGTCAAATCCATCCTAAAATGATAAAAAAACAGTTTTAACAAGAAATTGATGATAATGGTTTTTCAGGTGGTGGCTTGTAGGCTTGTAGCTATGACAGTTGAAAGCGTTTTACTTCTTTATTTGATGTCAAAGTTCGACTCAAATTTTTTCTATTTAGATTACTTTGTGCAAAAGAAACAAACGGTTATATCTAATGTGGACTCATTACATAAAGGCATTTCTATTAAATAAGATATATATATATATATATATTTATTTATTTATTTATGTGTAAGTACAAAATATGTAGAAAAAATGGAAAGCTTGACACATGAGACTGAAAGAAAAATATAACCAAATTTAGGTTATCATTCACTAAATGTTACAACGTGAAATGGTGAGAAAGTGTGGGGAGAAAGATAGATAGGATTAGAATAGGAATTTGATTTGATTCTTGACCATGTACCCTACCCACTACACTATTACATAAAAATGATATATATATAATATGCAAAGGATATTATTCTTCAATTCATGTTATGCCATTAAATATTTCACTGCAACAAAACATTTGAAGAACAAGTTTGACTTATTTGATAATAAAAAGTTGAATATATGGTTAGGATTCAGAGATATACACTGTTGACGCACGTTTTTGTGGAGCACATTCTGTAATGTATTTCAACGATCCAACTGTCTATTTTTTATGTCTTACCTCAATGGTCATGTCTAACACAAATCACTCAAATCCGAAATCATATGGCTATTGGATTAAATTTAGTATTTCTTTCTAGAAGCGTATTTGTGCATATTATTCACTACAAATGAATGTTTTAAGGGTTTTGGATTTGTTTAATTTTTTGCAAGGATGATCTATGAATAATGTATTGAAATGGGTTTTTGTCACAAATGGTCCCTGAAATTGACCCACCCCATCAAGGTGGTCCCTGAAATTGAAAATCGATCAATGTAGTCCCTAAAAATGAGTGTCGCAAATCAATGTAGTCCTTCCGTTACAATTCCGTTAAAAATTCTGTTAAGTGCAATTTTTAGTTTTTATAATTAAAAACTTGAAACATAAAAAATAAGAAAAAGGAGATGATTGAACACTATTCATCATCTTCTTCCCCTCCCACCCTCCCACTACAGCCCACACCCCCTACCCCCTCCCACTCCCTAGGTAGAGCGCCGCTGTCGGAACTGTGGCCAGGTTCCCGGGTCAGTTGAAAGATCATGGCCGCACACATGGTGACCATTGGATTTTCCCACCCCGTTCCTCCACCTTCGTGTGGTGAACCTTAGATGGCCTCCTAGCCGGTTTCGCCGTCATAGAAACGGGTACCGGAACAATCCCATGGACAAAGTTCAAGAATCTCAGGAAATTTTCAAGAACCTAGAAATCTAACCCATTTTCTTCACCTAAACTCCATTTTCTTCACAAAAAATCTAACTAAAAAATCTGCTGGAACCAATAATCTCAGAAAATTTCAAGAACCCAGATGAAAAAACACTAAATCAAGCTAAAAACGAGGAAATTTCAAGAAATGTCAAGAACTTAAAACATAAAAACTTAAAAAAAATTATTCTCACGGGAAGAAGATGATGAACAGTGTTCAATCATCTTCTTCTTCTTTTTTATTATTTAAATTTTTTTTTATATTTAAATATTTTTAATTCACAAAAAAATATTTTATTAAAGTTGTGGGACCCATTTAAGTGCCACGTCAGCGCTTAACAGAATTTTTAACGGAATTGTGACGGAATGACCACATTGATTTGCGACACTCATTTTCAAAGACTACATTGATCGATTTTCAATTTCAAGGACCACCTTGATAGGGTGGGTCAATTTCAAGGACCATTTGTGATAAAAACCCTATTAAAATTAAACAGTTCGGATCGTTAAAATATATTACAAAGTGGACCATACAAATGAGTGTTTCCGGATCCTAACTCATATATATACAGACCAAAGATGACTTAAGGTTGAATTTTCAAAAACTCAACAAATGCTAAAAAAAAATTATAAATAAATAAATAAATTTACCAAACGAGGCTATGTATTAGAATTACCTTGATGTCTCTAAAAGCAAGAATGAATTGACATGTTAAGCCTTGTCTCACCAGTTTGATGTGAGTCAAGGATTTAGAAGATGAATGAGAATTCAAGAGCGCCATGGTTTTTTTATTTTAACAAATGATATTATCTACACTAAGGGAGAAGTGATGGACTTAGCCTCATAATTGGTTAGTAATAATGTGATTCAAACACACTTTTGGCGGGAATCGAACCTAAGACCTCTCATTTGCAAGTGAAGAGGAATTCCACTAGACCATAATACTAAGTGGCAAGCATCATGTTCTTTTATACTAGTAGAGTTGAGTGTGATTGTAGCTGGTTGTGATACACATGGATGCTCTAATTGATGTGTTTGAGACTTATTGCCTTGCGTTTGATTGATAAAGCATGTCATTAAGAGCTCTTAGTTCGTTGGATTCTTAGAATCCGGATCCTCGCCGGATCTTCTTTGTGAGGATCCTGGGAATCTGTGAATTATATTCATTCATCGTACATCGTGTGGTCAGAAATCATTTTAAATATTTTTATTTAAAATTAAATACAAACAGTACCTGACAAAAATTGACCGCACGATATATAATGAACGGACACGATTTACGGATTTTCAGTATCCTCACCAAAATGATCCGGAGAGGATCTTGTTGGGGGTTCTTATAGTAAAAATTCATAGACCATGATTGGGCCACAACTTATTGGATGATTTTCCCATTCAGCTGATCGTGCGTCATCTGATTACATCGAGCCAAGTTGGACTGATTCCCATATTAAGCGGTAACGGCGACATGATCGTTAGGCCTTGTTAGATCTTTGGGGTTCAGTAGATAATGAATACTTTTACCCTGTTTTCATTAAAAAAAAAAAATATATATATATATATATAAGTAAATATTACTTAGTATTACAATTTAATAATATTTGTTTGCTTGTAAGTGAAAAATTTTATATTCAAATTTTATAAATTACGAATACGATACCAATTCGCCGAAACAAGGAGTGTTGTTAAAATCAAAGTGAAGGGGTGAACGGGGTTGAAAATGATAATAACGTGTGTGTATATATATTTATATGTATAGTTGGAAATGGGTTGGCATTGTGTGGGGGTTGACGTGTGGTACAAACTACAAAGGTGGGATGAGCTAGCGGTCGATTTGGAGAACCCAATAGGCTGGAAAAAAAATCCTAAACCGAACCGAAAAATTTTCAAAACCAAATCGAAAAAATCCCAAACCGAAATTTCCGAAAATTTCGGTACCTAATACCAAACCGATCCCGAATTTTTGGTATGGGAATCGGTCTCAAGTTTTTGGAATTTCGGTATTCCCAAACCAAACCGAAAAATATATATATATATTATTTAATTTTTAAATATATAGGATCACATCTTTAAGGGGAACATCATCTACCTACAATAGTGAAAATTGAAATACTGAATGAGCATTGGAAATCGATGTTGGAACATATACAGGAAGGAGCCCTAAGATAGATAGTGGAACATATGCAGAATTTTTAAATCACAGGAAATTGATAGATGGATACATAGATGCAGAATAAACATAGGAGATTGATAGATGGATACATGGATAGATTATAAGTTACAATTTGCTTGAGAAAACTTTACATCTATCTATAATATTTATACTATATATGTACAGAAGTTTACTCAAGCATATATTAACGTTTTAGACTTAATTTTGGGGACTAGCATGATTATAGATAGATTTACTAGTTTACTCAAGCATATATTAACGTTTCATATTGGCAGATTGCTTTTGACTAGGCAGATACTAACTGGGCCTTGCCATTTGATTGGCAGATTTGTGTGCACAGATTAGTAGAAACAAATTAGCAGATTGGGCATGCCTATTTGTTAATTTTTCAATATAAAAGGTTGAATTTTAGCCCAAAAGCATAATATGTCAAATTTTAGTCCAAAAGCCCAAAACCATTTCGGGATTCCCGATTTGTCCCGAAATCCCGAAACTATTTCGGGATTCCCGAAAATTTGGTTTGGGATCGGTATTGAAATTGGGATTCCCGAAAATTTCGGTTTGGGAATCGGGACAAGGGTTTCGGTATGGTAGTTTCGGGATTCTCAAAAATCGGGATTCTCGAAAATTTCGGTTTGGGAATCGGGACAAGAGTTTCAGTATAAGATCTCATACCGAACCACCCTAGAACCCAATATGCGGCTTTGATCTCAACTCCTCATCAAACTTGCGTCGTTATAATCTTCATTTCTTCGTCATCTGTTTGGCGGGTCCACGTTAGCTTAACCAGCATGCAGCTGCAAGCTAGCTGCTGGCTGAGAGAGAGAGAGAGAGAGCATTGTCACTGTCACTGTGTTTGGTGTCTTACCGACTTACCCTAATCACATGCTTTCTCGATGTTGCTGACTAATAATAGATTAATGAGGGATTAAATTATTAATGAGACAACCTATACGTGGTTCGCTCTCCCATCTCTTTCCAATTTGTTGTGATTTAGTTTTATATTAAATAGTAAATACATACAAGATAAGTACAACCTTATGTAATACAACATATACACTTACAATATAGGAAGGAAAACTTTTTGTACTTTAGTCTCATCTAATTCAATTTTATTATGACTTTGTTGCCGTTTGTCGTAACTATACAAGATTCGCTCTTATTATAACCTTAAAACATTCGTAAAAGAAACCTTGTGTTGCAAAAAACATAATATTTTTGGACCATCTTCAACCATTCGATTGAAACCTAAAATTCAGGTTATAAACTAATCCAATCCTTGTCTAATGGTTGAGCTAAAATATGTTTTGAATTAAAACTTAAAATTTGGGCAAATTTAACCCAGAATTCCCGCTAGGGTAAAAGGTTCACATCTTATGCATGTGGATGTGCCCAAAAAAGTGGAGGTCGCAGCAAAGTGACGCACCTAACGCACCAGAGGCGTGAGGGCTGACAAGAAGTGGGGCTCGCCCCTTACTAGAATGTCGGCTACCCAAAATGAGCCCAAGAACTCTTTTTCGATCCAACGATCCAGACTCAAACCTATTTAATTTTAAATTTTAAATCTTTCAATACATTAAATCTAACAACCGAGATCGAATATGGTCAAATCTAACAGTAAAAAAAGATCTTATAGCTCAAAATTAAATTCAACAGCTAACAATTAAAAAAAATATAAATCAAAATTCACCCAAAACTTCTATAAATACATGTTTCATGGGGTCGGTTTAGTGAATTTTCAACTTTTAGATAATCTACATAAATTTTATTTTAAATAAAGTTACCAAAAAAAATTTTCTCCTAAATTCATTCTTTAATAATCTCGGGCTAAAATTTTAACTTAGGATCATTAGAGAAAAAAACTGCTTCTAGATTAAAACCTAAATTTTTTGTGAATAAAAAATTTTAAGTTTAACAAAAAGATTGGAGACGGTCTTAGAGAATGAGAATATTCCACAAAAGTTCGGCTTTATGTTTCTTGTAAAAACGCCAACCTCGCCATTTTATAAAGAAAATTTTCCAAATTTTGTTTTATTTTACAACAGAGGCAGAAATATGTGATAATTAGGGTATTAGATAAAAAGGCATCCATAAAGAAAAACTCTAGGAGAAATTTAATCAAACATTTTGTCTTTCACTTTAAAGAAATACTCAATTAATGTTGGGGCCAACTAACAAATAATGATAAACATGCCCCATCATTCATGAAGGAGAACGATGCTCCAACATGAAGCTTTGATTTGGAATCATATACCCAACGTTTGTCTTCTAACTGTCTAACAAGAGAACATTATTCTCACGACAAAAAAAAAAATTATTCATGTAAAATTATTATATAATAATTAATTTAATTCGAATCAAATTAACCTAATATCGGCATATTCAGCTCATATTGAATGAATAATCCCATTTAATATCATTATTTGAGATTTGTAATCATGAATCGGAAAGTGACAAAAAAAAAGTTGCAAATCAGATGGAACTAGAAAAAATGTCCGCGCCATGTTGCGGGGCTTGAATGCATCACCTTCAACTGCATTGTACAATTAACAGGATGAAACGAAACGTTTTGGTTCCCTAATATATAGAAGAAACATAAGTAATATATAGTTCACAGACATGTTGCCCTTGTAGCCAAGGTGACAAAATATATATCTTATAGGTTAGGTACATGTGTGAGTATCTGACAAAAAACATAAAGACCGTTTTGTTCTCATTCTAGCATCTAAGTTTCCAAGCACAAACGTGCAAAGCAAAGAACATGCAGGTGTTGACGCAAAAATGTTGCCGAAAACATGTAGAATGGCTTGCAGCAGTCGATTACGTAGATTGCATTGTTCACTTTTTTTTAGAGTGGTCATCTTTCGTACTATAGCAAAAAATATAAATCATAGTTTAAGAAACGCTATTATATTGTTTGTTATATAGGTGTGTGCGTGAAAAATATAAATCAGTTTAATCTTGTTGTAGCAACTAAACTTCTTCATCCAAAGAAACTTGTTCTTTTGGCGAATTACTACGATTTTCAGGTGAATGGATAATGTGGAGCACAAATTTGTTTCGGTTTGCACCCTTACCATAAACACGCAAACCCATCCTTGTTTTTTCTATTTTCACTGCTTTCTTTGTATTGGGTCCTGGGGCAATTTCTCTATATATTTGTATCGTTCTTCGAAGCTTTTCATTGTTTCGAGCCTCAATCAATTCCTTTAAATTTTTAACCAAAACTCCTAGAATTTGTTATTCCCTTCAATCAATCTCTTTCACCATTTTATCTACCCTGAATCACAAATTAAATATAGCGTCAATATTTATGTTTTTTAGAAAAATCTGTTTAGCTTGTAGGTCTTAGAATAACAGTAAAAAATTTTAAAAATTTAAATATGGAAGTTGTGATTTTTTTTTGGAAATATGTCTGGTTTGTTGAGAGGGTTGACTCTTAGGAAAATCTAACAAAAACACCAACCACACCAACCAAGCAAAGTAACTAACGTTTGAAGAATGGTTTGGAAAATTGAAAACGCAACAAAGAAAGAAAGCAATTGACAAAAAAAACATATAAAATGGCTAACAACATTCGACTAAGAATTAGGAACACCTGGTTAAAGCAAAATCACATATCAGACCAATGCACGTTTGAACAATAATAGAATGGTTGAGACTAATTAAAACCAACAAAAACAAAGAAACCAATGAACTCGTGAAGTATCAAAGGATCACAGAGATAACCAAGAATGAGAAACAAAGCAGGGAGCAAACGAATGACATAAGCTAATAAAACCAAACAATCGATTGAAAAATGAAAATTTTGCATTAACTCAAACGGAAAGCACGGGGAAACAATGCATCTTAGTTTAGGTGACATACCAAAGCCTTAATTCAAATGCAATAGGTCCGGAGCCCTAGATCAAAGGCAGCAAGAAGAGCAGATCACGATGTTGCAATGACACTTTGAACTAAACTACAACAAATCAGTGAGATTAAGAGTTTAGAATTCGAAACGCAAACAAATGGACACAGGAAAAGTAACTTAATCTGCGACAGTGCAATGGACTCTACTTGGGATAGTTCAACAGACTTA
This sequence comes from Heteromeles arbutifolia, assembly GCA_024362995.1. Classification (NCBI taxonomy): domain Eukaryota; kingdom Viridiplantae; phylum Streptophyta; class Magnoliopsida; order Rosales; family Rosaceae; genus Heteromeles; species Heteromeles arbutifolia. Next base: position 21,447,603 of record JANCRC010000002.1, read on the forward strand.
TTCTACGACAAATTTACATTTCACAAAAGAAAAGCTGCTAACAACGGGAATGCATCATCTGTCATCATATTAATTTAAAGGCTTAAAGCAAGCATGAGGTATCCTAGTCGATTCTGAATTAGTACAGGGGTTACAGTGTGAGAACGTTGGTTTTAGAAGGAATAGGCTAAATAGAGCAAATAATGGTTAACTGTGGAGTACGCTTAGTGAAAATTATGGGGTAGCTGATGATTTTAGTATTTCAAGGTTGTCATCAGTTTTTCATGCATAAAGGAGAGCATATGACAGATTGAATGTCAAAAAAGCCATTAAAAAGTTTACAAAAAAGAAGAAAGAAATTCAGCAATTCAGACCCATTACAGAACAGCAAGGAGGGATACATCATTTCCAGCAAAAGCACATGGCAATGACACACTACCAAAAGTATATAAATGATATAATATAGGTTAGAATCGTTGGAGCAAAATTATATGGTAATGACATACTTCCAAAAGTGTATAAATGATATAATATAGGTTAGAATCGTTGGATATTAATCTACAGTGAAGGAAGCTGTTAAACATATATGCTTAGGTAAATGATTTCCAGGCACCCTATTTTTTATTGCCACTGGACTGAACAAAACAAATGAGAATGAAGGGCTAAATCGCTTCCGATATGCTTAAGGACTAAACTGGAGCCGATATGCTTAAGGACAAAACTTGAGCCGATAAGCTTAAGGACTAAACTTGAGATGATATGTTTAAGGATTAAGGCTGATTATTGAAATGAAAAAATCTATGATATTCTCTTGTTCTGTTTTATTTCTTTTTTATTCCTTCAGTGTATCTATGTACATGAAATTTCAAATGGTCACAGTGTTTAACATATAGATAGTACTACTTTGAATCCAAAACTTTCACTTCTTAATTAAAAGGGAATAGAGGAAAAGAGATTCAGAGACAGAATCATAAAGTCATCCTGCCCAGTGTGGAGGGAAAGCATATATATATTTCAAAATTAGCATCAACAGTTGGTGGGCTACTTTTACAGAACATAACCATAAGACGGCTTCTCTTGAGTATGCATACATAACCAAAAGAGACAGCTTCTCTTGAGTATGCATACATAACATCGAAATGGACATTTTTTTCTTTCTGGAAAAAGAAAGGAAAAATAAAAGTAAGCTCGCTAGCAAGCAACACCAAAATAGTTTGTTCTTGCTGAGAACTGAAACCTGCTTCTGTAAATATTGCTTACATTAATTTTTGCATGCATTAATTACAGGTCTAGTTAGTCTTCTTATTAGGCTGTTACCAATCTACAGTACATGTAACATTTACAGAGAGAATTAATTGTAAGGAAAACTAATGAAAAGCGCTTGAAAACTTTGAGTTTTAAAGATAAGGACAAAATAAAGGGTTAAGTGAATACTATCAGATTTGACTTTTTAGTGTAAAAATGTGATTTTTTTTTAAAGTGAACAGTATCGTGGGCTTTTCGTTAAAACTCCCTTAATTGTATGCATACATAACATCGAAATGGACATTTTTTTCTTTATGGAAAAAGAAAGGGAAAATAAAAGTAAGCTCGCTAGCAAGCAACACCAAAATAGTTTGTTCTTGTTGAGAACTGAAACCTGCTTTTGTAAATATTGCTTACATAAATTTTTACATGCATTAATTATAGGTCTAGTTAGTCTTCTTATTAGGCTGTTACCACTACAGTACATATAACATTTACAGAGAGAATAAATTAATTTATAAAGAGGGTTTTGGTTTTCTTGTATTGCAGAGTATACCACAGATGTAAAACAAACGAAACAATTTTCAGCAGATAAGTTGTTCATTTTTGGACGAGGAGGATTTGAGTTAAAATAGAACATTTGGACTGCATTTAACAACCAGCATTTATGGTTCTATGAAAATAAGTATAAACTAACTTGGAATCCCAACAGCAAACAGCAAAAAAAATAAAGGAATGCAGAACTAAGGATTGTCAAATGGCACAACATTTAACAACCACCATTCATGGTTCTATAAAAATGGGTATATGCTAAGTTGGAATAACTACAGCAAACAGCAAAAAAAAAAAAAAAAAAAAACAGAGAATGCAGCATTTTCTCATATTTTCGAATCAATTATAAACCCTGAAATCGTTACGCCTAGACCTTTTATTCACACCTCAGTCATTGCTGTATCCCTACATCTATGAATCCAATTTCATTCAAGAAACAATGCAGAGGAGAAAATCGAAAAAGAAGTATGTCCCCATGATTAGTTTTCTCGTTTATTCTTCACAAACTAATCACATATTTAAAATCTAAGTACAAAAGCTTTGCAAAGGTAATAAAAAAATGGTGCATAACTAATTAGGCTTTGAACATGTAATTAGTGTGTAGAATTGTATACCTAAAGCTGGCAATGAAGCGTATTCTTCCTCCCAGGATCAGGGTTCCTGAAATTTCCAAAGAAAGTAAATCTGTTAGGAAATCCGAGAAATTGGAGGACCAAATCTCATTAAATTTGAGTTAAATGAGCTAACGTACACCAATTAAATGAGATAGTAAACAGATTTCAAATCTATGAAATGTAATGGTTGAAATCCAACCAAACCTCATTCTTCAACCTAATGATTTTAATCCCAAATCTAATGGTTGAAATCCAACCAAACCTAATCCTTAAACCTATTCAAATTAAAACTATATGGCAATTGGCAGATCAGAGTTGAGTGGAAAATGGTTGACTTGACTAATAAGTGAGTGATGAGGGATGAGTTAAAAACTCATCACATTTTCTCACATGCATTCTCCTTGGTTTTGGGATGGCGCCAAAACGAAACCACCACCCCACCACCTCCACCTCCACACTCACATAGAGTCAGTAATACAACCGAACCCAAGCCAACCCATGTGGCAGACACACTTCAGACTCCCAATTTATTCACTCATAACTTCATAATTCAAATTCACAATGTGAAACCGAAGATGGTTACATCCTTGGGCTTCACATATTTTGGTTAGAACTATAATGTTGCTTCAATTTTTAAAAATTGATAATTGCAAGCAACAGAGCAGATAGTATTAAGATCGAAAACGCATTCCGGAAACCATGGGGAAACTGTAAAAGTAAAAAACAATGTGATGGTGGAACAGAATAAATTTGTGAGAATGCAACAAACAAAGGGAAAATCTCAGAAGGGTTTAACTGATGACCAGTCATTTATACTTGATAATGTTCTAAATTATCAACCGGATAAAGCTGTTAAAATGTGTTTTGGAATCAGTCCTCTCACAGCATGTTTATCCACGCTGTTCATTTTTAGCTGCCTTTTATTTAGAATTAAGTTTCAGTGTAGTTTTGATGGCATGAATCTTTTTTACATTACACCAACTTAGGATGTAACAATCACACATTCTACTACTATCATGCTCATTTATAGTCAAAGGATGGGATAATTAGATAGCTACATCTAATCCCGATGTGCACAAAAAAAATGTAAGAACAGTAATTAAACCAGTGTTAAATAATATACCTCATAAGTCAAAGGGGCAAGTTTGCCTGCTAACGATCCAACTTTCTGAACTAACTCACAGAATAGCAATGAAAATAATAGCTCAGAGACAGTGGCGAAATTTTATTACCACTAATCACACACTGGTGAAACAGAGATCCTAGCAAACCTACACCAATTAGTAATACACTATAGCCATTAGTTCCAGGTTCTGTAAGTATTATTAGTACAATGGTGTGGATTTATGTAATAAGTGTGTTTATTATGTGGCATTCATGCTTAACTGATAGATGATACAGCATTCATACTAAATGATATGTTTTGAAATAGAACATTAGAACATTCCTAATCACGGAACTAATATTTTCTGTAAAGCGATTGCATCATATTTGATGTAGGTTCACTGCATAAATATGCCTTATAAATTGTAATTTTATGCTGTTCTCTATGTGCCGTCTCAAAATATCAGAATGAGGACGCTAAGAGGAGAATCATAAGGCTGGAGCAGTGTGCTTATTCATATTTGCAAAGAGCCATTGCATCTCATGGAGCTTTTGCCAATTTGTATGGACGTCATTCTAAGCATTACATTAAGAAGGCCGAGGTACTTCGATTGCCATATGGACCCTTCTTTTCTCTTTTCCTGCTACCTGGGGTTGGTAGGTTTTCACCCTATAGCTGCATTTGGAAGTGATGTAATTATGGAGCAAGAGTTATGTGTATAACTTAATCACTGTCATAAGGAATATTAAGGATCCATCTAGGTTTTGCTATGATGTGCAGATTTAGTCGAAAAGAAGAATTGAAAACTGATGGTCCAATAAAGTCTATGTCAGACATGGATTGATTATGTGAATGAATAGCTATCTATATCTGCAGGCTCTATTGGGTAGAGCAACAGACGATGCTGTTGTTGACATTGACTTGGGAAGAGACGGTCGTAGTATTAAGATCTCTCAGAAACAGGTAATATTATTGTTGACCACCTTAACATATTCACCATACCAGTGATGCAATTACTTGCTTTTTTCTTTCCTTCCAAAAGTTTGGAAATAAAGATTATACATACATGCCGGATAAGGCGTGGGGATAGTTCGTTCTAAGTAGTGTTCTCAATGATGTGGTAGAAAGAAATCCCTCAAGACATTTAGGATTTAGCTCATTAAATCGCGATAGCAATGACAGGGCTGAACTTAGGTGTCTTCTGATTATGCTGTTTATGAACCAGGCCATTGCTCTACCCCTACATCTATCAATCCAAATTCATTCAAGAAATAATGCAGAGGAGAAAATCCAAAAATAAAAATGTCCCCATGATTAGTTTTCTCATTTATTTCTCACAAACCAATGACATATTTAAAATCCAAGTACGAAAGCTTTGCAAAGGTAAATAAAAAATGTATATAACTAATTAGCCTTTGAACATGCAATCAGTGCGCATAATCGTATACCTAAAAATGGCAATGAAGCGGCTGCTTCCTCCCACAACCAGGGTTCCTGAAATTTCCAAGGAAAGTAAATCCGTTAGCAATTCCGAGAAATTGGAGGACCAAATCTGATTCAATTTGAGTTAAATGAGCAAACGTACACCAATTAAATGAGATACTAAACACATTTCAAATCTATGAAATAGAAGAACAATCATGTTAAGACTCTCAAGATGGTCTCCTCAGCACAAAATTATAGCTTAATAAAGGTAAAACCCAATCCAAAGCTCCAACCTTTTAACCCAAAATGAAAACAAAAAGCATGGAACGTATATTTCAGTTTTATTATTAGATTTTCTAAATCATCAATTTGAATCTGTTGTAAAGATAATACCACCAACTAAGGGTGGCAATCTGACGGTGGTTGTGTATGTCATGTCAACTCTATTCAACTGAATATATAAAATTTAAGCAGCTTCAGGCAGTCTCCTAAGCATCTGCAAACCATTAACATTATTTCCCCAATTTTGTTTCCCAACTTTATCGAATGTTGCATAAACGATCACACATTTACTCCCTTCCAATTTCCACTTAACCCCGAACAAACAATATTGATAAATCTTTATCATAACCTTTAACAAAACAGATTACAGCGAAAAAAAAAGTCATGTGCAAACAAATTTAAGCAGGATAGTCTATAAGCAAAAAATTATAGTTCAATAAAGAAAAATCCCAATCCAAAGCTCCAACTTTTTAACCCAAAATGAAAACAAAAAGCATGGAACGTATAATTCAGTTTTGTTATTAGATTCTCTAAATCCCCAGTTTAAATCCATTGTAAAGATAATACCACCGACTAAGGGTGGCAATCCGATTGCGGCTGTGCATGTTAGTGGACCCTATGCAACTCAACATATAACATTTAAGCAGCTTCAGATAGCCTACCAAGCATCTGCAAACCATTAACACTATTTCCCCTAGCATCTGCAAACCATTAACGTTACACCAGCTTAAGAGATAGTAATTACACATTCCGCTATTATCACAGTCAAACATAGTCAAAGGATGCCACAATTATATAGCCAAATCTAATCCTAACGTGCATGAAAAAAATGTAACAATACAGTTACAAAATCATCGTAAATAAATAACCTCAAAAGCCAAAGGGTTAAGTGCTCCTTCCAACGATCCAAATTTCTGAAAATCACAAACATAGCAAATCCATCAACACTAAGTTACATGACAACAACGCAAATAATAGATTACAAACAGTGTTGAAAAACCATTAACACCAATCACACATTGCCGGAACAGAGATCACAACAAAGCTACACCACTCAAATGACAAAGATTAATAACCAGACACCCATCCATTTTCTCAAGTGACCTCAATGACTCCTTCTCTGATAAAAAAAATTATGGCCTCCGCTCAATTTAAAACCACATGTAGTAACCTTTGCTCTAATCTGTGCATCACGCACAACATACTCATTTTAAAACAAACAATAACAATCACAAAAGAACCAACATAGTGATGGCATAAAAATCTCGAGCATGTGGCATCATCTGTCAATGAACAAAAATCAGATGCATCATGTATTCTAGAGGAATAGATAATTGAGAATTCGATTCATAGGGTCACCACCGCAACAACAAACAATAGAAGCATGAACAAAAACAGGCAAAACACATACAGTGTATTTTTGCAGAGAGGTTGTAACACAGAAAAACCCGCAGAGCAGGAGGAAAAAGAGAAATGGAGAGCAAGGTGGTAGCCAAAAAAGAAAACCAGAGTTATCAGACAGCAATTAGCACAAAATATCTTCTTAGCTCTCCTAATTTAATAATTTAAAAGCATCTGTTGTACCCCAACCAAAAGGTGGAGAACTGAACCACAACCAAACAGTGAACAAACCAGAAAACAAAAATAAAAGGTCTCTTCAATTAGGATCAAACCATAAACAACCAAAGAAGGAAAAAACTGGTTCGAAACGGGAACTTATCTTTTGAACCGAATGACATTGCCACCTGGGATCAATTCTGGTGGAAATGACCCTCATCAATTCTTGTGGAAATCACTTCCAGCTGGAACAAAACTCCCAAAAGCAACCCTACCCCTCTCCCTCCCTCCCTATGAGAGCATTAATGATAGAAAAAATATCTATGACAATTTTAATAAATGCAATGGCAAAGCAAACAGTGAACAACAATTTAAAACAATAAGCTGAAATAGAGTTAACCCTAAGGTGACCTAAACAATCTACAAAGATCTATGATAAGTTTAATTAAGGAATAGAAAATCTGTAACAATTGCTAAACAAAAAAATGATGAATCATACAAAAATTTATCAACAAACAAATAAATTAAATCAGTGCAAGGCCTTAATTTACAAAAATTGAGACTTAATCCTAGCTCCCAACCGAAAAAATTATTAACATGCATTGCAATTTGAATGAAAGAACCAAATATCAATGGCAATTTTAACAAAGCAAATGGCAAATTAGACACTAAACAATTAAGGAAATACAGTGCATTACCTTTTGAATCAAGGAAGAAAGCTGAAAACCCACACCCTGCCATTCCTCCCTCACCCATCCCATCCTCACCGACTCTGTGCGTAACCTCTGAACCCTAAACAATGCACACATGCATGCTTTCCGTTCTGTATCTCTCTCTCTGTTCATTCCTCTCTCTAAAATCGCAGAAAATGCTATAAATCCTTGCACTAAACCCGTAGCTCCCATCTCTCTCCAATCTGTCAGTCTCTCTGTTTCCATCCTCTCCACTCCCTCTGTCCCCTTCCTCTCCTGTCCACACAGCCACACCCAGCTGTCTCCGAGTGAAAAATCAGAGCCATGGTCTTCTCTCTCCAATTTGTCAGCCGTTCTGTCTCCCTCCGCTCACTCCTCGAGTCAAAGGTTGAAATGCGGAGGGCGGAAATCGGGGTAAAAGGATGATTGGCAGTTTTGTAAATAAAGAGACAATCGATTTAAAGCAGCCGAGTGGCAGTGTTGCAAATCAACTGAAATGTGGTCCAAAACACTATTCACATGAATAGTGCCAATTTCCCTCCTACTTTAGACTAAAGTAATGTGTGGCATGCAAGTAATATAATCCGAACTACGTGGGGGTGCTAAGACACCCTCTTATTCCTGGGACAACGACGCAAACCCTGATTACGTTTTGGCAATCGTCAACCTTTCAAACTTTAAGCTTAATTAATTAACTAAAAATAATAATTAAACAGGACGAAGAACTGATCATACTATTTAATTTTATTAGCGTTAATGCGAATGCTCCTCTATGCGTGCCTCGTATATAGAGTTGAAAATCATTAGAACTCAATGAATAGACGAATAAATGGATTACTAAATTAGGAATAGTATTGGAAATGAAGAAACATTAGAACTCACCGAGACAACTACATAACTCAAAAAGATTACATTTGCGACTGACTTATTATTCTATAGAACTAACATAACTCTAATAGGTAAGAAAACGAAACCCTAATTTTAGCATGCTAGGCTCAAAAAAAAAACAAATGGCTTAAAAACTTTGAGTTTTAACGATAAGGACAAAATAAATGGTAAAGTGAATAGTACCAGGTTTGACTTTTTAGTGTAAAAATGTGGTTTTTCATTAAAGTGAACAGTACTGTGGGCTTTTCATTAAAACTCCCAACAAAATAAACCTAAGGGCATATATTTTTCAACATATAGTGGCATGATATGCATAATTTATACTCTCTTTTTTTCCTTATAGAAAAAAGAAAAAGATGTTTTTAGTCATTCTCTATCATGTATTTTGTAGTAGCAATAAGAGTTGATGATAGATTAATATAATGCTAACTACATTGTGAATTAGATTATAATATACGATGCTACAGAGCACTATAGACAGAGTCGAAGTCTTAATAAATCAACAACGGACTTGGAGAATACAAAATTTGTCCATCTGAAAACACAACAAAGACGATTTATGGATGTCGGCTAGCCATCACATTTTTTATAGTAGCGATAAGAGAGTTAATAATATTTATTTTCTCAATAACAAAGACACAAACAAACAAAAGTGTCTTGAAATAGATTAATATTAATGGCTTAACAATTTCAGTAGGAGTTAGGTTAACGCATACTTTGTGGTTGGTTGTTTCGAGTTGAATTAGACATCAAAGAAAAATTCTGACCATTGATGGCGGAAGGTGTGGGAATATCCGTGCCTGCAACTTGTTGTATGTTTTTTCTCACCATTCTTGGCTTGAAATTATGCCCTGCTAGGCAGGTGGTTGTGTTGTTGACAACAACGTTGTTAGTCTGAAACTCCTATGCCTTTGTGGACGTTGCGAGCCGCCGACTGATGGTAAGAGTAACTCAAATTCCCTTCCCCTCCCCCAAAAAACCCTCCAGTTCATACCAATCCACTGGGCTCCAGGGGAGCCCGACTTTTCCCCCAGGTTCGAATAGACAGGCCCAACAACTGAGGCAATGTGATGTCAACCACGGTTGAAATTTTTTTAGAAAACTTTATTTTAATCCTTGGCAAAGATGACTTTTAGATAAAAATCTTGAGTAAGATCAAAATCTAATTTTAGTCCCTTGATACATTAATATCCTTATTTATTAATTATATTTTGATTTTTTAATTATTTATCTTTTTCTTTCTAATTTTTAATGTATTAATTTTATTTCATTATAATTTTTATTTTCATTTCATTCATCATAATATATTTTGTTGTGAACATTTAGATAAACTAATTTTTGTTATATAATATATTTCGATGTACTTTATCTTTTTCATTTAGGTATATTAAATTTATTATAGTACATTTCAGTACATACATTTAGGTACACACATTTCGGTACATACATTTCGATACAAACATTTAGGTACATTAATTCAATATAATACATTTCGGTGCATACATTTCGGCACACACATTTAGGTACATTAATTTAATATTAATATATTTTGGTGCATATATTTAGGTACATACATTTCGGTACTAACATTTAAATATATTAGTTCAATATAATATATTTCGGTACTAACATTTAGATACATTAATTAAGTATTTCAAGTTTGAAGAATGTTAAATAAAATTAATAAATTAAAAAACTCTTTTTTGGTCAAAAAATAAATTAAAATTTGTGTATTAATAAATTTAAATATTTAATGGGAGACATTAAATAAAATGCACATTAATTATTTTGAATTAAGGACACATTAGGAACTAAAATCAATATTCAATCTGACACCGGGTTTTTTTTAAAATTTTAATCTTCTTGAAGGATTAAAGTTCAAAAACCCCAAATTTTTTTTGCACCAGGTGTGTGGAAAACATGTGCGAGTGGGCGCTTGTCCCCGACAACATTACATGGTGAAAGCTGGACCGTTGGATTTCCAATGGTAAAAAAATTTAAAATCTAACCCCAACGGCTAGACGACGTGTCACAATCTAGACCATTTGATTTTCCAATAAACGGTCCAGGTTTTTCGACTTAAAAAAAAAAAGAGAAATGTTACCGTTGGCTATGTGTCACCATTGGGTTGTTAGATTTCAATTTTTTTGTAATCCAATGGTCCAGATTACTTGTGACAGCCCGTCCCGAAATATTTTTTTATCGATGGTGTGAAAAGACGATGATACCCTTGGACGTTTAATTGTGTGGTTAAAATTATGGAAGTGGACCAATTATGTTGAGTCCTAATTGTTTGGACCCAATTAGGACTTAGATTTTCTTTTGTTTGGTTGGTGACCAAACTAGGACCACACACATACACACCCTTATCTAATCCCGTTAACTCTCTCTCGGACTCACTCTCTCTCTCTTCTCTAGTGTACGGACAAGCACCAAAACCCTTTGAAACTTCATAGATCGTGATCAAAGAGGGCACCATCGTGTTTGTGGAGCACAGCCGAGTTGATTGGTAACCATTTCAGGTAAGGATACCTTTGAAAACCTCGTGAACCAAGAATCCCCGATTTGAGTACTGTTCATGCTCACGTTAAACGTTGTGTTTTTGGAAATTTGAAGCTTATAGGAAGCTTAGTGAGGTCCCAAGGAAGCTCGGAGTGCTTCGTTCGAAGGATTTGGACGTCGGGATCGTGAAGACGAAGTTTGGCCGGTTTTTCTTGAAATTCTCCGGTGAGATCCTATGACTTTTAGAGCTTTAAATTAGTACGAATGTGTTCTACAAATTAAGAGCTTCATTTTGATATAAATGGCATGAAATTTGGATGAAAAACGAGTGAGATATTGAAGTTTTAAAAATCCCCAGTTTTCCCGTGACCAGAGACTCGCCAGAGTCCCAAGGTTGAAGACGATGGAATATTCCGTCAAGTCTGACGGAATATTCCAACGCCGTTAGTTAGATTTAACGGTAACAGTTAGGAGTTAACAGAATATTCTCGAAATATTCCTGACGGCGTTAACTGACGCCGTCAGTGTGCCTGACACGTGGCCGCGTGTGGGGGCGCGTAGGTCTGTGCGTTCGCCGGCGCGTGAGACGTCGGAAATTTTTTCTAAAAATATAGGGATGTTCGTGGTGTTGTGTACATCACGTTGGTATATTCAAACACCCCATTTGAGCAACGTATGAGAAGTTATTACCTATTGTTGGTTATGTGCGTTAAATAACGTTTATTCGGTTATTACGCTTATAGGTGAGGCCTATCCCGAGGACGAGCGCCATCAATCGAGGCTCGAAGGTTATGACCCTTCGATATACCAGTGAGTGGGCAGTTGTTTTCATTATATACCTATATACTTACTGATTTTCCCAGAAGTCGAATTTAATTGAAAGTATGTTTTAAAATGCCATGCATAGAATTGATATGGAATATATGATTTGGTATATGATGCATATGTATGAAATGGTGCGGTGGACGCACAGGTAAGTATCAGGTGAGTTATATTGTGTGAATTATTGATGATATGATTTGTGTTGAGAGCTCATAACCTGCACCACCGGTGTTAGTGCTTATGTTGATATTCACCTCCCGCACCGCACGCTCCCTTGGATCCAAGTAGGTGTAAGTCCTGTCGTACATACGACTTCTGTGGTTCCGACTCATAGGTGACTTGCGATTATTCGCACAGCCGTTTTGATGAGTGTAGCACTAGAGCGTATTATTACACCAAGTCCTGTCGTACAGACCACTTCTGTGGTTCCGACTCGTGTGCAAGCATAGTTATTGAGCTATATGATTAGCCGTACATGACCACTGCAGGGTCTCTGGTTGATTTGTTATTTCACCTGTTTTATATATATATATATATATATATATATATATATATATGTTTATGCATCTGGCATGGCATACTTTCAGAATATTGAATTTTTGAGTTATGATTTTTTAATATGATGATATACATATGTTTATATGCTATTTTCTGGGAAAGTATACAAGTTTTACAGCGAGGGGTTAGTGCTTTGATAACGAGATGATTTTGGAAAAGCTTTGTTTTACTGACCCACTCAACTTTGTTTTGCGCCCCTCCAGGTTCTAAGTAGCAGTACTTTGGTGGCCACGAGGAATCCAGCGGTGTTCTGACAAAATTCATAAATGTAGGATTTACCTTCGGTTGTTATACCTTAGTAATTGTCCTGGACTGTACCTAGATTAGTATGCTTGGGTTGTGTGTATTTCACATTTAAATTCTCACTAGCATGTCTTTTGGATAGCACTGCTAGTAATTGGTCTTTATTTATTCGTAATTCTCTTACCTAATCGCTTCCGCATTGCGTTTATGGTTACGTCACACTCACATGACGGCCAGCATGCCCTCCTCCAGGACGGGGTGTGTCATTACTTAAGTTAATAAAATTACAAAAACTATAAAATAAATTATAATATTTTTTTCTATAGAACTTATCGGAAATCTATCCACAAAATTCTTACATAATCATGACATGTAGTGCCATGGAATTTGTTAAAAATCTATTCGAAAATCTATCCACAAAAATTGTACTTTTAAATAATGACACGTGACATGATGAGATTGGTTAAAAATCATACCCGAAACTAAAAATAAAATAATCTTTTATTATTTTATAAAAAATAATATTTTAATACTAGTAGTCAAGGCTATTCAGTTTAGGAGTGGAGATGCACTTGGACAGTTACTGTTCACTAAAAACAATTACTGTTCACTTTGGGAGATTGGGTTGCCTATAGCCTAGGGGATTGTTTAGGGGTGGAGTTGCTCTTACAATTCTCGTTTTTGCTTACACTGGTTTTATAACTTTCTTGTCAACAATATACTATATAGTATATATGTGCCTGTTATCCAAATGGATCTTTATTTTTTTGATAAAAATGAGGACTACTTGTAGAGCCTACTCCACATTGAACTTCAACGATTTGAATTGTTTATTTTTCAAGTTGTACTTATAGATCATCATTGCAAAATATTAGCCCAATCGGAAATGTTTGAAGCATCTAATTGAGTTCAAAGAAATTAACGAACACTGTGTTTTCAGAAACAATGAAATTCATCAGGACAATTAAATGGGTAAATGGTTTCTTATTGAAATGATTTTATACAAGGATGATCTATGAATGAAGACCCAAAAAATAGTCATACCCTGACTAGGTTTTAACGAGACATTTAACCTAGAATAGTCATACCCTTGTGTACGTCAAGTAGACACTTAAACTTGACTTTGCATTACTCACCTTTTTCTTTAGACTATAGGTTTTTTTTTCCCCATATTGGGTTTTACAAAGCCGGTTTTGTTAGACTTGTTTTTATATGCAAGTTCCTTGTTTGAGACTAACATGTTACTTTTTCAGTGTCGACGAGACCACTTCATCAACCATCTTTGCAAGATCTGATGTGATAACTACTTGAGTATTTAGACACTCAAGATGGAGTATTGTAATTAATATTTAGTACATGTGTGATTATGTAAATCCAAGTAAATTGGGTTTACGATTACTCTTTATTCTTGTGATTTTTTTCCTATTAAACTTTGTAAGTTTGTATTATCTGGAGAACAAATTTCTCTCTTCTAATTATTTATTATAAATAAATGCACCTGCACAGGGAAAATACATCCTACAATTTTCCTTTCCCTAACTCTCTCCACGCTCCCTCTCTCTCTCTCTCTCTCTCTTGCCACACCTTCTCTCTCCTTTTGGTTAATTCGCCACAACAGTTTGTGATAACAAAAATAACAGTGCGACAATCATTCTTTTTATTAGTTTCTCTAAAATTTTTAACTTTGCCCTCATTAGTTGTCAATTTTTATTCACATTATTATGAAAACTATAAAAAAAGAGAAAATTAATTAAAATTAATGCGAAAAAGGAAAATGAATTAAAATTAATAAGAAGGACCAACCGTGATTTAGCCTTTAGAGATATGCTAAGCTGGAACAATTCAAAATTACATGACATGACAAGTGATATTACGAACACACGTATTTTCAGTCACTCAATACATTTTTTGGTAAAATATCACTAGTTTCGATTAAGTTAGGATGATGCTATAAACATATTCATTTTTACCTTCCACACCCTTCTCAATTTCGGCCATCAAATCAAATGAATTGAAAATAATCAAAGGACATAAATTAACAAAAAGTATGTGAAATATAAACATGAGTATGTGAATAACACCGCGCTTTAAGTTAACATTGTTGGAAACCTCTCTACAATACAAAAAGCTTATATTGATTTCGTGAGACCCTTGTCATTCTTCTTTGAAATTCAATAATAAAAACTAGACTATTATATTAGCATTTGCACAAATAAATTTTACTTTGTTGTAGCAAATATTAAAGGAATATTGAGAATAAGATGCAACTCCACTTTCACAAGATAGGGTCGGTGTTTATTATATTACTTTTATTTTAGTCTATTAAATGTACTTTTATTTGAGTGTTAGATAGATTAAATTTTATAAACTAAATAATATGAAAGTTGGTGATTGAATTATTACTTAACCGTTGATAAATGTACTCATTTTCTATTGGTGAAAACTCATTTAATTTGCTAATTTATTGTACAAATTTAATCTCTTTAGTATCAGTTTTTATTTAATGGAGATGTGGACTTTGCAGTGGGTAGGACCTGCAGTTAAATAGATTCCAAACACACTCTCTGCGAGCTAAAGAGAGTAAGAAAGCACCAGCTCAGATCTGAATTGCGCCCTAGATCTCCTAATCCAGCTTTTCCCGCTGCATTTTTCCTCAGGTTTTCCCCATTTACTTCTCGCATCATTGCTTTTTGCTTTGCCTTTTCGGATTCTAGATCCGTTTATGTGAATTCAATCGACTGATTTTACGCACAAATTAACTTAATTTACTGCTTAATCGATCAAAATTTGAATTGTGTATTGATTTGGGCGAAGATTGCATTATTATGCATGTGTTTTTTGAGTTCTTGCTAATTTCGTAGTCGATTGGATATATGGGTTGGTTTTATTTGCAAGAATTTTGAGCTGAAACTTGCATGTTTCAGTGGAATCTTCCTCAATTTCGCAACTTTTAGATTGATACTGCTGCACTCGTCGATGGGTTGTGGTTAGATTTATGTGAGAAGCAATATTGCGTATAATTTGGAGTAGCTGGCCGAGTGCAGTATATCTGTATGGGTTTGAATTGATGTTTGGAATGCGAATTTTGTGTTTGATGTGGATGCCGAAAGATCTCTCTGCGGCTTTTTCATAGATGTTTGTGCCGGTTTAATTGGGATTATGTGAATAACTTGAGATCAGTGAGTAGAAAACAGTTAGAAAAATGTTTCGGCGGAAGGCATTTGGAAACACCGCTAATGGAAGTTTTTTTTTTCAACTTATGCTACTTCTTGCAGGATTTCTAGTTTGCAGAATTTATAGTCATGTCGAGGAGGCCAGTAAATCCTTCCAGACGCATTGGTGACGGTGGAAGTATCCCATTTGTGGGTGCGGTGCAATCCAAAGCACGCTCATCACCTCTACTGTCCATAGGACTCGTGCTTGTGGTACTTTCTATCACCATTTTCTTCCGGTGCATCATTATTTTTTTTGAGATCATGGTGTAATCCTAACATATCCAGAAACAAACAGTTCTGACAAAGTTGAGCACAAACAGATGACTAAAATGTGTCCACACATCTTATAAATTCAATCCTAGTAGTAATACCGTCACCGAACCCAATAACACGAGCAGGTCTAGTTTCTTTAGGAAAATACTGACTATTAATTTTTAAATTTCAGGGTGCAGTTCTTCTCGTCTTCTACGCTTTTAGCGGGTCAGGTTAGTAGTTGTTTTGACTTCTACTTGCAAGTGAGGTTTATCGAAAACAATATTTCCTAAAATTATGGTATGAAGAAGAAGTGTGATTCAAATGTCATCCCAACTCTAACAAAAAACATTGATGGGGGCATATATCTTTTCGATCCACCTTTCAAGAAAAGTGTTTAGGCAAGCTCTGCAACTCTGACAGCAACCGACGCTGTCCTTTCTACATTCCATTTTGTTCTCAATTATTATGGTTTGTATTACAGGTGGCCAGAGCACTAAAGAGGCTGTAATTAAACTTGAAGGTATATTTCATGATCTATTCTTTTGTCTAGTGTCCATAACTCTTAAAAAGTTTTGGGTTATCGAATGCAATAGCACACATACTTATCAAAATGGGATGCTAGAATTCCATATTGTCTATCATAAATTTCTTACATTGCATCCTTGAACTCACTAGTTATCTATATATGTTTTTTTTAGCGAGCCTATCCAATTCTGTTGGATTCTTGGTAGAATTGTATAGATTCCATCAGGAGTTGGTGTAATAGTTTTTTGTCCTAGAGGAACAAGGCTGTACAGAATTATTCTGTTGAACAGTTCAGACAAATTGATCTTAGTTGTTTCAAAATATGTAAATATCATTATAAAGTCTCCATTTCCTTTTATTTTAATTTACTTTTTTAAGAATTAGAAACTCTTTGCTGTGAGAGACTTTTTTTTTGTATTTTTGTGTTGTATTTTAGCATGTAGGTTTTTCCAGGTACAAAAACTATTTTAGAGTTTGAAAATCTCTAATTTGTACATGTAGGTGGTTTTTCGTGTACATTTGAAGTTCAAAGAGTAATACCTATACTAAAGAAAGCATATGGTGATAGCATGCGTAAGGTGTTGCACGTGGGCCCTGAAACCTGCTCAGTGGTATCTAAATTACTAAAAGAAGAGGATACTGAAGCATGGGGTGTGGAACCATATGACTTGGAAGATGCTGACGCAAGTTGCAAGAGTCTTGTTAGCAAGGGCATTGTGCGGGCGGCTGATGTAAAGTTTCCACTGCCATACCGGGCAAAATCATTTTCTCTCGTAATAACATCGGATGCATTAGATTACTTGTCTCCGAAGTACCTCAACAGAACTCTTCCAGAGTTGGCGCGGGTATCTGCTGATGGTGTTGTTATCTTTACTGGTAAAATTTTCTCAGTAAACACACCACCCCACCCCCTGTCCAAATGAGATTTACTGATGGTATTTGTCTGCATCTCTATTCAAAATCGGTTAGCAGAAGCTAATACTTCAACTTAAATGGTGGAGGTGCAGGCATACTGCCTTACTGATCAAAATCTAAACACAATCTTTTAGTTGGTCATGCCCGTGATTGATTATGCAAATCATACATGACAGTTATTGTTCTCTTTGAATTTTTACGTACTTGTCGTTTCGTTTTATAGGTTATCCAGGTCAGCATAGAGCTAACGTTGCAGAGCTATCCAAATTTGGCCGTCCAGTAAGTTATTAATGTTTAATAATCTTACGACTTTTCATACACATCGATGACAATTGCTGGTGCAACACTATTTTTGCTTCTCAATTTAATTTTCTTGCTTTGATTGTATGGACGTGGCAAGTTTAACTTCCTATTAACTTTACAAAAGTTAAATCTGGAAGAATGACGCAATGATTTTCTTTTAAAGGCGAAATTGCGAAGCTCATCTTGGTGGATAAGGTACTTTGTTCAAACAAGCTTAGAAGAGAACGAAGTGGCCTCAAAGAAGTTTGAACAGGCCGCACTAAAGAAATCTTACACACCTACCTGCCAAGTTTTCCACCTCAAGTCATACCACTAAAATCACAAAATTGCGTCTTTACTCTATCAGCCTCTTGGTGAAAACACTGAGTACAAAACGTTTTCAGCACCCGAAGGGTAAGTTTATATTTAATAGGAATACAGAGCCAAATTGTGCGCTTGGGTTTGATGCATGACCTACTGATCGATCTGTGTAGGGGAAGTGAGTTCTCATGAGTTGGCTTTCATCCTCGCTATGTATTCTTTAACATGATGTATTTGTTTTTCCCCAACATTCTTGCTCCTCGTTGTTGTTGCAGTAATAGATTTGTTAGTACTCTCTACATCTATTATTGTTTATTATATTTATAAAACACAAGGGTTGTTCTTTTGTGACAGAAAGATCACAGGTTCGAGTCATGGAAACAACCTCTTTGCAAAGTAAGGGTAAGGTTGCGTACGATAGACTCTCCCCTCCCCGCTTGTTGGCTTTATAAAACGCAAAATAATTTCTTAGTGATCACTATAATATCTCATGAATGGATGGCATCTTGTGTCTTATGGTTAAAAGGAAATCATGATCCAATGATTTTCCAAAACAACTGATCGTCAGATTTACCACATCCAGACTGCATTAAATTTTTAGAAGGGCATGGTATTTACTCTCCGAGATTATTTCTCGACACACCCCTCATCATTTTTGGCTTTTTTTGGCTTTGGCTTTTGAATTGAATAAATCAAAGGATAATTAAGAGCTTTTGGATTGAATAAATCAAGGATAATTAAGGGACGGAAACTAAGAGGAGCATGCAGGGGTTGAGAAAGGGTGTAAATGATTTCGTTTTGAGAAACTACCACATCATTTGGTGAATAAAGCTTACTAGTGTACGGAAGCTTGGTTATTCATTTACTGTCTAAAATAAAACTGAAGTTGTACTTTACCTTTTGAAATTCAAAATTGTCACTGAAGTTCATAAAAGCTCTCAATTAGTTTTAGGTTTTCCCTACAACCCTTTGAAACTCCAAATTGTCACATAAGTTCATAAAGCTCACAATTAGTTTTAGGTTTACTCTAATTTTGGCACTAGAAAAGTAATGTAAAATCGTCAATAAAGGCTTGTTTCACATTTTTTTTACAGGGACTAATAAGAACGGTTTCAGAAAGGTTTAAAACGCCTTCATATGTCCAAAATTGCTTGCGACAATATATTAAGAAGTATTTCCAAGTACATTTTTTCGGAATCACTTCAAGCATTTTAATAGAAGTGCTTCTAAGTTTAAGCAAAAGTGCTTTTACAAGAAGAAGTCCAAGAAAAAAAAAATTAAAAAAACTGAGCAGCAAAGTGCTTTTATAACCTTTATTTTTTGCTGGAGAAGTGCTTTTATGAGTTGGAGTTGGCAGTTAAGGCTAAAACCTGCGCCAAAAATCATCGACGACAGTGCAGGCATGGCCTCCAGAGACCAACACTCTCAACAACAAAACCAGACGAGGAAAGTCCCACTCTTCCCTCTCCTCTCCCTCCTCTCCCTCGTCTGCTTCGTCTCCATCTTCCTCCTCCTCTCCTCTATTCGGAAGACCTCCGTTCCTCCGCGGCCTCATAACGCCAGCTTCGAATTCCAAAAGACTGAAGGATCCAACCCGAGTCTCCGGGGCGGGTCGTGCGACTACTCCGACGGAAGCTGGATCCGATCTCCGGATGATCCTCCGAGGTACGACAATACCTGCAAGGAAATATTCAAGGGATGGAATTGCATTTCTAGCGGCAAATCCAACGGTCGGGAACTACTCAAGTGGAGATGGAAGCCCAAGGGTTGTGATCTACCGCCGTTCCATCCGATTAGGTTTCTGAAGATGTACAGAGACACCAGCATTGGTATTCTCTCTTGTTTATATTTGCGTGTTGGTTTTGAAGTTATTTAGTTGTGATGTGAAGTTATTGTCTGTTTGGTTGCTGAGAAAGAGTGAGAAAATCTTGCATTTGATGCTATGGCAAGAGATAAACAAACTGAAATCCGGAATTTTGAACTTTATATTACTTGATTGAGTGCAGGCCTTTGTTTTCTTAGCTACTTAATTCTAATTGACGTAAAGTTTAAGTTTTTTTCGGATATCTGATAAACCAGCATTTGGTATTTAGTTTAAATGTCGCATCAAATGCAATAAATATGATGATTTGAAAGGCTTTGTGGTAGAGTGATACGTATTGAATCCTGGGTTGTATGTATGGAAACCTTATGGGTGTTCTACAGTGCAGGGTTCGTTGGTGATTCATTGAACAGAAATATGTTTGTTTCGCTTTTCTGTTCTCTAAAACGAGTGTCAAGTGAAGTGAAGAAGTGGCGACCAGCTGGTGCTGATCGCGGGTTTACATTTCTTCAGTATAATCTTACCCTTGCATATCATCGAGCAAATCTTTTGGCACGTTATGGTAGGTAAGCTATGCTTGCAACTATGTGATGGTTTTGCACTAGTTTTATTAGATAAATTGATGGGGAACTGAATTACATATTGCACATGTTAAGCTTCGATGTTCGTCTGTTTATTTGTACACGTAGGCTTTTTATGCTTTTATCGATGCAGGTGGTCAGCCGATGCTAATGGTGGGGTGCTGGAATCTCTTGGATATAAGGAAGGTTATAGAGTTGATGTTGACATTCCAGACGGCACATGGGCAGAAGCTCTAAGCTTTCATGACATTCTGATCTTTAACACAGGGCACTGGTATGTACTTTCGTTCTTATCTGTTATGCTAAGATTTTTGCAAATGTAGCAGATACATTTATTGCTTGGTTAATATTAGTTTTTTAATTTTAAAATTTCATGATGTGATCAAATAAATTCTGTTTATCAAAAAATACAATAAGTTGTGGGTATCATAGTTAGGGATCCCAAGACTAGTAGCCTAGTATCGATAATCATGATGCAGTTTACTTATATCAGTGGTGAGTGAGAAGAATTTTGATGGTAGGAAAATGATTTAGTTGAGATAGAAAAGATTAAGCAATTGAAATCTGCCGCGGAGCTTGTTGATTGTCCCACGAGACGATCAGGAACCAAAGTTTCTAAGATCTAATTGATTCTCCAAGTAATACCAAGTACAATAGGAATACAAACCAACCAATATCTGTTTTCAAGAGCGCTATAAAGCAGCCATATAGATAGGCTTAAATCAGTGTGTAGAAGGTAGGAGAACGTTTCTAAGATAAATACCAGAATTATTAAACTTCTAAATGTGACGAGTTGGAAATTTCACGTGTCATTAAGTTTGCTGACTATTCATTTCGTTTTTTTTGGTTCTTATGAATAAACAGGTGGTGGGCTCCTTCAAAGTTTGACCCGACAAAGTCACCCATGCTTTTCTTTGAAAAGGGTCGTCCAGTGGTTCCTCCAGTACTCCCTGATGTCGGCCTTGATATGGTTTTGAAGCACATGGTACCAATTTTTTAAGATAAAAGCTTCATAATTTGTTTAATTTTATGTTTCATAAGAAATTAAGAGGTAGTATTCTGGTGTTCATGTTTTTAGTGGATTCTTTCATTGTAGGTAATGCTTATGGAGAACAGAACGAAAGCAGGTGCAATCAAATTTTTTCGTACTCAATCACCTAGACATTTTGAAGGGGGTGACTGGGACCAAGGTGGCTCTTGTAATCGGCTAAATCCTTTATTGTTAGAGCAGGTGAGCTGTGTGATGCTATAATGACCCGAATGGATGTCATGTCTGTTTTTACTTTTGAGCAAAATGAATGTTATGTTTAGTTAATTGAGCTACACTTACATGTTACGAAGCAATGATTTGTACCCGAGCACAAACCCCTTCTACTTTGTGTTGTTTCAATTAAGCTCTTGTATAATGTTACGGTTTGCTTTCCAGGTCGAAGATCTCTTCTCAGTGAAGAATAATGGTACAAACGTGGAGGCACGCCTGGTGAATCAACACCTCTACAAGGCCCTTAAAGGATCAAGTTTCCAGATTTTGAACATAACTCACATGAGCGAGTTCAGAGCAGATGCCCATCCATCCACAGCCGGTGGGAAGAAGCACGACGACTGCATGCACTGGTGCTTGCCAGGATTAACAGATACTTGGAATGACTTATTTATAAAGCGGCTAAATGGTATTAAAAGTAGAAATTGATGAATTATTTTCATGTTGAGATTTTTCATTTTTTCCATCTGAAATGTAGTGAACTTCGCAGCACAATCCCATCTTGTTCTCAATGCTGCCTTTTTGAAATCCACATAATGCTGCATCCAGAGGAGGCAACTGTGGTTAGAACACAAGGAAAATTCCGGTCTGGCTTTGGACCTGAGCCACGACAGCAAGAGTAAATGGTAATGTTCTATTCGCTTGTCTTATATATTTTGTTTTAAGGAGTTGTCCTAATAGCCCCGAATGATCCCCTGTTTACCCGATTACTACGATATGATCATAAAAAGCTAGTTTTTCCGGAATTTTATTGAAATAGGGGTAGGATGAGCAAAGGATAGTTCTGTACACACCCATTAAACAGTGCTCCTTTTCCTGTGCCGTACTCAACCCTGCAAATGCAATGTCACGGCATCCTGAAATTAAACCAAAAACAAGAAAAAATGAATTTAAATTCTCTCTGCACCTTTCGCCTTGATAAATTACAGCACCAATTGGGGTGACAGCAACGGCAGTTCCTGACAGCAACTGAAGGAAAACATGCATGCTCGAGTTTTACACTTTCGAATTGAGTGGACCAAAAGCGCAGTAATGCTAATTGGTTTTGCCTTCAAGATGAAAATATTGCATGCTGTCTGCTCCCATCTGCATTCTTAAAGCATTCTGTCCAGGCCTAAAGAGCAGAAATCGACCATCTTCTGTCCTGTACGCCTTAAGACCTTCAAATATACCCTGACAAAACCCGCAATGTGCATATTTATATCACCAAATGTTCGACAGCATAATAACATAATCATATATTGTTGTCGCAGAATGAATCCGAATGAGATGTCTTGGCAAGAATCTACTAAACTAATGGTCGATATTCTCTGTTTGACAAGATAACATTTCTTCACGATAATAAATGAATTTGACTGAATAAGCTACCTAGCTAGCAGCAAAGCATGCAAAATGTACCAATGTTACCCTTCGAATGAATAAGATTGACACTGGAGTTATATACATTTGCCAATAATGATTAGCACCTAATCAAGCCTAACTAATCACACTAACACTACAATTAGTTACAGAACTGTTGCAATAGGTAAGGATAAGGACAATGACTAGACTATGACACTGCTGACTGTACTGCGAGTATGAGTTGTATCTTTACACCCCGTTAAGCTGAACGGAGGGTAAAGCTTGGACTGAAGATAGTGAAACTAGCATGAATATTAACATTCTTATTTTGGCTGTTGACATACTGAATTTGAGGAGATGAGCAAGAACAAGTTCTCTGATTTAATGATAATCTATTTCCACTTGTTACAAGCATGGAACACTGGATTGCAAGCCAGAGAAATGGCAGATACATTGTCACACCACAAAACTGGAACTTTAGACAGAGGAAAACCAATGTCCTTAAATATTTTGCAAACTCAGGTAGTTCTGCTATAGTATGAGCCAGATATCTATATTAAGCTTTCGTTGAGGAACGAGCAACTGTTCGCTGCTTCTTTTCACTCCAACTAATGAGATTACTACCCAGATAAACATAGTAATCACTTGTAGATCTTCTGTCAAATACATAGCCTGCCCAATCTGCATTAGAGAAGGCAGTGAGATCCAAAGAGCTTTTCGTGAACCACAAACCTTGATCAATAGAGCTTTTTAAAAACCTCAATATTTCCTTTGACAACTTGAAAGTGAGTACCTCCAGGACAATGAAGAAACTGACAAACTTGATTCACTGTATATGAGAGATCAGGTCTTGTTCATGTCAAATGTTGTAACGCCCCACTAGTGATATGTATTCATGAGGATTAGGTAATGGAGTACCAATGTGATCTAACTTGTGAGTACCAAGAGGTGTAGCAGAAGGTTGACACCCTTCCATATGTGTTTCGATGAAAAGGTCCAATTAGCGGTGGAATTTTTTGCCAAATTATCATACCAACCGAATTACCAACCGTACCATACCAAAGTTGTGCCAAAAAATTTGTACCATTGGTAATGGTACTGTATTTGTACTGTACCATACATTTTTGGTACGGTAATGGTATTCAAAACCATTACCAATGGTATACCGTACCGTACCATTATTATTAATATTATATCATTTATACATAATTATGTATTATTATCATTATATATACTTTATATATATTTTTTCGAGTCATTTATCCAATCATTTCACCCTCTAACCTCTATTTTCCCAATTAAAAAACCTAAGCCTTCTAGTGCTGCGACTCTTCATCTTTTCACTCATCTAGTCATCGACTTCATCTCTGTTGCTCTAGTTCCGGCGACTCTCTCTATGGAGTCCATCTCATCTTCTCCTTCATCAAATTGCGATGTCTTTCTCCTTGGCTTCGTCTATCAAGTTAATTTTTGTACAATTTTAAAGAATGTAGAGATGGAATTTAGGAATCTTTGTACAATTTTTTTTAGGGATATTGGTTCTTTAAGCAATTCTTTCATCTATTTGCTTCTTATTTCTTAAATGAATCTCTATAAAATTCTCATAATTAAATAAAAAAGTTTTAGAAACCCAAAGGCAGTGGCCAAAACACGTTTGGGCCTTGAATTGGGTTGGAAAAAAAAAATCAAATTTTGGCCCAAAATAATGGCCCAAAATAAAGTGGTAATTACCATTACCATACCATGCCAACCGACCTATTTGGCATGTCGAAATTCGGTATACTGAAAGTTTGGCACGGTAATGGTAATAGATTTTGTCATACCAAAAGTTTGGTATGGTAATTGGTATATGGGTTTTGGTACGGTAATCGTCCCAATACCACCCCTGGGTCCAATGCATATTGACCTTGAGAAAGAAAAATACCTTATGAAGAAGTGTGAACCTCTAAACCCAAGAAGTAGTGTAATGCACCGAAGTCTTTAATTGAAAATAACTGACTAGGCCTTTTGAAAAATGCCTTACAAACTGTAGGATTATGACCAGTTACCTAAATAGCATCAACATAGACCAACAAAATCAAAAGAGAAGGATCAAATTTCACAATTAGTGAATAATCAGACTGAGAATTCGAAAAACCAATGAAGATCAAAGTTTTGTAAAAAGTATACCCTTCATCCAACGAACTAAACTCCATTTTCAATTTGGGTTTCAACTCATTGTCTACTGTTGGTACCACAAATTCAACCTTCTCTGCACGAAATTGATCTCCTACATCTACATCCTTTCCTTCCTCCATAATTTCTTCTATTTCTAACTCACTCCGAATCGAATTACAGTTCAATATCTATCTGCTACAAATGTACACAACTACAACACAACTTATCACAACCTAGCAAAAGTTTTACACCTATATATCTAAAATCCAATTTCAGGATCTCAACCAAGTGTAGTGGTAACCACCCAGTATTATGGATTCAAATCCCAAAATTATAAATATCGTACACACGTACCCAAAGTTGGTTTTCAGAACCAAAATGGAATGGAAATGGATCAACTGACGGTAGAAAACTAAACTTCACAATCTGAGTTTCTTCAGAGGTTTTGGACGAACCACCCTTGTCAACTCCAATCTAAGCAAAGCTTCAATCCACATGAAATCGAGCACCTTTCACCAGCTCCCTTTCTCTGTCTCTTTTTCCCTGCGAATACAACCCTCAGCTATCCCTCTATCCCTGACAAAAGCACACCAGTGAACCAAAAAAATAAAAATAAAGGTATAGGATTTACAGGGTCACAATCGATACTCAGCTTCAATCCACTTGAAATCGAACACTCCCACCTTTCACCAGCTCCCTCTTTTTGCCTCTTTTTCCTTGCAAAGAAAACCATAACCTTTCCCTCTCTCTTCAACAAAAATACACCCACTGAACAAAAATAAATAAATAAAGGTATAGGATTACCAGGTCACAATCAAAACAGAGCTTCAATCCACCTGAAATCGATTCCTCACACCAGCTCCCTCTCTCTGCCTTTCTTTCCCTCTTGAATGTGCGAATAATCTATCACTCTCCCTTTCTCTCCAACAAAAAACATATCCAGTGAATAAAAAAAAAAAAAAAGTTTTGAATTACACTAGGTCACAACAACCCAGTTCCACGCGTGAGCTCGTCAGATCACAACAGTTAGATTCTGGCCCACACTCAAGTTCCGCACCTTAGAAACAACCATATGTATGGATGCTAATTAAACATCTATATACGCTACTAGATGAAGCCCATATACCATGTGTGTGTAAATATAAAAACTTTTGAAAGAAAAAATATATGAAAAAGAGAGAAGTTGGAGACAAATGTGAGACAGAGAAAGAGAGTAAAAAAGTGAGGTTTTTTTTTATTTTTATTTTTTTAAATTGGTGATTTTATGATGATATTTGAGAGGTTTGAAAAAAAAAAAAAGTAAAATTGGGTTTGTGAGAAATTGAATTAATGCTCATAATTTTATTTTGTGATAGAAAACCAAATGCCTTTTCATCATCTTTTGATTGACAGAGAAAATTTTGTTAATAAGTAATTTAGATAAGCTTATTTTCCTCAAATCTCTTGCTTTAATTTCTTCTTAATACAATTTGTGGGCCACAATAAATCATAGACGGGAGAAAACTTATATTAAAACTTATAAAACATCCAATTACATTAATATCTTAGTTACAAGTTTACACTATATGAAAAAAAAACTTTTATGGCTTTGCTCATGATGAGTAATGTTTAATAATATGTTCATATAGACACTTAGTACAACGGTCGAGTTGTATTTCTCTTTATTGGTAAGTGAGAGTTTTTAGGTTCGATTATCACCAAAGACGAATTTAAACCACATTATTGCTAGCCAATTGGAGGCTAAGCCCACCCCTCCCCTTAGTGTAGATAATATCGTTTCTTAAAAAAAAAAAGTTCATATAGTGAAGGGTATAGAAGCAATATTTATAAAACAAAACAAAATACAAAGATAAGTATATTTTCAATTTAAACATACGATTGTATATATTGTCCCACAAATTCAACAAAAAAAATCCAAGAACCTGGTTTCAGGTTTAGCAATGAAGAACAATATGGAAAAACATCTCAATTTATTTGGTATGGTATCCAAACGAAGTTCATATTATGAGCGCACATGCTTCATTGGAAATGAAACGGGGATCAAGCAGCAGCAGCTCAATCAATCAGCAAGGTCCACCCCATTTTGTCCTCAATCAAACCTGTTTGAATCTCAGTAAGCATTTCACGCAGTTTGCAAAACACAGTTTCTTTCCCTGTTCTGTATTCGACCCTGCATTAACATAATCCATTTTTAGCTACTAAATTCCAGGGTTATGATATTAAAAATAAATGCCACGATTTTGAGGGTCTGTTCTAAACTGCATTGTGTATGAAGCGCTTTTGGTTTAAAAAGCACATAAAAATTTTCAATTAAAAACTCAAGTCATAGAAGTACCAAAAGTGCTTTTCCTTAAGAATTTTCCTCAAACACTTGTACCTTTTGTCACGATATGTTATGCTAGAAACGGCAATGACATCCACAGCAGTCCCAGTACAGAAAACTTCATCAGCAGCCAACACAACCTCTAGTGAAACATCACGTTCCTCCACCTGATATCCATTTTCCAAAACATGGTTTTAGAGGTTGCAATGAGCTAGAAAATCACTTCTCATGAGTAAAATTAACATTTTAGACTTGTGAAATATAATTAACAAGCTGTACAAGCACTAGTTAATGCTTAATTAAGGTAAAAAGGGGTCGTTAATTACCACGTAATTGAGATGGAGAGCAATTTCTATGATGCTTTTCCTTGTGATCCCTGGAAGGACAGTTCCATTGGTTGGTGGAGTTAAAATCATATTATCCTACACCAGTAAAATAATTGTTAGGCCAAACTTGAATGGGCATTTCACATAGAAGCCTTCGATAACATTGTTATTTTAATTTTTTAATTTTTAGAACAACACTTCAAGCTCAATAATGCATGTTTTGTTGGTTGTCGATTAAAATAATTCTTATTTGATTGTGTAGCTTAAAAATTCAGTTATGTAACATGTTAGGGAGAAATTAGGGTTTAGGGTTTAGGGTTTAACAATCCGGTCACGTAACATGCTCATAATGTTGGTGAATTGTAATATTGAAACCCTATATGCAAATTGTAATTACTAATACCTTCACAATGAAAATATTAGATGAAGAACACTCCTCAATATTTTTTCCAGTGGCTGCATCCAGAAAGAGGACGTCAGTGAACCCTTCGGCCCTAGCCGTCTGTACTGTTTTAAAAAGCTGTAGCATTGAAATGGAGCAAAAAATAAAATTATTTAGAAGATCCCAATATCTTCAACCTAATTATATATACAAGTTGGCCAAGTAAATTACTGGTGAATAGTTGGTGATGCTTTTGATGCCTCCAGTTCCACCAGGAGTGGCCCTACGAACCTCATTCTCAATGTACAAATTCATGGTGCTGCCACTCTGTTATATAAACAAAATCAACGTTTGAAAAATAAAGTTCCCAAGAAAAAAAAAGTCTGAAAAATAGAGAGTAACCAGGAAAAATCTAAAATTTAATTTGAGAAAAACATAATTTATGTGGACGAAATTACCACAGAACCAAGTATTTTTCTTCATGATCGAATCCCAATCAATTAGCAATACGTGACTTAATTCTCAACTTTGAAACTATATCAAAGTATCCAATCTAAAACTAATTGGTAATTAATACGAATTGCATTGGCAAATAAGTTACCTTGCGATAGCTACCAATTGGAGTAGCAAATATTAGGAATGTGTACTCTGTTGCTGACCCCAAGCCAAGAACAGGACCACTTCCAATGAGCAATGGCCTAATATACAATACTCCTTTCCCTGAAGGTGGTACCTTTACATGCATACGTACACACATACATACATACATACATATGAAAATTAAAACGTCAATTTTTACGTTTGTAAACTTTAGAACTATAGGGTCTAAAGTGAAAATACCCAACGCTTGTTGGCAAGGACTGCTTGTTTTAAAGCAGCAAGAAATTGCTCAGTAGATGGACATGGCATGCACAATCTCTCTGCACCCATCTTCATTCTTAGAGCATTCTCTTCCGGGCGAAACATCTGAATGCGACCATCTTTCGTCCTGATTGCCTTGAGACCTTCTAATATTCCCTGATGACACCATCACGTAGATACTCTTAACTACTAGAGTTACAAGCCTCCGGATCGATACTCATCTATTAATGAGCACGGATCCGATTATATTCGGACTCATTGTGAAACAAACATAAGGGCAGCTAAGTGTAATTACCTGTCCATAATTCAAGATTCCAGCAAATGGGCTGAGCTCAATCTTTCTATAGGGAGCGAGATGGCCTTGTGAAAAATTCTCTCCATCGGAACATATCATAATGTACATGTAATCGGTTGGAATTACCCCAAATTCCAGTTCATCCCAGTTCATGGCATCAACGTGTTTTTGATCTGCTTCATGACTGCATCGAGAAATTCTTACAGAAATTAAAAAAGTATAAGAGATAAAATTAAGAAAGCTGATAAGGGGAAGTAAATCACCTGTGAACTATGGATTCAGAAGTCA
Organism: Heteromeles arbutifolia; assembly: GCA_024362995.1. NCBI lineage: Eukaryota > Viridiplantae > Streptophyta > Magnoliopsida > Rosales > Rosaceae > Heteromeles > Heteromeles arbutifolia. The sequence continues at coordinate 21,477,217 of JANCRC010000002.1, forward strand.
TGGCTGCAAGTTAATGTAGAACAAAGTCTAAAACAGCCGCAACAAAAAAACAAAACACCTTTGAGTGAGCAATTTATAACATAAACGCATTTCGGTGAGACATTAATTTAGAAAACTGGTAATAATCTTCGATTTTATAATATAAAAGGGACTCGTTTAGTGTTCCTTTGTGTTATATAAAAGCAGTTTTTATTTTTATTTTTAATTTTTTTTCCATCTTGACACATCATTTGAAAGCAAATTTCGTCTTTATTTTTGGTTTTGTTTCCTTTCATGACATATTTTAATCCAAATTTTTTATGAAAAATATAGGTGATTAGTTTGTATAAAAGTGAAAGTGAGAAAGTTTGTATAGGAAAAATAAAAAACATGACTTTGATTTTTCAAACTGAAATAGCACCAATTTTGTCAAAAAAATTCAAACCAAAATACTATATCGGTGCTTTGTAGTTTCTGGCGTCAAATTTGATGTCTGGCTGAGAGTATTTTTTCCACGAAAAGTCTTGGTGTGTGTGTGTGTATATATATATATTTTTGTCAAGAAGTCTTGTTAGTTTAGTGTAGGGGCCTGAGCATTTAGGTGTTTTGTGCAAAACTTATAAGGAGGTCTTTTATTATTTTCTATTCTCAAATTTCTTTTCTATAAAATTGAAGTATTACAGGTTAGTTAATAAAAAATAGGGTAAACTGTCAATTTAGGCCATGAATTATCACCTTAGTGAAAATTAGGTCCCTAAACTATTTTTTTCAGAAAAATTAGTCCCTGAATTATAAAAATCTGCCAATTACATCCCTATTATTATATGAGAAGCTACTATATTCAATTTTCTGTCAATTTAAGTCACGTTACTTGCATGTGATACACATTGGAGGATAGATTGGTAGTTTTTCATAAAAAAAAATGTATGGAGTTAACTTTGGAAGAGAAATTGGTAGTTTTTCATAAAGAAAAAGTGTAAGTTAACTTTTGAGGGTAAATTAGACATTAAATTTCCAACCTATATGAAATATTAAGCACTTATAGATGAGAAAATGATGGTATTACACTCTAAAGTGTATCAAGTGACTTAAGTTGATGACAAATTGGATAAAATAGCTTTGAATATAATAGTAGGGATGAAATTAGCAATTTCTAATGAATTTAAGGACTTATTTTACCAAAAATATAATTCAGCGACCTAATTTTCACTGAGGTGATAATTCAAGGACTAAATCAGCACTTCATCCTAAAAAATAAGTTTGTTTTTGTGGACGAGTGTTTCCTGTGTTCAATAGGTCATGAGTTCGAAACAATAGCATGTTTTTGAAATCAGCAAGGCAAAACCAGAGAGTGTCGAAACCTAGCTCATGCTCAAAATGGTAAAAAGGCTAAGCCACTAGCACTAGATTAGAACTTTAATACTATCTTGCATATTTTAATATATCCATGTATCTGTGTACATGTAAAGAAAATTTGGGATCCCTTCTGAATCGGGGTCCTGTGCGGTAGCATTTTTTGCATACCCTCAAGGCTGACTCTAGTTTAGTGTTGTAAATTTGGATGACCCTAAGCATGAAGACTTTTGGACTTCTATGTCTAGACTACAAGATAGAGTTGGCCAATAGGAAAGATGGTTGAGCCACTTAAATGATCACTAACACAATTAATATTTGATTAGTTTAATTAGGTTGGAATTTTTGGAGGGTTGCTTTTGCAACGAGTTATAAAGTCTACCCAAATATTCAAGTCAAACTGCAAGTTAAGCTATTGAATTTTGTTTGCATTTGCATTTCACATGTCATAGTCTCATGTTAGGATAAATGTGTTTAACCTTTTGTTTTAACCTTATAGCATCTTCAATGAAAATGTCAAAAATGCTAGGTGGACATAAACGGGTAGTTTTAACAGCAAAAGTGGCTCCAACCGTGGAGCCAAATGCTAACTTGGATTGAAGGACGTGCTCCCAGCGTAAAAAATGACAAGAAGGGAGATTGATGCCAATGTTGTAGAATTAGTGGGTGAATGCCCACTCAAAAGAACACAAGACTTGGGAATAGTGTTTGATACTTTCAAAAGTATCATCATTGTATTTTGATGGTTGTGGTTACAGGAGTCGCTCTATAAATAGAGCACTTCGTCTGTTATCATTCTACACTGCGAAAGAAAGCAAGAGAAATAATATCACTATCCCTCCCTCTCTTTATCTGCCATCCTTTGTGTGTTATAGCTACTAAAATTAAGTGTGATATTTTGCACCTGCTTCGCTCCTCTCTTTAAAAAGGTTATCTCTCTAACTTTGGCCTATTTATAACACGTTATTAGCACGAGTCTCTAAATATAACTTTCTCTCATTTCTCTTCGCAGAACGAAAAGAAAAAAAAAAAAGGGTTTCCTCTAAGGTTTTTACTGTTCATCTTCTTCCTCTGCCTCAACTGCACGGTATACCCTCGCGACGAACTGTTTGCTCCATGCCTGCTCTTAGTTCTCAACCTAACGGTTACATACATCTTTGATTTCTTGTTTGGTGTAGATATTGATTACTAACCCAGTATTTATTTGTGATAATTTTACTGCAATCCAAGATGGTGCGGTACAATCACTCATCTTGAACTGCAAATTTAATCTTACTGCGATCGAAGATGGTGCGGTATCATCGCCTATCTTGGACTGCAGATTTAATTTCATTGAAATTTTAGATGGACCGGTATTATCGCCCATCCTACCTTGCATATTTAAATCTGCCTGCTGTTAAATTTCATTGCAATTTTAGGTGGAGCGGTATAATCGCCCACCCTGCTCTGCGTATTTAAATTTTTCTGCTACTTGAGTGGTGCAGAATAATCGCCCACTCTATGTTATATTATTTCAATGAGAATGGTGCAGTACAATCGCCCTCCTCATTCACCTTGAAAATCTCGAGCCAGAAGTTTCGAGTGCTTATCATTTTGGCCTGAAGATCAAAATGAAAAATTTGTAAGAACTAGAAGTTCTAACACTATCTTCCTCCAGGAATACATATTATTGCAAGTTCTTACACATCTCATTTTCTTTCAGAAAAGAAAATGGCGAACTTGGTGAAGCTTGATTTTGCTGCTCTGGATATTACAGGGAAGAATTACCTTACCTGGGTACTAGATACCAAGATCCATCTGGAGGCAGGGAATCTTGGAGATACCATCAGGGAAGAGAACAGCTCATCCTCTTAAGATAGGGCGAAGGCCATGATCTTTATTTGTTGTCATCTTGATGAGGGACTAAATAGCGAGTACTTAACGGTTGAAGATCCGTTAGCTCTTTGGAATGCATTGAGAAACAGATACAATCACCAGACAACGGTGATTCTTCCAAGAGCTCGCTATAAGTGGATTCACCTAAGGATCCAGGATTTCAAATCAGTGGCTGAGTACAATTCTGCGTTGTTCAGAATTACCTCTCAAATGAAGCTCTGTGGGGATACCATTACTGAGGAAGATATGCTGGAAAAGACTTTCAGCACATTTCATGCCTCTAACGTGCTCCTGCAGCAGCAGTATAGAGCGCGAGGCTACACTGAATACAACCAGTTGATATATGTGTTCTTGGTAGCTGAACAAAATAATGAGCTCCAAATGAAAAACCATCTTTCTCGACCTACTGGATCTGCACCATTCCCAGAAGTGAATGCTGCTTCCCTCGAAGTGAACGCCATATCTTTTGGTGGCGATAATCATAAACGAGGACGTGGCCACAAGTGAGGTCGGTGGAACAGGAAGGGCAAGAACCATGGTGGTCAGTCTCAAAACCAGGTTCCAAGGCAAAATTCAGGCCAGAGCTTTAAAAATGCAAATCGCCACAAAGGCAAAACTCGTATGGACAATGCTCCTAGAAGCTCTGATAGAGCATGCCATAGGTGTGGCGGCGATGGGCACTTGGTGCATACCTGTTGTACCCCAAAACATCTGGTGGATCTATATCAAGCCTCCCTCAAGGAGAAGGGTGTCGAGATTAATTTCCTCAACTAGGCTAGACCAATGGATATACCTGATCTAGTGTGCGACTTATCAGGACAGTTGAACACAAGCCACCTAGATGCCTCAGACTTCATTGTGGAAAGGGGAACTGAAGTGTATCGGTCCAACTAAATCATTTATCTTTGATGCCATGGACGTATTGTTTAAAACTAGCATTTCAATTCAATAAAAGTGGCATTTCCTGTTATAAATTGTTTGTTAACTGTGATTATATTTACTCAGAAATCATGGATAAAAACTGTGGTTATTCTCAGAACATGAGAAATGGCGGAGATATTTATCTTACAGACAATGCAACCACACATACAATACTTCGTGATCGAAAGTATTTCTCAAACTTAATTCTTACAAGAGTAGGGGTAACAACGATATCAGGCAAATCAAATATAATTGAAGGCTTAGGGAAAGCCCAGATGATGTTACCAAATGGAACAATATTGTCCATACAAAATGCGTTGTATGTTACTCGATCTACTTGAAATTTGTTGAGTTTCAAAGACATACGTTTAAATGGATGCCACATTGAAACGAAAAGTGCAGAAAATGTTGAGTATCTATGCATTACCTCCAATGACACCCAGAAGTGTATATTGGAGAAGTTGCATGGTTTGTCGAGTGGATTGTATTATACATACATAAGGATAATTGAATCACATACTGTTATGAACCAGAAGTTCATTGATTCAAAAGTTTACATGTTTTGGCATGACCGTTTGGGTCATCCAGGATCCACCATGATGCGTAGAATCATTACCAACTCTAATGGACATCCATTATTGAGCAGAGACATTGCTATCTCAAATGATAACCCTTACAAGGCTTGTTCTCAAGGGAAGTTGGTAATTAGACCATCACAACTAAAGGTTGATGTTGGATCCCCATCATTTTTGCAAAGAATTCAAGGGGATATTTGTGGACCTATTCAACCATCTTGTGGACCGTTTCGATATTTTATAGTTTTGGTTGATGTATCTACCCGATGTTCACATGTTTGTCTCTTATCTACTCGGAATGTAGCTTTTGCGAGACTTCTTGCTCAGATAATTAAATTACGAGCACAGTTCCCAGATTACTCCATTAAGTTAATCCGACTTGATAACGCTGGTGAATTTACGTCCCAAACCTTTGATGATTACTGCATGACATTGGGCATTGATGTTGAACACCTTGTTCCTCATGTCCATACTCAAAATGGTTTAGCAGAAGCATTCATCAAGCGGCTTTAGTTAATAGCTCGCACTTTGCTTATGAAAACAAAATTGCCAGTTTCTGCATGGGGACATGCCATCCTACATGCTGCATCATTGGTTTGATTGAGACCTATAGCCAACCACCAATACTCCTCAGTACAACTCGTGTTTGGGCATCAGCCAAACATTTCACATTTACGAGTTTTTGGTTGTGCTATTTATGTGCCTATTACACCACCGCAACGCACTAAAATGAGACCTCAGCGTAGACTGGGAATTTATGTGGGTTTTGATTCACCATCTATCATTAGATATTTGGAACCCTTGACAGGTGATATGTTTACAGCTCGTTTTGTTGATTGTCACTTTGATGAGACAATCTTCCCGTCGTTAGGGGGAGAAAATACCGTTCCAGAAGAACGGCAAGAGCTGACATGGGTTGTACCCACCTTGTCTCATTTTGATCCACGTAACACTCAATGTGAAAATGAAGTGAAAATGATCGTTCATCTTCAAAGTATTGCCAATCAAATGCCAGATGCATTTAATGATGCTATGAAAGTGACAAAATCACATATACCAGCTGCAAATGCACCTGCAAGAATTGATGTCCCTGTTGGACAAAATAAAGTGGCAACGAATGATTCATCTGGTGCACGCCTGAAGCGTGGTAAACCCCCAGGTTCAAAAGATTCAGCCCCTCAAAAGAGAAAGACAAGGGCACAGCTGAATCCAAATGAAATCATTCAAGAAGAGAAAATGAATGACAAATCCACAATTCATGATTCTAGACTTCCAGAAAAAGAAAATGTCCTTGATGAGACACATGTCCCTGAAGAGACAATAGTACATGAAAGCAAAAAGATCTCTATAAATTATGCATGTACAAATGAATTGTGGGATTGGAATGAAATAATCATTGATGATATATTCGCATTCGCAGTAGCCACTGATATCATATTAAGTGATGATATTGAGCCTTGCTCTGTTGATGAATGCAAACAGAGACAAGATTGGCCTAAGTGGAAAGATGCAATCCAGGCAGAATTAAATTCCTTGGAAAGGCGAAGTGTTTTTGGACCAGTAGTCCAAACTCCGCCTGATGTAAATCCCGTGGGTTACAAATGGGTATTCACAAGGAAACGTAATGAGAAAAACGAGATTACAAGATATAAAGCACGACTCGTTGCACAAGGCTTTTCACAAAGACCTGCAATTGATTATGAGGAGACATACTCTCATGTAATGGACGCAATTACGTTCCGTTACTTAATAAGTTTAGTGGTTTCAGAAAAACTTGACATGGGACTTATGGATGTCATCACTGCGTATCTATATGGAGAATTAGATACTGACATATACATGAAAGTTCCAGAAGGACTTAAGTTGCCTGAAACAACTAACAAACCATGAGGTGTGCTCTCGATCAAATTAAGGCGATCATTGTATGGGCTGAAACAATCTGGACGAATGTGGTATAATCGTCTTAGTGAGTATTTGATCAAAGAAGGGTATATCAACAATGTCATTTGCCCTTGTGTGTTCATTAAGAAATCTAATTCTGGATTTGCTATAGTGGCAGTATATGTTGATGATATGAACCTAGTTGGAACTCCTGAAGAGCTCAATAAAACTGCTAAATATCTGAAAAGTGAGTTTGAAATGGAAGACCTTGGGAAAACAAAATTTTGTCTCAGCCTGCAGATCGAGCATTGTGCTAGTGAAATTTTAGTCCACCAATCAGCTTACATTGAAAAAATCCTGAAGCGATTTGGCATGGACAAGGCTTATCTACTCAGCACACCAATGGTCGTTCGTTCTTTGGACATTAAGAAAGATCCATTCCGTCCAAAAAATGATGATGAAGTGGTCCTTGGTCCAGAAGTACCATATCTGAGTGCAATGGGTGCTTTATTGTATTTAGCACAATGTACTAGACCATATATAGCTTTTTCAGTCAACTTGTTAGCAAGGTATAGCTCTGCTCCAACAATTCGTCATTGGAAAGGAGTCAAAGATGTTTTGCGATACCTTCGCGGTACAACAGACATGGGTCTCTTCTACTCAGAGAAATCCACAAATGACCAGATCCTTGCTGGATATGCAGATGCTGGTTTCCTCTCTGATCCGCATAAAGTCCCCTCACAAACTGGATATATGTTCATTAATGAAGATACATCAATCTCATGGCGCTCAACAAAGCAAACACTAGTTGCTACATCTTCCAATCACTCAGAAATACTTGCTTTACATGAAGCAAGTCGTGAATGTTCTTGGTTAAGATCAATGATCCATCATATCCAGAATTCATGTGGTCTACCTTCAAAGACAGACAATCCAACTATCATACATGAAGATAATACAGCCTGTGTTGCCCAAATGAAGGAAGGATTCATTAAGGGCGATAAGACTAAACACATATCTCCAAAGTTTTTCAGTGCACATGAGCTTCAGAAGGCTAAAGTTATTGAAGTCAGACAAATCCGTTCCAATGAAAATCTGGCAGACCTATTCACCAAGTCTCTACCAAAGTGCATGTTTCAGAAGTTGGTGCAGAGTATCGGATTACGTCGACTTACCAATTAACTAAATTTGAAGAGTGCAGAATCAAGATGAGATAAATATTAGGGGGAGCATCCATGATACATGCTTGTTGTACTCTTTTTCCTTCGACTAGGATTTTTCCCACTGGGTTTTTCCTATCAAGGTTTTAACGAGGCAACATAAGCATACTTAACACTATATCAACAATCCAGGTAAAGTTATACTCTTTTTCCTTCGCTTTGGTTTTTTCCCACTAGGTTTTTCCGAGCAAGCTTTTAACGAGGCAACTGATGTTGATATGTGGGCATCCAAGGGGGAGTGTTGTAGAATTAGTGGGTGAATGCCCACTCAAAAGAACACAAGACTTAGGAATAGTGTTTGATACTTTCAAAAGTATCATCATTGTATTTTGATGGTTGTGGTTACGGGAGTCGCTCTATAAATAGAGCATTCTGTCTGTTATCATTCTACACTGTGAAAGAAAGCAAGAGAAATAATATCAGTATCCCCCCCTCTCTTTATCTGCCATCATTTGTTGTTATAGCTACTAAAATTAAAGTGTGATATTTTGCACCTGCTTCGCTCATCTCTTTAAAAATGTTATCTTTCTAACTTTGGCCTATTTATAACAGCCAAATTATTTTTAATTTGATTAATGGTAGGACCCACAATGAATACAACCTATTTTGTTTATGTGAAATTGTTACTTTCAACCTTCTTTAAAAAATAACTAATAAATATTACAAAAGAAAATAATATAAGTGTTGCAGTCCTATTGGATTAGGAATGTGATTGTGTATCCAAGCCCATCTCCAACCGATTCGGCCAGAGGGCCATAGGGCCAAAAATAGCTCTAAATGACACGAAAACCGTCTCCAACCGAAGGCTAGGCCAAAGGGCTCGTGGGCCCCACTGGGCCACTAAAGTAGAATCGGGCCAACCGGCTGGCCCAAACCAACCAGCTAGTTAGCCCCGGGCGGTCCAGGTTTTTGAATCCCAACGGCTAGTTGCTGACGTTAGCTAACCGTTATATTTGACTTTTTTTTTTACAATTTTTTTTTTTTACAATTTTTTTTTTTTTAAATTTAAAAATTCTTTTTTTTTTCCTATAACTTCCTAAGCCATTAAACAACATTAAATAACATTAAGTAACATGAAACAACATTAAACAATATATTAAGTAATATTAAACAACATAAAACTTATACAACATAAAAAAAAACATTTACATGAAACTTAAACAACATTAAAAAAAACATTTAACAACATAAAATTTAAACACCTACTCCATGCTTCTTTTGGCCCAAAGATGTGCAACAAGATCCTGTTGCAGGTACTTATTTGTGGCACGAGAATGTATCACAGATTGACACGTGGCACTCGATCTCCAAGACGTACAATTATTGAGATTCCAACTCGAAAAATTATTGACATTCCATCTCGAAAAATTATTGAGGTAGTTTAATTTAAGTAACCATATTAATTCAATTAAAAATAATAAATTATGTTTGGTCCTATGGCCATTCGGCCCATCGGTTGGAGATGATTTTTTGTCACAGGGCTATGTTTGGCCTATAGCCCTATAGCCCTTGGTTGGAGATGGTAAGAAATATGGCCTGGCACTGTTCATTAAAATATTAATTTCTTGGAGAGCTATAGGGCTAAAACGAGCCATTTGGCCGTCATTCGGTTGTAGATGATCTAAGAGTATCTTGTATATTCCCTTTCGTAGTTTAATTCCTATTAGAGATGTAATCCTATTAGGGTAAGGATTCTACCTATCTTACTACACACACCTCAGAATTACATCTCTCTTCTCTCTCTGTTGCTGCCAGCCCCTCTCCCTTTCTGTCATTTATACAATTTAGTCAAATAGGCCTACAACACGTTATTAGCACGCTCTTGCCAGAAGCTAAGGAACTAAATGATCATAGGAGGAGGCTCTATTCTACAACATCGAAAGGCTTTTAGTTGTTTTCTGCCAATCAGGTTCTTCTAAAATAAATTAAGATATTTGAAAAAACCTTGAAGCATGAAAACATTCCCCATGATGCGTGAACCCCCTATATTTATATTTTCCTTTCAATTATATATATATATATATATATATATATTGTATATATGTTCATATATTTTGTCAATATATATACTTGTTCATGCATTACGAAATTATGCTATGTGGAATTTGTGAGTCAAAGCATCGAAATTAATTTAGAAGCAATTAGGGTTTTTAACCCTAGATTTCGAAAAAAGAAGAAGAAAAAACTGGGATTTTTTTTGCGGCACCGACGCTGCACCACCATCAGGACCACTGCGCTGGCCTGAAGCCCAGCCGCGTGGCGACAACCTTGGGACGGCGTTGTTCCAACGCTTTGGACAGATCGCAGCAGCATTTGGGCTTGCTGCCACTGAACTACAGCCAGGCCTTGGCCTGGACTGGGTTGCATCATTGGCTCGAAGCCCCGAGCCCACACCCGCATCCCTAATCTGGCCTGAAGCCCTGGCCCACACCAGTACGGCCTGTCGCCGTCTGTCGGGCTTTTGCCTTGCTTTGGCCCACATGCTACAAGCCTTTGGCTTGCTGGCTTTGTCCTTGCGGCCCGTTAAACCGAAACCCAACCTCGGCTAGGGTTTTTTTGCACCACCCGCAAGCCAGCTTTGGGATGGGCTTACCCTATGCATTAGTCTCAGCTCATAACGCCATTAGCTTTTTTGCCATGCTTTCCAGTTACTTAGCCCATGGCCTGCATCCATGTTTGGGCTGGTTTTTGTAGCCACCCGAGCCCAATATGCCTTTAGGGCTTTGCCTTACCCACGACACCTATGCCCAATATAATTGGGCTATGATTTTTCGAATCCAATGCTAATTTTTGGCATTTTAAATAATTTTAACCTGAATGTTATAATTATTTTTTGCTTCTACGATCGACCCTGTATGGTCCAATCTATTGAGTTAATTAAAGTGACCAGCAGTCCATTAATCTGATAATTAATCCAAAATTATTAGCCTGAAGTCCACTATTTGGTATTAACGATTCAATAAATTATTTTGTTTCTATGATCAAAATAGTATGGTCCAATCTATTAAATTAATTAAAGTGACCAGCAGTCTATTAATCTGACAATTAATCCAAAATTATTGGCCTGAAGTCCACTTTTTGGCATTAACGATTCAATAAATTATTTCGTTTCTTTGAATTGTTGACTATCTTTTGTAGTTCCGACGCACTAACACTTGGGTTCCTGAAACAATCCACAAATTCACTACACTTTATTGTATATTGTATTATGTGTTTTTGCAGGTACCCCTGTATGAACTAAACGTTCATAACTAAATCGAACCTGTAGTTTCGAATTTAGAGCTTACCACATGAAACCCGTAGCTTTCATGCTTAAATTAAACCAATACATGTCTATATAACCCGAATGTTCTACAATGTATGTCTATGGATTTCCATATGACTAACCACATTTTGTTGTACCCTCTGTTTAGGGACATGTCGAGCTTGAACAAACTCGATTTCACTGTTGTGGAAGTCTCTGGAAGAAACTACTTGAAGTGGGTTTAAGGCGTCAAGTGGGTTCAAGGCGTGAAGCTCCATCTTACTGCAAAGAGTCTTAGAGCTACTATCGAGGAACCAATCAACAATGAACCCATCGACGAAGCTCAGAAAGCTACTGCTATAATCTTCATCTGAAGACAAATTCATGATGCACTGCAGACCGAGTACCTCGCAGAGGAAGATCCTTTGATCACCATAAAAATATCTACTTGCCTGAAGCAAGAAATGACTGGCATTATTTATGCTTCCAAGACTTTAAGTTTGTGAATGAATACAACTCTGAAGTTTGTAGAATCCGATCACTGCTTAAGTTCTGTAAAGATGACTTAACCGAAACATGATCTCCTGGAGAAGACCTATTCGACCTTCAATGCCACCAATATTGTTCTGCAACAACAATATAGGGCACAGAAGTTCACCAAATTTTTGGATTTGATATCTGTTATACTTCTCGCAGAAAAGCAGAACTAGCTTTTGATGAAAAATCATCAAGCTTGACCTACTGGCTCAAACGCTGCGCCTGAAGTGCATGCGACAAATTCTAGTAGCCACAACAGATGGAAACCCCATTGTGGCCGTGGTAATAGGTGGCAAGGCCCACCACGGGCCTAAGGTCTACCGAATAGAGGCCCATCTAATGGAGGAAATTTGACCCAGAAGCGCTAACCCCTTGCCCCAAAGGCCCTAAACTTCAAGATCAAAGGAAAAGCTACCCATCAATGGGATTCCACTGAAATGAACATGTGCTACTATTGTGGATCAAAAGATCATTGGTCACGCGTATGCTGAGCTAACCTCGAGGCTATTGCCAAGTATCATTCCCGTCGTGAGACTAATTTTATGTATGTGGAACATCCGGAAGATGCTACTACAACTCTGGAGGTTTTAGATTTTAAGGAGGCATAAACTCCTATGGAAGAATAAGGTTTTATTTTTCTAAGACAATTTTTAGGGTGTTTTACCCGTAGTGGCCGAACCCACTAGGAGTGGCTGAACCCCCTTTATTTTTTTAGGTTTATGGTTTAATTTTTTGGACAATTTTTCTAAGATATTTAGAATTATTTGTTTGGTTTTGGTTTGTTTTGAACTTATGGACAATTATTTTATGGATATTATTTCTCAAATTGATTAATTGAATGAATGGAATTATATTTATGCATGTGACAAATTCAATTAATTTATTTCTAGGTATGACTAGTGGGGAAGTTAGTTGTCTAGCTGATAGTGCAATCACGCACACCATATTGTGTGAGAAACACTATTTTACTAACTTCGTACCTAAGAATGCACATCTGACAACCCTTTCAGGCCCATCCAACCTGATAGAAGGATACAGAAAGACCCGTATAATGTTGTCCAATGGTATTGAATTAACCATTAAAGAGACACTTTATTCTCCACGTTCTAGAAGAACGCTGTTGAGTTTTAGAGATATTTGAGATAATCGATATCATGTTGAAACCACTGAAGAGAATAGTTCTGAATTTCTTTATATCATGTCTTACGAATATGGCCGGAAGCGTATTCACGACGAGAAGCTAGAACGTCTTCCGAGTGGGTTGTACATAACAACCATTCGAGCCGTTGAGACACACCATGTGGCTGGCCTTATGGCTGGGTTCCAAGACAATCTCCTGCTTTGGCATGATCGAATAGGACACCCCGGACAAGATATGATGCGCCGTATCCTCAAAGTATCTTATGGGCATCACTTGAAATCTTATCCCAACCATCCGCTTTGCAAAACATGCTCCCTGGGGAAGTTGAACATTCAACACTCAATTACAAAGATTATTCACGACCCCTTATGTTTCTTCAGAGGATTCAAGGGAATATTTGTGGACTTATCCAACCAACATGCGGACCATTTAGATACTTCATGGTGTTGGTTAATGCATCGACACGATGGTCACATGTATGCTTACTGTCCACAAGCAATGTTGCATTTGTGAAACTCTTGGCACAAATGATTAAGCTTAGGGCTCACCACCCTGATTATCCAATTAAGTTGATTTGACTGGATAATGCTGGAGAGTTTACATCACAGACTTTTGACGATTATTACGTCTTTGTTGGGATTGATGTTGAACATCCTGTACCCCATGTTCACACCCAAAACAGTTTGGCAGAAGCATTCATAAAGCGCCTTCAAATGATAGCTCAGACTTTGGTTATGTGAACCAATTTGCCGGTATCTGCCCAGGGCCATACAATATTGCACGCAGCTATGTTGGTCCGCCTGAAGCCCACAGCTACCTAACCTCATTCACCGTTACAGTTGGTTACTGGATACGAGCTTCACGTCTCACATTTATGTGTGTTTGGGTGCGCAGTCTATGTGCTGATAGCGCTGTCACTACGTACCAAAATGGGTTATCAGAGAAAAATGGGAATCTATGTCGGTTATGATTCGCCATCAGTTATTCGCTACTTAGAGCCCTAGACAGGAGATCTCTTTACCGCACATTTTGCGGATTGTCACTTTGATGAGATAGTCTTCCTATCGTTAGGGGGAGATAAGATCACTAACGTTCCTGTGGAACGCCGCGACTTGTTGTGGATTACTCCTACTATGTCTTATTTAGATCCCCGCACCCCTCAGTCTGAAATTGAACTGCGACATATTTTAGATCTTTAGAGCATCGCTCAAAGCATGCCTGATGCTTTTACTAATCTAGCAAAGGTGACAAGATCACATATACCCGTTGCAAACGCACCTGCAAGGATGGACGTACTTAACGTATGCCGTAACATCATCGTGGAAGGCTGAACTGTCCCTGAGGGTGGGGTAGCCGTACCTCCCACACGGCATGGTACACTGGTGGCTAGTCAATCACCTATTCCTACCCTGAAGCATGGCATGCCTCCTGGTTCAAAGGATTCACAACCCTGGAAAAGGAAAACGGCACAAACTAGTGACCCTAGTCTGAATCCGACCATTGCTTACTCATCTGTTCCAACACATGAGGTTATTCTAGATTATGGTGATGTTTTAGATAAAACATACCGACCTCTTGAGAATCGTGAGATTTCGGTCCATTATGCAATATTGGATGAGGTTTGGAATCAGAATGAGATGATTGTCGATGATGCATTCGCGTATACTGTTGCTTTCGACATCATGTTTAACGATGACATTGAACCACGTTCCATTGATGAATGTCGATCTAGAACAGATTGGTTAAACTGGAAACAAGTAATCCAGGTTGAACTCGATTCACTCGCGAGACGAAACGTGTTTGGGTCTGTAGTTCCTACTCCACCACATATGAAGCCCGTGGGCTACAAATGGGTTTTCGTGAGGAAGTGTAATGAGAAGAATGAAATAGTGAGATACAAAGCACGTCTCATAGCGCAAGGCTTCTCTTAATGCCTTGGGATTGATTACGAGGAGACGTATTCCCCCGTAATGGACGTCATAACGTTCCGCTACCTTATTAGTTTGGTAGTTTCTGAAAAACTGAATATGCAGCTTATGAACGTGGTAGCCGCGTATCTTTATGGGGATCTATATATGGAAATGTACAAGAAAGTTCCAGAAGAACTTCCATTAACTGGTTCAAATAGTTCTAGACCACGGAACACTCTCTCAATTAGCTTGAGGAGGTAACTCTATAGATTGAAACAATCCGAGCGGATGCGGTATAACCGTCTGATTGAATATTTGACAAGTCAGGGTTATATGAACAATGAACTATGTCCATGTGTGTTCATTAAGAAGTCACATTCTGGATTTACAATCGTTGCAGTTTATGTCGACGACATGAACCTTATCGAAACTCCCGTAGAGCTTGAGGAAATTTCCATGCACTTGAAATCAGAATTTGAGATGAAAGATCTTGGGAAAACTTGATATTGTCTAAGCCTAGAGATTGAGCATTGTTCAGATGGAATCCTAGTACATCAATCGAACTACACCCATAAGGTGTTGCGATGTTTTAATGAAGATAAAGCAAAGCCTTCGAGTACTCTTATGGTCGTTCGGACTTTAGATGCTAAACGAGATCTCTTTCGTCCCAAGGAGGATGAGGAAAAGATTTTGGAGCCTGAAGTTTCATACCTAAATGCAATTGGTGCTTTATTGTACTTGGCTCAATGCCCTAGACCCTACATCTCCTTTGCTGTTAATCTTTTGGCTAGATACAGCATACACGCAGAAACTTGAATGATGTTAAAGACATTTTTCGCTACCTTAAGGGTACGACGAATTTGGGCTTGTTCTATACCCATGAATCCTCAAGAGGAGCCGCCGCCCCCTCGGTCCTTAGGTTGATTCACGCCTCGTTGGTTACGCAAATGCTGGTTATTTGTCTGACCCACATATGGCACGTTCTCAAACGGGCTATGTCTTTACCGTTGGAGACATTGCTATATCTTAGAAGTCTACCAAGAAAATGCTAGTTGCGACTTCTTCGAACCATGCTGAGATTCTCGCCCTGCATGAAGCCTCGCGAGAGTGCTTTTGGTTGAGAGCAATTATGGAACATATTCGAAGCATTAGTGGTCTTTCTTCCGTCGTTGACCTTCCTACGACGATCTTTGAAGACAATGCAGCATGTATCAAGCAGTTAAAGAAGGAATACATCAATGGAGACAACACCAAGCACATAGCGTTGAAGTTCTTTTATTCTCACCAGCAACAACAGCATTAGAACATTGAAGTCAAGCAAATCCATTCCTAAGACAACCTGACCGATCTTTTTATGAAGTCATTGCCCAAGTCTACTTTTCAAAGCTCGTCCAAGGAGTCGGTATGAGTAAATTATCTGAGTTGAATTGCTTGTAGTTCTCTTATTTCGAAGTTATGTCTAAAATATCCTGAAGCATACTCACTTGATCTTAATGTACTCTTTTTCCTACGATTAGGAGCATTTTTCCCACTGGGTTTTTGCTACCTAACAAGGTTTTGATGAGGCACCCATCATGAGATGATCATACTGTGTTGAGTTCACTACTTTTGTCCTATTTAACGTTTGTTTAAGACATCATGCATACTTCTCACTTTTCTCCTTAGTCTTTGGCTCTTCCATATGCGTTGGTTTTTACCATAGCAGGGTTTTATGAGTTTTACTACCAATGCATACTTACTTTCTTATATTTGAGACTCGCATTCACCTGTTGTGCTGACGACTTCATCAACTGTTCTACCTCATCTGCTGAAGATCTGATGTGACGTTTTGTTTGAGAATTTACACACTCAAGAGGGAGTGTTGCAGTCCTATTGGATTAGGAATGTGATTGTGTAAATCCTAGTGTATCAAGGAGTATCTTGTAGATTCCCTTTAGTAGTTTAATTCCTATTAGAGATGTAATCCTATTAGGGTAAGGATTCTACCTATCATACTACTATAAATAAAGGCATAAGGGGGTGATACAACACACACCTCAGAATTACACTTCTCTCTTCTCTCTCTGTTGTCGTCGGCCCTTCTTCCTCTCTGTCCTTTATACAGTTCAGTCAAATAGGCCTACAACAATAATAGAATTGTTATTGGTACTTAAAAAAAGGGTAAATTATATTTTACCCCCTCAGATTTGAGGTCGATTGCAATTCCTTACAACATCTTTTAAACATTTCAATTTCATACATTTACTTATTATTTTATTTCAATTTCATACCTCAGTTAGAAAATCTATTAAGTAAATCGTTAAGTGATGACGTGGCTGCCACATTTGTGCCACGTGGGTAAAAACTTAATAAAATATTTAAAATATTAAAATAATTATTTAAAGAAAAGTTTTTTTTTAAAAAAAAAAAAAAAAAACTAGATCCCCTTCTTCCCCAGATCCCCACTTGTGCCCAACCTCCCACCCCCCATTACCCACCCTTTCCCTCATCACTTGCAATGGCATCTAACTGACATGAAGGGAAGACAATGGCATCAGATTCAGCAGCTCGAACCCCGCAACTGAGGAAAGACTCGGTGACAAAACGGTGGGTGATATTCTTACCCGCCATAGCCAAGCGACCTTCCAACTTCAAATCCAAGTACGCCATTAACCCCAACTCCGACCAACAACAACAGTGCCCCTTCTACATCGGCCACGAGCACGAGTGCGCTCCTGAAATCTTCCGGCTCCCGCCCGATAACCCCGACTGGACAATCCGGGTCATCTAGAACCTCTACCCTGCCTTCAGCAGAGACATGGACGTCATCTCTGCTCAAAACCTGTTACACCAGAACTCCGATTGGGTGATGGGGGATAGGGGATGGGGTGGGTGATGGGGGGTGAGAGGGTGGGCACGGGTGGGATTTGGGGAAGTAGGGGATCTGGTTTTATTTTATTTTATTTTATTTTTAACTTTTCTTTAAATA
This sequence comes from Heteromeles arbutifolia, assembly GCA_024362995.1. NCBI lineage: Eukaryota > Viridiplantae > Streptophyta > Magnoliopsida > Rosales > Rosaceae > Heteromeles > Heteromeles arbutifolia. Next base: position 21,494,821 of record JANCRC010000002.1, read on the forward strand.
ATTATTTTAATATTTTAAATATTTTATTAAGTTTTTAACCACGTGGCACAAATGTGGCAGCCACGTTAGCACAAATGGGGACCCTATATTTGCCACATCATTACTTAACGGTTTACTTAACATATTTTCTAACGGAGGTATGAAATTGAAATAAAATGATAAGTAAATGTATGAAATTGAAATATTTTAAAGATGTTGTAAGGAATTGAAATCAACCTCAACACTACTACAAAAGGGGATAACAGTGGCGGTGTGAAAACCAACAAGAAACCCCAATTACTGTTGGATTTTTGGTAAAAATCCAACATTAAATCGTGCAATGTCGCATAGAGGAACCGGCACCAATGCTACCATCACAAAAGGGAATTGACGTCGCTTAGCCCCCTTAATCCACCACCAAGAAGCAAAGTAATATAAAATAAAAAAGAACAACAGTTTCACTTAAAAGTGACATCGAAGCTTGCTTCGGATACAAGCGACATTACGTACTGACAATGACTGTGGAATGGAACAGACTGGTGTCGATTAGGACCGACACCACTTGATAATTGAATAAATAAAATAACCACTATAATGTCGCCTATAAGCGACACCACCTAATAAACCCAGAATTTTTTTTCTCTCTCTTTCCAGAACTCCTCTTAAGTACGACTAATGCTATCTTGCAAAAGTACATCAGTAATCAAATCAGGAGGATTATCCTTCCATTGCATCTCTACATGCTGGTCCAGACCTACTCGTACCAATCTGTGTGCCACATGGTTAGCATCTCTTCGAACATGGTTCATCTTTGTCTCAGAAAAAGCACGTACATACTCAATCCTCACCTTTTTCATTGTCCTAATCCCTACTTTTCTTCACCCAACAAAAAAGGCCCATAAACCCAGAATGTTTTTTTAATATACGATTTTTTTTCGTATTTTCCAAACATTTTTATAACCCATGAAATAAATTTTCTGAAGAGCCACGTAATTGATTGCAGGGAGGATGAAAAAATTTGTCAGATTTCGTGTTTGATGTGAAACCATGAAACCAAGGGAGGGAGGAAGATGAGAAGAATAGTTTGGATTGATCGCCGCTTGAGCCTTCTCGCGAAGATCGGAACTCGAAGGCTCGAGGAGCAGCCCCCAAAAGGGAAGCCATGAAGACGGCGTGCTTGTCACTACAATGTTGAAAGAGAAGGGAGAGAGGCAAACGTTTTGATGCGAAATACAGTTGTTGTTGCTGCGGTTGTTGTTGCTGTGGTGGTTGTTGGGAGAAGAAGAAGCTGTTTCGCTGAAAGGGCTATGAGGGCTGTTGAATTTGAAATGGCGATAGCTGCTGCTGCTGCTGTTGTGGCTGCAAAGAAGGAGCTACTTTGCAGAAGGAGCTGAGTTCTCTTCCTTTATATTTAGAATTTTGTGCGGGAGTCTACTGGAATGATGTGAAAATTTCAAATTTCAAAATGTTTGAAATTTTTGTAGAAGTTTTTGATTTTGTGACCCGCCTTTTTAAATTTTTTAACTTAAGCATATATGAATGTTTTAAAAAGGCGCAAAATTTAAAAAGGCGCCTACAAACTTTACACATAAGCGAATGAAGTGTCGACACTGGGTTTAAAATATTTAAAAAAAAAAATCTATGTCGCTCAGAACCGACGCAGGCTTTAAAATATTTAAAAACAATATAGTTAGTGTCGGTTATAAGCGACATAAAGTATGCATGTCGCTTAAAAGCAACACTGTTTTACTTAAAGCGACGCCAGTATTTAAAAATTATTAAAATGTATGTCGGTTATAAGCGACATTAAATGTTTACGTTGGTTTAAAAGCGACGTCATGTTCAGTAGGTGTCGCAACTGTCTAATCCGCCACTATATTATATTAAACTGACACCACCTACTGACACTATAAGGCCTTTTTGTAGTAGTGCAAACCTGAGAGGGTAAAATGTAATTTACCCTAAAAAATCTCAGTTTGCATTCTAAACTTTTTATAATTAGAAAGAAAAATACATTTTGTGAGAAGTGTAGGATGAGATTTTGGGAATGTTAATAACAATTTCCTAATATAAAATGAAACATTTTGACATATAGAGGCCACACACAAAATAGGCGCGTAACGTATGAACTCGTAAGTAAGAAGGTTTGCATGATTCCAAATTTCCACATAAGCCACTCAAATTTAAATTTGATGTTTTATATTTGATATCTCTTTTAAATATGCTCTTAACTGTCATTGTATCAGTAACATATTACTATTGTTAGATATTTTGCATTGGTGAAATGCCTCATTTACCCTGACTTGTAACTGCCGTAAGAGAGAAGCAATATGTTAGGAAGCCTCGTAGCTCATTTATTCTCCCTCTATCTTTAGTTACTGCTTGCTATATCATGCAAAGCATGTAACAATTTTATGGAGTTATCAGTTTTGTGATAGAAACTCTTTCTAGAATTTCTTGGGCCATATATCCAATCGCACAGTCGAATGAATTGATGATGACCAAAAAACATAAATTAAAAGGAAGTGTGTGGAAAATAAAAATAAGTGTGTGAATGATAAAAATGAGTGTGTGAATAATAACATCATTTTAGAAAATGCTTGATAAAATTTGCTGGATCGATCATCACCTCAAATGTCATAGAATCTTTATGAATTCAGTTATCTATAAATAATAATATAATAGTATTTAAAAGCACAAAATTGACACACGTTTATATAGAAATTTTATTATCATTAAGGATAGAGAAGCAACTTTTAACGAGCACCCTAGTACTCAACCATCATACTTTAGTTTATCCAATACAGCAGAAAATATAATTATTTTGCATTTGTGGCTTGACTACATGTCCAACACCACTGTTCAGATTTAGCAATGAAACACAGAGAGAAGCAGCTCAATGAATGTGGATGGTCCATCCCATCTTGTCCTCGATCACGCCTGTTTGAATCTCTGTAAGCATTACTCGCAACTTTTGGGAGACCGATTTTTCTCCAGTTCGGTATTCAACCCTGCACGTACATAATTAATTTTTGGCTATTAAACATAATAATTTATTGTCATTTAGTACTACGGTCTAATGATATTTCTTTTTATGTGTAAGTGAGACTTATATCTGAATCTAGTGGATGACAAGTTCACAATCAATTTATTCCGCCACACCCTTAGATGTAAATATATCGTTTGTATAAAAAGAAACAAAATAATTAACCTTATATTATAAAGACTCATTTGGTAATGCTTCAATAGAAAACACTTCTTATATGCAATTATGCTAGAAGTGTTTCTATAAACATTTCAAAATTCTTTTCAAAAATCAACGAGAAAACCACTTGGACAAATTTCTTGAAGAAGCACACATAACAACTACTTCTTTAGAAAACTCTTTTTTTGAAATCCGCACCTTTTAAACACTATTTATACCTTTTATCATGATGTGTTACACTAGCAACAGCAGTGACACCCACTGCAGTCCCTGTGCAGAACACTTCATCAGCTGTTAGCACATCCATTAGTGGAATATCACGTTCCTCCACCTGAACCAATTTTTCAAAACCAATAAATTAGATATTTTGTGTGAAAAATAGTGACTGCAGAATTGCTTTTCATGAATAAAAGATTGTTTACCAGTATTGGTAGAATATTACTAGCCATACAAGCAATAATAGTTGATGAGGAAAGAAAAAGTTGCTTAATTACCTTGTACTTCAGATGAAGAGCAATTTCTATGATGCTTTTTCTTGTGACCCCTGGAAGAATAGTTCCATTGGTTGGTGGTGTTAAAATCACATTATCCTACAACACAAAATGAAATCGAGTTTATCATATCAAATTACAACAATACATATATTATTATGAAAATTCTATTTTTGCCAGACAATTAATGTCGCAATCTGGTTTGTTATGTTGTTGGTGTCTGATCCATCTTAAAAGAAAATTATTTTTCGAATCCGCAATTCGGATTAACTGTTCAGCAAACATGATATATCGAGATGTCTAGCAATATGAACAATATAACATTTTCTTGATCGGAATGTTTTCCTTATCGCCTTGTGGATGTATAATAATTTCTGTGATCGAATACGTAATTCATTTGTTACCCTAGCTAAATTATTATATTTTATGAGGGCTAATGACAATTCGAATCAGTACTACCTTCACAATGAAAACATTGCATGAAGAAACTTCCTCAACATTTTTTCCAGTGGCTGCGTCCAGAAATAAGACATCGGTGAACCCTTTTGCCTTAGCTTTGTTTACTGCTTCAAAAACCTACAGGAAATTGGAGCAAGAAAATCATTCACGAGAAACCCTAAATACATAATACAATAACGATACCAATAAGATCTCAAACATATATATCTTTCCCAAAATCCCAACTCATCGTCCAATCCTTCTTATTATGGAAGTAGGCCAATTTTGCTTACCGGTGAATAATTGGTGATGCTTTTAATGGCTCCGGTTCCACCAGGAGTAGCCCTAGGAACCTCATTTTCAACGTACAAATTCATGCTAGGGCCACACTGTTATTTGAGCAAAATCAACAAGCACTTAGCAAAAGAACAAAAAAATGTGACATTGTGGCTTGTAAGTTGCCCGCGCGCAACTTAGCATCATGTTACATATATTCAAACCTAGTAAGTCTTAGATTCAACTTGCATCAATAAGCACCAGAAGCAATTCTTAAGAAGGAAGCCCCCGCCTACCTTGTACCAATTTCCGATGGGAGAGGTGAATATGAGGAATGTGCATTCAGGGGCTGGTCCAATACCCAGAACAGGCCCACTTCCCATAAGCAGAGGCCTAATGTATAATGATCCTTTACCTGGTGGAGGCACCTGCATCAATCCAAAAAAGCGAATTCATAAACATGATTAATTGACTCCATGTCATAATTATGTACAGGGATTGATGCTACATATGATTAAATATGACAGATTTTGAGATATTTGAACACAAGCTGAGAAAAAAATTCATGCAGTTACTTCTGATTTTCTTTGAAGGATGTTATTAGCAATGTTGTCAATAAATATATATTTTCTTTCATTTCATCAAATTGTCAGTAAATGTTGAATAAACAACTTTTGCTGACTAGGTAAAATTGGAGGTTTCATACCCATCGCTGGTTGGCAAGGACAGTTTTTTTTACAGCATCAACAAATACATCAACTGGTGGTGATGGCATGCAGAGTCTGTCTGCTCCATTTTTCATGCGCAGGGCATTCAGTTCTGGCCTAAATAGTTGAATGCCACCATCTGGCCTTCGATATGCCTTCAGACCTTCAAACAATCCCTAATTAATGACACCACAAATTAATGGTTAATTAATCGCTGGCAAATCTCTGTCTATTTTGATGTTAATAACATTGGCTTGCGTTGCAAGTAATGATACAAGAAAGATTACCTGCCCATAATTGAAAATTGCAGCAGATGGGCTTATCTCTATGTTTCCATAGCGACTTAGAGATCCTTCTGAGAAGTTATCCTTTCCAGAAATTTTCATGATGTATATGTAGTCAGTTGGAGTGAGGCCAAACCCTAGCTTGTCCCAGTTGAAGTTGGCATACGCTTCGTCATTATTTCTATTCAAATAAATGCATATACAAAAGAAAAGAAAAGGTAAAAGGTAAGACAATGAATACAAGTCTAAAGTTGAAAGCAAAAAACAGTCAAATTGTTGATTAACTAAGATGAATATTAAGGGGTAATGTAAGTCGCGTGATATGGGTAATGTTCTCTCGTAATTTTTCAAACCGTGAATTTGAAGTCTGGCAAATAACATACCGCGTGTTTGTCAAGAGAACATTACCTCATGCAAGGTCTCAAAAGTCTCATCATACCATACAAGGACGATAAATTATCAAAACCTAAACTTATTTAGTGGAAGAAAATAATCGCATTTATGAGGAAAGGAGATGAAAAATAAACCTAGTATCCATAGGTGGCTTTGATTAATGTACTCTTGGAGAATCTGCAATTAGGGTGAATCACGCAGAACAAGTACTCTTGGGAGAAAAGAAAGCAAGTGTTGAAGGTAGTCTAAAACTCTCAAGTTTGCCTAAATATATATACGTAGGGAAGAGGTTGAACCAAAAAAAAAAAAAAGACTCCACAACACAATGACAGCGTAACATGTAAGATGTGATCTGGAAGCTACTTGAAATTACTGGTCATCCTGTTATTTAATTGTTTCTTTTGTTGTTCTTGCTTTGGTGCATTTTACTGTTTTAAAAATTATTTGCTAATAATTTATTTACAAAAACTAAACTTTCAATATAAACGTTCCCTTTTTTTTGGGGGGAAGTTAGGCAGGCCACTCACTAGGCCGTTAACAAGAAACAAACTGGACAGCACTGACTTCTCTAAAATTTGAGCAAATACCTGTGGGACTTGGGAGCGTTATATAGTCAGTTATTTGACCAAAAAAGAAAACGGACAGAAACTTCAGTTGAACGTAGACTTTGGGTTCTAGGGGTGGAAATTTTTACCAAATTACCGTACCAACCTACCAACCATACCATACCAAATTATTACCAAAAATTTGTACCAATTGTTAATGGTACGGTATTTGTACTGTACCATACTGTTTTGGTACGGTACTTGCTATTTCTGCGAAGTTCACGTATCGTCGGCACTGGGTTCGGTCTTGGTGATTATATTCGTAAGAGTATAAGCACGCCGAACTGGTACCAGACTATATGGACACAAGTACTCAAAAGAAATGTGTGTCTTGATGGTAAAAGTGGTTCGACCGTCATAATGCCGAACTCTAAAGCTTACTTATGAGTATCCAATCATAAAACAACTCGGCGTTCAATGTGCCGAGCCCAGTAATTTGTAACACCTCACTTCGCCGAGAAGGGTAATGAGATGACCTCTGCTAATAAGGATTTGAAAATCCTTCTCAACCAAGACTTGGATAGATAATCAGTCGGCTTCGACGCAGTGCTGTTTATCCAAACTGAAGCTGCTCCGCAGTCGGCTGATTCTACGACGATAGTGCTGTTTATCCAAATTGAAGATATTACCTGTTGCCTTCACAGTGCTGTTTATCCAAACTGAAGATGTGTTAGTGAAAAGGAAAACAAAAATCTCAAGGTTGTTGAGAGGTTTTGTGTAGAGCGAGAATTTGCGCAGGGCATATTTGTGTGTTGAGTTGGAGGGGTTTCTCGTTGTTTGCCGCTCAGTATTTATAGGTTTTAGTTCTTGCTTGGCATGGCCTGGTAACTTTGTAGAGTTCAATCAGGATTCTACCACCTTCTCTGCATAACATGCGACATCCAAAATCCCAAATCCCTGATGTAGACCACGTGCATTTGTGATAACAGCCCCAAGGAACAATTCTGATATTTGATGGAGTCGTACCATGCATATCCTTCCCTTAATGCCACGTGCTCCTTCCTTATCTTTTGCATGGCACCAACCTAAACCAAAGATTGGTTTTGATGTTTGAATGCTTCGCAGGCCATGAATCTCTATTGCCCAAATTCCCATGCACCAATGACATTTCAATTTGTATGACTTCATCATTATCCCAAACCATGCATCCTGAGTTTTCAAACCTCATCTACCATGCTTCTCCAATCTGATAGCAGGAATCCCAAGTCCACTTGAACTGTACTTGTTCGAAGATATAATGCTAAGATAATTCAAATTAAAAGATAATTATTATGATAAAAACCATAATATTATCCTTTAACAATAACAAGATTATCTTCATTATTCATCCAACGGTTAAGAGCTATACTCATTCAACGTCCTTGATTGCACAGGCCGATAGTGTAAATTTGGGTCCAAACACGTACCTACCAATATTATTAATATTATATTATGTATTTATTCATATAATTATTTGAGGCAAAATTAATAAAATTAATAATAATTAGTGTAGAAGTGTAAAAAATGTAAAAAAAAATAAAATACAATCACTCATAGTGACAAGCTTTACAACTTTCATTAAGGAGTCAGCTTCAAAATCCAACACTATAATCCATAAACCTTAAATTTATTTTTAACCGTCGATTGTCATTTACGCTGTATTCTTCTTATTGAATTTCATTTTTAAAATTTTCTTTTTTGAAAACATGATCATCTGGAGGATGTAAGAAGATGAACGGTTCAGATCTTTGATATCACGTTTCGATATTTACGGTTAACTGAAATATGAGTCGATGTCTAGAAACTTTATAAACATTAAGCAATATTTTCACTGACCGTAAAACTCTGAACATAATATCAACGATCCAAACCGTTCATCTTCCTACATCCTCTAATAGATCATGTTTTCAAAAAAGAAAATCCGAAAAAACAAAATTTGATGAGAAAAATGAAGCGTAAATGTAAACAACAATCAACGGTTAAATTTTGATATATGATTTATATGATTATAATGGCAAATTTCAAAGTTAAGCTCTTCATGAAAGTTGTAAAGCTTGTCATTATGAGCGTTTATATATTTTTTTCTATATTTTTTACACTTCTACATTAATTAAAAAATATTAGATTTTGGGCAAACTAAGTGGCATAAAACAAAGTGGCAATTACTATTGGCATACCATACCAACCAAACTATTTGATATACCGAAAGTTTGATACGGTAATGGTAATAGATTTTGCTGTACCAAATATTTGGTATAGTAATTGGTACAGAGGTTTTGGTACGCTAATGTACCAAAACCATCCCTAGTTCTAATGACACGCTGTTTGCACTCACCTAGAAGTTTGTACACAATTTTGTTAGAGTTTTTTTTTTTTTTTGTTTGAGTACAAGTGAGACACTACCACGAAGGTGAAGATTTGAATTCGGAATGCAGTATGTAAAATAGGAATGCTTTAATCATCAGAACAATTCATTGCTTACATTTTTGTGAAAGATTAGTAGTGTTGTCATTTGCATTCCTTCATTGGGGTGGAAAATACTTCTTACGGCATGAAATTTTCTTATCCCTTAATTACTTGGTGAATTTAAAAACACGACAATAACTCATTAAATTAACTTCGCATTAATGACTTGTTTGAATTTACTCCATAATTCAAATAATATACCTGCAAAAATTTGGTGGTTTATGTTGTAGGCATAATTTACTGAACAATTATAGAGGCCATATAGAGAGAAGAATGTGCGGCATAGAGAGAAGAAGAGAGAGATGTGTAATTGTGGGTGTGTTCTATTCCACCCTATTGTGCCTTTATTTATAGTTGTAGTATAAGAGATATTCCAAGATATACTAGGATTTACACAATCACATTCCTAATCTAATATGATTGCAACAGTTTAATAAAAAAGTTTAATTTATCGAACTATGACGAAATAAATATATGCTATTATAGTTTTCAATATATAATTAATATCATAAAAGTTAAATGATATAATTGACACACCCCGTCCCGAAGGAGGGCGTGCTGGCCGTCACGTGAGAGTGACGTAACCATTTACACAGTTCGGAAGCTTAAAAATACCATTGCGAATTCTGTCAGAATACCGTTGGATTCCTCGTGGCCACCAAAGCTCTGCTCTAACTCGAACCTGGAGGGGCGCAAAACAAAATTGAGTGGGTCAGTAAAACAAGTCTTTTCAAAACTTTCCTTTATCAAAGTTCTAACCCCTCGCTGTAAAACCTGTATACTTTCCCAGAAAATAGCATATATAAATATATATAGCTTCAAAAATCTCAAAACACCATTCTTTATCACTTTTCAGAAAATATGCCATGCCATGCACCAAAAACATAATATGGATGCATCAACATAAATCAGGTGAAATAATAAATCAACCGGAGACCCTGCAGTGGTCCTGTACGGCTGATTCTAAAGCTCAATATCCAATCCAGCCGGAGTCACCAACTGTGACCTGTACGGCACTGCCGGAGTCGCCAACTGCGACCTGTACGGCACTACGCTGCACATGAGTCGGAACTACCTGTAGTAGTCTGTACGACTCGGATGGTGTAATAATACGCTCTAGTGCTTCTCTCATCAATCATCTGTGCACATAATCTAAGGTCACCTACTAGTCGGAACCGTCTCTAATGGTCTGTACGACTAGCATGTCGGAACCACCTCCAGTGGTCTGTACGACTAGCATCTACTTGGATCCAAGGTGAGCGTGTGATGCGGGTGAATAACATAAGCACTAACACCAGGGGTGCAGGTTATGAGCTATCAACATAAATCTCGTCAAACAATTCAATGCACCAAATGTAACTCACCTGATACTCACCTGCGCGTCCGCAGCACCAATTCACATATATGCATCATATATCAATTCACATAATTCATGTAATTTCTATGCATGGCATTTCAATCACATATTCATATAAATCTATGCATGGCATTTTTAAACATACTTTCATTCAAAAATCGATTTCTGGGAAAACGTTAAGTGTATATATATATATATATATATATATATATATATATATATATATATATACTGAAATAAACTGCCCACTCACCTGGAGTTTGCCCTGCAACTCCCTAGCACAACACATCAAGGCGTCATGACGATCGGCGCCTAGAACAACCATCAAATCATGCCTCAGAATCATATCGATAGAATATATCACTTATATAAAACACGTCACTAAGTAGTTCGATCCGGAAGATCTGCAACTCAGATTTCCTATCCGTAACTTCCAGAGGTCCACAATAAATCTATAGAACAACATCCTAAAATTTCATGACCATCCAACGGTCGGATCTCCGTCAATTGTCGAACTAAGTGACGATTAACATTATATTTTATGAACTTACAACTCCAATTCCAGGAGATCCGTAAATCGAATTCTCGATCTGTAGTTCCTACATTCTTCAAATATTACGTACTACTACGTATCAAAGTTTGGTGACGATCCGACGGTCGGATCGTCAATTCATATATTGGCCTAACCATGCATCTTAACGAATTTAAGTCCAAATGATCAACCAACGTTAAGCCACTATCAAAACTGAACTCAGGACATCCAATATAGTTTAAAAATGACATTGGCGGCCCACTGACCACGCGCCGCCGCACGCGCCGCCGTGGGTGGCGGTCGGCCGCCCCGGCTCACCGGAAAATTCAACTTTATCCAAAAATTACCAAAATTTTCATAATTGAAGATCTCAAAGAGTAGAACAACTTTCATACCTGTGACCAAGACCAATTCGGCCTGGAAAGGCTCCAATTTTTCCAAAACCGTGAAGAACCCTAGAAATGGGTGTTTTCAATTCGACCTCCAAAACCACTCCGATGCTCCAACTAATGCTTGGGCTTTGTTCCAGGTCCTAAGGGAATGCTAATGGTGTTAGCAATTGAAAGAAAACGTTTCAAGATTTGAAGAATTTGCACACTAAGCCACCGCACACACACCGTACGGTTTCATCCAATTTCAAGCCAAATTCTTTGATTTTTGGGGTGTAATAGGAAGAGGGAACATCATAGAGGGTTTTCCAAGTGATGGTTTGAAGTAACTCACCGGAAAAATGAAGAAATTTGGACGAACAAGGGTGGAAAACCCACGGGTCGCGCGGGTCGCGGGTTGAAGACCCATTTCTGTTCTTCATCCTCCGCTTCTCGCCCTCTCTCTTTTCCTCCTTTCCCCTTCTCTGATTGGTCCTTCTCTTCCTCTCTCCTCTCCCCATTTGCCACCTCTCTCTCCTTTTCTCTCCCGGAGCTCTCTTCTCTCTTCCTCCTGGTTGGGCAGATTTGCCCGATCCCCTTCTTCTTCCTTTCCTCTTCCGCCAGCCATACACACACACACACACACACAATCTCATTCCTTTTCATCCTAGCCATACATTAATTTCTTTATTAAATCTGGGCCGTCCATTTTCATAAAAGAATTTCCAGATTTTTCTAAAATAATAATTCCTAAAATGCCCAAACTTCAAACATCAATATCTTTTTCGATATAACTCCAAATCACGAACCGCTTGCTCCCACGCGTCTGTAGCGACGAATACTACGAGGATATGTCAAGAAAACAAATCTTAGATGGCACGACACAACGATTAACCTCGAACAATGCGCGTACCTCAGGGGCATTTTCGTAAAATCACTTAATAAATTATAAAATCAATATTTTCCAGGACGGGCTGTCACAATAATTCTCTCACCCAGTCCCCTTTAAACCCCCAAAAAAGGAAACTATACCGCACTCCTTGCTTTAATAAATTATTTTATATCGTCAAAGGTATAAAATGATATTGCTTATTACGCTACCAAAATCAATTAATATATGTCCTCATCGCAATGGTTCTGTTAAAGAGTTAATTTTGTATTTATTGTGTATTGGGTAATTAATGCTAGTAAGACCATTAATACCATATTTTGTAAACTATTGTCGATGATTATATTATTATTTAAGTTTTGATTTTTTTTTTTTGCACATATTATTTAAGTTTTGATTAACATGCTTATTTCCTACTAGCCTATTATGAGGATTAGCCAACCTCCTTCCCCTTAGTGTAGGTAATATCATTTGTTAAAAAAAAACATGTTTATTTTCTATTGGTAACATATCACATTATTTGTAAATGTTGTCTACATTGAAAGATAAAATAAAAATGAATATAACGTTTATAAACAACACGCTATCAAAACTTAAAGATACAAATGAAAATGCACATTAATTAATAACCACGATGGCATATGAAAAAAAAAGGATTTTAAATAAAAAATCTTCACGTGCCGAAAGCTATTTCACACACATCACCCTTTCACTCTCTCACCAGGGTCGGCCCTGAAGGTAGCCCAAGTAGGTGCCCGCCTAGGGCCCCCACTTCGAAGGAGCCCCCAAATTTTTTTTATATCATGTAAATAACATATAAATACAGAAAAAGTAAGAAATATCATAATTCATTTGTTGGTGTCACAGCCCGTCCCGGAATTAATTAATCGAGGATGTGAAATGACGGGATTGCCCTTGAATCTACTTCGGTATGTGACATTTCATTTGGGTTTTATTGTCTTATCCTAAGTTTGTTTTGGAATTATTTTGTGTGGTTGGGGTGCTTGTTGACCACACACGTACACTTTCATTTTTTTTTTTTCACACTCTCTCTCTCTCTCCCTCCCGCATAAGCACAGTCCCTCTCTTCCTTCTCATTCAAACTGTACGGACAACCCAGAGATTGTCAACCTTCACGGATCGACGTGGTTGAGACCACCATCATACTCCTAGAGACCATACGAACCCATTGGTACCCATTTCAGGTAAGGGTTCATACGTTTTCACGCTGAAATCACGAGGCCCGTGATTGTCACTATTCACCAACTTTTAAATGGTTGCATTTTAGGACAATCCAAGCTTACCACGAGCTTAAGGAAGTCCCCACGAAGCTCGGAGTGCTTCGTTTGAAGGTTTGGGACGTCGGGATCATAAGGTTCGAAGGGGCCGGTTTTGGTGAAATTTTCCCGACGCGATTTGGAAGGTTTTGAGGCTCCAAAGAGGTATAGCCTTCTTCCTCTCATGATTTGTGACATTTTGGTGAAAATTTTATGAAAAATGGTGCAAAAACGAGTGAGAAAAGGGCAGTTGCAGGGTTGCCCAGAATCCGGCGTCGGTGGCACTGTTCCGGCGTCGGGAGGTTGAAGATGATGCGCGTGGGGGGCGCGTGAGGCCGTGGCCTCCCCGGCGCGTGAGGGCGCGTGGGCCCTAGAAAAATTTATTTAAAAATATTACGATGTTCGTGAGGTTGTGTAGATCGCGTTGGTATATTCATATGCCAAAATTGAGCATTGTATGAGAAGTTATTTCGAATTGTTGGATATGTGCTTAAAATAACGTTTTTATAGTTGTTTCGCATATAGGTGAGATCTACCCCGAGGACGAGCGCAGTCAGAGGCGTCACGGGGGTTACGACCCTGCGACATACCAGTGAGTGGGCAGTTTTGTTTTCATTATATGCCTATACTTAATGACTTTTCCCAGAAATTGAATTAAAATGAAAATATGTTTTGAAATGCCATGCATAGTTTTATATGAATTATGTGATTGAAGGGCCATACATAGAAATTACATGAAATATGTGAATGGATATTATATGATACATATATTTGATTTGGTGCTGCGGACGCACAGGTGAGTATCAGGTGAGTTACATTTGGTGTATTGAATTGTTGGATGAGATTTATGTTGATAGCTCATAACCTGCACCCCTGGTGTTAGTGCTTATGTTATTCACCGCATCACACGCTCACCTTGGATCCAAGTAGATGCTAGTCGTACAGACCACTGGAGGTGGTTCCAACATGCTAGTCGTACAGACCATTAGAGACGGTTCCGACTAGTAGGTGACCTTAGATTATGTGCACAGATGATTGATGAGAGAAGCACTAGAGCGTATTATTACACCATCCGAGTCGTACAGACTACTATAGGTAGTTCCGACTTATGTGCAGCGTAGTGCCGTACAGGTCGCAGTTGGCGACTCCGGCAGGGCCGTACAGGTCACAGTTTGGTGACTCCGGCTGGATTGGATATTGAGCTCTAGAATCAGCCGTACAGGACCACTGCAGGGTCTCCGGTTGATTTATTATTTCACCTGATTATTGTTGATGCATCCACATTATGTTTATGGCTCATGGCAGGGCATATTTTTCTGGAAAATGATGATTAAGGGTGTTGAGATTTTTGAAGCTATATATATATACATGCTATTTTTCTGGGAAAGTATACAGGTTTTTCTAGCGAGGGGATATTTATGTTTTTAAAGGAAGATTTTGAAAGCTTTGTTTTACTGACCCACTCACCTTGTTTTGCGCCCCTCCAGGTTGTAGTTAGGAGTGTTTGGTGGCTCTCGAGGATTCCCACGGCTGTTCTGACGGACTTCACTCATGTAGGATTCACCTTCGGGTGTTGTAACTTAGTAATTGTCCTACTTGACTGCATTTGAACCTTATGCTCTGATTATGTGTATTTCATACTTTAACTATCTCTCTAGCATGTTGTTAGGAGTGTATTGCTAGTAGTCGGTTTTTAGTTACTCTTTATTATATCGCTTCCGCATTGCGTAATGGTTACGTCACGTTTGTGACGGCCAGCACGCCCTGATCCTCGGGTCGGGGTGTGTCAGTTTGGTATCAGAGCTTAGGTTTGCAGTCCTGTATAATTGTGAGCTTTCTAATTATCTTTGGTGTCTTCTGTCAGAACTATGCCGCCTCGTAGGGATCCACGTTCTTCTTCTGAGCCCAGTTTCCTTAATGTAGCCCAGTTAGGGGAAGCCATAGCCCAGGCCTTTCAGACTTCATTCCGTCCTCCTCAGAGAACACCCCTGGAGACTGTTTATAATCTGAAGTTGGAGCATTTCGTTGGTAATGAAGGTCATGAGGGGGCAGAAAAGTGGTTAGATCGTATTGAGAAGACTTATCAGGTGATGCAAAGTCAGGGGAACTTTCCTGCTAGTAGATGGGTCGAGACTACTACATGGTTTTTAGGAAGAGAACCTGCAAGTTGGTGGGAGAATGAGACTAAGTTTATGTCACCTGAGGCAGCAGCTGATTGGGAAACATTTAAGGAAACATTTAGGAGAAGATTTATTCCTCCAGAGTATATTGATCGCAAGAAGCAGGAGTTCACTCAGCTGAAGCAAAAGAAAATGTCGGCAAATGAGTACTATAGGAAGTTTACTGATTTATCTCGCTATGATCCAGAAGTGGCTGCTAATCCAGTGGAGATGCTTCGTCGCTTTAAGTTGGGAACGAAGAAGAGATGGAGGACAATTGCTAGTGCTATTCCTTGCACCACTTATCATGAGTTTTCTGAGATTTTGGTTCGGATTGAGGATTCCGAAAACTTGCCTAGTGAAAGTGAAGAAGAGAGAGATAAGAATGGGGATAATCAGAGGAAAGATGATAAGGGTAAAGGTGCTTTGACTTCGGGACCCCGTAAGACCCAGAATTTCAAGAAAAGTGGAGTGAGCTCGGGTTCTTCTAGCGGGGGATTTAGTGCCACAGGTCCGAGGAGAGGTGGAAGATTTACTAGCGGACCCAGGTTTCAGAGACAGAGAGATTTTGGTGGTGCTGGTGGTTCAGGCCCTCCATTCTGTCGTTGTTGTAATTCCAGACATTTTGGGGAGTGCAGGAGAGTTAGTGGTGCTTGCTATACATGTGGACAGACTGGACATAGAGCTGCACAGTGTCCCCAGAGTCAGCAGAGGCCTCAGCAATCTGTTATGCCTCATCCAGCGCCGATTCAGCAGAACCCCAGGTCAGGCAGTTTTGGGCAGATGAGTCAGGGTGGTGCTGCTTACCACTATCAGGGTGATGCCGCTCCCTATGCTTCAGGACAGTATCAGTATTCCCAGGATCCTTATTTTCAGAGTGGGTATTCCCAGAATCTTGGAGGTTATACTCCTTATCCTTCTATGCCGGCTAGTGGATCGCAGTGGTATCAGGGAGGTCAGTTCCAGCAGGGAGAGGTTGCTACTAGCAGTGCAGGATTATCTAGGCAGTCTAGCCAGACAGGTCAGGGACGTTCTCAGGGACGTGGTAATCAGAGTAGCAGAGGTCGTGGAGGACGACAGCAAAACCAGGGACGTGTTAACAACATCTCACTGCAGGATGCTCAGAACCATCCAGACTTGATTATGGGTACGTTAAACATCCTTGGCCACTTTGCTAGAGTTTTGATTGATTGTGGTGCTACGCACTCTGTGATTTCTCATACTTTTGCTCAAATGACACAACCTCATCCTACACCTCTAGGGTTTGATTTAGAGTTTGCTATGCCTAGAGGGGATAAATGTTATGTTGATAGTGTTTATCCAGGATGTCCAGTGATGATAGAGAATGTAGCTATGCCAGCTAATCTTATTCCGTTGGATATTGTGGATTTTGATGTGATTTTAGGGGCAGATTGGTTACATTATAATCGTGCCCATATAGATTGTTACGGGAAATCTGTCACTTTTCATCGTCCTGGACTACCTGAGGTTACTTTTGTGGGTGAGAGAAGTGGGGTGAGGCATGGTGTTATTTCTGCCGTGAGAGCAAAGAAGTTATTATCTAAAGGTTGTCAGGGATATTTAGCACATGTGGTGCTAAATGATGTGGCTCCTAGTAGCGTGAAGGAAGTTGGAGTGGTCAGACATTATCCTGATGTATTTCCCGATGATTTGCCTGGATTGCCACCAGACAGAGATGTGGAGTTTTCTATTGATTTGCTTCCAGGTACGAATCCTATATCTTTGACTCCATATAGGATGGCTCCAGCTGAATTGAGAGAGTTAAAAGCTCAATTGCAGGAATTAATTGATAAATGTTTTATTCAACCTAGTAGTTCCCCTTGGGGAGCCCCAGTATTGTTTGTGAGAAAGAAGGATGGAACGCTGAGATTATGCATTGATTATAGGCAATTGAATCGGGTAACGATTAAAAACCGTTATCCATTGCCTCGTATTGATGATTTGTTTGATCAGCTTAAGGGTGCTCGTGTATTCTCTAAGATTGATTTGAGATCTGGCTATTATCAGTTGAAGATTAAAGAAGAGGATGTCCCTAAAACGGCTTTTAGGACCCGTTATGGACATTATGAATTTTTGGTGATGCCTTTTGGATTGACTAATGCACCAGCAGCTTTTATGAGGTTGATGAATGAGGTATTCCAGCAATATCTTGATAGATTTGTCATTGTTTTCATTGATGATATTTTGGTATACTCTAAATCGAAATCAGAGCATATTCGACATCTTCATTTGGTTCTGGAGAAATTGAGAGAGCATCGATTATATGCCAAGTTTAGTAAATGTCAGTTTTGGTTGAATCGAGTGGCATTTTTGGGGCATGTGGTATCGGCACAAGGAATTCAAGTAGATCCTCAAAAGATTGCAGCAGTGGAGAATTGGGAGCAACCACGAACCGTCACTGAAGTACGGAGTTTCCTTGGTCTAGCAGGGTACTATCGACGATTCGTGCAAGATTTCTCTATGATTGCCTTGCCACTAACGAGGTTAACCAGGAAAGATGTTAAGTTCGAATGGGATGATAATTGTGAGCAAAGTTTCCAGCGGTTGAAGTATTGTCTCACTCATGCGCCAGTATTGGTACTTCCTGATGATGGTGGTAATTTTGAGATTTACAGTGATGCCTCATTGAATGGTTTGGGATGTGTTTTGATGCAGCATAATAGAGTGATTGCCTATGCTTCTCGGCAATTGAAAGTTCATGAAAGGAATTATCCTACTCACGACCTTGAGTTGGCAGCTATTGTCTTTGCTTTGAAGATTTGGAGGCATTATCTCTATGGTGAGAAATGTAGAATCTTTACAGATCATAAGAGTCTTCAATATCTTTTTACTCAGCATGATCTTAATCTTCGTCAGCGAAGATGGTTGGAATTGCTAAGCGATTATGACTGCACGATTGAGTATCATCCGGGTCGTGCAAATGTAGTAGCTGATGCACTGAGTAGGAAACCTCAAGGACGACTTAATGCCTTGTATGCTTGTCGTGTTCCTCTTCTTGCAGATTTGAGGTCTACTGGAGTGGAACTAGAAATGGAAGATCGAATGGAAGCATTTCTTGCTAGTTTCCAAGTCAGGCCGGTATTGGTTGATCGGGTACGTGAAGCTCAGATGAATAATGAGGAATCTCAGGAGATAATCGAGGCTATTGAGAAAGGTAAGAAAAAGGATTTTAGAATCAGGGAATCAGACGGTATGCTTATGCAAGAGAATCGGATGTATGTGCCTAATGATGAGGAATTAAAGAAAGGAATTTTGGATGAAGCTCATTGTTCGGCTTATGCTATGCACCCAGGAGGAACTAAGATGTATCATACCATTCGACCATTTTATTATTGGCCGGGTATGAAAAGGGAAATTGCTGAATATGTAAGTAGATGCATCGTCTGTCAACAAGTTAAAGCAGAAAGAAAGAAGCCATTTGGGTTGATGCAACCGCTTCCCGTTCCTCTATGGAAGTGGGAAAACATTACTATGGATTTTGTATATAAGCTTCCTCGTACGCAGAATGGTTTTGATGGTGTTTGGGTGATCGTAGATCGGCTTACCAAGTCAGCGCATTTTATTCCAGTGAGGGAGAAGTATCCTTTGAACAAGTTGGCTAAATTGTTCATTAGAATGATTGTGAAGTATCATGGGGTACCGGTGAGTATTATTTCTGATCGAGACCCAAGATTCACTTCTAAGTTTTGGGTGGCTTTTCAGGAAGCTCTTGGTACGAGATTGCTTTACAGTACTGCTTATCATCCTCAGACAGATGGTCAATCTGAGAGGACTATTCAGACATTGGAAGATATGTTAAGGTCTTCAGTGTTACAGTTTGGTGATTCTTGGCATGACCGCTTGGATTTGATGGAATTTGCCTACAATAACAGTTTTCATTCGAGTATTGGTATGTCACCTTTTGAGGCACTTTATGGTAAAGCTTGTCGTACGCCTTTATGTTGGTCAGAGGTAGGTGAGCGAGCTTTGGTGGGCCCAGAGATAGTGGAGGAGACTACTCAGAATGTTCAAGTGATTAAGTCTAACTTGAAAGCGGCTCAAGATCGGCAAAAGAGTTTGGCGGATAGGCATGCCACTGATCGAGTTTATAATGTGGGTGATTTGGTATTTTTGAAATTATCACCTTGGAGAGGTGTGGTTCGATTTGGGAAAAGAGGCAAGTTAAGTCCTAGGTACATAGGACCTTATGAGATTGTTGAAAAGGTTGGTGAGGTTGCCTACAGGTTGGAGTTGTCTCCGGAGTTATCCAAGGTGCATAATGTGTTTCATGTCTCGATGCTTCGACATTATGTTTCGGATCCTTCGCATGTGATTCCTCCTCAACCTTTGGAGATTAATCCGGATTTGACGTATGATGAAGAACCAGTGACTATTTTGGACTGGAAGGACAAGGTTCTAAGGAATAAGACAGTGAGCATGGTGAAAGTATTGTGGAGGAACCACTCGGTAGAAGAAGCTACTTGGGAGACTGAAGATCGAATGAGAGAGATGTATCCGAGGTTGTTTTATAGCTACTAGTATTGGTTTGGTTATGTGAATTTCGAGGACGAAATTCTATAACGAGGGTAGATTGTCACAGCCCGTCCCGGAATTAATTAATCGAGGATGTGAAATGACGGGATTGCCCTTGAATATACTTCGGTATGTGACATTTCATTTGGGTTTTATTGTCTTATCCTAAGTTTGTTTTGGAATTATTTTGTGTGGTTGAGGTGCTTGTTGACCACACACGTACACTTTCATTTTTTTTTTTTTCACACTCTCTCTCTCTCCCTCCCGCATACGCACAGTCCCTCTCTTCCTTCTCATTCAAACTGTACGGACAACCCAGAGATTGTCAACCTTCACGGATCGACGTGGTTGAGACCACCATCATACTCCTAGAGACCATACGAACCCATTGGTACCCATTTCAAGTAAGGGTTCATACGTTTTCACGCTGAAATCACGAGGCCCGTGATTGTCACTATTCACCAACTTTTAAATGGTTGCATTTTAGGACAATCCAAGCTTACCACGAGCTTAAGGAAGTCCCCACGAAGCTCGGAGTGCTTCGTTTGAAGGTTTGGGACGTCGGGATCATAAGGTTCGAAGGGGCCGGTTTTGGTGAAATTTTCCCGACGCGATTTGGAAGGTTTTGAGGCTCCAAAGAGGTATAGCCTTCTTCCTCTCATGATTTGTGACATTTTGGTGAAAATTTTATGAAAAATGGTGCAAAAACGAGTGAGAAAAGGGCAGTTGCAGGGTTGCCCAGAATCCGGCGCCGGTGGCACTGTTCCGGCGTCGGGAGGTTGAAGATGATGCGCGTGGGGGGCGCATGAGGCCGTGGCCTCCCCGGCGCGTGAGGGCGCGTGGGCCCTAGAAAAATTTATTTAAAAATATTACGATGTTCGTGAGGTTGTGTAGATCGCGTTGGTATATTCATATGCCAAAATTGAGCATTGTATGAGAAGTTATTTCGAATTGTTGGATATGTGCTTAAAATAACGTTTTTATAGTTGTTTCGCATATAGGTGAGATCTACCCCGAGGACGAGCGCAGTCAGAGGCGTCACGGGGGTTACGACCCTGCGACATACCAGTGAGTGGGCAGTTTTGTTTTCATTATATGCCTATACTTAATGACTTTTCCCAGAAATTGAATTAAAATGAAAATATGTTTTGAAATGCCATGCATAGTTTTATATGAATTATGTGATTGAAGGGCCATACATAGAAATTACATGAAATTTGTGAATGGATATTATATGATACATATATTTGATTTGGTGCTGCGGACGCACAGGTGAGTATCAGGTGAGTTACATTTGGTGTATTGAATTGTTGGATGAGATTTATGTTGATAGCTCATAACCTGCACCCCTGGTGTTAGTGCTTATGTTATTCACCGCATCACACGCTCACCTTGGATCCAAGTAGATGCTAGTCGTACAGACCACTGGAGGTGGTTCCGACATGCTAGTCGTACAGACCATTAGAGACGGTTCCGACTAGTAGGTGACCTTAGATTATGTGCACAGATGATTGATGAGAGAAGCACTAGAGCGTATTATTACACCATCCGAGTCGTACAGACTACTATAGGTAGTTCCGACTCATGTGCAGCGTAGTGCCGTACAGGTCGCAGTTGGCGACTCCGGCAGGGCCGTACAGGTCACAGTTTGGTGACTCCGGCTGGATTGGATATTGAGCTCTAGAATCAGCCGTACAGGACCACTGCAGGGTCTCCGGTTGATTTATTATTTCACCTGATTATTGTTGATGCATCCACATTATGTTTATGGCTCATGGCAGGGCATATTTTTCTGGAAAATGATGATTAAGGGTGTTGAGATTTTTGAAGCTATATATATATATACATGCTATTTTTCTGGGAAAGTATACAGGTTTTTCTAGCGAGGGGATATTTATGTTTTTAAAGGAAGATTTTGAAAGCTTTGTTTTACTGACCCACTCACCTTGTTTTGCGCCCCTCCAGGTTGTAGTTAGGAGTGTTTGGTGGCTCTCGAGGATTCCCACGGCTGTTCTGACGGACTTCACTCATGTAGGATTCACCTTCGGGTGTTGTAACTTAGTAATTGTCCTACTTGACTGCATTTGAACCTTATGCTCTGATTATGTGTATTTCATACTTTAACTATCTCTCTAGCATGTTGTTAGGAGTGTATTGCTAGTAGTCGGTTTTTAGTTACTCTTTATTATATCGCTTCCGCATTGCGTAATGGTTACGTCACGTTTGTGACGGCCAGCACGCCCTGATCCTCGGGTCGGGGTGTGTCAGTTGGCGTAGTGGAAATGTTTGGCTTTCTTTTTCTTTAGGGTGTTGAGTTCAAAACACGGAGATGCCTTTTTTAGTTATTAAATTTTTCTTATTTTTCAAATTTACTGCCAATCCATTTGTCCAACTCCCAATCCATCTGACCAAATGCATATAAAGTTATAAAACTCAAGTCTCTTTGCAATCTTTTTTTCTTTCAACTTCTCAATCTCTCCATTTCTATCGAATTTTTAAACCAACTATCACATGGTCTTGAAGATTGTACTTTAAGGTAATCAAAACTTTGAATTTATATTTTGCTTTTCAATAATTTTTTATTCAATGGATTGTTTTAGTATTCGATTCGTTAGTGTGATGTTGATTTTACGAAAAAAAACACAAGAGAAACAATTGGTGTTGTTGAATTTATTATACTCATCAATCAAGTTTTATTGTTCTTTACTCCCTTGATCATCAAGTTTGATCGTTCTTCACTCTCAATCTTAGACTCTTGGCTACAAACATTTAATACATTTGTATCTAAAAAGTGAGCCGTGTAATGTTTAAGTAATGTTAATGTATTTATCTTTTTTTTTATATTAACTTTTAATGATATTGGATGTGGAAATAATTTTTTTTATGTATTTAATGAATTCTTTTTTATACATATAAAAGTACAAAGAACCGAAAATCAGAGAATTTTAAGATCCCATTTTGAAAACTCGCCTAAGCGCCAAATTCTCAGGATCGGTCCTGTCTCTCACTTCATAATTGTCGCCACCATTGCTCTCACTCTCTCTCTCTCGCTCTCTCTCTCTTTGTCGTTGTTGCCACCATCATTTTCACCTTCATCGCCATCGCAAATCTATCAATATCCTCTTCCCTCAGACTCCGAAGATCACCACTGCAATCTTGTCTCTTTCTCTCTCATCTCTCACACATCTGTTCTTAATTGAAATTGTCAAAGGTCAGATTGCTCATTTCGTTGGTTGCTGAGATTCGAATTGAAATTAGGGATTATGGCTTTATAAATGGGTTTGGATTTGATAATTGAATCACTTTTATAATTGGCTAAGTTTGTTTAATCTTATTATTATATCAGAGTTTGCAAATTTGGTTGATGAATTGAAAAGTACTCATTCAATTCTTAGTTGGCAATTACAATTGTAATCAAATAGTCAGAGTTTGCAATTATAATTGCCACTGCATGCAAGGTGGGATCACAATTCTTGAATTGCATGCTCCTCCATTGCAATTCTATAATTTCTTGTTATTGAGCACGAAGTTCGATCTAGTATCTTTAGTTATATTGTAATTCTATAATTTCTTGTAAATAATCTTAAGAAACAGTGGATGTAGCCCAATTATTAGGAACTTTGCTTGATCGTGCTCAGCTGAGTAGGATGACCGCAGAAGAATGAGGGACAAGGCCCTTCTGGACAGACCTGACCCGAATCTCTGAAGAAGAAGATGAGAAGAGAGGGTCAACCTTTCTAGCCTGGAGGAAAAAGATGAATGACATACTTGTCAATGTTGGAGAGATGAATGAGGTAGGAAACCTTTTCCATGCCGAAAATACCCTGCTCCAGGAGAAGTACGATGACCTTCTGGAACAAATTAACTAGACCAACGAGAAGATCGAGCGCAGATTTCGAGTGTCTGCTAACCCTTCCCCCCTATTCCTCATCTTCCCATGGTCGATATCGGAAGTGTGGAGGAGGACATCTGTGAAATCATCAACAAATGGTTCTGAGCATACGAAAAAACTCGGGAACCAATAAACAAGCCGCCGAGTAGACAACAAAAGGCTCGACATACACCCCATTTGACCGCCTAACTTGAGGAGCATGCTGAGGGAGGTCATGGGTGAAGAAATGAGTAGTGTGTAGGATCGATTGAGAGACAGAGCGAGCGTTTAAGCCCAAAAACCCCGATTACTCTGAGGAAGAAGTCTTGACCCTTGCCATTCACCAAAGAATTTCTAGATGAGCCGATGAGTGGAGACACCTGAGCACCCAAGATGTAAAGCTATGAGGGTCTCACTGACCTATACAACCACATGAATGGTTTGATTCTATTGACCTTAAAAACTACCAAGCTTACGTGGCGCGCATGCCGAGTAATGAATAAGCTAACTACGTTCTTCGGTTATGTGCGGAGCGTGCCAACTCGGTGGCCGAGCTCAGCCAGGGAGTAAAATATGTTGATTGTCGTGTTGGGTGCACTGATGACATCTACGTCTTGCAATTGCGGCCAAGGAAGGAACACGTCTCGGCCTTTGGGTTCTAGAGCCTAAAGACAAGGCTGCTAGTCTTGCGAAGTTCAATATCAAATTCGGCTTTCAATGTGCCAAATGTAGTAACCTGTAACACCTCACTTCACCGAGAAAGCTAATGAGATGACCTCTGCCAATAAGGATTTGAAAATCCTTCTCGACCGAGACTTGGATAGATAACTAGTCGGCCTCGACGCCGTGCTGTTTATCCAAACTGAAGATGTTCGCCGGTTGCCTTTACAGTGCTGTTTATCCAAACTAAAGATTTGTTGGCGGAAAAAGAAAATAAAAATCTCAAGGTTGTTGAGAGATTTCGCGTAAAATGAGGGTTTGCACATGATAGTTTATGTGTTAAGTTGGAGCCTTGAATGGTGCACTCACCCCTCTATTTATAGCAGTGAGGTCTTATTCATACTCTTTAGTTGCAACCTTCCAGTACGTTTTCCAAATTGCACCCGTCTTTCTCTCTGTAATGTTATCAGAATATTCTTAATATATCACCAATGACTAAACCAAATCCCTTTCGATCTCCTCGTGAACTTAAATTTCTTGATAGAAATTCAACGCGTGTCAAACCCAACAACGTGCCATTCCAAAAACAATTCATCCAGCCATGTTAGCTAATTCCACACGTTTCAACATGCAAAGGTAATTGCAAGCAGATTGTAAAGTCACCTCACTTGTCATTATCACATCACATTATTCCTGTTTTTTTTTTTTACTTCATCATTATCCCATGCATGCATGGAGATCATGCATCCTAACAAGTCTGATCAAACCCATGTCGCTCCAATCTGATGACAAGAAATCCAATCCCATTTGAACTACACTGCTTGCTTGGGGATATAATCTGCATCCTATTTATCCTGTTTGAGAACATGCTAAGAAGATAATTATTATGATAAAACCTATAATATTATCTTTTAACAAAAATATCTCAATTTTTCCATCCGACGGTTGAGAGCTATGCTTACTCAACGGCCTTGATTGCACGGGCCGATGGTGTAAATTTGGATCCAAACATTGCCCCTTAGTTTCCTTGAGCTTCGGCCCGTAAGTTGAATGGTTAAGGAAATTAGCGTAGTTAAAGAAATATATGGTCGAGTAATCCACTCCATAGCCTGACACGTCTTGAAAGAGACCTCGACGAACTGGCCGAGAAAACCAAATGGGGTCGAAGTCTCGAGGACTCTCGCCCACTGCTTCTCATGGTACTCAGGATATATATATAACACAGGCCCTTATCAAGAGGAATCTCTATTTAAAAAAAAAAATGGGGACACCCTCTTGACCGATGGATTGGCTTTAATGAAATTATGTGGTTGAGATTAAAACACATGCCACACAATCCCAACCACACAATTTCATTAAAGTCAAATTCAACGGTCAAGAGGGGATCCTCATTTTTCTTGTGAAAGGAGTCCACATAAAAAAACCTGTGCCGAGCATCGTCTCATCGAGCTCGGCATGTGTGTGCGTGTGTGCGTGTGTGTGTGTATATATATATATTAGCAACTAATAAAAGTGGCTGAACCATATGGGGTTGAGAAAAATGAGCCGAGGTTGAGAAACATTGGGCCGAGGTAACATCATCAAAACCACCATCATTCGGCTTTAAGGAAATTCATCACTTTTCCACCAAATGGGCTCCATGCCAAAGTCATTTTTTCCTCTTTTCAAATAAAGCCTTCCATGAATACCACCTGGGGAAATGAAGAAGAATTCCTCTTTTTCAAATATGGCCTTCTATGAATACCACCTGGGGAAAAGAAGAAAAATTGGCATCATGTGGCGTGCCAAAAATTACAACACGGCCTTTATCTTCTTATACGCAGTATGTGGCGAATAATTTTTCTCGGCGAGTAACCGCCGATTATACCAGATTAAACCCTAATTTCCTCGAACTTCAGCTCGTAAGCCGAATGTTTAAGGAAATTAACTGTTCATAGCCAACAACATTTCGTCCTATTGCCGAAACAAATTTTGTTCCTTGGCATTAAAATCACCTTTGTTCTGCTAACGTCGTAAAACGGGGCCGAGGCCGAGAGTAATTGGGGTCGAGGTCAATAAAAACCGTTCCAGGAGCTCGGCTTGCCTATATATACAAACCTGACCGCCTGATTTGATCTGTCGGCCATGCAGTTGGCATATAATATATATATATATATATATATATATATATATACAAACTTGATTAAATGTTTTTCGAACTTGTTCCCACATTCTGACACAGTCCGACCATAGCATGGCATCATCGATGGCAGCAAATAAAGTTGACTTATAAGTCCAAAATTGGCTCGACTAGGAACAACTTTTCCTCAGGTCGGCTTGTTTGTCGAGCTCGGCTAAAAACAACTTTTAAACCGAACACCTTATCTTCTGGATTGCCGCATCATCTTGTCATGACTTGGAACTGGTATCGACAAAACTTCCATCTTTACCAATGGTATTCTGACATAACTTGGAACTGGTCATGACTCCCCACCTGCAACCACTCTTTCATACGCTGAAACCTACTACCTTTCTTCTTGGTAATGGCATCCTGAAGCAAGCTATATATATATAAAAACCCCACCAGCAACCACACGTTCTACCTTTCTTCTTGATAGTGACATCCCGATGTAAGCTAACTTTATATATATATAAAGTTTGAAAATTTTGTACAAGGTCAGGTTCGTGGTCGGGATGTTCGTTGCCTCCCTATTTTCTTATGCATCGGTTCAAACAGCCAGATGGATAAGAATATACATAAAAAATTGAAATCTAATGTACAGGAATAAAAGTGGCCGATTCATGAGAAGAAGGAGGCCAATGATGCTTTATTTCAAGTCGAGATCTTGTAATAACAAAATTTTCAAATTGATTTTGCTCTAGGCCGAATAAAGAATATTTTCTCCAAATATTTTTAACTCAGGGAAATATTTTTCATTTTCGGCCGCCAAATGTGTTGAACAATTACTACGCCCTCTAGGCATAATAATTTTGCCAATTTCAGCTTTTGACTCAAACAACTTAGCCGAACGAGGTTTCTCCATATCGGCTTTATCACCAATAATCATGTTGATTGGCGTGATTTTTCCGACTAGACTTATGTCCCAGCCTTGTTCGTCATTGGAACATTCCTCTGACGAATCATTTTCTGAGTCAATTTTTGGGCCAGAAACTTGAACTTTTTCTTCTAGGCCTACCACACTTTCAATCTTGACAGAAACAATAGGCGGCCTAAGATTTTCTTTGGCCGTCTTAACAATTTCCTTGGGCCGAATTTTGATAGTGGCCGGAGCGAAAAATTGCCCCCTGGCCTCCAGCCTTTTTTCAAGAACTCTACAGTACTCCTTAGGAATTTTTCGTGCTTCTTGGCATTTTCTTTTAATAGGGCCAAATCTCACCCATTGGAGCCTGAATGAGATCTTGATATATCATGTGAACTTCGTAGTTTTAGCACTGGATCCCACTGGGCGTGCCAAAATGTTGACCCTAAAAACTACCAAGCCTACGTGGCGCGCAGACCGAGTAATTAATAAGCTAACTACGTCATTCGGTTATGTGAGGGGCGTGCCAACTCGGCGGCCGAGCTCGACCGGGGAGTAAAATATGTTGATTGTCTTGTTGGGCGAATTGATGACTTCTGCGTTGCGATTGCGGCCGAGGAAGGAACACGTCTCGACCTTTGGGTTCTAGAGCTTGAAGACAAGGCTGCTAGTCTTGCTAAGTTCAATATCAAATTTGGCTTGCAATGTGCCGAATGTAGTAACCTGTAACACCTCACTTTCCCGAGGAAAGCTAATGAGATGACCTCTGCCAATAAGGATTCGAAAATCCTTCTCGACCGAGACTTGGATAGATAACCAGTCGGCCTCGACGCAGTGCTGTTTATCCAAACTGAAGGTGCTCCGTGGTTGGTTGATTTTACGACTACAGTGCTGTTTATCCAAACTGAAGATGTTTGCCGGTTACCTTCACAGTGCTATTTATCCAAACTAAAGATGTGTTGGTGGAAAAAGAAAATAAAAATCTCAAGGTTATTAAGAGGTTTTGCGCATAGTGAGAGTTTACGCATGGCAGTTTATGTGTTAAGTTGGAGCCTTGAATGGTGCACTCATCCCTCTATTTATAGCAGTGAGGTCTTGTTCATACTCTTTAGTTGCGACCTTCCAATACGTTTTCCAAATTGCACCCGTCTCTCTCTCTGCGATGTTATCAGAATATTCTTAATATAGCACCAATGACCAAACCAAATCCCTTTCGATCTCCTCGTGAATTTAAATTTCTTGATAGAAATTCAACGCGTGTCAAACCCAACAACGTGCCCTTCCAAAAACAATTCATCCAGCCATGTTAGCTAATTCCACAAGTTTCAACATGCAAAGGTAATTGCAAGGAGATTGTAATGTCACCTCACTTGTCATTATCACATCACATTATTCCTGTTTTTTTTTTTTTACTTCATCATTATCCCATGCATGCATGGAGATCATCCATCCTAATAATTCTGATCAAACCCATGCCGCTCCAATCTGATGACAAGAAACCCATTCCCATTTGAACTATACCGCTTGCTTGGGGATAATCTGCATCCTATTTATCCTGTTTGAGAACATGCCAAGAAGATAATTATTATGATAAAACCCATAATATTATCTTTTAACAAAAATATCTCAATTTTTCCATTCGATGGTTGAGAGCTATGCTCACTCAACGACCTTGATTGCATGGGCCGATGGTGTAAATTTGGGTCGAAACAGATTCACAGTTGAGGGTCAAGGAAATAACAATGCTATCTCTGACCACCCTTAGATGAGCGGCTCGGGATTGGTTTAAGAAAATTGCTTCATGACCCATCGCGGCCGTCTCGGGGGCTGAGGCAAGATTTTCTTTAACACCTATAAGATTATCTCCAACAGCCAATATACTCTGACCGACCTCGCCTAAGTGAAGAATGCCCGGACGAGTCATTGAGGAATTACATATCCAATTCAACAACGAGTACGCAAGGTGCGCAAGGGATGCGACGAGGTGACAGCCCACACGCGCTCATGTGGGGATTTGCTGGAGGGGATTCTACTTACACTTGACTCAGAATCCTTCTAGATATTCAAAGACTTGTTATGTGAGGCCATCAGCTACTCTCGCGTTAAGCAGCTAAACAAGACCAGGCTGTAGATTGTCGCCATGACCACAAAGGGGATTAGCTTGGGTGCGCCAACTAAAGAAAAGCAGTAAGTCATTTATGACCGCCCACCCAAGAAAAAAAAGTATGAGAGCCACTAGTTTGACGCTGAGAGCCTCCCCAAACGATACGACAGCTATGAAACCTACACCCAGAGTATTTCTCAGGGTGAGATGTTCCCTTCGGTTGAACGTCAGCTCCCCACCACTTGGAGAGTACAACCGGTTTTCGTAGGCCAAATGATGATATTAAGTATTGACAATGCTACCACGACCACAACTATCTCATTGACGACTGCATAGACCTTAAAGATGACATAAAGGCGCTCGTTTGGTAGGTGTGGCTCATGGAGTATGTAGCCGACAGGTCCACGACCTAGCCAAGCGCTTTTTAGGTGCTTGGCACCCTTACAAATTATGATCTAACCAGCATGAAGGTAGTTTACACTTTGTCTGGCGATCCACTTTGTCAGGAGACTTCAGCAGGGTAATGAAGGCATATTCCCGAGTGTCGAGTCAGGCAGTATCGCATTCTTCCTCGGTTGGAATAGTCGGCCGACTTGCAAAAATGGGAAAACAATCGGCTGAGCTTACTGTATGCAAAGAAGAGGATGGCATTGGAATTCTACAACCTCAAGACGACCCATTCATCATCTCGGTTGAGATAGTCAAGTACGTGGTCACCCTGGTTTTCATCGACAATGGCAGCTCGATAAATGTGATTTTCCTATTAGATTTTGACCAACTAGGTGTCAACAGAGATCTGCTAAATGGGAACTTGGAGCCCCTCATACCATTCGGGGACAATATCATACACCCAATCGGGGAAATGAATCTCACGTTGTCAATTGGGTTACATCTTAGGAGGACAAGCCTGACGACCGGGTTTACGATCGTAGATTGCTTTTCCTCTAATAATGTGATATTGGGACAACCGTTCTTCCCGGAGATGGACATGACCATTAACCAGAAGATGATGGTGATGAAATTCCTTACCTCTGCGGGGATAAGAATGGTTAGAATAGATCAATGTCGGCAATGGTATGTTATGCTTCAGCAGTAAAGGTGAATACCAAAGTGACCACCGATTGGTTCGTGCAGACGCTCGGAGGGTCACTCGCGCTAAACCCCAGTAGTTGTTGAACGGCCTGACCGCTTATCTGAGGGGGAAGGTTGCCCTATAAGTATTACCGGGGAAGGGGGCGCGTTGGTACGAAAGGAAGGACTTAGCCCAGAAGAACTTGCTGCGAGCACCATGTAACCCTTATCCACAAAACTCTGCAAGATTTCTCCCCAGCCTATCTACTGACGATAACACCTGAGCAGGAGGGCGAGTTTCTATTAGAAGATATTAAAAGAAGAGTTTATAGTGACCTGAGATGGATTCTAACGCATGAAGAAAAGTCTTTTAGACTGCAAAAAGGAGGAAGAAAGTGTGAAGATATATGAAAGCGGGATATGTGATATGTTATCCGACCGCATATGTCGGTCGGCAGGCCCATTCTAAGGATGAAGAGTCGATAAGTATTTTGAAGAACGACCGCTTTAATGACGTTAGTTTTTTGGGTTAAGGGTTAGCTAATGGTATAGAAGCTCGGCATTAGCCGAGCATTGTATGAAAGTGGTAGGGAAACGTGCAATCTACCTATGTCCAAGGGTCCTACCCTATCTTATTCACTAGGGGTACCGAGTGTTGGTGATGACTGGGAATATGAATCCCATGGCGAAAATTAACCAAATACAGCAAAATCAAGTAGTTCACGAAACGTAAAGAGTGTAAAACCTGAAGAGACGATGGCGAGGCGGAAAGAGCTTTTGAGGAACGGTTTCTAAATGCAAGAAAAATGAGAGAGAGAATTGGAAGAATGATGGTTTAATCACACCTGAAACGCTCGCCCAACCAAGCACCATTTACAGTACTGACCGACCTAAGAAACTTCACACCCAAGGAAAAACCCTTGACCAAAGAATTGGGGACTTGTTAATGCTAGGCACTTTTAGGCCTATATAGTGGTACACGCCAGAAGTGGGATCACAAAAAGCCCAAGAGAGACCAAAGAGCCCAGGGACAAAGGAGGCTTAGAACGAGGAAATGCCGAGCGCCTCAGAGCTCTACCCGACCAGAGTAAGTGAAGATCTTGTCGAACGCCAATGGCACATGGGCAGGCTGACAACTTGATGGTGTAAATCTTTGAGGACTGGTCTAGTCAGGTGTCAATCAGACCACGAGGTGATTTGCAGTCAGTGACAGGAGCTTGGATGTGACATAAAGGTGGTCGGAAGAAGGCTCGAAGAGACAGAGTTGAGTAACCAACGCCGAGCGTCCCACGCGGCTCTCGCTACTTTAAAAAGGCTTGCCATATTAGTTGAACACCTGTCACTTCACCAGCGAATGTTGGAAGAAAAAGAAAAAAGGTGTCAGAACTTTTGTCTACATTGGTGGCTCATCAAATGCCAAGTGGGAAGAACCCAAGGTTTTTTTTGGGGGGGGTTCATTGAGGGCCTATATAAAGGTATGAGGGCATCATGTTTGGGGGTCGACAACTAAAGGAAGAGAGAATTCATGTATTAGCCGAGTTCTATTTATTCAGTCTTGCAATCATTATAATCTAAGAAACAGTGGATGTAGCCTAGTTTTGAGGGGTGAAACACTTAAATCTTTGCGATGACGATAGCATGTTGTTTATAAATGCTATATGAAGTTTATTAATTTCTATTAAATGTAGAATATGACAAAAAAATGCTACAACATAATTCTATTGAAGACAGTTTTTGTAGTAGTGTCATGTTCACTCACTTGTGGATTCTAATGTTGGATCAGCTCCTAATGTGTCTGCTTTTTCAACTGAACCACCACCTGGTTTTCAGATGATAAAGAACTATCGATCAGTTCAATTTTTCTTCTAGTAGTTTCAATGGTTCTAAAGGTAACAACTACAGATACAAGGGCAAGGGCAGAAATGACAGTAAGGGTTTATCCTTTTCTGCTTTTCAAGATCATTCATTTCCCTCTGCTCACCCTGCAGTATCCTGGAATTTTTGAGGCCCTCATTTCAAGGTTATCATGATCCTTTTTTTGTTCTCTAAAGGTTGAATTTATGTTATTGTCTACTAGTTGTATTCAAAGAAGAGGAATTCTGTTGTTACTTGCAATCAAACAAATACTTCTCCCTTCTCTTTCCATTACTTTGAAGGGTAATAAATTTGTCATCAAACAACATAAACTTGCTTTTGCAAGCACTCATCACCAAACAGTTAATATTCTGCACCATATCCACTTCGTATCAGGTTGTTGCAGCCTCATTCATATAACATTCGTATCACTTTATACAACCTCTTTCAGTAGAATCTGCACAACCACAACATTTTGCAAAGGTTGCTATTCGTCACCCCATTGCTCCACAACAAGAGTTTTGGCTTACAGATAACATATATCCCTGTCTAATGCTACCCTTTTTACTGCTACTGAAACTATAACTGCTGCCAATGGTTAAGGCTTACAGATAACACATATTGGTCAATCCTATTTGGTCTCTCAATCTTATCAATCTAAAATTCAATTTAGTCTTTCAGCTTCCACAATTATCTCAGCGCCTTTTACCTGTGAATATGTTGGGTTTCCAGGCAAAGAGAATAGATGTTTAATTATTGTTGATGATATTTCTATATGTATACATGACAAGTTCACATGAAGGAGCCTTTTACAAGGACTGAGTAACAATGGCCTCTATCAACTACCATACTTCAAGCCTAAACCCTCTATTTTTCACTCACTATTAGCAGCTGACCTTGGACACATAGTGCAAATGAATTTACAAGATCAAGAAGAATACATATGGTTATGTATTTAGGTGTAAGGCAAAATTAGTTGCTAAGAGACTTCTTGTTGCTCTAGCACCCAAATTTGGTTGGAAACTAAGGAAGGTACGTGGATCTGAATATTAGAAGAACGGCGTTTATATGGTTCAACCTCAGGGGTGCACTGATTCTATTCATCCTTATTTTGTGTGAAAATTTGAGAAATCTTTATATGGTCTTAAAAAGCTCGAAGAGCCTAGAATGAGATGTTTACAAAATTATTGCCTAGTTTGGGTTTCAGAGCATCTTTTACAGATCCTTCCCTCTTTATTAAGTATGATCAATGTACTATTATCATCCTTTTAACTGTGAAGTATGAATTGTGTACCATTAGTTCTTAGGTCTGCAAATTGATTATCATCAACATGGTTTGTTTGTTAGTAAAGTATATCAAGGACATTGAGCAAAGGCTAAGGGCTTGTTTCGATATATTTTTGGGAGAGTTAAAAACACTTTCTGAAGAGTAAAAGCACTTTCATTTAAAAAACACTTTTACCTATCCTACTACTATAAATAAAGGCACAATGGGGTGAATCAAATACACCTCACAATTAAATCACTCTCTCTTCTCCCTCATTACCGCCGGCCCACCTCTCTCTCTCTAAACCCTAGATCATTCAATCAAATAGGCCTACAACACGTTATCAGCATGCTCTTGCCAGAAGCTGAGGAATTGACGCATCGTAGGAGGAGGCTATCTTCTACCAAATTCAAAGGCTTATATTTGTTTTTTGCTAATCAGGTACACTTAAAATAAAAGAAGATATTTGAAACGTCCACGAAGTATGAAAACATTCTTCATGATGCATGAACCCTTCTATGTTTATATTTTCCTTCCGATATATATATATATATATATATATATATATATATATATATATTGTATACGTTCATATATTTGTCATTATATATATATATATATGTATATATATATATATATTTGTTTCATGCATCGCACAATTAAATTGTTATGTGGAATTTTTGAGTCAAATTATATAAAATGAATTAGATGCAAATATGGGTTTCCCAAACCCTAGGGGATTTCGAAAAAAAGAGGGGAACTTGGACATGGTGCGACACACCTACTGCACCACCGTGGCACTGTGTAAACAACCAGGTCATGTCCTTGGTTTGGGTTTTTTCACCACGGGCCTGCAGCCTTGCCCACCCCAGCGCCAGCAAGCCTTTATGCTTGTTGGACCTCGCTGTTGCCTCGGCTCGCGACCGATCCCACCAGCCCAGTCGGTTGGGTCATCTCCCACAAGCCCACGTCAGCTAGCCCACAAGGCTGGGCCTTATCCCACCCACACAAAGCTTGCAGCCCAGTTTTCTGGGCCTGCCCGTGACCTCCACTTTTTCGGTCCAAACAAAGAACCCAGTTGCGGCTGGGGTTACTCTTACTCCCGTAAGGCCTTTGGGCCTATTTTTAATTGGACCCGTGGCCTGTAGTCCACCCTCGAGGCCTTAGGGCCTTGCCTACTCACGGCACCCAACCCAATTATTTTTGGGGCTATATTTTCGACTCGATAATATTATTTTAATATTATTTAGCTTCTACAATCGACCCCGTATGGCTCGATTTATTGAATTAATTAAAAATGACCTGTAGTCCATTAATATGATAATGAATCCAAAATTATTGACCTCAAGATCACTTTTGGACATTAATGATTCAATAATTTATTTTTATGCTTTGAATTGTGACATACTTTCGTAGTAATGAAGCTCTCACACTTGAGTTCCCAAAGAACCTCAAATCCACTATATTTAAATTAGTATATTGCATTCTGTGTTTCTTGCAGGAGCCTCTCATTATGAACTAATTGTTCATAAAACTAAATTGAACCTGTAGTTTCAAATTTAGTGCCTTTGAAACCCGAAGTTTTCATTCAAAACATACCACATGAAACCTGTAGTTGTCATGCATAAATTAAACCAATACATGTCTATAGAACCTGTATGTTCTACAATATATGTCTATGGCGTACCATACGACTACTCACGGTTTTTCCCTCCAATATAGGGACATGTCGAACTTGAACAAGCTTGATTTCTCCGCTCTAGAAGTCTCCGGAAGAAACTATCTGAAGTGGGTTCAAGACGTGAAACTCCATCTGACTGCAAAGGGTATTAAAGCCACTATCGAGGCACCTATCGTCGACAAACCCGTTGATGAAGCTCAGAAGGCTACTGCAATGATTTTCATTCGAAGACACATCCATGATGCACTGCAGACCGAGTACCTCATTGAGGAAGATCCACGCACCCTTTGGCTTGCTCTGGCCGATCGTTTCGATAACCAGAAAGACATATACTTGCCTGAAGCAAGACACGACTGGCAGTATCTTCTATTCTAGGACTTTAAGTCCGTGAATGAATACAACTATGAAGTTTGTAGAATCCGTTCACTGTTGAAATTCTGCAAAGTGGAACTAACCGAATCAGATCTCCTAGAGAAGACCTATTCGACCTTCCATGCCATCAATATTGTCCTGCAGCAATAATATAGGGCACATAAATTCACCAAGTTTTCGGATTTGATCTCTATTTTACTTATCGCTGAAAAGCAGAACCAACTTTTGATGAAAAATCATCAATCTTGACCCACTGGCTCGAACGCTGCGCCTGAAGCGCATACGATCAATTCTAGCACCCATAAACGACGAAAGAATTGTCGTGGCCGTGACAATAGGCTGCAAGCCCCACCACGGGCCCAAGGTCAATAGAGTGCCGCACCTAAGGGAAGAAATGTGACCCAGCAGCGTCCACCACTCGCCCTTAAGGCCCCAAACTTCAAGAACAAGGGCAAAGCTCCCGTTCAGCCCGCTTCTACTGAACTGGACATCTGCTATCGCTGTGCATCAAAGGATGATTGGTCACACGTATGCCGAGCTTCCCCTGAGGCTATTGCCAAGTATCATTCTCGTCGTGAGTCTAACTTTGCACATGTGGATCATCAGGAAGATGCAACTACATCAATGGAGATATCAGATTTTCAGGAGGCGTCAGCGCCTATGGATGAATAAATTAGACATGTTTTTAGGGTGTTTACCCCTAGTGGCCGAACCCACTAGGAGTGGCCGACCCTACCCCCCTATTTTCTAGGTTTATGGTTTAATTTTGAACAATTTTTCTAAGTATTTGGAACAATTTGTTTGGTTTTGGTTTGTTTTGAATTATGGATTGTTATTTGAATGGATATTATTCTCTCGAATTGCTTAATTGAATGAATGGACTTATATTTATATATTTGACCAGTTCAATCAATTTATTTCTAGGTATGTCTAGTGGGGAAGTAAGTTGTCTGGCAGATAGTGCAACCACGCACACCATCTTGTGTGAACGACACTATTTTACTAACTTGATACCCAAGCAAGCTCATTTGACAACTTTCTCAGGCCCATCCAACCTGATTGAAAGATACAGAAAGGTACGTATCATGTTGTCTAATGGTACAATCTTGACCATTAAGGAGGCACTCTATTCTCCACATTCCAGAAGAACGTTGCTGAGTTTTAGAGATATTCGAGATAATCAATATCATCTTGAAACCATTGAAGATAATGGTTTTGAATTTCTTTGTATCACTTCGTACGAATATGGCAAGAAGCATATTCACGAGAAGTTAGAACGTCTGCTGAGTGGGTTGTACATCACAACCATTTGCCGCATAGAAGCCCATAGTGTGGCCAGCCCTATGCCTGAGTTCCAGGACACTTTGTTGCTTTGGCATGACCGTTTGGGACATCCTGGATGTGACATGATGCGCCGTATCCTCAGATCTTCACACGAGCATAAGTTGCATCCCTATGTTGGAGTTCCACCATGCAAAGCGTGTTCTTTAGGGAAATTGAATACTCAACCTTCACATACAAAGATTATTCACGACCCCCCTAAATTTCTTCAAAGGATTCAAGGGGACATTTGTGGACCTATCCAACTAACTTGCGGACCATTTAGATACTTTATGGTGTTGGCCGATGCATCGACACGATGGTCACATGTTTGCCTGTTGTCCACAAGAAACGCCGCGTTTGCTAAACTTCTAGCTCAAATCATTAAGCTAAAGGCTCACCACCCTGATTATCCGATTAAGTCGATTCGACTGGATAACGCTGGAGAGTTTACATTATAGACTTTTGACGATTATTGCATGTCAGTAGGGATTAATGTGGAACATCCTGTACCCTATGTTCACACCCAAAATGGCTTGGCAGAAGCTTTCATAAAGCACATTCAATTGATAGCTTGGACTTTGGTTTTGAGAACCAAACTGCCGGTATCTGCCTGGGGCTATGTAATATTTCACGCAACCATGTTGGTCCACCTGAGGCCCATTGCTACTCAAGCATATTCACCGTTATAGTTGGTCACTAGATACGAGCCTGACGTCTTGCATTTACGGGTGTTTGGGTGTGCCATTTATGTGCCAATAACGCCACCACTACGTACCAAAATAGGTCATCAGAGAAAAATGGGAATCTATGTCGGTTATGATTCACCATTAATTGTTCGTTACTTAGAACCCTTGACAGGAGATCTTTTTACCGCACGTTTTGCTGATTGTCACTTTGATGAGATGGTCTTCCCGTCGTTAGGGGGAGATAAGCATGCTAACATTCCTGTAGAACGTCGGGAATTGTCGTGGTATGCTCCCACTATGTCTCATTTAGATCCCCGCATTGCCGAGTCTGAAGTTAAAGTGCGACGAATTATAGACCTTCACAACATTTCTCAAAGCATGCTGGATGCTTTTAATGATCTAGCAAAGGTGACAAGATCACATATACCCACTGCAAACACACCTACAAAGATAGATGTATCCTGCGTATGTCAACAACTCGCATGGGAAGGCCGGACCGTCCCCGAAGGTGGGGAGGTCGCACCTTTCACGCGGCAAGGTACATTGGCGGCTAGTCAATCATCTCCTCCGACCCTGAAGCGTGGCAGACCTCTTGGTTCAAAGGATTCACAACCCCGGAAGAGGAAAATGGCACCAACTAGTGACCCTAGTTTGAATCCGACCATCGCTCACTCATCCATTCCAACGCATGAGGTTATTCTAGATTACAGTGATGCTTTAGACGAAACATACCGGCCTTCCAAGAATCGCTAGATTTCGATCCACTATGCAGTATTGGATGAGGTTTGGAATAGAAATGAGATGATCGTCGACGATGCATTCACGAACTCAGTAGCTACTGACATCATGCTTAACGATGACATTGAACCACGTTTCATCGATGAATGCCGACGTAGAACCGATTGGTCAAACTGGAAACAAGCAATCCAAGTTGAACTCGATTCGCTCGCGAAATGTAAAGTGTTTGGACCTATCGTTCCTACACCATCACGTGTGAAGCCCGTTGGTTACAAGTGTGTTTTCGTGATGAAGCGTAATGAGAAGAATGAAATAGTGTGAAAAACAAAGCACGCCTCGTAGCGCAAGGCTTCTCTTAACGTCCTGGGATTGATTCCGAGGAGACATACTCCCTCGTAATGGACGATATAACATTCCGCTACCTAATCAATTTGGTAGTTTCCAAAAAACTGAATATGTAGCTTATGGACGTGGTAACCGTGTATCTCTATGGGGATCTAGATATAGAAATAATCATGAAAGTTCCAGAAGGACTTCCATTGACTTGTTCAAATAGTTCTAAACCACGGAACACTCTCTCAATTAGGTTGAGGAGGTCACTCTACGAATTGAAACAATCTGGGTGGATGTGGTATAACCGTTTAAGTGAATATTTGACAAGTTAGGGTTATGTGAACAACGAATTATGCACATGCATGTTCATAAAGAAGTCACATTCTGGATTTGCAATCGTTGCAGTTTATGTCGACGACATGAATCTCATCGGGACTCCCACAAAGCTTGAGGAAATTGCTGCACACTTGAAATTAGAATTTGAGATGAAGGATCTTGGGAAAACTCGATATTGTCTCAACTTGGAGATCGAGCATTGTTGGGATGAAATCCTAGTACATCAATCGAACTACACCCAAAATATGTTGCGTTGTTTTAACGAGGATAAAGCGAAGCCTTCGAGTACACTCATGGTCATTGAGACTCTAGATGCTAAACGAGATCCTTTCCGTCCAAAGGATGATGAGGAAGAGATTTTGGAACCTGAAGTTCCTTACCTAAGTGTAATTGGCACTTTATTGTACTTGGCTCAGTGCACTAGACCCGACATCTCCTTAGCTGTTAATCTTTTGGCAAAATACAGAAATGCGCCCATACACAGACACTGAAATGGTATTAAAGACATTTTCCGCTACCTTAAGGGTACAAAGGATTTGGGCTTGTTCTATACCCGCGAATCTCCAAGTGTTGCCGCCCCTTATGGTACTCGAAATGATTCTCGCCTTATTGGTTACATAGATGCTGGATATCTGTCTGACCCACATAGAGCATGTTCTCAAACGGGTTATGTCTTTACCATTGGAGACACCGCTATATCTTGGAGGTCTACCAAGTAAACGCTAGTTATGACTTCGTCGAACCATGCTGAGATTCTTGCCCCGCATGAAGCATCACGTGAGTGCTTTTGGCTGAGAGAAGTCATGGAACATATTTGAAGCACTAGTGGTCTTACATCAGTCGTTGACCTTTCTACGACGATCTTTGAAGACAATGCAGCATGTATTGAGCAGTTGAAGAAGGGATACATCAAGGGAGACAACACCAAGTACATAGCGCCGAAGTTCTTTTACTCACACTAGCAGCAGCAGTAGCATCAGAACATTGAAGTCAAGCAAATCCGTTCCCAGGACAACCTGGCCGATCTCTTCCTTAAGTTGTTGCCCAAGTCTACTTTTCAGAAGCTCATCCAAGGAATCGGTATGCTTAAATTATCTAAGTTGAATCGCTTGTAGTTCTCTTATTTAAAAGTTATGTCTAACTCAGGGGGAGTATCTAGAAGCATACTCACATGATCTTAATGTACTCTTTTTCCTATGATTAGGAGCATTTTTCCCACTGGGTTTTTGTTACCTAACAAGGTTTTAACGAGGCACCCATTCTAGGATGATCATACTCCATTGAGTTCATTACCTTCGTCCTGTTTGACGTTCATTTTAGACATTATGCATACTTCTCACTTTTCTCCTTAGTCTATGGGTTTTCCCCATGCCTTGGGTTTTACCATAGCGAGGTTTTTGTGAGTTTTAGTACAAATGCATACTTCACTTAAATTTGAGACTCGCGATCACCCGTTGTGCCGATGACTTCATCAACTATTCTACCTTATCTGCTGAAGATCTGATGCGATGGTCTGTTGAGTATTTACAGACTTAAGGGGGAGTGTTGCGGTCATATTTAGAATAAGAATGTGATTGTGTAAATCCTAGAGGATATAGGAAAGTATCTGATATTCCTATTAGGAGTAGATTACCTATTAAATGTTGTAATCCTAAAGGGAAAGGTTTTTACCTATCCTACTACTATAATTAAAGGCATAATGGGGTAAATCAAATACACCTCACAATTAAATCACTTTCTCTTCTCCCTCAATACCGCCGACCCCCCCTCTCTCTCTAAATCCTAGATCGTTCAATCAAATAGGCCTACAATAAAAAGTACTTTGTACAAAGTAAAAGTATATATTTAGTTGCTCGACAAACAATAAACTGCTTATTTATAAAAGCGTTACGAACAAGTGCTACGAGCAAAAATAAACGTTAACGAGCGAAGCCGATTCATAAAGTATTACTCCTAGTCATCCAACTCATCAAAGTTGTCCAAACAGAGTGGTTCTTTATTAATAGATCTTGCCCATTATAAGAGTATTGTGGAGACTACAATGTTTGATACTACTTGTCTTGATATATTTTTTTTCTTTCGGGCTACTCACCTTCGCGATTAATCCTTTTACAACATAACGTCAATTATAAGAAATGTAACGTTACACTACAATTACGGGTTAATTACACAAGCATCCTCTGAGGGATTATTCAGTTTTCACAAAACCCCCTCACGTTTAATAGGCTTTTTAGCCAAAATGGTCTCTGAGATTTGCATAACACATAACTTTGGTCCCTGAGATTGAAAATCAATAGAAGTGGCCTCTGAGATTGTCCACCATCTTATTTTGGTCCTTCCGTTAAGTGGTCCCTGAGCTTTTTAATGGAAGGACCAAAATGATGGATGGTGGACAATCTCATGGACCAAAGTTATGTATTATGCAAATCTCAGGGACCAAAGTTATGTGTTATGCAAATCTTAGGGACCATTTTGGCTAAAAAGCCTAATGCTGATCACGTTGAAAATTTCATGTAATGGAACATGGTATCTCTTTTTGTTAATTATATTGATTTAGCCTTGTCTATGGATATACCATAGTTTGAACCATTCATTTCATTATATTCAAGTGTGCAAACTGTACAGTTTTTTTCCAAAAATTAACGAAAGGGAAAAAGTCAAGTACCGTTTGCGATGATTTACTTGAGTTTGATGCCAAATCGTTTTTAATAATAGTTAAAGAGTTGATATCACTGCCAAAATTAGCAACATAGAGGTGTTTTTTTGAGAGAAATGAGAGAAAAAGCATGTGGAAAATTTGATTTGATAAAAATACCCTCAACTTCACGGAGTTTTTTTTAACACATAATCAACATTAGGCTTTTTAGCCAAAATGGTCTCTGAGATTTGCATAACACATAACTTTGGTCTCTAAGATTTGCATAGCACAAAACTTTGGTCCCTCAGATTGTCCACCATCCATCATTTTGGTCATTCCGTTAAAAAGCTCAAGGACCACTTAACAAAGTTTTTAACGAAATGACTAAAATAATGGATGGTGGACAATCTCAGGGACCACTTCTATTGATTTTCAATCTCAGGGACCAAAGTTATGTGTTATGCAAATCTCAGGAACCGTTTTGACTAAAAAGCCCGTTTAATAAGTAACACTTACATCCCCTGACAGTTTAATTCACTTTCCCAAATAACCCTTCAGTAAAAAATCAGTTTATAAAAAGACAAATTTACCCTTATAATTAATTACTTGACAAAGTAAAAATTTTTTATAATAAAAATAGAAATGAAAATAAAAATTACCCAAGACATTAAAAAATAAAAAATAAATGATAAATCCTATTGGAATTCAAACATCTAATTTATGATTGTCCTCTACTGCCACCCACGAACCCATTCCCCTCATTTCTAGCAACCCCCTCCTGATCTTCTTCTAGGTTGAACAATCCCAAAGCTTTGAACAAAATAGATGGCGATGTCGAAAAGAAGATTTTCTAGACAGTATGAAATTAAGATAGATCGAGCGAATGAGATGGTAACGTCGACAAGAAAATTTTAAAATGAAAGAGTTGGCGATGTTGTTAATGGCATTAAGAAACATGAACTGAGAGGGTACACTACTAAGCATAACTACTTGGGCGACGAAGCGATAGCCGTCGCGCCAAGGTAAATACGGTCGCCATAAACATTGGGCGGATAAGAGGACGTCGTGCAAAGGTTGTGATGTCAGACATTGCGTGATGGAAGAAAGTCCTTCGTTGCTCGATGGAATTGATGGTTGTTGCACGAAACAAAGAGTGACGAATGGTTGTTCGTTGCGCAAGATACTCCGAGCGACAAAACTGGGGTTCGACACGGTGATCCTTGCGAGACGGATATAGAGGCCGTCGTAGTAAGATTTTAAAATTATTATTTTTTAAATAATTTCTATTTATTTTTTAATTTTTTTTCTTCCTTTTAAATGTTGTTAATATTGTTTTATGTAATTTAAATTAATTTAATAAAATTAAAAACAGAAAATGTAAAGAAGAATATTGAATAAAAAAATTATTTAAAGTGTACATACAACGGAAAGAAATATTTGAAAATTCAAAAATAATAAAAAAAACTACAATATATAGTCGTCCACATCACAATTGCCTGCTGGTGGTGTTGCTGCTGCGTTGAGGGGTTGGGAGGTCGTAGTTGCTGCGGCAGGGCTGGGAGGTCGTTGCTGGAGTTGGTTTAACGCTGGGGAACCGAATGCCAGAGAATTGAAGGGCGAGATGAATTTGGTTCATCATACTGCTTTGGGCTGCAAGCTGAGACTGTTGGGCGGCAATCTACTCCTTTAGGTCCGCCACTTCAAATGTCAGCCATTCAACCTCTTCTGTTCTCTGCTTGGAGGAGGAGGCATATATAATCCCGAAGGCAGGCATTCCCAAGCCCCCGGTGAACATTCCCCTACCTACGACCGAGGGTCTGATCGAGTGTGTCCGTTATGATCTGAAAACCCACATTCTCAAGAGGAAACACCTCCTCGATTGGGGTCTTCGGGGGAAGTTGGGAAGCCAACGATCTGGCCCTTCTCCAACATGGTGGACTAGAAAAATGAAAACAAACAAATTAATTTTAATATACATGTAATGAATATTAATACTAATTGAATATTAAAAAATTGAAATAACTTACATGAAGCTGCTCTGCCAGCTCATTCCCAGGCCGAGCGTATACCTGCTTGAACATGTCAATCTCAGGAAACTTCGACCCCCCTGAATAAAAAAAATATTAACACATAGATTACCAATTGTGTGATAGAGAGTAAAAAGAATCAAAACTTAAATAAATATACGGTTACCTTACGTCGCTCCTCCAACCTATAAGAGAAGCGTCGTGAGCCGGAGCGATGAAGAAGTTTCTTCTTCAACCGATTGATCGAGTTTGCTTTCACTTTTTTCTGTTGAATAAAAAAAACATATTAGTTTAGATATTTATAACAAATTAATGAAAAAGTGAAAAAATTATTTAAAAATGTAAAACTTTTGATTAAATACTATTGAAATATATATTATACTTACGAGGTATTTCTCGTCCTGAAAATGGCTGCAGAGCCACTCCCATTCATCCTGGCGGTTCACCAACTCCTTAGGGCACCCAACTGCTAGAGCAACCTCCAGACC
This sequence comes from Heteromeles arbutifolia, assembly GCA_024362995.1. NCBI lineage: Eukaryota > Viridiplantae > Streptophyta > Magnoliopsida > Rosales > Rosaceae > Heteromeles > Heteromeles arbutifolia. The sequence goes on from JANCRC010000002.1 coordinate 21,539,228, forward strand.
GTTATATTTCTCATAATGCTTATGAAGGTCGTTCTTCCACTGAGTGAACCTGCTAGTGCAAATCTCGTTGATGTACTGGTTTTGATTGGCATCGAGGTTCGTGAGCTCATAGTGATGCTACAAAACTCAAAAAATAAATAGTACTTAAAATTTATAATATTTGTATACTTCAATAAAAAATTAGTATTTGAGGTTGACAATACTTACCGATAGTTCATGAAGAACGTCTTGCTTAACTTCATGTGGGACAGCTTTCCAAGGCTCCCACAAGAACGGCCAATGATTCATGATAACCGAGCCAATGTCGCTGGCCAACGCACTGTGTTGCTCCTTTGTTGCAGCCGCACGATGTCGAGGATCCCACGTAATGGTGATCTTCTCGGTCGTGGTGCGAGTGGTCTTTGACGTCTTTAGGAGTTTGCATGGGCCCTTAGTTTTTTATTTTTTATTTTTTATTTTTTATTTTTATTTTTTTAACTACACAATAAACAAAGTAAACATCAGACGAATTCTATTTTCTACCTAAAATTCGGCAGAACCTCCCATAAAACTATAACATTTCCTAAAACCTCCAGACAATAGAACAACAAAAACAACACATCCACCCAACAATTCAAACACTTTGTACGAATTGGGGACTTTAAAACAATTATAATCTAAATTCCAAATTTGTTAAATTGAAAATACTATGAGAAATATGCATTACCTGTCTGGGACCCCTCTCCATGGACAGAGGAAGCCTGACCAAACTGCTCAGCCTCCTCAGAACTTTGGGGCTATCGATGTGTCCGTCAGGTGCTTAGTAGAGGATGCGTCACCGAAGAAGTCGATGACGTCGGAGACACTGTTGGACTAAAAGACGGGATCGGAGACACACCCGTTGTGCCCATATCGGGTGGGGAGGTGGCAGCAGCGCTACTTGCTGGAGAAGGTGTTTGATTGACCCTACTAGCTGCTCGGCGGTTTGAAATTAAGTTCGACATCTACAAAAACCATAAATAAAAAAGTTACATTCCACTACTTTTAGTCAATTTATTAGAGTATATTACATGGCACATAATATACATAATCCACCAACACCAAGGTTCTAAAAAACGCTAGGCACTAGTCGTGCGGTGGTTGGCGCCTAGCGCCTAGGCGGCTAGGCGGGGTCTAGGTGGGCCCCTAGGTGGCCTAGGCAGATTTAGGTAAATTTCTTGTATATCTTGTAAATAAGTGCATATTGACACTTACAAAAAATTATACTTGTATGAAATCCATGGATAAGATAATAAAAGAATGATAAAATGCAAAAAGAGTATCCAACAAGTCCAAAATTTTAAACACATTAAGCATATATGCCATATAACCATAGTACGGAGTATTGTAGGATGACACATGTACAACAAGTTCACAATTTAAAACCACATTAAATGCAAAATAGGAGGAAAATAAGGAAATATAGTAATGTAAGATACTTGCAAAGTTACAAAGCTAGGCATCAAACTCCTCTTCACCATATCCTTCCAAGACTCTCTCCGTGTCGGACTCAAACTCAACTTCTTCATCATCTCTTTCTTCTTCTTCCGTGTCCTCATCCGATATAAAATCTTCTTCATGAAGTTCTCTTACTTCAACATTTTTAGAACTCCCCCTAGGCTCTAGGGAACTACTGATAGGGATTTTACCACACACAAAAAGTGTTAAAAACTCCTATAATACATGCAAGAATGACAAGGTTATTGTAGTATAAACGGATCTCGCAAGGTCGTTCTCCACATAGATTATTAAATAATGCGAAGAAAACCAAATTCCAATTAATTATTGTAAAACATAAATTTGATATAATTGATTTTATGTCCTACTTTAATAAAAACGAACGCCTAAGACAAAGAAACTAAAAGAAAGGAAAAACATAAAAGAAACAAATAAATTAAAATAAACAAATAATAAAACAAAAAGAAAAGAAGAAAAAGGAAAGGGCTTACTTGGATTCGAAATCAAGACCTGGAGCCATGGGAAATGCGCATAAAAAAGAAGGAGCCATGGGAAAGGCGCATCAAAAAGAAAGAAAAACATGTCCAAGTTGTTCGGATAGAAAATCTGGTTGGCAGGCATTCCTGGCTCAAGCACACAGCTCCCCGAGGAGTTGGCACTTTGGTTGGTTGTCGGGCTCCTTTTTGCTAAGATGTTGCAAGAGGAGGACAAAGTTAGTTCTGAAAGGTGCCTTTATGGGGCCTTAGATGTAGGCCTTGAGGCTCGCAATCAAAACTAACTAAGTGCATAGGCGTGCGACTGCCATCTCTATATGGTAGATGTAGAACAAGTGTGTTTAAGCCGATTACTTGCGCCCTAAGTTATTCTGACTTCTTGTTATCAAAGGATTGTCGTAGATGAGTTAAGCCTACATTAAGTTCTTTTTTATGCTTTGAGATTAAGGATTTTCATTTATCTTGTATGCTTAAAGGGCAGAGATCCAGATCTGATTAAATCATCCCTTTTATGATAGTAAAAACCATTAAGTGAACCAGATCTGAGTGTTGATGGAACTCTAAATCATTAAAGGACTGGAAATGACTTGAATATATACTGAGGAATACATTACAACACCAGATCTATTAATTGAAAGACCAAATAGAGAGAGTCGGGCTAGATTTAACCTTGTTGGGCAAGGTTGAATCTTGTGCAGCTTCTTCTCTTTGTGATTACAAAGGTTTGGGAGCTAAAGGGGAATGGATGGCAAACAAGTTTACACGAGAAAATCGATACTACAATGTTTAGAGAAAGGTAGCTGAGCTTTTACATAGACAAAATATGTCTTTCAAGGGGAAATCTAAGGCTAAGGCCAAAAGATGTCTTTCTGGGCTTTGGGCGAGCCTCCCCACTTTAGTCCTTTTGGGCCTTTCTTTCTTCCTTCAGGCCCAAAGTTCAAATATTAATCCAAACAGTGGCCCCTTCAATCGTTGTTAAGCTTGCAAACTAAGGCGCTAATAGTGATTGAACAACCGTCCTTCATTAACTGTCATCGCACGCCTTTCTCGGAACTTGCACCACTTAATGTAGCCGGTGTTCATCTGAGACCTTTGCACTAACACATGAATTTCAATCATCATTTGATCTTTTTATAAAACTCCGCTTAATCCCATCTTCTGGCTAAACAATTTAACCAATTCGAGAAATTTTCCAGAAATCCTTTAGAACGTTCTAGACCATTTTCATCATCTTCAGCTCCTCCTAATTCCAACTTTTCTTCTTATCTTCTTTCAAAGATATCCAAAGGCACCCAAAGCCTCATGAATCCCATTTTCCTTTGAGATTTATGAAGGGACTAGTGAAGGGATTTCCACCATGCCTCGCCTTCTCAATAGTCTTCATTGCCCTCAGATAGGCATTTACTCTAGACTCCTATTAAAAAAGAGGGGACTGCATCCCTTGGGCCCTGCATGGAATTCTCTGGTTTCAATTATTGTTGGAAACAACGTGCATAAGGAGCAATCATTTCTTCTAATATCTTCAATTAGGTGTGCTCCAAACTTTCGTTTCAAGACTTCTACAACATTGCAAGCTAGTTGAGTAATCTCGATTGCATCGGTAAACCCCACTCGGTCTGATCTCTACGCGTTCAGACTTCTGCTTTCTTTATCACTTTATCATCATAGGTGTATGCTTCGGGGTCAACTACCACAGCCTCATTGGCCAAACAACTTGATCGGGCTCATGGGCGAAGGCACAAAAGATTCGAAAGAGTTGAGACACATTTAGCTAATAGTAACAGTATTTAGGAAGAGTCGGGCAAAATGTAGACTCGCCATTCTAGGATAGCTGCCCTACTTAGGGATGTAAAACTATTGAGCTAAATCTGTGTAACTTCAACATTCAATGAAAATGGCCTCTTTAATTTCCTTCAACTTGCATTTCTCCTGATTTTTAATCGTGGTGAACATAAATGCTGATTTTTAGATCATTCATAATGTCTAAACTTCCTCAGTGTAACAATCCCTGATATCCCACAAAGTTGGGTGATACTTCTTTAAAAACTTAGTATTGACCGGGTTTTTTTGCAATTCTAAATCTGCTAAGTAAAATCCTTCTTTATCCAAAATTTGGTTGATAACAAAGGGACCTTCCCAAGTCGGGCTCCACTTCCCAAACCCTTTAACCTGAGCTCCTATCGGCATCATTGCTTTCCATACTAACTCTCATTCGGTGAAGGTTTTCAATTTTACCCTTTTGTTGTATGCTCAGGCAACAGCTCTCTTCCTCTCTTGGATTTTGTCTAGAGCCTCAATTCGGGCTATATCAAGGTCTTCAACTTCTTGGCACATAGCCTGAATGTACTCTTCATTATGTAGCTTAAACTGATTTTGAATTCTAATCGAACTTACATTAATCTCTATAGGAAGTACATCATCTTGCCCGAACGTTAAAGCAAGATGCGTAGTCCCAGTTGCTGCCCTTTTGGAAGTCCTATATGCCCACAAAGTTTCTCCCAACTTCTCATGCCATTTCTCCGAATTCTCAGCAACCGTTCTTTTGATGATTTTTACCAAGATCTTGTTGCTAGCTTCTGCTTGACTGTTTGACTGGGGTAGTAAGGACTAAACTGAACCATCTTTATTTTGAACTTGCTGGCAAACTCTTCTACTTCTTCTGAAATAAAAGATGGCCCAAGGTCTGTGACGATTGTCTCGAGCACCCCAAATCTATGTAAGATCTTGGTTTTAATGAATTTCTTGACTGCAATTGAAGTGATAGTCTTCACTGCAGAGGCCTCGACCCACTTAGTGAAGTAATCTGTAGCCACGATTATGAACGTGTGTCATTTGTTGGAGGATGAGTGAATTTGCCCGATGAAGTCCATTGCCCATCCTCTGAAAGGCCAAGGCTTGACCACGGGGTTTAAGGGTATTGAGGGCACATGTTGGAGTGGTCTATGTCTTTGGCATTCTTCGCACCCTTGGGCATAAGTTTTGCAATCCTTCTCCATCTCGGGCCAAAAATAGCCGTATCTCCTAAGTAGCCACTTCATCTTAGTTCCCGCTTCATGTGCTCCACATATCCCTTCATGTACTTCAGCCATTACCCTCATTGATTCTTCTTGGCCCAAGCATTTTAACATTAGTCCATCTGGAATTTTCCTTAGTAGGTCTTTTCCCCACAAAACGTACTTAGTTGTTTACTGTCTGTTCTTCTTACTTGTGGGGAAGGATGGATTTCTTAAATATCGAAGAACAGGTGTCCTCCAATCTTCAGTCTCTACTTCTTCAGTCATTATATCTAAGCCGAATTCCTTTTCCAAGATGGAAAGGAGATTTCTTCTCTAGACCTCTATGTCCCCTCCAAACTTCCTCTTTTGGATCTGTGCCCCAGAGGCCAATTGTGACATCTCGTTGGCAATCGCATTTGCTTCTGTAGGGATGTAGCTAGCTGATATTTCAATGCCTTAATAACTTAACAAATGAGTGGCCGCTAAGTAATAACCAGCCATGGTGATGCGTCTACACTTGTACTCTCTATTCAACTGATTGATTACCAATTCTGAATCACCGAATACCTCAACTTTAGCTGCCCCCAGTTTTATCAAGATCTCCAGGCCAATTATTAGGGCCTCATATTCTGCCCGATTGTTGGTAGTTTCTTGATAATCTAGGAGGAATGAATAACAATGATGAGTACCTCTAGGATCGATGATGGCAATTCCAGCTCCCGCATCATTTTGGGTACAAGATCCATCAAAATACAACCTCTATGGAATGACCCAAAGGCTGGATATCCTTCTTATATCCTGCTAAATCCATTATTCTCTGCCCAAGAGGGCTTTGGTTGGTGAGATCCAAAGGTTAGCTACCTTTAGAGTTCCAGTGATGTTGACGGTCTCCTCTTGAGATTCCTGGTGCTCTGCCAAGAAGTCTGCAATTGCTTGTCCCTTGATTGCTCTTTGAGGGACATATTGAAAGTTGAATTTTGATAATGCTAGAATCCACTTCCCGATCCTTCCAGTCAACATTGGTTTTGACAACATATATTTGATTACGTTGGTCTTGGCAATGATGTGGATGTGGCAAGGCAACATGTAATGCCTTAGCTTGAAGGTAGTAAAATACAAAGCCAAACATAATTTCTTTACCGAAGTATATCTTGTCTTTACCTCTGTAAGGATTCTACTGAGGTAGTATACGGCTTGTTCCTTCCCACCTTCATTGTTTGGGGCCAACAAACTTCCAATTGACCTTTCTGAGGCAGAGATATAAAGCTTCAACGGCTTTGCCCTCTGAGGTGGCATGAGCACTGGTGTGGATGCCAAGTAAGCCTTTATGTTGTCGAAAGCCTCTTGGTGTGGCGGGCCCCATTCAAACTCTTCTTTGTCTTTTAGTCTCAGCAGATGAGATAGCGGCTGGATCTTGCCTGCTAAATTAGCAATGAATCTCCTCAAGAAGTTGATTTTCCCCAGCAGCTTTTGAAGTTGCACCTTATTGGTGGGGGGAGGTGACTCCATTATTTCCCGAGCTTTGTTTTTGTCAACCTCCATTCCATTTTGATGAACGAGGAATCCCAAAAAGTTGCCCGATCCTACTCCAAAAGCACACTTCTTTGGGTTCATTTTTAGCTTATGGATCCTTATTCTTGTTAAGGTTTGTCTGAGGTCTATCAAATGCTGCTCTTCAGTTTTGGATTTTACCACGATGTCATCAATATATACCTCTATGCTAAATCATGAAAAATGGCGTTTATTGCTCTTTGGTAAGTTGCACTGGCATTTTTGAGCCCGAATACCAAATACTCATATGCTTCGACATGACCTGGGCACCTGAAAGCTGTTTTATGTATATCCTCTTTAGCTATTTTTATATGATTGTATCCAGCATTCCCATCCATAAAAGATAGAACTTTGTGTTTAACAACTACATCTATGGATAGGTCTGTCATGGGCATGGGGTATTCGTCTTTAGGCGTGGCTCCATTAATATTTCTATAGTCAACACAACATCTAATTGCTTTAGTTAAGGCTTACAAGTACAATGTTGGCCAACCACTCAACGTATTTGGCAAGCCTAATAAATCCGGCCTTTACCAGCCTTTCGATCTCTTATTTGACATTTTCTTCAATTTCTTTGGACATCCTCCGTGGTGCTTGCTTGACAGGTTTAAAACCCTGCTTAATAGGCATCATGTGTTCTACCAAGGTTGGATCTAAACCTGGCATCTCGGTGTAATGCCAAACAAAACAATCTTTAAATTGATGCAAAAGGTTTACAATCCTTGCCCGATCCTCGGTGTCCAATAACTCGTTGATCTGTATAGGTCTTGGATCTTTCTTAATTCCCAAATCAATGATCTCTAATGGGTCTTGCACTTTTGGGGTTGGTTTGTCTGGTTCTACACACAAAAACTCGACCAGTTTTGGATTGTCGGGCAAGTCCTCTAGCCCTCCCAAGTTATATATACACTCAGCCATTTGGATGGCTGCTTCTAACTCTTCTCCAAAAGATTCTTCCCTATTTACTTGGCTGCTTGAAGCCTCTCTGCTCCACTCTTCTTTTTCCCTGGCTGAGTTCTATCTCTTTCTTGTTTTCTCTTTCTCCCATACATCAACAGTCTTTTTATCAAGGACCTGACTGCAACTACTTGGTCCTTCCTTTTCTGTTCTGACATTAATGGTATTGGGGAGTGGGGATGATATAGGGTCGATCATATTCTTCCCTTGTAAGAGAAAACACTTGCTCCAAAAGCTGTTGAGCCGTCACCTTAGTTGGGCGGCCGTTCTTATCAGTTCCTGAACATTGAAGAATCCCAACACTGGGATTATAGAAGTTGGCTTCTGCGATGTTGGCTGTAGGGAGGAATGGTCGTGATTCGGCCTCTACCATATCCCTGAACCCAGATCCTGTTTCCCTTTCTTCATGGTAGACAACCACTTATTAGTGGAAGGTGCATGACATAGAGAGACTCTGATGAATCCAATCTCTGACCAGTAAAGCACCATAAGTGGAAGTACTATTTACAACGAAAAAGGTCAGCTGATTTGTTTTGAGCCCAAATCAACCTCCAATGGTAGTATCTCATAAGTCCTGGTGATAGCCCCTGAGATACTGGAAACTGTAAGATCTATAGTGATAAGATCCTTCTCACTCCTGCACATTCTCCTCATCTGTTTGTATGGCAGCACATTGACCTCGGCCCCTCCATCAATCGAGACTCTCTTGAAGGGTACTCTCTCTAGATGTGCAGTTACATAAATGAGTTTGAGATGGTTGGCCAAGGTCAAACTCGGGCGAACAAAGACCATTTTGTCTGAGTATATTCTTCCAGGCTTTTTCCCTGTTTGCTCGGTCAAACCTGTCTGGTTGGGTTCCACTTCTTCGAACATGTGCCATCATGGGTTCATTTGCTAAATATCACCTTCCATCGTGGCAGGTTGATCATGCTTGACACGAAACATGGCTGATAAAACATATTTCATGTTTATGTGGAAGTTGCTAGGTCCAGGTAAATCTTTCCCCTTGCCCTCAATGTGGATCATGAACTCATCTAGCCAAGCTTGTGTTTCTTCTGGCAGCATTAATTTGGGCAACTCCTTTTATTAGGTTATGCCAAAGTTTGGCATCTGTTCTGGAACCTCGCATATAGTATCTACTAACAATAATGTGGCAGCCCCCTCTCGGGTGAAATAGTTGCAAAGCAGATTGGTTCTGGATTCCATCTTGGGGTAGGTATCATCACCATATCTTCTTGAGCTCTCCTCAAGATTATGTATTTCCCAGGATGGGGGTTAGGCGGCACATGGTTTCCTTCTCCTTCTTTTTGGTTGTTTGCCTTATTTACCTCATTCTTACTCTTCAAATGAGGTTGATTTCTTCCCTCTTGAGGAAAATTTTCAAACTTTACATTCTTCGAGGTTTTTGAAGTGGTGGGAACTTTCAACGAGTTTATGCGGGCTTTATGCTGCCTTTGGACCATTCTGATCATGGAGGCTCTCATCTCTTTGGCAGGCCTTCCATCATTCTTGACTATATACCACCTCCGCCCAAGTCGGGCAAGATTCTTCTTTGTAACCGGGTTTACTATCCTTCTTTTCATTCTAACATCTCCACCCGCATAACTTAGTTGGGATGGCCTAACATCCCTCCTCATTGGCATCTTGGCTTCCTAGTCCTCCACTTCTTCTGAAGCTTCATAGTTCCTGAATACTTCTGGCAAGTTTTTAGGTTGAGAGTCTCCTCCCAACCTCTGGAAGACGTTTCGAGAGGTTTCCTTTTCCGCTGCCCGCATGATACTCATGTGGTTTTCATGCTCTTCTTTTTCCCTTCTTTTGATCAGCTCTCGATCAAGGATGGCTCTTGCTGTTGGTACCTCTAACTCACACTCACGGTGACATCTGCTGCATAGCACTACTCCTTTGATTATGGCAGCTTTAGGCTTCTCAGGCAACTTGATCTATCGATTGGCCTCCTTTTCGCCTTTACTTCCCACGTAGCTTTTCCTTTCCCTTTTTCTGTCGATGTTAGGTTGATCATGTTTACTGGGGCTCATAAGAAATCGTTAGTATCAATCACTATATCAGCTTGTGGTTCTTTCAGTAACTTCTTTATCTTTGGGCCACATTGCCCCTGCTATCTAATGAAAATAACAAGGGATCGGGCAACTCTGGCTTCTTTTTCAATAATGGCTAAATCACTCCAGATTCTTCCTTGCTTTTCCCCTTATCTCTCTTTTCTTTAAGTAAAGGGAACAGAGGAATGACTGGCTCTTCCACAGGGCTGGCTCCACTCATCATCTTTCTATCATGATCATATTCCAGATCTAGCCATTTTTGTAGATTTCCTGTTAAGGAATAGAATCTGCTAATGCCTACTCTCGTTTCTCGAGAGTTTCTCTCCATGTTTTGAGAACTTCGCTCCATGCTTCTTAGGATAACCATCATGGTAGGTTGTAGATCTTCATTTGTGACTTTCCCCTATGATTTCTTAGAAGGAATCGAGCTTTCTGTCAAGATATACCCTTGTAAGTCTTCGGGGAGATTTGCCATGCTTCATCTTGGCATACACTGGGGTGTTTTTTGCTTTGCCCTTCCTTTGAAGGTTTGTTCCGCCCTTCATCTTCTTGGCATACAAGATGGAATCCCACCGGGCGTGCCAAAACTATATTAGGGCAGGAAATCTGGCTGGCGGGAGTTCCTGGCTCGAGCACACAGTTTCCCAAGGAGTTGGCACTTTGGTTGGTTGTTGGGCTCCTTCTTGTCAAGATGTTGCAAGAGGAGGACAAAGTTAGTTCTGAAAGGTGCCTTTGTGGGGCCCTAGATGTAGGTCTTGAGGCTCGCAACCAAAACTAACTAAGTGCATAGGCGTGCGACTGCCATCTCTGTATGGTAGATGTAGAACAAGTGTGTTTAAGCCGATTACTTGCGCCCCAAGTTATTCTGACTTCTTGTTATCAAAGGATTGTCGTAGATGGGTTAAGTCTATATTAAGTTCTTTTCTATGCCTTGAGATCAAGGACTTTCATTTATCTTGTACGCTCAAAGGGCGGAGATCCAGATCTGATTAAATCAACCCTTTTATGATAGTAAAAACCATTAAGTGAACCAGATATGAATGTTGATGAAACTCTGAATCATTAAAGGACTAGAAATGACTTGAATATATACTGAGGAATATATTACAACACCAGATCTATTAATTGAAAGACCAAACAGAGAGAGTCGGGTTAGATTTAACCTTGTCGGGCAAGGTTGAATCTTGTGCAGCTTCTTCTCTTTGTGATTACAAAGGTTTGGGAGCTAAAGGGGAATGGATATCAAACAAGTTTACATGAGAGAATCGATACTACAGTGTTTAGAGAAAGGTAGCTGAGCTTTTAAATAGACAAAAGATGTCTTTCTAGGGGAAATCTAAGGCTAAAAGGGTGCAGAATCTGGACAAAGCACAACTTTTTGGGTATTTGCTTGACCGAGAGACAAGTTGTATATTTGTTTGTTTGATTTGTTGAGTGTCTTTATCTCTGGGCCCTTTTCCTCCTTTTATAGACGAATTAGCCTGACTGTTTGCAGTTTTGTTCTTGCCCGAAAGCAACTAGAGGGTAGTGACTTACCAGCTAATTACTTGTACTGCCACCGAAAAGTACTTTTGGCTGATAGGTGGCTGGTATTCTCACTTGTCATATTTAGATTATAGGCACATAGCCTATGCATTAATGGGAAGTCGCCACTTTGTCTTAAGATGGTTAATCCAGGCTTGGCCCTGGGCTTCGAGCGAGTCTCCCCACTTTAGTCCTTTTGGGCCTTCCTTTCTTCCTTTAGGCCCAAAGTTCAAATATTAACCCAAACACAAGTCTACACTAGTGTCAATCTTTAGCAACAACTGCAATATATGCTAATTTAGCAGTTTCATGTTCATTTCAAGAAAAACCCTAGCTTCTGTGACACTCTCTGTCTTGCCTCGAGCCCAGAGGCTTAAACGGCTCTCTGTCTCTCCGTGTCAGAACGTCCATTTCAACAGACATGGCATGCACACATGTCATACATCTATGTGGTGAACTTCTTAGGATTCCAAAATAAAGGCTAAGATATGCCCCCATTTCTCTCATTTCTAATTGCTTTTTAGAAACCCTAGGCATCTCTCTCTAGAATATGAGAGATATCTCTCAATAATAGCAAGACCCATTCTCATTTCAGTCGGCCCTTTCTCCATTTCTCTTAGACCTCTCTCTCTTTAAGATTTAAAAAAAAAAAACAAATAGCTCTCATTTCTCTATAATGAAGAACCCTAGCTGCTCCTCATTTACCATTTTAGCTCTAATGCTTGACCCTCATCTCTCATTTCAACACGCCCACTCACCTTTGGCCACTCACAATAGTCAAACTTCTCTGCAAAAACCAAAACCAACGAGTCTTACTGTGGAAATGGTGGCACATTGAAGCTCCAATCTTCCCACAGAGGTAAGCATCGCCCCTGCCATTGTTGAATATGTGTCCATTTGATGAATTGAGACAGAAAAAAATAAGAAGACTAACACATGCATTTATTTATTTATTTTTTATGTATGAGGATGAGGATCCGCCGAAGAAATACTGAGAAAAAGGAAAAACAGAGTAGCCGCCTAGCACCGCCTAGGCACCCGCCTAAAGCCTAGCCGATTTTTCCAACCGATTTGCAAGAAAATGCCTCGGGTCACCACCGTCCAGTGCCTACGCGGCGCCTAGGCCCTTTTTTTGAACACTGACCGACACCAACATGTTTTTGTTTATGTTTTGCATATAAAATAATAGACAAAGAATAGTCAAATATATAACATTTTCCTTAATATATATATACACACACACACACACATACACATACACACACACACATATACACAGAGAGAGAGAGAGAGAGAGAGAGAGAGAGAGAGATAAATTAAGTTTATCTATTTTTGGGAAAAATATCCAAAACCAAACTAAAACACCAAATCTAGTGAACTTATTTGAATATACAGCTAGGGCAAAGCATTCGAGACAATAGCATATATGGTTGGTGTAGGGAAATAAATAGCAAAATAGCAAAAATATGGGGTATTAGCAAAAATATGGGGTATTAGCTATAGGCAGCATGGTTTCATCGCATAATCCAGGGTGTTGGGGGCATAGTTTATAGCCATATATTGGTGGGGAATGGGAATAAGAAATAGCATATAATAGTAATAACAAGATCTACATTGCAGGATTACATAAAGAGGAAAATTGTTCATACTATTGTAGAGGTTGAAAACTGTGGTATAAAATCAAATAAAGCAAACTTTGTATACCCAGCAATCATCACTAGCGAAAAAGAAACAAAACCCAGGGACACATATTGGAGAGAAAATGAGTATGTATGATTGCCTATATAATAAAGCAAAAAAACTGTCGAGAAATTAATATATAGGAGAATCTTTTCTTTTCTGACCCTCCATTTGCTTTGGAAAGAAAGTGGAAAGCTAGTAACTTTGGAGCAATGTTAAATCCCTCAATCTTTCTCTTTATCCAAATTCATGCCAAAATAAAGACACTCTCATGGAATCTAACTTCTGTACAACTCAAGCATAAAACGTATCGAAAATTTTATAATCCAAGAGGTGTATAAAGGCCACTCCCCACCTCCCTCCCTCTACAAATTTCTATAAACGAAAGCTTGCACTTTCATGGAGTACCCCAAAAAATCCCCAATTTTTTTTACAAATGATAAGGCATTACCCAACATTCCGGTTTAAGTTGAATAGATTGGAACTAGAGACATTGACACAATTTACAATCCTGGGAAGAACACAGATCAGGTTTGAATGAGCTAAGAAAAAATGAACTCACGGCCATATTTACTCTTTTTCGACAGTTTCTTAAAACCAGTACTCCCACCCCAGTAAAAAATGCCCAGTTTTGTTAATGTAAAAAATACCCAATTTTCTAAATGAGTTTGATCTACGATAGTAGAATTATAAGCAAAATTTCCAAATTTCTTAATGTATAATACCCAGTTTTAATGAAATTTGCTGGGAATTCCAATTCGAAACCCTATTTGATTCCCAATTCGATACCCAGTTTTGTTTATAACAAAAAAAATGGAAAAAGAAATACCAACCCCGGATTCCCAATTCCAAAACCATAACCCAATATTCTCAATTCGAAAACCCTAACTCAAGATTTCCAATTCGAAAACCGGAACCCAAGATTCCCAATTCGAACACTAAATCCCTAATTGTTCTAATTAAAACAATTGAACATAAAAAAAAAGAAAAATTACACTAATAAATAATTGAATTAAGGGAGAGTGAATTAAGGGATACTGGTGCTTACCTAGTAATGTTGCAGTGGCGGTGAGATGGTGTGGCATCGGAGTGCAGCGGCAGATGTCAAGTGCAGAGAAGAGAGTTACAAAGAGAGAGAGAGAGAGAGAGAGAGAGAGAGAGAGAGAGAGAGAGAGAGAGAGAGAGGGAGAGAGGGAGAGACTGAGATAGTGAGTGATGAGATCGAGAGATGAAGAGACTAAGAATCAAGAGGGAGAGAGAAGAGTGAGCTTTGGAGAGAATCGAGAGAGAAAGACAGAAGAGTGAGCTTCGTAGCGAATGAGAGAGAGATAAAGTCTCTAACAAATATGAAGGAGGAGGGTGTTCTAATTTTCACCAAAATAAAAACGCATAAAAAACAAAACACACCGAATTTTTGCCAAAAAATCAAATTTTTATATGTTTGCGCGACGAGGGTGTTCTAATTTTCGTCGCACGTCCAATTTTTGAATAAAAAAATGAATTTTTAAATATTTGCGTGACAAACATTTCTAAAACGTCGTCGCACATATTTGTAAATTTAATTTATTTTTTGTTTAAATAAATAAATAAATTTTTTTGTTTAATTAATTTTTTATCTAATTTTTTACAAATTTTAAAGGAAACTTTTGTTTGTATACAAAATAAATATCATGACATTGACCTCATAAGTTTTCATTAATCCTCGTCCAAACTAGAATAAATATCATCACTTTCATCAGATTCAGACTACCATTCCTCATCTTTTGTAGGCACGTCAACATCGTCATTCGCACGCTCGGGTGCATTGTATCGCGGTAGATCCCCGAGGTCAAACATAATGGAGTCGATCGGTATTTTGATTTTAAGACCTCCGACTACCTGATACAGTTCTTGTACAATAGTCATATCCCGTAGTGTATCTGCACCAAGTTTCGTTGAAGTCTCCAGTTGTTGGTCAGCAATGTCGCCATAATCATCATCGTTAGTAGGATCTTGGTTCAGAATATCATATAGTCCTCTGTCCTCAATCTTCTAAACTACTTTCCATCCATTCCTGCCCTTAGGGTGATATATATAGAAAATTTGTTTGGCCATCGTTGCCAAAATGTAGGGGTCGTCGTTATACCAACATCTGTTAGTGTTGACCGATAGAAAACTATCATTTCGCTTAACACCTCCAACCCTACATGGGTTTGTATCAAACTAAAGACACTGAAATAGGACAACTTGATAGCGGTCTTTGGAAAGCAATTGCATAACACTTGTAAGTTTTCCTTAGAAATTAATGTCTGCAATGTCGTCCGCACTCGGGACATAGACCCCACTATTTTGCGTACACAGTTTGGCATCGGCATTAGCTGCCAGAAACTTGATGCTGTTAGCGTGACAACTGGAGTACAATTCTACGCTTAGGGGCCCGATAGCCAAGTTGTACAATTCTTCAGTGTAAGCGGGCGAATTCATGTCCTTCAATTTCTTCACCTAAATTAATGATAAAAAGTTGACATGTTAGTTTACCATTTACAATTATGCAAATAACCCAAAACACAAAAAACTTACATTGTCACGAAACCAACGAGGAAACAATTCACAATGCTTCTTGGCATATAAATGTGAAGGATGTTCCTGCGTCATCAACTCTTCATGCTCATCTAGGTAAGTAATTGTCTCGTCACAATTGTTAAGTATAAAGTAATGTGCTACCTCTATGTCCATTTTGTTAAACGACTCCCCTCTGATTGGTTCGCGAAAGGGTCGTGCAATTTGGGCAAAAACAGAAAGTTTTTCACTTTTCACACCATCATCATTATTGCGATGCTGTTGATTGAACATAGTCTCAACGTCTTGTAGATATATTGCACAAAATGTAAGCAACTCAAATGCGACCCATGCCTCCATGATTGATCATTTGGGCTTTGCCATGTTCCGTACACTCTTTTTTAATTCACCTAGTAGTCTGCATCAATACACAAAATAACATGTAAAATTAGTCAAATCGTACATACATCACAAACTAAAATATTTCTGACGATTAAATGCGTTTTATCAGATACATCTATCGATGGTTGACGGGTTCGGCTAGAAGTGCCTTATCCGGCAAGTGAATCTCTTTCCTTTTATTCGTTTTCACTGAAAATGATGCAAGCTTCTTTCTGGCTATGTCTCCATCCCTCGTCATCCATAAACCTGGCCTAATGCCCATTTTTTCTAGATCGATCCGAGCTTTTATTGTGTCCTTTGTTTTTCCCTCGATGTCTAGTATAGTTTCGACCAGTATATCAAACACATTCTTCTCAACATGCATTACATCGATGTTGTGTCTCAATTTAAATTTTGACCAGTATGGGAGCTCGAACAACCTCGTCTTGTGTGTCTAATTCAGATGTGTGTCTGGTCTTGTCTTATTTACGGATTTGCCCAACGGAGCAAAATCCAAATGATTCACCTGATTCAAAAGTATCATCTATGGACCATTCTCTGGGTCTTGGCCGAATCTCTGTGCCGTTGAAGAAGGCTGTCTCGGTCTGACGCTACTCGTGGTCCCAGGGCAACCATCTACGATGCCCTAGGTAACAAACTTTTCCCATGAGCCAACCAGACGTTATGTCCTCTTTGTAAACTGGGCATGCGTAATAACCGTTAGTGCTCCACCTAGACATCATAGCATACGTGGGAAAATCGTTTATAGTCCACATCTTCCCGGTAGATTTATTGTACGTGGGAACATCGTTTTCCCATAATTCTTTCAGTTCATCAACCAACGATTATAAATAAACATCAATAGACGTGCCCGGATCTTCGGTTATCAACAATGTCATCATCATATATTCTTTTTTCATGCACTTCCAAGGCAGCAAATTATATAGAATTGCAACGATTGGCCAAGTGTTGTGGTTTTGGTTTAGAACCCCGAACGGATTAAACCCTTATGTTGCAAATCCCACTCTAACGTTCTGAGGCTCATGTGCAAAACCTGGGTACAGTCAATCAAACTCTTTCCATGCCTTTTCATTTGCAGGATGTCTCATAACATCGTCATCCATTCATCTGTCTTTATGCCACCTTATGTCGCTTTTAGTGTGCATCGACATATACAATCGCTGCAACCTGAGCTTTAATGGGAGATAACGCATAATTTTTTGTGGAATCTTCGTTTTTCTATTATGAGAGATCATTTTAAACCGCGACTCATTACATACAGAGCATTTATGCAACACTTTATTCTCTTTGTAGAACAAAATGCAATTATTTTTACCTGCATGAATTTTTTCATATGCCAATCCAAGACTATTCAACATCTTCTTTGCACTTTTATGATCTTTAGGCAAGCAATTGTCCTTTGGAAGCATCCTCTTGAAAACCCCAAAAAAAGTAATCAAAACACTGGTTCGACATATGAAACTTTATTTTATCATGCATCAACTCAACAATGGCCGTGAGCACCGAAAATCCTTTGCAATCGGGGTATAATTCTTGCTTGGCACTTTTTAATAATTTTTCATATTTTTCATATGTGCGGATGCAAATTTCTTCCTTCTTGTTCTTGGACGAAAATGCACCTGCAAAAACAATTAATACCTTAGGTCAAGGCCAAGAACCTCACGCGCCCACGATGAATGGGGGGCTTTGGCCGAAGAACCTCCGATGCTAAAGTTAGAATTTTGAGGGAAAAGTGTTGGGAGAATTTAGAGAATTTTGCAAGAGGATTCAACTTAGGTTTTTGGAGAAAATGGGGTGGTATTTATATAGGTGTGGCAGGCCCCTTTGGGATAGATGAGAACTGGCCACTTTAGTGGTTTTTTGGGTGTTAATCACCATCAATTAGCTCATCAATGAATTAATTGAGTAATAAATCAATTAATTAGCTAATCAATATAATTTGAAGAAATAATTTGGGAGTTTCCTTGTGGGGAAGATTTGATGAGGATGGATGAAATAGGTTTTGAATAAATACCTATTTTGATCACTTTTGACCTTGATTGAGTGATGATTGTCCGCTCCACGTGTCGCCTCCATATTTTTCTTGATTATTTTTGGCTCCACAATATGCTTCACTGTCCATGGTGGGAAGGACGTCATCTTCTACTTCCTCATTCGTATTCAAACTAGCGTTTGGAAAAGCATTATTGATAATGTCCATAATTTGTTCATTTGGTTCCACAATAGATTCATCCGTCTCCATTGATTGGGTAATGTGTGAGGATGAAGAATATTGTATTTATTCTCCATGATGATTCCACGTAGTATAGGTCTCCATCATCCTATTTCTGACTAAATGATGGTATCGAACAATTTCAAAATATTCAATCATTGAGTTGTTACAATTTCTACAAGGACACCGAATTTGAGTTGAACCCCGGTTGTTTGCAATTGCAAAATCAATGAACTGATTTATTCCATCCAAATAATCAGTAACACATCTGTTAGGATTATGCTTCCACTGGTTGTCCAAATCACCTGCAAACATAAAAAATTTATAAGGGTTACATCAACTAAAGTATAGGTCTTATCTCATTTGAGAATGCACAGTTACATGCTGTAATTTACGGTTCCAAAACATTAGAGTTTGATCGTGGAAAAATTTCAGCAGCATCTCCCTACAGTTCTTCATGTGCACGACGCAGATACAAAAAACTATGATGCACTAGAAGAACGCAAAGATATGCTACCAAATTTCCCACGTTCAAACTCTAATGCGTGAACTGCAAAATACAACATCTAACTGTGCATTCTCAAACTGTCCACAATTATGGGATAATTCAAGAATTAATTGGACCATAGTCATGCTTTCGCATCCATTCGCGAAATCCAACTAATTCTCAAACAAGAAACTAAGCTCATATGAACATTGCAAACCATTTTTTGTACATCCATACAAAAATGTTTGCATACAAATACATAAACTCACAACAATTATAAACTACAAACAAAACAATTTAAATGAATGGAAATTAAATAAGTTATGTAAGAAAATATACCTCCGAGATTAACGGCAACACATATTAAATTGGCTGGAAATTTCAGGAGGAAGGCAACTGCTGCAATTATTTTGCAGCTTCTACCTTCCTACATTTTGGTTAAATTCAATAAAGTGAAAAGACTTTGTGCGACGAAAGCACCGTCGCGCAAAACATGGTGCTTCCACATTTGGCGCCATCCAAGTATGCTTTGCCACGCTTTTAGAACACTTTGTACGACGAACCACAGTTCGTTGCGCAAACACCCATAGAAAGACGAAGGTATGTCATCGCACAAAGTTGTCTCGAGTGACAAATCTTCACCTTGCGTCATGTTTTTTATTTTTAAATTTCATTTTTTGAAAAAAAAAAAATTGAATTTTTCCATTCAGTCTTTAATTTTTTTCAAACCACATAAATACTTAATAAATCAAGAACTTATTTCATTAAACCATTCATGCATAATTAATTAATATAAAAATGTATTAAAATGCATTAATTTTATTCAAAATAAACATTAAGTACAAATTTAATTAAACGGTTCATAGTAAAAAACTTCAAATTCAGATCTCATTATTAGATAAGTAATAAAATTATAAAAAAAACAAAAACAAAAACCCTATTCTACTCCTTCGCTGGTGGTTTTGGTTCTCGCTGTAGTTTTGCCGCACATTGATTACCAAACTTCCACTCCCGAAAACGGGACTTGAGGATGTTGTCGATGCACTTCATTAGATTTGGGTTACTTTTGTCAATGTCCCAATTAGGCTATCTTGTGAAAATTAATAAATTAAAATATCATTATTATATTAAATTTAACAAACATAATTATCATTTAACTAATAACTTAACACATACAGTTAACTCATCGATCAAGTGCATCTTCATCACCACGGGGGTGGCTCTCCAAGACTCCCAATCCACACCATGCTGTGTTCCTTTCAAGTGAAAATATAAGGATAGTATAATGGCACAAGTAAGGGTGTCAAACCACAGGGACTGATTAGAACTCTACAAATTACTAGCTTTATATGAACCCATACTAACAATGAAAATGAAAACTGAATTTAGATTTTTGTTTTGGAAGCTAAACTAACTTAAAATGCAAGACAAGATAAAGATGAATGATAGATTGGTTCAGAAACGATGGGAATGGAACTAGGAATATCAATTTCACCATTACAAGCCCATTCAATGAAAATTTAGTCGAAACGTATTCAACTCTCCAATCTGCAACTAGGGTTCGTTTTACTTAATTATGATCATCCATTTGATGTGTGGTTGTGATCAAGTACTCCTAATCTGCAACCTAGTTGTGATGTTCAACTTAGATTACCAAATAAGAATCCATTAAGAACAAGAAAACTTCAGAGAACCAAAGAAATCACATGGCAGGATGTATGCATAGCAGTTTCTTAATTCATTCACATGTCCACCAAGATTAAGCATGATGTGTACTATAACCTTGATCAAATAATTCATAAGCAGCCCTAATGGTGATCAAACATTAAGATTATCAAACAAATTATACTATAAAATCAGCGAATGAAACAAGAACATAGATTGGTAATTTGAATACTTTAACTTAATAACATAGAGTAGGTTTGCAAGGCTACATCAAAATCCCCAGTTATGAACTTAATTACACAACATGATTATAGAATATATAAATATCAAGAACAACATGAGTGAAATTAAAGTTCATAGAAGAAACCCCCTTGAAGCAATTCTAATGTTGAACTTCTGCAAGAATAGCGCGGCCGCGTGGTTTCTTTGGTGGTTGCGGATGGTGAATGGAGAAAGGATTTTGTTTCTGGAAGAAAAGCCAAAGAAAGAGGAGAGAGAAAGAGCTATGGGCGTCCCCAAGGGGAAGCTTATGTAAAAGTGGCTAAAACTCTTAGTTTTATAGAATGCCAAAACATCCCAGTAATGGAGCATTTATTTCAGACCTTTTTTTTGTTGTTATTAGTCTCTTAAAGGGCCATATTCATCATTATATTCAATTGTACACTTTGAATCTTTCTCTACATCAGAATCCTTATTCAATTATCTAATTTCAGCACCATTTTGCCTTATTTACCCTCAAATGACTCTAAAATACAATTAACTGCACATTCACAAAGAGACTAGGAATGGATGGTATAAATGTATGAAATATATGAGTTATCAAATACCCCCAAACTTGGTTTTTGCTAGTCCTCGAGCAAAACTAAAGCTAAAACAAACAAAACAAAGAAAAATCTAACTAGACCACTTTCGCTGGCTAAACGATTGCATTGAGCATGTGCAACAAGCCTTTAAACCTCTAGGTGTCCCTAGTAAGAGGAGTTGTGTCTTCTGAGGGTTTACAACGATGACACCCACAAACATCTACAAACTTGACAAATAAATTGGTTAAAGCATACTTGAAACAAACTAATAAGAACCAATGAAAGCTTAGTCATGCATTCAAACCAAAAGTCTGCCACTTCAAAGAATCGTATCATATGTAGAGTGTAAAAATATTACTCCATGACTTATGACTTGAAAAACACCATACTCAAATGCCAAAGATAGAATTCGTTTCAACTCTAATTCTCTCAGATTGTCACTCGAATTTTCACTTTGATCCTAAGGTTTAGTCTCTCATCAAACATATGTGAGTAAAGTTACGTAAAGGGAATCAAAATTCTCACATAAGAAATATGAAATAACAGCATAATTTTCTGAACAAATGTCATGAAAGGAATCAAATACTAAGAATATGGATAACACACATACTTACTAGCACCTTGAATACATCCCCAAAGATCAGCTAGGTCTTTCACAAGGTTGTAATGTAAGGCTTATGCTATGGGCTATAAAAGAAAGTATAGGAAATACTAGAGCTTGGGACATACCAAAGTGTCTTTGTTATGAAATAAGCATGCTCTTCACTTGAATTGGTCTTTGTTATTTGTTCTTGGCGTCCAAGACCATGCGTGTGATAGTGAAGGATTTGGAAATTGCTTCTTTATTCTTTTTTTTTTCTTTTCTTTCCGTCTCTTCTTTTTTTTTTTTTTTGCGAAACTTTTTTTCTTATTTTGCAATTCCAGCACATGTTACCTCGATACATGCCACATTCTTGATCTAGAGCTCAATCTATCTTTGTCTTCATCACTTTGGTATTCCCCAAACTATATGGTATGGCTGTAATGGGCTAAGATGGGTAGAGCTTGGTATGGGTGATCAAAGAATTAGGTTAAAAGTGTTTGGCTGCAACAAGGGTGAATGGAGCACACAAAGGGATGTGAATTAGACCTTTTATTGGTTAAAACATGCATAGCTTAACATCGTCTCAATGAGTTCATTCATAGGTGATAATAAACACATGGTATCTACAACATAGGACTATTCTTAGCATTCAATCAAAGAAAAATAATGAGATCATTTGAAGTGAAATTGAAAGAAAAAGATAAGAGCAGAAACACTTTAAACCCTCTCAAAGAAGCAAATAGGCTCAAAATAGCTTACTAGGGTAGTCTCCACTATTCTTCTTCAAGAATTTGACCATGGTACTTTTACCATCATAATTCCAAGAGTAACAGCTTTGTAAAAGAAAATAAGATAAGAAACTTTTTCATGACAGCATTGTAGTTTTGTTTGTAAACATAGCCCTCATATACATTCACATTAGTAAGCAAAAGCAAACTTTAGCCAAAACTAAAAGCAAACAAAAAATTTCAATCCAACACCCCCAAACCTAAACTAAGCATTGTCCTTGATGCGTAAAAAAAAATGAATGGAATGCAGCAATGCAGGAAGGCAGAGTAAGCATGGAATGAAATAAAACAAAAATTAAAAGACACAAAATAAAAGGAAAGAACACAAACCCAGCTAGGTTGCCTACTAGCAAGTGCTTTATTTAATGTCTAGGCAAGACATGGTACCATGATAGATGAATGCCTAAGGTGGCAAGAAGTCAAGGTACCTCCGAACCTTGGTCAGAAGAAGTGGTTTCTTTCGAGGGACTTTGAATATAGTGCGTTGAATTTCCACAAGGACTTGATTGTGATGGTGTTTTCGTTTCTCCTTGCGAATAAACATATCTTCGAAAATTGTTGAAGATGTGGCTGGAGCAATGATTTCAATGGATGAGTTTGTAGCTACTAAGGATGAATGAAATTCGTTCAAGGCAGCAATCTCATCGTCTAGCTCTGAATCTTCTTTCTTATGGTGAATGGGCAGGAATGATTTGTCATCCAACTTCAATATGTTTTCCTCTTGATATGGCAGCAAATCATCTCCAAAAGACTCCAAAGATGGCACCTACAAAGATGTAAAACAACAGGGAGAATCCAACATAACTTTCGAAAAAAATTCAAGCAAATTAGAAGATTGGGAAAGAGCTTCAAATTTAAGAACTTCTCTATGTATATAGGCACAGCTAGATTCCAATGATTGTTCATCGTTCATATCTTGACCCTCACCACATGGTTGTTCATTTAACGCTTGGACAATCTACCCCAATTGAATTTCCAACTTGGTAAGTGCAATAAAGCGTTCTTGAATCATGCTACTCGTTGATTGTTGAAATTTTGAAGTGCTTTGAGGAAGTAGATCCAAAATGTCCTCCAATGAAGTGTCAAAGGGGGTCTGCTGTGGGGGATGTGCAAATGTTTGATTTGGAGCTTGTATGTTGTTCCAAGAGTCATGATTAAGGTCTCTCCAAATAGGGCTATATGTGTTTGATAATGGATGTTTGGCCTTTGGTTGGATAAACTTATGAGGCACGAATGCTCTCAGACAAATGTAGGAAATTCATCTCTCCTTGGACATAATTGAAAAGGATGACCAGTCTTTGCACATAATGGACATACACCATACATCTTTTATACCACCTGAAATCAAAACAAACTAAATTGTAAATGAAAAATCTAAACTAAGAAAATAAAAACATAAAGGGTTTATAAGGCAAGCAATTAGAGGGGACTGAAATCAGTCATCGACAACGGTGCCAAAATTTTGTTGTGTTCCTTTCAATTGCAAATATAAAGATAGTATAATGGCACAAGTAAAGGTGTCGAAACACAAGGACTGATTAGAACTCTACAAATTACTAGCTTTATATGAACCCTCACTCACAATGAAAATGAAAATTGAATTTAGATTTTCGTTTTGGAAGCTAAAGTAACTTAAAATGGAAGACAAGATAAAGATGAATGATAGATTGGTTCAAAAATGATGGGAATGGAACTAGGAATATCGATTTCACCATTACAAGCCCATTCAATGAAAATTTAGTCAAAACATATTCAACTTTCCAATCTGCAACTAGGGTTCGTTTTACTTATTTATGATCATCCATTTGATGTGTGGTTGTGATCAAGTACTCCTAATCTACAACCTATTTGTGATGTTCAACTTAGATTACCAAATAAGAATCCATTAAGAACAAGAAAACTTCAGAGAACCAAAGAAATCACGTGGCAGGACGTATGCATAGTAGTTTCTTCATTCATTCACATGTACACCAAGATTAAGCATGATGTGTACTATAACCTTGATCAAATAATTCATAATCAGCCCTAATGGTGATCAAACATTAAGATTATCAAACAAATTATACTATAAAATCAGCGAATGAAACAAGAACACAGATTGGTAATACTTTAACTTAATAACATAGAGTAGGTTTGCAAGGCTACATCGAAATCCCTAGCTATGAACTTAATTACACAACATGATTACAAAATATATAAATATCAAGAACAACATGAGTGAAATTAAAGTTCATAGAAGAAAACCCCTTGAAGCAATTCTGATGTTGAACTTCTCCAAGAACAGCGCGGCTGCGTGGTTTCTTTGGTGGTTGTTGATGGTGAATGGAGAAAGGATTTTGTTTCTGGAAGAAAGGCCATAGAAAGAGAAGAGAGAGATCTATGGGCGTCCCCAAGGGGAAGCTTATGTAAAAGTGGCTGAAACTCTCAGTTTTATAAGGTTAAAGAGGCTGTTATAGAATGCCAAAACATCCCAGTAATGGAGCATTTATTTCAGACTTTTTTTGCTGTTATTGGTCTCTTAAAGGGCCATATTCATCACCATATTCAGTTGTACACTTTGAATCTCTCTCTACATCAGAATCCTTATTCAATTATCCACTTTCAGCACCATTTTGCCTTATTTACCCTCAAATGGCTCTAAAATACAATTAATTGCACATTAACACAAAAGAGAGTAAAAGACAACCAGTTTAACTCAAAAATATCACAAAGAGACCAGGATACATACGTGGGATGACTATTATTCGTCTCTCTAAACTTTGCGCGACGACAATTTATTATTGCGCGACGGAACGTGGCTTGTCGCTTGAGTTTTGCGAGACAAATGCTTTCGTCGTGCAAAAAAAAAAAATTTAAATTTAATTTTACGTTATGTTTTTTTTTTATTTTGTAATAAATGTATGTACTATGGACAAATAATATATTTAAATTAATATAAATGTATGTACTATGGACAAGAAAAATGTTTAAAAAGTAAGGAAGTAAAAAACTAAGAAAATAATGCGGCATAATCTATGTGGTCATCATGAGGAGGCGGCTGGAAGGTCTCGAGGTTGTCGATAGGCTGAGACGTCGAAGGGGCAGAGGTGTGGCCATACTCGGGTTGGAGGGGTTGGGAGGTCGACGGGGGATGAAGATCCAGGAGACGAATGTCGGACTGATTGAGAGCCTGTACAATCTGTGACATCTGGCTCCTATACGAGGCAAGCTCAATCCTAAGGTCGGCCATATCTACTGTCAAAGCTGTCACCTGACTATTTGACTGCGATGATGAAGGGACTCTAGGTTCCCGCCGCCAGGCATTCCCCATCCCCCTACAATAGGTCCCCGACCTCTGCTCGAGAGTCTGATCCAAGGTCTTAGTAACGATCTAAAACCCCGCATCCTGTGGGGGATCCACAGACTCGAGCGGAGTCTTGGGAGGAAGCTACCTCTTCTCCATCATCGTCGCCTGTGTAATATAACATCAAATATTAATTATAACATTCATATAATAACCACGAAACTTGAATGCATTAGATAATAATTAAAATTGAGGAATACGTACATAAAGGGACTCGGCCAACTCATCCCTGGGTCGAACATAAATGTCTCTAAAGACATCGATCTCCGGGAATTTTGAACCCCCTGAATAGAACAAGAGAAGAAAAATGTTAGTACGAAAAAAAATAAATATTAATGACATATTAAAAATTGAATATGAAAAACTTTATTATTACCTGCTGCCGCGCCTCCATCCTGTATGAGAAGGGCCTCGAACCGAAATGGTGGAGAAGAGTCTTCTTGTCCCTATTGCTCTTGTTGGCTTTCATCTTCTTTTGTTATACAAACAATAAACGTATTAGTTCAAATTTAAAAGAAATATAAAAAATTCAATAAATATTAGTAAAAAACGTATAATAATTTTAAACTTAATATAAAAAAATACCACATAGCCGAGCTCCTGAAAATGACTGCAGAGCCACGCCCAATTATCCTCCCGACCCTCAAACTCCTTCGGGCAACCCTCTTTAAGAGTGACATGCAGATCTTCAAATGTCTCAAAATATTGGTGCAGGTCGCTATTCCATTGCATGTACCGTTCAGAGAAGAGCCTATTGACGTATGCTAACATATCATTGTTGATGTCCTCGAAATTGTAGTTCGTTTGCAATGTAACAAATTAATTACATACATTAAGTAATATAAATATATAAAAGTTGAAGGAAAAACAATTAAACAGTAGGATACTTACCGACAACTGTTCGCGCACCTTGTTCCTCACCTCGTCTGGCATCACCTTCTAAGACTTCCATTGCATAGGGCAATAGGTCTGAACGACGTGACTAATGTCATGGGCTAATGCGCTATGCTGCTCCGCCGTTGGTGCAGCCCGATGTCACTCGTCGTATCCGATAGTGATACGTCTGTTGGTCACCCAGGTGATCTTTGCTGTCTTCAACTGGCGACAAGGTCCCCGGGTGTTTTTCTTGGTTACAAAGAAATATAAAATTAACGTTAACCCTAAACTAATAACAAATCCTACTAAAATTTCGGCATAACCTCCCAATAATTAAAACATTTCCCAAAAACCTGAAAATAAACAATATATGTATCCAACAGAAGGATCACAAATGTTTAATAATAGGTTCAGAACGATGACAATAATAAACAATATATATGATAACTGTTTAATCCTTAAATGACATAACTTCACAAACTTAACCTAAAATAACAAAACTAAGTTAACCAAATTCTTATCATATTTAATATTTGGTATTCCTTATAAGGTTTGTACTTTTGGATACCATTTTTGCCTTTAACTTATTTTAGCCTTTATCTCAACTATAATTGGCATTTTGGGGATCTAAAAAGCTAGAATGACTGCTAACAAGTTGATTATATATAATAAGAAAGAAATTAATGTACCTTCGAAAAGACTCTAATTTGAACTATTTATGCTCAAGATAAATGGAAACAAAAAAGAATAAGTGTACAAGAGCAACTCTGAAAATTCCATAACAAATTTCTCTACAAGAAGCTAAGAGAAAGGGGAAAAAAGTCCCACATTCCAACAAACACCAGAAAACAAGTTATACACAGCACCAACATCATCAGTTTTCAATCTAGAAACTGACCAACAAGTTCAATCAAATAAAAAATTAAAACTTTAGTTTGTGATGCAATGTAAATGGGATTAGTAACTCTTACTACACCAATGCATGACCATGTTAATAACATATACAAATGTATTGACAATAATTTTCATTTTTTTTCCTATGTTCCTCCACAGTATTTGCCATACCTGTTTGAATGTGTGAACAAAGATATATTGTGATATGCAACAAAATTTAAATAGTTATAGGATATGTGACTTTATGTTTTAACCAAAAGTTATATACATGTAGACGCACAAGGTTTTTGAGGCGGTGAAACCAAAAAACAAATGAGGCAAAAATAAACAGATAAAATGAGAGGAACATAATCAATGATGGTGCTCTAAGTTGCATCCCACTTTAACTACAAACCTCATTAAACCGGCAAGGCACCATAGGAAAAAAACAGTTATCAACGTGCAGGGCGTTATTAAACTTTACATTGTTGTGACCCCGAGGCATCAGTAGTGGATGCCGATTGTGTGTCGGGCGTGTGGGGGTGGCAGTGACCACACCTGGCGCTAACAGGTAGCGCCACTGATGAGGCTGATGACACTGATGCCTGGGAGACCCTGGGACCAACCGGCAAGTGGTCCATTTGTGCAGGAGCAGTAGCAGCTGACGGATGAGCCAGGGGAGGTGAATGGGGTGCAGTCGTCACCGCCTTACGACTTCTAATAAGGTTTGACATCTGCACAATTAGAAAAATAAAATAAAAATTCAGTAACTATACATCTGCACAAACATATCCTTCAACATGCCTAATTCTGTGGCATATCACTTACACCAACCCCATAAAACATCTTGACCTTTATGCATTTCATTAAAGGAGGAACAAAAAACCAATCCACTTACCTATATGCATTTCATTGAAGGAGAAACAAAAACAGTCCCAAATAATATCACCGACATATTTCATAAAGTCCCAAAAACTCAGGTAAGTCAATACAAGGTCATTGTTGTTCTAATAAACCCACATTCTCTACCTTCCTTATATAATAAACATGTATATATACACACACATTAACAAACAACATCAACATAAAATCAACTAATTAATTTGTACAGTACCCACAGATTCCAGTAAATTGTGCCTTCATATCAAAGTACCCAAAAATCAACTAACTAATCCCTAAATTCTCAACAAACAGTTTGTAATTTAACTAATTAATCCCATAATATCAATGTCTCTCCATCCCATAAAGCATTTCATCTCCCATAATTTAACATAATATCAATGTCTCTCCATCCCATAAAACATTTCATCTTCTATCAAGTTTCAGGAGGAGATGGAAAGAAATAAACTTGAGTTTTATTTTACATGTATATATAATATAATCACTATATATATAATCAATATGTATATTTATAGAAAAAATTGGTGTAGTTTGTTGTCGTCAATAAAATCGTTCTAAAGCAACAGTGTATTGACAAAGGGTTTGCCAAAGCTGTCAGCAGATTGATGGGCTTTTGTGCCTCTGACTATGTTGTGTAGGTTTGACTTCAATCCTCAATTCTCATCGTTTTATAATAGTAGTTGTTGCAGTCCTAACTAGGTTAGAAATATAACGTTGTAAATTCTTGAAAATTCTTATGAGATTGTACCATATCTTAATTTTTAGATAGTATCCTAAAAATAATCTCTAGTTAAAAATGTACTACCTGTTGGGTCAAGATTTTATGTTTCCTACTATTAAAAATAGAGGCATAATATGAATTACATCAAACTCTCTCTCTTCTCCTTGCCGACGCACCCTCTATTTCCCTCACTATATTCGTCAGTTAAATAGACTCTACAACTCAAGTTTAATTTTTCTTTGTGGTACAAATGTTAATTTGGATGATAGAAGTTGATTACATGGTTTTTGACTTGGATAAGAAGATTTGCATAATAATTTGGATAAAGAGTTAGTTAGAGGTGGTAAGGATTATTGATCAATGGATTTAATTGATAAATTACAAGTTAACTAACAAGTTTGGAGCAAGAGTTTCTAGATACAATAGCCTATAAGTTCGACATTAGCAAAATTGTAAACCCTAATCCCCAAATTGTAAACCCTAATCCCCAAAATGTAAACCCTAAAAATTGAAAAATTAGAACCCTAATTCAAAGCAACCATCAAATCAAAGCACTTATCAAATCAAAGCAATTATTCAAAACATTAGAACCCTAATTGTATAACCCTAATTCCTAAATGGACTAGAATTAAGTAAATTTCATTTACCTCAGAGGGAGAGCATTGTTGGAGGAGGAAGAGTTAGGGTTGTCGGAGCAGGAAGAGAGAGGGTTGTCGGTGGAGGAAGAGAGAGGGCGTGCTGGAGGAGGAAGAGAAAGGGCTGCCGGTGGCGAAAGAGATAGTGCGAGGGAGAGCTGAGGGAGATGGTCGTCGGAGGGATAGTTTACAGAGAGGAGAGGTGAGGAGAAAGTGGGAAAGTGTTTGCGATTTTAGTTTAATCTCGAGGTTATTGCGCGACGAACAGAAGATATTCGTCGCGCAATAAATTCAAATTTTCACAAAATTATTTTCATGCACGCCTAATTTTTAGCTCATTGCACGATGAACAGTAATTAATTCTCCTGCAAATGACATTAGCGCGACGAATAATAATTTGTTCATCACACAAAGAGCTGAAAATTTAATTTACCCGGGTAAATTTTTTCAAATTTATATTTATTCAAATAAAACCAATTTATTTATGGCATAAGCTAATTAAATTACAAAAAAATTCATATACTATGTTTTACATGACAAGTCGTAAATCAATTAATTGCATTATTCATCATCTGAACCATAATAACTTTCGCTGTCGTCGCTATAATCACTTTCGATCTCCCAATCCTCCGCCTCCATAACTACGTCACCGTTGTCATTTGGGCCAACTGCAACATTGTATCACAGAAGATCACAGAGGTCGATTGTAATTGACTGAATTGGTATTTCGATTGAAGACTCCTTGTATCTGAAACGGTTCTTGGATAAGATTTGTATCTCGAAATGTTTCCGTATCATTTTCCGTTGAAGATTCTAAATGTTGGTTAGCGACGTTGTCGACGTTGTAGTTAGTTGGGTCTTGTTCTGGTATAGCAGACACGTTCCTATGAACCATCTTCTAAACAACATTCCAACCTTTCCCAGCCTTAAGGTCATCTAGTTACACAATCTGTTTTGCCATGTTTGCCAAAATGTAAGGGTCGTCATCGTACCAAGTTCTGTAAATGTTCATAGATAGTAAGCCATGGTCGATTTTAACACTTCCCTGCCTATTTGGGTTTGTATCAAACCATCGACACTTAAACATGATCACTTGGTATCGGTATTTGTAAAGCAATTGCACGATAGTTGTTAGTTTGCCATAGAAATCAATGTCCGTACTTTTGCCTCCACCTGGGACATGGACACCGCTGTTTGTGTGCACAAATTTTCATCTCATGCAGTCCCCAAAAACTTGACGTCGTTAACATGGCAACCCGAGAACAATTCAGCACGAATCGGGCCGAACGCCAAGTTATATAACTCTTCACTGTAAGCGGGGGAATTCGGTGCTTTCAATTTATTCACCTAATATTATACAAAAACATACACATATTAGTTTGAGAAAATTAAATACTACAATATATATGTCAAATACAAAACACTTATAACTTACATATTCGAGAAACCACTGTGGAAACAATTATCGGTGTTTCTTGGCATACAAATGTGATGGATGTTCTCGCTTCATCATCTCTTCATGCTCATCTAAGTATGCCATTATCTCATCACAATTGTTCAGTACGAACCAATGCGCTACCTCTATGTCATTTCTGGAAAACGACTATCCTCGTACAGGATCTCTAAAGGGCCGTGCGCTTTGGCAAAAAACAGAAAGTAAGCGACTCATATTGAACCCAAGCCTTTATAATTGATCCTTCGGGTGTTGCGTACACTTTTTTTCAGCTCCCCAAAAAGCCTGCCAAAATAAAACGATACGATACGAATCAGTAATCGTGGGCTAATGACGCATAAACAAATGATGAGGATTATATACCTTTCTATTGGTAATCGTGGGCTAATGACGCATAAACAAACGATATTTGACAAGACCAGCAAGTAATGCCTCTTTGGGCAAGTAAACCATCACGTGGATTATACTTGTGAAGAAAGCTTGAGGGAATATCATCACAAACTTGCATAGGACTTGGACAATGTCATGGCATAACTGATTAATGTCCGTCTTTCGCAACGTTTTTGCCGTCAGTTGGGAAAAAAATCTGGTCAACGACATGATTGGCTTCACTACATCTTCCGGCAATAGGTGTCGAATACCCACAGGAAGTAAGCATTGCATAAACACATGGCAGTCATGGCTCTTTAGTCCAGCAAATTTACCCTCGTCAACATTCACACAACATGCGATATTAGAAGCATACCCATCAGGAAACTTTACAGACGATACAAACTTTAAAAACTCTTTTTTGTCATTCAGTTTCATGGAAAAAAAATGCAAGATCCCTTCTGGCTTTATCACTGTCACTATTCATCCAAAAACCCCTTTGTATGCCCATTCTTGCCAAATCAAGATGAGCTTTGATCGTGTCCTTCTAGAATGGTGCCCACCAATGTGTCGAAGATATTTTTCTCAACATGCATAACGTCAAGGTTGTGTCTCAGTTTTAGTTTCAACCAATATGGGAGCTCAAAAACCATAGGCTTGTGCGTCCAGTTCATATATGTAAAAGGTCTGGTCCGACTCACTGTTTTCCCGAACGAAGCAAAATCCAAACGGTTAAGCTGTTCCAAAATCTGATCACCGGACCATTATCTAGGTCTGAGGCAATGCTCTGTGTTCCCGTCGAACTCTTTATCCTTTTCCCGCCACTCATGGTCACATGGCAACCATCTCCGATGACCAAGGTAACAAACTTTTACGACGTTCCAACTAGGTGTTACGTCATCCTTGCATATAGGGCATGCCATATAACCTTTAGTGCCCCACCCAGAAACCATTGCATATGCGGGGAAATCATTCACAGTCCACATAACTGCTGCCCGCAAAGTGAACATCTTCCCAGTGGACTTATCGTACGTGTGCACACCGTTTGTTCATAAATTCTTTAGCTCATCAACCAACGGCCGTAAGTAAACATCGATTGACCTATCAAGATCCTCAGTTATCAAAAGAGCCATCATCATGTATTCTTCTTTCATGCATTCCAATGCGGCAAATTATATGGGAATACGAAAATCGGCCAAGTGCTGTGATGTTGGTTTAGAACCCCGAATGGATTGAATCCATCAGTGGCAAGTCTCCATCTAACATTCCGGGGATCAGCAGCAAACTCGGGGAACATTTGATCGAACTCTTTCCATGCCTCCCCATCTGCAGGATACCTCATCACATCATCATCTACCTATTTTTCCTTATGCCATCTGATGTCTGTGGCAGTATGCGTCGACGTATACAATCGCTGCAACCTAGGTTTCAAGGGCAGATAACGCATGACTTTTTGTGGGATCTTAGTCGATCTATTCTGAGACGTCATTTTGAACCTCGACTTATTGCATACAGGGCATTTATCCAATGTTTTATTCTCATTGTAGAATAAAATACAATTGTTTTTGCAAGCGTGAATTTTTTCATATCCCAATCCAAGGCCATTCAACACATTTTGCGCATGTCTATGGTCTTTCAGCAAACAATTGTCTTTCGGAAGCATTCTCTTGAAAACCCCCAAAAAGTAATCGAAACATTGGTTTGACATACGATACTTTATTTTTCCGTGCATTAGTTCCACAATGGCCTTGAGAACGGAAAAGCTCTCGCACCCCGGGTATAACTCTTGGTTGGCATTTTTTAATAGTTTTTCATATTGTTCGAACTTTGCACTGTCTATTGGTGTAGGCATGTCATCTTCCCCTTCCTGATTGGTGTTTGTCGATGCATATGGAAAAGCATCATTTATAATATCCATGACTTGTTCATTAGGATCCACAATAGGTTCAACATTGTCCACTGCTATGGCGTTTGAAGACGAAGCATTGTCTAATTGTTCCCCATGATGGTTCCAAGTATTATATATCTCAATCATTCCATTCCTTACTAAATGAAATCGAACATTTTCAATTGTCCCCTTTAACGGATTCTAGTTGCACCCGGGTTCTAGTTACACCTCTTACAAGGACAACGGATTCTAGTTACACCTCCTACAAGGACAACGGATTCTAGTTACACCTCCTACAAGGACAACGGATTCTAGTTACACCCGGGTTGTGTGTACGTGCAAAGTTAATAAAATCCTCGATTCCATCCAAGTATTCGTCTGCACATCTATTCGGGTTCTGTATCCACGTCTTGTCCAGAATTCCTGGAACCACAATAACAATACAACAATCACAACAACTTCATACAAAATAATAATGTCACCTTATGCCTTCGGTAAGGGCCCTATCCTATTCGGGAATGCATAGTCATGTCACATAATTTACGGCTACATCAGATTAGATTTCGACGTGGATGAATTTCGGCAGCATCTCGATACAGTTCTTCATGACACCGAAATCTCCACAACCAAAACCTAATCCTTCAACCATAAACTACGCGTCATAACTATGCATTCCCAAACTGTCCAAATAATGGGACAATTCAAAAATTAATTGGACCGCAGTCATGCTTTCGCATCCATGCGTGAAATCCAACTAATCCTCGAACGGGAAACTAAGTTTTACTAAAAATAAAAAACAAGTACGAAGTTAATTTCAATTAACTCCGTACATCACAACACAAATTTGTACATCACGTACAAATTTCACAACATAATATAAATATAATTTCACAACACAATATAAACATAATTTCACAACACAATATAACATAACAACATAAGTTCAACATAATTTAATTAATTTGATATTTTTTTTAAATATAACGAAGAAAAAACCTTCTCAATCGTTCTCCACCAATCGCAAATCACACACAATATCCCTATAAACAACAAAATTCATGGTGTTAGTATCAATTTACATTAATACATTTACCCTAACAAAAAAAAAACACTTACCAGACAGACCAAGATAGCTCGATCAACATAGAAAACAAGATGTATGGAGTTTTAGATGATGAAATTGAGAGAAAATAGAAATGACAGATGCCGGATTGGGCAAAACCGAAAGGGATGAGTGCAGAGGCTAAATCTGCAATTTTTGTGCAGTTTGCCTCTACACAAGCTCAATCCAGATTATAATTTTCACGTTTGGCCGAATTATTTTGCGTGACGAATACACCTTTCATCGCGCAAAGAATATTTGCGCGACTGAAAACATATTCGTCGCTTAAAGGACATTTGCGCGACAAAAATAAAGTATTTGTCGCGCAAGTTTACCATTTTTTTTAATTTTATTTCCTTTACATAATAATTTATTCTTTTCAGCTGTGCAGCCTTTGCAGTCTGCACAATCTGAATCCTTAATAATAAAGTTGACTTTTGGACGAAAATTTTGCGCGACGAATAATGTGTTCGTTCAGCAAATACCCTTTGCGTGACAAAATAGATCTTTCGTCGAGCAAGTTTACCTTTTTTTATTTTATTTCGTATATTTTATAAGTTTATTTTATTCTTTTTTATTTTTCGGTTTTCTTTTTGTGTAATGCAAATTTTTGTTTTAATCTAAGGTATAAACTCAAACCTAACTAAACATTAAATTAATTACCAAAACTAATTTACTATCTCAAACACAAATTATAATTAATGTAAATATTAAATACTCATCCATATAACATAAATTTATTTATTAAGATAAGTATAGAGTACACAAAATCTTTTTTTTTTTTTTTAAAAAAAAACTTTTATCAATTCAACTTCAAGCCCCATTCGCCTCCGTATTCCACAGCACATCAAACTTCCATTGCCGGAAACGCTGCCTAAAAAGCTCATCCAGATGCTTCTGCTGTTACTCATCGGTTTCATCAACTCCTCAGGCACCTTTTTCCAAGACTCAAACTCAGCAGAACATTCCATCCGCACTAAATTGCCAATATCATCAATAAGTTCGGCGTACGGCCTGTTCCTATCTTTCTCTACAAAGTACAACACTTGCTTTCGTTAATACCTCTCAATTCGCACAACAACTTTCTTTTTCCAGAATCTTCTCTAGAATCGGCCATGGTTTTTTAAACAAAAAAAATTTGAAATTAGGGTTCTGAAACTGTGCTTATATAACAAATAGGAAGGCTTTGCGTGACAAACACATTGGTCGCGCAATAATATATTTCGTCGCGCAAACAAGACATAACTGTGCAATAAATGGGATGGTTGAACGCAAACTTACCTTTTTATTGCAATATGAAAAAAGTTGTTTGTCGCGCAAAGTGATCTTTAGCGACGACAACTTTGTCGCTCAATATTTTTCTCGATGACATTATCGATTGTAATTAGAAAGTTTACGTAAACATATCTATGTTTACGTAAACTTTATAATTACAATCAATATTAATATTACCTTAAATTTTTATTCTAAAATTAATACTACCTTAAATATTTATTCTCAAAATAATTAATACCATAAACCATTCAATTCTTTAAATAACCAAACATGAATTAAAACATAATTAAGTCCAAATACATAACTTAAATAAAAAACCTTCAATTTAAATATTGTCATACAAAACATAAATTTAAAACTTTTATTTGGATGGTCCTGGTCCATTCCGCAAGACTTCATAACACCACCGATTGTAACCTCCCTCCAACGCACCATCCATCAACTTCATCAACTATTCGTTCGTATCATCATCAAGAGTATACTTACACTGTTACACATATATGCAAGTAATTAATTCCAACATATAAATAAAAATATCACAAACTTAATTATTGATCCATCAACAATATACTTACTAATAGTTCATCCATCACAGCCTTCTTCACATTCCTCGGCACATCTTCCCAAGAATGCCACTCAGCAGTGGGACAATTATTCCCCATGGCTACAGCAATCACACGCGCAAACTCAAAATGGTCCCTTAAATCATGCGGGTCGGCGGCGCGCACACTCTCATCCTTGTTTTTATCCCCCATCCCAACACAAAAGAAGAACATAATTGTGAAGAAAAAGGATAGCAGAAACACATATTTATAGGAAAGTTTGGACCTTTGCGCAATGAAGTATTTGTCGCGCAAACATATGTATTAAGAGCCGTATTAATTCCTTTGATTCACTTGCAGTAAATGGTCAAAACTGACAGGAACTTGCACGACGAATAGTTGGTCGTGCAAAAGCCCACTTTCTTCACGCAAGTTTTTCACGCCAAAAAAATTTACCCCGCGTTTTCTTGCTGACTTTACGCGACGACGACGGTAAATCGTCGCGCAATTTTTTTTCCCCTATCCTCTCTGTTTTGCGCGACGAAATTGTTTTTACGTCGTGTAAGTACGTCTTGTGCGACGAAATATTTTTCGTCGCACAAAATATCATCACGCAAGCTGTTTTTTCTACTAGTGTTATATGAACTGTTATATTGGTTTAGGTTTAGTCTCAACAGTTCAAACCAATTCAGGTCTCTCGAGTTCTCACCTCACTCTTATTCTCCCTTCCTTTCTGTCTTGAGTTCACTCAGCCTCAAGTCTATCGAACACTCTCACTCGAGTTTGCCTGTCCTCCACCCACCTTCTCTGAGTCTCGACTTCGGCTAGCCACACCACACCCTCTCTCTTGACCACACCATAAATGATGTGATATAAACTAGCACTCAAATTAAACCCTCTTGTTGACAATTGTAGTAGTTGTGTAAGTATGGATCGTTCTAGGCCAGGGATTAGGAGGGATTGCTAATCTACTCAAATTAAACTGTAAAACACTGAACTAGACTCAAAAACTGAAAACTAGACTCTAATAACTTAAAACAAACTAGATTGACTCAAAACAGCACAAAACAAGCAAATTGACTCAAAACAGACACTAAAGATGATTTTGGACGAAAATTGAAGTAAATAGACTTAAAAGACTAACGAGGAACAAGTTGGACAGATTCTAACTAAGTTGACACAACAAAGTAAAGGGAATTGGGTTTTTTGATGAATTTAAAGTAAAGACAAGTAAATTAAAGACTTAAACAAGTTTGGCACGAAATTGAGGGAAATTGAGGGAAATTGATGGATAATAGGCTAGCTAGAGAATTGGATGGACAACGCATCGGCAACCAAATTATTCTTCAATAGTTTCCTACATGAATAGCATAATAGAAATACAATCAAAGATCATTAAGCTTTGTGAAAATCATAAGCATTGACAAGGCATTCGTAACTATGAACAGCATGATACTCCAACCAGGAATTTACTTAACACGATTGTGACTAGCAACGTCCACTACTTATGAATATAAGTTCATAACAATTAGGTGAAAATCCCTTATAGTCTAGCATCAAATTCATGCATGCAAACTAAGTATGCATCCTTAATCAACATACAAGAATAAGTTCTGAATCAAATAGTTAAGTGAATTACATTCACGATTTATGAAATCACAACTGGAAGTAATCAATTCATATTGCCAATATGTTCATGGCTTTGAAATTCCCCCTAGCTAAAATGAGTTTAGCTCCTCATGTTCGCAAAACAAAGACAATTGAATTTAAACATTGAAAACAAAAGATGGATTACACCTAAGAATGTTCCAGCAATCCAAGCTTGAATGGCAAGCATGTCCAAGGGTCTTCCTTCTTCTTCTTTACTGCGGCACAAGGTGTAGGTGAAGGTTTGAGTGATGAATTGTATGGAAGAATGGCTGAAAGTCTGAATGGTAGTGAATGGCTCTCCTTAATTATGCAGCAAGGGTTTAGAATTAATACGGTAAGAGAATCACAACCCTAATTAATTTTGAAGACAGATTTGTACACCAAATCCTCAAAGAAAAAGGGTAAATAAATGTCAGAATCCAAGAGGGAAATGGAAAGAAAGGTGCGGCATAAGGGAAGGAAATGGAAATGTGCTTCCTTGTGCCGCAAGGAAGAGGAAAGGTCTTAGGAGGTGCGACACCCTTCTTTGACTGGGATTATCCTTCTAGAACCATGTAATTAAGTGTCCTAATATAATTAGGGATCCTCCTTGCAGCTGGAACCTAGGTAGTGTAAGATTGGAATAAGGTTAGGGCAAAATAAGGTAACTTGGCTAACATTCCTTCATTCTTGCTGGGCTCCTTAACTTCTTTTTCTTGAATTAATTCCTTCATCTCTTTAACACATTCCTAGTCTCATTTGGTCTTCAAATTCGTCCATCCACCTTGCTCCATGCATGTGTTATCCATAATAAGCCCAAAACTGCTCCAAAATGCACCAAAATGCACTTTATTGCTACCTTAGCCCTTTGGACCTACAAACACACGAAAATAGCATAAAATACTAAAATAACTAGAAACTAACTAAGTAAATGCAAGGAAACAAGCTAACTAAGTCGCATAAATATGCTCCTATCAATAAACCAGTCCACACGCTTGATATGTCACTTCGACTCTCTCTCGATCGATCGATCGAGGGACACTCGAGCCTTAAAATCTAGGGTTTTGTTTGGGATTTGGGTTTTCTCCCACAACTCTAAGTCCTTTATGATTTTTCAATAATTTAAATTTGGTATTCAAAATCTAGGGTTTTATTTGAAATTTATTAATCTTTGGTTGATTTCTAGGGTTTGGGAGAATTGAGGTTTTTTATTAGAGCAGTTCCACCGGACACAAAATTGCCCAGCACCCTGTCCAAAAATCAGCCCAGCACCCTGTCAATCTGCTCTAGCCCGCAAAACAGCCTGGCACCTAGCCCAAGCCAGGCAACAAACCAGCCCATTTCGGACAAACCCAGAAGCCAACCTATTTGGCTGGCTCATGCAGCACACTCGCGACTGGGCGCGAGTAGGACACAAGGGTGCAGGCGGTGGGGCTCGCTTGTCAGCCCACTTGTGTTGACCCGGATTAGAGCTACGTGGCCCTCCTCAGTGCCGTTGGATTTCCAACGGCTAGTTTTTCTAGACCGTTGGATTTCCAACGGTAAAAAAAATTTAAACTTGATTGTTAAAATGGACCGTCCGATCACAGATCAACGGTCCACGTTTTTTCCCCCAAAAACAAGGCCCAACGGTCAGAATTATGACCGTTGGCCACGTGGCAACTCCTTGGCTCTTGGATTTGAATATTTTTCAAATCCAACGGTCCAGATTAATTAACTAAATGTAAATTTATCAAAAAATACAGAGAAATTATTAAAAAATACATAAAATTTTTAAAAAAATTATTTTTTTTTTCTATAAATACCTAACCCTCATCTTCCACCTTACACCACATTTCAATTTTTTCTACACTTTCTACCAAAGCTTTCATATACTTTTTGTGTGAAAAAAATACCAAAATGCTCATCCTTAATTTTTTTGTCCATATAAACCATACATCCCTACATCCATCTTCATTACAAGAAGGTGAAGATAATTAAAATAAGCTTGTGGTTGAAGAATAAAGTGTATTGGATGAGTTTATGTAATTTCATTTTAGTGTGTTTTTTTTTATAGTTTATTTGATGAGTTTATGTAATTTTATTTTAGTGTGTGTTTTTTTTTTAAGTTTATTTGAAATTTTATCTGAAATTGGTTAAAAATCTTATCCGAAAATAAAACTATTTTTTTTATTTATCGTTTTAAAAAAAATATAAAATATTTTAAATGGTCTGGGTGCCAGCGCATTTTTAGACTGGGTGCCAGCACATTTTTTTAGGGGTGGAGATGCTTTGGCCTATTACTGTTCACTGGGGTCTATTACTGTTCACTTGAGTGGATAAATGCGCTGGATGCTGGCGCAAAATCTTTAGGGGTGGACTTGCTCTTATGTTATGTTTTTATTGCATGCAATTGTGATTTTGGTATGTGGTTGATTTTTGGTGTTGCTTGCTGGTGTTGCTTTTCTGTATGGTGTTTATTTTTGGTATTGCAATTGTAAAAATTTAGGTTATTAATATGTGGTTGATTGTTGGCGTTGTTTGCTACCTTGTTTCTAATTTTGAATTGGGGTTATTAATCTGAAGAGAACATAACTTTTTGTTTTTAAGTTTGTAACTTAATTTAACTTCATTTGGAAGTTTGGTTTGTAACTTAATTTTTTTACTTTCGGTCTGTAACTTGACTTATTTCATTTTGGTTGCATGCCTTTTTAATTTAAGTAGTTTGCTAGTATAAACTGTAAAAATTGTATGAATTGGAATTGGAATTGGTATGAACTGGAATTGGGCACAAATTTGATACACTTCAGGAAGCAGCCAAAAATTGGGCTGACCAAATTTCAACCCAAAATCTAGATAAAATTAGAAGCCAACAATTTGGGCTTGAAGCCCTAGTCCCAATCTGGACCGATAAACCAAAAAAAAATTGTATTAACGAAATTTGAAGAAAATTGAAATTTCGGTTTGATTTTAGTTATCTTTTCCTATTGTATAAATCTTAGATTAGATTTGATTCTAGTTATCTTTTCCTATTATATCTTATATTCCTTGGGGAAGAAGGAATATCTCCTCTCCTCTTTTACTATAAATAAAGGCATAATGTAGGAGGGATAACAACACACACATATTCCCCTACAATTCTACAAACACATCTCTCTCTACACTCTTTGTCGCCGGCCCCCTTTAACCTTGTTAGATAAAATAGACCACAACACATTATCAGCACGCTATTACTGTTGCGCTTAGGAATCTGATGTTGAAGAATTTTTCTGTATCAAACCAGTTCATCCATATCATCACGCAATCAGGTTCTTTCAAAACAACGGCTTTTAACTCGATATTTTGCAGCCTTGATAGCATGAACATTCACCATGATGCATGACCCAATTTTACGTTTTACGAATTTTAGATTCTACATAAATTGTGTATGCCTCATAATCATAATTGTTGAATTATGTGAATTTGATATTTGCATGAATTGCATAAAATATATATGTATATGCATTGAAAATATTGTTTTTGCATATGCATCCAATTGAACATATTTTTTTTATTGAAATATATATCAAATTAAATGGTATATTTAATTGAAAAAAAAAATTACGATTTGGGAACATCGGGTTCTTTTGAACCCGTGACCACCATCCTGCAGATGGGTTTCCCCCAAGCTAAGCCGAGAGCCTGCAGCTCTCCCCAGAAAAACCCACGAAGCAAGATGCTCCGAGCCTCAAACCAACAAAACTCGACACCTTTCATGGTGTCCCAAACCACGGCATGGCCTGCAGCCACTGCCCTGAACCTATGGTTCATATCGCCGACGACCAGAAGTTATCCTCGGTCGGAATTAGGCCGAGATT
This sequence comes from Heteromeles arbutifolia, assembly GCA_024362995.1. NCBI lineage: Eukaryota > Viridiplantae > Streptophyta > Magnoliopsida > Rosales > Rosaceae > Heteromeles > Heteromeles arbutifolia. The sequence goes on from JANCRC010000002.1 coordinate 21,580,883, forward strand.
GTTTTGAATCCCATCGAAATTTTTTTTACAAATTTTTCGATTCGAATTTCTAGGGTTTTTGTTAGAACGATTGAATTTTTTTTCAAAAATCCTCGTTCATATTTGACGTTTCTAACGAACCATGGCTTGCCCCAACTTTGCAAACGTCGTTTGCCACAATGCCGTCACCCAATTACAGCGACACACACCCAACACACGCTGGGTGTTTAGGTTCCAAAATCCGAGCCCTATAGGGCTCTGTCTCTCGGCCCTTTTTTTTTTTCTCTTTTTTGCCTTGGGCTTCCCTGCTTTGGCCCATCTTTTTCTCGGCCTGCAGAGAGAGAACAAAAACAAAAAACAAAAAACATTTTTTCAAGATTTTAGGTCTGCCTGCCGCAGCGCAATCCCTACCCCAATCCTCTCTGTGGGCCTATAACCCTACCTGAGACCCCCAGCCCAATTCTTGGGCTTAGGATGCACGACACCATTTTTTTAAGCCACCCGTGGCTTAGTTTTTGGGCCCCGAGTTTTATTCGCCTAATTATTTTAGGCCCAATCGGTTTTATTTTTTTTCACCCACATTTTAATTTGGCCCGAAGTCCAAATAAATTAATTCAATTATATTTGTAAACCTAAAAGTCATATCTTTGCATATTCTTGTTGCATATTTGCTTGCATATATATTTGTGTTTGCCTGCAGGAATATATGAACCTGAAGTTCATAATTATTTTTTTTTTTAACCCAAAGTTTCTTATAAATATGCCTTGTTTGAAAACCTGAAGTTTTCACTAAACAAAAACATCACCCATGAAAACCTGAAGACTTTTTCATGCAAAAATTAAACCAATACATGTCTATTAGAACCTGTATGTTCTACTCCTATGTGAATGGATAAATTTTTTTCTCCATTACACTAACCACATCTTGTGCATCTATTTTGTGATAGGAACATGTTGAATTTGAACAAACTCGACTTTACCGCTTTGGAGGTCTCTGGAAGGAACTACCTCAAGTGGGTTCAAGATGTGAAGCTCCACCTCACTGCAAAGAACTTGCGTCCTGCCATTAAAGAAGCAACAGATGAAGCTGTTGGCGAAGCTGACAAAGCCACTGCTATGATCTTCATTCAAAGACATATCCATGATGCTCTGCAAACTGAGTATCTTGCTGAGGAGGATCCACGTGCATTATGGGTCGCTTTGGCTGATCCTTTTGATCACCAAAAGGACATATTCTTGCCTAAAGCAAGACACGACTGGCAACACTTACGCTTCCAAGACTTTAAGTCTGTGAATGAATATAATTCTAAAATTTTTTGAACCCGATCACTTCTCAAGTTTTGAAATGAAACTTTGACCGAAGATGATCTCTTGGAAAAGACCTATTCGACCTTCTCTGCTTCTAATATTGTCCTGCGGCAACAGTATAGAGCTCAGAAGTTCACTAAGTTCTCAGATTTGATCAGCTGTTGATGAAGAATCATCAAGCTCAACCGACTAGGGCAACGCTGTGCCTGAAGCACACTATAGCACTAACCAACGCCCAAAATGCCAAAAGAGGTGTGGTAGGGACGGCCAGAAGCCATCCCACCAAGGTCAACAGAGTCAAGGCCCATCCAAGGGGGGAAACAAAGCCCCGAAGCGCTCAAACCTCACTCCTAAGGCCCCAAACTTCAAGAATAAGGGCAATGTACCTAAAACCATGGATGCAGATATGTGCTATCTATGTGGTTCAAAGGACCATTGGTCCCATGTTTTTCGCACTCCGAATAATGTTGTTGATGTATATCATTCTCGTTGTAAGAAGTTTGAATCAAACTTCATGCAAGTGAACGACTCGAAAACTACCAAATAGAGGTTTCTGACTTTCAAGAGGATACCACCCCTACGGAAGATTAGAATCTTAGACATAGACTTATTTTTTAGTTGAAATAAGACAATTGGGGCCAAATTCCACTAAGTGGCCGAATCCCTTTTTTGGTTTATTTTTTGAACAATTTTCCTTTATGTTTGGATTATTGATTGGTGATTTGTTTTTTGGATATTAAGTTTTAATTAATTACCATCCTTGAATAAATAAAATTACTTTGAATTGATATTTTTTTTAAGAACTTTTATGCATGTGACCAATTCAAATTAATTTTTCATTCTAGATATGACTAGTGGGAAAGTTAGTTGTCTGGCAGATAGTGCAACGACACACACCGTTTTGCATGAATGTATCTATTTCACTAACTTCATACCTAAGAATGCACCTCTGACTATCCTCACAGGCACATCCAACCTGATCGAATTATACGATAAGACACGTATATTGTTGTCCAATGGTACAATCTTGACCATTGATGAAGCACTCTATTCTCCACATTCAGGAAGAACGTTACTAAGTTTCAAGGATATTAGAGATAATAATTACCACGCGGAAACCCACGTAGAAAACGGAGTTGAATTTCTGTGCATAACTTCCTACGAATATAGCTAGAAGCATATTCTAGAGAAAATGGAACATACCCCGAGTGGTCTATATACTACGACCATACACCCCATAGAATGCCACAATATGGCCGGCTCTATTACTGGGACCGCGCACGAAATTACACTTTGGCATGACCGTTTGGGACATCCTGGACGAATAGCGATGCGCCGTATCCTCAAATCATCACACGGGCATCCACTAACCTGAAGTTTAGGTTCAATCCACGGAAACACATGTCAAAGATATTCTATAAGAAAGCTTATTACTAAGCCTTCTTATGACAAGATTCATTCGAATCCTCCCATTTTTCTACAACAAATTCAAAGGGACATTTGTGGACTGATTCACCCTCCCTGCAAACCATTTAAATATTTTATGGTTTTGGTTGACGCTTCCACATGTTGGTCACACGTGTGCTTGTTGTCCACAAAGAACACTGCATTCTCCAAACTGTTGGCTCAGGTTATCAAGCTCAGGGCTCACCACCCTGATTATCCGATCAAATATATTCGATTGGATAATGCTGGAGAATTCACATCTAAAACTTTTGATGACTATTGCATGTCGGTTGGGGTTGAAGTTGAACATCCAGTACCCCATGTTCACACCCAGAATGTCCTGGCAGAGGCTTTCATTAAGTGTTTACAAATGATTGCTCGATCGTTGGTCATACGTACCAAGCTCCCGATCGCTGCTTAAGGCCATGCAATCTTGCACGTAGCAAAGTTGGTCCACCTAAGGCCTGTTACGACACAACTATTTATTGCCTTTCAGTTGGTTACTGGATAAGAACCCGACATATCGCTTCTGCACGTTTTTTGTTGTGCGGTATATGTGCCGATCTCGCCGCCCTTACGTACAAAAATGGGACCTCAGCGAAGGATGGGAATCTATGTCGGATATGATTCTCCTTCGATTATTCGTTACTTAGAACCTTTGACAGGCAATCTGTTTACCGCTCGTTTTGCGGATTGTTAGTTTTATGAGACAGTCTTCCCGTCGTTAGAGGGAGATAAGAACGTCAACGTTCCTGATGAACGACGTGAATTATCGTGGACGACTCCCACTTTGTCTCATTTAGATCCTCGTACTGCTCAGTCTGAAACTGAAGTGCATCGCATATTAGATCTCTAGAGCATAGCTCAAAGCATGCCAGATGCTTTCACTGATTTAGCGCACATGACAAAATCACACATTCCAGCTGCGAATACGCCTGCAAAGATTGATGTACCAAATGTATGACGGACTGCCCTCCTGGAAGCCCGGGACGCCAATCTTGATAATCCACGTACATTAGCGGCTAGCCAATCATCTGCCCCTACACAAAAGCGTGGCAGACCCCTTAGTTCAAAGGATTCACACCCCCTCAAGAGGAAATCCATGGCACAAGGTCCTGAAGAGCCTATCGTGAATCCGACTATCGTTTACTCATTCTATCTAACTCATGAGGAAATTCTAGATTATGGAAGCGTCCTTGAAGAGACAAATCCTCCTCCTGAGAATCGTGAGATTTCGGTCTATTATGCTAGCTTAGATGATGTGTGGCGTAGAAATTAGATGATTGTCGACAATGCATTAGCATTTGCAGTAGCTACTGAGATCATGTTAAGCGATGACATTGAACCACGTTTCGTTGATGAATGTCGACGTAGAACTGATTGGTCAAAATGGAAACAAGCAATCCAAGTTGAACTCGACTTGATTGCGAAACGTAAGGTGTTTGGACCTGTAGCTCATACTTTTCCACATGTGAAGCCCGTTAGCTACAAATGGGTTTTCGTTTGGAAACGTAATGAGAAGAACGAGATTGTGCGTTACAAAGCTCGTCTTGTTGCATAAGGCTTCTCACAACACCCCGGGATTAACTATGACGAAACTTATTCACCCATTATGGATGTGATTACTTTTCGCTACCTTATTAGTTTGGTAGTTTCTGAAAAACTAAGTATGTAGCTGACAGACGTAGTATCCGCGTATCTCTATGGGGATCTTGATACGGAAATTTACATGAAAGTTCCTGAAGGACTTACATTGACTGGTTCAAATATTTCCAAACCCCAGAACACGCTCTCAATTCAGCTAAGGCATTCACTCTACGGTTTGAAACAATCCGGAAGAATGTGGTATAACCGTCTGAGTGAGTATTTGACTAGTCACGGATATGTGAACAATAAAATATGCCCCTATGTGTTCATAAAGAAGTCACATTCCGGATTTGCTATTGTTGCAGTATATGTCGATGACATGAACCTCATCGGAACTCCTAAAGAGCTCACGAGAACTGCCGCACACCTGAAGTCGGAATTTGAGATGAAAGATCTAGGTAAGACTCGATACTGTCTTGGTCTCGAGATAAAGCATTGTTCGGATGGAATCCTAGTACATCAATCGAACTACACCCAGAAGATGTTGCGCCGCTTTAATAAGGATAAAGCGAAGCCTTCGAGTATTCCTATGGTCATTCGTTTGCTAGATGCAAAACGAGATCCCTTCCGTCTGAAGGAGGATGATGAAGAGATTTTGGAGCTTGAAGTTCCTTATCTAAGTGCAATAGGCGCTTTATTGTACTTAGCTCAATGCACTAGACCTGACATCTTTTTCGCTATTAATCTTTTGGCAAGTTACAGTAATGCACCTACACGCAGACACTGGACTGGCGTGAAAGACATCTTCTATTACCTTAATGGTACTACGGATTTGGGCTTGTTCTATCCCTACGAATCCTCGAATGATGCCGCACCTTATGATCCTCGAGTTGATTCTCGCCTTGTTGGTTATGCCGACGCAGGATACTTGTTTGATCCGCACAAGGCGCGTTTTCAAACGGGTTGGTTATGCCGACGTAGGATACTTGTTTGATCCGCACAAGGCGCGTTCTCAAACGGGTTATGTCTTTACCGTTGGAGGTACCGCAATCTCTTGGAGGTCAACTAAACAGACCTTAGTTGCCACTTCGTCTAACCATGCTGAAATTCTCGCCTTATATGAAGCAACTTGGGAATGGTTTTGGTTAAGAACAGTAGTGGGTCATATTCGAAGCTCCTGCGATCTTTATCCCGTTGTTGATGTCCCAACGACAATCTTTGAAGACAACGCAGCATACATCAAAGGAGACAACACCAAGCACATTGCGCTAAAGTTCTTCTTTTCACATCAACAACAAGAGCATCAAAAGATTGAAGTCACGCAAATCCATTCACAAGACAATCTGGCCGACCTCTTCACCAAATCACTGCCGAAGATGACGTTTCAGAAGCTTGTTCATGGAATTGGTATGCGTAAACTTTCTGAGTTGTAACATTGCTATTTCTCTTTGGAATTGTGTCAAATTTAGGGGGAGTATATTGAAGATACTTGCTTGATCTTAATGTACTATTTTTCCCTACTATTATGAGCATTTTTCCCACTGGGTTTTTGCTACCTAACTAGGTTTTAACGAGGCACCTACCTTGGGTTGGTCATATCCCTGATGACGTCCTGTAGACGTTTCTTTTGACTTTGCATTTCTCATGCATTTTTCCTTAGACTATGGATTTTGTCCCTACTCGGGTTTTTGCCATAGCCTTAGGGTTTTTTTAGTGAGACTTACTTATACAAGTTCCTACCTTATTGAGAATAAGCATTGTTCCTTGGAATCAGTGTCAACGAGTCAACTTCCTCAACTTCTGCATGATGCTGAATCTACCTTGAGTATTTACACACTCAAGGGGGAGTGTTGTAAACATTCCTAGTTTAGGTGTGATTGTGTAAATCCTAGATTAGATTTGATTCTAGTTATCCTTTCCTATTGTATCTTATATTCCTTGGGGAATAAGGAATATCTCCTCTCCTCTTTTACTATAAATAAAGGCACAATGTATGAGGGATAACAACACAATGGGTTGCTCCGCCTCCCTTCCAGGCATGTATATTTGGATCCTTTTAGGAATGTTATTTCTAGGGTTTTACTCTTTCGATTCGATCACATTGAAATTTTCATCTAGGTCCTCTTTATTTGGTCTACTCCCTTGCTTTCTAAGCTCATCGAGATTGAATTGATAGCGAAAGGAGGTTGTTTGTTTGCTTAATTAGGATTTGGGTTTCGCTAACTGCCTTGGTTGTGAGTCCTTTCTCAGAATTTTGTTTATTTTTGTTGTGTTTTTGAATTTTATTGAATGGGGATTGGCCGGTTGCATATAGGAGTTCTGGGTAGTTGGTGGGGCCAAATTTCAGGAACGGTGGAGGTTATGTCAAAAATCTACGCATTAAGGTATTTGTTTGACCAATGCATGTGGTCCAATATCCTAGCGGACATGCATGCGTTCCGGGTTCGAAACTTCCAAATTTATTATTGTAATAGTTTTAAACCCTCCCCTTAATAATATTAAAATAAAAAAATGTCAGTGTTTGGCCAAAAAGAATAGAGATACAGCATCCTATGATCGGTCCAACGAGTCTTCCATGGTGAAAAGTTCTGTATTATATGCTTTTGATCCATTCTATATTCTCTTTAGTACTCTTTGGTTTGTGTTCAATGGTGATAGGGGCATTTTATCTTCACATAGATACCAGCTTTCCCCTTCATGTCCGTATTTAATGTCCTTTGTAGCAAGATAAGACTAAATTCTAAACCCTAATTCTAAACCCAAAGCCAAATATAGTACCAGCTTTCCCCTTGCTCAATGGTTATACTAAAGTGCTAGCTAGACCTAGCAATTTCTTACACGACCCATTACCACGACACGTAAACGACACGAAAAATAACAGGTTTTGGATCAACATGATAACTAATCGGGTCATTATCAGGTCACACGAAAATAACCCGTTAATAACGGGTCCTTAACAGATTTACACGAGAATAACACGCGGGTAACCTGTTTCGACACAATAAGAAAAAAGTTATTTTGATGATTTTAATTTGTAAACTACTAAAAAAAACTTATTATAAAAATACAATAGATATAATGAATATGTATATATTGTTTATTAATTATTATTTTATTATTATTCTATATAAATTTTCATTCATAATTGCATCCTCAATGCTTAGACGATGGTTACATGGTTGTTTAGATTTTTAAAACCCTCCAAATCTCATTAACATTGTTTTTTATTTGAGTGCAAAATTAATAAAATTAATAATAATTATTGTAGAAGTGTGAAAAATGTAATCACTCGTAATGAAAAGTTTTACAACTTTCATGAAGGGGTCAACTCCGAAATTTAGTTTATATATACTAATTTAGTATTATGTTTTACATTTTTTGGGGTCAAATTATGTTTTTCATTTTCATTTTTATTGATTTAAAATATATTTTTCTTAACAGGTAATGGGTCGGGTCATATTACCTGATAATATTAACGGGTTGATTTCGGGTCGGGTCATATTACCCGTTTACTTTAATGGGTATTACACGACACGACCCGTTAAGCTAAACGACACAAACACGAGAAACACGACACGAATGCCAGGCCTAGTGCTAGCGTTCTCCTTAGGAAAAAAACAAAAAAAGAATATGCAACTTACACTAGGTTTGGATGAGAGAAATAAATTTGAAATTTTGACAAAAGTCGGGATTTATGAATGAACATAAACCAATTCCTTTGTTTGGATTCATAAACATAGATATTTAGAATTTCCACGCGGAAAAGAAAAACTTGGAATTTGGGACATTCAATTCTCAAGTTTAAATTTCACGTAAATATGTGTCATTTTTAAATTTCTATGAATGAGTGCTTAAAAATAAAAATAAAAAATTCCATATACAAATTCCATTGTGTTGTGGTGTATTTTATCTGACAATTTTTAGTGTGGCCGGCGGCAAGGAGAAGAGAGAAAAGAGAGATGTGTATGTAGAATTGTAGGGGAATGTGTGCTGTTATCCCTCTTACATTGTGCCTTTATTTATAGTAGTAAAAGGAGAGAAGATATTCCTTCATCCCCAAGGAATACAAGATACAATAGGAAATGACAACTAGAATCAAATCTAATCTAGGATTTACACAATCACACTTAAACTAGGAATGTTTACAACACATTGTTCTTTTAGTTAACCAAACAAAAACATTCACAAAGTTTAGAAAATAAAATTTCCTCTACCAAACACAGTGTTAATTTTTTTAGTTCCGTCATTTTGAAATTCTTTAGTAATCTCAAATTTCCTCTACCAAACACAGTGTTAATTTTTTTAATATTTATAACATCATGAAGTCATCTTATTCAGAATTTTTTTACATCAGACTTTAACATGGGGAGGCCATAATTATAGGAAATCAAAATTCAAAAGGATTCTTCTTTTGACAGAAAATTACTGGATTTGCGGTCAATTAGCTCCGCAAAAAGTTGTCCGTTGATACCGTGACCTTCACTACATCACTTTACCATAAGTTCCAACTCTATAACTGATAAATAAATGGGAGGAAGCAAAATAAATCCAGGTCTGGTTGCACAAAAGTGGCCATGATTTGATGTCCGAAATTTTCTCTACTTGTAAATCAAGCATGCTTTAGTTTGAAGAGTTTTTCTATTCACACATCATGATCATCCAAGTTCACCCCAATACTTTTCTAAAACCAATCTTAGTTTTTTTAATTAAAATGACTATGATTCGACAAGTGTCACAAAATTAGAGAGGCCACAGCCATTTTGGTTGTAGAAGATTTGAACTCGTTGATACAAAGCACCTTTTCAAATTTATGATTTTGTCTACATTATTCCTTTTCCTTTTGTCCCAAATAAACGAGACATATAGACGATAACTAACTCTTGATTTAGTCGTATTTCTCTTTCTCATGTGAAAAAAAACTCTGAAATTCAAATCTCTTGTTTCTCATTGATTAAAGAAAACAAGAGATAGAGACTCGATCAAAGACCAGATCAGCTCCACTGTAAGCCAAGAGACACAAATTGCCGGATCTGATAATTATGTAGTGCCAACAGTGATCATCACCAAATTTTCTAATTCTATAGTGACGAGCACCCTATGTTCTATAGTGAATTGGCTTTTGGCCATAAGATAGTGAGTAGTGACAAGAGAATTCACATGATCCACCTTATACTATTATAAGCGTGACTAGCTAGCTAGGGATATCATTGATAATTCTTCAAACTTCTAGGCATGCTTCCCCTTGACTCTACAGCATAATGTTTCGGTTGAAAACTTACAGAAACACAAATTTGGGACGGCCGTGTATATATTAAAACAATAAATAATAACTTGAATATGCAAGGAGTGGATTGCCTTGTGGTTATGCCTTTTTTTTTAACTTGCGTTATGGGTTCGAACCCTCCCTCCTCTAGAGTAATTTAGAGTAGAAATATCGTTTGTTTTATAAAAAAAGAAATAATTCGACCATTCATAATGTTAGATTCAAATTTAATCGAAAAAACTCCACATAGTATTATAGAATAAAACTTAGTGAATAGATTTGATGTCCTAGCACAGTTAGAGTACATGCACCTTTCTACTACTATCAAAACATAGCATGAATATATGAATGAACAATGAATGTGCAACCAAGAACCAAATAACTGAGAATCAGACGAGCTTTCGTCTACTCTTAAATAAAAAATATAAAAAAAAAAACCCTACTACTAACTTGTTAGTTATTAGCAATAAACGGTTCATTGTTTTTTGTTTTTTTTCCTCCAAAACTAATCAACATCATTTGCATGAGATTATTGGTTAATTGGATGAAATGTAGGGTCGTCTTCCATGGGTGCAAAAGTCCAGCAACCCCTTTACGTTAGCCATGTTATTGCTGTCCTTTCGTGCAAGCATCATTAGTTTTGAGCCTACTTCACCAGGTTGAAATAGCCTACTTCTACTTATATTATTCAATATTTAACCAAAAACCCCTAAATTATTCAGAATAAGTAATAATTTTGATCATATTAGGTGCGATATCCATTAAAAAGTTTGGGATAAAGTTAGTGAAGTACAAAATTTATTCATCTATTATCAAGGTTCTAAAAATCGTTAGGCGCTAGTCGGGCGGCGGGCTGGGGCCTAGCGCCTAGGTGGCTAGGCGGATTTAAGTAAATCAATCATATTTCGTGTAAATAAGTGTCTACTTATACTTGAAATATATATAATTTCATCATAAACTACAAAATAGAATGCATATATATTATGAAGTATTGGAACATAATGAAAACATGTGAAATAAGGATATAATGTGTGTTCATTTAAGTATGCAACAAGTCTCTTACAATTTATTGGAAAAAACCAAAATGCAATTTTCTGTCTAAGTGAGTTGCAACCTAGGCGAGTGTTTAGACGGGTCTAGGCAGTCTAGGCGGGTGCTAGGCGGTCTAGGCGGTGCCTCAGCAGGTCTAAGCGGTCTTAGCATTAATCGAGGCGGTGGCCAGCCGCCTAGCGCCGATTTTTAGAACAGTGTCTATTATTCAACATATATTTTTCCTGAGATTTGAATTTAGAATATCTTTTAACAAAGTAAAAATTATTTTAATAATTTTATTTAGAATTCCTATTTTAGCCCTCTTAGTTAAACAATTCTTGTGACTGAAGCTTCTCTCTATAAATACCATAATCCCATGTCCCATTGTTAAGACCAACCTCTGATATTCCCACCTGCATCTTACACAAAGATACAGAAAAATGGGGTACTATAGTAACCTTTTACTATGTATATTCTCCACAGCATTAATCTTAGCTGCTCATACCTCCCTAGCCCGGAAAGGAGGTTATTATCCCCCTAACCCTCACCAAGACTTCGTCGATGAACACAACAGAGCTCGGGCAGCAGTTGGTGTCAGTCCGATCAAATGGAACGACACTGTAGCAGCCTATGCTCAGCAGTATGCCAATACAAGAGTGAGAGGGTGTGACATGGAGCACTCAGGAGGGCCTTATGGTGAGAACTTGGCTGAAGGCTATGGAGAAATGACCGGTGCTCAAGCTGTGAAGTTTTGGGTGACTGAGAAACCCAACTATAACTATGCCTCCAATAAGTGTGTTGGTGATGAATGCGGACATTATACTCAGGTGGTTTGGAGCAACTCGATTCATCTTGGATGTGCAAGGGCCAAGTGTGACAATAATTGGGTTTTTGTCATCTGCAGCTATGATCCTCCTGGTAACTATGAGGATGAACGTCCATACTAAGAGGAGGGCTTAAGTGAAACCAGTTTATTGTCGCTGTGATGTCTCAAACCACTAATATATATGTGAAACTCAATAACTCAAGACGCAAGTGACGATATGCTCATTCTATAAAGTCCCTCTCACACACAACAATTGGAAACATTTGATAAAGCTGAAATTTATCACGGCGGGCTCGAGCTTCAAACATTTTTTAGATGTTGGTGGTTAGAATATTTGTATTAATTAATAATAGTTGGGAATCATGTGAATGCGGGCCTCACTTTTATAAAACATGTGATGAACAATATTGATTATTTGTCGCATTACAATACAATATGGTCCACTTTCTAGCGGAGACGTTCCTTGTTTCAGCTTTTAACCCAATTTAACAGCTTTGTTATATATGCTTTCTCTGAAGGAAAAAAGTGTTTGTGTTCTATAATACAATATGATAATGTATTTTTCCAAGAAAAAAAAAACAACCCTATGAAAATATAGAAATGCAATGAATGAAGAACTAAAAATAAACAGAATATGTGTGTGTGTGTGTACACGAACGTTACGAACAAACAAAGTGATCAACAAACATGGAACCAAAATGAACAACTCAAGTTTAATAAGGCTGAGGGATTCAACTCCCAATTATTTTTACATAATATAGAAAATAAGACATACTTTTTCAATTGAGAACTTCTATTTTTATAAATAAATGGTTTAGTAACATTTATTATTCACATTGTAAGAGAAGACTCGTGATCATTCCCCGTTTGATGGAATCGCAAGGTGGTGCAAGTGTATAGAGAGTAACTTTGCGGCGATGGTCTGGCTGATTTTGGCCACGAAGCTAATTATCTTAAATATTCATTGATTTGATAATACCCTCTTGGAAAAGACTTGTTCTGTCTTACTCTTTTTGTGTTTGTGCGCTGTAGGCTCTAACGATAAATAAAAAGTGAAAAAATTCAGTTGAGATAGCTACAGTAGATATGTTTGATATTCTATTTTAATCTAACCTTTTGTTTTGAAAAGTGAATGTTTTTCTTTAATAGAAGAATGATTTTACCACTTTTAGTTTACAACTGTTCTAAAAATCCTCGTTTAGCGCCGTCTAGGTGCTAGGCGGTTGGCCACCGTTTCGATTAATGCATAGGTGTTTGAAAATTTAGAAATGGGGCCTAGATCTGTTGAGGCACTCGCCTAGACCAGTTAGGCACCTGCCTAACCAGCCCAGACCCGCCTAGGTTGCGACTCACTTAGACAGAAAATAAATAACTTTAATTTTGCATTATTTCTTTTAATAAATTGTAAGAGAGTTGTTGAATACTTAAATGAACACACATTATATGCTTGTTCCCCATGTTTTCATTATGTTTCAATACTTCATAATATATTTCTCATTCTATTTTGTAATCTATTTTGTAATTTACTTAAACCCGCCTACTCTGCCTAGGCCCCAGCTCAACGGCCGACTAGCGCCTAATGTCTTTTAGAACCTTGGTTTACACTAGAAAGAGAGGGGAGAGTTAGAACCCGGACTATGATTGCTCCACTGTAAAATAAAGTATAAATTTATATAGATGAATCTGGTGGTTCCACTTGTTCACCCGCGCAGTGTGGGGGTGGGGGGAGTCCTGGTAGGAAGAGTAGTACGCACTCCATGTTCCTAAGTCAAGACCCAGCCCCATGAAAGAATTTAGTAAGTTCAAAGGAAAGCAATAATCACTAGACCCCGCAGTTTCTAACAGGACACGAAAATAACGGGTTTCGGGTCATTATCGGGTGCCTGTTAAGAACCCGTTAATAACAGGTTCTTAACGGGTATACACGCGGGTAACACGTGGGTAACCCGTTAAGAAAAAAATTATTTTGATAATTTTAAAGTTTGATTACTAAAAGATTTTGTCACATCCCCGCCCGGGGTGGATCACTTCCCAGGCCCGCTCCACCACCGTAGCACGATATTGTCCGCTTTGGGCCCCAACCACGCCCTCACGGTTTTGTTTCTAGGAACTCACGGGCAACTTCCCAGTGGGTCACCCATCCTGGGAGTGCTCTGGCCCCCTTCTCGCTTAACTTCGGAGTTCCTACGGAGCCCGAAGCCAGTAAGCTCCCAAAAGGCCTCGTGCTTGGTAGAGATGGGAATATACATATAAGGCTCACAAGATCCACTCCCCTGGGCGATGTGGAATCTCACAGATTTATTATAAAATACAATATCCATATTAATATATACAATATATTCTATATTAAATATATAGTTTTGTATTATTATTCTATATAAGTTTAAAAAAAAAAGTTTGTATTATTATTCTATATAAGTTAAAAAAAAAAAGTTTTAGTTATTATTTATTTTTATTATGAGAGTTCCTTATTTATTATCATTACTAGGATAAATTTTACTTAACATGTTGTTGTCCAAAATTAAAAATAAACTAGTATAGTATTTGTATAGGCAAGAACTAAGAAGACATACATACAAGTATGAAAAATGTGAAAGAATATATAAACATTCGTGATTCATCATTATTCCTCCACGAGTAGATAATGGTTACACTTACAGTGTCGTTTAGATTTTTAAAATCCTCCAAACCCTCATGAATAATGTTTTTTATTTGAGGGCAAAATTAATAAAATTAATAATAATTATTGTAGAAGTGTAAAAATGTAAAAAAAAAATATACAATCACTTATAGTGACAAGCTTTGCAACTTTCATGAAGGGGTCAGCTTTGAAATCCAACACTATAATCCATAAACCTTAAATTTATATTTAACCGTCGATTGTCATTTACGCTTTATTCTTCTTACTGAATTTCATTTTTTAAATTTTCTTTTTTGAAAACGTGATCATCTGGCGGATTTAAGAAGATGAACGATTCAGATCTTTGATATCATGTTTCGATATTTATGGTTAACTGAAATATGAGTCGATGTCATATAGTTTGTAGAAAGTTTATAAACATCAAGCAATATTTTCACTAACCGTAAAACTCTGAACATAATATCAACGATCCAAACCGTTCATCTTCCTGCATCCTCTAATAGATCATGTTTTCAAAAAACAAAATCCAAAAAAACAAAATTTGATGAGAAAAATGAAGCGTAAATGTAAACAACAATCAACGGTTAAATTTTGATCTATGATTTATATGATTATAGTGGCGCATTTTGTGACAGCCCGTCCCTGATTTTACAATTGTATAAAAATTTTAATAAGTGATTTTACGAAATTTCCCTTCAAGGCACGTGTGTTGACTGAGGTTAATTGCGGTGTCGGCCAGCACAGCTCGATTCGAAGTCCTAGTGGACATTCCGGGTCGGGGTGTGTCAAATTTCGAGGTTAAGCTCTTCACGAAAGTTGTAAAGCTTGTCATTATGAGCGTTTATATATTTTTTTTCTATATTTTTTACACTTCTACATTAATTAAAAAACTATTACAGACTTTAATTAAATAACAGCAGTAAGATAAATGAGAGTAAATCTGTACTGTTGGATTCTATTTCATTTACATACTTATTTAGTATTATGTTTTTCATTTGATTAGTTATTGGTTTAAAATATATTTTCCTTAACGGGTAACGGGTCGGGTCATATTACCTGTTAATATTATCGGGTCGATTTCGGGTCAGGTCATTTTACCCGTTTATTTTAACAGGTGTTACACGACACGATCCATTAAGATATTGAGTATGACATGAAAATGACACGAATGCCAGGTCTAATAATCACTAGGCAATCTACCACTTGCACAATTTTTTTAATCAAAAGAGACTGTAAGAGACTGTTTTCGAAAATAAAAATGATGAATGTGGCCAAATTACTTAATACTCATTGGTTTTAAAGATAAAAAAAATTGGAAAAACTCTTTCTTCCATGTTCATATAATGCGAGACATTGGAAGCATACCCATTTGGAAACTTTACAGAAGAAAGAAGCTTTAAAAACTCTTTCTTTTCATCCGGTTTAACTGTAAAAAACGGATGGCCCTTTTTCATTTTGTTACCACGTCTTTCATCCACAAGGGTCACCTTATGCCCATTTGTTCCAAATCGAAGAGAGTTTTGACAGTGTCCTTCGATTTTCCCTCAATGTCTAGAATTGTCTCCATCAATGTATCACACAAATTTTTCTCAATATGCATCACATCAAGGTTGTATCTCTTTTCTAACTTCGACCAGTACGGGAGCTCAAATAACACATTCTTATGCGTCCAGTTTAAATGTGTAGTTGGTCTGGACTTAGTTACAATTTTTCCGAACGGACCAAATTCTCCATATTGTCCAACTGAGTCAAAATCTCATCTCCCGACCATTCTCTGGGTCTTAGGCGAGTCGCTATTGTGCCGTCAAATGGCTATATCGTTCGTACGCCACTCGTGATCCCACGACTACCATCTACATTGACTTATATAACATACATTTCCAGCGTGCTAAGAAGATTTTACATCTTCTTGCATACCGGGCATGCCATATAGCCCTTAGTCCTCAAGCTGGAAATCATTGTATAAGCGAGAAAATCATTTATCATTCACATCACTGCTGCTCGTGAGGTGAACTTCTTCCCAGTAGACTTATCATATGCACGGACACCATTTTCACATAGAACCTTTAATTCATCAACCAACGGCTGCAAATAAACATCAATGAACTTTCCTGGATCTTCGGTAATTAATAGAGTTATCGTCATATATTCTTTTTTCAAGCACTTCCAAGGCGGCAAATTATAAGGAATAATGACGATTGGCCAAGCGTTGGGGGTTTGGTTTAGAACCCCAAATGGATTGAATCCGTAAGTAGCAAGACCCAATCTGAAGCTTGAAAATCAGGGTACTTCAAATCGAATTATTTACGTGCCTCTCTGTCTATAAGATGCCTCATAACATCATCATTAATATGTCCTTCCTTATGCCATCTCATGTCGCTTGCAATATGTGTCGACATGTACAATCGCTGCAATCTAGGCTTTAATGGAAGATAACGCATCATATTTTGTGGAATCTTCGTAGTTCTATTTTGATATGTTCATAGAATTTTTACCACCTGTGCAAAAGGGTTAACAACACCTAAAAAATACTCGCAAGAGAACAAGGTTAATGTAGTATAAACGGCTCAACTAAGGTCGTTCTCCACAAGGATTGATATAAACAATTTGTTTTTAAAACAAATTCTTAGTTAACTATCTAAAACAAATTTTGGAAAAGGTTTGTAATTCTGATTTTAAAAGATAAAAACAAGAAAATTGAAATAATTGAAATTGGGTTCTTATAAAACTTGGCAGCAAAGAAAAAAAATACTTTTGAGAAAGGACCAATGTAAAAAGGCACTAGGTTTAGATGTCGCTATTAACGATCCTATGTAGTTCTACCAATTATTTATGAATTACCACAGACAGCTTTGAATGTTAGGTTTCTCTAAAACATATTCTTCTCGTGATATTCAAGAAAAACGGATATCTAACATGCAATCCATTTGTGATATTCAGTTCAAATATGAATACGCAAGACTCATTAAACTTTGTGAAAATCTTTTAAAAACCCATGCAACTCTTAAGCTCGTGATATTCGCTTTAAGTGAAATTGCAATTATCAATTACAATTATCAATCACAAAAAACCCTAATCAACTCTAAGGTGATATTCCAACAGAATTGAATCGAATTACTTGTCTAGATAACTTAATGGTGGCCAATCATCAAGACATATGGTAGATTAAACACAGTGATTAATAATTCAAAGCAAGCATGCATTTTCATAAACAAATTGATAAGAAACTAGATATTCATGTTAAGGCTCGTGGCGTCACCCTAGCAAAAGAAATGTAGTTATGCATAATCATAGTTAAAATCAAAGAAAATATTATTGAGAAAGAAAAGGTGTTAAAATCCAAGCCTATAACTAGGAAACAAAATGGAATAGCGAAGATAACGTAAAGATTACATCCTAATCCAACTAGGCAATCCGCCTAGCCAGATATTCTCCACAATTCTGGACTAAATCAACACCAAATTCAGCCCAAAAGCTCTGCTGTTAAAGATTAGAATGTCTTCTACAACTTTGTAGAAGGGCCCAGCTCCAGAAAACATCATCTTCAGTGCCTTAGAACCGAATTAAGCCTCGAACATCGATTTGGCACCACTGCGCACTTGTCCTTTAATACATCACCATGATTAAACACCTTGGAATATCATGATGAAATTCTTATACAATCTTCTTGACACACTTGTCAATCTAATACAATCTTCTTGACTGAAATTCTGAAACTGCATATTCATGTTAAGGTTTGTGGTCTCGCCCTAGCAGGAGAAACTTAGTTATGCATAATTATAATCAAATTAATCAAAGAAAATATTATTGAGAAGAAAAAGATGGAAAACACATTATATTGAAGTATAAAATCCAAGCCTACGCTGAGTTCTCTCTCAATGTCGCTAAAAAAAAAACGTAAGCCACAGCCGCACTTTATATATTATTCCTAATCCTACCTAAATAAGGTCTTCTTGAAATTAGGAAATAAAATAAATTAGGATAACTTAAAGATTACAATCCTAATCTAACTAGGTAATATGTCCATCCATATATTCTTTATGTTTCTCACTGAAACCAATACCAAATTTGGCTCAAAAGGTCTTGTTATGAATATTAGACCATCTTCTCACTAGTACAAATAACAGTTTGCGCAACGAAACATAGTTCATCGCGCAAAGTCAAAAAAAGTCATCTAAAAATTAGCCCAACGAAAACTTCGTCGTGCAAAAGGTCTTTGTGCGACAACACCTGCGTCACACAAAGGTCTTTGTGCAACAACAATACCTACATCACGCAAAGGTTTTTGTGCAATGACAATACCTACGTTGTGCAAAAGTTTTCGTGAGACGCATCTTGTTCTCATTGTCGCGCAAAGATAGGTGCACGATGCAGGTATTGTCGTCGTTGTGCATACCCTTTTTTTTTTCTTTTTTCTTTTTTTACAAAATATTTTTTATTTAATTTTTTTATAAATATTTTAATTAAATCATAAAAAATAATTAATAAACCAAAAAAAAGTATTTAATTATAAAATATATGAAAATGTACATACAAGCTGTCCGAACATAAAAGAAAAAACTACAACAAGTAGTCGTCTGGGTTTGATGCATCAGGCTACTAGATATCGACTGGGCGAAGTGACTAGGAAGTCGAAGGTGGAGCAAGATTAGGTGCTGGCATCGGGATTTGGAGGCTAGACATCTGTAAGGCTCGTAAGATCGCACAAAGATATGTGCATTGAGCGGCTGAACCGACACTGATAAAGTCGATGATGCGGGCACCTAGAACGCCCTAAGAGTAGCCTCAGTAAGGGGTGTAGGGTCCCCAATCAATGGAGCACTCACGGCTGAAGCAGTAGGTGCTGAAAATGCGGGAGGCACATTGGTCACACCCGACGATGAGTGATCAACTATGACATCTATACAATTTTTGAACCATAAAAATATAACATTAGAAACTAATCCGTTCTTGCATTTGAAACTAATCAATTAGCAGCCAAAGTAATATCATATCCTTTCTTGCATTTATTCACATATATATATACATATATATATATATATAAAGCAATATTGACACACCCCGACCTGGAAATCAGGGCATGATGGCCAGCACGCCCTGATTTCCAAGTCGGGGTGTGTCAAATATTACAAAGGTAGAAACAATACTAATTCAAAAGTAGTTTTGGTTGATCAACTCCAAACACATGTTTTACTTGAAATAGTTGAAACTATAAATATAATTAAGGCAAGGCAGCTATACTATACACAGAAGCTCAATGAAACTAATACAATTAACATGAATTAAGCAACTGCAATGTTGTGTTGTGTTGACCAACTGAACTGATCAAGGACAACTTCTTCCAACACCCATTGATTTATTCAACTCAAACTAGTCTATATAAAAATATTTTTAAGAATTAAAATAAAAAAACCCAACAGAATACCCACAAGGATGGTGGATGTCATTTCAAAAACTATGTAAACAATTACCTGAATAATCTCTTGTCGTGTTTTTTTCTTCTTGTTTGGTCTCCAACACTCCAAGTCTCCAATCAAAGTGAGAAACGTTAGTTCATAAAATCGATATTTTCAAGAGGCAACAAGAAAAGTGCTGAGAAGAGTGTGTCGACTCCATCTGTGTTTCCTTATCTGGTGCTATGTCTACACACACACACACACACACATATAGAAAACAAGAGGGTTTCATTTAACATAAAAAATTGAAGACAAATCTCATGACTAAGTTAATGAATTATATTTGCAAATAATTGATGAACAATAAACACCATAAATAAATCAGAAATCTTAATAGGCTAAATCTACAAAGAAATGACCCAGAAAATAATCATAAATTTAAAAAATTTAAAACGAAAACCCAATGCAAACAGAGTTGTCGCTGTATTCATCATCTTTCTCTTAATTATATATGTGGGTGTATTCATCAATTTTTCTATTTTAATCGCAATTCCCATTAAAATGCAAACAGAGCTTTCCAATACAGATAGAGAAATTAAGGTGGGCTTGCTGTGATGAGAAATTAAGATGCGAAATTAAATAATTTACCTCGGAATCACTGTGAGCTGTGACGGCTGTCGACGGTGAAGCGAGCGAGTGCTCGAGGGCGAAAGGGTTGAGCCGTTGAGGTGTGCTGCAGACTACAGTTGGGCTCCAAAGGCTGCGAGGCTGCGGCTGTGGGGTTGCGAGAGTGGAGTGGTTAGTGGTGGTGACTGACTGAGAGTGAGGGAGGCGCAAGGAGAAGTGAGGTCTAAGGGAGGACTTGAACTGGAGTGGTCTCTGAAGGGAAGAATGAGAACACCTAGCCTAGGGTTATACAAAACAAAAAGCGCCCATTTTTTCCAATCGGAAAATTTAAAAAAAAGCCGCCCATTTTTTCAAATTAAACCGCCACAATTTTAACAAATTGCACAACACATGTATACAATACGACGTCACGTTATGAGTGTTTTCACAACGACTCCATCGTGGCGTCGCGTAAGATGTATTTAAAAGAAAAAAATTATTATAATAAATTGTTTGCGCAACAATCCCATTGTAGCGTCCCGCAAGATATATTAAAAAAATTATTATATATACAAAATAAGTAAAATTTAAAGCTACTTAATAAATATATATAACATTCAATTTAACAGGTTAATTTACATTAATCCTCATCCAAACTACAATTTAACGATTACTTTAACTCCGATTTTGATGATTTTTTACAGCTACACTCCTTAACCCTATATAAATACAATGAATGAATTTGATATTCAATTTAAAATATTTACTAGTGGATACCACAAAATCTTATTGTCACAGCCCGTCCCGGAAATGTATGTTATTTTATTCTCGAGAACATGAAATTCCTACTTTACCCTTGAACGGTTGTGGTGTTGTGTGATCTAAGTTTAAATTTATTTGACCTAATTCTAATTTTCCTAAGTTTTGGAACACTTAGGATACAAGGTGTTTTGTTGGTTTTGGGTTGGTGACCACGTGGACCACCCTCACACACACACTCTCACTCTCTCCTGTGGACTCTCTCTTTCCTCTCTCTTTCGGATTTTTCTGAAAATTCGTACAAGCGGTACGGACAGTCTTTGATCTCTCCATTTCAGGCACGGATCGAGGTTTTTAAGGTAAGATTCTTACTCATTGTAACCTCCTGAGTTCATTGGTACCCTTGTTTGGACTTAAAACCTTCGAAAACCCTACTTTCTCACGAGCTCCTGTTTGAGTACTGTTCATGTGGTCGTAATTATGGATGTTTCAGGGAATTTTAAGCTTGTAGGAAGCTTTAGGACGTTCCTACGAAGCTCGGAGAAGAAAAACCAAGTAATTTGGATGTCAAATCACCGAGATCGACAAGTTTTAAGATGTGGCTGGAATATCGCAAGTTCTTCGACGAGATTCCATGAATTTCAAGCCTTGAAATTGGTAAGGTTTTGTTCCTCTTGTTGTAAGCTTCAATTTAAGACCAATTTCATAAAATTTGGGTTAAAAACGAAGAAGGTATGAAGAAATGAAAAATTACCCAGTTTCCGGCGATGGCGACTGTCGCCGGTGTTCAAAGGTAGGAGACGACGGAATATTCCGTCAAAGTTAACAGAATATTCCTAACGATGACTAACGGCGTCAGGTTAGTTTTAACGGAATATTCTCTTTTTGGACGGAATATTCCTGACGGCGTTAACTGACGCCATCAGTGTGTCTGGCACTTGCCCGGGCGTGGGCGGCGCGTCTGGCCGGCGCGTGGCGGCACGTGGGCGATCGGAAAATTTTTCTAAAAATATGGGGATGTTCCTGAGATTGTGTAGGTCACTGTGGTATATTCATATACCCAATTTGAGCAATTTATGAGAAGTTATTACCTATTGTTGGTTATGTGCGTTAAATAACGTTTATTCTGTTATTACGCATATAGGTGAGGCCTATCCGGAGGACGAGCACCATCAATCGAGGCTCGGGGGTTATGATCCTTCGATATATCAGTGAGTGGGCTTTTGTTTTCCGTATATACCTATATAAATGAGATTTTTCCCAGAAAATCAGTTTAAGTGAGATGTGATATGAAATGTGATATGATATGCCATGCAAAGTATATATCTATGTTATTTATATATTAGTAGTTGCATATAACGGTAATTGGTGCTATAGACGCACAGGTAAGTATCAGGTGAGTATGTATCGTTGACAGTGAATGATTAATATGAATATGAAGATTATGTGAGATGTATTGAAAGCTCATAAACCTGCACCCTGGTGTTAGTGCTCCCGCCCAGAGTTAGGGGCATAGCTTCACATGATCGTTCACCTCCCGCACCACACGCTCACCTTGGATCCAAGATAGGTGCATAGCCTATCGTATAGACCACTTTCAGTGGGTTCGACTTGTAGGTGACCCGCGATTAGCGCATAGCCTTCATGTGACTGTAGCACTTGAGCGTATTCATTTATACACCTAGCTTGTCGGTCATACCACGTGAGGTGGTACCGATTTGTGTGCAAGATATGATTTGATATGATGAGATTGATTATGAGCTATAGTTCAGCCGAGCTGATCACTCGATGGACATGTTATCTATGATGAGTTTATGTCACCTGATATAGTTATGTGTTTTGATGAGATATATTTGGCATGGCATATACCTTGCATATCACTACTTCTGAGTATGGTTTTGAGATAAGTATATACGTATTATATATTTCTGGGAAATTATACAGGTTTTACGGCGAGAGGTTAGAACTTTTGAAAAGAGAAAAGGTTTTGAAAAGATTTGTTTTTGCCCACTCACGCGTTTTGTTTTTTGCCCCTCCAGGTTCAAGGTAGCAGTGCTTTGGTGGCCACGAGGGATCTAACGGTGTTCTGACAGAATTCACAAAAGTAGGATTCACGTTCGGGTGTTATATCTTAGTAATTGTCCTTGACTGCAACTAGACGTTCTTATTGCTCTGAATGTGTATTTACA
This sequence comes from Heteromeles arbutifolia, assembly GCA_024362995.1. Lineage (NCBI taxonomy): Eukaryota > Viridiplantae > Streptophyta > Magnoliopsida > Rosales > Rosaceae > Heteromeles > Heteromeles arbutifolia. The sequence continues at coordinate 21,603,915 of JANCRC010000002.1, forward strand.
TTTATCTTATTAGCTTTCGCACTGTGCACATGGTTACGTCACTCTCACGTGACGGCCAGCACTCTCTCCTTGGGATGGGGTGTGTCACTTATGCTATACTTAATGAAAGTATAAAATAAGCTCTTAAGTGTTAGTGAATCTATCGTTTTGATGAAATACACATTTTGCAAAACTAGTTTCAACGATCCAATTGTCAACCTTGTTTGTATATACTTCGAGATTGCATACGCCAAAAATCGTAAAAAACAAACATTCAGAGATTAGCGGTTATTTTAACTCCGATTTTGATGATTTTTTTACAGCTACACTCCTTGACCCTATATGAATACAATGAATGAATTCGATCTTCAATTTAAAAGATTTACACTAGTGGATACCATAAAATCTTATGTTATACTTAGTGAAAGTATAGACAAACTCTAAGTGTTACTGAATCTATTGTTTTGATGAGATACACATTCTACGAAACTAGTTTCAACGACCTAACCGTCAAACTTGTTTGTATATACTTCGAGCATACGCCAAAAATTGCAAAAAACAAACATTCAAAGATCAAGTTATGAGAGAAAAAATTTCGATGGTTATAAACGAAAAATCACAATTTAACGGTTATTTTAACTTCGATTTTGATGATTTTTTACAGCTACACTCGTTGACCCTATATGAATACAATGAACTGATTTGATCGTCAATTTAAAATATTTACACTAGTGGATACCATAAAATCTTATGTTATACTTAATGAAAGTATAAATAAACTCTAAATGTGAGTGAATCTATTGTTTTGATGGGATACGCATTTTACGAAACTAGTTTCACCGATCCAACAGTCAAACTTATTTGTATATACTTTGAGATCGCATACACCAAAAATAGCAAAAAACAAACATTTAGAGAGGTGAAGGTGAATTGACTCAAACACTAAACTAGACTCTAGACAACTCAAAACTAACCAAATTGACTCAAAATAGCAAAACTAATTTAAACAGACTCAAAACAGGTACCAGAAAGTGAATTGGATGAATTTTAGACTTGTAAGACTCAAAACACTAAAAGGAGACAGATTTGGACGAATTTAACAAAACTAAAACACAAATAAGAACTGAGGGGGTTTTTGGACGAATTTGACAAAACTAAGTAAATTGCAGCAAACAAAGTAAATTAAAGAGAGGTGAAGGTGAATTCAGGGGTGAAAAACTAGTTAGAGGGTTCTTCTCCACACATGAACATATGCATACGAATTGATTTCCAGTTATTCTTTCGATAAACCATGAATGACAATGCTCCGAATTAATTGTATTGAACTAATCAATTCTCAGATTTCCCTAAGTTCATTGAATTGAATGGATAACGCATCACAACCAAATTATTCTTATCAAGTTCCCTAACTATGGAATACGCATGATAGAGACACATATCAAAGATCATTAAGTTCCATGGAAATCATAAACATTGACAAGGCATTCATAACTATGGAAAACGCATGTTAATTCTGCCTAGGATTTACTTAACATGATTGTGACTAGCAACCTTTACTACTTGTGAATATAAGTTCATAACGATTAGGTGAAATTTCCTTATATCCTAGCATCAAATTCATGCATGTAAACTAAGTATGCATCCTTAATCAACACACTAGAATAAGTTCTTAATAAAACAGATAAGTAAACCACATTCACAATTTATGAAACAATAACTAGAGATAATCAATTCATACTAAACATATGTCCATGGCTTTGAATCCACCTCTAACTAAAACGAAATTAGTTCCACATGTTCAACACAATTGAAAAGCAAATTAAATTAAACATGGAAACAGAAACAAGAGAAGAAAGAACTCCAAGAACTCCAATGGTTGCAGGTAGGCTGCGGCACAACCCTTCCTCTCCAATGGAAGCCACGACAAGGCCTTGTCTTCTCTCCTCTGCAGCAAAGTATGAATTTCTGAAGGTGGGGTGGTGTAGAATTCGTATGGATGGGTGGTGTGGAGTGCGGCAAAGGGTTCTGTGATGAATGGCTGGGGTCCCTGCGGCAAAACCCTAAAACATGTATATATAGGCACTTCAAAACCCTAGAGAAATCAGATTTGTATTTGGGCTTAACAGAAATTAAGGAATAAAGGCCTAGGGTGCAGCATTTAACTTGGAAAAGGAATTGTGGTCCAATTAATTTCTGAAAATGATTTGTAGAACCCAAATCCACAAGGAAAAGGGCCTAACAATCAGAATCCAAGAGGGAAAGGGCCTGAGAGGTGCGGCACAATAGGATAAGGGCAAGGGAATGCCTTGCAAGGCAAGGCAAAAGGATTCTGGAAGGAAAGGAGGCGCCAGATTTTTAGGGTTCTAGAAGGAATGTGTTTTGTGGCAGATTTTGGGGTTTCTAGAAGGATTTGAGGCGCCACTTTTGTAGGACAAAGGATAGGACTTCTAGAAAGTGTGTTTTGAGGCTGATTTCAAGCCTTTTTCTCTTCAAACTCGTCCAACAACTTGCCTCCGTGCTTGCACTACCCAATCTTGGCTCAAAAATGCTCTAGAATGCTCCAAATTGCTTCTTTTTGCATACTTTGTCCTTAGAACCTGAAAACACACGAATTTGGCTTAAAAGACTAAATAACTAAGAACTAACAACGTAAAAGCACAAGAACAAGCTAACTAAGTCGCATAAATATGCTCCTATCAACAGTCAAACTTATTTGTATATACTTTGAGATCGCATACACCAAAAATAGCAAAAAACAAACATTTAGAGATCAAGTAACGGAACAAAACTTTTCAACGGTTATAAACGAAAAATCACGATTTAACGGTTATTTTAACTCTGATTTTGATGATTTTTTACAGCTACACTCCTTGACCCTATATGGATACAATGAACTAATTTAATCGTCAATTTAAAATATTTACACAAGTGGACCGCAAAATCTTATGTTATACTTAATGAAAGTATAAAATAGACTCTAAGTATTTGTTGAATCTATTGTTTTAACAGCGTCGCACATACTGTTTGGCGCAAAACAGTATCATGTTTTTTCAGAAAATTGCACGACGGATTAACCACGTCGCGCAAAGGCTCTTTGCGCAATGGAGATTTATAACATCGCGCACAGGGTGTTTGCACGACACATTTGTTCATCGCGCAAAAACCCTTTGAACAACGCGGTTGTTCCGTCGCGTAAACACTTATTGCGTGAGGCATTGGTTGCTACGTCACGCAAAACCAAGGCTTTTACCGCTTTTTTCCCAACATTGCGCGACGAAGGTACACCTTCGTTGCGCTAAATGGTTTTGCACGACGAAATGTTTCATTGTGCAAAATGTCCTTGCGTGATGCTTAGTTGTCAACATTGCGCAAAATGTCCTTGCGCAACGTAATTTGCTTCGTCGCGCAAGTTTTCGTTGCGCAAGTGTGTTTTTGTACTAGTGTCTACAACTTTGTAGATGAGCCTAACTTCAAAAAATGTCATCTTTACTGCCCTTAGAACCTAATTAAGTCTGCAACAACAATATGGTAGTACTTCGCACTTGTTCTTTAATACATTGCCATAATTTTTTTGAACAAACGATATTAGCTACACTAAGGAAGAGGGGTGACATCGCCATAGTTAAACATCTTGGAATATGATGCTGAAATTATGATACAATCTTCTTGACAGACTTGTGAATTCGTTCCAGTTGGAAATTCCCCAAAACTCCATTATTTCATCCCTTTTTTTTTTTTCATAGAGTAAAGTCATATGTCCTGCACTTAAAATATAAAACAAAATATCAAAATTTCACCAAAATATAACTAAAAATAAGATAAATATATAATGTGAAATCGACACTTCAGATCATTCTATATCTCGATCATTGCAGACATGGCATTTATCCAACTCTTTGTTCTCCTTATAGAACAATATACCATTATTTACACATGCATGAATTTTTTTCAAACCCTAATCCGAGATCGTTCAACACCTTTTGTGCACTTTTATAACCTTTAGGCAAACAATTGTTCTTTGGAAGTATCCTCTTCAAAACCCCGATAAAGTAAACAAAACACCGGTTTGACCTACGAAACTTGATTTTGCCATGCATCAACTTTATAATGGTCGTGATTACCAAAAATTCTTCCTAAGTCGGGTATAATTCTTGCTTAGAACTTTTCAATAGTCTTTCATACTTCTCGAATGCTTCACTATCCATGGTGGGAGACACGTCATCTCCTACTTGCTCATTGTCATTGCTTGAGGCGTATGGATAAGCTTCATTTAAAATATCCATGACTTGGTCATTAGCATTCACACTAGATTCAACAGTCTCCACTCGTGACTGGTATGAAGACAATGCATTGTCTAACCGCTTCACATGATAATTCCACCACGTGTAGGTCTGCATATTCCCATTTTTTACCAAATGATATCGAACATTTCCAATATCTCCCATTTTGAGTTGTTACTTTTCTGACCTAGACACTTGATTTGAGTTGAACCCTGGTTGTGTCTCTTTGCAAAGTTAATAAAGTGATCTATCACATCCAAATATTCATTAACAACTCTGTTCGGATTCTATATGCACTGTCTGTCCATTTTGTGTGTTAACACATTAAATATGCAAGGATGAGAACAAGTTCAACTATGTCGTGTCACTTTATGCCTATCCCATTAGGGAATGCAAATTTATGTGCCGTAATTTACGGCTCTACCAAGATTAGATTTCGTCGTGGAAAAATTTTGGCAGTAGTATCTTCGTACAGTTTTCCAAGTATATGGCGTAGATATCAAATACCTAGTATGCACTCAAAGACATTAATGAAATGTTACCAAAAATCCCATGATCGAAACCTAATCCGTGGATTGTAAACTATGACACACAAATGTGTACTCCCAAACGTAAAGAAATGGGACAATTCAAGAATCAATTGGATTGCAGTAATGCAATCCCATCCATGCGCTAAATCCAACTAATATCAAATGGGAAACTAAGTTGTCTTGAACAAAAAGATTTGAATGTGGTGTACAAAAATATTTGAATACACAAATGTATTACTTCTATCAAACTACTACATCAAATAAAACAAATTAAATCACAAAAAAAAAAATCAAGAAATTAATTTCAAATTCATTCTGCACCAATAATCGTATACAAGAAACCTATAGAAAACAAACTTAATTTTGTTATTTTTAGCCTCAAATGTGACTGGTCCGCGGAAAAACTGGAAAACTTGCCGGAAACTGGGTAAACTTTAAACTTTCATAACTTCTTCAATACTCAATGAAATTGAGTGATTCAAAAATGAAAATCATACTTCTCGACGAGAAAAAGAGAATGGTACCTTTATTGACAGCTAATTCACCGTGGTTTGGCCGGAAAACTGCTCGAAATTGGATAACCATTTTCAAGTTAGCCGTTTTTCGGCCAAACTACGGCGAGTTAGCCATCAAGAAAGATATCATTCTTTTCGTCTCATCGAGAAGTATGATTTTTGTTTTTGAATCACTCAATTTTGTTGATTATTGAAGAAGTTATGAACGTTTAAAGTTTACCCAGTTTCCGCCGAGTTTTCCAGTTTTTCCGCGGACCAGTCACATTTGAGACTGTTTTCCAGCCATCTCCGGCAACCATTGGGCTTCCAAATAGGTATAATCTTGGTCTACACTTTCCTATCCTTATTTTGATATATTATGGGTCGAATTTGGTTAAGAAACGATTGAGTTACGAAGCTTTGAAAATTGCCCAAAGAGTTTTTAACAGAATGACCATTTGTGATGTGTTTGATCAATCTCAGGGACCATTTCTATTGATTTTCAATGTCAGGGAGCAAAATGATGTGTTTGATCAATGTCAGGGACCATTTGTGATAAGAACCCAAAAAAAAAAATTACGAAATCAAAATTACCGTTGTTGCTTTTGTTAGATCCCACATCACCCAGGGGAGTGGATCCTTTATGTCTTATATGTACATGCTCATCTCTTCTTAGCACGAGACCTTTTTGGGAGCTCACTAGCTTCGGGTTCCATCGGCACTCCGAAGTTTAGAAAGTTCGCGCGAGAGCAATCCCAGGATGGGTGACCCACTAAGTTCCTAGAAACAAAACCGTGAGGGTGTGGTCGGGGCCAAAAACGGATAATATCGTGCTACGACGGAGTCGAGCCCGGGATGTGGTGGGGCCCGGGCCGGGATGTAACAATTTGGTATCAGAGCTAATCCCTAGCCAGAAGTGTGCCGACGAGGACGTCAGGCCCCTAAGGAGGTGGATTGTTAGATCCCACATCGCCCAGGAGAGTGGATCCTCTATGCCTTATATGTACATGCTCATCTCTTCCTAGCACGAGGCCTTTTGGGAGCTCACTGGCTTCGGATTCTATCGGAACTCTGAAGTTAAGCGAGTTTGGGCTAGAGCAATCCCATGATGGGTGACCCACTGGGAAGTTATGCTCACGTGAGTTCCCATAAACAAAACCGTGAGAGCGTGGTCGGGGTCCAAAACGGACAATATCGTGCTACGGCGGAGTTGAGCCCGAGATGTGGTGGGGGCCCAGGTCAGGATGTGACAGCTTTCAAGTGAGTGGATGGACAAATTTCACGTGAAGGCCGAAGGAGAAGACAAGAGAGAGGGAAATAGATAGGGAAAGAGAGGCAGCTATCAAAATTTTTAGTTAAACACTTTTGAAATCTGCCTTTTGCGATTGGAGAAGATGATTAAATAGACGAAGTTTTTGCACAATGAAGCATTTTGCCACCCAAGCTAAAACTTCGTTGCCCATTTCCAAGCCAAACCCTAGTCGCATTTGGGCTTTAGGCGACGCACAATTCGTCGCGTAACGATGCTTTGGGGGGCCAAATAATGATCGTTGTGTAAAGGGTTCCACATTGTTTATTTTGTTTTAATTTTTTATTCTTTGTTTTATTATTATAAATCTATAATAGAAATTAAGCAAATAAAATATTTAAAGCATAAAAAATATTATATTAATCCGGATAGAAATTAGTAAATTCGTCGCTTTCACATATGTAATGCGTACATACAAACCAAATAAAATATTACTATCTTAATCAAAATAAACAATGATTGTGGTGGCGGTGCCTGGGCAGCTTGATCGGCATGAACCAGGATCATCACCAGATCCATTTCCTACAGATTCTAGAGATCTCATAATCGTGTCCGTTCATCGTATATCGTGCGGTTAGAAATTATTTAAAATTTAAAATTTAAAATTCAAATATAAATAGTATCTAACGAAAACTGACCGTACGAAATAGTACCTTTAAAATTCAAATATCGTACGGTCAGAAGTCATTGTGTAAGTATCGATATCATCAAGAATAAAGTACGCATGTTATGCACAAAATTATGAAAATGTTAATAGCTAAATTACTAATTAACACTTAGTGATGGGTCATTCAACAATGACTTCATCTCCTCGGGTAGACCTGACATTCGTGTCTTGTTTCCCGTGTTTGTGTCATACCCGATATCTTAACGGGTTGTGTCGTGTAACACCCGTTAAAATGAACGGGTAATATGATCCGACCCGTTACCCGTTAAAGAAAATAATTTTAAACCAATAAATAATCAAATGAAAAACATAATACTAAAGTAGTATATACATATCAAATTGTCACATAAATATTATTTCAAAACATAAAAATACATTTTTCTTTCAAGTATTACATACCACTTATACATACCCCAAAATAAGCGCCTAATGAAAAAACATAAGCATTTGCACTTGTAAATTAATTATTATAATTTTTTTAATGTGTTTAGTAATTTAAAACTACTTTGATATTTTTATTTTTTAATGTTTGTATGATGTTTTAATCTCACTTTTAAGAGAGTAAAACATTTATAAGTATAACTGTATAAGAGAGAGTAAAAAACTATTTGTATTATTAATCTGTAAAATTTATCCCAGTAATGATAATAAAAATATATAAATAAATAAAACTTAATTTCTTTTGAACTTATACTAAAAATTAATACATATTTAATAAACAATATATACATTACGGCTATTGAATTTTATAGTAAGTTTTTTTAGTAGTTTAACTTTAAAATTATTAAAATAATTTTTTTCTTAATGAGCTGAATGGGTGACCCACGAGTTACCTGCTTGTAAACCCATTAATGACCCATTATTAATGGGTTCTTAACATGTAACCCAATAACAACCCAATTAATTATTGTGTTGACCGGAAACACTTTTTTTTTTTAGTCGTTTTCGTGTCATGTAAGAAATTGCAAGGTCTATCCTTAGACACTTCTTCCAGGACGACCATTGCATAAGGCAATGGTTTTGCACTAGCTTGAAGTGCACCTCCCTCTCATAATCTGTTTGCCGCATGGTATCACAGTTGAAGTGCATCCGGTGATCATTCATCATATGTCTGATTGTGCGAGACCTTCTTTTTTTTTCCTGCAAAAAAAAAAAAAAAATTGGTCAAAACCAAACCTAAAATTCTACTGAAAAATTTGTTCATAACCTCCCACAAAAATAAAAATTTCTCATAACCTCTAAACCTTGATATACATAATGTCCACATCCAACCAAGATTTGCAACAACCAATCAAGTATAATAATCAACTTTTAATTTAATTATGCAATTAAACTTTGCAACAAAAAGCAACCTTAAAGTTCATACAAATCGGGTATTACCTATCTGAGATCCTTCTCCCTTATATATGTCACAATTGGTGCATTGCCAGATGTGTGCTCATCTGGAGAAACAACAGAAGCAGTGGAATCCGATGTAATTACCAAACATGGCATCTACAAAATTATAACCACAATTATCATAATTAAACAACAAAATCAGTTCCACTTGGGAGAAAGATAAAATTATTGTGGATACCTTCGATCGTCGACACTAAGAATGGGAAAAAGGAAAGAATGAAGATTTGGCAGTTGGGGTAGAAGGAATTTTTGGAGTTCGGGGAGAAAGAAACATTGGGATTTGGGGAAGAAGATGAGGAAGAGAGGAAATGAGGAGAGAAGGTTGTGGACTTGGGATTTAAACATAAACCCGTGAACCCTTGTGCGGCAAAGCTCTTCGTCTCCTCAAGTGCCTTCTTCATCGCCCAATAAATTTCTGCCATTATTGTTCCACCTAAATTTATGGGTCTTTGCAAGGTGAATCTGGAAAGGCATTCATCATCCTATTTTTCCTAGGCGACGGAACCTTTCGTCGTTCAAAATTTGAAGCCAAATTATCATTTTAACGCGTATTTTTCCAGTTCTTGCCTGACGAGCAAAAATATTCACCAAGCAAATGTAGGTTGCACAAAATTTGTTGTCATGGACATTTTGAGTGATGAACAACAGTTGTAATCGTGCAAATATGTCTTGTGCAACGAAATTTATTTCATAGCCTACAATTTTGTCACGTAAATAGTTTTTTCTACTAATAGTTGGTAATAACTTTGATAATTGTAAGAGTGTTTCCTTTAAATAGACGGTTTTTGTTCCAATTTCACACCCCAAAAAATATCTATTAAGAGTAGAGAGATTGGGGAAAAGAAAAACTGTTGCCAGTAAAGATAAACGTTACACGACAAATTTGACAAAATGTGGGACATGACCGAAGTGTAAAAATTTGAAAATGTGGGGTAAATTGGGTAATTAAAAAGTTAAGAGAGTAATTTCGCAAATTTGTGTAATTTACCAACTAATATTCGTAAGAATTGGGGAAATTTTCTTTAGTGTTGTCTTACAAGTTATAAAAGGTTATTTACCCACTTCTTCCTTCATCTCGTCTTTGAAAAAAAACAAAAGGAAAAGAAAGCTCACTTTTTGCGACAAGAAAATAAGACTCACTTTTATTAGGAAGGAGATTGACCAAATTTCCAATTTCCAATTTAAGGTAGTCTCTTCCCTCCTTATTGTGAAGTAAACCCTAGCTGTAGGGATCCCCTCTCACAAAAGATGTGACACCACAAATTTAAAGGGCCTATTTTTAAATCCTCTTTGGGACATATGTTTTATAAATATGTACAATCTCATCTCCCATTTCAATCAAACATCTCTTAATTCAACATTCTCTAATACTACAACATCCAAGAGTACTTTTCACATTGGGAAACAAAAATGGCGTTCAACAAGAAGCTTTTGTTCTCCGTTTGCTCCGCCACATTAGTGTTCGCTCTTGTCTCCGCCCTTTCCCCTGAAGAGATCAAAGCCACCATGGATGAACACAACAGGCCCCGCGCTGAGGTCGGTAATGCTCCACTCAAGTGGAACGAGACCTTAGCCCAGTACGCTAAAGAATATGCTGACAAAAGAGTTGGTGACTGCGTAATGGAGCACTCAATGGGGCGTTGGGGTGAGAACTTGGCCTCAGGTGCCGGCATGAGCGCCGCCGATGCCACCAAATATTGGGTTACCGAGAAGGAGTTCTATGACCACAAATCAAACAAATGTGTCAAAGAGGAATGTGGTCACTACCTTGCTGTGATTTGGGGCAAAACCACCGAGGTCGGATGTGGCGTTTCAAAGTGCAACAATGGAGTGAACTACGTCGTTTGCAGCTACGATCCCATGTACCAGCCGGAGGATGAACGTCCCTACTAGACACTATATATACATGCGCATGCAAGCTCGTGCACACCTACACTAGGCCTAGTTGGGGGGGCCTTGTATTTTTTGTTCTTTCGGGAAACTAGAAAATAAATTGGGGATGAGAGACGGTTAAAATGTAACCGGTGTATAGAAATACATCCGGACTCTCAACATCCCTTATGTGACTAGCACATGATCATTTATTGTGAAAGGTAACGACACAATAATTAATAAAAAATGAAGAAAAATACAAAGTATTATTTTTTTGTAATTTAATACTATTAATTTTTCTTCATCTCTATACCTCTATCATCCTCGTTTGCTATTTTGCATTGGTTTCTTTGTAGTTGAAAAAAGGAGATAAGAAACAAATGTAATATCAAACAATCAACGTTAAGAAAGACATGAGCTTAATTAAGTTGACCAAAGCAGTGTACTCTTTCTACACTAAGTTCAAATCTCTATCTCCGTATTTAAATGAATTTAGTGTAAATTATTCTATCATTTGTAAAAAAAAATGAATGCTAAGATTTCTAATCTCGTAAGATTTATACAATTACAAGTTAATAACTAAACACAATAAGAAGTGAAAGTTGTTATGAACTTTTATTTGAACTGAACATATTGTAAAGGTTGAGATCTCACCTAATTCTGGATTGAAAATTTTGGGTAACGGGAGTAGGGAGTGCGGGGTTGATGCAATGTGGTTGGAAAAATTAATTATGATTTTTCAGGGCTATGCTGTCAAATAGGATTCTAATATTGGGAATTAACACTTCTATACTAAGGGTGTGTTTGTTGCACCGGACTATCTTAGACTAGATAGCTTCAGGGATTATGTTGGATTGGCTTAGAATAGACTAAGCTGGACTAACTTAGTAAAGCATTTGGTGCAGTCATTACTACGAAATAGATTATTATTGTCGCTATAATAATCGACAAGAAACATATATTTGTGTCGGAAATTGAGTCAAATCCGACAGAAAGTTGATGCAGTGACGGATATATTAACCGACAGAATTGTTGGCGTCAGGAAATGACTTTTCTGTCGGTTAAGGCCCTAAAACCGACAGAAATTATGTCGGCTATATGCGACAATAAACATGAAATACTCTCGGATATTATCCAATTTCTGTCGGTCCTGACCACCAGAAATTATAAAAAACTGTCGGATATGATCATCTTTCTGTCGTTTGTAACCGACAGAATGATATTAAAAAAAAATTAATTCAACTATTTTCCGTCGGTCCTAACCAACAGGAAAATATAAGTAATTAAAAAAAATTCTTTTTTATTTTACGGACTGAATAAAACAAAATTTTAGTAATTAAAAAAAAAACGGAACTTCTTTTTTACTTTTTTATTTTAGAGACTGAATAAAAAAATATCAATGAGTGAATAAAGCTTATAACAAACATAACACGCATTCAAATATAAATTAACTTACTAGAATAATGTTTTTTACTTTTTTATTCTAAAGACTGAATAAAAAAATATCAATGAGTGAATAAAGCTTATAACAAACATAACATGCATTCAAATATAAATTAACTTACTAGAATAATTTCTTTTGAATCCGTCATAACACATAAAGTTAACGTTAAATATAAATTAACCTACAATACTGTCATATGCAGCAGCCATAATACATAACTTAACAAAAAATATAAATTAGACGTCAGATATAGCCGTCATGAAAATCAACAAGCTATTCAACCGAACCCGTGCCTTCCACCGACCCTCCATGTCCTCCTGCGCCTTCTGCCACTCCTCCATGTCCTCCGGCGCCTTCTGCCAATCCTGTATGTGCTCCCAGATACCTCAACACATCGCCATCAAAGCTATCCAACAACATTCCAGAAAGCAAACCCGGGGATAATCCAGCATTAAAAACACCAGGAGAAATATGTGAGTGATCACCGGGAGAAACCATCTGAGGTCGATATACTGGCATTGGATACTACGGCTGAAAAGACATATGTTGCATGGGATAGGCAGACGCAGGTGGCTGATTGGGAGCCGAATGCTGTGATGCCTGAGGGCTAAGTGGTGGCTGCTGCAGATGTTGTGGAATTAGCAACATAAATAATAGCTGTTGCTGCATCATGAGCTGCTGGTTCATTGCCTGCTGCTGCTGGTTCACCTGGTTCTGCGAGTTCTTTGATTGCTGAAGCTCAACCATTACTGCCGCCAACTGCCTAGAGGCTTCTTCCTCCCTCATCCTCAATTCGTTGTTCTCAGCTACCAACTTGGCCAATGCACCCCTAGATGATTTCCCGGAAGCTCTAGCACTTGAAGAACTTGCATATGACACCATATCCAGTATCACCCCATGACCATAACCTCGAACTCTATTTCTAGTCTCAGTCCCCATCTGCTCAACATATATCTGTGTTCTAACCTCAGAGGTGTCCTTTTCTCCGGAGTCGACCATTGACTGAACTTGACTCTCCATAGATATCTTGCAATATAATATATAAACAAAATAATAAAAATTATTAAGAGAAAAAAATACAGATTATTCTATCATTTGTAAAAAAAATGAATGCTAAGATTTCTCTTTCTACACTAAGTTCAAATCTCTATCTCCGTATTTAAATGAATTTAGTGTAAATTATTCTATCATTTGTAAAAAAAATGAATGCTAAGATTTCTAATCTCGTAAGATTTATACAATTACAAGTTAATAACTAAACACAATAAGAAGTGAAAGTTGTATAGGAACTTTTATTTGAACTGAACATATTGTAAAGGTTGAGATCTCACCTAATTCTAGATTGAAAATTTTGGGTAACGGGAGTAGGGAGTGCGGGGTTGATGCAACGTGGTTGGAAAAATTAATTATGATTTTTCAGGGCTATGCTGTCAAATAGGATCCTAATATTGGGAATTAACACTTCTATACTAAGGGTGCGTTTGTTGCACCGGACTATTTCAGACTAGATTAGCTTCAGGAACTATGTTGGACTGGCTTAGAATAGATTAAGTTGGACTAACTTAGTGAAGCATTTGGTGCAGTATCGAAATAAATAACTAAAATAATAAAAATAATAATTAAATCTTATCTTTTACATTTTTTTCTTTATCTTTTTTTTTCTTTTTCCCTTTTCTAGAAAACTCTCCCACTCCCGAAAGCTCTCCATCTTTTTCTCCTGCCCCTCCAACTCCTTCTCACTCTCACTACTTTCCCATTCATCGTCAAACTCCATTCATTTTCACTATTATCAGAAAAAGCCATCTTTTGGATTTTGAAATTGCAGACCATCAAACTCCATTGCTTTTCACTATTATCATCAAACTCCACCCTTTTCACAACTCGAGCATTTTTGAAGAATATAATATGGGTTTTGTAATTGATTTTTGTTTTCTGGGTTTTGGCAGATTTGTATCTGGGTTTTGGTCGGCGTCATGGAATTTGGCGACGGTATTGTGGCGGATGAAGGCGCGGTCGAGCGGAGGTCAAGCAAGCAGAGGATCTAAGTAGAGGAGAATTGTTGCCTCTCAACGGCGAGGTCGGTGATACACATAAGATGCGCGCGGGGAGGCGCAGGGAATGGCGAATCTGCCTGATTTTGGGTTTGAGTTCAGGGTGAGGAGAGAGGAAAGAGAGAGTGAAACAGAGAGCAGGGAGAGGTCTTAGCTAGTCCCATGGTTTTTGGGGACTCTCGCCAAGAACCTTTAGTGAAGCCTTTAGTGTTGGCGAGTCCGGGCTAGACTCATTAACAGTAGTCCCGGATGATAACAAACACCGGACTGGACTAATAGTTAGTACAGTCTAGTTTAGTGACAGTTAGTGAGGGCAAATAAACGCCTCTTAATATTAGTACACATGCTATAGAGGCCATAGGTTCATAGTGGAGAAAAATATAAATAATAGGGTTTTTATCACAAATGGTCCCTGACATTGATCAAACACATCATTTTGGTCTCTGACATTGAAAATCAATAGAAATGGTCCCTGACATTGTCCACCATCCATCATTTTGGTCCTTTCGTTAAAAACTCCGTTAAGTGTCATGGAGCTCTTGGCCGGAAGTTTGGCCAATTTTCAAAGCTTCGTAACTTAATCGTTTCTTAACCAAATTCGACCCATAATATATCAAAATGAAGATAGGAAAGTGTAGAATAAGATTATACCTATTTCAAAGCCCATTGGTTGCTGAAGATGGTCGGAAAATAGCCTCAAAGTTGACTGGTCCGAGCGAAAACTGGAAAACTCGCTGGAAACTGGGTAAACTTTAAACGTTCATAACTTCTTCAATACAAAATGAAATCAAGTGATTCAAAAATGAAAAATCATACTTTTCGATGATACAAAGAGAATGGTACCTTTTTTGACGGCTAAATCGCCGTGGTTTGGCCGGAAAACGGCTCGAAAGTGGCTATCTTGGTCTCGAGTTAGCCACTTTCAAGCCGTTTTACGGCCAAAAAATAGAGAGTTAGCCATCGAAAAAGGTACCATTCTCTTCTTCCCGTCGAGAAGTATGATTTTCATTTTTGAATCACTTGATTTCGTTGAGTATTGAAGAAGTTATGAACGTTTAAAGTTTACCCAGTTTCCGGCGAGTTTTCTAGTTTTCACTTAGACCAGTCAACTTTGAGGCTATTTTCTGTCCATCTCTGGCAATCATTGGGGTTTGAAATGTGTAATCTTATTCTACACTTTCCTATCTTCATTTTGATATATTATGGGTTGAATTTGGTTAAGAAACGATTGAGTTACGAAGCTTTGAAAATTGCCCAAACTTCCGGCCAAGAGCTCCGGGACACTTAACGGAGTTTTTAACGGAAGGACAAAAATGATGGATGGTGGACAATGTCAGGGACCATTTCTATTGATTTTCAATGTCAGGGACCAAAATGATGTGTTTGATCAATGTCAGGGACCATTTGTGATAAAAACCCTAAATAATATACACAATACTATATTATTTACTAGTATTTAGAAAGTAGTTAAAACTCCCCAACTTTTTAATTGATCTCAACTTTTTTAAACATTCCAAAGAAGTACCAAATTTATTGAAAATACATATCCGTTAAGTCCCAATTAAATTTATATTAAATTAACTAGAGCTTACTTTGTCTCCAACATAAATAGAAGGTCATCTCCCTTCAGGCCATTACATCCAAACTCAGTGCATAACCAGAATTATAAAACTAATTTAATCATCCATAAAATCGAAAAAAAAAAAACCTACTTTGCCGGTGGAGGTTCTCCATAACAGACTACATCATATTTCCACAGCCAGTAACTCCTTTTAAATATATCATCCACAATACTCATCAAGTTCGGCTCCGTTTCATCAATAATATACCACTCCTTTTATGGAAAAAAAATAATTCAAAATTAAACATCATAATATATTATATAACAAAAATAATTACTAATATATTAACTCCCACTTACTGGTCATCCAACATAAACTTCTTCCAATCCTCCCGCACCTTCTTCCGACCAAAATAATTACTAATATTAACTCCCACTTACTGTTTGGTTTGTCCGTCGTTCTTCACCTCTTCCGCTTCTCCATTTGTTTGTTTGTTTAGTTTGGATCAGTATGTTTGGCTGTCGTTGATATTGAAAAATGACTATGTGCGAAGTTGGCTGTCGTGAAGAACAAAGCCAGAACTTTTTGCGTCCCGCCTGAATTTGCTGCTAAGTACCCACCACCATACCTGTATCTTAGATTTGAGTATGTTGCTCATCTCGACGATCTCGCCGCCACTTATTGTGTCTCGCACGCCTGCTGCCTTGTATTTGTGCACTGCGCAACAGTGTTGTTGAACCACCAAACCACATTGAATCTGATCCATCAACCCCGAACCGACCGAAACCGTCATGGAGATCGTACTCGCACAACCTGTTGTTTCCCAGATCTAGAAATACTAGAAATCATGATTCTCGTCGCCGGATTCCATCACTGTTGCTGCCTGAAATGAAATCTAGATCCCGACCCACTAAAAACCATCTGATGTTGCCGCTGTTCATCGTCTTGCTGATTGCCCTCGAATTCGCATCGAGTTGCTGCTGCAAAACTCATTTAGCGTGCTGCCAATATTGTTGTTCATTGAAAAAGAGTAAATTGTAGCAATGATCCATCAACTTTAATCAAATGGGAACAATGATCCCTCAGCTAAAAATTCATTACCATTGGTCCCTCAACTTATCAAAATGCGTAGCTATAGTCCTTTTCATCAATTTCGTCAAAATTTTGTGAAAATAAGTTATGTTGGAATGACCATTTATACAATTAGGGTCCCTCAACTCATCAAAGTGTGTAATTATAGTTCTTTTCGTCAACTACGTCAAATTTTTTGTCAAAATGAGTTATGTTGGAAAGACCATTGCTACAATTGGGTTAAAGTTAAGGGACCATTTCTCTAGTTGAAATAAAGTTGAGGGACCAATGGTAATGGATTTTTAGTTGAGGGACCATTGCTCCAATTGAGTTAAAGTTAAGAGACCATAGCTACAATTTACTATTGAAAAAGAAGGTATAAAAAAGAACAACGATAAGAAGTTGGGCTTCTTGTTGGGCCCATATTGATTGGTTGGAGAAGGATTGTTGTCGTCTGCTATTGCGTGCCACAACGACAGCCCGAGTATTTGGACTGGTCACAACTCAGATGACGTGTGCATATGATGATGAAGTGGACTGTTTGTTCGTTTATTGCTGCTATTGGGATATCGAAATTTCGTCCATTTAGTGAATGGGAGCATTCATATTTTCTTTCCATAAGCCGTAGTTTCAGTATTGTCAGAATTTGTTGTTTGATTGTTGGTCGTTGGAATTGCTTGGTTGCTCGTCTGGTCACTTGTTTGCTCGCTTCGATTGCTTGTTTGCTTGTTTTCTCACTTTAATCGCTACGCTTGTTTAATCATGTCCGCCTAATATAATTTGTCTTGTCGTGTTTACCTAACAGAACTTGTCTTATCTTGAAAAATATTAATTATTTAGTTCATTATTTATGGGTTTGTTGTGGGCCCAGGATTAGGATTTCTTGCCCTTAAAATTAGGGTTTACTTTGGCTTTCTCTATATATGAGTTCATTGTATTTGTTATTTTAACAAGCCAGTTAAAATGCAATTCTCAGTTTCTAGTTGTCTCGACAATTTCCTTTATTTGTTTTTCCGTTAATTAAATAATATTCGTAGCTTGATAGTTTGTTTATTTGTTCATCTATATGATGCTATGGTTTCAACTCAATTATGATAATAATGTTCTTTTATTGGTGCCATTGTGTCAACTATGGTATTCGCTTCTCGAAATATATGCATGAACGACAGTTTTGAAAACCAATGCCTAATTCTCCAACGAAGTTGGACTTTGCCGTTCATTATATTAATGAGAACCTATGAATCTCATTCCACTTGAACACGATCGAGACCCAGCCTTGCAAAGCTGAAGAATATCCTAAAGCAGAGCCGACCCTGAGGGTAGCCGGAGTAGGTGCCCGCCTAGGGCCCCTACTTCAGAAGGGCCCCCAATTTTTAGGCGAAGCTAGGCAGGTCTAGACGGGGATGGGCGGGAGTTATGCGGGCTTATATGTAAACGCTGAAATCTGGAAATCTTTTGTTGCAGGGTCGGCCTCGTGCGAAAAAGAAGACAACCCTATTCCCAACATCATTTTAATTGCACGATCTTAGTTAAGATGATCCCACTATCTTTTTTTATAGCTAGATGTCTTCTCCCTTTTAAATAGTCCCCACCATCTTATTTTTACTTTTTGGCATCTCTCTTAAATATCACATTTATGTTTATTTTTATGGGGTTTTATTACCCTATTTTAAGATCACACCACATATATCTTTATTGTGTACCTAAAAGGCTAAAACTCACCTTTTTGAAAAATGACATTATTTAATGTTCAAATTAATTAGTTTATATAATATATAATAAATTATTCAAATCCGCCTCGTCCGCCTAGGCTCGTATACGAAAATTACTATCATCTTCGCTCTAGCATTTTCCCTTGCTATAAGATGTTGTCTCTGTAATTCAACCATTCATTCATTTATTGAATGTAATAAGTAACATTGTAACAATACAAAAATGATTGGAATTTGGCGTACTGGGTAGGGACTTCTCTTTCGGTTTGAATTGGTTGAAAAATTAGATTATGTAAACCTAATAAGTGCATTTGCATCTAAAAACGCAAGACGAGTAATATTTGTATATCTATTTTTTTTCAATATTAATTTTTAAAGATATTTGATGTAGAAATAGACTTTTTATGTATTTAGTAAATTTTTTTTTACACATGTCAATGTACAAAGGGTCGGGAGTCAGAGAACTCTAGGGCCCCACTTTGAAGACTCGCCTAGGGTCCCAAATTCTCAGAGCCCGCCTTGTCCTAAAGGAACCGCTCGTGAGTCGTAGTGCTATGGTTTTTTTTTTTCTTTAAAAGGGGAACAACTGGTGGCAAGCCACGGTTATCCACTTATTCCGAGGGTCGGGAAAACTCACAAAGACATTTCAACCTCCCGATTTTGACTAAATATTTCCATTGCATTACGTATCTTTTGTTCAAAAAGAGCGTTGTTTCTTTGGTTCCATATTTTTCAGCATGTGTAGGAAATATCTTTTCGAGCAATAAAGGTTGGGCTTTATGCCATTTATTTTGTAACCAAGAAATCACGTCTGAATCTAGAGAAGGGATATCAATGTTTCCTCTTCCAATCCACAAAAGAAAGCAAACATTTTGACTTTAGGTGTCAACTTGAGTTTCAAAATTTTGACAAATATTGATCTATATGTTGTGGTTTATAATCAATCTGGAGATTTGTGGCATATTGAATAGTGAATTGACTAGTTGGGGGAAGGTCCCATATAAAGGAATCCAACATTCTTTTATCTTTTTTCATCATTCTCTCTCATTGCTTCCTTTCCATATCCTAGCTTTTTACTTGAAGAAATGGTAATAGAAAACAAATGTGATATAAAATGGATGTTAAGTTTTCTTTTTATGAAACATGAGATATGAAATTGGATACTTAAAGAGATGGCTACACTAATTTAGTAAACTGACTTAATTAGTCGATATTTACATAGAAGATGTATAGTTTTGAATTCCTAATATTATAAGAGATATCAAATATATGAAGCTCTTAGTTTGTGTTAATTAGAGAAAAATAAGAAAAAGTTGGTTAAGAAAAAAAGGAAAACAAAAACTAAAGCAAATATACAAATAAAGCACTGTCGGAGCTGGATCTGTGAAATGTAATGCCAAAACTGATCGATTAAAAGATATTGCTCAAGTGATTATTGACTTTTGGCCTTTAGTATGATACATAGTGATATGAATTCACGAGATAGTGACATGAATTCACGAGATCACCTTACTGTTATAAGCGTGGCCAGGGATCACTTTGAATTCTTGCGTAATGTTATGCTAATCAAGTAAGATCCTGACCTGAATTCCCATAATAACTGTTATAAGGATTGAGAGTATGAATCTCATATTGTCTATTAGTTTAACGTACTGTTCTAAAAATCTCCGTCTAGCGCCGTCTAGGCCCCGCCTAAGCGCTAGGCGGCTGGCCACCACCCCGATTAATGCTAAGGGCGCCTAGACCTACTAAGGCACCACCTGGACCGCCTAGGCACCTACCTAGACCTCCTAGGCTCCCGCCTAGACCGCCTAGATCCGCCTAAACACTCGCCTAGGTCGCAACTCATTTAGACATAAAATAGATAACTTTCATTTTGCATTTTTTTTTTTTTTGTAATAAATTGTAAGAGACTTGTTGCATACTTAAATGAACACACATTATATCCTTATTTCACATGTTTTCATTATGTTCCAATACTTCATAATATATATGCATTCTATTTTGTAGTTTATGACGAAATTATATATATTTCAAGTATAAGCAGACACTTATTTACACGAAATATGATTGATTTATTTAAATTCGCCTAGTCCGCCTAGGCGCCCGCCTAGCCACCTAGGCGTTAGGCCCCAGCCCGCCGCCCGACTAACCCCTAGCGACTTTTAGAACCTTGGTTTAACGTGGATTTATATTATCAATCATTGCGCGATAAGTCATTCAATATGTAAGAAAGGCAGAGATGAAATATGTCATGTTGAAGGAAAATTTTAATTTTCCGTAGGTATCATTTAAAAAAAATGAAATAGCAAATTCAGAAGTGATATTTTTAATTTTCTATATGTAATTTTCTAACTAATTATTTATTAAGTCACGTGATGAGAAATGGAGAGATAAGATATAACCCAAGGCATTTATTTTGACTCACAAATTTCATGTAACAACACATCATGCTAGAGATACCAAATGTAAACCACATATGACATGTGAATGATGGTTGGACTCTTTCTTTAAATAATTAAAAAATGAGTCTATCTACCAAAAGATGGTCTAAAATTTGGTCTCTCTAACATTTTTATGTAACAATACATTAACCAAATCGGAAGTTGGTTAGTTATTCATTTTCTTTTGTCCTCTATATTTATCTATTAATTCCAACTGTATTAAATCCCTCCCCTTTTCAAGGCAAGCTATTTTAACCCTCGTAAGGAAAAAAACAGTAGCATGCCTTTATCTTTCTATAAATAAGTCAAAGCTCATATCCCATTTGTATTAACATCGATCAACCTTCTCAAGTCTACCTACAATATTTGAGACATTTCATAAATATGGAAAACAAAATGGGGTACAGCATTAAGCTTGTGTTGTCCATCTGCTCCTTGGCATTAATCTTACCTCGTGTCTCCTCAGCCACTTCCAGAAGAGATATCAGAGGCTTCATCAATGAACACAACAAAGCTCGGGCAGAGGTCGGTGTTGGTCCGATGAAATGGAACGAGTCCATAGCAAGGTATGCACAAAACTATGCCAATGTAAGATCTTGGGACTGTGCAATGGAGCACTCAATGGGGCCTTACGGTGAGAACATAGCCTCAGGCGAAGGCATGACGGGTGCAGCTGCTGTCAAGTATTGGGTTACCGAGAAGGAGTTCTATGACTACAACCAAAACAAATGTATTCACGACGAATGTGGTCACTACCTTGCTGTGATTTGGAGCAAATCAACCTATGTTGGTTGTGCCACGTCATTGTGCACGAATGGACAAACCTTCGTGATTTGCGATTATGATCCTTCTGTAACAGATGGAGAGCGCCCTTACTAAATAAATAAAACTTACATTGTAATCTTGTGCCTTTAGCACTTGTTCACTTGTCACAGATCATGTAATGAGTGCGTTAAAGACGAGTATTATATAGCACCCGTTACGAATGAGCTTTTCTCGTATGTACTAGACATGACCATGTTTTGGTCTCGGATCTAGTGTTTTGTTCTTTTAAATAAAAAATTAGAAATAAAGGAGAATGTGAGGTACATGTATATTGTAATTGTGTGTGCAAATACGCCTTCACTTTACGACATTCCATTGCAATGGATTTTATAATTTGTTAAAGACTCTTCTTCTCCTTCAAAATTCTTTGAATCTCGTACTGGAGCTGTGGCCAGATACTTTCTCTCCTAATTTTTAAATTTTCCTTTAAAAAAAAAAAACGTCATTGACAACTGAATTTGTTTTTTATTTTCTTCACACTTATCAACATGACTTACTTTCAAAGGAATTGTGTTTGGACTGGAATTTAACTCTCTAGCTTGGTATTGTATTTCACATACTATGGTGAGTCAATATCTCAGCAAATTTTCTGAAAACAAAAATATGCCAGCAAATGCATCTGCAAGATCTTATCTGAATGACCTTATTTGAAATATTTTTAGGATAATATAAGTAATTGTAATTATAATACACATGTAAAATCATTTAATTAGATAAACCAAGATGTTCACCCTTATATGAGGCTATGAATGATTATTCACCTTAACTTTCGACATGATATTCCAGAGAGTGGATATCATATAATCCAAGATGTTCACCCTTATATGAGGAATTATGGCTAATATGATATTTAGTTGGTAGTTACTTATAACAGGTAGGTTTAAAAGCAATGACGAGTAAATATGTGGACAAAAATTTTATACGCATAGTCAAGGCTAAACATAATAAAATGACTTGTCATTCATTTATATGCATGCCTTGCAAGAGGTTAAATGCAATTGTCGAGGGGGATGTGATTAAGCCCGTAAGGAAGTCATCTAGGGAAGAAACTAAACTTCTGTAATTGGAGATCCCATGAAGGAAGTTCAATGTGGTATAAACATTCGATACTACATGACTCATTTAAAAGCATTCATATTAAAGGGAAGATATCCATGAGATATTGAGACCAAAGGTCTTGAGCGACCGATGTCCAAAAGACACTTACACCCATTCCATGGTATACAAGTTGCTCAAATTTCTTCCATTCATATCTATATTTTTACGTCTTCTAAATTGTTATAGAGTTTTGAATCTTGTGGAGAATTGTTGCTTATTTAATTTATTTTACTTAAGACTCAAAACTTTATTTACTATTTTCTAAAATAATAAATATGAAGAGTCATGTCTATTGGGATAAGTCATGACTTTTACAAAAGAGAGTATAGAGTTATATAAGGAACTCCTCAAACATAAAATAGACAATCATTACTTTCCTTCTCTCCTATCCTACGGAACTCCTCAAACATAAAATAGACGTTCATTACTTTCCTTCTCTCCGACATCTACATTCCCTATATCCATCTCAATGGGCAATTGATTACTACGTGGCACCCTATCTACCGTAATCGTGCTTATGGATCAGACACTCTGTGAGATTTAAGGGTTGTATTTTAATGTATATAGTCTTTATAACTTGCACGTAGGGAGGCATCACAGTGACAACACGCCTCTATTCTAAACACGGCAACTCCTCCTTCCACCATTGGCCGCACAAATTCTTGATCTTCG
This sequence comes from Heteromeles arbutifolia, assembly GCA_024362995.1. Taxonomy (NCBI): domain Eukaryota; kingdom Viridiplantae; phylum Streptophyta; class Magnoliopsida; order Rosales; family Rosaceae; genus Heteromeles; species Heteromeles arbutifolia. The sequence continues at coordinate 21,627,323 of JANCRC010000002.1, forward strand.
AAACCAGCACCGAGTTCAACTACAAAATAATCAGATTATCGTTCAGCGCCTGAACTACGGTGCACAAAAGAAATGCAACAGCGATGATACATTTTGAATGAATATTTTGTGCTGGCGAGTAGGTGGGTCACTAGTACATAACATCATATTTACCACGTCAATTCCATCACGGGCATCAACAGCTTGTGGTAGAAACTATTCAATTACCACGGTCAAGTGTAGCTTGTGTTAGATAATATTAATCCACCATGGTCAGATTCCGGGCTGTTGTTAAAAGTGAATAATCTACAATGGTTTTTAATCCCTTGATGGAATATCAAAACCACCATGCGATATGCTCGTAATGGTTACTCCAAACGACCACGCACGCCTTTTGAAAATTCACCACGCCATCGGCCCGTGGTGGATGTTTTTATGTTTTTTTTTAACATAGTTAGAATCATTATATTACTTATTATTTATTACTATATTGATTATTGATTGCAACAAAATATTTCTTTCATAATTTATTATTTGTTACTATATTTGAAATACTATACGACTATTAAAAGTTATTGATTGCAACAAAGGAGGTTCATGGCTAAATGTAAAGATGTCTGAGTAACGGTCATTTTGGAATGCACCAGTTGTGTTCGAATCCTGTTTATAAGGAATCAATTGGTATTTCCAAACATAATACTCAAAAGAATCGACACAATACGTCGTTACTCAAAATAATTTGAATGCACCAGTTGACACAAGCATACGATTCATGGGAAGATAAAAAAAAATAGATTGAAGCGATCGCTTGTGTGTCAGTCTTCCAGGGAAGTTGAAAAATTACTTAATATATATAACAATATATATATATATATATAGGGATAACAGTATATATAGGGATATAGCGATACATACGAGGAACAAAGGTTTTGACAAATACTTTTACGTTTCTGTTTAACCTTTAAATCATATAACATCCAATAGTCCTAATTAAAAGTGATGTGGAGAATTTCAATCAATAAATGACATGAATGCTACAAATAATGATAAATAAAATCTACAAAACGTGGGAGGGAGGCAAGGAGACCTCCATTGCTTTTGTGACTACCCAGAACACCCAAATTTGGTTTGTCTTCATTGCGATTTGACCAAAACAAATAAAAAGTGATAATTACAATTCAAGAACTATGTAAAGTAAAAATAGAACTATATATGAAAAATTTAAGATATCAAAATTTTACCATAATTACAACATAAAAACTGATATATGTTGTAAGCCTATTTGACTGAACTGTATAAAGGACAGGGGAGAGTTGGCCGGCAACAACAGAGAGAGAAGAGAGATATGTAATTCTGAGGTGTGTGTTGTATCACCCCCTTATGCCTTTATTTATAGTAGTAGGATAGGTAGAATCCTTACCGTAATAGGATTACATCTTTAATAGGAATTAAACTACTAAAGGAAATATACGAGATACTCCTAGATACACTAGGATTTACACAATCATAGTCCTTCAATTAATCAATTCGAGAAATAATATCCATAAAATAATCATCCATAGTTCAAAACAAACCAAAACCAAACAAATAATTCCAAAGACTTAGAAAAATTGTCCGAAAATTAAACCATAAACCTAGAAAATAGGGGGTTCTGCCACTCCTAGTGGGTTCTGCCACTAGGGGTATAAAAACACCCCAACATGTCTTAGAAAAATAAAACTTTATTCTTCCATAGGAGCGGATGCCTCCTTAAAATCTGAAACCTCCAAAGTTGTCGTAACATTTTCGGAATGTTTCACATGCACAAAGTTAGTCTCATGACGAGAATGATACTTGGCAATAGCCTCGAGGTTAGCTTGGCATACGCGTGACCAATGATCCTTTGATCCACAGCGATATGACATGTCTATTTCAGTGGAATCCGATTGAACGATAGATTTTCCCTTATTCTTGAAGTTTGGGGCCTTCAGGGCAAGGGGTTGGCTCTTCTAGGTCAAATTTCCTCCCTTGGATGGGCCTCTGTTCAGTGGACCTTGGGCTCATGGTGGGCCTTGCTGCCCATTACCATGGTCACGGTGAGGTTTCCGTCGGTTGTGGTTGCTAGAATTGGTCGCATGCACTTTAAGCGGAGCGTTCGAGCTCGTAGGTTGAGCTTGATGATTTTTCATCAAAAGCTGGCTCTGCTTTTAAGTGAGAAGTAGAAAAGAAATCAAATTCAGAAATTTGGTGAACTTCTGTGCCTGATGTTGTTGTTGCAAAACAATATTAATGGCATTGAAGGTCAAATAGGTTATCTCCAAGAGATCATATTCGGTTAAGTCCTCTTTACAGAACTTAAGCAGTGATCGGATTCTACAAACTTCAGAGTTGTACTCATTCACAGACTTAAAGTCTTGGAAGCGTAAGTGCTGCCAGTCGTGTCTTGCTTCAGGCAAGTAAATGTCTTTCTAGATATCAAAGTGAACTGCCAGAGCGAGCCAGATGGTACGTGGATCCTCCTCTGCGAGGTAGTTGGTCTACAGTGCATCATGGATGTGTCTTTGGATAAAGATCATAGCAATAGCTTTCTGAGCTTTGTCGACGGGTGCATCGTCGGTTAGTTCCTCTATAGTAGCTCTAAGACTATTTGCAATAAGGTGGAGCTTCACATCTTGAACCCACTTCAGGTAGTTTCTTGTAGAGACTTCCAGAGCGGTGAAATCGAGCTTGTTCAAGTTCGACATGTCCCTAAACAGAAGGTACAACAAAACCTAGTTAGTCATATGGAAAGCCATAGACATACATTGTAGAACATTTGGGTTCTATAGACATGTATTGGTTTAATTTTAAGCATGAAAGCTACAGGTTTCATATGGTAAGTTTTGAATGAAAACTTTAGATTTCAAAGGCACTAAATTTGAAACTAAATGTTCAATTTAGTTATGAACATTCAGTTTATATAGGGGTACCTGGAAGAACACATAATACAATATACAATAAAGTGTAGTGGCTTTGTGGATTGCTTAAGGAACCCAAGTGTGAGTGCGTCGGGACCACAGAAGATAGTCAACGGTTCAAAGAAACGAAATAATTTATTGAATCGTTAATGCCAAAAAGTGGACTTCAGGCCAATAATTTTGGATTAATTGTCAGATTAATGGACTACTGGTCACTTTAATTAATTCAATAGATTGGGACCATACGGGGTTTATCATAGAAGCAAAAAATAATAATAACATTCGAGTTAAAATTATTTAAAATGCCAAAAATTAGCATTGAATTCGAAAAACCATAGCCCAATAACATTAAGCTTGGGTGTCGTGAGTAGGGCAAAGCCCTAAAAAGCTTAATGGGCTCACGTGGCTGTAAAAGCAGCCCAATAAATGGCTGCAAGCCATAGGCCGAAAGACTGGGAAGTTTAGCAATAAAGCTGCTAACGTTATGGGCCGAGACCGGTGCATGGGGCAAGCACAGCCCATGGCTGGCTTGCGGGTGGTGCAAGAAAGCCCCAGCTGAAGCTGGGTTTCGGGTCAACAGGCCGCAGGGACAAGCCCTTCATGCCAAAGCCTTGCGACATGTGGGTTGAGGCAAAGCAAAAGCCCAACAAATGGCAACAGGCCGTGCTGGAGTGGGTCGGGTTTTCATGCCCTGTCAAGGACAAGCCCAGCATGGCTTCAGGCATGCGGGTATGGGCTCAGGTTGGACCGGGGGCTTCAAGCCCGTGTGGTAGTCAACCCAGGCTGAAGCTTGGTTAGGTTTGAAAGGTAGCAAATCCAAAGGGCTGCATGCATGGTCCAGGGTGTCAAACGACACCGTTCCCCACGTAGCTAGGCTTCAGGCCAGAGCGGTGGTCCAACGATGGTGCCACGGTGGTGCGGCAGTGGTGCCACAATTCCCAATTTTTTTTTCTTTCTTTTTTCGAATTCTAGGGTTATAAACCCTAATTGCTTCTAAATTAATTTCGATGCTTTGACTCACAATTCCACATAGCATAATTGTGTAATGCATGAACATATATATATTGACATAATATACGAACACATATACAATATATATAATTGGAAGGAAAATATAAATATAGGGGGTTCATGCATCATGGGGAATGTTTTCATGCTTCAAGGTTTTTTCAAATATCTTAATTTATTTTAGAAGAACTTGATTGGCAGAAAACAATTGAAAGCCTTTGAATTTGTAGAAGAGAGTCTCCTCCTACGATCCTTCAGTTCCTTAGCTTCTGACAAGAGCGTGCTGATAACGTGTTGTAGGCCTATTTGATTGAACAGTATAAAGGACAGAGAGGGAGAATGGGCCGGCAGCAAAAGAGAGGGAAGAGAGATATGTAATTCTGAGGTGTGTGTTGTATCACCCCCTTATGCCTTTATTTATAGTAGTAGGATATGTAGAATCATTACCCTAATAGAATTACATCTCTAATAGGAATTAAACTACTAAAGGGAATATACAAGATACTCCTAGATACACTAGAATTTACAGAATCACATCCCTAATCCAATAGGAATGCAACAATATATATAATTTTATATAAATTTATTAAATCGTTAATGGGTGCTGCGTCGTATTAGAGTCCCAATATACTTTTAGTTTTATGGCTATAAGAGGGTCCCAATGATCATATAATTGTAAAACAACTAACATAATAAAAGTTGATATATTTTTTATTGGAAAGAAAACTTAATTAAAAACCCACGAAGCGAAGAAATTATCATTTAGATTCCCACCGGTCGCTTGCAGTTATATTTGGTTATCCCCTCAACCCTTCTCTTCACATCGCTCTCTCACACACATAGAGGAAAGCATGCACATTTATATTCATATGCTTGATACTAATACATGTGATACTAATACATTTATATGGCAGTTGGTTTGAAATAAAAAAGGAGCCTTGAATTCTAGCCATCATTTATTTTTGGGGTTTTTGAACTTTAATTTTTCAAGAAGATTAAAATTTAATAAAAACCTGGTGTTAGATTAGATATTGATTTTAGTCCATTAATATGTACTTAATTCAAATTAATATTATATTTTTGTTTTAATATTTAATAGATATATTATTTAATGTCATTACATTAACTTTTAAATTTATTATTATACACATTTTAATTCATTAATTTTATTTAACTTCTTCTAATTAGTGTACCTAAACGTCTGTATCATAATATATTTTACTAATTTAGTGTACCGAAATGTCCGTACCTAAATATATTGTAGTGAATTAGTGGCACATAAGAAAATATGTAAAAACATAAGTGTATCGAAAATTCTGTACCTAACTATTGATACTAAACCAGTGTACCGAAATGTCGGTACCTAAATATATTATACTAAACTAGTGTAACTAAATGTCCGTACCTAGACATATTATACTAACCCAGAGTATCGAAATGTTTGTACCTAAATATGTTGTAATGAATTAATTGCACATAAGAAACATAAGTGTACCGAAAAATCTCTACGAAAATATTTTCTTATATAAGATACTCACCATAATGAGAATTAAAATTTATAATATTTTCATAAAATGTAATTTATGAACACCATAAAATTATAAATAAAAAAGAAAGACATTGAATACATATGCTGGCATTAAATAGAGTCTAGGGACTAAAATCAATTTTTAGTCTTGTAGAAGACATTTTTCTAAACTTCATCTTATTTAGGGATTAAAATCTAATTTTCTATTTATTTTTTACAGGCACCATGTACTCACTTGGACCATAATTGCTTGCGCCTTTGTGTAATTGATTTTGTGGATTTATATTTTTTTGTATATGATGTCCTTGAGTGATGAGTTTTGATTTCTAAGCTTGATATTTTTCCTCGTGTCTCATAGGTGGTTGGTGGTTCTAATTCATGAGGGTTTATAACTCATATCAACTACTACATTTACAAGCACCTGCAACTTTGAAATGTGATTGGCTTGTTAGAGATGTGTGTCTTCTTGAAGAAACGATTGTAGAGAAGACGAATATCATTGGAGGATCAAGGTTGGAACTAGGACTTGAGTTTTGTTTTGGAGTGTGAAACAAAGTCTATACATGTTTTGGTACATAAATGTAAAGTATAACTCGGTGATTTTGTGTAAATGTGCAATTTTGTAAATAAATATCTTTATTATTATTATTATTATTATTATTATTATTATTATTATTATTATTATTATTATTATTATTATTAATAAATACTTTTTTATTTTTTGAATTTTTTTTAATAATGGGCACTAGCCGTGATCAATTTGTAATCTACAATGACCATAGCACGTGGTGTTAGCTCTTAATCTACCACGGGCATAATTCGTGGTTACACTGCATTTGACAACGGACATAGCCCGTGGTAGAAACAAAGACTTTTTATCACAACCAGAATACTAACAGGCATGATGCCCGTAGTAGATTGCAATTTATCACAGACATCCACCATGGTAGATGAGCTTTTTTCTTCTAGTGGGTGGAGAAGAACAGAGGGATCGTGCTTGATGACAACATCGAAGAGTGGGTGTTGGCACCGCCTTCAGATGAGGACTTACTAGTCCCTGAGTTCTAACTAGGAAGCAGTGCAACAATAGGAGCTAGGAAGCAATTGCATGATGAGTAGGTCTTACCCTTAGTTTTGTGTTATCAAAATTGTGAAGCAGTAGGTCCCACCTCAAAGTGAGGTCCATGACGGCCACATAGGCATGTAACAGAGAATCTAATAGAAAATCTAACGAAGTCGTGTGAGGTTGCAATTGACCACAAACTTAAGGGGGTAAATGTAATTTACCCTAAATTAAATATAGAGTTTGATTCATTGGATGAAGGGTATGTTTATGACAATAATTATGCAATCCCAGATAGGTTTGGGATTCAGAAACATAGTAGTAAAAAGGGCAGTCATGGTGATGTTTTAGTAAGGAAGGAATTTGTTTATTGCAAACAAGGCTAAAAGAAAGTGGATGCTAATCCCAAACCAAATCGGAAAGGTAAGAGGGAAAACAGTAGATATGACTGCAAGGCAAAAGTTGCATTGTTGAAGCCAACTAGTTATGATAGTTTGTTGTAGCAGTTTTCAAAGAGGGACACAACCACCTTATGGCAAGTGCCGCACATTTATTTAGATCTTGTCGTTGGCTTTCTAAGGCAAAGAAGGTGATGATTGAACAATGTGCGCATGCGAATATTTTCATAAATAAACAAGCGGGTTTATGGAGCTGCAAAGTGGAGGAATTAGAAATATTAATTAGTTGCACCCCCAAGGATATGTATAATGCTGAGCAACAATTGCAAGCTCATCCAATCGGGCATGATGCGAAAATGCTTAAAGAGCATTTTGAGAATGAGAAAGAGAAAAATGAGTTATTCTATTTCAAGATGGAGATTGACGAAGCCAGAATACTTGACAATTTATTTTGGGCAAATGCTAAGTCAAGACGTGCTTATGGCTATTTTTGTGATCTGAATGTGTTGAATACTACGTTCAACATCGATGTGTACGGGATGATGTTAGCTCCTTTGTTTGGAGTGAATGGTTGGTGAAACTACGGTATTGGGTTGTGGATTCCTGAAAAATGAAAAGATCGAGAGCTTTGATTGCTTGTTTGAAGAATTTCTTTAAGCTATTCCAGGTGAGCCGTTAAATTTGATAATTACAGATCAAGATGGTGTAATAGCAAAGGTGATTGGCATTAAACTATCAACAACCTTTCATCGGTACTGCATATGACATATTGTTAATAAATTCAAGAAAAATGGTTGGGTTCAGATCATTTTCAAGGATTTGCATGATTGCATATGGGATATTGAAAGCAAAGAAGAATTCAAGGCGAGGTGGAAGGCGTTTGTAGAAGAACATCAATTGGTTGGTGAAACTTGACCTAAGGACATTTATGGATTGCGTGCAAATTGGGTTCCTACATTTTGTAAGCACGTTTTTTTTTTTTTTTTTTTTTTTTTTTTGGCTGGAATGTCAAGCAATCAATGTGAAGAGAGAATGCTCATTCTTTTTACAAGTAGTATGTGCATTGGAAGCACTCTTTAACTAAATTCATCATACATTTTAATCGAGCCCTTGGACAACAATATTAGAAAAAGGTGTTTGGTGAAATTCAGCCCCTCCTATTTAACTTTGCACCCCAATATAAGCTCAAATTGCCAAATTGTACACCCAGTTTATGTTTGAAACGTTTCAAATGGAGGAATTAAAGAATGTTACATGTTTCTTGAGGGAGAAGTCAACGGATGGCAATGGAGAAGTGTATAAAGTACTTGAGAGGGCTACAGGAAGATGAAGAGGTTGGTTAACATACTGTCTCAGATTATGTTAAATGTAGCTACAAAGAGTTGTTGCCTAGAGTACATACTAAAAAGATGGCTTCAAACCAAAAAGTCTGGTATTGTTTTGAACAGCGAAGGCAAAGAAGTCACATAAGATGCCAACAATTATATCGTGTCCAAAAATGATATGTTAAAAAAAAAAAAAAAAGAAGCTACTCTGATTGACCATGCAGTGATGTCAAAGGAAGGGAGCCAACTTCTGTCCTACACTTTTAAATCCTTGAATACGAAGCTGAACTCATTGGTTCTTGGTAATTGTTGGCAAAAAAGAAAACAAAGTGAAGTAGGAGGTAGGAGTTCTTAAAGGGAGGTGGTGGAAGATACATTGCAAGTTAAAAGAAAAGGGGTGCCAAAAAGAGAAGCGAAACCAAAATTAGAGACGCACTGGTGACAAACAGAATTCTCCATTACCAAACACAAGGTAAGCGACGAAAGTAATTGTCACTTTTGTTTTCCCTCAAAATATTATAGTGTTAATAATATTTAAAACATATTTGAATTGTTTTATAATTTCCAGGTCTTATTCTACCAATGACGAAGGGCCAACAGAGGCCACCCAGAGCGCCAATGCAAGTGCTATTACCGACATAACTGACAATAATTAGCTTGTGTAAATTTGCATTCGACTAAAAATAGTAACATTGTTATGGCAGCTAGAAGTTTAGCAGTACTGGACACTTTTTATGAATATATTCTCAATGAATCATTAAGAACGGTTTGAAAAGTCATTTGTGGTGGGCCATATTTTTTACAGTCAGTGTAATATGTCTAAAGGAATGAACTTTTGGTTTGCAGTGGGCAAACTTGCAAACTTGTCTGTTTAGAGTATATCTTTTTGCTATGAGGATGATGGATTGTGTGATACACTAAATGTGGTTCGTGATGAATGTATATAACTAAATGTGACAAGTTATGAAAGATTATGAATGAAAATAAACACAATCACTAAATAAACGTTTAAATGAGATACTGACTTTATAGACAAGCATACCAAAATACATCTGGATTTCAAAACGATTTCGAAGAGATACGTTACGATACACTTAATCAGATGATAAAATGTACAAATTAAAGAGGCAACTTTGACCACTGTAATAAGAAGGCAGATTCCACCTTGAGGATCCTGGAGGCCCATACGAGCAGCCTTTGTGTGCTCGTGCTCCTCGTACTCACCACCATTTATGATGATGTCTTCCACTTGTGAGGGCAAAATGCAATCCCAATCATAGCCCTTGCGATTACCATGGAAAAATAAACAAAATTTCTCAAACCCATATGGAAAGCCAAGTCACAATCTTCTTGCAGCTTCTTCACCGCCCATAAAGTGATTGACCTAGCACGTGAAAATTCCTCTTCTTTCATAATAATTGATCATACTTACGTTTTAGTCTATGTATTTGGCATTTGTACTTGGCTTATTTGTGCTACGCCTCGTTCAACTTATTTTTTAATGCAACTAATGTGGACTCTTGTTCCATGCACTTTTGATGCCAGACACTTACGACAAATGAATTGGCACAAAATTTGCTCTTCACTAGGCAATTTTATCAATCGGATCATTAGAATCATAATCACTTCCCGAATCACATATGACATATAAGCTTGGCATGGTGGTAAGAGTATGGTTTATGAATTTTTCCACAGGAGTTTTGAACAAGTGAATTTTTGTTGTGGGTTTGTGAACTAGTTGCTTCCAATGTAAGTGCTCTATCTCATTTGGCCCAGCTTATTCTTATAGTTGTATCATGTAAAAGTGATTAAATGTCACACCTGCAAAAGTTAGATGGAATTAACTGGCAAATGACGCTCTAGCGTGGATTTATGTTTGATGTTTATAAACTCTCTTGACACTAAATAACATCGAGCAATATTTGCACTAACCTTAAAATCGGAACATAATATTAAGGATCTAAACCGTTTATCTTTTTGCATCCACTACAAGATCATGTTTTCGAATAAGAAATTCCGAAAAACGCTTTCCGGTGATAAAAAAATTAAAGCGTAAGTGTAAACGAGAATTGGACAGTTAGAATTTCTGACTAAGGTTTATGGATTATGGTGTCAAGTTGTGGAATTGACTCCTTCACGAAAGTTCTAGGCCTTGGAGGGTTAAAAAATCCAAACGACGATCCAGCCATCATCAAAGCCTAGAGGAAGGGATCTAGAACGTTGACATAATTTTTTTTATATTTTTTCCATTTCTACGTAATTTATTATGAATTTCTATTGCACTTTGGTATTTAGGGAGGGTTTGCAATAATTCGTAATAATTTATTTAGAAGTGCAAAAAATACGAAGCCGAGTGGTATATGATTTGGAATGTGATATCTTTGACGTGAACTTCTCATATTTTATTTGAACTCGTAATCGAGGTTTATATAGGATTTTACACTTAATACATTATTTTATTCTCATTAGAGTTTAGGGTTAATTTCATAGGGTGTCACAATGCTTCATCCAAAAAAATACCAGCGATGGCAGTAATGGAATTCGGATTACACAAGGCATCATTCAAAAAAGCTAGCATTCTAGAGGATAATGCTCAGCATGCGAAATAATAATGAAGCGGTGAACATATTCGGATATTTAGACATCGACATTCGACAGTAAATGGATGGTGTAATGTTTAACTATCTATCTGGATAGTTTCATGCACAATGAGAAAAAAATAAAAGGAAAAAACATGAATAAGAAATCAAATAACATATAGCGGAAATCATAGATACGATAACATATTGAACAACACAGCTGAAACAGTATGAGGCTGACATGTTACAAGCATTGAAAATTTTGTTCTAGCATTACAATCCAAATTCTGCTACTTTACCAGTAAATAGTCATCCATATTGGTTATCACCACTGACCAAACGCTTTGAAGCTCGTGTTGATGCTTCCTAAAAAATGTTAAATTAGACATTGACAAGAACGTGATCCCAAGCTTCGTCAATCACTCCATAATATATATATATATATATATATATATATATATATTTTAGTAACTTATATTTGTGGATAGCCAACCTTCTGGCTCAAGGATGCGCCTCCTTTGTGTCGAATCGACTGGACAAACTTAAAACAAAATCCGAACGAAGTTCAAACAAGGTATGGCGCCGCCAATTTCGAACGCCCGGTGTGGAACGCCTTGCTGTAGGCGACAAACAATAGAGAAGTTCGACTGTGTTTCGAATGTCGGGTTTGGAACTTGATTGACATTTTTTAATACGTTTACGGGAGAGTTTTGGCCGGAGGAGACGACACGATTAATGCAGGTAACTGTTGTCGGGGAAGGGGTCAGCTTTAGTTAAAAAATAACTGTTGTCGGCTGTAATGGATTTTATTTACACGTCATTTATGACCCGATTTTACAATAAGCTTGCTATGATTGATTTATTTTTTAGCCATTGAGATCAGATCCAACGACTTATGTTTGTCCACACTAATAGACTTTAAAAAAGGTCTGCATAGTAGAAAACAAGTACTTCTAGGTTAAAATTAGATATGCCTTGAGCCTATATAAGGAGGACGCCTTTGGGCTTTTTTTTTCTTCAAATCACCTCACGTATGAGATTTCCTTTACTTAAATAGCTACCGAGTTTCATGTCCACACGAAGTAAAAAATGTGCAATGGTTTGCATGGGTTTGACATTGGGTGTAAAAGGATTTTCACCTAGTTCATACTATAATTGAGTATAGTAAACTAGGAAAAATAAACACTTTAACATCTAAAATTTTATACAAAATATTTGAAGAGTTCAATTAGAGAAGAAATTCTTTATCCATTATTTTGATTACACAAGGTGATTTGCTACCCGTATTGTCATGCTTAAATTGATTCTAAATTGCGAAACTTTCTTCATTATCAAGTCACTTGAGTATATTTTTTGGGTCAAGTGAAATTTCAATCAAATAACAGGCCCCACAAACTAGGAAAATGACCCAAAATAGAAAAAAAAGCCCAAATAATAGAATCTGATACACTCCGACCCAGGCATCCAAGTGAACATTGAAATCGAGGCGTGCTACATGACACTGGAAGGTGACAGAGCCATGATATGCATTTACTGTGCAAAAAGTGCGAATAAATTAAAACCAATATCAAGAACTCATTTAAACTAAGAGTAAGGGTGCATGTTGCAGGATGAACACTTATTACAAATGCATGCAGTGTCGGAGCATAAATAAAAGTGTAGCAAAAAGAAGTATACTCCCATCCTAGGTAGGATGGTATTACACAACTACCTGGAAATAAATTTCCTACATTGTCAGAAATGGATGTCATAATCCGCCAATGACCCCTTGCCCGCCACAAAATCTAGCTACTACGTCCTTGAGGGGCGCAAAAGAGAGTGTGGCAAAATAAAGATTTATTAAAACCTTTAATTTTCATAACATAGTAAGCACTCGCTGTAAAACCCAAATCATACTACAGTCGTGTATGAAAAACCCAAAGCAAAAGTATAAGAGCAGTTGTAATAAGGATACAGGTAAATCACAAATATCTCAACAATATAGCACAATGTATTCATAAAAAAGCAGACAAAGTCACGCAGAAAGTAGCTACATGAACAGGCTCGACATAATAATCTACGCTCGAGTTTAGCCTGTCAATTTCTAACATGACCCGTTAACCTGACACGAAACAATACGAAATTAACAGGTTTTCGGGTCAACACGATAACGAATAGGGTCGTTTTCGAGTAACCCGATAAGCATCTGTTAAGATAACGGGTCGGTCCGGGTATACACGTGGATAACCCGGTACACGATAAGAAAAATAGTAATTTAATAGTTTTATACCATTAAAAAAATTACTATAATTAACAGCAGTAGGATTTAATCCCGAACCGAACTGAAAGTTAAAATATAAATATATATATATATTTTAAATTAAATTTAGAAAATTGATGACCGTTGGATCGGCTGAGATTTAATCTCGGTTGTCTAATATTTTTCTCATCCTTAAATCAGACTCTTTCTTATTCTTGAAGGCTCGAATCGAAGCAGCCGTTCTCTCTCTCTCTCTTACTGAACTCCCAAATCTCAGCCTCGAACCTTAACTCAGGCCAGCCACGAGTCCACAACCACCCTCTTCATTTTTGTAGTAATGTATTGATGTTTTTTTTTATTAGGCTCTTATTTTGGAATATGTAGTACTTAACAACAAATGTGTTTTTATGTTTTGAAGTAATATTTATGTTGCAATGTGGTATGTGCAAATTTAGAAAGAAAAAAAATATATTTCTTAACGGGTCAAGTCATTTTACTTTTTGGGTAAAATGACCCAACAAGTTAAGAACCCGTTAAGATAATGGGTGTGACACGACATGACTCGTTAAGATAATATATGTTACACGAACTTGGCAAACACGGTCCTATTTGCAAGGCCTAGCTTGAGTACAATATACACGTTAAACTAGCGCTAAGCGTGTCACATAAGAGTCCTAGATGCAAAAACAATGAGTACATTCTAGTACCCATAATTGACCCAATGTTAGTGTAAAGGTGCGACGTGAACATATATGTGAATGTGTGCTTGGCCAGGATAAGTACTATACATACCAATATAAGCATGCATGATGAGCACATACAATATTTTGACCAACCATCATAATTTTACAAATCTCAACATCATCACTAGAACTTATGTTTATAAGTAAAAGAATGACATGATATATAAACATTCCATAAAACCCATTATGTAAACTATAACTATATAATATAGGTTTGAAAACAAAACTCACTACTACGTCATCAGGCCATAGCACCCTTGCCTTGCTTGGCCTCTGATATCTTTAGGGCAAGTCTCTCCTATATGTGGCACCACTATACTAATCAATAAACTACTCAATGCTCACAATTACTAAGGAAGGACTTGAAATTCCTTTTGTTTGCTTAAAACAAGGGTTGAAAGTGTTTAAACTGGGCTAACGCGCTGCCACGCACTAGCTGTGGAATATATCATCGTCGTTGGCCAGAATATACTAGATTTCTATCACCAGACATCTATCGACATTAATGAATATTTAGACAAGCAATATAGCTTCAGTTAACGTAATATGTTGGCGCTATTCGAGAATATTTCGTCACTGTTATGAAACATGTAGTCTTCTTCGTCCCCTTGCCAATTCCGGAGCCGTCGACTACCATCGTTTGTCGGCCGAAGTTTAGCCAGAAACTAGGTTTTCACCAGACTTATTCACAGAGACCTAACAAGGTCAAAACTAAACCTTTTTTCACGATGTTTATGTTAAAATGAAGCTTACGAAGAAAAGAACTCGAACTTACCTAACCCAAGGTCAAAATGTGACCAGAAATAACAAGAAACCACTAGGAGAATTTTGGCTTGAACTGGAGTTATGGGATCTCCTTGACTTCGAGATAGATTCGAGCATACAATGCTCGAATCTTGCTCTACAAATGATGATTAGTTGATAGGTGACTTCAAACTTGCCCAATTTAACGGGAATCGACCAAAAATCCTTATCGATTTTCTACACAACTTTGCCAGAAGCTGCAGAAAATATGATCTTTGTAAATTTACTTGGTAACGAAGCCAATCAACGTAACCCAAAGATGAATATTTATCTACTCAAAAATATAAAACGATTGGTGATGGTGGTGGAGTTTACCTTTGCCAAAGGCGACGAAAATCCCGTCGTGAAAATAGGACGTCATTGGAGCCTCAAGATCGAAATTTGTGGCTTAATTTTCATATAATTAAGGTTGAGTTCGATAGAGAACAACAATTACTTCACCGATTTCTGTGTTTTTATTGAGAAGAAATAGTGTCGAGATGGATCGAGAAATAGAGAGTTGAGTTGAATGAGAAGAAAGAATAAACTAGAGTGAGGGAGATCTGTGGGAAAAGAGAAGGAACTGGTCCTGGGGGCAAGAAAACTAATGCAAAATAAAATAAAATAAGAAGCGTCTAGAAAATAATAGAATTACCAAAATACCCTTGATGCCAACATTTCATAGAATCTTCAATTAACCCTAAATTTATTTCATTTGCTTTCACGTGTTCATAGTGACGAGTACTTTAGGAATATGGCACAAAAGGAGATAAAATATGAAATGAGCTCAAATGTCTGTGGGACCATCATTTTCCAGGGCCAGAGTAAGGCTGATCTAAATATTGTTACCTTAGAAGTTCAGTCATGGATTCACCAGCTCAAGGCGAAGCTGTGTCAGACAGAGCAAGATGCCACCATCATCCTGCTCCAAGTTAATAGGCGGAGTCCAAGCTACTCTGCTGGATGACTATGATTGTTCCGCAAGACACGTGATTTGATCTGAAAATGGACTCAATCAAATCCTATAAGTATTGGAGTCCTTACAATCTAGGGATAGGTGTATGCCGTAAGTAATCACACTCTTAAGATGATGCAATATCTACTTACTAGATATCCTCTCGGATTTTCCCTACTTAGAAAAAGAATTTTATCCTAAAAATGTCTCTCTCACACTATAAATACATCCATCTAGGGTTGATGTATGGTAGTGCAATCTATACGCTTGAATTCTCTTGCCACTATTTAAGTCTTGCCACTATTTGAGTCTCAAATCATTCATTAACTTGACCGTCAGAGAGCTTTTGGCCGGCACACCCCTTCACCCCCGGCTAAGGGATGGCTTATAGTTGTTTATTATTTTGCAGGTTGTTCCATACTACACGGATTTGTGCTTAACTACCCCTTACGGAAGTGCGCAGATTTGGTTCCATGAATTGGTTTTGTCATTGAGAGAATACCCATATTCATCTCGACCAAACCACTATATTCCATGTAAATCACACTCAGAAAGTCGTTACTTGGGCAAACTATGAACCAAGATGAAGAAAAGACTTCTTTCACCAATCAAGTCTAGAGCGACGTCCTGAAGGTGCACACGTCGATGAATGACCTCAAAAAGAATTTACAAGTATGAGAAATGATGGCTTGCTAGCCTGAATGAGAAAATGAAAGTTGTAGAGGAAAACCCTACTCAATTAGAGTGTCATTCACTAGCAGTCATGTAAGAAGTCTTTCCCAGACATCGATCGCCTAAAAAGAAAACAGGAATACTTCAAGAAAGTACAGAAGATGAGGAAGACAACCTAGGGAGAACCTTAGGCGAAAGATACTTCAACTAGACCAAGAACTGCTTACCCACCTCCAAATGATACCCTAGTCGTCAGGCTATAAATCCAGCATACCATGGATGGAAGAGTCTTAATCAATAATAGATTAGAAGTTAACATCTTCTTTAAAGGACAGCAATAAAAATGGGCATCTTGGATGAGGTCAACTCAAGAAGGTCTACTATCCAGAACCTTAAGGGAACCCTGCTCAACACCCTGGTTAGATGCCATAGGAAATGTCCCATTTAAAGATAGAATCTCGCATCGCTACCCTAGAGTGTTACCGAGCAGTGAAGGATTCAACAATGGAAAAACTAGAGGAGCTATGCCAAAAGATGAGGTCACCATTGAAGACAATCAAGGACCTTGCAAACAATTCCAGGTGACCTAAGACAAAGACCACACGAACTATACGCGGTTTAATTCCCTTCCCAAGATATGTAGACATTCCTATCCGGACCCAATCGCAATGTCGCCGTCTCTGCGAAGACAAGTCCATGGAGAACTCATCTCCTAACACTCTACCATAGGCTTATCGTCAAGAGTGATCTTTTATGTAACTTTTTATGTCCTATCATTTTTTCTTTAGAACTACATTAGTGATTTGATTCTTCATCCCGGAGATATGTAGGCAATCCTTCTCGGATTCAATCACACCTCCTTGTAAGCCAACTTTACTTGGAACATGAATAAAGAGCATCTGTTTGTCTTAAATATGTGTTCTTTCTTTATTTTTTCGGTGATGCAGTGAGTACCTTACTCGTTTAAAAGAGAGCCCCAACTTTGAAAACTTTGCGACAGTGCAAGTCTAAAAATGTTCATAGTTACACTATCAGATGAGCCTTCATTAGCCCAATCCATCTAGAATGGTTAGTAGTTTTTGAGACTTGATCCATAATAAGCACGGTAACAATTGGCGGGCTACCGGCACGGGCACATGGCGCTTTGACCTGGAAGTCGAATGCAACATCTAGCCTTCGAAAAGTTTATACAGCCAACAAGATTATGGATTATAACATTCAAACCTAAGCCTAAGCCATCTGAAGGAATAGTCGAAAGGGCGATCCAACACTCATCCAAGGATGGCTCTAAAATCCGACATCGAGCACGACTACTTCTATCCCGGACCAACTTACTAAGACAAGTAAGCTCTGCGACACCAAGTTTTAGCAGGTCCAAATGGGATATGAAAGTAGGGATCGTTTTAGGCCGGGGATTAGAAGCGAATGCTAATCCACACAATTTAAACTCTAAAACACTAACTAGACTCTTATGACTCAAAACTAGCCAAATTGACTCAAAACACACAAACTAAGCTAAATAGACTCAAAACAGATACTAGAGAGTGAATTGGACAAATTCTAGACTACTAAGACTCAAAACACTGAAAGGGGACAAATTTGGACGAATTTGACAAAACTAAAACACAAATAAGAACTGAGGGGGTTTTTGGACGAATTTGACAAAACTAAGTAAATTGCAGCAAACAAAGTAAGTTAAAACGAAATTAAGGTGAATCCAACGGTGAAAAGCTAGTTAGAGGATCCTTATCCACACATGAAACATATGCATACAAATTGATTTCCAGTATTGTTTCTTTAAACCATGAATGACAATGCCCCAAATTAATCGTGAATGCACAAATTAACTTTTAGATTTTCCTTAATTCATTGAATTGGATGGATAACGCATCGACAATCAAATTATTCTTATCAAGTTCCCTACATGGAATATGCATAATAGAGATACATTCAAAGATCATTAAGTTCTATGAAAATCATAAGCATTGACAAGGCATTCGTAACTATGAAAAGCATGATGATACTCCTGCCATGGATTCACTTAACACAATCATGACTAGTGACTTTTACTACTTGTGAATATAAGTTCATAACGATTAGGTGAAATTCCCTTATACTCTAGCATCAAATTCATGCATGCAAACTAAGTGTGCACCATTAACCCACATACAAGAATAAGTTTTAATCAAACAGATAAGTGAATCGCATTCATGTTTTACGAAACAATAACTGGAGGTAATTAATTCATATCAAACATATGTCCATGGCTTCGAATTCACCTCTAACTAAGAAAAACTTAGTTACACATGTTCATAACAATTGAAAAGCAATCTGAAATAAACATTAAAACTAAAACAAGGGAAGAAAGAACTCAGGAAGTCTCCAATGGTTGCAGGTTGTTGCGGCACAAGGTCCTCCCCCAATGGAAGCCACGGCAAAGCTCTCCTCCTCTCCTTCTTGCGGCAAATGGTATTTCTGTGTATAGATGGTGATGGCTACGAATTATGGTGTGGTATAGGGGGTGGTAACCTGCGGCAAAGCCTCAAAATATGTATATATAGGCATGGAAAACCCTAGGGAAATCAGGTTAGGACTTGGACTTAGCAGAAATAAAGCATTAGGGCCCTAGGGTGCGGCACAAGGCTTAAATCCATCAGGAAAGGGGTTTAGCCCAATTAATTTCTGAAAAGGCTTTGCACAATCCAAATCCACAAGGGAATAGGCTAATTAAATCAGAATCTAAGAGGAATAAATATAGGAAAGGTGCGGCAGCAATTGGAGGGAAGGGGATGGAGTGCAAGGCAAGGCAAATGCCTTCTAGAAAGGTTTGGGGTGCCAGATTTTTAGGACTTCTAGAAAGGAGTGTTGTGGTATGTTTCTAGAAGGAAAATGCCTTCTAAAAACAGGTTTTAGGCATCCTATTATGAAAATGAGTCCCCTTTGCAGCTGGAATTAAGATAGGATAAGATTAGGATAGGATAAGATAAGATAAGGTTGATTTGGATAATGTTCCATGTTTGTAGCTGATTCCTTATCTTCTTTGACTTGAATTTATTTCTCCAACTTTTAAACACATTCCTAGCCTCATATGAACTTCAAATTCATCCATTCCTTGTCCTCCATATGCATGCAATCCATTTCAGCCCAGAATTGCTCCAAAATACTCTAAAATGCACTTTCTTGCCAACTTTGCCAATTGGACCTACAAATACACGAAAATAGCTTAAATCACTATAATAATCAATAACTAACTATGTAAATGCAAGGAAACAAGCTAACTAAGTAGCATAAATATGCTCCTATCACAATACAATAAGTCTGGAAGTAAGGGTGTTCTCATGGGTTTAATGCTTAATTCCTAATACCGAAATAATATGGTGTTTTGGATATCGCGATGAGAATACCTTACGAATACTAAGTTTGGGAGGGAACGTTCTCCTAGAATCAACATTGCCAAAGAGAGCTGATGTACTCTGTCCCAGCCCCACAAACTTATCCGTATTCCGCTCCGCCACTTATTCCTCATATTAAGTTCGTTTACTTTTGAGAAATTCTTCGAATCAAGATTTCCGCCAAGTTAAGAAAAGAATGAAAGAAACGAACTGTATTACAACAAAAGTTTATAAGAGGGACATGCCCCCTTTCTAACCAGAAGCAAGTTTACATCAACCCTCTTTTGGAACATTTTTTCCTATGAGGGTAGAAGAAAATTCACCAGGGACATCTGGTGCTGGGTCGTTCTCAGGGTCACACTCATCTTGCTCTGCCTCTTGCTTCACCTCTAAGTCTGACATCGCATCCAACAAATGCTAAGGAGGAAGAAAATCTATGTGCTTGATTCCTCATAAATTTGAAAGACACTTCATCCCCCGGGATGCTCTTGCCAAGCGTATCGGTATGGAATCTGACGTCAAACTCCTGTTCAAGCAGTTTCTTATGACCTTCTCGGAGCGCAGACACCTTTGAAAAATATTCGACAGTAAGCTATTAGAGTTCCACGATGCACTCATCATCTTTACAGTAGACCTTCTGCCAAATATCATTCACCTCTTTTAAAAGAACTTCCTACTCCTTAGCCCAGACGTTCTGTTCAGAGGTTAACATACGCTCCGATTCTTACCTCAAGACAGCAAGAGCTTGGTTTGTTTCTGCCTTAGCCTGCCTCTCGAGCCTCAATTCCTCTCGAATTTGGTCAAAGCTTTCCCGGTATCCTCTGGCCTTCACCTTTTCAACATGAGCTACTTGGCGTGTAGACTTTTGAGATCTTCAGATTGGGTTAACAATCGATGTTCCGCCTTAATCTTTGATGTCATTTCAAGACCCGCAACTTACTTAAACTCTTGGATCTACTTTGTTTGTCGAAATAAGGTGACCTCTGTCTAAACGTTGGCCTGTCACAAAGAGTATATCAAAGGGAATTCATGAATATAATTGAAGTAAAATAGGAAAGATCAAGATAGATACCTTATAGCAACTCCCGTAACACCGCATCATGGCATCGTCAAGAGAGGTACATGCTCATTTAAAGTCAACAAGGGTAATAGTGGCTCCAAGCAATGCACAAGTGTAATCCGTATTTCAAAGACCACTAGTGTTCGAAGGAATAGCAATTTGGACAGTTGAATGTCGGATCACAAGAAGAGGATGAACTCTCTACTCTGATCTTGACGGGATCGTTAGAAGAAGATCATCATGACTTAAGGCCTCATCTACAAACACTCGCAGCGGAGGGACAGAAGTTGACGCTAAGGAAATAGAAGGCACGACATCTTCTTTCGACATGGATGGAATACTCGGTTGAAGAACCGAATAAGCAAAATGGGACTCCAGCTCCGACAAATGAGGCAGCACCACCAAAGGAAACAAGGGAATTGATTAAGGTGACTCATCTACCACAGATGCAAGGGTAGAGATATTGGGAATCGGCAACACTAGAGCAGCCACACGTATTTTTCTTTGGAGATGGATTTCTCCTCTCCAAAACCTTCGGAGGGCAAGTATCACCAGTTGAGGTTGAGGAGTTGCAATAATAAGACGAGAAGAAGAGCTCCTAGTAAATTTTCGCTTTTTTTATACCAGTGACAAAGCCGCTGCTGGTTTAAAGGAATGAGCCCTTCTATGAACATTGCAAACGTCCACCCACTTTGGATCCCTTAAAGGGAATCTAGAACGGTGAAAAGCATCGATGTCCTTCTGTAGGTCATTAAAGCGCTTAGTGGAGAATAGCCATTTCCAGTTACGATAAATAGCCAAAATTTGCATTGCTCGACGAATCAAGTCCGGATGGCACACTCTAATATTAGGCAACTCGTCTTTGAAGTTAGGAATGGTTTAAGGGCTAGATTGGATCCAAACTCTGCTAATGTTTGTCATGACAAGGGATGTCCTGATATAAGTCTCCCAAGTAAGACTAGCTATGGTCACGAAATGCCCTTCATAGAAGCAAAAAAGGGAAAACGAAGGCTTAAATCCAAAAACCAGGGATAGACTCTGGTACAGGGACGACTAGAATCCAATGACAGAATATCAGCATAAATATCGTGGCCAGGCTACCACCAGATATTGCAATCATTCAGAATGTCACAGTGCATTTTGGCAAAAGATTCACCCTCTTCTTGGTTGCGAACTCTCGTCAGAGGAAGATTGTATAGAGAGACCCTAATCGATTTGCAACTCTGATCGATTTGCATTTCTTATTTGAAGACTCCATCAAGTAATGATTCAAATCTATTAGAAAATTTTGAAATAGGTACGAATAAAAGTTGGAGTTTTTTTTTACAATGAGGGTTTATGGTGAAAGAATGCACAGAGGTCAAAGGATATATAAACATCGTTTAAAGAGGTCATTTAGCCGTTGAATCTGAACTGACTCCCTTAATTTGGACCAATCGATCTGACAGTTGGGAGAGGCAAAGAATTTCAAAAGAAATTTCTCGTGTCATGTGCACAGACTTCAGACACGACGTTTCATCATTGCAAATTTTATGGCACTCTACACAAAGATACACACCCAAATCCAAAATGATGTCACATCAAAGTTAAAATTCACCTCGCATTCATGAAGACCAAACGGTACATATTCCAGCTTACTCCAAAAGCCGTGGTTTTTGGTAACAATCCATCCTCAAGGGGAACATGTTGCCTCTCAGATAAATAGTTAGGGGCAATTGTGGGACCATGATTTTCAAGAGCCAGAGTAAGGTTGATCCAAATACTGTTACCTCAGAAGCCCGGTCATGAACTCACTAGCTCCAAGTGAAGCTGTGTCAGACAGAGCAGAATGCCACCATCATCCTACTCCGAGACAGTAAGCGGAGTCCAAGTTACTCCGCTGGATGACCATGCTTGTTCTACAAGATAAGCGATTTGATCCAGATATGGACTTAATCAAATCCTATAAGTCATGGAGTTTCTACAACCTAGGGATAGGAGCGAGGCGCAAGTAATTACAGTCCTAAGAGGATGCAATATCTACTACTAGATATCCTCTCGGATTCTCTCAGCTTAGAACAAGGATTCTATCCTACTAAGGTCTCTCTCCCACGGTGTAAACATACCCATCTAGGGTTCAAATATGGTAACATAATCTGTACACTTAAATTCTATTGCCCACTACTTGAGTTTCAAATCATTCACTAACTTGATCGTCGGATAGCCTTTGGCCGGTATACATACCCCCTCATTGGCCAAGTGTTTACTTATGCTTGTTTACTATTTTGCTGGTTGTTCCAGACTACACAGATTTGTGATCAACCATTGCTTAAGGAGGTGCACAGACTTGGTTCCAACAATGTCCACTTAAAATTTCCACTTAGTCCTTCCAGGGGAATTTTGGTCATTTCATAACTTCGGGGAATAAAATACAACAAAATTAAGGACGGATTGTAACACTATCTCTTCGAAGGAATTGAGAACGTCGTGGTTGCGATCACCAATAATCAAGCAATAAACATATACTAGCTGCATGAACCCATAACAAAAAGAAGACAACCAAAAAACCAACACAACACCTCCTGTCAAGCTTGAAATCAACCAAAACAAAGCCCTAAAATTGCAAAAAAGAAGCTCAAAATTCTCCAAAGATACAGTTCGAGATCAACAAACCACTCCACACTTATCAATTAAAAAATCACACTAATGGTACTGCAACCATGAAATAGAGGAAACCAGTGAGAATAACCAACCCATAAGTAATAGAACCAACAAAGCCATGCACATAATGAGGTCCCTCAGCACCCGAGTTTAAATTCTACACATTTTCAAAGAAATGTGTGATATTACACGTTTGAGATTAGTGTTTGCAGACATAGACTGATGTTGGATCGAGAGAGGAAATAGAAGACTGAAGCAAGTGAGAATTGAGGAAAATGAGCGAAGTGAGAATGGTGGGTATTAGAGTGATGAGAATCAAGGTGATGGAAGGAAAGGAAAAAATGAATTGCAGGGCTAATGATTTGTTTGAAATTAGGAGAAATGAAGAGATATGGACAAAGCTCAGCTCAGACAGAGCTTAGAAGAACTAACACTAAAGCCGAGAAAAACTAAGACAAAGCTCAAGAAAGTTGAGACTAAATCCCAGAAAAGTGAAATGAGAGAATATGAGACAAGAGAAGAGATGAGGGTTGTTTGCCCGAACCCCAAAGTCAAAGGCAAGGGCCCACGACTATATGTGGTCTTCGGTACTTTCTCTTAGGTTTGGGCGAGAGAGGAAATGAATAATAGTTAATAAAAAAAGTACATAAGTTGAGTTTGTTTGTTTTTTTTTTTCAACTGTTGTGTCTGAAGTGTTTTTCTAAAGTGTGCTTAAACTAGCACACATTGAAAAGTAATCATGCATGCTGAAATTATATAAACGACCTAATGCAAATTGTATTCTACAGTATAGGGACTGGGATCATCTCTGGATCCTTACCATTGGGATCCTCTAATCCTGAGCATTCAATACACTATGAACGACCATGATTCAAGTATGTGAGTAAAGGAGAAGCGGATTGTCGGTGCTGGTATAGTTGGTACATAACTTTGATATGGGAGGTGTTCGAGAAGATGTAACGGATTGCCAATATTGATGGACGACGATTGTGGTGCTACGGCGATGTAGGGCAGCATGTGGATGCAGCGAGTCGGATGCAAGTTAACAGGTGGATGTTACAAGAATGTGAGGCAACAGGTGATGTAGGCGAATCTGGTGCAGTGGCGACATGGGTTTTAGAAAAGTCGACGGCGAAGCCGAAACATAATGGCAGTTGTAGGATTACAGGTTGTGGGCAAGATGACAGTGATTTTTTTTCCGACTTGAATCTTGACCGTTCATTGTATGTTAAATGCTTAGGATTAAAAGATCCTGAGGATCCCCAGGGAAGAGATCCAAAGATGATCCTAATCTATAGTACATCACCAATTTCTCTCTTGAGGGTGATGGCAATCTATCACCTGTCGATGGGGTGTTTTTGTAAAACTTGGAAAATATAATCCCTTAATCATCAGGATTTAGATTACCTTCTAACACTTCCCCTCAAGTTGGGGAGTAAATGTCGAAAACTCCCAACTTGCGTATCATAACTAAGAAGTCATCTTTGCCCAAAGGCTTCGTAAACACATATGCTAATTATTAGGATAAAGCAACATACTTAGTACTAACCGAACCATCCTGAATCTTGTCTTCAATAAAATGACAATCTATTTCAATATGTCGCATTCTCTTGTGGAAGACCGGACTTGTAGCTACATGTAAAGCTGTCTGGTTGTCACAACATTCCCTCGTCATTGCTCTATATTCAGCTTCCATTGAGGAAAGAGAGGTAGTCTTTTGCCTCTTCGTTCTCCATGAAATTAAAAAGTTTCCAAGGAACACACAATACCCAGTAGTTGACCTCCGAGTATTCGGGCAACCAACCCAATCTGAGTCGCAGAATACACTCAACTTCAGGTTGTTTTAGGCTGAATATAAAAGTCATTGTCCAGGTGCATTTTTGAGGTATTTGAGTACACGTAATGCAGCCTCCATGTATGGTTTACGAGGCTCATGTATAAACCTGCTTAGAACATGTATGGCATACGTAATACCAAGCCTTGTGATAGTAAGGTAGATTAGACGACCTACCAATTGCCTATATTGGGACAGATCCTTGAGTATTTCTTCATAGTCAAGTAGCTTGGTTCTTTGCTCCATTGAAAATGAGACTGGACGAGCACCTAATATGCCACTATCTTTGAGAATGTCAAGAGTATGCTTCCTCTGTGAAATGCAAATACCCTTCTTTGAATGGGAAACCTCAAGAAAAACTTCAAACCCCCAAGATCCTTGATATGAAAATGAGTAAAAAGAAATTGCTTGAGAGACCTTATAGTCTTTTCATCATTTCCGGTGATCTATATATCATCAACATAGATCAACAAAGCTGTGAAAGATGTACCTTGCCTGTTAGTGAATAATGAGTAATCAGCCTTTGATTGAATAAACTAGTAGCTTTAACGGCTTCAGTAAATTTTGCAAACCTTTGGCGCGAAGCTTGCTTAAAGCCATATAATGATTTGTTGAGGCGACATACCAAGTGCTCATCCTGTCCCCGAAGACCAGGAAGAGGATGCATAGAGATTTCTTCATGAAGATTGCCATGAAGGAATGCGTTGTTGACATCAAGTTGATGGAGAGACTAATTTCAAGTTGCGGCAATGGCTAGAAGGCAACGAACTGTAATCATTGTTGCAGTGGGAGAGAATATGTCATGATAGTCAATGCCTGCTGTTCGGGTGAAGCCCTTGGCTACAAGTCGAACTTTATACAGCTCAATTGAACCGTCAAAACGACATTTGATTTTATATACCCATTTGCAATCAATTGGGTGTTTGCCTGGAGAAAGGGAAATGAGCGTCCAGGTGTTGTTGGATTGAAAGGCCTCAAGTTCCGTATTGTTAACGAATATTTTAGTTTGCCTTAGAAAAAGAAGATAATGAGTACCTGGTGAAAGAGTGAGCAACGACGAAGATGAAAGGTCTGGTGGCAGAGTCACCTACAAACAAACCAAGTCCTTGAGAAGACCGGAGGGTTGTTTGGGACTTTGCGATTGACGAACGGGATGAGCAGGTAATGGAGGTTCGAGGTGAGCATGTGGCGGGCTGATGGGCAGTACAAGAAAAGCGAGTGGCATGGCAGTTAGTGATTCAAGATGAGGAGGTGGCGTCACAATTGGTGGTGCGACGGTAGTTGGTGGTGAGTCGACGTGGGTAGACGAATTATCAACATTTTTTTAGGGAGAAGAGACGCTGAAGGTTCGAGGTTTAACTGAGGAGAAGAAATTACATCGCGTAAAGATGAATTTGGCACATGAGGACTGATGTCAGGTTCTGGGTTTGGCTGAGGAGAATGACAATTTACATCAGAGAAAGAGGAATTTGGCATATTGGAAGCAAGGGTATGGTTAGTGGGCTTGATGTGGCCTTTTCTGTTTGGGCTAATTAGGTATTATCATTGGATTGACAAGGAAAATTTTCTTCAAATAAAACGTCACTGTTAGTGAAAATTTTATGGGTGTCCAAATCATATAAACGATAAGCTTTCTACCCAGTGGGATAACCGAGAAAAATGCTTTTCGTGGCACGAGGGGTGAATTTATAAGTGCGATGAGCAGATGTGGCATAGGCGAGGCACCCAAAAACACGCATAAGATTATAAGTAGGGAACTTGTTGTAAAGTTTCTCAAATGGTGTTTTTGTGGCAAGGACTTTGGTAGGCAGGCGATTAATAATATAGGTAGCGGTAAGCACACTTTGGAAGATTAATGCCCTAGAGGTCTTAAGGTGATGCATATGTTTACATTTGACAACACCATTTTGTTGTGGTGTGTAGATGCATGTATGTTGATAAATAACCCATTATCTTGGAAAAATTGGCGCATAGAATAAAACTCACCTCCATTGTTTACTCGTATTTGTTGTATTTTGGAATGAAATTGGGTTTGAACAAAGGCAAAGAAAGACTTAAGGATTCCTGGTGTTTCAAATTTATGGTGCATGAGGTACACCCATGTATATCTCGAGTAGTAATCAACAATGGTTAAAAAATAGTGTGCACCGGTGAGTGAAGTGGTTTTGTGAGGACCCCAAATGTCGCAGTGTATGAGAGAGAAGGGACAATAAGTAGAAATTGAACTTGTCCTAAATGGAAGATGTCAGAAATCTAGCAGCAGAAGAGATAAGGCAGAGCAAAGCAAGGATTAATCTTTCTCTGATACCATGTAAAACTTGGAAAATAATGTTTGCCAGAATGAATGTATTGATATTAGAAAGAAAGATTTACACAAAAGCCCTCATATAAACTAGCATTGAACTGCTATACAAATCAATTTACATATTTCACACGTATTTGTCAAATATAATCCCTCATCCATTGGGATTTAGTCTACCTTCTAACAGTTTTGACGTCTTCATATGAGAAAATTGGTATGAATTGTAGTATATTGGATGATCTACAGAATAGTACAAATTTCCTTATAAGGAGGACTCAGTAATGAGAATACAATGTCAAATATCCTAGAAAACTGCTATTAACCAAATATGGTCCCTAAACTATAGCTATGCAATCTTTGATAGAGATAATCACAATATCAATTAAAATGAATAGCATCAAACCAAATAAGAAAGTATCTCGACACGCCCCCTCAAGTTGGAGAATGGATATCGTACACTCCCAACTTGTCAAGTAGTTTGTGAAAAGTAACCTTTCCCAAGGGCTTTGTAAACAAGTCTGCTAATTGTGAGCTTGTCAGCATATAAGCAGCAGAAACCAATCCAATATTAAGATGTTGCCGTACAAGATGACAATCCAACTCTATGTGCTTTGTCCGTTCGTGAAAAAAAGGATTCTTGGCGATGTGTAATGCTGATTGGTTGTCACAATATAATTTAGTTGATCCTTGATGCTCAACACCTAAATCTTTGAGGACATATCGAAGTTATTTGAGTTCACAACAAGCATCTGCCATGGCCTGATATTCTGCTTCGGCAGACGAACGCGCCACAATGTTCTACTTCTTTGCTTTCCATGAAATTAATAAGTTTCCAAGGAATGTACGATAACCTGTTACTGAGCGTCTAGTGGTGAAACAAGTAGCCCAATCTGCGTCACAGAAGGCTTTGAGTTGAAGGCTATTCTGAGAAGGAAAAAACAAACCTTATCCTGGGGATGATTTGATATATCGTAAAACACGCAAAGCTGCTTCCAGGTGTGGCTGGTGTGGTTGTTGTATGAATCGGCTTAGTATGTGCACAACGAATGTGATGTCGGGTCGTGTGACCGTAAGATAAATGAGTCGACCCACTAGCCGATGGTATCTAGTGAGGTCTTGTAGAAGTTTTCCTTCATCTGGTCTAAGTCTTAATGTTTGCTCCATGGGAAAAGGTGAAGGTCGAGCTCCTAATAATCCAGCGTCATCAATTACCTCAAGAGCATACTTTCGTTGAAAAACAAATATGCCCTTATTTGACCTAGCAACTTCAATTCCCAAGAAGAATTTCTGAAGTCCCAAGTCCTTAATACGAAAGCGACGGTTGAGAAAATCTTTTAGCACTTGGATAGCTTGCGGATCATCCCCTGTAATAACAATATCATCAACATATATCAAAATGGCAGTGAAAGTTTTGTTTTGGGACCTTGTGAATAAGGAGTAATCCGCCAAAGATTGTACAAAACCAGCTTCGCGGAGAGCAATGGTCAATTTTGCAAACCAATTGCGAGATGCCTGCTTTAAACCGTATAGTGATTTTTGAAGCCAACATACCATGTTCGCCCCCTATTGGCTGAATCCGGGAAGAAGAGTCATATAAACCTCCTCATCCAAGTCGCTGTGAAGAAAGGCGTTTTGAACGTCAAGTTGGTGTAGGGGCCAATTACGGGTAGCTGCAATAGCAAGTAAACATCTTAAAGTAACGAGTTTGGCAGTAGGAAAGAAGGTCTCCGTATAATCGAGTCCTTCCTTCTGAGTGTAGCCTTTAGCCACAAGACGAGCCTTATACCGTTCAATCGTTCCATCAGAATTGTATTTCACTTTGTACACCCATTTGCATCCAATGGGTTTCTTTCCTGCAGGTAAAGAGGTAAGTCTCCAGGTTTTATTTTGCTCAAGGGCTTGAATTTCTTTAGCCATGGCTGCACACCAAAGAGGGTCAGTGGAAGCCTGAACAAAGGTAGTAGGCTCAATAATTTTAGAAATGGTGGCAACAAATGACCGGTGAGAAAAAGATAAATTATGATAAAAAAATACAATGAGAAAGAGGATATCTAGTACCCTTACCCGGTGTTGAGGAAGAAGACGATTCTCCTGGAGCAGAAGACACGGTGGCATTATAGTGGTAGTCTTAAAGGAGGACAGAGGGTTTTGGAATGCGACTGGATCTTCTGAGTGGAGGAGAAAAATGAAGTGAGGTAGTGGAGGGTGGTGTAGGAAAGGAGGTAGCAATGTCATTGTTAGGATCAAAATTTTGAGTAGTGGTGGTTAGGTTTGGGTTTTCAGCAGTGACGTGCGTATGAGATTGATTTAAGGGTGGGGGTGGGGGTCGAGATGGGCTATTTGGTGGTGAAGAAATTTGTTGTTGGTTGGGGCCCATAGTGGGTTTGTGTAGGCTTATAGGTGAAGCAATGGAATGTGGGTCTGTGAAGTCTAGGCTAATAGATGGTGGAATTGGTGGGCTGATGGAGTTTGGGTGAATGATTTTGATTGGTGAGGGTTAAAAAGGATAGGTGTGGTAGTGGAATTTGGAAAGGTGAATGGAAAAAGGTTTCCATGAAATACCACATCTATGCTAGTAAAATTTTTTTGAGCTTCAATATCATATAGACGGTATGCTTGTTGCCCAAAAGGGTACCCAACACAAACACATTTACGAGCTCATTGATCAAATTTGGTGTTGGGTTGGAGAGTGGTGGCATAACATAAGCAACCAAAAATGCGGAGATGGGTATATGTGGGTGGTTGATTAAAAAGAAGTTCATATGGGGTTTTTCCATCAAGAACTGAAGTTGGCAAGTGGTTAATTAAGTAGGCAGCGGTGAGGACACATCCACCCCCCTAACAAAATTTAAGTGGAAGATTTGCATGGAAACGAAGGGCACGAGCCATTTCAAGAAGATGACGGTGTTTTCTTTCAACAATCCCATTTTGTTGGGGTGTATAAGTGCAAGTGTTTTGGTAAAGAACCCTATGGTTTGCAAAGAAAGGTTGCATAGGGGCAAATTCCCCCCCATTGTCTACACGGATGGCTTTGATTTGCTTGTTAAATTGCGTGGAGACAAAAGAAAAGAAATTTTTTAGTAGATGTTGTGTCTCCGATTTCAATCTCATCAAGTAGACCCATGTAGTGCGTGAGTAATCATCAACAATTGTGAGGAAATATTTAGCACCAGAATGAGATGTAATTTTATGCGGACCCCATATGTCACAATAAATTAAATCGAAAGGTGCAATACTCTTTATTGAACTAGAAGGAAAAGGCAATCTAGTTTGTTTTGCCAATGGACAAAAGTCACAAACATGCGTAGAAAGATGAATATGAGAAAATTGTTTAGATAATAAACGGAGTTTGGCATCGGATGGGTGTCCCAATTGAAGGTGCCAAATGTTGTGTTTAGTGGTGACATGGAAGGTTGAGGTAGAATGGAACTGGGAAGCAAGATGGGTCGGATTGAAATAGTAAAGGTTTATGTGCCTTCTTCCCAATCCAATCATCTTCTCCGTGTGCAAGTCTTGTATATAACAAAATGTTGGAAAAAAACAAACACAACAATTTAGTGTTTCGGTAAGACGAGGAACAGATAAAAGATTCACATTGAATAAAGGGACACATAAAACATTTTTTAGGTGTAAAATTTCAGTAAAGTGAACAGTGCCTAGTGACGTGATTTGTGCTTTTTCCCCCGTGGGTAACCCTACTGGTGGAAGAGAAATATGTGAATTGGTGCTTAAATGATGTGGGGAGTGGGTGATGTGATATGTAGCACCACTATCTATAATCCAGGCATCTGATAATTTGGTGTGTACGCTAAAGGGAGTATTCAGACCTGCAAAGTTTGCTTGGAGCGTTGAAGCTTCCTCCTTACCGACACTGTCCATGATTTTTGTACATTGTTCAAGAGTCAGATGTGGTGCTATGGACTGTAGGTGATGAGTTTGATCGACTGAGCCTTGGACATTGTTGCTGGATGACTATTGACGAGGACCACTTTTACGGCTTTGGAATGAGCGGTTGGCACCCTTAAATCGCGGCGACTCTTTGTCATGCCATTTATGCCCTGGTGGGAAACCATTAAGCCAAAAACAAGTTTCAACAATGTGATTATTACCATTGCAATAAGTACAGTGCCTTGGTCCTTTCTGATTATCGCGGGACGAGGAAGATGATGAATTGTTGGACGTGGTGAAATGATTTTGTGAACTTTGTTTACCACTGCCATTCTTATTGTTAGATATGGAAAGCATAGCCATGCTCTCGTTGTTGATGGTTGAATTGGAAGCAATCTGACGTTGCCTTTCTTCCTGTAAAATAAGGCTATATGCATTCCGGGTAGTGGGCAAGGGCGACATGAGTAATATGTGCCCTCGAATCGTCGCATAGGACTCATGAAGCCCCATGAGAGACTGCATTAAATGTTGCTGCTCCTCTCTAGCTAAGATGGATTTCAATGCACCACAAGAACAAGCCTCTAAAGCATTAAGGGAGGACAACTCGTCCTAATAGCCCTTCAATTTGGAGTAGTATGCAGATACAGACATTTGATCTTGCATGAGTGTGGCAATATCTCTCTCGATTTGAAAGATCCTAGGCGCGTTGCTCTACGCAAATCCTTCCTCCAAATCAGCCCAAATTTCGGCTGCAACGTTTGTGAATAAGACGCTATCTGAGAGATCTCTCTCCAATGTGTTTACAATCTAAGATAAGACCATATCGTTGCAACGTTTCCACCGAGCGAACTCGATAGGTTTGGCTGTTGGGGATGGTTGTTTGATCGAGCCATCAATGAAGCCCGTTTTGGTTTTGGCACTTAGAGCGATTTGCATTGAACGACTCCAAGTTCCATAATTTTCAGTGATTAATTTTGTCGTGGCCAAGACCATACCATGATGGTCGGAGTGGTGAATGTAGAATGGATGATCGGGGTTGGAAGAATCCATATCTGAAGTTGGATTCTGGCCCCCCTTTATTTTGGTGTCAGTGCCGCTGCTCGGCACCGTGTCTTCTCTGTCGTTGTCCATGCTACTGCCAGCCATGATTGATCACTTCAATAGTGTTTTGATGAAGGCCCTAGATGGGCTCTGAGTACCATAAGAAAATTGGTATGAATTGTAGTATATTGGATGATCTACAGAATAGTACAAAGGTCCTTATAAGGGGGACTCAGTAATGAGAATACAAAGTCAAATATCCTAGAAAACTACTATTAACCAAATATGGTCCCTAAACTATAGCTATGCAATCTTTGATAGAGATAATCACAAATCAATTACAATGAATAACATCAAACCAAATAAGAAGAAAGTATCTCGACATCATAGGGTTTAGCCATTTAGGTCATGACGACATTGCGGACAAAGATAGAAAAATAATGTCATCATACACGGGCGTTTATACAACGTCATCATACACTGGTACGCCACCAGTAGAATGACTTTTGAAGTGATAATAAAATATCTGTTAACTAGTTGAGTCCAGAAAAAGACTTATATGTGATATTGAAAAAATACTTCTAATTAATTAAATATGAATATGACATGATACGTCACATCAATACATTAGATCTTGATATCCCATATCAAATTAACGTGGTTGGAAATTATGGTATCTCCATGGAAAATACAATCCCCTTTCTCCTTTTTTCATTATAAAATACTACATGCTACACTTTTCATATCAAATACTTGCAGTGTGAGTAGAAACCAATATTATGGGGTTGTGGAAGATTTCATTTGCCTTGGTTTGTCTCATAGCTTAACCCTACTCCCATCCTCTCATGCCCAAGACTCACCACAAGACTACCTCAATGCCCACAACGCCGCTCGAGCACAGGTGGGCGTTGCTCCCTTGTCGTGGGATACCAACTTAGCCAATTATGCACAAAGATACGCGAACTCCCGCATCGGTTACTGCAATCTTGTTCCTTCTGGTGGGCCCTACGGCGAATACATAGCAAAGATCACCGGTGACTTGTCGGGCACGGCAGCCGTGAACTTGTTTGTGAGGGAGAAAGGTGACTATAATTACAACTCTAACACCTGTGCTGCTGGGAAGGTGTGTGGGCATTATACTCAGGTTGTTTGGCGCAGCTCAACCCGTCTAGGGTGCGCGAAAGTGCGGTGCAACAATGGAGGCACCTTCATTGGGTGCAACTATGATCCCCGGGGCAACTACGCTGGGCAGAGACCTTACTAATTAGCTAATATTCAACAATTACTTAAGCGTTCATTAGTTATCTGTTATATTAAGTATTTTCTGATATTATGTAAGGCTATAGCTATGTTTTCAAGAATAAAATGAACTAAGAAGTGATTGTCGTTTTTCTTACTAAGCTTTTGTGAAAGAACATCCTTTTGATGTATTTGAATAATACAAATTTGGCATTGTGCATTAATGATATCCTCTTCTATTCACAAGCATAAAAATATACTCTTAAAAAATAATCATGCCCTAGTAATAGTATTCATCTTTTTTAATTATTTACGCTAATCAAAGTGTATAATGACTTTTTGAAGTACGAATATATCAGCTTTCGTATTATAAAACATATGTAAACCTTATGGTCAATCATTTTCATCCAGCAGATTAGAGTTGCTAAACTTTCATCTAACGGATTAAAACATGAATATTGTCTTAACTAAATACTTTATTACTTATAATTTTGTAAATGCTCTTAAAAAATCTAGTCAATGGCTTTTTAGACATCATCAGGCCCTAAATAAGAGGGTTTGTACTTTGTACAATTTAACCACAAGGATGAAAAAAGGGTGTCGACGTTACAAAACGCTAGGTATACATGATGAGTCAACTTGTGAGAGAGACTTTTATGGAGGAGGATTGTCTGCCCTCCCGTTTCCGTGTCCTCACATGCTCTTCTATTTCTATGGTCACAATTAAGCCATGTCAATATTTTATATTACTATTTATTTTTGTCTTATTATCTCTATAAAAAAAATATAAAATATTAACATAGTTTAACCGTAACCACACAAAACAGGAGGGCATGGGAGGGCACCAGAATTGGAAGAGCAGACAATCCTCCTCCGCCTTTTATGGCACCGTACGAGAAATTTTTCCAGGAGTTGGGTACACATGACACCTGGTGTTCATCACCTATTAGCATTTGACACCTTGGTTATGAGTCAATCCTTGAATTTTATTTTCCAGAATATAAATAAATAAAAAATTTAACAAAAAAAAAATTCAATTAAAAATCCAAATTAAAATTTTTATCAAACACAATTTCTAAATTACGCATATCCCAGTGAAAAAACCCCCACCTCGTCCACGCCAATCACCCATCAGATAGCAACTACCCACCCTATCATCGGCCGACTACTTTACCGGGGACACCCCATCTCTTCTCTCTATCTTCCCATGTTTCTCTCTCATCCACCCTCTATTTCTCCACTCTTATTTCGACATGCAAGCGGAGGGATGTTAAGCGGCAACTTAACCTGAAATCTGGTGTCCCCAATCCCGATCTAATTGATGGTGAAGTGGTCGGCCTTCCCCTGTTCTTCTCCGGCGTAGGAGAGGAGGTGAAAGAAAAAAATGAGAAAGAAATAGAAAGGGTAACAGAGAGGTGAGGGAAAGGGAGGAATGGGTGTGGGTGGGGCGGAGGGGTTCCAGATCCTGGAGGTAATTTGGGTTGTTTGTCTGTTTATTTGATTGATTTTTTGTTAAAATTAGTTTTATTTATAATCTCATAAATAAGATTGATGGATTGAGGCATTTCAAAAGATGATATACAAGGTGTGAAATGCTAATAGGTGGGGAACACCAGGTGTCATGTGTATCAGGCACCGGACAGAGATATTTTTTAGTGTAATCGAAACATAGGTGGTACATCACTTGTTATTATACAAATAATGAGATATGTGTGTTAAAAAGTTAATAACTTAAAAAATAAAATTTTTCAACACTTATATAAAAACACGTAATGTACCACCCGTGTTCCGGTCACAATAAAAAATTTCTTCACCAGATGATGTACGCCTGTGGCCCTCAATGATGATAGGGGTAAATCCCTAAGAAAAATTTAGGCATACATTGGGTTCATATAACGGTGATAGGATTATATCGTATCCATTTTCACCATGAAGCGTTTTTACACCTATGCATATGGACCTAAATTTGTTGCTTACCAAACAATCAAGAAAATGACAACGATGCTATATATTGTTTTACAGTATATG
Organism: Heteromeles arbutifolia; assembly: GCA_024362995.1. Taxonomy (NCBI): domain Eukaryota; kingdom Viridiplantae; phylum Streptophyta; class Magnoliopsida; order Rosales; family Rosaceae; genus Heteromeles; species Heteromeles arbutifolia. The sequence goes on from JANCRC010000002.1 coordinate 21,662,955, forward strand.
CTTATTCGCGCGCGGGGGACCATTCAGGCCAAGTTTTGATGAAATGTCTCTTCATGTTTTATGGTTAAACAATGCAATATAGGCATATTCGAATCTTGTAAACAACATATTCTTAACCGAATTATTCCTCCACCTTCAGTTTATATTGTTTATAAGAAATGCAGTATAGACAAGGGTAACACAAACATTGTATAGTTTTCTACCAACTTGACCGTTTTTGAAGTGCAAAAAACGAAAGTGAGAAAAAGGCTTGAGCTAACTTTCATTTAACCAAAAATCACATAATAATTTTATTTAATAAAAAGTGTATGAATATTAATGAAAATGACAAAAAAAAAAAAATTAGAAGAAAGGAAGCCTAAATAAAAGGAGCTAGAAGCAAGGTCAGCGTGCAAAACCATTTTTTTTTTCCAGTTCATGCCCCTGACGGAATGCCACATCCGTCAGCCCAAAACGTTAGAATTTTAAACTTTTGCTTGATTTGTCTTCTTGTATTAGGGGTGGGTTCAAAAAACTAAAAACCGAAAAAAAAATCATACATAAATACTCAAAAACATGTTGACAAGGAAAGGAATAGTTGCTTCAAGCCAACTTGACGGCTTTGTTGTTATTATTGTACCAGTAATTTATTTATAGGTATTCTAATCTTTAATGCTTTATAAAATTTCTAAAGTTTACAAAACCCTAGCCGTGGTTCCCAATTTCCCATTTCAGTTTTCACTTTCTCAAACACTCTCTCTCTCCCCTCCGCTGCTTTCTTCCTCTATGCTTCCTCAGTCTCTCTCTCTCTCTTTCCTTCAAGTTTTACCATTAGAGGGTAAGAAGATTCATGAAAGTACTTCTTGGTTGCTTCAGATATGTCCACCACTCCACCTGTTTCCAAAACAGTTTTCCTGGACGAGACCTGACGAAAAGAGGAATTGTAAGAGCTTGTGACGATCACGGGGATATCGCTGCAGCAAAGGTTGTGGGTTTTATTTATTTTTCAGTTTATGGGTTTTTAATTTTATGGTTACCCATTTGAAATTTATGTAATTTAAGGTGGAAAAGTTTGAATGTGGGCACTGGGCAGGCGATATTGGAGTCTGATTATGGCATTTAGACGAACACATTTGCTTTGTTTTTGTTTCGATCTGCATCAATCAGTTAATTTGTTCAATTATATCATGATTTTGCAAATTTTAAAGATTTAGAATTTTGAATCCTGGCAATGTACATTTCCTTGAAGAATATATGTTTCTGTAATTGCTTAAGTTTTGAAAATTTGAATTCGATCTGCTTGATCATAAGTAATTGAATTACCTTAATATATTCAGGATTTTGAGGCTCTCAATTCTCTGATATATGAGTACTGTGAGGTTGATAGGTAGGTTCCTTCCATTTACATCATTTTTTGAAAAAAAAAAAAAAAAAAAACCGAACCGAAAAAAAATTAACCGAACCGACCAAAATTATGATTCGGCTTTAATTTTGACAAAAAACCAAACCGTTTTGAACCGAACCCAGCCCTATCTTGTATTGCAACTGCATGCGCCATTGGCTTGTCTATTTCCCTTTCTTTGATTTACTATTTGAAAGTTGGTTTGAAAATTGATGTGCCCACGTGCCCTTCATTGTGTCATTTGTCTTATTTGGGACAGCCCTATTTGACAGCTATGGGATTGTGTCCTCCAGTTGGGGTCCTATGAGGGAAGGCTCCTTCTTTGGTTGGACTGAGTGTCACATCCCGGCCCGGGCGTAGTCACCTCCCGGGCTCGACTCTACCGTAGTACGATATTGTCCACTTTGGGCCTTCCACACGCCCTCACGGTTTTGTTACTGGGAACTCACACGAGAACTTCCTAGAGGGTCACCCATCCTAGGAGTGCTCTCGTGCGCTACTCGCTTAACTTCGGAGTTCCGATGGAACCCGAAGCCAGTGAGCTCCCAAAATGCCTCGTGCTAGAAAGAGGTGGGAATATACATATAAGGATCACTCCCCTGGGCGATGTGGGATGTTACAATCCACCCCCCTTAAGGGGCCCGACGTCCTCATCGGCACACACGCTGCCAGGGTTAGGCTCTGATACCAAATTGTCACATCCTGGCCTGGGCGCAGCCACCTCCTGGGCTCAACTCTACCGTAGCACAATATTATCTGCTTTGGGCCTTCCCCACGCCCTCACGATTTTGTTTATGGGAACTTACACGAGAACTTCCCAATGGGTGGGTCACTCATCCTGGGAGTGCTCTCGTGCGCTACTCGCTTAACTTCGGAGTTTCGATGGAACCCGAAGCCAGTGAGCTCCCAAAAGGCCTCGTGCTAGGAAGAGGTGAGAATATACATATAAGGATCACTTCCCTGGGCGATGTGGGATGTTACATTGAGGGATCAAAAAGGACTAAGAGCCACTTGTACAAATGGTATTGGATTTCTATCCATGCATCTTAGGTTTGAAATTCTTATCTCTTAAATTATTGTAATAGTTTCGAAATCTCTCTTCTCCCTAATAATAGTAAACTTTTTTTATAAAACAAAAAGTTACAAGTAAATTTACGGTCATCTTTATATCCTCGTACTCATACAGTTAATTTTGGCATCTTAATTCATCCTTTTTTATTACTTACTATTGTTTCTTTTGGACCTTGCTTCATAAGATTCAAAGACCTACAGGGACAGAACTGGAAATTTATATCAAATTATATTTTTTTGATATTATTTCATAAATATTTCGCAACATTGTGATAGTTTTATAAATAGTGTGAATTATTTTAGTTCAATTTCAGTATTGTGATTTTGTTGACCCTAAAAACAACCAAGCCTACGTGGCGTGCATGCCGAGTAATCTATGAGCTAACTACGTCCTTCGGTTGTGTGCGGGGCGTGCCAACTCATCGACCGAGCTCGGCCGAGGAGTAAAATTTGTTGATGTTGCGTTGATCGCGCTGCTGACTTCTTGATCTTGCAACTGGGGCCGAGGAATGAACAATTCTCGGCCTTCGGGTTCTAGAGCCTGAAGACAAGGCTGCTAATTTGCGAAGTTCAATATAAAATTTGGCTGTCAATATGCCGAATGTAGTAACCTGGTAACACATCACTTCGTCAAGAAGGCTAATGAGATAACCTCTGCCAATAAGGATTCGAAAATCCTTCTCGACCGAGACTTGGATAGGTAACCAGTCGGCCCCTTCGCAGTACTGTTTATCCAAACTAAAGATGCTCCGCGGTCGAATGATTCTACAGCTACAGTGATGTTTATCCAAAATGAAGATATTCACCGGTTGCCTTTATAGTGCTGTTTATCCAAACTGAAGATGTGTTGGCGAAAAGGAAAATAAAAATCTCAAGGTTGTTGAGAGGTTTCGCGTAGAGCGAGGGTTTACGCAGGGCAGATTTGTGTGTTGAGTTGGAGAGGCTCTCTCGTTGCGCTACGTCTCTTATTTATAACAGTCATCAATTTCTCTTAACACGGCCTGATAATTCTGTGGACTCCAATTGCAACTCTACCACCTCCTCCTCGTGCCAATACACGCTATCACCGCCACATTTTAATTTTTGATAAGCAAATCCCCTTACTAATACTTATCACATTGGTCGGACTCAAACTTCCAAATACTTGATGCAAACCACGTGCATGCATGATAAGGACTCCGGGGAACAATTCCAATAATTCCATGGTATTGTACTATGCCATCCTTATCTCCTGCTCATCCCACGCATGATATAACTCACGTGGCATATTCCCATTTGACCGGCCAAGTGATAATATTACAGATGCCTCCTCCAATTGAACTCCATCGAGTCTATCATCAGTAAAATTAGACTTCTAACTGCAGTAGACCAGAAGAAATACAATTATAATCACGTTGGAGAAGAGGTATATTTTTGTGTTGCCGTAAAAATATTTAAAATAAACTCTAAGATAATTATTCTCCTGATATCTTTAATCAGAACAATTATCTTGAAATTTATTAAAAATATCTTTATCCTAGGAGCTATCCAACGATCCAAATATCTTGTGCATTCAACGGTTGAGAGAAATGTTTATTAACGGCTAAAAACACTTAAAAATAGTGAGAAACAACTCTAGAAGTGATAGGTGATAAAAATCCAATGAATTTTTCATGAAAACACTTTGTTTACCCCCCAACACTTAAACCAAACATTGTCCTCAATGTTTTCAAGCATAGACTTGTTGATGTTACGTTGGTCGCGCTGCTGACTTCTTGATCTTGTGACTGCGGCTGAGGAAGGAACAATTCTCGGCCTTCGGGTTCTAGAGCCGGAAGACAGGGCTGCTAATTTGCGAAGTTCAATATCAAATTCGGCTTTCAATGTGCCAAATGTAGTAGCCTGGTAGCACCTCACTTCGCCGAGAAGGCTAATGAGATGACCTCTGCCAATAAGGATTCGAAAATCCTTCTCGACCGAGACTTGGATAGGTAACCAGTTGGCCCTTTCGCAGTGCTGTTTATCCAAACTGAAGGTGCTCCGCGATCGAATGATTCTACGGCTACAGTGTTGTTTATCCAAACTGAAGATGTTCACCGGTTGCCTTCACAGTGCTGTTTATCCAAACTGAAGATGTGTTGGCGAAAAGGAAAATAAAAATCTCAAGGTTGTTGAGAGGTTTCGCGTAGAGCGAGGGTTTGCGCATGGCAGATTTGTGTATTGAGTTGGAAAGGCTCCCTCGTTGCGCTATGTCTCGTATTTATAGCAGTCATCAATTTCTCTTAACACGGCCTGATAATTCTGTGGACTCCAATTGCAACTCTACCACCTCCTCCTCGTGCCAATACGCGATATCACCGCCACATTTTAATTTTTGATAAGCAAATCCCCTTACTAATACTTATCACATTGGTCGGACTCAAACTTCCAAATACTTGATGCAAACCACGTGCATGCATGATAAGGACTCCAGGGAACAATTCCAATAATTCCATGGTATTGTACTATGCCATCCTTATCTCCTGGTCATCCCACGCATGATATAACTCACGTGGCATATTCCCATTTGACCGGCCAAGTGATAATATTACAGATGCCTCCTCCAATTGAACTCCATCGAGTCTATCATCAGTGAAATTAGACTTCTAACTGCAGTAGACCAGAAGAAATACAACTATAATCATGTTGGAGAAGAGGTATATTTCTGTGTTGCCGTAAAAATATTTAAAATAAACTCTAAGATAATTATTCTCCTGATATCTTTAATCAGAACAATTATCTTGAAATTTATTAAAAATATCTTTATCCTAGGAGCTATCCAACGATCCAAATATCTTGTGCATTCAACGGTTGAGAGCAATGTTTATTAACGGCCTTGATTGCACGAGCCGATAGTGTAAAATCGGGTCCAAACAGATTTATTTTGCTGTATTTCTAGAAATAGTGTTTATTTTGTCCCTTCTAGAAATAGTGTGAGTAATTGTGGTTCCGTTTTAAAAATCGTGCGAGTTATTGTGCTGTAGTTATAAACATAGTATGGTTATTTTGGTTAACTTTCAGAGATAGTTTAGTTATTTTGTTGTAGTTTAAAAAATAGTGTTCCCTTCCCGAAATAGTGTTGGTTATTTTGGTCCAATTTTCATAAATAGTGTGTAATTTTATTGTAGTTCAAGAAATAATATGGGATCTCTCATCTCCTCTCCTTTCATTCTTGAGGAGATCATTGTCATCGTGACAAGAAGAAATGGGGGAGACAGAACATAGCACAGAGATCCATGAAGCAAATATTAAACGGAGAAATGCTTTGCCGTTTGGGGCAAAATGGGACACTCATTGTTTGGGCCATTTTATTTGGACTGGTTTAGTGTTGGGCTTTGTCCTAACCATTAAATAAAGTTATTATATGGGTTTTGGTTAACATTCAAAGTTTTCAAGCCCTTTTAAGTAGTTTTCCAAAAAATAAAAGATAATTGCCAAAAAAATTACCCATTTTCTTAATCTTAGGACTAAAATAGGACAAACAGGTCATGCACAAGCCATGCACAAGCCATGCACACCATGCTCAAAAGCAAAATGATGAAAATACCGACATATAAAATGTAAAAATTCACAGGTGATGACGCCATTTTTCTGATTTCGATGAGAGAGCCATGAGCTATGGGCTTTAGGGTTGGCTCAGATATGTGAGCATATCATGTGCGTGTGGTGTGCATGTCACTGGTGTGCATGTGGTATGCATGTCATTGGAAGTATGTTATTTTTAATGGGATTTCCAGAATCTAGGTTCAGGTTTAAGATTTGTAAACTACAGATCTTTAAGGATTTTGAGAATCTAGGCCCCCACATATCCCCTAACGCCGTTAATTGCACGATACATGTCCACAACAAAACCGATAAACGTTCCAAATATTGCATCAAGATGACAAGAACCTTAATTTCTCACAATGAAAACAAAAATCCCAAATTAAAAAATTGAAAGTTCCAATCTTTGCCGCAACGCATGAATTGCAGAAAATGACCCATTGCATCGATAGGACAAAGGTTAAGAAAAATAATGGAAGAGAGAGAGAGAGAGAGAGAGAGAGAGGACACCATTGAAGGCAGCAGAGAAGAAAAGGCTGGGCAACAATTGACTCAAGCATGGCACAAAGAGTAAACTACTTGGACTAGAATTCAAAGTTCTAACACCATGGTGTCGGACCAAGAAACCGACAACATATCGTTTTAATTCGAGAAGAGATAGAGAAAGAAAGAGAGAGAGAACGATACAAACTGGAAACTTAGGGTTTTAAAGATGATGTGGGTCAAGCCCTCCAGGACTCACTTTCATGGGTGGTCGAACTCGCTCGATTTGCAAACAATGTGAGTTGAAGCCCGAAAAAATATTTGCAGGTGTAGGAGGACTGGATGTTTCTCTCTTTCCTCTCTGTTTCTTTCTCTACAAAATGAGAAATGAGGGTTGGAATTTCTGGGTAGCCCATTTATATGGAAGGGTAATTTGGTAATTTTAAGTTTTAAGAAAATCATATTTCTGTCTTATTGTTATGCATGGCGTGTGCATGCTTTGTGCATATTTGAAAAATCCTATTTCAGTCCTAAGATTAAGAAAATGATTATTTTTTGCAATTTCCCAAAATAAAATGATGGCATAGGCATAGCAAAAGGTTCATAGTGTTTCGGAGTATCGAATTTTAAATCATTGTCTTCGTTTTTTTTTTTTTTTTTTTTTTTGTCAAACGATAGATTTTGTTAAATTAAATGTTAGATTAGCCACCGACGGGGTTTGAACCCAAGCCGCCATACAAATGCTCAAAACTTTTCCACCACTGTGATAAAGGGCCACGTGCATTGTTTTCGTTAACTAAAGTGGTAATGTCTGAAAAATATTTTTATTTAAAAATGATTTTTAAATAGATAATTTTTTTTTTTTGTCAAACGATGAATTTTGTTAGATTAAATGTTAGATTAGTCATCGACGGGATTTGAACCTGCACTGTCATGCAAGGATTCAACAACTTTTCACTACTGTAGTAAATGGTCACTTGCTTTTAAATAGACAATTAAGTTTAAGGCCTCTGACCATCTTTCCACCTCAACAAACTTTCCTTAATAGGGTGATGAATCAACCATTATATACTAGTGCAATTTTCCTTTATATTCTAATGTCAAGTACGCCCCTCAAAAGTAGCCTGATTAATTGATTGAAAAACAAAAACTGCTTGGTTTTAGCTTTTTATTCATTATATTTTATGTCTATTGGATGTATATATGCAAATTGATTTATATATTTTCTGTCCACCAAGGTAGTCGTCGTTGAAGATTCAAAGCAGTATTCTTCTTCTTTCTTTTATTGCCTTCTTTTCAACCATGCCTATCCCATAGATATTTTTTTGGGGGGGTTGTCTACCAATCTATACAATAGGTATGCATCCCACCTCCGCACCATCCTTTTTGCTTCAGGTGTCGGTTTCATGTGTTCTTTATGATTTTATTTTCCCAACATATGTTCTTCAATTTTACCTTTTAATTAGGTAACAAAAAAAAAGGGCTGATCATAGCCATGATTATTATTATTGTTAGTTTTTTTCAAACAAAATTGTTAGTCTTAATTTCTATGCTTTGCCATATGGATATAAATATATTACCTGGTAGCAACATATTTTAGTTAGGAGTTTCATGATATAATATAGACGTATTTAGATATCAATTGAATATCCATGCTGCGATTTTATGTGTTCATAGTGTTCGACTTTTTGTTTTTGTTTGTATAATAAACATTTTTACTGAAACTAAATTCGCACACCACCGTGTGTGGAGGAGATGCACAAACTCGTTTAACATGTAAAAGAACAAACAATTGTAAGTGGCCAACAACCAGGGGTGCAGGTCAAAGCTATAGGCAAGAGAATAAATGTGCATAACTGTGTTACCAGGTATAAATCCAAGATGGTGTATTTATAACAGATGAGATAAAGTCCTTTTAGAACATGGAATCTGTATTAAACTGAGACAATCTCATATTATGCCTTGGAGTAGATATTGCATCTTTTTAGGAGTATGATTACTTCCGGCACATGTCAATCCTTAGATTGTAAGGATTCCAAGAATATAGGAAACATGGTTGATCCCTTATTGGATCAGGTTTCCGTGTCTTATAGAACAAGCATGGTCAATTTTAGCAAGGTTGACGAACTTCACTCACTGCTCCAAAACAGGATGACAATGACAATGTCGCTCCATGATCCATCTATGCAGCTTCGCTATCAAAGTTGTTGAGTCTATGATCGGACTTCTGAGGTATTAGTATTCCGATCTGCCTTACTCCAGCAATGAAAATTCATGAACCACAATTATGGTATTCCTAAATAGTAGGTTAACTTGCTGAGAAATTATTTTTTAAATGAATTCAGAGGGGGACCATGATTTTCCAAGGCCGGAGTGAGTCTGATCTGAATGTTGTTATCGTAGAAGTCTGATCATGGACTCACCAGATCCAGCTCTAGGTGGAGCTGTGTCAGACGAAGTAGGGTGCTACCATCACTCTACTCCAAGGCACTAGACGGAGTTCTAATGACTTCGTTGGATGACCATGCTTGTTCCATACGTGATCTGATCCTGATATGACACAATCAGATCCTTTAAGTCTCTTGGAGTCCCTACAATCTAGGGATAGGCGTGCGCTGCAAGTAATCACAACTCCTAAGAGGATGCAATATCTAATTACTAGATATCCTTTAGGATTCTCCCGGCTTAAAACGAAGATTATATCATAAAAATGTCTCTCTCCCACACTATAAATACATCCATCTAGGATTCATCTACGATAACATAATCTATACACTTCAATTCTCTTGCTCACTGCTTGAGTCTAAAAATCATTCACTTACTTGACTGATGGAAAGCCTTTGGTCGGAACACCCATCTCCCCCACCACACCCCCCCCCCCCCCCCCCCAAACACAATTTTGTTTAAGGATTGCTCACGATTGCTTTTCTGTTTTCCAAGTTGCTCAAGTTTACTTGGATTTGGTTCCTACATTCAGGTATTTGATGTTAGCAAGCATTCCACATTCAAAATACATAATTGGGTCAAATCAAGCATTAAAAAAAAAGATTTTTTAATAATTTTCCTTAATTACCTTTAAGGCCAAATTTTTCCTCTAAGATTAAATAATAGTCCAACCCTAAATACATAAATACTCACCAATCTATGTACTCACTTTCTAATTTTGGCCGATTCAAAAAATGTCATATGTTCTTTATTTTTTTAATACCCAAGAAAAGTTAGTAACATATGTGCATTATTTTTCAAAACAATAAAACATGTGATAAAATATTATTGGACAAAATCAAAATGTGAGTACCCAAGTACAATCCTAACAAAAATATCAATAACATTGGTGGAAATAGTGTGAAATCTCGTCCCCGGATTTCACTATTTAAAATTACGTATTTCGTATTCTTAGTTTCGATGCGTTTATAATTACGACATATAGTTTTTTTTCGATAAGTAAAAGGATGAAAACGACCTTAATGAACTAAACGGACTTTTTGAGGATGTATTTAATTCCTATATGTTTTGTCACTTTTATTTACATATTTGGATAGAGCTCGACCTCACGAGTGTGTAGGCAAAAACTGTTCGCTAAACGGAGCTATAACGAACAAGATATAAACGAGCAAAGACAAGGGCGAAATGGTCATTTGACCATTATCTGGAAGGCTCCAGATTTGCTGGAGCACTGATTTGGTGCCACATGTGTGGCTAGGATGGAGAGATGAGGAGAGAAAGGAGGGAGAGGCAAGCGAATCAGAAGGAAAAGCAAGGAGGGGAAGGAAGAGATGAGAGAATGAGGGAATTGGATCCCTCCCTTTGACCCGAGACCCGACCCGGCGGCACCATGTTTTCCGACACCTTTTCAGGCGATTTTTCCCACGATTCATAGCCACCCATCACCTGGCAGCAACTTAGCATCAACTCATCTTCCATTTCCACCCAAAACCCGAGTTGATTTGGTGTCTTTTCATGAGAATTAAAGCCACGGCCTTTGTGGGTGCAGGCGACAAATCCGCCATTTCTGAAAGGTTTTCTATCAACCACCACCACCCCCAGGTGTTTCTTGAGTCCAAGAACATAGCCCAAACAAGTTTGGGGGCGGCGGAGCTGCAAATTCGACGAATCGAGGAACACCCATTTCTAGGGTTCAGACGAATCGAGGGTGTTTTCAGGAGTTTCCTTGCCGAATTGGACTTTGGTGCATGTATGAAATTTGTTCTCCTTGTTGTGCTCTACAATCTTGTAAGATTTGGTAATTTTTGGAGTTAGTCGGAAAATTGGGTTTCCGTTCGCCAGAAACCGCCATATGCGGTGGCGCGTGCAGCATTTGTCCAATGGGCCAACTTTGACTTTCTAGGCTAAATTTTATATTTTGATTTCATATTTGACCTCCGTTCAATGAACTTCTATTGTTTGGACCTAGTTGCATTAGGGTCGGCCACTTGACTAATGTAGCAAATGAAGATCCGACCGTTAGATCGTCATGAAATGTTAATATGTTATTAAGCGTAATATTTGAGGACCTTAGAAACAAACGGATTGGAAATTTGACTTACGGATCTTCCCAAATTGAATTTCTAAGTTTGTAAAATGATAGACACGTATTTATTACAATTGTTACCCTATTATTTATATTTGTTAGTGCCTCATTCAGACTATTTTTAGTAAATTACTTTAGTTTTTGTAATTTATAAGGATTAGGATGCTTATTAATAAAAGTGGAATTTAACATGGTCTTAACACATTCTATACATTATAGTCTTCCTAACCGCATTGGCTTCATCCATTTAATCAATTATTATTTTATTCTTAGATCGAAGGCCAATTGGTGGTGTGACTTCAAGTTATTTGGACTATGAGTTAAAGAGGTGACTTGGGCTTTGTCATTAACCACATATGAGGGACTTCAACCGACAAATTAAGTGGTGAGAGTGGATGCAATTTCTTCATTCTACCTTTGGAGTTTTAGTCAAGTGAAAGCACAGAGAAAGATGGGAAAGTATTTTACAAATTTTACTTCCAATTCGTGTGGTTTTGAGTACATGGAGATGGATTGGGCATTCTTGATTTTTAATCAAATTGAAATTTCGCTCAAAATAAATAGGAGGACTAAGGTGAGATGGAAAAGGAAATAGATTTGACGTGTTGGAAGATGTTTTTGCTTTCCTATTCCAGTTGGAGTTTAGCATTGAAGAGGGATTCAAAAGGAAACTAAATCAGACTTGGAGTGGGCTTGACATGTAGGGCTTTGATTCTTATTAATTTTCACGGTGTGCAACCTATAAAAGGAAAAGCAGTAGCAAAGAGGAGGGGACTCCGACTTCTTCTTCTGGCGTGGAACAAGGCAGCGGCAGAGCAGTAACAATTTGGTTCTTTTTCTCTAGTTTTATTTTATGCAAAATTTCCTTCTTAGAATTACTATGAATTCTTTGTTCATGGGGTTCTAAACTCTTAGCTAAGGCTAAGAGGAAGCCCTAATTATGATTACTCTAGTTATTTGATTGTTCAATTTGTGAATTTCAAATTGATGATTAGTTTTCATTCACTAGTGGAATTGCAATTTTGATATTTGGTTCTTTGTGCTTGAACATAGCCTAGGATTTTGATATTGAAATTATTTGCATATGAATTTATTTCTGACCATGAATTGGATTCTATGTGTGAATGAGAATCATGAACTTATATTTTGATCCGACCATAGACGAATATTGGTTTGTGTGGCTTCCTAGAAAATTAGCTATTTGTTTGACGTAACCAAGTTGATAAGTGGTTAATTTGTTTCTCACTTTGCTTAATTGGATTTCTACATGTTTGTGTATATCGGACCATGGATATGGAGACTGTAGGAATAGTTGAGTTTAAGCCTGACCATGGTAAAATTCACATCTATTTGGGAAATTATTGGCATGTGTACCTGACCACGGACATATGTACGGAAGTTGTTTTCATCAATTTGATCATTCATGAGTTGACAATTGGATACTAGGGTATGACAATTAGTGGTGGAATCAAAGCCTTAGTGTTTTCCTACATTTGTTCTCAATCATATTTTTGTTTAATCATTATTAATTTTAATTATTCTTCGATACAAACCCAATCTTTATTTCAATTCGTTAAGTAATAGTTATAGGATTAAATTGTTAAGTCAACTCCGGTGAATTCGATCTCGTATTTACATTTTAAATTCACATCATAAAACTAAATGTCGACCGCAACTTAATTTTAGCAATTGGCGGAGATCCGATAGTTGGATCGTTCCGAAATTTTAGGATATTGTTCTAGAAGATTAATGAGACTCTTGGGAGGTTACGGATCAGAAATCCGTGGGCGGATGTTCCAAATCAAATTGTGTACAGTTGTGGAACCCACCGTTGACAGAGAGTTGACTTTTGGTCAACATGTTTCGAATCGTTCTTAAATACTAAAATTAGTACTATTAGAGACTAAGTGAAGTCTAATGGGCCTACATTGGTTAGTGAGTGACTTTAAGATATGTGATATGGTTATTACCCTGATTTCGTATTTAGTATCCTTTGTGGATATCACTTGATTTTATAAATGTGATTTCTACTGAAATGTGATTTTTTTCTTTTTAAATATTTAGCCATTGATCTATGTTTATTAAATGTGATTTGACTTGTGTATTGATGATATTTGTGAAATGTGATTTGAAGTGCTTGTTGAATTGTTTGATGAAATGTGAAGGCTAGTAATGGACCGTTAACCCATTGTAATGGAGTTTGTTGTTTTAAAGCTTGCTTCATATCTCGTTTCATTGTTTATTTCTCGTTTCATTGAGCAGTTCTAAATTGAGTAACTTGATTCATGTCTTGTTTCTTCGAGCCGTTGTTATGTTTCTTGGACTTCCGCTCGATTTCGTTGAGTGCTCCGGAACTGGGTTCCATTGGGATTTCGTTGAGTGGTCTGATTCCCTGCTCCATCTGGTTTTTGTTGAGTGATCCGGAATACCTCGTGCTCTGTGATTTCGTTGAGTGGTCAGGAATTGTATCCTGCTTTGGATTTAATTGAGTGGTTCGATATCCATTGTACTCCACGATTTCGTTGAGTGGTCCGGAATTGTATCCTGGTTTGGATTCCTTTGAGTGGTCCAGAATCCCGTTTGGTACTTTGGTTCAGTTGAGTGGTCTAGAACCCGATGTTGTTGGATTTCGTTGAGTGGTCCGAAATCACATCCTTGACTTCGCTGATTCATTGGATTCGGTCTAAATTGAGAAAGCTTCAGAGATGTAGTGTATTGATTGATGTGATTGTTGAATGGTGTTGGAAAACATATATGTGTGTGAATGGCAAGATGACAACTCTTGTTTGGCTTATGGTTGATGTGTAGTGTGGTACTCTATGTTGTCTGCTAGGAAGTGTTTTACGAACAGTTCAGAGTTTAATAAATGGTAAACTACGAATGGCTTGATCTCGTCAGAAGGTACGTAGGCAGTCTAACAAAGAAGTTAGATGCAGCCATAGAGTATACTAAAAATTACTACGCAATTGGATCTTTCTTGTGCTTGTCCATATCCTGGAGGCGGGGTATGTTAGATATATGGGTACTGAGTGACGTCACATGTCGATCCTGAACGTATGTCGAGATCAGGACATGACAAGTAGATTTGAACTCAAAGTTAAACTGAGATCTCCCCACTAACAAATGGAGAATAATTTTACTAAATAGTAATAGTAATGACAACTAACGATATTACAACTGTAGTCGTACCTAAATCCATTCGGACGTTAACAAAGCAAATTCTCTACAATATATCCCAATACATACTGGTATAGTGTCCCCATTTTCATCCGTGACTAAAGACTTGATCTAATATAGTTCCAATATTTTGTAAATTATTATTATTAGGGGGATGAATGATTCAAAATTAATACAATAATGTAAAGGGAAGAGGGGTCAGTGTCCCATATTTTCCACACTTCCCAATATATACAGGTCATCGTGTCCTACACTTCGTCCGGAACCAAAGAAATCCATGGTTCCAATTTTATTTTATTTTTTAAAATTTTGATATTTGCCCGCTGACGTAGGATGCTGACGTAGCAGCCTTTATGCCCAAAAGTATGCTATTGCTAATAATGCCATCACAGTTAGGGTAAAAGTCTCGCGTTGAGGACATTCGCGGATAACACTAAACCACGTACAATAGTTATCCCTTTTGAAAACAGTATTAACGGTAATATGATGATATTCATTCACATGTTATAATATAATGAGATAAAATAATTTAACAATTTTAAAACTTAAAGTAGTATTTAAACAAATAAATATGTATATTATAAAATATATGAAAGGATTGGTAATGTATTGCATCTTATACAGTCCTTCAAACATTCTCTCTGCAACTACATCTTTCATTCTCAGAAAATGCAGTCCTTTATTCTCTCAATTACTACAACGAAATTCATATACAAAATTCTTGAACCCTAACAATTGTGTGACTTAACTCAATTATTCTCCTCTATAATGTTAGGGAAAAAATGATAGGTTCATAATATTCTATTTTATTTTAATTGAAAGAAGACTCGTGCCTCTACTACTAGGGAGCATTTTTGCTTACCATTATTTAGTATGGTGCATGTTTACCTCCTATTTATCACCGTTAGATGAGTTTGAATTTCAAGATTTGTGTAGTGGATAAGCACAAATCTCAAAATTCAAACTCGTCCAACAGTGATAAATAGGATGGTGAGCATACACCACACTAAATAATGGTGAGCAAAAATTGTATTCATTTTTTCCTAACTTGTAAGTTGAAAGTCTTAAATTCGGTTTTCCTAAAGTGGAGTTCAAAACCATAAATAATACCAAATTTATGGTTAGGTGATTGTGTAGTTTAGTTAGATTTCCACATCCAAAACATATTTGTTTCAAGAAAATAAAACTTCGGAGAAGACCCGTATACCACACGTATTGCAACAGTGCATAGAATATGCTTTTCCACATCGTACTTAATCTTCTTTTTCAAAGTTTACTGCATACATGAATCCAACAATTACGATCAATTTGCTCCCCGAAATTGACGGGAAGGCTTAGTAGACCTTTCCTTCAACAGATGAACATATACGTTTCCTACATGCATCGATCATATACTTTTCTAAAAGAGAAGTAAACAGATATGACAAACGCAATTCGAAGAAGCAGATCTGCTTATTTAGTTCCAATGTTGCATCATCAACATGAATTTCAAAGGTTTCAAGGGATTGTTAATTGTGTTACCAAATATCGGGAAAATTAAAGTATTACATAGCAACATAATATCTAGATCACTGATCGATATTATTGTTACCCCAGCAGTAGCCACGTTTTTGCTGTTGCGATTGCTTAATTTTTTTATACTGACAATTTAATTACCTCGAGAAAGTTTGACTAATCTTCGTACTTCTCACGCAAGTGGTAGATTGTCATAATGATTCAAATCTTCTTTCTTATTTCAAACTCTCTCCGTCCTCGTCTAGACAATGTAGAATATCACTTGTAGTACTAAAAAAAGTTAATCCTCTCATAAATTTGACTTGTAAAAGTAAGCCGTTGTAAGTAAAGAAATATAGAAGTAGGGTTTTGTTTTATCAGTTCGGCGACGGTTTGGTTTCTTCAGTTGATAACGCAATGTGAACGTTCAACTTTGATAGTCATGCAAATAAATTTCCACGGCCTCAATTTCTCAGAGCTCATAATATCAACATTTACCGTTCCCCGCTATTATAAATACTCCGCACCATAACATCTCATTTGCCCATCCACAAAGAGAACAAACCATTAACATGGGGTTGTGCAATATTTCCCTAGCTCTCCTTTTCATTTTAGGCTCAGTCCTTATCCAAACCTCTCATGCCCAAGACACACCCCAAGACTACCTCAATTCCCACAACGCCGCTCGAGCAGCAGTAGGCGTTGGTCCCTTGACGTGGGATGACAATGTAGCAGGCTATGCACAAAACTACGCCAACCAACATGTTGGCGACTGCAATCTCGTGCACTCCGGTGGGCCATACGGCGAAAACCTTGCCATGAGCACTGGTGACATGTCGGGAACGGCGGCTGTGGACGTGGGTGGCGGAGAAAGCCGACTACAGTTATGAGTCGAACTCGTGTGCTGATGGAAAGGTGTGTGGGCATTATACACAGGTGGTTTGGCGTAACTCGGCTCGTGTAGGGTGCGCAAAAGTGAGGTGCAGCAGTGGGGGTACCTTCATTGGATGCAATTATGATCCCCCAGGCAACTATGTTGGGCAGAAGCCGTACTAGCTATGGAAGAATCAACAACCACTCTAGCAGTTTTTGCTGATGGATATATCTAAGAAGATAAGCTATGTTATTAAGAATTAAGAAAATGAATAAATTAGTGATGATCGATCATTTGTATATATCTTCCACTGGCATGGTGGACGGTAAACTTCAATTGATCAAGAATTCACTCTTTTTTATTTAAAATAAATTTTGGTAACTTGCTAGTAAGACATGCATGCTACGATCAAAGTTGCATAATTACTTGCCTAGCTTGAAGTCCTACTATTGCCTCAACCAAGAAAAACCTAATTTACATTATTTGGCTGAAACGATGAATGTTTGTGGAAAACTTCTCTTGGTAATCTACTACACATATTAATTAGAAGGAAATTACTGGCTTGTGACCAAGCAATTATTTCTTGCTCCTTGTCTTTGATAGATATAACACCGGTTTGTCAAATCTATATATTTAAAGAGTGCATAATGACTTTTTATGTGCTAATAACTATTCCATAAATATAAAGGGAAATTATATGGTGGAAATGTGAGATCAAATTTGTGAGATAATCAAAATGTTTTCTATTTTTAGTTTTCATTTTTATGTGTTTGAGTTATGGAGAAATTATTTGGAGGAAATGTGGGATGAAGAAGAGTGGAGGCGAAAATGAGGGATGAAGAATACTGGTGGAAGGGAATGAAGGAAACAAAGAAAAATGAACAAAAACAAAATCTTCAAAGTAAATACAAGTTAAAAATAGTTTTTAGTTTTTATTTGAGTTCATTTCCTTAATTACACACTTTTCAACATATCTCTCATAATCCTACCATTTAAAAAATTAAGTTCCTTAATGATATTTTTTCAAACAAATGTCCTTAAGTTCATTAAAACCTCCAAATTCTTCCCTTCTACTAGATTGTAAGCTATTTAATTTTTTTCAATTTAAATTACGTGACTTGTGTTGGTTTTTAGTATTTGATGTTGTTTTCTTAAGTTATGGATTGGGAAATAAGACTGAAGAAAAACTCAAAGAACGAAGAACAAAAGTTTTGTATATTTCTGTGTAACGAAAGGTGCGGCTCAATCCATTGCAGAGCACAAATTAGCAAAACATTCTCTTACACCTTTGCGCTAAATCCAATCTAAGCCATACACACGGTCATCAATAATGGCATGACACTTGGCTACAATCTAAGTCGTACATAGATGGATTGAATCGAGGCCCTACATTTGAATCTATTGACTTAAGTAGACCATTGCAACTTAAATCAAATAACCAGAAACAATTTACATTTCAAAAACTTGTATGTGATACACTTTAAAGGTAAATTATCAAAATTTAATGAGTTTAAGACATTTTTTTCAGGAAAAAAATACGTAGTTTTTTTTTTCTTTTTTCTTTGAACAAACGATATTATCTACACTAACGGAGAGAGGGTGGGCTTAGCCTCATAATGGGCTAGCAATAATGTGGTTCAAATTCGCCTTTGACAAGAATCGAACCTAAAATCTCTCACTTAAAAGCACCGTTCTAAAAATCTCCGTCTAGCGCCGCCTAGGCGCTAGGCAGCTGGCCACCGCCCCGATTAATGCTAAGAGCGCCTAGACCTACTGAGGCACCGCGTAGGCTCTCGCCTAGACCCACCTAAACACTCGCCTAGATCGCATCTCACTTAGACAAAAAATAGAAAACTTTCATTTTGCATTTTGTTTTTTTCTAATAAATTGTAATGTACTTGTTGCATACTTAAATGAACACACATTATATCCTTATTTCACATGTTTTCATTATGTTCCAATACTTCATAATATATATGCATTCTAATTTGTAGTTTATGACGAAATTATATATATTTCAAGTATAAGCAGACACTTATTTACATGAAATATGATTGATTTACTTAAATCTGCCTAGTCCGCCTGGGCACCTGCCTTGACCCTGCCTAGCCGCCTAGGCGCTAGGCCCCAGCCTGCCGCCCGACTAGCGCCTAGCGACTTTTAGAACCTTGCTTAAAAGTGAAGAGGAATATTACTAGACCATTTAATATTTATAGCATCGTGAAGTCATCTTATTCAGATTTTTTTACATTAGACTTTAACATGGGAAGGCCATAATTACAGGAAATCAAAATTCAAAAGGATTCTTCTTTCAATAGAAAATTACTGGATTTGCGGTCAATTTTTGCTCCGCAAAGAGTTGTCCGTTGATACCGTGACCCTCACTGCATCACTTTATCATAAGTTTCCACTCTATAACTGATAAATAAATGGGGAAGAAGGAAAAAAAATCCAGGTCTGGTTTCACAAGGGCTGGAACTTTATAACAGAGTTGGTCTGAAAACCCTGGATTCCATTGAATTGGTCTGGAAATCTCTGTACCACCGATTGCCTTTATTACCGGATTACTAGAAAGTAATTCGAAAGGAATTGTTATAAGGTTTAGATCTTACTTCATATCTGGTTGCACGATAAGTTTCAACTCTATAACAGAATATAGGGTTTTCAGACCAAATAAAAAAAACCATATATGAAGTAAGATTCCAGACCAATTCAATGGAATCCAACTTGGAAGTGGTCACCAATTGTCGATTTACCAAGGATGATCACTTTTAGAATGCTTATGGTTTCCCAATGCAAATTAACCAAGCAGAACCATAGGCATGCATATAATTGCATGGTCCCCCAATGCGAATTAACCAAGTAGGACCATCCATGTACCATCCTGCTACATGATGCAGCCACATTGTCACTCGTCATACACCATACATCAACCCAACATGATTTACATAATAATCACATCCACTATCGGTTCAACGTGTCAACCAAGCATCTCGTCATACAAAGAACATCACAAAGGATTCCCTTAATTACTAGTTATATTAAAAATTCTAATTAAGTCCCTGACTCATCATTTTATACTAGCAACCACGCATTACTAGTATCTTTATCTCTATCTCATATTACATAGCAATGCTAACTTCAATAGGACATACATAGAGGCATATACGCATTTTGGTATTCTATATAAGGACAGTAAACAAACTACTCACCTTATGTCCAATGCAAATGCGATCTCGAAAGCACGCCAACTTAAGGCCCAGAAGTCAGTTAAAACCTATCAAAGTATACAAACATTATTTAGCTCACTATTTATAGAATACATGCATCGAGAAACCCAACAAACACTTAAATGAAGGTAAGGTGCCACTTGCATACAACCCGAGATACACATCACCCATGATGGCATGCAGACCAAGGTAGGCCCACTATTTATCAGCTATCTAGTAATGCGAACTTCAATATTCTAGAATGACTAGGGACATGTTGATCAAAAGTTAACCTCCAATCAAAGTGGTTCTTGCTAAGGTCAATAACCTAAATATTCCAATATGATGGATCCGCACCTCGGATTTCTGATCCATAAGTTCTTAAGAGCATCAGTACATTACTTCAACAACAACATATACTACAATTCCATAATGATCCAACTGTCGGATCAACACCTACAACAAAGGTCAAGTGGCAGTCAATTATTGAATTATGCTCAAACGGTCAAATCTTGTCAAACAAACATTAGAAAAGGGTTCAGGACATCAAATTTAGCTTACGGAGACAAACTAGGTCATCATGCCACGCACACCGTACACAGCGGTGGGCCAACCAACCTTTGCCAGAATCCAGTCAATTCCAAAACGTAGCTCACAACAAGGGGAGTAAGTTTTATATCTTTGTTGGAGGTTGGTTGTGACGAAAAATGGCAAAATTCATCGGAAAAGCCCTGGGTAGTCAGGAAACTCGTTGCGCCACTGCTACACTAACGTCCAATCCAAAGCTAGGGTTTTTCTCTAGACGTCGAAGGCTTCTCAATAGTGGTGGTGGTCGTCGGCATTTACAATAGAAAGGGCGAGATTGCGAACCGCCAAAACTCAGAATTTTCAAGCTTGATGGTCGATCAGGGTGAAGTTTGGTGGCTTTTGTTCGTGATGGTGAGAGGAGTACCCAAGTGGTGGCGTTGTTGAAACTGTCAAATCATGTCGAAAATGTATTGAAATTTTGCCTAGCGAATAGGGGCAATGAAACCCGGTCAACGGGTTAACTTGCTAGCTGGGTTTCTAAAAATAATAAGCCCGGTTCCAAATCGGTCGGGTTTTTTATGATAGACGATCCAAGTTATAATTTTTTTTTCCTTGCCTTTGTTTGCTTATATCTTCCTCGTTAAAACTTCGTTTTGTGAACGGTTTTTCGCCTTCATGCTCATGAGATCGAGCTCTATCCAACAAGTCCAAGAGTGACCCCTAAAAGTTATAGATTTTTATTGGCTAACTACGGAAAATCAAACTTTAACTTACCAACCAAAGATCCAATTTTAAAGAAACTAAAATAAAATCATGTAAATATGAAATGCGGAAATTGAATAATGAAACTCGATGGCGGGATTTCACACTTACTTGCGCGCGCGGGGACAATTTAGGCCAAGTTTTGGTGTGTCTCTAGAGGCAGGTTTAAATCTTGTAAATGATATGTTTATAACCAATTTATTCCTCCACCTTCAATTTATATCTTTTATAAAAAGAATTGTATAGTGCTTCGGTGTATCAGATTTTAAATCTTGTCTTTATCAACTAGATTGGTTGTCCAAAAGAATTTTTTAATAACAATATTTTAAATAAATCAACAATCTTGGTGGAGTTAGATTTGAACTTGTCATCTATAAGATTTGGACTTGGCAACTGTAAGATTTGGACTTTTTCAATTAAAATTTATCTTAATACACTCCACATACTTTTCCATAATAATCTGAAGCCAAAAAGGGTTATAAAATAAAATAAAATAAAAAAACTGAACTGAACACCCAACCGAAGCAAAAATAGGAACAGAATTAAAAAACCCAAACCAAACCGAATTCTTTTTGTTCAATTTTGGTTTCAGTAGTTTGAAAATCAAACCAAACCGAATTAAATGTATATTAATTTAATTTTTTTATTATTTATTTTAGTTATTCATTTTTGAAGCCAAATTCAAAGTAAAACATTGGTATAATTTAACAGAATCCTAGCGCAATTTCAAGCCCAAGTATAAAAGTCTAAAACCAAACAAGAAACACTAGCCTATCATAAGGGAAATTTTATTTGAACTATTTTTTACGCCCAACTTACTCTTTACACCCACATTATTTTTAATTAAAAAATCAATCTCTCTTTAAACCCAAATTTACTACCTAAACTACCTTCACAAACTTGATTCAATATGTAAATTCATTTTTACACCTATTTAGAAAATAAAATCCCAAATGAGTTAATGAAGAATTAAGATTTTGTAATGGCAACCAATTGTTATAGATCGATTAATCAGCAGCATCAATTTGTTTTCTAAACTTTGGCGACGTCGGTTTGTAGTGCAAGGCTGTTAGGAAATGATGCCACCTGACTTCTCTCTATCTTCAATATCTCTCCCTTCTTCTCTCTGGACACGGTGCAAACCTTGCATCCCCACATCCCTCACAAACATCCCATCTTCTCTCTCTCACAGACCTAGGCTACACCAAACATCGCTCACATACAAACTCGACATCCCTCACTGGAAACCCACTCAAAAGCTTCCCCAATTCTCCGTTGAGTTACTTAACCTCCTTCGCTCCTCCAACATCTTCTTTCTTTGCAACTTCTCCCTTTCTCTTCTTTCCTGCAATCGGCTTTCTATCGGATTTTGTTGCTAATTGGTTTTAAATTTCTGGGTTTTCTTCTTTGTTGTTAGTTAAGTCAATCATGTACATTTGTATTTGATTTGATTGGGAGGCGACAGGCAAGGAAGAGGAAATGGATCTTGCATCAGAATTTTCAGAATTTTTTAAACCAAAATAAATAAATTTCGGGACTTTTTAAAAAATAAAAAATTGAATCGAAACCAAACCAAACTAAAAAACCAAACTGATAACAAAACAAATTTAAAAAAAAATCAAACCGAACCTAATAATAATTTCGGTTTGGTTTTCGATTTTGACAAAAATCAGAATCGAACTAAACGTAACCCACGCCTAAAATCACCAATCCATTTGGAGTTTAACAAAAAAAAAAAATTCCACACTATCCCAATACATACAGGCCATGGTGTCCCACATTTTCTTACGCAACCAAAGATTTGTAATATGGTCTTAATTTTTTAAAAGAAAATTATTATAATTAAAGAGAGGGGGAATGATTTGAAAGTTATAATAATTTAAGAAATGAAAGAGTTTCGAGCTCAAAACACATCAATAAAAACTCAACACCTTATCTACTAAAATATTGGACTAATACAAAATAAAAAGGTCCCAATACATACAAGTCAGCCTCACAGTTTCCGCACCATAGCCCAATACATACAGGTCAGTCTACCATTGACCAAACTTCATGGTCACAAGAGTAGCCACCCCTATTGGCTATATGCCCAAAAGTATGTTAATGCCAATAATGCCATTACAAAGTGCGTGTACTTTAGGGTGGAATTCTTGCGTCGAGGGGTCCGAGGATATTCGTGGATAACGCTATTCGGTTAAGGTTAAATTTTTTGTGTGGTTCCGTGATGACATGCCATTTTTATCAATCGAACCTTTGTGGCGAAAAAGCTATTAATTCAACATTTGTGGAGAGTTCTGTTAGCAATTGAGATCCAAACCCAAATTCTCGTGGTGAAATGTATTGTAGAATTAAAGAATTCAAGACAATGGGTGAAGGGCATGGCAAAAAATTCAATCTTCACGTCTGCCCTCCGCATGTGAACTTCAAGAGCGTAAGAAACTTAAAGAATTAAAATTCAAAGAAGATTAAGAAAAAGATTGAAAGGTTGTGTGCTGACCGACTACGGCCTGCATCAAACCACACTACCAATTAAAGACAAAATTGAAAGGCATATATGCATTCAGACTGGTACAAATTGATACAAAAATGTAAATTCAAGTGAGACTAAGACTCTAACTCATGATCAAAGTGTTGGCATTGAAAAAAAACAATTGTTTAATAGAAGTATTAGGATTTCCAAAAGAAATTAAATCATACCTAAGAAATTAGGCGTGACTTCACATTCACCACTTCTCTTAGCCATTGATGCGGTTTTACAGGTTTAGTTTCACTCTTCGCGTTCAAGCTTTTTTTTTTTTGTAAAATCTAATTTCAATTAAACCCTAACTCATACTAGATGTCCATGGAATATGATGTAATTTGGATTGAAATGACAAATTTGACCCTCCCTGTGATAGTCACGTGAGTTTATTTAACAGAAGACTAATGAAAGTTTGGATTTGGGCTAAAAAGGCCCACCATGAGGGTTTAATTAAAAGGAAAACTAATGAAAATGACTTGAAAACTTTGAGTTTTAATGATAAGGACAAAATAAAGGGTGTGGGAGGATAAAATCCGACTTCGACTCATGGGCTAATACCGATCATCCGAGGAGAAAGAGTTGTGCAAGACAAAAGCCCACAAGAAATATACGCAAGAGAACGTGCCTAGATAATTCCCCACTACGGATGAGAAGTGGGAGAGGGAAACAGGTCGTGGTACTTGTTCCTATAGCATGCAGTTACATGACGGATGACCACTAAGGAAGTGGGAAGGAGGACTGGTGGTGGTACTTGATCCTCAAGCATGCAATCGTGAGGAGCCAAAGAACCAGGTACGTGAGGAGCCAAAGAACCAGGTATGTGAGGAGTACTCGAGAGAATCCAGAGAATAGAAACCAATCGACTGACTTGAGCGTCAGAGCATCTTTTGCAGGTACTCCGCCCGGGCAAGCTACGGAGGAAGATTATTTTAGGACACCTCAAAGAAGGATTCAGCGAACGTGAGGATGACAGTCAACAAATCTGTGGAGGTATTTCTTCTCGTAGGAAATCTCGCTCCAACAGTTGGCGCCGTCTGTGGGAAAAGAAACAAAATCAAGTTACAAACATGACTGGATCCGCACAAGAAGTTCTGAATCCTTCCGAAGAGGCAGGGACTCGATCAGTACATGCAAGGTCTCAATCCCAAAGTAGTGAACCCAGTCTCGTCATGGAACAATTTAGAAGGCTAACGAGGGAATTGCGTGAAACAAAAAAGATAGCAGAGGAAGCGTTGAAGAAGGCTGAAGCAAAAAACGCAGTAGAAGATGTAACCGGCACCAAGAGATAGCTTGCAGAAGAGGAAGATAAGGAGGGTAGTTCTAGTAGCGCGCCATCTAGTAACCGTGTTGAAGTGACGAAGAACCAGGGCAAAGGGGATCACAGGGGAAAAGGATCGAAAAAGGTAAATGATGTAGATCTGTGAGAACAAATTAAGAAGATTGTGAAGGGATACAAGCCACAAACCCCAGCAGAACTTGCCTTGGAAGCGGCCAGAGGGATTCGCAAATCGTCGTTCACATAAGACATCCTGAAAGCTAAAAAACCTGCCAAGTTCACCCAACCAAAGTTTAGGCTATTTGAAGGCGCAACTGATCCTGTCGAACACATTTACCACTTTCAACAATAGATGGCGCTTGAAGGAGACGACGAGGCCCTCATATGCAAGTTGTTCCCCTCAAGTCTTTTGGGATCATCGTTAACATGGTTCAGACAACTGAAACCGAGGTCTATCGGAAGTTTCACAGAGATTTGCGAAGCATTCATATCCCAATATGTCTACAATCGAAGGCCAAGAAAAGATGTTACGATCTTGTTCAGCACCAAACAAAATGTTGGCGAGAGCCTCAAAAGCTACAAGACTAGGTTCATTGAAGAGATGTCCACCCTAGAAGAATGTGATTCCCACACTGCGTCTTTGGCATTCCGAGAATGGGTGTTACCTGGAACGAAGATGCGTAGGTCATTAATCGAAACACCACCACTGGACATGAAGGAGGTGAGGGCCCGAGCTGATGGAATCATCAAATTAGAGGGAGAGGAACTTATCCAATCAAAGCGGGCCACCGCTACTATTGCTACATCTCCAGCAGGCACTGCTGCGCCTACCTTGAGGTGACCGAAGCATTCGGAAAGGGAGCTTATAAACTTAGGCACGTTGAAACAGGTCAGTATGTGCCGCGCCCATGGAACGCAATTCATTTAAGAAAGTTCCACATTTAGCTTTTCGTGTTTATGTTTTCCGTATTTAAATTTTTGCTTCCAGCAATGTTGAATGGTAAATCTCTTTTTGGCTTCCTTGCATGTCAAAGGGTGTATCCTTGGATGTCTATTGACATCACCTTATTGTATGATAAATAAAGTTGCACTTCATTCGAATCTTAAACTAAAGTCTAAAGTTAAAAAGTATAAACCAAGAGATGAGGATCGAATCAAGATCGAAAACATAAGATCGAGTGGGAGAAGAAAACCTAAGATCGGATAGGCAACGACCCAATTAAGATCGAAAATCTAAGATCGTGTGGGAGAAGAAAACCGAAGATCGAATGGGCAGAGACCCAATTAAGATCGGAAATCTAAGATTGTGTGGGAGAAGAAAACCCAAGATCAGATAGGTAGAGACCCAATTAAGATCTAAAATCTAAGATCGAGTAGGAAAAGACAACCCAAGATCGGATGGGCAAAGACCCAATCAAGATCGAGAATCTAAGATAGAGTGGGAAAAGATAACCCAAGATTGAATGGACAAAGATCCAGCAAAGATCGAAAATCCAAGATCGAATAGGTGAAAATTGATAAATAGTAGACTCAAGGTTGAACGGTTTTGAGATCGATAATGAAAGGGTGAATCTAATAAATATGATTTTCCTCCTCAAACACATCGTGTGTTTGCAAAGGAAAATGAGGCATTACGTGTGCAAAAGTAAAAGCTCAAACAGTGGGACATTGTTTTCCTGCAGTAAAATGGAATATCTTTTATTTAAAAGATGATTCTGTAAACGTAAATGGAATGTGTGGAATATTTCCACAAGAGGGGTTTGAAATAAAAGGTTACCTGGAAGCCAAGAGGCCACTCTGGAACGAGAAATCACAGGCTTGGTGAAGAAACCGAGCAGAGGAAGTGAAGGAAAATGGGGATGAAGGAACTCAAGGTAATGACATATAAATATATACACTTGTATGTACAGAGATATATACGAATATATGAACATTACGTGCAGAGATTTGCATGTCGGTACACAAAGGTATGCCTATATAGATAGTCCAGTCAAGGATGTAATGTCCGCAGGGATATACATAGATGTATAAGAGAGGGAAAATCAAGTGTTAATGTGCATGTAATTTCTGCAAAAACGAAATATATATATATATATATATATATTTATAAAGAAAGAAAGAAGAGAAATTGACTTTTGTGGCATCATAGCATGTCCACGATTGTATCTTCTTGTCAAAGCCGCATGTCAGGTTGCCATATGTATATATATAGGCGTGCAGATTAGATGTGCAGACTAGGTGTGCAACCTAGCATTATGGATTATATGCGTGAGGAGGAAACATGCATGGTATGTACATATATATACAAATGTGTATGTATGTATAATAAGTGTGGTGTCAGTCCACTGTCTGTCTGTCCACTTTCGTAATGTTCGTGATCTCCTTTGGTAATGTTCATCATGTCAGTTTACTTTCGTAATGTCCGTCATGTCAGTTTACTTTCGTAATGTTCGTAATGTCAGTCCACTTTCCTAATGTCATTCCTCGTTCGTCATGTCAATCCACATTCGTAATGTTCGTAATGTCAGTCCTCGTAAATCTTCGTTCGAAAATCATATAAGGTATCAGCCATTATCCGTAAATTTTGCGGATGTCAATTGACGCTCATAAATCATGTGAAGGTATGACGGGGCGAAGAAAGCTGGTTGAGCATTTGTAAGCTAGGCGAACCAAACGAAGGCTTTGGTAAATTTACTTTCAGTAAATTTATTCTTAGAAAAACAACTCCCACAAATTTGGCCCTAGCAAGAAATGTTTAAAGCTTTAGCTTGGCTTAAAGAGTACGATTTCAAAGCCTCATGAGATCGAAAAACTCAGTTTTCCCTTATTTTACATGCGTAAAAAAGGAAAAAAGGGGGCATTGTGGGAGGATAAAATCCGACTTCGACTCATGGGCCAATACCGATCATCCGAGGAGAAAGAGTTGTGCAAGACAAAAGCCCACAAGAAATATACGCAAGGGAACGTGCCTAGATAATTCCCCACTATGGAGGAGAAGTGGGAAAGGGAAACAGGTCGTGGTACTTGTTCCTATAGCATGCAGTTACATGATGGATGACCACAAAGGAAGTAGGAAGGAGGACTGGTGGTGGTACTTGATCCTCAAGCATGCAATCCTATAAATAGGGAGAGGAGCCAAAGAACCAGGTACGTGAGGAGTACCCGAGAGAATCCAGAGAATAAAAACCAATCGACTGACTTAAGCGTCGGAGTATCTTTTGCAGGTACCCTGCCCAGGCAAGCTACGGAGGAAGATTATTTTAGGACACCTCAAAGAAGGATTCGGCGAACGTGAGGAATGCGGTCAACAAATCTGTGGAGGTATTTCTTCTCGTAGGAAATCTCGCGTCACGTGAGTTTATTTAACAGAAGACTAACGAAAGTTTGGATTTGGACCTCAATTGCTAACAAGGCCCACCATGAGGGTTTAATTAAAAGGAAAACTAATGAAAATGACTTGAAAACTTTGAGTTTTAACGATAAGGACAAAATAAAGGGTAAAGTGAATAGTACCAGGATTGACTTTTTAGTGTAAAAATGTGGTTTTTCGTTAAAGTGAACAGTACTGGGAGCTTTTCGTTAAAGTTCCCTTAATTAAAAGCTTTTTCATCACGAGTGTCACATTGAAAGTGTCGTGTCACCACAGGGACTACGAAAAAAATTTGGCGTTCGGTTAATTATACAAAAGTTGATTTAAGTGGATAACCACATAGATATCGCTTTCTAAAAACAAATATTTGGGGTGATCCTGGTACCATCAATATGTAGTGTTATTTTTTGACAAACAATATTATCTCTACTAAAGGGGTAGGGGAGTGGGCTAAACTTCACAATAGACTAGTAATAACATGGTTCAAATTCGCTTTTAGAGAGTATATAATGTTATTAATTCACATGTTATAATATGAGAGAATGATATAATTTGATACTTTAGAGACTATTAATAAAATTAAATAAATACGTGTATTAAAATATTTCTGGTTAGGATTCATGGACACGTGATTTTGACATCTATTTGAAACACTTTTTTTATGAGGCTTACTTCCGTAATGTATTTTAACGATCTAACCGTCAATTTTTTATGACCAAACCACAAAATCTTTGAATTTTGTTTACTCTTATGATAATTAGCAGCTAATAAGCCCAGATCCATGGATGCATGCATGGCTACTAATTAGTTACGATCAAACCCCAAAAAAGAATATAAGGATTGATCCATTGAGGCTTTTGATGAAATAAGAGATGGTGCACTGTTTGCTTTTGGTTACCAAGGGTATTTATGTAATTTCATTTCTTTTTAAAGGTCAAAAACTATGCCGGTAAAATAAGACCAAGTCCCGATGGGTCAGCCCGAGCCTAATCTTATTTTTTGGGACTGGGCTAGCCCGATCCAGTCTTAGGTCGAGCTTTATCAGGCCCTATTTTAAATGTGTTAGGTCCGAACCTTGCGGTTTTAAGGTCTTATTACTATTCTTTTTATTTAAATTATTGAAAGGCCGAAAGAGCAGAGTTTAGGTGCCCGCTGATAGGCCTAAATTTTATCGGCCCATGAGATGGGCTAGGGCCTCACATATTTGACATAGGGTGTGGCCGGCCCATTTTAAAGGACATAAAATCATGGTTGTCTTGTACCTTGTTAATTTATTGCTTGGTCTTGTAGTTGTGGGTCGGTAAGCAAGATATGACTAATATTGAGGGGTAAGCTTAAAAGAGAAAATTGTAACAATGGTCCTTCAACTTTAACCCAAATAGAGCAATGGTCATTCAACTAAAAATTCATAATCATTGGTCTCTTAACTCATCAAAACGTGCAACTATAGTCTTTTTCGTCAACTCTGTCAAAATTCCGTCAAAATAAATCATGTCGGAAGGACCATCGCTACAATTGGGTTAAAGTTGAGGGACCATTGCTCCAATTGAGTTAAAGTTGAGGGACTATTTCTCCAATTGGGATAAAGTTGAGGGATCATTACTACAATTTTTCTCATTTGGTTTTCCATATTAACCCTTGATTCAGCCTCACGTGCATGACATGTAACTCATTTTGACGAAAGGTCTAACCGAGTTGACAAGAAGGACCATAATTGCATGTTTTGATGAGTTAAGGGACTAATAGTCATGGATTTTAGTTGAAAGACCATTACTCTAATTGCGTTAAAGTTAATGGACCATTGCTACAATTTCCTCTATTCATAATCTTGAATTCTTTGTTATTCATAAATAATACTACGGTCTAGTGGTATTCCTTTTCACTTGTAAGTAAGAGGTATTAGGTTCTATTTTTGCAAAAGGTGAATTTGAACTACATTATCACTTGTACAAAAAAATAAAAAAAAAAAAAATAAAAAATAAAAAATAAAATTACAACTAAATCCCTTTGTTTATGGGGACGGGGATAGGGACGGCAAAATTTTTGTGGAGCCGGAGATGGCTGGGCAAATCCGACTCCGGTCCGGCGTGCGTGTTGTCATCCTAGAGACGTCGATGTAGCCTTTGTAACTTAAATTTTAAGTTTCCTCTATGTGGTATTTACCAAATGCATGACAATGTTGCCAAAGGATTTTCTTCTCCATTTTAAGCGTTGTTCATTCGATGTTGGAAGAAGTTGCAATGCACCGAACTGTATACAGTTTGAGTGGCAGAAGAACTTAGCAAAACTGATAAATTTGCAGTACAATTACCTTTCATCATAAAATTCATCGACAAACATCGCACTTAGAAGGATTCGGGTGAAATTACATATGAAATCACATTAACGATATAATGATATTTTGTACTCTTCATACAACTCGTTATTTCTTCCAGAGTCTCCCAGAAATCTTCATCATATGCCCTTCTCACTGTGTGGAAGTCTTAAGAACTGCCCAACTATTACAATAAATTGATAGTTCCATAAACATTAACTCTATATATAACTAGACCTCACAAGACTTTCATGAGAGCTCAACAATTTTCGGTCGTTTTTGGGACCGATTGTTACCAGCATCTTCACTCAAAGAATTATCTTTATCCGACTTGCGTGTTTTGAGTCTTGCATGAGCGGTTGTTTTCTTATCCTCTTTATCAATTGTATCATCTTTGATTTCATCACTCTCTTCGTCATCATTATCATTGCTGCTACTATCATTGGAACTATCTTCGTCGTCACTATCATCGCTGCTGCTGTCATCATCACTGCTATCCTCTGATTCCTCTCCGCTACTGTTGACG
Source organism: Heteromeles arbutifolia (assembly GCA_024362995.1). Lineage (NCBI taxonomy): Eukaryota > Viridiplantae > Streptophyta > Magnoliopsida > Rosales > Rosaceae > Heteromeles > Heteromeles arbutifolia. Next base: position 21,694,033 of record JANCRC010000002.1, read on the forward strand.
GCCAATGGTACAACAGGCTGACAACCAACAATTGCAGATTCAGCAGCAGCCACAGCCTCAGGAGTTTGAAGATCAGCAACACCCAGCATCAACTCCTGTCAATTCAGATCCACCCACAAATCAATTATTATCCAAGGGCATCAACAATCTGTGAGCGTGTATGTGTACGTGCGTGCATGCACGAGAGCAAGAGCGAAAGAGAGATAGGGACCATATTAACGACTTGAGATTCATTTCCAGTGAGCACTTCAATATCATAGTTTTCTGGATTATCCTACATATCAGTAAATGAGAAAACACAGGTTATGTGTTTTAAAGGATGGTAGAATTGGGATAAACAATCTAGATTTGGTTGCAAGATCAATATGCCAACCTTTGCATCCTGCTTTAGTCGTTCGTTAGCTTCTGATATGACTCCCAAGAAGTCCCTTACTTGTCCCAAAACTGCAGCCCAAGCAAGCAAATAATGTGAACAAAATTTTTCAAGGTACTTCTAACAAAACAACACTACAAATAAAACAGAAGCAGAGAATCTCAAGTATATGATAAATTGAAAACTTCTGTTTGAGCAAAAAAAAAGGGGCAAGGCAAAACAGTTTAGAACATCCGTCTCTTCGGCCTCAGATTTGATACTACAACATTCTCTAATCTATTTCAAATTTCTATCGTCACCATTCCTGATCATCAATGAAGACTTCAGTTGCCTAAAACAACTAAATGCTTGGGGCATAGGCTTGCCCAATTGCAGAAATCCTCTAACCTGAGATCCTGCCACACATTTGATTTTTCTCAACGCTAAACCATTCCTACAACCCCTTCACGACATACACAATCATCAGCTAGCGTATAAAGCATCACATTGACTACTAAAAATTTGTGAAAATTCAGCTAGAACTAAGTAAAGCAAGTTCTCTAATGAAAGAGAGAACAAAAAACTAATTGACATGTAAAGGTAGAAATTCTCTACTGAACCGGAAAAATATGAATAAGGAAACAATGTATGAGAAACAGAATTCCAAGGTAAGGTATGTAATTGATTGTAGTGGATAGACATGAACAGAGATTTCAAGCCAATCTCAAGCCGACAATGAAGTACTTACCACCCTCTATCCCCAAGCAAGATTCTTGCCAATGAACCAAAAGAGGAAGAAAATAATAACACCAGGGGCTAAGAAAAGGTAAACAGCACAAAAATAATCCCATCTCATCGAATTAAACTATGAAATTTCAGCGCAGGTTTATGAAGGATGAGATAAACCCAATGCCAGGAGACTTGAGCCACACCCTTCTAAGTTATAAGCTATAACTCAAACCACTACAACTTAGTAACTTAGCAAGTTCGAAAACAAAATATAAATACAGGAAATGTAAAAAGGAGACGAGCAGCACAGGCATTATGCTGATTAACTGATTAGCATCGAGACCTTGTATAAAAGAAATTAAGCATCCATCACCAAATCATAGACCCATTTGAGAATTAAACATTATTTAGCCGGCCAAGTAGAAACCAACATAGAAAATTACCAGCTGGAAAATAAAAACATTCATATATGTGCCCATCATATCAAATCGATCTCAGATTTAATCTCTTACCAAGAACCCACAATTCAAATTCCTTTAAATTGAAGTTTTCACAATTGAAAAAAAAAAAAAAAAAAAAAAACCCCAAATTTTAAATGTGAAAAAATCGAGAACCTTGGCTTTTGGGAAGAGGAAGAGCAGGGCCGGGTTTCCCTTCGGGTTGAGCTTTCTTCGTTGAGGCATTTTTACAAGCAAGTAGCGTGCTTTCTGCAAGAGAATACACCGAGAGTAAGCTACATGAGTTCCCACAGAAAGCGAGCGAGAGAGAGAGAGAGAGAGAGAGAGAGAAACCTAAAGGTGAAGTTGAAGCCTTTTTGTGCTCGAATTGCAGAAGGTCTTTGCTTGTATTGCCCATCTTCCTCTCTTTCTGTTCACTCAAAGGGTTTAGGGTTTTTGGCTGCGACAAGATTTGACGAAACGGCAATTTTTATTGTCTTTGATTCTAATTTTGCTGCATTAGAATTTTAGATCATGTAATGGGCTTGATTAATGCGCAACACTAGGGCCTTCAGACCCATTCATCACTATGGGCCTTTTTATTTTTTTATTTTTCGTAAAATATGGGCCTTTCTTGATTGGGTCACTGTTCTGTCATCATATTTTTCAGGAAAAAGATTGTTGAGCGACGTTTCGTGTCGGGTGAAAGTATTCCCACCACAAATTCGACCTCTTAACAAACAATATTCTCTACACTAAAGAGGAGAGGGGAGGATTAACCTCACAATGGGCTAGAAAAGGTCAATCCGATCATAAATTTAATCTTATGGTATTTGTCAGTTTTACTCATTAAATGTTTTTATTTTGTTAATAGGATATAAAATTTTAATTATACCGCATTATGCAACATTTGATGCTTATTGGCTGCCACGTTGGAAATGCTACACCTTTGTGTGCATGGTTTCTGTACACTCTAATAGGAACCCAATCCGCTATAAATCTACAAGCAGCAAAAGTACACCAAATTTTTCCCATAAATTTATTTTGTGTACTTAACAAAATATGTAAAAGCAATTCTAAAATGAAGTAGTACTGATCAGATTTGATAGATGGCTTACACAATTTGGTGAAGGTTCATAATATGGAATGGGCATGGAAGTGTCCCTTGTTGGATCAAACTATAGATTGATCCTCTCTTCGCAGTTATCAGCCCATCAGCTAAAATGTTTGTTTGGAGGACGTATGGTTTGCCTTCCACATTGCCAAGGAACTCATAGTCTACCTCGTCACGGTTAGGTTGATCAGATGTCAACTGCATTGATTAATTTCAAGTTGATCATATACAATCCATTAGTTATTCAGTCATTTGCAAAAATGTTCGTTTGAAGAAAAATTGTTGTTTTTTGCTTATAGAATAGTCCACAACTGTGCCTGCTGAATGGCCTGGCACTAGTTTAATCTGCATGTCAATTTGTCCAAATAAAAACATCTGGTTTCAACCAAAACCAGCGCCCAGGGGAAACGAAAAACAACATCATCAGAATTCCAACATGCTATAAGCCAAAATTAATTAGGAGAGTTTATGAATATTGATCATGTACCGGATTCTTGGTCAAGCTTTAAACTCGTTGTCTTGCCATCAGCTGAAGTGTTTAAATGGCTAGGAGACCATGTGACAAAGAAATCTTTGTTGAAGTTCCCAATTGAAACAACGAAGGCATCTACGATGCAAATCGATATCAAGTAAGAAAAAGCCCAATAAAGATGATAATCCTGTTATTGTCGGTCATGGTTTTGATTCTGGTTACTTGGAGGAATACATACATACATACATACAGGAAACCTTTCACAAGATGGGTCCCATTCTTCTAAAAAAAATGGGGACACCCTCTTGACCGTTGGATTTGACTTTAATGAAATTGTGTGATTGAGATTGTGTGGCCTGTGTTTTAATCTCAACCACACAATTTCATTAAAGACAATCCAACGGTTAAGAGGGTGTCCCTATTTTTTTTAGAAGAATGGGGATCTCTCTTGGTAAGGATCCTGCATACATACATACATATATATATATATATATATATATATAGGTATAGGTATTGATTGCATGGAAGGCGGAGTGGAAAATGCATGGGAACAAAGAACATTCAATCATAAAAAGATGAGAGAAAATGTGATTTTCTATGAGGAAGAAAATAGGCAAGTTTAATATCAGTGTTCATATTTTATTTATGAGAAAATTGAAGCAATGTTCTTCGGCTCAATTGGATGTTGAGGAAAATTAGAGTACACAACTCTAGCACAAGTGTTGGAGAGAAAAAACAAATAAACAAATTACTTGTATTACACTCACAAAATATTACAACACAACAATTCTTAAAGACACAATTTAGAAGCTATGACACTCTCTCACTTTCTAGAAACCAACTCTAAATCACCCACTTCACACAAAACTACTCTTGCTTCTCACTCTCACTTGGTTTGCTTGCCTACTTGCTACTCTCTCTTGGTTGCTACTCTTACTTTCTTACTTAGTTGCTTTCTTCCTTCTTAGTTTTTAGTTTCTCTCTTCTTGGTTACTCTCTCTTGGCTCATTTCATCCTAGCAATAAGTTGTTCTAGACTTTTCTACAAACAAAAACATTTTTCTAGATTTCTAGTTCTTTACACAAACAGCCCACCGACATGCGCTTCACATTTTACTAACCTTCTAGTTATACTTTGGTGCTAGAATTGTCTAGCATTTTCAATGCATGCACCGCCACCTTACATGCATATTTGAACTAGAACAATCTAGTTCCTTTGTACCGACTGATCATAATGAGCTGGTGTTAATCTTTAACATTGGAGTTTTGGTTCATGAACTAATTCATGAGTATTAGTCTCTGAATTACTCACAGTGTGGAGTAATAATCATTTTGAGTAGCTATTGAAAGTTCCATCCAAAATAAGAGTTTTAAAGGGGTAAAAAAAAATGGAAGTTCTAATTATATTTCCCAAAACGACTAGTGTTTATTGTAATAAGCTCAGGTACTATTACTCACATGTTTATAACTCAAGCACTAAAACTCCAATTAGACTAAAATTTAGGGAGTGGTCCAATTATCTCTTTATTAGTGTAAAATATTGTTGTTGGATAAAAAAAAAAAAAAAAGAAACAAATGCCAGCAACTGGAGATGGACTCTTGGAGGCGAAGGAGCCCAAAAACTAATCTGATCTAGTTTATCATCGCAACTTCTCCTACGCGGGCGGTTCCAGCAATGACCTTGGAAAGGTGTTTCAGCTGTGGTGTTCTGTAAAAGGGGCGGAAGTTGTCTGAAAAGAGGGTCACAACATCGTCAATCTTATGGGTCGTTACGTCCGGTTCCACAGCTGCAACCGCGTCCTTCCAAACGAAAAGGTCGTCTTTCACTAGGACTAGGAAATTTGCTAAAATTAAGAGAGAAAAGAATAAAACACTGCAAACAAAGGAATTTCATTCCTACACGGATATGAATAACTATAAGCTGCAGTCCTATAAATAGAGCATTGACATCCAAGAATTGAATATCGACCATTTATCTTTCTTTAATCTTTTGTGCATATAATTAAAGAGAGAGATGAGTGATCTATTTTCGGTTTATCAAAATTTGGGTGACTACCTCTCTTTGAGAAGCTGGTTCCCTTTCTTCAAGCTCAAGAAACTATTACCTCTTGAATTCTTCAAGACATCAGACGTTGAGTATTGTAGGTGGCAGAGAACACATGGTGATATTTTGGAGATTGTTGTAAGGCGCCTGAATTTAAGTGTTCGAATACGCTTAGGCTTATCATGCAAGTCTTGGGCGTCAGTTTGTATGCGGGGAGACGTCCGTGGTGCTCAAGAGCTCCCCTGGTTATTACTCCCTCGAATCTGTGACGACCGCATGAGGTTTCTCAGCCCTTTCGATGGCGGCAAATTTCACAAGTTGAGGGTGCCATGGCCAATTCAAAGAGGGAAGTTATTTGGTTCTAGTAAAGGGTGGTTATTTATGGTCAAAGAAAAGGAAAAAGATATGTTTCTATTCAACCCTATTTCGGGAGCCCAACGCCAACTTCCATCCTTGACAACAATTCCATCTTTCCAAAATTTTGTAGAAACAAAAGAATGGAAACTTCATGGTGCCTCCAGTTTCTGCATTCATACTGCGTTCTCTACCTCAGATGTCGATCATCCAGGATGCATGGTGGCGGCAATTTTTGATTCGCAAAATGTATTGGGTTTATGTAGACCTGGGGACAAAACATGGAGTGTCTTTGAGGTATTAGATGAAAATGAGGGTCATGACCGGTTATTGTTTTCCAGTACAGGAAAGCTATACTCTTTGGTGACTAGTGAAACTAAGAATGAGCTTATTGTAGCTCACAGCTTACAATTTGGAGATGATCATGCGGTGGAATTGATGTTGATATATGATAATATTGAACCGATTGAACCAGACATTTATCATCACGAGTGCTACACAGTGACGTACAATGGCGCATGGAAGTCCTTATTGGAATCAACCAACAATGAAGTCCTGTTAATCCATAAATGGCATCATATTTTTCAAGTTCCAAGAAACGCGGACAATGAGGATGGTTATGATCAGGTGGAACAGAACTTTGATAATTATCAAGATGACCAGGATGATGAGGAGGAGGAAGAGGAGCAACTTGCCCTATAATATCTGGGATTCTCATCTTCGTCATCAATGTCAGATTCATTGTCGCTGGAATATACGGCATTCTCGTCTTCGCTATCAATGTCAGATTCATTGTCACTGGAATATATGGCATTCTCCTCTTCAGTAGCAAATTTGTTGTTGTACAAAGTTTGGAGGGCCAAGCATTATTTTTGACCGACTGTTCTTCCTTCTCTCTTGGGGCGAGTGATTTTAGAGAGTTAAACAGCAATTGCATTTACTTTGCTGATAATTCAACTCATTCAGTAGTTCCAGAATTATTTACATATCCTGACATCGGCGTCTTCTCTTTAGATAATGGAAGATTTGAGAGATACTTTATCAAAATTCCAACAGGGCTTCGGACCATCAGTTGGATTGTTCCAAGTCTATGATACACAGACGATTTTGGGTTACATATCTAAGCATTAACTACTTTGTAATTTTTATCTCTTTATTAGCCAACTTGAATTACTTATCTACTAATTATTATTTTAAATATAATTATAGTTAAATTAAGTTGAAACTTGACCCAAGTTTTATCAAGTAAATAATCATCTTCATCCTCAAGTTTCATGAGTTCTTGATGAGTAGAACAAACTGCCCCCGTTTTACTCAAGTTTCATGAAATCTTTCTCCAGCCTTCGGATTCCTGAGAGTCAATCATGACCTTTTATTTTTTAGACTACTTAATAGGGCTAACCTATTAAAGACAAATTGGACCAAAGGATGATAAATTTGGCAGAGGAACCAACTCCGTAATTAACCGTCGCGTAATCAGTTGGAGAGCAAGGTCAGCGAATCTGTTGGAATCTGTTATAATCCAAACACACCGCCCCATTTCTGTTCATTCGTCCTTTCATCTCCGAAAGCAAGCAAAGTAGAGCTCCCGATCAATTTCTTGATTTTCAGTTTTTCGCCACCGCCACCGCCACCGCCCACCCCATCAATCACCACCACCCTTGCCCACCCCATCAATCACCCTCTCCAGTCAAACACCATTGACCATGAATCCTCTGGTTGTTTCAATTCCAATGACATGTGACTGCAAGGCCCCTCCAAAGATGAAGATGCCGTCACAAGGGAAACTGTTGAATAGCGTTGAAGAATGCGGCAAGAAGAGGAAGCTGGAAGAAGAAAAAAAAATTCAATCTGTCGTCAGGAAAATAGAGACCCACGAAGATGTAAGGGAGTAGGATTCTCTCCCTCTTTTTTTCCCTCCTTCCCTCATTTCCTATTTGAACCATTACGGTTAAACTACGTCAACATTTTATATAACTTTTTTTTATAGAAAATAAAGACAAAATAAAGAATATGAGAGAAGGAAATGGAAGAGAATGAAAAGAAGAAGGAAGAGAATCATAATCCGAATATGAATGCATGCAAGATGATCTTCCTGACAATACGTTTCATTCTTTTACCAGTTAATACATAGTCTAGGTTTTAACGAGCCTTAGCTCCCTATATCTTCTCTCACTAGCCTCTCTTTTCCCATCTCTCTCTTCTTTCTTGACATGTCCACTCACTTTTCCTCTCTCTGGTGCCAAACTCACAAATAAGCCTGACAAAAGAGTCGTGTTTGTCATGTTCGTGTTGTTTTTATGTAACATCTGTTTCTTAATGGATCGTGTCATGTCACACCCATAATCTTAATGGGTTCTTAACAGGTCGAGTCACTTTACTCGTTAAAATTAATAGGCAAAATGACCTGATCTGTTTAACCCATTAAGAAAAATATATATATATATATTTTTAAATTTGCACATAACACATTGTCACATAAATGTCTTCAAAACATAAAAACACATTTGTCATTAAGTACTACATACTCTAAAATAAGAGCTTAATAAAATAAAATAAAGTATCAATACACTACTATAAAATATCAAATATGCAAGAATATACAAAATAAAGGAGTTTTTCTTTTCAAGGTTGTGGAACCTTTCTCAAAAGTTAAAACCTTGACAATGAAACTCAAAGCTTGCATGTTCTTTTTACAAAATCCTTCAATTTTCATCGTTCATCATGGAGAATAGTAGTGGAACTTTGGTTTGATCTATTGTCTTCAAGAGTTATATTAATGACATTTTCAGAATAAACTAAGTATAGAAAAACCAAACAGTATAAACCATTCAAATTATGAAAAGTTTATTAAAATAATTTATGAAAAATAAATAAAACAATAGTACTATATCACATAACAATATATTACCTCAATTTGCCAAATAGGAAATTAGGTTTTGGGTTCTGGTAGTAACAGAATACAAGAAGGAGAAGAACTCAAGCGAGACAGAGAGAAGGCTAAGATATAATCGAATTGGGAGATAGAATAGAAGGTAAAATTGCGATTGAGAATTAGGTTTTGTGCCTGTAATGTTGTTGTAATTGGAATTTATAATTCCTAGTGCTCTTAATTATAGTATTTTTTTTGTGGTAAAAAATTATTAAATTAATATTTTCTTATCGTGTTTTGGGTTACCCGCATGTATACTAGGACCGATCCGTTATGTTAACAGGTGCTTATCGGGTTACCTGATAATGACTTGATTTGTTATCGTGTCGACCTGAAACTTGTTAATTTCATATCGTTACGAGTCGGGTTAACGAGTCGTGTAAGAAGTTACCAGGCCCACCAATATCGATTCCAAAAGCAACCTACCATGTACCTAATAAGCTAGTAGGAAGCTAGCTATGGTCCAAGAATATTCAATCTTAATCTAGTGTTGTTCTTCTCTTCCTGTAGCTTGCTTTAAGGCTTCTTCTTGTAAAGTTTGAAATTTGCTTGTAATTCATTTGGTGCATACAAATACAATGTCAATTTTGGACGGGGTGTGTGGAACACACCCCATTTTACTTTTCACACACCCCTTGATAATTTCTATTTGTTGATCTTCTTCAATTCATCCAATCCGACAATCGAAAATTAAAAAGGTGTGTGAGAAGTAAAATGGGGTGTATGGATATCACACCAGTTTCGGACTAGTTGTGTCACATCCCGGTCACGGCTCCGCCGTAGCACGATATTGTCCGCTTTCGGCACGAGAAATGCCCAATGGGTCACCCATCCTAGGAATGCTCTCGCCCAAACTCGCTTAACTACGGAGTTCCGATGGAATCCGAAGCCAGTGAGTTCCCAAAATGCCTCGTGCTATAGGGAGGGGAGCATGTACGTATAAGGCACATCACCCCCTCTCCGTTGGTCGATGTGGGATCTCACAATCCACCCCACTCTAGGGGAACCCGGCATCCTAGCTAGCACATCCGTACCGAACGGCAGTGCCCACTTTTGGACTTCATGGCAGGTATGAAAGTTGTTCCTCTCTTTGAGATCTTCATTTCTGTGAAATTTGAGAACTTTTAGAAATAGTGGAATTTTTCGGCGAACCGTGGAGGCCGACCACCACGCACGGCGGCGCGTGGGCCGAGACCCTACCTGACCATCTTAGGCTAATTTTGAAGCTTCGATTCCATATTTGACATCTGTTTAGTGAAATTACGATGTTTTAATGTAGTTTTGTAGTTGACCACCTAATTGGCTGTCACGGGGTCCTTACATAAATTGATGATCCAACCGTTGGATCGTCACCAAACCTTATTACCTTATAGTACGTAATATTTAAGGACCATAGGAACTTACGGATCGGGAATCCTACGTACGGATCTTTCCGAATCAGATTTGTAAGTTCCTAAAATAAAACGTCGGCCGCCACTTAATTTTAGCAATTGGCGGAGATTCGACCGTTGGATCGTTCCAAAACTTTAGGATGTTGTTCTAGAAGTATAATGTGGGTATTTGGAAGTTACGGATTGCAAATCCGAGGTACGGATCTTCCGGATTGAATTACGTAGGGTTGTGGACCCTACCACCGACCTTTAACCGATGGTTGACTTTGATCAATGGGTTTCAAATCATTATAGAATGTTCTTGGAGATGTGTTTTATGTGAGTTGCGTGTTCTATCAATAAGAATCTTGAGTTGTGTTTTGATAATTGTGATAGGCGACGATCATTCGTGACACCTTGATATTCATGCTAGGGAGTTATAGCGCGGACTCCAGGTGAGTGGGCAGTTTGTTTTTATACCTATACATATTTATAGTTTCCCTAAATGCGTAGTTACTTCACTTTTACGCTTATATTGCCAAGTATTCGTTATTGTGATAAATGCTACTATATGGTTGGGATACTACCGTCATGACATTCATACATATTTGTACATGCTCATCTGCTGCACCCCGGTGTTAGTACTCCGCCCAGGGCCAGGGCCAGTCATTTACATGTATGTTCACATCAGCACCATTCGCTCGCCTTGGATCCAAGTTAGGTGCCAATCATGTCGTACATATTGCATTAGGCAATTCCGACTCGTATGTGGCCGCGCCTCAGCACCAGTCTTCACGTGATCGTAGTACTAGAGCGTATTGATTACACCCAGTCCTGTCGTACAGGTTGCATTATGCAACTCCAACTCGTGTGCTAGCATAGATTGATGAGCCATTGATTATACTTGTTTATCACATGATTATATTATTGTGGCATTTGATATATCATGACTTAGCATATTTCTGGTTATAATGCTGTTGTATTATTGTTTACATACTTACATAGTATGTTTTAAGGAAACCATACTTGTTTTACGGCGAGGGGTTAGTATATTCGAAAATAAAGGTTTTTACAAAACGTTGTTTTGCTGACCCACTCAACTTTGTTTTTCGCCCTTCCAAGTTTAGTAGTTGTGCTTACGTGTAAACGAGGATTCTAGCAAATCTCAGTAGATGGTTATCTTTAGTGGTATAACCCCCACCCTAATTACTGTATTGTTCTTATGCTCTACCATCACGTGTGAAATGAGTGCAATCCCGCTTACCCACACACTCTTTTGTTTAGGCACTTTTAGGTTTAAATTTATTCACATTCTTTTTCCACTACACTACACTACACTTTATGGCTTCGTCACCCTCCAGGTGTCGGCCAGCACAGCTCGATTCGGAGTCCAAGTGGACTTTCCAGGTCTAGGTGTGTCAATTTGGTTTTAGAGCCACTCTACCATGTGGTGCGAGTGTGCCGACGAGGATGTCGGGCCCCTTAGGGGGTGGATTATAACATCCCACATCAACCAACGGAGAAAGGGTGATGTGCCTTATATGTACATGCCCACCTCCATATAACACGAGGCATTTTGGGAACTTACTGGCTTCGAATTCCATCGGAACTTCGAAGTTAAGCGAGTTCAGACTAGAGCATTCCTAGGATGGGTGACCTACTGGGAAGTTCTCGTGTGAGTTCCCAGAAAAAAAAGCGTGAGGGCGTGGCCCAAAGCGGACAATATCGTGCTACGGCAGAGCCGGTCTGGGATGTGACAAGTTGAGGCTTTGTCTTGTAAAGCTTGAAATTTGCTTGTAATTCATTTGGGTACGTACGAGGCAATATCAAATTTTCTTCCACTTAATGCTCTAAAAAAATATCTTTGTAGATGGATCCAAGCACTACAAAAAACACCTTGCCATGCGAAAAAAAATTGTTGCATAAAACACAAGTTCGTGGCCTAAAATTTTAGGCGACGAAACTCAATCGGGCACTGTTTGTTGCGCAAAAGCCATCACACCAAGGTTTGCCCAATGAAAATTAGAATCCATCGGGCAACATTTATCGACGACAATTTCATCGCACAAAACTGCGTTGACCTACTAGGCTCGACGAAAGACACATGCCCGACCAAATATTTTGCTCGAACAAAGTTTAAATTTATGGGGAAAAATTATAAAATGTATTTAACCCAATGAAACTTTAGTAGGTTAAGCCTTGTAAACAAAAAAATACTTTACAAAAAAAATTTTAAAAAAAATTATTTCATTATTGAAATCAAAATATTCTTACAATTATATAAAATTGAAAAACAAATTTATTCTCGATGGAAACTACTTCATCCGTCCAACTGTTTCATCCTGGAAGACATCCATTTCGAAAATTTACAAATTCTGAAAATAACCGCAGAGCCAGTGCTATTCGCCCATCCTACTCTCAACACCATAGGGCGGATGGGACAAAACTTCATCATCATCCATTTCCGCAATTTATTGTTTTCGAAGATGGTGGTACAGTTTTGCTTGTGGATGAAATGAATAAATGAGATTTTGTTTTTTTGTTTTGTTTTCTTTTTGTCGCGGGTATTAGCTATGTGGGTCGATGTATTTTGCCAAATCTTTCTGATTATGGGGTTTTTACGACTTCTCTTTTCTATCAGGAAAAAAATTGAGAATTTAGTTTTGATTTTGACTGTCACTTTCTTTTGTGTTATTAAATTAGTACTTGAGCGTCTAAAAATGAAGCCTTGATTTGTATTCTAAACTTTTAATTTGACATCATCTGGTCGCTGCCACCAAATATTTAAAAAAAAAAAAAATGTTTTTCTAGATGGATTCAATCACTGCAAACAAACAAAAACAAAAAATAAAAAATAAATCTTGCCAGACGAAAAAAAATATTATTGCGTAAGATGAGAGGTGAGAGGGAGAGATGCACAAGGGTGAGAGGTGAACGGGAACTACCCATCTCTCGGCCTTTTGGTGGGAATGTGAGTTACAAACATTTATCCAGGAATTCAAAGTTGAGCAAAAGGTCTTCATCTTACAAGTGGAAGACAAGTTTTTTGATGAAAGGATCCGATTAATTGAGAGGACTAGATTCAGAGGGTACCATATCTCCTTTGATTTAGATTGTGATTCTTGGCTCATTGCTCAGGTAAAGGTAGCGGTAGCAGATAACAGTTAAAGTTTTTTCAGACAATATAGAGGCCATAACTACCAGTTTTGGGTGGAAAGATTCAACAACAAGAATGGGATTTTCCTTGTTCTCTCCAAAACGGAAAGAGATAGGCTTGTCAAGAATGTCATTGTTCCTAAAGGAAGTAATTTTTTCTGCTGGAGAAGAATGAAGGAGCTACTATCTGAAATTCTACGAGGGGAAAAGAAAGCAGGGTATTCTCGTAGTAGTCTATCTCAGTCAATAAGGAACGTGATGAGGGATATAACTGAGTCCACGAGAAGCCAATCAGGCGTTGTCCCTCAAGTTTCTTATAGAGATACAGTTCTTGGAGGCAAAAAATCAACAAATTTGGCTTCGCTTTTAAACATAAAAAATAAATTATGGATCGAGGAAAGCTGGACTAAGAGAGACACCTCCTTAGAAATCTATAACTGGGGGAGTGTAATCGTCTGCGAGAGACGAGTGGTGCATCAGCCTTGGACAGAGGTAGAAGCCTCACTTCTAAATCTCCTGGGAAAGGAAATTTGCCTTTCGCCCTTCCAATGCAACAAGGCTTTGTTTGTTTGTCAGAACGTTGCGGAAGCAACAAAGATTGCTCAACTTGGCACTCTTTCCTTGAGTGAGTTCCCAGATGTGGTGTTGTCTAGGTGGTGGGAAAGTATCCAATCGGGCGAGCAGAAGTTGGTTAGCTACGGCGGATGGAATGTTCTGGTTGGCTTACCGCCACACCTATGGACTGACGACTTTTTTCAAAAGATTGGCGCATCCTGTGGCGGTCTGGTAGAAATTGATCGCAGAACTGCTGATTTTGAATATTTGCTTGAAAAAAAATTAAAAATCAAACAGAACACCACGAGGTTTATTCCAGAGTTCATTAACGTTGCAGAAGGAAACTCTATTTTCATGATTAAAATCAGACAACTCTCGCCAGGAAGGAGATTTAAGGTTTTCGTAGCCGATAGTGGTGATTCTCTTGACTTAAAAGCGTCACAACGTCCCATGATGGCTGAACTGAAGACACAAAGGGTGACCAGAATCTTCTCTCCAACGAAGACAATTTCAACTACGGAACAACAGTCAGGCCTTATAACGGGGGCAAATGTGTGTTTTCAAATTGGAGAGTCTAAATGTCCTGGCACTACAGGTTCTGGCAGAAAGCAAGGTGTGCTGTCAAGATTAGAAAAGTTGATAGAAGTTAGGAGTAACTCCCCAGAAGGAAAGCATGTTCTGGAGGATGAAGGGACATCTTCAATAGGCGGTGGGTATTATTTTAATTTGCCAAAAGGGCATTTTAGTAATATCCCAATTAGGTCTTTTAATTTTCTGAAAAGTAGGTTCTATAAGGATAAATATAAGGCTTGGGAGGCATGTGGGCCTTCCACTAATGAGGAGGATTTTAATATTAACTCTGCAAGGAATGTGGGGTTTGGCCCACACAAACTTTTTGTTGGACCGCTTCATGTTGGGTTGGCCTCCTTAGGGCCCCATAACTTTAGAATTCAATAAGCTAAGTTTTCTGATCTCACAAGGAAAGGAAAGTTTAGTCAAGGAAAATAAGCAGGCAACTTTTTCGGTGGAACCAAGGTACACAGTTTGGACGCCAATAGCAATGAGCACTTCTCATATTCTAGATAAGGAAACTGACTTCATTCTAACTCGTTTTAATCTGAAATTTCTTGCGAAATTTGGAGACACCACTACTGTTGACAAAAGATTTAAACATTTCTTTCCAAAAGACTTTGGGTCGCAATAGTACCTCATTGAGGAAGCTAAGCCAAAGGAAAGTAGTTCATCCAATCTTCAACTCTTAAATGACGAATCTGAACAAGACGAAGAGATGGAGGAGATTGTGGGTCACAACCCATGTTGTTCACCACCAGTTTCGGAGTTGTGGAATTGGCCATCAATAATAGCTTTGCCAACAATTTTGGTTCAATTGTGGATTTCGATTACTCTTGTCAGGTCTCGTACGCAGAGAAGGATAATTGGTCTCAGATATCTGAATCAGAAGAAGAGCTTAGGGATTCGTCGTAAGATGAAAATGTAACTTTTGATGCTATTAATAGCTGTGAAGGTACACTTCACAATCTATTTTCCGATGGAGCCATAAAAATGACCACTGTGCCCAAAGATGAAGGTTCTATGCGGGTTCACAGAAGAGACTTAGAGGTAGTGGAATAAGTTCAAATCAATGCAACTGAAGAAAATAAGAAGTTGCTAAAATATAGCAAAAGCAAAAGGTCTGGTCTTGTCTCAGAAAAATGGGAAGTCACAGGCCAATCCAATGATTTTATGTCAAACATGAAAATTTCGTTGTTGCCACTATTCCCTGGAAAGAGCTCAGGGGTGCGGGTGGGAAGAGAAGAGAAGAGAAAAAGCAAAAGGGGTATGGTCAAATTTAATGAAGATAATTAGCTAGAATATAAGAGGGTTAGGTAGTAAAAGGAAAATGGTACTTTTGAATGAGTACTTCCGTCGTGCACAGCCCGACATCATAATTTTGCAAGAAACAAAAACAGTCTCAATAGACAGAAAGCTAGTGGCAAGTGTATGGGGAAGTAAATTTAAAGAGTGGGTTTTCGCCCCTGCATAAGGAAGATCAAGGGGCATAGCAGTGATTTGGAACACAAAACACATCTCAGTAGTCGAGTCTCTAGTATGAGCATTTTCGGTTTCCATCATCGACTGGCTTGGAGTGGTGGCTCTCAAGGGTCTATGGCCCTTGCAAAAATAGAGAGAGACAAGATTTCTGGGAAGAATTAGCGGGCCTTTATGGCCTTTGTGGTCCAAGATGGTGTGTGGGAGGAGATTTCAATATGGTGAGGTTCGAAAATGAGAAGTCAAACGGGGGAAGGTTGACTACAAGTATGAGGATATTTAACCAATTTATCCAAGATTCTGAACTCAAAGCTCCAAAAATGCACAACGCTCAGTTCACTTGGTCAAATTTTTTAGAAGAAACAGTTTGTCGAAGATTAGATAGATTCTTATTCTTCATTGGTTGGGAAGAGTTGTTTCCATATGTAAGACAAAAGGCTCTGGCAAAGGTAACCTCTTATCATTGCCCAATCAAACTAGATACCAACAAGGTGAAGTAGGGGCTAGGTCCTTTTAGGTTCGAAAACTCATTGCTACAACACCCGGCATTCTGAGCTAGTGAAGGGTTGGAAGGGTTACAAATTCTTGAGTAAGTTGAAAGCTCTCAAAAATAAGTTGCAATCTTAGAGCAATGAGGTCTTCGGGGACATTGAGAGAAATTTCAAGGAAGCTCAGGCCAAAATTAGAGGAAATTGACATCAAGGAAAGGAGGGAAGGACTATATTTTGATTCAAAAATAAAGAGGGAAGAGCTACTTTTCCTAGTGGAATACCTAGCATTTAAAGAAAAAGTTAAGTGGAGGCAGAGAAGTAAAGTGGAATGGGCCAAAGATTGGGATGGTAACACTAGCTTTTTCCATAAAATAGCAAGCGGGAGAAGGAAGAGAAATTATATAGACAAATTGGAAGCAGAAGATGGCGGAATGGTAGAAGGGGCAGAGGAGATCGAAAACGAAATTATTAATTTTTTCAAGTCTTTGTACAGCAGCAATGAAGAGGTGTGTTGGGGACTAGAAGGAATTAATTGGTGCCCAATAAGTGTTATTGAGGCTGTTCGAGGAAGCCGAAGTTCAAAAAGCCGTTCGAGGAAGCCGAAGTTCAAAAAGCCGTTCGAGGAAGCCGAAGTTCAAAAAGCAGTCTTTGACTACATGAGAGATAAGTCCCCAGGCCCTAACGGTTTCTCTATGCAAATGTTTCAAAGTTGTTGGGATATTTTGAAGGTTGATATCTTGAAGGTGATAAAGGAATTTTTCGAGAAATGAATTATAAACACAGTGATAAATGAAACTTATATTTGTTTAATTATGAAAAAGTCAGATTCTGTGAAATTGAGGGACAATAGGCCTATAAGCTTAGTTACCAACCTTTACAAGATTGTGGTGAAAGTCCTTGCTACAAGGCTAAAGGAGGTCATGGGTAGTACAATATCTCCATTTCAATGAGCCTTTGTTAAAGGCAGACAAATTCTGGATGCAGTTCTCGTAGCAAATGAGGTGGTAAAAGAGGTCAGGCAGAAGAATGAGGAGGGTTTGGTCCTTAAGATCGATTTCGAAAAGGCTTATGACCATGTCGAATGGAGATTTTTAGAAGAAGTCTTACTTAGAAAGGGCTTCGGGTATAGATAGAGGAAATGAGTGCTTGGCTGTTTAAGTTCGGCAAACTTCTTAGTTATGATCAATGGGAGACCTAAGGGAATATTCAAAGCTTCAAAAGGTCTGAGACAAGGAAACCCACTGTCACCTTTTCTGTTCACCCTAATAGTAGATGTGTTGAGTAGATTGCTCAAGAAGGCACAAGAAAATTACTTGATTAAAGGGCTGTGCGTTGGGCAAGATAATGTGGAGATCTCTCATCTTTAATTCGCAGATGACAGCATCTTCTTCTTGGCATAGCCAGAGAAGGGTTGGAAAAATTTATTAGAATTGTTGCATCTTTTTGGCATGGTTTTAGATTTGAAGATTAACAAAGCAAAGTGTTCCTTGGTGGGAATTAACTCTGATTATGAGAAAGTCACAAGGCTAGCAAGTTCTTGGGGTTGTGAGGTGGGAAGCTGGCCAATAAGGTATATGAGTCTTCCTCTCAGGGGAAGGCCAAGAACTATTAAGTTCTGGGACCCAGTGGTAGAGAAGGTGGAACTGAGACTTCAAGGTTGGAAGAAAGCATTCTTATCTAGAGGCAGAAGATTAACCTTGATTTAAGCTGTCCTAGGAAGCTTCCCGATCTACTACATGTCTTTGTTCAAAGCTCATTGCAAGGTCATTAGTAGGTTAGAAAAGCTAATGAAAGGGTTTCTTTGGGAAGGGGTAGAGGAAGGAAAGAAGAATCACCTAGTCAAGTGGGAGGTAGTAAGCAAAAGTAAGGAGGAATGAGGCTTAAGTCTGGGAAACTTGAGAAATCGGAATACAGCATTACTAGCCAAGTGGTTGTAGAGATTCCCACTGGAATCAAACTCTCTTTGGCATAAGGTGATAAGGAGCAAGTACGGTTTGGAGGCAAATGGTTGGGATGCTAATTCCCCGAGTCGAGGCTCGTGTGGAAGTCCTTGGTTAGATATCTCGACTGGTCTTCCTTCTTTTCTACACTTTTGCAAATTTACGGTTGGCAACAAGGAGAGGTTGAGGTTTTGGGATAATGGTTGGTTGGTTGGAGGGCGGACCGTTGAAAGAGCAATTCCCAAGATTATTTTTGTTATCAAGGACAAAAAACCAAAGCATTTCTAGGTTTTGTGGTGTCTTTTCTTCAGCCGGTCAGCTGGAATTTTGATTTTAAAAGAAATCTCAGTGAAACAGAGATAGCATAGGCAGCTAGTTTACTACAGAAGATGGAGTTCGTGCAGCTGAGTCAATCTAGAAAAGATATTGGAAGATGGAACTTAGAATGATTAGGCATGTTCACATGCAAATCCTATAACTATTTCCTATGCAACAATGAAGATGTGCAACACTTTCCTCCTTTCTCTCAAATCTGGAAAACAAAAGTGCCTTCAAAAGTAGGGATGGCAATTGATCAGTTTGGGGACGGAAATGCTATATTCATCCCCATAACCATGAAAATTAACCATATCCATAACCGTAAATTAACCATCGGGTATTATCCATAACCATACCCACCGGATAACGGATTCCCCATCGGTTCACGGTTATATCCATCTTTGTCAATACAAAAAATATATTCGCTCAATTGACGCATGATAATTTAGCAAATATTAATTGCGTCATTAAATATTTGATGTATAAAATGATTTAATTAATGGATCTTATGGAGCATAAAAATTAAAGCTAAACATTGATAATGTTGGTTGATCTTTGATATCTCCCATAAGTACCATTGAATTCTCATAGATTTTGATTCAGATCAAAACTTTTGAACTTTGCCACAAAATGCAACTCACACAATGTTATTTTTGTATTCTCAAAGTAAGATTCGATGAATAATGAATATATTTACGGTTTTTCTGGATATGGATTGGGGACCCCTATAACCATATCCAAAACCATAACCGAATAATATTTACGGTTTTTCCTCATACCCAAAATATACCCGAATTTTCATACCCAAATCCAATCCATTCAGGCGGTTATCCACGGTTATCGGGTTTAACGGTTACAATTGCCATCCCTATTCAAAAGTCAAAATTCTTGTGTGGTTAGTGGCGCTCGGGAAGGTTAATAAGTGCAATCAAGTCCAAAGGCGAATTCCTTTTACATGTTTTTCCCCACACTGGTGCGTTTTGTGTATGTTCGGGGAGGAGAGCGTTAATCATGTCTTCCTTCATTGTTCGTACATCATACAACTGTGGTGCAAAATGCTCAAGGAAGCTGGAGTGTGTTGGGTCCCTCCAAAGGGTTGTTTCGAGCTTCTAAGCACTAAATTCGACGCCCTAGGAAAATGGAGGAAAGCCAAAGCCTTGTGGGGCTCTCTGCTATTGGCAATTTTCTGGAATATTTTGTTAGAGCATAATAAAAGAGTTTTTGAGGATTACAAGGGAGTGGAGGTAGAGGAGCTTTGGGATAGAGTAAGACACTGGGCAGCTCTTTGGGCTTCAGTTTCAGTTGAGTTTAGAGATTACCCTCTCTCTTCTATACTAAGGGATTTGTTAGCAGCCTTTAAATGATACGGTTTAGCCTTACCATTGTTTAATTAGCATTACCTTAAAGGTCCTTACTACTTACTCCCAGTTCTAGGTAGAACTCTTTTCCACTTGTGTAAATTCTCTCTTTTATATAAAATTCTTTCGTTTCTTCTCAAAAAAAAAAATACTAAAATTGAAAAACAAATTTATTCTCGATGGGAAACTACTTCAACCCATCCTACTGTTTCACCCCGAAAGACGTCCATTTCCAGAATTTATCCAAAATTTATAAATTCTAAAACTAACCGCAGAGCCAGTGCCATTCGTCCATCCTACTCTCAACACCATAGGGTGAATGGGTCAGAGGTTCATCATCGTCCATTTCTGCAATTTACTATTTTGGAAGATGAGAGTACGGTTCTGCTTGTGGTGAAATGAATATAGATGGGATTTTATTTTATTTTCTTTTTTGGGGTGGGGTATTAGTTATGTGAGTCGATATATTTTGCCAAATCTTTCTGATTGTTGGGTGTTCTAGGGTTTTCTTTTGTCTTTTTCATCAGGAAAAAATTGGGAATTTAATTTTGATTTTTACTGTCACTTTTCTTTTGTGTTATGAAATTGTATTTGGGTGTCTAAAAATGAAACCTCGATTTGTGTTCTAGACTTTTAATTTGACATACATGTGGTCGCTGCCACCTAATGTTCCAAACACTACAGAAAGAAAAAAAAAAACACATTGGCAGAGTCGATGATAACTAATCAGTTGGAGTTTCTGTTATAATCCAAACACACTACCTAATGATTGATACCAGGCCATTTTTGTTAATTTCACGCTTTTGATCCCTGAGGCCTTTTGTCGATACCCTTTGTTAAAAGGAGTTTTAATGAAAATGGCCTGACACTATTCATTCTTAATCATAAGGACATTTTGTGTATGAAAAATCCATAATGGGTCAAGCTCTTTTCTTTATTTATTCTTATGCCATTAAAAGCGGTACACAATGATGTTGACAATTCTGTCTGGAAATACATTATTTTACATGATGCTATTCAACTTATGCTAATTTGCTGCCATCTCTTCATGCTTACATCATGTTGTCGATGTTATGCAGCTCTTCTTCTGACAAATTGCTCCAGTACTGTTCATCGCCTTCTACCAGCTCTACATCTTTTTCTCTTTCTTCTTTAACTTTGTCGTACATTTGTATTGTTTCTTCTTTAAAATTTTGAGGCTTCCAATAGGGCTGATGACTGATCCTTATCTTACTGTAAATATACATTTCTTCTTCTTTTGCTACTAATACCATATCATACCTAAAATCTTCAAACTCATCTAAGGCTAGCATTTGGATCCCTCGAAATTTTAGAATATTTTTGTATGAAGGAGTCCACTTATGTGAGGAGATAAAGGATAGCCTAAAGGACTCTTCATTGATCATGGCTATATGCCTAGCTTTCTCCTTATGCATATGTACATACCAATCTGGATGACTACTAATACAACTTATGTAAATTTCTTTCCATCTTTCTAGATAATCATCTACTACTTTTAAAAGCTTTTCAGGAAATAATTCTAGTTGAGAGACATGGTTGATGAATATTTTGTCAAGATAGCCAAACTCTAATAGTAAGGCTGGGGTAATTTCTACCATATTATGCTTTTCCTGATGTTCATAACTAAAATGCCATGGTCTATAATCTCTCATGTTGATCCTGGCTACAGCTATGCTAACTTCTGGTTTACAACTACAACTCTCTATATTATTACAAAGACATGGTGGATACATCTTTATAATAATATTCATCCCTGGTTTTGGATCAAAGATGGACTGATACAAAGCACATTGTAATTGTAATTGTAATTCTTTCATGGATTGTGATGCTCTGCTCAGGATCTCATTTTCCATATCTGGTGGCATAATTCTTAATTTTGCTTTTGAAATTTCTTCTAATAGGATCTCATTTATTATTAAGTCTAAAGATATATTCCTAAGAAAATTTTCATATTTTTCTTGTTTTTCTTTGTCACTAAGTTATTGATGCTGCTCCATTTCAATGTCTTCTTCTAAGAGCTCAATTGTAATATCTTATATGGGCTCATTAGCCTCTTGTTCTATGGATTCAATAACCTCTTTTTCTTTATTCTTATGCTGATCAGTTTCCAAACCTATTTTCAATTCTCTTTTCAGGGTGTCACTTGCCTTTTGCTGCATTCTAAGAATTTGGAGTTCTTGGTTCATTTTGACAAACTTACTAAGTAATGACTCATGGTCTCTAGAAATGACTTGAAGGTTGTGCTCAAGAGAATGAATCTGATGCTGGCTTTGGTGGAAATTAAAATTAAAGCTATCAAACTCTTGTTCTAAGGCTTTAATTAATTTTTCATGACCTAACCTCATGCTTGGCTGTTTGATTTGGATATTCCAAAAATTATCTAAGAGAACTTATTGCCTATCAAAGAGTTTTGGTACCCTTGACCTATACCTCAGAGTTGGATTTTTGATTCCTTCAACAATATTGCCATTAAAGTTGAAAGTGGGTACTGGAGGTGATGTTGGTCTGCTTACGCTATTTTGGAATCCATTGAATGGTGGAGGTCCATGGTGCATCATTATGCTACTGAAAGGTGCTTTTCTGCCTTGTGGTCTTGTGCTATTTGAGGATGATGGTCCACGATATTCCATTCATGTTCAACAAATTAATCTGGATAAGATATCAGCTAATGTATTATCATTACCTTTTATAAGTTCAAAAATTGGTTTAAAACCATTTCCTATAATTGAATCAACAAAATTAACCCATCTTCGGGCTGCCTGTTTATTAGCATGTATCTTATTATAATGAGAAACTATATTTTGACAGTTTGTTCTGATCGTAAATACTTCATTATGTAAAAATAAAGAGAATGCTTCAAGTGAGTTAATTATTCCTAAAATTTCTAAGTCTGTTGATGGTAATCTTGACTGTACATCACTAAATTTTCCTGATGAATATCTACAAATTTGTTCATCAGACTTTGGTGACTCCTTATGCTTTTTCTAGTATAGTATACATGCCCATCCTAATAATGATGCATCTGTTTCAACTATTTTATAACTATTATCTAATGGTAATGATAACAGCTTAAGTTTAGTAATTTCTTCCTTTATATTTTGAACTAATTTAATATCTTCACTATTAAAATATTTTTGTCCTATTTTGCTAGTTTTACTATGTAATACTGCTATTTTTCTTTCTAAATCAGGGATAAAATTTCTTGCATAATTTAACAATCCTAAAAATGCTTGTAAGTGTTTTTTATCTTCTAACTTATCTGAAAATTCTAAGACTTTTTTAGCTATATGATCTTGTAATTATATTGTACCTGACTTGATATACATTCCTAAAAATTATATATCTTGCTTTTCTAATGCTATTTTATTTTTGCTAATCACAATTCCATTATTAATAAATTCTTGTAAAACTATCTCTAAGTGTTTCTGTTTAGACCTTATTTTTACACAATCGGGCAATGCAATCAAGGTCGTTGAGTGAACATAGCTCCACACTGTCGGATAGGGAAATTAAGATAATTTTATTGTTAGGGGATAATATTATGATTTTTAATCATAATAATTATCTTTTAATAATGAATTATTTTAATACTTTTCTTATATGAGATAAATGTGACACAAACTATATTGAAGCAAGCATAACAGTTGGATTTAATTTGGGATTCTTAGCATTCAACGTAGGTGAGAATAGTCCTAGCACGTGGTGGCATCAGTTGGTAACCAAGGTGGAGTCCAATTTGAAAAGATTACTTATACGTGGAGAAAGCTAGGGTGATGCATGCAGGATGAGATTGGATTTCTTGAAATTGTTATTATCCAATTCAGGTTTGGTGATAATGATTAAAATGTTATCATGCACGTGGCTTGGTACTGATCAGGATGGTTAAAGATGATGGAATAAAGTTTACACTTCGCGACTTCTAACGGATTGTATGAGTGCATTTAGGCAATAAAATGGGGAAGAAAATCTCCTGGTTGAAGTAGGAAGCATTGTTTATGCGTTATCACCTGGTCATTCATTGGGTCAGCGTGAAAATATGTGGCTATCAAGAAGAGCCGTGTTATCTGTTGATGCTCATCATATTCTTCAGTACTATAAATACAGAGTCGCATACAACATTACCTCTCTTCAATTCAACACACAAATCTGCCCTACGTAAACCCTCGCTCTACGCGAAACCTCTCAACAACCTTGAGAACTTTATTCTTCTCCCCTTTCTCGCCAACACACATTCAGTTTGGATAAACAGCACTGCGAAGGCAACCGGTGATACCTTCAGTTTGGATAAACAACACTGCGAAGGGGCCGACTGCTTACCTATCCAATTCTCAATCGAGAAGGATTTTCGAATCCTTATTGGCAGAGGTCATCTCATCAGCCTTCTCAGCGAAGTGAGGTGTTACAGTTTATTAGGGCTCGGCACATTGAACGTCGAGTTATTTTATGATTGGATACTCACAAGTGGGATTTAGAGTTCGGCATTCTGACGGCCGAACCACATTCACGATTAAGACGTACATCTGCTTTGAGTACTTGTGTCCTTATATTCTGGTGTTGATTCGGCGTGCTTATACTTTTACGAATATAATCACTGTGGCCGAGTCTGGCGCCGACGATTCGTGAACTTCGCAGAACTAGCAGCCTTGTCTTCAAGCTCTAAAACCCAAAGGTCGAGACGTGTTCCTTCCTCGCAAGACGCAGAAGTCAGCCGCGCGCTCAACGCAACATCAACACATTTTATTCCCCGGCCGACGAGTTGGCACGCCCTGCACACAACCGAAGGACGTAGTTAGCTCATTAGTTACTCGGCCTGCGCTCCACGTAGGCTTGGTAGTTTTTAGGGTCAACAGTTTCCTATGTTCATTCCTATTTTTACTATGTACTAAAATATCATCTACGTAAACACTACAAAAATTATCATATTTCTTAAAAATTTGATCAATCTTTCTTTGAAAGATTGATGGAGCATTTTTAAGTCCAAATGGCATAACAAGCCACTCAAAATGTCCTTCTGGACAAGTAAAAGTTGTCCACTCAATTGATTATTCTGCTAATCGTATTTGCCAAAATCCTGATTTACAATCAAATTTTCTAAAATATTTACTTTCTTGAATTTTATTTATAAGCTCATCCTTATTTGGTAACTTATAACTATCTTCATGCGTATTATCATTTAATCTTTTGTAATTACAAACTATTATAGCCTTACCTCTCTTTAGCTCTGAATGTTTTCTTTCAATAAATGCTGATGATCTATGTCTAGACTTAGAGGGTCTAATTACTTTTAAATTTAACAACTCTTTTATTTGCTGCTCAAACTCTTTTATCAGCTGTCTTAATGGTTAGATCTGGAATAATTATATCTAATTTTGCTAATATATTATTTTTACTCCAATGTAACTGTGGGTCATCTCCTATGATTCTAGTTTGTTATGCTAATGGTAATAATTCTTCCAAACTCTTTGGTCTATCTAACTGTAATATTTCTATATGGGTTCCTTCTTCAAAAATTGGATATTCATGTTCAAACATTTCTTCATCAAACTCTTCTATATTATTATGCTCATCATTTTCTTTTGAGTTTTCTAAATAATGACTATCTTGGCCACTAGACTCCTCTATATTTATGCTTTTGTATGCTTCTACAGTATTACTTTGGTCAGTTATTGTAATACCTCTTTTGAAAAATGTTATGCTAGGATTCATAAATAAAAAACCTTGTAAACTTTTCAAAAAGTTTAAACCTAAAATGAATGGGTATGTTCCTACTGGTGAAACAAATGTTAATGGTAAATTAAATTGTTGTTTTTCTACTTTAATATACTCATTATTGATGCAATGTGTCAAATAGACTGGTCTTTCATCAAACTGTGTTATTCTCACTGGTTTTGCTAATTTTTGGCTATATTTTTCTGGTACTAATTCTTCTCTTATGACACTCTTTGTACTCCCTGTATCTATCATAGCTGTTGTTTGTATTTTATGTTCTTTTGCTATTTCTATTTCACAATTTATGGTAATTAAAGAACTAATTTTTGGCTTTTCCATACTATAAACAATATTTCCTAATATTTCAGTATTTTCTTGTGATTCTGCTAAATTAATTTCTAATAACCTATTACTACAACACTTTTCACACAATATTGAATATGTATTATAATATTTATTTGCAACTAATTTACTACACTTATGACATTTTTCTGGCCAACCTAAATTTATATATTTATACTCTTCTTCATGTTGTTCTTCTATGACTACACACATATATTCTTCTAAATCACTATTTGAACTACTTGAATTTTCCGAGTTTGAATCTATCATATTTATACTTTCTATATTGTAAATACTCTCATTATCACTTAAATCATCTAAACTGTATATTGATTGAATATCTTCATCTTCTTCTAACTTAAACAACTCCATCAAATGTACTTTATCTCAAGGCTGTTTTCCTAATTTTGGACATTTAGGTCTAATGTGTCCAGCTTCTCCACATGAATAACATTTACAACTACTCTTATCTTTTGGTGCTTTATATTTTCTAATCCAAGGTATGCTACTTCTTTTCCTAAATTGTTTTGGAATATATTTTCTCTTCCTATATGTTCTTGAAGGTCTTATGCTGAAATTCTTATGATGTTTGTATGGTTTGTATGACTTATATTTCTTTTTGTATATTTTCTTATGCTTATTTTTCTTATGGCAACCATACTGTTGTGGTAAATCTATATTTTTACAGCTCATATAAAATTGTTTCCTAATTTGTCCCTTAGCTTTTATTTGACTACATTCTTGTCTAAGTATATCATATACATATTGAATTCTAGGTCCTATTGCAATATCATTTTTCTTTGGATGCTTTTGCCATTGATTCCAAATCTTTTCTCCTATTGGTCTTTTTATTTTTGTCATATAAGTATCTAATAAATTAATATCACTAATTCTACTTGTTCTTCCTAAATATTTAAAGAAATATGTTGTATACTCAGCTATATATTGTAAGTTACAAATTTGTAATTGTTCTAAATTTCTAATTGCTCTTTTATGCTCTTGTTCACTTCTATCATCTAACCTATTATGATCTAAATTTTTTTGTTTAATCAGAGTAACAAAACCATCAATATTAAAATGTGTTTTAGCTGCCTGATGCTATTCCGGATTTTGAATCTTCCATGATTGGAAATAATAAAAAACTAAACCATCTAAGGCATGCTCAAAATAATCTAAAATATTTTGTGAATTACTAAAATCTAACATTAATGCTGCATGTACGCAACCTTTTTCCCATCTCTCAATTGTTTTCTCCCAATCTTGAGGATCTACATTATCTAAATTTAATATATTACCTACTATATTAATTTGTTCTAGCCCTTTCAAATATGGAATTCTATTTTTTCTAGGTTTTATCATGCTTTCTTCTATATGGTCTACTCGTGCTCCTTCATTATAGTGTTCATTTGTTGGTCTCAAAAATTGTTGATCAGTTCTACTTGCATGTCCTGGATTTTCTACTCCTGATGTACTACTTTCTTCTGTTGGATTACAATCTTCTTTAATAAATTATTATATTTTTTTTATCCTAAAATATGTTCTACTCCTATTTCTAAAATTAATTTTTTTCATCTCTTCATCTGAAATTCTATGTAGTCCTAAATCATATGTCTTATATTTTTCTAAGTATTGTTCTTCATCTAAATGATCAATATCTTCTATAAGCTTATCTACAATATGATCAAAATTTTGCTCAACTAAATTAATATCTAAATTATCAAAGGCTACATGAATACTCTCATTTTCGATCTCACTCTCATCCTCTTCTATTTTTTCTAATTGCTTATAATTACTAAACCTAATTGTTGCTTGACCTGTACTAGTTTCATATATTTGTACTTTATCTGGTTGTCTATTTCTTATTACTTGTAAATTAGGTAATATCCACTGAGTTCCTTCTAAAAAACTATTATCTATGGGTTTTGCTTCTATCATATTTACATGCTTACTACCAAATGTTTGAACTAAAATTTGAAATTCTAATTTAAACTTATGATTATATCTATCAGACACTTTACCAATATACATTAAGCTAATACATAAGTTTTTATATTCTCCCTTCATATTATAATTTTTTGTTTTTATGCTCACTTTAATATATTTACTAAATTCATTAATTGTCATGACATAATTTGGAATACAACTTATGACTGCTAAGTTTGAACTTAAGTCTACTTCAGCAGTTGTTATTGCTACTTGCTGATGATTATCCCATTTATTGTCATATATGTATACTAAAACTTTTGTGCCTACTTGTGCTCTGGTTAATTCTGCTATTCCAATTAAAATTGTTCTTATGTGAATCTGACTAAAATGTGATTTTCTCAACTGCATAACTGCTTCCTTACTAATAAAATTAAGTGTAACTTCATTATCAATACAGCTAACTTCATGTTGACTGATGCTACTTACAATTCCACTTCTATTTTCAAATAAACCTAATTGGTACAAATTATATTTATTCTTCTATGTTCTCTCAAAATCTCTTCAAATAAATTCTTGTGCCTCTTCTTCATTTGAATAAATATCTTCAGCTCTAACTACTTCTTTTCCTTTTTTTCCTAAAGAGTTCCATTTTCTATTATCAAAAGGATTTATCTTAGGTCTTCTAATATTATTATTTGCACTTAAAGTTAAATTTTCTAATTTATCTAACAAAGATGGTGGAAGTGATGAAGATGCGTTATGTAAAACTTAATTTATTTATGCTATTTGTTCTTCAACTTGATCTAATTTCTCAGTCAAACTTAAAACTAATTGAATAATTATTTTGCCTAATGGGAATATTACTACTAGCTACTTGTGTTGAAAAATCTGTTAAATCTACTGGTTATTTATCTAACTTACTAATTTCTTTCAAAGCTTGAATATATTTTCTACTAGTTTTAGAATCGGTCATTAAATTAATAATTTATCTATTTTATTATGCAACTTATCTACTTGTTCACTCAACTCTTTTTGTACTAATTGAATTTTTTGAACTTCTAATTTTAACTGCTCAACTATTTCTAATGATCTGAGTTCTACTTGCTTAGGCTTACTATCTATGAGGTCAATAAGCTCTTTTATCTCTCTTTTGCTAGGAAACCTTTGAATATTTTTATTATTATCTTCTAACTGAGATGTAATATAATCTAAATTTTGTCAAATTGTTTTTATGGAATTTTTCTGAAAATGCTCTAACAACTGGTTTAACAAATGATTATGCTTATTATTTTCTAATTTTATATTTTCTGCTTGACTAATAATAAGATCTACAATACTATTGGATTGTGGATTTTCTTCACTATGCAAAATATTATTATGCTTTCTCAATGGAAAATAACAAACTAAACTATTTTGGTCTAAAGTTATTTTTCTTTTTTGAGGTTCACTAATTTCTAAATTAAGGTGATCTATCATGAACTACAGTCTACCTTTCTCTAAAGTTACTGCTAACTGGTTTCTTAGAAACTCTCTTTCTTCTCTCAAGGTCTCTAAAGTTTGGTCTGTTACTCTTTTTGCTTCTAAAACTTTATGATGCACTTCTGTGTTATTATATTTACTAATAAATGAAGGATGTTCAAGATAATCACGATAAAACGTTTGCTTCTTCAAAGTCTTGCTAATTCTTTTGGATATATATGCTAATCTTCTATTTATGCTAGTTATAGTTGGGTTATTTTCTCTTTATGCTATTTATAGTTAGGTTCCTAGACACCCAATAAATACCTGGTAGTTGTGGTTGACAAGGTCTACAAGGACAATAATATATGTTGTTCATACAAAATAAATAAGTGTGATATCAGTTGTATCAATGACTTATGTCCTCAAGGTACTTTACTATTATAATTATACTATTAAAATGCTAAACTTGGCTCTGATACCAGATTCGCACAGCAAGCCCGGCTAAATAGTCGAATGGCCATTATAACAACTAGACATAAAACCTTGCACATGGAACTCGACATGTTTCAGCATGACGGCCACTCACAATGCAAGTATAAGGCCTTAACAGCTGAACTCATAGGTACGAAAAACTCAGAGGTACCCTGGTTAATGTCAAGTTATTTGTATGGCAAACATTCAACTATAATAGAGTGCTCAAATAGAGTATGATCGTCAGTTTAGCAGGTTAATAATATAACTACAATAGTGTTTCCCTATTTTGGACTAGAAGTCTAATTAAACAAACAAACTAAAGAAAGAAAAGAAAACTTACTTAAGACTTGGAGATTGCTTGAATATGTACACTTGAACTTTTATTGATGTATAAAATGTTTACAAAGAAAAGTGTTTACAGGAAAGTGTTTACAAGGATGCTAGGTAGAATGTTTACAAAGAGAAATTTTTACAAGGATACTAGGAAGGCTACGGATGCTTGAGTGTATAAAGATGGTGTGAGAATAAGGTGTTGAGATGTTGAGAGTAGTTCAGCTAGAGGTTTTCAAATGTTGAGAGATGTGTGTGTTTTTACAATAAATGGAACTCCACTTATATAGACTGGATGATGATACAATAGTATTAAAAATATTTATAAATAAATGGTGTGGACATCTTCTTGGTACTTGTCATTTGTCACTATGTTTCTACTATTGCTGAAATTGTCAGCATTGTTTCTGAAACGTGGTCTGACTTTTTCTTTGCATGTGAACTTGCTTGTCTCCTTTTGCATGTGAATTTGCTGCATGGTTTGTCTCCTGGAGCCCAAATTCTGCTTTTGCATGTGATATCCCTGAAATGCCTTCTTCTTTGTCTTCTTTTTCATGCCCATTTTGGGTATTATTGAATTGTTTTGTCCTTATGATTAAAAGGAAAGTTTTTGGGGGGTTTTGGTTAGTTTTCCATTTGTTAAAACCCCTTACCATTTAATCTCCCAAGTGGCTAAAGATATCGGCAATGTTAACTCGTGTGAGTGAGCTCCGCTACTGTGTTTCCACACAACATGCTCTACAAAAGAGACACATTTTCTGAATCAGAAACACATAGTCTATGGATATAGCTAAAGAAAATTGAAAATAGGAAAAGTTCAATTAAAGTGAGGAGAAATTTTTCATTATGTCTGAAACACTAATGGTATACCACATGTTATTATATAAGTGGTGAAAAGCAATGGCGGAGCCAGAAATTTTTTTATGGGTGGGTTAGCTAAAAAAATTACCCTAAAATCAAATGATATATTTTTTTTGCTACATACATTTTGTATGCAAAAATTTAAGTTTAACTTCTATATTTGTATACTTAAAATTTACTTGGCCTGAACTCAAAAAGCTTTGCATTTGCAAACCGCAAAAATTGCAATGAATCATCAAATTTTCATATATTTAGATGCAAACACAAGAAGAAGATAAAAAACTTGACATCTCAATTACAATCACACAACTAGCACAAATCAAAACAATGAAAGTAGATGTAAAGGTAATCTTAAAAAAATTGATTGAAACTAATATAAAGCCCGCTGAATCAAAGCAGAATAATCTTGAACAAAATAGCATCACAATTTCCATGATAAGTTTTATATTTCTAGTTGTGCTAAATACTTGCCGGGCTAGTTTCATTAAAAATTAATTCTTCTTGCAGTTTTTTTTCTTCTATTATATTAGACTATGCACTAAAATATATACATATGCCACAAACTCTCCATGGGCTATAGCCCACCGTAGCCTTTGGTGTGGCTACGCCATTGGTGAAAAGTTTTATTTTTTAAGTTGTTAATTTTTTTTAACACAAGTATTTCGCCACTTGTATAATGACAAGCAGTATACCCTCCCATATTCCAAGCACACTGAAATATTTCTTCAAAGTGAGTGAAGTGAACCTCTCTTTTTTTACCCAAACCATTGAAAGTAGTAGAACTATTCTTTTGTCCTCTTTCTCCCCTCCTCGAGTATCCCTGTCCCTTTTTCACCCTATAAATTGCAAATGAATAATCTAACAAAATATTTAGCACCTTGATGGACTTTAAAATTTGACATATTCGCACAGAAACAATTTAACACAAAACCAAATGAACAGATAAGGAAGAGACGGATAACGTCTTACTTCCGAAAGAGTAGTTTATAATCTGCTTATTTGGTGAGATAAAAATTTGAGAAATTTATTCTTGGTGCAAATTGCAAAAGGAAACCTACCTCCCCATGAAAATGCCTCCTTTTAGTATGTGGTTGTACGTGTCTCCAAAATGCTCGAAGTCCCTTCTCTTCCTTCGATTCTTCCTGCGAACAAAAAAACTTTGAGACTCCAAAATTGACCTCTGCCTTTTTAATATTAGAGATTAGAGATTTTCACATTCATTTTATATCTACCAACTGGGCCACGTGGTGGCACACCCACACATCTGATCAATAATCCTTCTAAGTCGCATGATCAGGCAGTAACAAGAAAGTAGCGCGTAGTTTTTATTCTTTTCTACTATAAAAATATAGGCTACGCTTTCACATCTTTTCTTCGTCGACCAATCTAGGCCATGTGATGACACGCCCACAGATCCAACCAAAAAATGATTAATAATCCTTCTAGGTCCGCCGGTCCGGCCGAAAATAGGGAAATAAAGATGATAGTGAACCTTTGGGAAACTAAAGATGATAGTGAAGGAGCCCTATGTAGTAATCCATCTTTATTCATGGAGCTTGCCTATGTACATTACACTCACACATTTTCAATTCACGTACAAAAACTCCAATTAGACTAAAGATCCATCTTTATTCATTGATCCAATTATCTCTTTATTTAGTGCAAAATATTTTGTGTATATAAAGAAAAAATAAATAAATGCCAGCATCTAGCCATGGACCATTGGAGGCAAAGGAGCCCAAAAACTATTCTGATCTACTTTATCATTGCCCAACGACTATTGTAGAAATGGAGACATGTATGGGCCCTCCCACGTTGTAAGATTTGGCCCAAATACGACGAAAATAGTATATAATTTTTTTTCTTTTTTAGTACATCGATATATTTTTATACTAAGGAGAATGAGAGTTCGACTAAGGTACATAATAGGCTACTTAATTTGGTATCGAATTTGCCAGTCATGAGATTCAAACCTAAGACCTCTCACTTTCAAGTGAAGAAGAATATCACGAGACCGTATTAATTGAACAAAGAGTTGAGGAATCACAAGGAGTATGTGATTGTGTTGCTATATATTGTCTTCTTCCAGGTTCACTACATTATTCTTCTTTCGGAAATTCTAGCATGAATGCTACACGCCAACCCACCAAACATCGTCCACAAATTGCCACTTACCATGACGTTACTACATTTTTATTTCCATATTATATAATGTTGATGCCAAACTAGAGCAACCAGATTAGACTGCAAATCACATAAATATCCAATGATATACCGATTTATTCGAAGTAGGATTACATTCATATTAATGTACTTACGTTTGTATGGATGTATAAGAGCCTTTCAGAAAGTAAAAATGATAGCGAAAGAGCCCTAAAGAGAAATCCACAATGATATCTGTAGTCATATAGCTCGACTATGTTTAGCCCTTCAAAAGGGGTTTAGGGTATGACACGTGTAGGTTGATACGTATTTAGCAAAATTTCATATAAGATTTTTGAATAAGGCCCCCTTTATATTATAATTGGAGATGATCTGAAATGAAATGATTTATCCTAGTATAAGATACGAGTTTACCCTCCATTTTATGTATTTTAATACGAAGACATGCCCAAACTATGGTACCGACATATGACATTTTAAAAATTGATTTGTTGCAACATTGATTTCATGATCAATTACGCTTTAGAACCTTATGATTCAAAACTTATAACTGTTTAATAGTGTATTTGAAAATTTGTAAAACGAACGGTGAAGTTAAAAACTCATTGCATTGGTGGCCCTTTTGTCCACTTGACTATCAAGTTAAACACTACTTTTTATTAACATCAATATCATGCGTAAAGCTCTTTCCACGTAAATTTATTATGGTCTTCAAACACTAGAACAACGGGTCACTTAGTACTACAGTCTAGTGTTATTTTTCTTCACTTATAAGTGTGAGGTCTTAGCTTCGATTCTCGCCAAATGTGAATTTGAACTACATTATTATTCGTCCATTGTGGAGTTAAGCACATATCCTTCTTTTTTAATGTAAATAATATCGTTTGTTAAAATAAAATAAAAGACCACGGGGTAACAATAGTCACATGTGAGTCTCCGGACATGAACGCTAATTACTAGTTACTACCTACAAATACAAGTTACTAGTTATCCGTTGCTTCATTGGAACTAGTGTTGACATTTAGATCCGGTCATTCTCCACTGAAGTATAGAAACTCTCTCTCTCTCCCCCAGCGTGTGACAGAGAAGTGCTTTGACATCCACGACCCCTGCCTTTTACTTTTGACTCCAACTGCGTGCTTCTCAGGTACTTCCTTCTTCTTCGTCTTCCTCCATTGTCTCTCTCCTTCTTTACACCTTTTCCATGTTTTTATTTCTCGTGTAAGTTTATGTTTTTTTGAGTAATTAATCAATAATTTCCCATATTTGCTATCTATTAGTGTTGAATAGCTCCTTGCTGCTCACAATTTACTAATTTGGAAGATGGGTTTTGCTTGTGGATTAAAATGATTGGATTTTTTGGGGGTTTAAGTGATTTAGGATCTTTCTGAT
Organism: Heteromeles arbutifolia; assembly: GCA_024362995.1. Lineage (NCBI taxonomy): Eukaryota > Viridiplantae > Streptophyta > Magnoliopsida > Rosales > Rosaceae > Heteromeles > Heteromeles arbutifolia. Next base: position 21,728,382 of record JANCRC010000002.1, read on the forward strand.
TGATGGGGTGTTGTAGGGTTTGCTTGTGGGTTTACTTCGTTATCCAGTTATGATTTGGATGCTATCTTTCAATTTCGTTGTTAATTTTCCACCATTTTTCTGGCTATGGGTTTTGCTTCTTTTAGTAAAGTTTGCTGCTTTCCTATGAGGAAGTGAATGGGTTAGTTTGGATTCTGAATTTCCCTTTTCTTTTGTGTAATGAAATTTGTGCATTTGGGTGTATGTTTCTGTGTTTTGAGTCAAAGTATGTAGAGAAGTAGGTGAATTTCTAAATTGGTGTCATCTTAATCGCGGTCTAAAACATGCAGTTTGAGTGAGAGTTTAAACATAAATTGGGCACACAAGGGATCTGTTTCGACAATGTTTGGTTTTCTTTTAAAGTTTTGGTGTTAAATTTGTATGATCTGAAACCTAGATTTGTGTTCTAGACTTTTAATTTGACTGATTTGCATTGGTTGAATATTGTTTTTAAGTTTATTAGTTTTACAGTTTGGGGTATAGGCAGGTTTCTGACACTATATTTTTTATGTTTGCGAATAGGGAGACGTAAGGATAGGAGTAGGGTACTAGGGGGCGTACATCATGATCAAGCGGGCACCGAGTAGGAACCAAAGAACCAAAGGAATCAGGGTGAAGCATGTTCTGCAGATTTGTCTGCTGCTCGGGGTCTGCTTTTGGTTACTCTATCAGGTCAAGCATTCCCATGATAAGAAAGTGGCATTAGATAAGAAAGATGAAAAAATCTCAACCGGAAGCCTGAGTGAGGGTGAGCTTCCAAAACTTGGGAGGAAAGACCTTCCAAATCTTGAAATCCCTAAAAATGAGAAACAAGAGGAAGAGGAGGAAGACGAAGGAGCAGGAGAGGAAGACGAGAAACCTGAAGTAGATGTGCATGAAGAAGAGGATCATAAACATGAAGTAGACGCGCATGAAGAAGAGGATCAGAAGCATGAAGTAGGAGAGGGAGACGAAGAGGATCCAAAGCATGAAATCGGAAAGCGAGAAGAAGAGGATCTGAAGCATGAGGCAGAAGAGCAAGAGGAGGAAGAAAACAAGAACGAAGAGATGGAAGATGACGGAAGAGGAGCTGGAGATGATGAGATAGATGAAAATGAGCAACAGGGGAAAGAAGAGGAAGCGGAACATGATGAGGAATTTATAGTTGAGGAGAAAGAAAGAGAAGATGATGGGAATGAGAAAGATGGTGATAAGGACGGTGAAGAGAGAGAGGAACAAGAAGAACATGAGAATTCATCAGATGACCAAGATAATGATACCCATGATAAGAATGCTCATGAAGCACGAGAGGAGAATTACAAGGGGGATGATGCTTCTAGTGCAGTGACCCATGATAATCAAGTTATAAGCACTGAAACTGAGAAAGTAAGTTCGGAAAACTCAAATGAGAACCCCAAAACTGCTACACTAGAAAAGGACAATTCAACAATGGTGGAAGAGAGAATGGCTGGAAATGGTACTATTTTAAATGTAGCTACAAGTGAAGAGAGAGTTGATGGTAATATGTCCAATCCTGCGGAGAGCTCACTCTTAAATGCGATGGTGAAAGCACAATCTAATGATCAACCAGAAGCAGGGAATAACTCAGCCGTGGTGAGTACCGAAGCTAAAGATAATTTGACAATGGTGAGTACAGAAGCAGGCAAGAACTCAACAGATATCAACCAGGCAACTGGTTCATACCAGCAGAACTTGACAGAGACTGTATCTGAGTCAACTCACTCTGAAAATGGAACGGTGGATGGTAGGACTACTGGAGAGGACGTGATCACACAAACCATGGTTGTGGAACAGGCTAACAACACAGCTGCTGAGAACAATGAATCTGTCTCAAATTCAACAATATCCATTAAAATTGAGAATGCAGATGGGGCATCGGGAGAATCATCTAACTCCTCTAATACAGTAGCGACTAATGTGTCAGAGAATATCTTAAGATCTGATGGAGCAGCTGAAACAGAGGATGGTTCTGGATCTTCATCGATAAAGGAGACCACAGATGCCGCTCAGAATGAAGAGTCTAATGGTACAAGTGAATCGGACAGGACAGGTGAAGGTTCAGACTCCACAAATGGGACAGAGGACGCGACTCATCATGATCCAATTGATTCTTCTGATTCCCATATCACCCAAGACGAGAAAGAGGTTCGCACTGATCTAACTACACTGCCGGAGATAACAACCGAGGGGGATGAGAATGGAGAGGTTGCAGCAGAATGGTGATCATGGTTTTTGGTTTCTTCTGGTGCTTCATGTTTTCGTGCTTGCCTTTGCAAAGCAACTAGGTTAGTGTTTGTGAATTTTAATCCACGGCGAGAAAATCAATATAGCAGTTAAAATGTAGGCTAGTTTATATCAGCAGCAGGTTTAATCTGTAAAACCAAATCCAACCGTCCACTATGCCTGTTTATTTGCGCCTTTTATCTTTCTTTTCATTTATTCTTTTTGTTTGCTGCTTGTGTAAGTTGTAAGCTCCTGGGACGAAGCTCTTTATGCTTAAAAATGAAATTGAATTGTTGATCCAAGTTGAAAATTTGGATGTCATTTGAACGATTGAATCGGAAAAAATAAGCGAATTGTTTTGCTGAGTTTTGTTGAACGGTTTGTGCTTTGTTTTGGAAACAGTTTCCTTTGACCTGTTGGTGGTCTCTGATGTGCTGGAAAACGTAGTTTCGCCAGACGCTATGAAGCAAAAACTTCTTGGTCTGTTGTATACTTGGTGGTACATACTGGCCTACAGATAAGTTTTGGCTCGACATACGACAGTCACTATTTTGATGTGTTAATAATAGCTCCTTAAGTTTTACTTTAGCTTCGGCTTATAAAATGATGCTGTGGCACGCGAGCCCGCTGCACCAAATTCATAGGATGAGATTGCAGAGTTGTATGGCAAGAATATTCACCTCTCATGTCAAATTGTACACCAATATGCACCACCTAGTATACAATAGACCAAGCAAAAGCCGGGCAAGCATATGCTGGGTCTTATATAGAGTGATGTCGACGGCACATCTTAGCCGTCAACGGTGTCCGCATTCTTACAAATCTTTATGCGGGTACACCTTCGAAACATGAGACTAAAGACCTTTCTTGTGGCGCTTTCAAGTAAAGAAGCCAAACCTCACGAACATACAAACCTTCTTTGAAACAGGTTGTGCCTTGTTTTCGTAGTTGAAGACAACCAAATTCTCAAATTCGAAAAGAACACAAGCTGAACTCCGTCCAACCTTCTAACAGGTGGAACTTGCTTGCTTTGCACGAGGTAACTTTGCTTCTTAAATGACAGCACAATTTCGGGTAATAATTAAACCGAGGTAAATAACGTTATACAATGGCAGCTTACAAAGAAAGTGAAAACTTAGAGCATTCTGAACAATTTGGAGTTAGAATTTCAAATGTTATGCCAAATTTCATTGCAATAGCAGGTACAAAATTGAAATTACAGGTTCAGAAAAGTCGAGTATGATTGAGAAGACGCTTAATCAACATATGCGGAGAAAGCCGAGGCAGAAATCAGACACTTCATTCTGATTTCAACACAGGTTGAGCTTGCTGTGCATTCCATTGCAACATCATCCAGATTATCGACGTGCCTGATCAAGATCAGAAGAAAATTCATCAGATATTGCTTTTTTGCTCAACATGAAATAAGCAACCAGAAATAAGTACTATCACTGGTAAGAGAAAATTCAGACCATATGGTATTACCATAAGACAGAAATTCAAACATCAACTAAGGGTTTACGGGAAATCCAAATACTATTTGTCATCAGATATTATCGAATACGGATTCATTTTCAATTAAAAGATTACTCTGTAATAGACTCTGAGTACACCGTTTTCTCTGCTTCCTTTTCCATCAAATGAGAGCGCAAGATTCGAGTCTTGCTCTCTCTTCAAAAGTGCAGGTGGAACAAAATTTTCTTCTCCAAACAACTTTACTTCAGAAAAAGGTGGCATTATCAAAGTAATTATAGATCTTCTAATTCTTTCTTCTTCTTTTTTCCTGTTAAGTTTCATCAGATATACAAACATTTGTCTTTAGTCCCGACTAGTGCATGCAGCCCAAATTCTAGTGTGACTTATGGCATTTAAAAGCAACAGCAACATTCATACGCATTGAAACAAGTAAGCATTCACATGTAGTAGAGCTTTTCCAATATCAAAAACTAATTGCTGCACATTATTCCCAGAACAACAAAGGATGCTAAGTAATATTGATGTTATACAGCCAAGTGAATTGATACCTGCAAAAAAGCCGACAGTTGAGAGATTTGCAATGGCCATCGTCTGATATATTAGGTACTCAGTCAAGAAATGGCCGAGTGCATAGACAAACGACAGAAAGGTAGCTAGGTACAGCGGCTTGTTTTCAAGGTTAAAGGCACAGAGATAGCAGAGTGTGCAAGTTAAAAGAGTCCAGACACCAAATGTCCTCCCATGAACTTCAGTCACTGCAGAAACAAGAATCAGATATACAACACATGAAAAATTAGAACACAATAAAAGTGCAAAGCGAAAAGCTAAGAACCAGAAGCTGAAACTAAAATCGAACTCTACATTCTGCATTAGAAACATAATAGTCTCAAAAGTAACAAAAATCACAAGGTTGCAAATGCTGATTCACTCTATGAGATAAGGGAACTAAGGACTAAGAAGATTCCGTGCATCCCTCCCATTCATTACACAAAGCAAGTGTTGGGTTTTTCTCAGCATGAAAGATAAACTTCAGTGTGATGAGATCGAATCTCGTACAGCGGCAACACCTAGTGAAACCTTGTGATCTGAGTTTTGGGTTTTTCTCAATACGAGAGATAAACTTGGGTTGTGATCTTGACATCAAATCTCGAATGCAATAACAGTACCTACTACCTAGTGAAAGCTAGTGATTTGAGGAATTTAACATAACATCCACACAAAGCCTTCATTCCCCAAGCACATATAATTCAAGTAAAAACCATCCCGATATGCATTTGAATCGAAAGAGACGACTCTCAAACTTTACTTACGGATGAAATGTGAAAACAATTTCAGCTCTTTTGGATCTCTTTATATGTCCACAAAATCCATAAAATCAAATAGTTGAGAGCTTCCTTAACTTCCTCACACGATTAGGAACAAAGAGTTATAAATGCATATCCAACCAAACTCCCAGATTGATCAACATTTCCTCTCTCTGCAGTAAAACATACCACACAAAAAAAAAAAGAAAAAAAAAGACAAATGGGTTGGTTTCTCAACTTTCTAAGTACCAAGAGTAAACCAGAAAATTTTCTCGGCAACCAAACAGGAAAATTAATGAAGTGAGATTCCGGTGAGAGAGAGAGAGAGAGAGAGAGAGAGAAGTGTATGTACTGGGGGATTTGGAGAAGACTGCGAGGCGGAGAGCCCAAATGTCAAAGAACCCGAACCAGACGGAGACCAGCCGGAGCGAACCCACGACCATCAGCCACCAGCTAAGCGCCTTCATTGCGAGAGAGCTTCAAACCGCTAACGGCGGTGTCAGCAGCGCGGCGAGCAGCACAGCACCGGCAAGTCAGCCTTGTGCCGTGGAGTTTCCAGTATGTTCGGGTTTTAAGCGACTGAATGCGTTTGATGGACTAGTTGGGATGTGGTTGTATGTTCGTTATCATGGAATGATTCAGCCCAACCAGCTGGTCATTGACCCTATTGTTTTTCTTTCTTTTTTCATCCTTTTATCTTTAAAGAAATACTAAGAAATTCAAAACTACATCATACTGGCCACTTAGTACTGCGGTTTGGTGGTATTTATCTTTACTTGTAAGTGAGAGGTCTTAAGTTCGAATCTCGTGGATGGCGAATTCAATACCAAATTAGGTTACTCATTGTGTGACGAAGCCACGACAGTCCACTCTTTCGGAGGATAGAAAGACTAACAGAAGCATATCAGCCTCCCCTAACCACCATCGTGCGATTCCCCATCGCCAGGAACTGAACCTAGGACGTACCGTGTGGAATACAGGTTTAGAATTCATCGCCAGCTACTGAACCACCTCGTGGTAATTGGTATGATTTTTCCTTTGGATGTGAGGGGTGATGAGTTTAATTCTCGCCACATGTTTTTAACTTTTTTTCGTTTAAAAACAATCAAAGTTTATGTTTAGGCAGAACATGAGTGGGTGGATTGAGTAATATGATTCTTTTAATATAAAAAAAGGTTTAGTGGAAGAGGAAAGCAGTGAGCAATTCAGGAGTGATTAATAATCCCACCATTTTTCATATTTTAAATTAGCTGGCCTAAAATAATTCAAGTTTAATAATTGTGCACAATGCCTTTTGGCAGGAGAAATATAATAGTGCATGGGTTTGGTGAGCAATTCAAGTTGGAATTCTTTTTTTATTATTGTTTGTATCTAAATAAATAAAAAATGCTGCACATTTTAAATATTTCCTCAATGGCATCCAAAATCGTAACAACCAAAGTTTGACAATTTTCTTGTTTTACAGAGGCTGAAATTGCAACAAGACAACAATTATACATTACTCTATACTACTGATAAAACCGATATTCATTTGGAGTTATGCTTGTATCAATTGCATTGACGTGTTTAACTTTCACAAAAGCAAATATTTCTATAAAAAGAAAAAGCGTAATTGCCTACCAAAAAAATTATATAATTAGGATTACAATTACACACACGTCCAAGTATTTAATCAAATAATCAAATAATCAAACAACTAGTTATTAATCCTTATCATTACACCCAATATATCCACTCTGGACAGCCTGGATTTAATTTAATTTGTGCCATCCCATCAAAAATAATTTTATAAATTTCCCACCAAACATTGGATTCTTCTTAAACAAAAACTCAATCATGTATTAACAAAATAGCACAATCAATTCACAAAAATTACAAGAAAAAAAATAATTGATCTAAAAATTTAAATCCTTCCTACTCATTCCTCACTGTACACTCTCATCCAACAAAATTTAAAAATTTAAACATTTGAAAAACGGCAGCCCAAAAAAAAGCTGTGTTGGCAGTTAATCACCAAGAAAAAAAGAATCCGATGCCTAGCCGACTCCGAAACGACAAAGCCTTCCCTCTAAACGACAACCACCCCCCAGCGAATCTACTGCTGCCTCAGCTCCTTCCGGAGTTTCTGAGAAAACGGCCGGCAAGCATCCATGCTCAGATCCATTGCCGCCGCCAATGCCACGTAAGCAGCCGCATCTTCCGTGCAGGTCACGTGCTGTACCCCGACCTCCACCTCCGGCTTGCTACACTTCCCGACCCCCTCCACCGTAGAGGACATCACAAACCCTCTCTGTACCAGGCTGGGAAGCAGCCCGAACCCGAAGTCTGATCCCGATCCCGATCCCGGTCTGGACGACGTCCCCGACCCTAAGTCGAAACTGCTGTGGGGGCTGTTCGCCGGTGTCAGGCTCGAGGTCAGGTCGATCGAGAACTTCCCGCCATTTTTTGCGCCGAGGGTGGAGTTCGCGAGAGTCGAGTTCTGGAGCTCGAAACGGTACCCGACGTTGTCGGAGCCGCCGCGCTCGAGCCAAGCCTCTAGCCGGCCCCAAGGCTGCCACGTTCCCTCGTTCGGGCGGAGGATGAGCCACGCTCCCGGGTTGGACCGGCTCACGCGGTGTGAACCTGGCGAGGCTACGAACGGGGTCACCATCGACGCCGCCGCCACGGGCGAGCCGGATAGGTCGTGGATCGTGATCGACCACCCTTTCCGCTCGTTCGCGCTTTGCTCCTTGTGGGTCCCACCGAAAGGCAGCCAATTTCGCGGTGTGCCTGGCTGTGATGACATTGACCTATTGAAAAACATAACGAAATTAAAAAGGAAAATTAGTAATTGAGTGGCGATTTATTTGTTTCCTATTGCGGAAATCCAATTTCGCACTAGGGCAAAATTGAGAGATTTTCTCGGCAACCAAACATGTGATTAGGACTGGAAAGTGAAAACTAACCTCGATTGCAAATCGTTTCTGAAGCCAAACTTGCAAGTGAAGACCGGCTGCTTCACATTCCCTTGGACTTGAAATACTTGAGGGCTACACTCGGGCTCTCCGTCGAACTGAAAAACGAATCTCTGGTCGGGTTCGGCCCGGACGCTCAAATACAACTCCGCCGACGAGGAGCCATTGCCGTTACTCTTCTTCCCACCAATGGCGATCCACCCGTTCTGATACACAACGGGCCTGGACTCCGCCACACCCAGCTCTGACAACGGCACATTAACCCGACCCAACAACTTCGCGCTGCTTAACCCGCAAGTGGCGCCGACCCGACCCGTGTAGACCGCGATTTTCAAGATGGGTCGCTTGGAGGATAAAGCCTCGATTTGGGTTTTGTTCAAATTGAAGCAAGCGGCGAGGGAGTGGTTGTGGTTGTGGGTGGCCGGCTGCGCGGCTAGGCCGTCGTTGGCGATGAGCGGGACCGTGGAGACCTGGTGGGGGAAGTTGGAGAGTTTGATTTTGCAGAAGCAGGGAGAGGAGGAGGGGTGGACGGTGGCGGAGGAGGGCCTGGAGGCCATGGGAAACTTGAGGGTCAAGTCCCCGACGAGGATCCGTACAAACGGGCACGGATCCATTGAAAGGGTTGGGAGGTTTGGTCAGGGTTTGATCTGGGAGGTTTGATCGTTGTGATTGTTGGGTTTTGGGTGGGATTAGGAATATAAGGGGAGAGAGGAGTGAGAAGACTGGAAGAAGAAGATAGAGACATGAAGACGAGAGACAGGCTGTAAAAACAGCTAGAGTCTGATGTGCACAGAATCTATAGGCTGCGGCCGAACTCAATGACCTAAGCATGGGCTCTCTTTCTTTTTTCTTCTTTCAGATTTTCATTTTTATGGAAATAATATTTAATATTTAATAATATTTAAATGGATTTTATGGTAGATTGTTAACCAACCGCTCTTCCTGACATTTAACACTTTAACACATTAATGTTATAATTTGTTAAAATGTATTTTTATATAAAAATAAGTTACAGACCATAACATGGAGATTTTTGGGATGTGATAAGAATTCCTTTGTAGTTTGGAGAAATAAACAAATTAAATTTTGATAAAAAAATTGTTTTCACAAAGTTAATGATTTATGACTTATAGAGAAAAATTATGGTGATGAGAATACTCGAGAACTAGTTCGATAAAGAGACAAAATATGCTTAGTGTCTACTTCAAACTCTCGTCTCGTCACATATTACATTCTAGTGTGCAAGAGATTTTACTTGCAATATGTTTTGCTAAATTGACAATAACTATTCAATAGATGGATGAATACGAGTTAATATTGTCTTAATACAATTTATATCTTCATTATCCCTCATTTAATATCGATAGGTTTTTACGGTCATAAATTTTAAATCTTGAACTAAAAGAGTAATAAAAATATGTCTTGTTAGACGGCGTTGTGGCATGACAGTGAGGATATTTATTGATAAGAGTACTACAATTTAGTTTCTAATAGCATTAAATTAATTACATTCTAATAAAAATTCAATTCACGTACTTACATATAATGGTCTAAACCCTAAAGATTTTCCATGTTGAAAAACTTTGCATAACTTGCATAATTGAAGAGTACGTATTAATGATAAATTACGTTGAAGGTTCATAAAATGACACAGAGAACATTAATTTGTTGACAAGTGTATATTTCATCCAGAACGGTTGGAATGCTAGTTGTCAATAGATTTTCATTTGGTCACATTCCCTTTCAATTCAATCAACAAATTATAAAATTACAATTTTCTACTTTATATTCTATTTAAATGTTGAAAAATTGCAAATTAGGCTCAGCCAATACCATAGGGGCAGCGGCGGACATGTGTCGCAATCAAAAACCCAGCTCACGGAAACTGACAAAAAGTAAGCAGCAGATGATTCGGGCTCCTTTTAAAAACGTATGAGCGTGCGTGGGTTGGAAGGAGGGAGCTGGGTCACAAAGCGCACGTACCCACCCAATTAGCCTTTTATAATTTGACAGCGGAGAGCATCCCACTCATATAATATTCGGACACTTCTCGGTTTTCGGGTTCTGGCGTACGGATTCGAGTATGGCCCACCGAAGAGCTTTATGGGAAATAAAATTGCACTACAGGGCGATCCGTTGGAGCCCTGTCGGAGCTCCAACCAGCGGACAGCTGTGCCCAAAATTTACGCCAGAGAGGACCGGGGTTGGACGCCACTCTGACCAACCACATCCGATGTGGTCCCACAAGATTAATCAATTAAAATTAAAGCTAATTGCACTTTGGACCCTTGTAGTTGAGGGTATGTAACAAGTTGGTCCCAGTCTTTGCGGGGATAGGACAATGGTGACATAGGTGTTTACCAAAATAAATAAAAAAGGTGACATACAGGTTATTGTTGGAGCATCAGAAAATAGAAAAGTATTACGGGATTTCAGGATTGTATTTTATTGTCTAAGATCTCTCTTTAAGTTAGGCCATCGGAGAGGTTTGTTTGTCCTTGCAACAATGTTCGTTTGTTCAATTAGAATTGATTTATCTTCTATATTTTTGGCCGAATTGATTTTCGGCTCAATGTCGAAGTGCTCAGCTTAGAACAAAAATGTAGTGCTGATAAAGAAGCCGAGTTCTTGATAAGTTAGGATTGTTGAGGATTGAGATGTTTTCTGGGATTAGAATATTCTAAGGATCGAAGATTGTGGCTGGTGGAATAGGAATGAATCAGTTGCATAAGTCTAGGTTCAGAGTTTTAATCAAAGAAATCGAGACTTGACGGCAATAAAGTTTCGACGGAGAATAATTGACCATATTCAGAAATTATGCCAAGGAATTAGAATATTGTCATAATTTTACAACTCAGCTGACCTGAGGATAAGGAAATTTGACCCTAAATTTATATTTTTAGGATTTTGTCCTACTTTTCTCTTGCCTTAGCCTTCATGTTACCTTAGTTTATTAAGCTTTTGTCTATGTCTTTACCTGTAAAATTTGTTAGGGCTTCCTTGTTTGTCTTGCCATACTTGCGTCCATGTTGCTATTTTGTTGTGAGAATGCCTTGCCTTGCTATTACTTCTTGTTGGTTGTTCATAAACAATATTTGTCACTTCATCAGTCTAATCATCGAAAATAACTTTCATGCAACATGAATGTCATAATGGCATTATCACAAGTTACTTACGCATTGTTATAAAAAAAAAAAATTCCACTTCATTAGTCTAATAATGACTATCATGCAACAAAAATGCTATAGTGGCTGTCATAAGCCATTTATGCATTGTTTAGTGCGTAATTGGCTTGTGATACTTGTTAACACTCAAATATGGGGAGGTCAACAAAAGATCAATACGATTAACTATGATAAGTGCAACTGTACTTGATATTTAAAAGACAAACGGGTTTAAATGGTTCATCCAAAGAGACAAGTTACATTCACTGACAATATGTAATATATGTGTTGGGTTATAAGGCTTTCAAGGAACATACAATGATACAATATTAAGCCTATTCTCTTTACAGAATCCAGTGCCTTCTTTAGGTCTCTGCTCCTCCTTATATAGGCCCAGCCTTCTTAGTCCAAAAGATATGTTCTCTGTTTATCGGGCTTCTTTCTGGGCAAGTGGGCTATAGTTGAGGGCTCTCCACATGCTGTTTTCCTTGGCAATGATTGACACATTGTGCAGAGTTAACAATTACGCAAACCTGGTTAAGACTATGTGTCAAAAAGTTATCAGACACGGTGCTAGGTCACAAAGATCAGAAATTGATCAGGCCGAGCAATTTAGTTTTTTAGTGATCGATGCTGGAGATTGAAGAGTGAATATGCCGAGTGCTACTTGTAGTGCTTAGTGACTCATGATATTATGCTCAATCTGGAACTTCTTGAGTTGGTATTGTGGGCTTTGTAGCTCAACTTGTTGCTCTTTTGGGTCTATGTGGACCTTTTTAGGCGGCTCATACTGGTATGGCAAGACCATTCATTAGTTTTGTTAACATTGATCCTTATCTAACCCGACCCTACTCTTGCCATGTCACCATTTTGAGGAAAGTCTCATTGACCCGGACAAGATTACCGTTGGATGCAAAACTCTTTGACCAGGGACTAGATCACTGTTAGATTTAAGAAACCCTTTGGCACATGATAAACCACCTCTCTCGAGTTCTCTATGGATGACCGCCTCTCCAAAGCTCTCTACAGACGATTACCTCTCTCAAACTCTCTACGGACGACCACCTCTCCAGTGTGTTCTACGAACAACCACATCTCCTGAGTGCTCTACCGATGATCGCCTCTCTAGAACTCTCTAGGACGACCAACTCTCCTGAGTGCTCTACCGACGACCACATCTATCGAGCATTTTATGGACAACCGCCTTTCTAGAGCTTTCTACAGACGACTGCCTCCCCTGAATGCTCTTCCTATAAACCACCATTAAATGAAGACGATTTGGCTATTTGACCAAGACTAGAATATTTGTTGGTCTCTAGATATTTATTGAATGGTTTAGATGAGGCCACATCATCTTATAAATGTTGGTTACCTCTAGCCACATACATGACCCTCTAGTAGAAGGTTTTAGGCCTAGATAAAGAGGTTATCATGTTGAAGAAAAGGGTTAGACCCCTTTATCTTTAGAGGGCTCCCAAGTCTATTCTCGTGTAACACAAGTATACATGGGTAAACTACTATATATCCTTGTGTTCATCCTATTATTAATCTCCATGATATCTCTTTATACCCACCAAGTGTTGACAATACTGATCTTTGTTGACTTCTCAATTTTGTTAACAATTTTAATGGGGCAAAAAGGGACCATGTGTTAATATTACTGTCACAATGACATCTCAAGTGGTGTAAGTTTTTATATTAATCTTTCTTATTAACATTTGTGTTGCTACTTAGTATTGGGGTTTAGTAGTATTCCTCTTTACTTGTAAGTGAGAGATTTTAGATTCGATTATTGTTAAAGGCGAATTTGAACTATATTATTACTAGCCATTATAAGCCTTAGTTTACACCTCCACCATTTAATGTAGATAATATTTATTTATTTTTTGTTAAAAAAGAACATTTTGGTGCAGTCATATTTAGAATAGGAATGTGATTGTGTAAATCCTTGAGAATATGGGAAAGTATCTTATATTCTTATTAGGAGTACATTACCTATTAAATGTTGTAATCCTAAAGGAAAAGGTATTTACCTATCATACTACTATAAATAAAGGCACAATGGGGTGAATCAAACACACCTCACAATTAAATCAATCTCTCTTCTCTCTAAAGTGGCCGGCCCCCTCTCTCTCTCTAAACCCTAGATCGTTCAATCAAATAGGCCTACAACACGTTATCAGCACGCTCTTGCCAGAAGCTAAGGAATTGACGCATCGTAAGAGGAGGCTATCATCCACCACATTCAAAGGCTTATTCGTTTTCTGCTAATCAGGTACGCTTAAAATAAAAGAACATATTTGAAACGTCCACTAAGCATGAAAACATTCCCCATGATGCATGAACCCCTCTATGTTTATATTTTCCTTTCGATATATATATATATATATATATATATATATATATATATATATATATATATATATATATGTTCATATATTTGTCAATATATATATATATATATATATATATATATATATATATTTGTTTCATGCATCGCACAATTAAATTGTTATGTGGAATTTGTGAGTCAATGTATAAAATTAAATTAGAAGCATATTTAGGGTTTCCTAAACCCTAAGGGAATTTGGGCATGGTGCGGCACACCTACCACACCATCATTGTGCATGCCACCTTCAAGCTTCGGCCTGAGGTCAAAATAATGGGCCTGAAGCCCTAAGCCTGTCTGCAATTTGACCCATGGTCTGCTGCTCCATCTCGGAATGCACCAAGCTTCGACTTGGGCTCCACGCAGCCAAGGCCCGCAGCCTTCATCCACCAACCCAGTCGGCTGGGCACTTCCCATTCGCACGTATCAGCCAGCTTTTGCTGGGCTCCCCACGACAAACCCACAGCCTATTTGCGGCTGAACCCCGTGGACTCCTTTTGGCCTAGATTTGAAACCCAGCTGCGGCTGGGGGATTTTTATTTTTTCCACCCCGTGGCCTGCAGCCATCATTCAAGGTCCTTTGGGCCTCGCCTTATACTTAAGGCACCCAAACCCGTGCCCCCTTACCCACAGCACTAAGCCCAAATTATTTTGGGGCTATATTTTCGATCCAATATTATTATTTTAATATTATTTAGTTTCTACAATCGACCTCGTATGGCCCGATTTATTGAATTAATTAAAAGTGACCTGCAGTCCATTAATTTGATAATGAATCCAAAATTATTGACTTGAAGATCACTTTTGGACATTAACAATTCAATAATTTATTTTGTACTTTGAACCGTCACATATTTTCGTAGTAACGAAGCTCTCACACTTGAGTTCCTGAAGAACCTCAAATCCACTACACTTAATTAGTATATTGCATTTTGTGTTTCTTGCAGGAACATCATGAACTAATTGTTCATAAAAACTAAATTGAACCTGTAGTTTCAAATTTAGTGCCTTTGAAACCTGAAGTTTTCATTCAAAACATACCACATGAAACCTGTAGTTTTTATGTATAAATTAAACCAATACATATCTATAGAACCTGTATGTTCTACGATATATGTCTATGGCTGACCATATGACTAATCACGTTTTCTCCCTCCGTTTTAGGGACATGTCGAACTTGAACAAGCTCAATTTCTCCGCTCTAGAAGTCTCTAGAAGAAACTATCTAAAGTGGGTTCAAGACGTGAAGCTCCATTTAACTGCAAAGGGCATTAGAGCCACCATCGAGACATCTGTCGCCGACAAACCTGTTGACGAAGCTCAGAAGGTTATTGCAATGATCTTTATTCGAAGACACATCCATGATGCACTACAGACTGAGTATCTCGCTGAGGATGACTCACACACCCTCTGGCTTGCTCTGGCTGATCATTTCGATCACCAGAAAGACATATACTTGCCTGAAGCAAAACATGACTGGCAACATCTTCGCTTCCAGGACTTTAAGTTCGTGAATGAATACAACTCTGAAGTTTGTAGAATCCGTTCTTTGTTGAAATTCTGCAAAGTGGAACTAACCGAATCAAATCTCCTGAAGAAGACCTATTCGACCTTCCATGCCACCAATATTGTCTTGCAGCAACAATATAGGGCACAGAAATTCACCAAGTTTTCGGATTTGATCTCTGTTTTACTTCTCGCTGAAAAGCAGAACCAGCTTTTGATGAAGAACCATCAAGCTCGACCGATTGGCTTGAACGCCGCGCCTGAAGCGCATGCGACTTATTCTAGCAGCCATAAACAACGAAAGAATCGTCGTGGCCATGGCAATGGGCGACAAGTCCCACCACGGGCCCAAGGTCAACAGAGTGCCGCACCTAAGGGAAGAATTGCGACCCAGCAGCGTCCACCACTCACCCCTAAGGTCCCAAACTTCATGAATAAGGGCAAAGCTTCCGTTGAGGCTGCTTCTGCTGAATTGGACATGTGCTATCGTTGTGGATTAAGGGATCATTGGTCACGTGTATGCCGAGCTTCCCCTGAGGCTATTGCCAAGTATCATTCCCGTCGTGAGTCTAACTTTGCATATGTGGATCATCCGGAAGATGCAACTACATCAATAGAGATATCGGATTTTCAGGAGGCGTCAGCACCTATGGATGAATAAATTAGACATTTTTTTAGGGTGTTTACCCCTAGTGGCCGAACCCACTAGGAGTGGCCGACCCTACCCCCCCTATTTTGCTAGGTTTATGGTTTAATTTTGGACAATTTTTCTAAGTATTTGGAACAATTTGTTTAGTTTTGGTTTGTTTTGAATTATGGATTGTTATTTGAATGGGTACTATATTCTCGAATTGCTTAATTGAATGAATGGACTTATATCTATGCATGTGACCAATTCAATTAATTTATTTCTAGGTATGTCTAGTGGGGAAGTTAGTTGTCTGGCAGATAGTGCAACTACGCACACCATCTTGCGTGAACAACAATATTTTACTAACTTAATACCCAAGAAAGCTCATTTGACAACTCTCTCAGGCCCATCCAACCTGATTGAAGGATACAAAAAGGCACGTATCATGTTATCTAATGGTACAATCTTGACCATTAAGGAGGCACTCTACTCTTCACGTTCCAGAATAACGTTGCTGAGTTTTAGAGATATTCGAGATAATAAATATCATCTTGAAACCACTGAAGATAATGGTTCTGAATTTCTTTGTATCACTTCGTACGAATATGGCCAGAAGCATATTCACGAGAAGTTGGAAAGTCTGCCGAGTGGGTTGTACATCATAACCATTCGCGGCATAGAAGCCCACAGTGTGGCCAGCCCTATGCCTGAGTTCCAGGACACTTTGTTGCTTTGGCATGACCGTTTGGGACATCCTGGACGTGACATGATGCGCCGTATCCTCAAATCTTCTCACGGGCATAAGTTATATCCCTATATTGGAGTTCCGCCATGCAAAGCGTGTTCTTTAGGGAAGTTGAATACTCAACCCTCCCATACAAAGATTATTCACGACCCCCTCTAAATTTCTTCAGAGGATTCAATGGGACATTTGCGGACCAATCTAACCAACCTGGGGACCATTTAAATATTTTATGGTGTTGGTTGATGCATCGACAAGATGGTCACATGTTTGCTTGTTGTCTACACCCAACGTCGCGTTTGCTAAACTCCTAGCTCAAATCATTAAGCTACGGGCTCATCACCTTGATTATCCGATTAAGTCGATTCGACTGGATAACGTTGGAGAGTTTACGTCACAGACTTTTGACGATTATTGCATGTTAGTAGGGATTGATGTGGAACATCCTGTGCCCCATGTTCACACCCAAAATGGCATGGCAGAAGCTTTCATAAAGCGCCTTCAATTGATAACTCAGACTTTGGTTATGAGAACCAAACTGCCGGTATTTGCCTGAGGCTATGCAATATTGCACGCAGCTATGTTGGTCCGTCTGAGGTCCACCGCTACTCAACCATATTCACCGTTACAGTTAGTCACTGGATACAAGCCTAACGTCTCGTATTTACGGGTGTTTGGGTACGCCATTTATGTGCCAATAGTGCCACCGCTACGTACCAAAATGGGTCCTCAGAGAAAAATAGGGTCAGTTATGATTCACCATCAATTGTTCGCTACTTATAACCCTTGATAAGAGATATCTTTACCGCACGTTTTGCGGATTGTCACTTTGATAAGATAGTCTTCATGTCGTTAGGGGGAGATAAACATGCTAACGTTCCCGTAGAACGCCGCGAATTATCGAGGTATGCTTCCATTATGTCTCATTTAGATCCCTGCACTGCCCAGTCTGAAACTGAGGTGCGACGAATTATAGATCTTCAGAGCATTGCTTAAAGCATGCCTGATGCTTTTACTGATCTAGCTAAGGTGACAAGATCACATATACCCGATGTAAACACACCTGCAAGGATAGATGTACCCCGCGTACTTCAACAACTCGCCTAGGAAGGCCGGACAGTCCCCGAAGGTGGGGAAGCCGCAACTTCCAAGCGGCAAGGTACATTGGCAGCTAGCCAATCATCTGCTCCGACCTTGAAGCGTGGCAGACCCCTTGGTTCAAAGGATTCACAACCCTGGAAGAGGAAAATGGCACCAACTAGTGACCCTAGTTTGAATCCGACCATCGCTCACGCATCCGTTCCAACGCATAAGGTTATTCTAGATTACAGTGATACTTCAGATGAAACATGCCGGCCTCTCGAGAATCGCGAGATTTCGGTCCACTACACAGTATTGGATGAGGTTTGGAATAGGAATGAGATGATCGTCGACGATGCATTCGCGTACTCAGTAGCTACTGACATCATGCTTAGCGATGACATTGAACCACGTTCCGTCGATGAGTGTCGACGTAGAATCGATTAGTCAAACTGGAAACAAGCAATCCAGGTCGAACTCAATTCGCTCATGAAAACGTTAAGTGTTTGGACCTATTGTTCCTACACCACCACGCGTGAAGCCCGTTAGCTACAAGTGGGTTTTCGTGAGGAAGCGTAATGAGAATAATGAAATAGTGCGATACAAAGCACGCCTCATAGCGCAAGGCTTTTCTCAGCGTCCATGGATTGAGTACGAGGAGACGTATTCTCCCGTAATGGACTTTATAACGTTCCGCTACCTAATCAGTTTGGTAGTTTCCGAAAAACTAAATATGCAGCTTATGGACGTGGTAACTGCGTATCTCTATGGGGATCTAGATACGAAAATTTACATGAAAGTTCCAAAATGACTTCCATTGACTGGTTCAAATAGTTCTAGACCACGGAACACTCTCTCAATTAGGTTGAGGTGGTCACTCTACGGATTGAAACAATCCAGGCGGATGTAGTATAACCATCTAAGTGAATATTTGATAAGTCAGGGTTATGTGAATAACGAACTATGCCCATGCGAGTTCATAAAGAAATCACATTCTGGATTTGCAATCGTTGCAGTTTATGTCGATGACATGAACCTTATTGAGACTCCGGCAGAGCTTGAGGAAATTGCTGCACACTTGAAATCAGAATTTGAGATGAAAGATCTTGGGAAAACTCGATACTGTCTCAGCTTGGAGATCGAGCACTGTTTGAATGGAATCCTAGTACATCAATTGAACTACACCCAAAAGGTGTTGCGTCTTTTCAATAAGGATCAAGCGAAGCCTTCGAGTACACCCATGGTCGTTCGGACTCTAGATGCTAAACGAGATCTCTTCCGTCCAAAGGAGGATGAGGAAGAGATTTTGGAACCAGAAGTTCATTACCTAAGTGCAATATGGGCTTTATTGTACTTGGCTCAGTGCACTAGACCCGACATCTCATTCGTTGTGAATTTATTGGCTAGATACAGCAATGCGCCCACACGCAAGCACTGGAATGGTGTTAAAGACATTTTTCGCTACCTTAAGTGTACTGCGAATTTGGGCTTGTTCTATACCCGCGAATCTCCAAATGTTACCTCCCTTATGGTCCTCGAATTGATTCTCACCTTGTTGGTTACGCAGATGCTGGATATCTGTCTGACCCACATAGAGCACGTTCTCAAACGGGCTATGTCTTTACCGTTGGAGACACCGCTATATCTTGGAGGTCTACCAAGCAAACACTAGTTGCAACTTCGTCTAACCATGTTGAGATTCTCGCCCTGCATGAAGCATCGCGTGAATGCTTTTGGCTGAGATAAGTTATGGAACATATTCGAAGCACTAGTGGTCTTACATCAATCGTTGACCTTCCTACGACGATCTTTGAAGACAATGCAGCATGTATCGAGCAGCTGAATAAGGGATACATCAAGGGAGACAATACCAAGCACATAGCGCCGAAGTTCTTTTACTCACACCAACAGTAGCAACATTAGAATATTGAAATCAAGCAAATCCGTTCCCAGGACAACCTGGCCGATCTCTTCACCAAGTCATTGCCTAAGTCTACATTTCAGAAGCTCGTCCAAGGAATCGGTATGCGTAAATTATCTGAGTTGAATCGCTTGTAGTTCTCTTATTTAGAAGTTATGTCTAACTCAGGAGGAGTATATAGAAGCATACTTACATGATCTTAATGTACTCTTTTTCCCTACGATTAGGAGCATTTTTCCCACTGGGTTTTTGCTACCTAACTAGGTTTTAATGAGGCACCCATCCTGGGATGATCATACTCCATTCAGTTCACCACCTCCATGGGGTGAATCAAACACACCTCAAAATTAAATCAATCTCTCTTCTCTCTAAAGTGGCCGGCCCCCTCTCTCTCTCTAAACCCTAAATCGTTCAATCAAATAGGCCTACAACACATTTGTGTTTTATAGGTAACTCTTAATTGATTTTTTTTTTTTGTTGGTCTGTATAGATGCTAATTCATAATCGTAATAGCAAGATTGTT
The DNA here is from genome assembly GCA_024362995.1 of Heteromeles arbutifolia. Classification (NCBI taxonomy): domain Eukaryota; kingdom Viridiplantae; phylum Streptophyta; class Magnoliopsida; order Rosales; family Rosaceae; genus Heteromeles; species Heteromeles arbutifolia. The sequence goes on from JANCRC010000002.1 coordinate 21,748,313, forward strand.
AAATGAACAATAAACATGATTATTTTTTTAACTTGCCATTCTAAATAAATTGAGGTGTTACCCTTAAAAAAATAACACTTCACTTAATAGATTGGCCGAAAGAAGAGCTTAAGCTATTTTCCCTCTAGTGTAAAAATATCGATGTATTAAAAAAAAGTTATCGCTCTATTTAAAAAGGTTTTTGAAAAATGTAAATGGACCGAACTATTATAGCTCTAGGAACCGGATCCAATAATACTGAGCCTACAAAGCAGGCGATCCGAGCCGTTGAAATTTGATCAAACGGCTAAAAACAGGGAGCCTTCTAAAAATTATAATAATTGTAGCCGTTAGATCAAATTTTAATAGTCCAGATCGCCTGCTCAGCAAACTCAGTATATATGAACCCAGAGTGGATCCGGTTCCATAGCTCTAGAGTATAGAAGGTCATAGTACAATTATCTCTTAAAATAAAAAATAAAAAATCTGTGGGCGGGGCTGATTAAATCCATTAATCGCGTCATAACAAGGCCACCTCATCTCCTTGTCAGTATTCGGATCTGATCCAAGTGCACTTTTTTGCCACTTTTCTTCCGAATTTTACACCGCACTTCCTATTAATCTATCTCACCTAGACCATTTCACACACAATTTATCTCTTCAATTTGTATATATCTTTTTTTTTTGAAAGGTTCCAATTACTTAATCTTTAAGATCTCGAATTTGTTAACAACACTGGATGCTAATTACACATGCATAATTTATCTCTTCAACTTTTATATATCTTTTTCTTGAACAGTTCAGATTGCTTAATCTGTAAGATCTTGAATTTGTTAAGGATGCTAATTATACATGAACATTGCTTCCTATACATAATTTATATTTTATTTTCACTTGCCTCTTTTACTCAGCACTCAGCAGACATACTTTTTTGCCATTTTCATTTTTTTTTTTTTTTGTTCTAGAGTCTGAGATGCATTTTACTTTACAGTTTCGTTTTAAATTTTGATTTATTTGTTGTATTAGGGATAGAAGAGAAATACATCAAGGGAATGAAGAATGAAGAATAGTGAATGACAGAGGGTTGAACAAGACATAGAAGAAACGTATAAATAAAAACTCTAAAAGTAAAAACTATTTTAAATTGCTTCACTTTCAAGATTTTGTTATCGTTCATTCATATGTGCTTCTCCTCTCTCTCGTCTCCTTCTTCACTATTTATTTTCCCCACATACTTTTTTCATTTCTCACTCAAAAAAAGTAAAACTAAAAATTAAAAACAAAATTGAGTGATGATATAGAGATTATATTTGTATATCATATGATATGGCAGTTGGTGGTTAGAAGTCTTCTTTAAATTATTAAAAAATAATCAAACCATCAACCGTTACATTATTTGTTTTACAAATATGGTATAAAAAATGATATTCCTATTATTTTTCAAAAAAAAATAGCTATCATCGTGCCTTTTTTTATTCATTTTTAAGACAACTTAATGGTAAATGGAGGAAAACACGCAAAAACAATAATGTGCAAAAAAAAAAAAAAAAAAAACATAAACAAATCTGTCCATATACAGTGTAAACAAATTCGACCTCGCAATTGGTTGTGTGGATATGGCCCACAACCCAAATCCATATCGACTCCTATAATTTTAGTTTTATTTTTGGACAAAATCTATATTATTGACTTCTATAATGAAATGACATTTAAAAATAAATAAATAATAAAAAATACTATTAATGAGGGAAAGGAGGGAGTTTCCAATCTGGTACGTCTAGGATATTGAACTACATGAAAAAATAAATAAAAAATTTGAGCTAAACCTTAAATGAGGTCGCCATCTATGAACACACGGTTAAAAGTCATACGCTCTGCCGGCTGAGCTAAGACGACTTTGTAATGACTAATATTTTGATTCTTTTTTTTTTTTTTTTTTTAAATGAGAGCAAAGCAAGCCAAAGCATCCCCGACAGTGAGTTGACGTGTTATTTGGGTTGTCAATTTTACATTTGAGACCATCATATCAGATAAATGCTAAAGTAAGTTCTTCTAATCGTAAATACTATTTAGGGTGACAGAAAATGTAATTGATAAAAGATATGAAATTTAGAGCATCTTTAATGAGATTAAAATTATTTTGTCATTGATCGTATAAATTAAGTGTTTGTTTCTTTCATCAGGTGAATTTCGAAATTGTGAGGTGATTGATGCATGGGTGATGTCCTCAACTTGATATTTTTATTTTTATTTTTATATAAGTGATCTTGATGTAGGGTAATCCAACACAGAATTTGGGGCGGATAATAAATGCTTCACAAGCCTCTTCCTATGTCATTTAGCTAACAATTTTCTTTAATTTGCAATCTCATATATAAAAGTAAGGAGAAATTGCACTTGGAGAAATGTATGACGAATAGTGCTAATAACAACTCTTTTTTTTTTCTTTTTTTTTAATATTTTTTATAAACAAAAAACTAGTGTTTTACTAAAGAAAAAGGCTAGGTATAGAAACATCGGAAAAATATCAAAAAATCGTTTTATTTGGAATTTGAATTCATTATCTCGATACAATGGAACAATATTTGGAGAATTTCAATGAATTTATACTTGATTAAGGGGTGTGCTATCCACACGTCATTTTTACTCCGTATACACCCTCTTAATTTGCAGCTGTTGGATCAAATGAATTAAAGAATATCAAAAGACATAAGTTAACAAGGGATGAGAAGTAAAAAGGAGTATGTGGATAGCACACCCCCTTGATTAATTTTGAAGATTTATTAGGGAAGTGGGGAGATACTTTGTTTAAAATCAATAAAATTATTTATACATACAAAATTAGCACGTTTTGTTGTCACGCACAAAATTAGCACGTTTTATTGTCATTCTCTAATAGAGATAGACCATACCATTGCATGAGACGTGTATTAGAGAGTATCAATTTTGTGGGTCCAAATAGCATCACTCTATAAAATTATCAACTATATAATATATTCTTGTTTTAGTGAACGAATATTTTTTTCATGAAAAAGGAAAATACAAGTCATACATATAAATAACATGACCCCAAGGGGAGGGTATCTGCAAGCAAAAATCTAAAATGAACAATGTTGAAAAAGATGAAGGATCCATAGACGTAAATACATTTAGTGTTGTAAGATCATGTGAGGGATGATAACTCTTAAAACAATAGTGGGATGAGAAAGCTGTAACAGCCCGTCCCGAAAAATTTGTTTAGTGGATGTGAAAAGACGGAAATACCCTTGGACGTTGAATGATGTGTGTGTGTGATATGTTTTGGTATAATTGTTTTGGTTGGTGACCCACGTGGACCACACACACACATAAACTCTCCCATCTCTCTCCCGTGCCTTCTCTCTCTCTCAATCTCTCATTTTCCGTACAACCATATGGACAACACCAAAACTAAGCCTAATCTTCACAAATCGAAGGATTAAAGGTCACCATCTTGTTCCTTGTGACCTCACGAGTCGATTGGTACCATTTTCAGAACTTGAGACCTTCGAAAACCCTAGAACCCGTAACCCAGAATTTGAGGCACTGTTCATGCACACGTAAATGCGAGGTTTTTAGAAGATTCTAAAGCCACAGGAAGCTTTAGATCATCCTTACGAAGCTCAAAGAAGAAAAACCAAGTGATTTGGACGTCGGGAAGTTGAGATCGACAAGTTTGAAAATTGGCCGGAATTATCGAGGCTTTTTTCGACGAATCCTCGACGAGTTGGGGGTCGAGTTAGGTATGGTTGTGTTCATCTTTGTGAGATCTTCATTTTGGTATAAATTTCATGAATTTTGGTTGAGAAATGAAGAAGATATGAAGATTTGAAAATTTTCCGTCAGAGAAGAAGAGAGAATATTCCGTCAGAGTTGACGAAATATTCCTAACGCCGTTTACTGTTTCCGTCAGGGTTCCCTGCGCGTGGCGGCGCGTGTGGCCGTGCACTTGCCGGCGCGTGGCAGCACGTGAGGGGTCAAAAAATTATTTTAAAAATATGGGGATGATCCTGAGATTGTGTAGATCACTATGGTATATTCATATACCCAAATTGAGCAATATATGAGAAGTTATTACCTATTGTTGGTTATGTGCGTTAAATAACGTTTTTCGGTTATTACGCATATATGTGAGGCCTATCCTGAGGACGAACGCCATCAATCGAGGCTCGGGGGTTGCGACGCTTCGACATATCTGTGAGTAGGCAGTTGTTTTCCGTATATACCTATATAAATGAGATTTTTCCCAGAAAATCAATTAAGCGAAAGGTGATATGAAATGCGATATGATATGCCATGCAAAGTATATATATCTATTTATTCATGCATTAGTAGTTGCATATAATGGTAATTGGTGGTGTGGACGCACAGGTAAGTATCAGGTGAGTATATATTGATGATAGAGAATGATTATATGATTTGATGATTATGTGAGATGTATTGAAAGCTCATAAACCTGCACCACGGTGTTAGTGCTCCCGCCCAGGGCCAAGGCTCAGTCATGTCGAATAGACCACTATAGGTGGGTTCGACTCGTAGGTGACCCGCGATTAGTGCTCAGTCTTCACGTGATCGTAGCACTAGAGCGTATTTATTTACACCCAGTCTTGTCGGTGAGACCACGTGAGGTGGTTCCGACTCGTGTGCGGGATTTATTTTTATATGTGACGATGAGATTGATTATGAGCTATAGTTTAGCCGAGCTGATCACTCGTTGAATATGTTATGAGATATGATGACCTGATATAGATATATAATTTGATGAGATATATTTGGCATGGCATATACCTTGCATGTCACTACTTCTGAACATGATTTTGAGATAAGTATATATGTATTATATATTTCTGGGAAATTATTACAGGTTTTACTGCGAGGGGTTATAACTTTTGAGAAAAGAAAAGGTTTTGAAAAGAATTTGTTTCTGACCCACTCAACTTTGTTTTTTTTCGCCCCTCCAGGTTCTAGGTAGCAGAGTTTTGGTGGCCACGAGGGAAGAAACGAAGTTCTGACAGAATTCACAAAAGTAGGATTCACCTTCGGGTGTTATATTTTAGCAATTGTCCTTGACTGCAACTAGACGTTCTTTTTGCTCTGAATGTGTATTTAAATTTATCTTATTAGCTTCCGCGATGTGCACATGGTTACGTCACTCTCACGTGACGGCCAGCACGCCCTCCTTGGGACAGGGTGTGTCAGTTGGTATCAGAGCCTAGGTTGCAGTCCTGTATATCTCGGAGTTTCTTAGTGCCTTCTGTCAGAACTATACCACCTCGTAGAGAGCCACGTCGTGCGGATGAGTCTAAATTCCCGATATAGCTTAGTTAAGGAAAGTTATTGCTATTGTGATTCAGTCTATTATTCAAAGGACTTCTCTTGAGATTGTTTATAAGTTGAAGCTGAATCATTTTATGGGATATGAAGAACCTGAGGGAGCAGAGTGATGGCCTAATCATTTGGAAAAGACGTTTCAGGTTATGCAAAGTCAAAGGAATCTTCCTTTTGAAAGGTAGGTCGAGACGACTACCTAGTTTCTGAGTATTGAATCTACATCCTGTTGGAGACAGTAGTCTTATACATTGTCACCGGAGGAAATAGCTGATTGAAAGTTGTTTAAAGAATTGTTTAAGAAAAGGTTTAATCCTCTGGCATAAATTGATGTAAGAAGCAAGAGTTTACAAATTTGAGACAAGCAAAAAAGATAGCGAATGAGTATTACAGAAAGTTTACGGACTTGTCTCGTTATCATTCGGATGTTGCTGCTAATCCGGCAGAAATATTATGTCGTTTAAGCTGGGTACTAAAAAAGAAGTGGCGTTTCGTGGCGACCACTATTCATAGTACTTCTTACCAAGAGTTTTACGAGTTTTTGTTGAGTGTTAAAGAGAATATGCCCAGCGATAGTGAATAATAATAAGAAAAGAATGGGAATCAGAGGAAAGTTGACCAAGGTAAAGGTCAGTCATCTCAATAACATCGAAAGACTCAGAGCTTCAAAAGAAGTGAAGCTAGTTCTAGTTCTTCAAGCTGAGGTTTCAGTGCCACTGGTCAGAGGCGAGATGGTAATTTACTGGAGGTCTTAGATTCCAGATACAGGGAAATGCTAGTGGAAGAAACGTACTTTTGTGTCGTAGGTGCAATAATAGACACTTTGGAGAGTGTAGGTGAAAAAGCAGAGGATGCTTTACATGTGGATAAATGGGACATAGAGCTGCAAATTGTCCCCAGAATCAGTAGATGCCCCAGCAGTCTTCTTTGCCACCGCTAACACCGATTTGGCAGGTTCCTAGATTTAGTAGTTATGGTCAGAGAGGCCATGGTGAGCAAGGGCGAAGTATTTAAATTAATAGAGGTCGTGGGGGACGACATCAAGCCAAAGATGTGTTAACATATCACTGCAAGATTCTCAAAATCTTTCGGACTTGATTAGGGGTACGTTGAACCTATTTCTTTTGGTCATTTTGCTAGAGTTTTATTGATTGTGATGCAGAAATTTTATGTTCTTGTTGATGTTGTAAGGAAAATATTGAATGAGCACGATCGAGGCGTATATATGTATTTCCCAATTAGGGGCAAAATGGTAATATTGCACCCTCGAAAATTGTTACTTACTTATCGAAACAACAGTGAGTTATCGGTATTGCGGGCTGCAGACCGTAATATTAATAACTTATCCGTTGGGATTCGTTAAGCAAGTAATCAGGGAGGTCATTATATATTAGTATCGTGTTCATTCAGAGTGTTCCGTGTTGGTAGAAGATATAGTTATGGCAGCGAATTCTATTCCGTTAGAGATGGTGGATTTCGATGTTATTCTAGGCACAGATTGGTTACATTACGATTGTGCCAAGATAGATTGCTACGGGAAATCAGTTACTATCTATCGTCGTGGATTATCAGAGGTTACTTTTGTGGTTGAGCTAACTGGAGTGAGGCATGCCGTTATTTCTGCTATGAGAGTAAAGAAAAGGTTATTGAAAGGCTGCCAAGGATACTTAGCTCATGTGGTGCTAAATGATGCTACTCTGAGTAGTGTGGAAGATGTAAAGGTGGTTAGACATTTTCCTGTTGTATTTTTGGATGAGTTACCTGGATTGCCGCTAGAAAAAGATGTGGAGTTCACTATTGATTTGTCTCTAGGTACATGTCTTATATTATAGAATGGCTCATGCAGAGTTGATGGAATTGAAAGTTCAGTTGCAGGAATTGGTTGATAAAGGTTTCATTCAACCTAGTACGATACCTTGGGGAGCCCCAGTTTTGTTGTAAGGAGAAAAGAAGGCACATTAAGGCTATGCATTGATTATAGGCAATTGAATCAGGTAACGATTGAGAACCGTTATCCATTGCCGCGCATTGATGATTGTTTGATCAGCTTAAAAGTGCCTGTGTGTTTTCAAAGATGGACTTGAGGTCTGGTTATTATCAGTAGAAGATTAGCAGTGAGGATGTTCCTAAGACTGATTTTAGAACTCGTTAGGGTCATTATGAGTTTTTGGTGATGCCATTCGGATAGACGAATGTGCATGCTGCTTTTATGGGTTTGATGAATGAAGTATTCCAGGAATATCTCGACAGGTTTGTTATTGTTTTCATTGATGATATTCTGGTGTACTCTAAGTTGAAACCAAACCATGCTAGACATCTTAACTTGGTATTAAAGAAATTGAGGGAACATTGGTTGTATGCCAAGTTTAGTAATTGCCAGTTTTGGTCGAATCAAGTGGCATTTCTGGGACATGTAATATCTGTCCATAGTATTCAAGTAGATCCTTAAAAGGTAGCAGCAGTGGGGAATTTGGAATAGCCATGAACCGTGACTGAGGTTCGAAGTTTCTTGGCTTAGCAGGCTATTATAGATGGTTTATTAAGGATTTTTCAGTCATTGCCTTACCATTGGCGAGAAAAAAGGTTAAGTTTGAGTGGGATGAAATTGTGAGCAAAGTTTTCGGCAGTTGAAGTATTTCCTCACTCATGCACTTGTTTTAGCATTCCCAGATGATAGCGGTAATTATAAGGTCTTTAGTGATACTTCTTTGAATGGTTTGGAATGTGTGTTGATGCAACATGGTAGGTGATTGCCTATACTTCACGGCAATTGAAACCTCATGAGATGAATTACCCTACTCACGATTTGGAATTAACGGCTATCATCTTTGCTTTGAAGTTACGGAGACATTATCTTTTTGGTGAGGAATGCAAGATTTTACGGATCATAAGAGTCTCCAATATCTGTTTATTAAGAGGGATTTTAATCTTAGGCAACGAAGGTGGATTGAGTTGCTTAGTGATTATGATTGCACGACCAGGGTGACCGTGCAAATGTTGTGGCTGATGCACTTAGCAGGAAGACTTTAGTGAAGACCAATGTTTTGGATGCTTGTCATGTTCCTCTTTTTACAGATTTGAGGTATACTGGAGTGGAATTGGGAATAGAAGAAAGAGAAGTAGCCATGTTTGCTAGTTTTCAAGTTAGGCCAGTATCAATTGATCAAGTGCTCGAGGCACAGATTAATGATAAGGAAATTCAAGAGCTATTTCCTTTAAGGAATTAAGAGAAAAAGAAGATCTCAGAGTTAGAGAATCAGATGGCAGGCATATGCAAGAGAATAGAATGTATATGCCAAATATTATGGAATTAAAGAAAGAAATTTTGGATGAAGCACATTGTTCGACTTATGCAATACATCTAGGAGGAACTAAGATGTATCATACCATTCGACCATTTTATTATTGATCGAGTTGAAAAAGGAAATTGCTGATATGTTAGTAGATGTGTCATTTGTCAGCAGGTTAAAGCGGAAAGAAAGAAACCTTTTGGATTGACGCAGTCACTATCCGTTCCGCAGTGGAAATGGGAAAATATTACTTTGGATTTTGCATACAAGTTTTCCTTGTACACTAAATGGTTGTGATGGAATTTGGGTAATTGTTGATCGACTTACCAAGGCAAGTATGTTATTCAGCGAGGGAGCAGTAACCTTTCCAGACAAGTGCAATAGTTATTTATTTGTTTTATGGAAGAGAGATTGAGGCTTACGGATCTGTTGAACTTTTTGGGTATGTTGGTCACGCAGTTTTCCGTATATACCTATATAAATGAGATTGAGGCTTACGCCATCAATCGAGGCTCAGGGGTTGCGACGCTTCGACATATCTGTGAGTGGGCAGTTGTTTTCCGTATATACTTATATAAATGAGATTTTTCCCAGAAAATCAATTAAGCGAAATGTGATATGAAATGCGATATGATATGCCATGCAAAGTATATATATCTATTTATTCATGCATTAGTAGTTGCATATAATGGTAATTGGTGATGTGAACGAATAAGTAGGTATCAGGTGAGTATATATTGATGATAAAGAATGATTATATGATTTGATGATTATGTGAGATGTATTGAAAGCTCATAAACCTGCACCACGGTGTTAGTGCTCCCGCCCAGGGCCAGGGCTCAGTCCTGTCGAATAGACCATTATAGGTGGGTTCGACTCGTAGGTGACCCGCGATTAGCGCTCAGTCTTCACGTGATCGTAGCACTAGAGCGTATTTATTTACACCCATTCTTGTCGGTGAGACCACGTGAGGTGGTTCCGACTCGTGTGCAGGATATATTTTTATATGTGATGATGAGATTGATTATGAGCTATAGTTCAGCCGAGCTGATCACTCGGTGAACATGTTATGAGATATGATGAGTTGTCACTTGATATAGATATATAATTTGATGAGATATATTTGGCATGGCATATGCCTTGCATATCACTACTTCTGAACATGGTTTTGAGATAAGTATATACGTATTATATATCTCTGGGAAATTATTACAGGTTTTACGGCGAGGGGTTATAACTTTTGAGAAAAGAAAAGGTTTTGAAAAGGATTTGTTTCTGACCCACTCAACTTTGTTTTTTTTTTGCCCATCCAGGTTCTAGGTAGCAGAGTTTTGGTGGCCACGAGGGAAGAAACGAAGTTCTGACAGAATTCACAAAAGTAGGATTCACCTTCGGGTGTTATATTTTAGCAATTGTCCTTGACTGCAACTAGACGTTCCTTTTGCTCTGAATGTGTATTTAAATTTATCTTATTAGCTTCCGCACTGTGCACATGGTTACGTCACTCTCACGTGACGGCCAGCACGCCCTCCTTGGGACGGGGTGTGTCAAAGCACCATCATTTGGGCATAGAGTAGAAGAACATCGTGGTTCCAAATTACCTTATGATTCCAAAGCATAATTTAATAACAGATTAACTATTATGAAAGATAACACTCACGAGGATTGAACCTTGTAAGCCGTAATGTTAACAGTAATGCAAAGAAGCACAGAAATGCCATTAGAGCATGTATCGAAGAATAAGAGAAAGAGAGAAGGGAATAAGAGAGAGAGAGAAAGAGAGAGAGAGAGAGAGAAAGAAAGAAAGTAATTGATTACATTGATACTGAATTAATGTTTACAATTATGAGAATACAGTTTATGTAGCCATCATGACTAGCTTTTCACTCCGGCTATCGGTCTTATGGAGGAAACAAACACCTTACACCGAAAGGAATGGCTATTGGCCTTTTTTGAGTGCACAAATCACAAACAATCAAGAACTTAATCAAACAGCAGAAAGGAATGGCTATCCGCCTTTGTATTCCTTCAACCATCTCACAGAAAATGGATATCGGCCTTAAACAAACAAGATTCAATCAAGAAATAAACCCTCTTCGGCAATCGGCCTTCAAAGAAGAAAGACGACAGGAAAACAATTCAATATGGCAATCGGCCTCCAATCAAGATCTCATACTCCGGCAATCGGCCTTTAATGGAGTGTTACGAAAGTATATATCAAACAATAACGACTATCAACTTTGTAATTCTTCATAGTTTCAAAGAAATTATGGCAATCGACCTTGTAATTCATCAAACAAAGAAGGAAATACTCACTGACACAAATCAACAAACAGATAGAGTGCACAGACCTTCGCTCTGTTGAAATACCATCGTTCGAGCACCAAGAACCTTCACCAAGAACAACAAATCACCCAAATTGAGCATAGCAACGACAAATCATGCAGCGGAAAAGCAACAAATCACCAAGAACCGACCTCCAGCGATGACACACCTATCCCAGAATCCTCGCAGACTCCGGCAATTGGCTGACAGAAATTATCAAACACCTGGAGTGCACAGATCTTCATCACCAACGAAAACTCCATAGACAAGTATCGAAGCCTCCCAAGAACAGAAAAACGTCAACAACCTTACACAGAGATCAGCTACCCATCAGAGATACTACAACGGAAGTCAAAAGATCATCTATGGCTCTGATACCATGTTAACAGTAATGCAGAGAAGCACAGAAATGCAGAAAGAGCATGTATCGAAGAAGAAGAAGAAGAGAGAGAGAGAGAGAGAGAGAGAGAGAGAGAGAGTAATTGATTACATTGATACTGAATTAATGTTTACAACTATAAGAAGACAGTTTATATAGCCATCATGACTAGCTTGCAGCCTAAGCTATTTAACTAACTAATTTGATAACAACTCTAACAACCTTTCGGCACATGGATATTGCCAACACGTAGAACCTTTGCAAGGCATTATGAGGAAAAGAGCACACTATCCTATGATGATCTTGCAATCGTTAGCGCAAAAATATTGTTATAAGTTATCTTCAGCAAATGCCAAGCTTCATGAGCACAGTCTTTTGCCATCGCTTAAACCAAAAGAAAAATGAAAATGACCACCTCCATTATGAACAAGAACCGCCGTTCAAAACTATGAGTTTGATGTGTAAGTCATAGACACTACAAAGGTTCTCCTCCACAAAGCGAGAGAGCGACCACAAGCATGAATACTCTTCTTGCCAAAGCGACCTCAACCATAGGATAGAAATCCAAACAAGGAGATAAGAGAAACAAGGAGGGAGAGAGGGGGAAGAGACAATAGGGCCGGTGCCGCCGATCCCAAAGCCAAGATCGTCCGTTGAGGGTTTTTTTTCATGTATTGCTCTCTAGCTAGTAATTAGCAGCAAGGGCTTAGGGTTTTTTTCCCTCTCATGAACAAGGATCATAATGCACATCAACAAGTTAATAGACATATACACTTCCAACCCTAAAGTTGTGGTAAGCATCATCACCACATTGATTGCCGTTAAATGAGTATTATTTAATCTATCAACTACACAAATTTGTGAACTCATCTAATGGCAATCAACACCATTTAAGAGTAGTGAGAAAAAATATTTCCTTTTCTTGTAACTGTTGTCCGATAGACCCAGCAAGTTAACTTGACACAAGAGGAACAAACCCGAGTGGCTGTAAGAGTACTTAGATAACTAATTAATTCAGTTTATAGAAGAGTTAATTACAATAACGATGCCATTTAAATGATTGGTGAAACCCTGCAGGTATTAATATTCACCTTTAATTAACCTCTTTATATTGATTCATTCGCATTCCCTACAACAAGAAAATTAGTCGCTGACATTGGGGACAAGCCTTTTAGCCACTGATAAGTGTGTGCATCGATCATGCACTTACTAAACTGTAGCAAACTTGTTTCTTTTTCATTAATTAATTAAGGGATTCAATGACAATCAATATTTAGATAAACAATGTCCATGATAATATAGAAAATCCATTAGCTTGTAATAGAAAGAGAGATGAACAAAGTAATATAATGATAATCATAGCGAGTTGCTACCTTAGCTTGTAACTCCCCTTCAAAAGAAATTAAAGAACATCAAAAACTCAGAAAAGACCATGCCCAGCATAACCAAAACTATATGCAGATCAATTTGATCTGTCGGTTTAATTTTGCTTTCGAAACAACGAAGATCATCACGTTGAACAACACCATTGTTCCTTATGAAAAAATGGTGATGATGATGAACAATTAGCAGCAGCAGCACTGGACTCCATCAAAATCCAATTGGCTTGTTTAGTCACATTTTTCTTGAGCTCCTCCATTGAAGCCTTCAATATCTGAAGCTCATGAAACCCTAGTTCGTCCACAAGCATTTCCCACCAACACTGTTTTTCACTAGCTTTGCTTATTTTATCAAGTGCTTCTCCACATTTTTTCTCAGCCTCCAACTGGTTCACAACCTGGGTGAGCTGCATGTTAAGCTCGTGGACACTAGCATTCCTGTGAGCCTCAACAAGCTGTTGAGTAGAACCTGTTGATCCTGCTTGGAAATTAGGGTAAGGGTTTCGAGCAGTGAAGCGGTCGACGATGGAATCAACCTCAGGGTGGCCAAAATGAGAAGGGCTTGTTGGCAGGAGAGAAGACTATGATTGCAATCTCAACCCCACAAAGCGTGCATAGTACACTGGCCTTCTTGAAGAGCCCTGAACGACGTTTAAAGAATGTGACTTGTAAATGATTTCTCTTTGGTATTTTGGCAATGGCAATCTTTTGGCGACCTTGGCTAGGTTTCTTCATCTTCATCACCATATATAGTAGACTTCTCTGGAGGATGATAAAAGAGTGAAGAACATAATTAGATGATGATTACCAAATGCTTTGCTTGGTTTTCTTGTGCAAATACTTGTGAGGGTTGGAAGGGACACGACCTGTATTTATAGGGTTATTTTGCTCATTATTTCTCTTAAATAGCACTTATGTTGGGCGTATTATTGTATTGTCCAATGAGGTCTTAATGCAATATTAACATTAGTACCGTAAATTATTACTCCAATATCTTTTTGGAAGTTATGAATCTCTATTCACTTAATGTAAACTGATATAACCTATTGATCATTGACATATATATTAAAAAAAAAAAGTTTTAACGAAACACTCCCGGTACTGTTTACTTTTAACGAAAAATGATATTTTTACCTTTCCTGGTACTATTCACTTACACTTTTATTTGTCTTTTTTCATTAAAACTAAAGTTTTTGAGAACTTTTCGTTAGTTTTCCTTAAAAAAATCATTGACATAATATAGAAACAGAAAATTTTATTTCAACCCCATTTGTTTTATCTCTTCACCCAACTTTAAAATGTCTTTAGTGGAAATCCAACTTTGCCATTAAATAACAAAAAGAATTTCGAAAAATTAGAATTGTAGGATGGCCATAGCTACCATCAGGGAAAACAGAGGCGAAGAGAGGTTTTCACCAGTGCACCTCTCCATTTTTTTCCGGGGAACGCAATCAAAGCACTTGGCGACTATTTATGCTTTTATTCTCTCTTTCTTGTTTCTCTACACGAACGGGAGCATAGATCAAGAGATATCTAGCATTTCATATTTCTGGATTGTAGTTTTATGCCATCAATGATCTATATTTACAATTTGATCTCAAAATATGTGAGTGTTTGGAAAAAAAAATTCCTTATAGTATTAGTCTTGCAACTTAACCCAATCTCGTTATGTTCGCATTCATATATATTCCATGCAAACTAACTAATATTCTCATGCGAAAATTATGTTGTAAAACTATAAATTTAGATCATGTAGTTCTTCCTATCAATTCTAACTCCAAACTACTTTCCAGCAACAGATAACTTGGTTTAGGTTATGATCAATTTTTAGTCAGTTAGTCAATTACAATTGTAAATTTGAATACGGTTGTATGTAATCATCCATTCTAATTCGACAAGCATGTCAAGTTTTCTAAAAACATAACATATAATTCAATGGTTATGCATGTTTCATGCAAAATGTCTTTTACCCTGAGTAGGTTTTATTGGAGAGTAGCAAAGACAGAGACATCACAGCCAATTAATGCCAAATCTAATTTATGGCTCTAGAGAAAAAAAGCAAGACATCACCTCACCATTTCAATGCTGGTGCCTTTAATATCCCTGTAAGCTTCCATACATTTTGCTAATTTATTATCACTACTACGAAACCATTTATTAGTGTTGTTATGATAACAGACAAAAAACGTATACTACTGTCGGATTTTAAGCAAAATCCGACAGAAAATGGATGCAGTGACGGATATAATAAGCGACAGAATTGCCAGCATCAGGAAATGAATTTTCCGACAGAAAATACTCTAAAACCGACAGAAATTGTGTCGGATATAACCGACAAAAAATATTAAAACCGACAGAACTTGTGTCGGCTATAACCGACAGAGAATTTCTTAATAATGAATAAATAAAAGCATTCTTGTCGGATAAAACTGACATAAAATATATTAATAAAAAAAAATATATAAACCACTTTCTGAATCATTTCTTTGCCTTTTAAGTTGAGCCAGAGAGCAAGAGGAGAGAGACAGTTGCTTCCTTCCTTCCTGCTCAACACGATTATCAACTTACCATCTTCCTCTTGTTCCTTTTTCTCCAACGACCTTTTCCTTCTTTTTCCGTATTCTCTCCCACCTTTCCCCTTCCAATTCATTCTTCCACATTCTGTAAATATCCACCCACGCACACACAAAAAGAAGAGAAAGAATAGAGAAAACAAAGAAGCAGTGGCCACCAACAGAGCCTCTCACTTTTCTTCACTCTCTTCTGCATTGTAAGTTCACTCACATCTCCTTCATTTGTTCAAAGCTCCCATCTCCATCAAACTCTCTGCAATTCCCAACTTTACTTTCGGTTGCCTCTCAATTTTACTGTTCTTCCTATCTAGTAGTACCAAGTAGCATTTTTCTACGCATCAATGCTCGGATTAAAAGTCAAATTTTTGTTTTGTATAGTCAAATTTTTGTTTTGTATAGTCAAATTTTTGTTTTGTATAATCAAATCAAACACCGAAATAATAACCGAGATTAGGGGAACAAACTTACAATTGATTTTTTTTTTGTATAATCTAATACCGAATCTACAATCTCCTTCAAAATTCCCCCTTTAAATCTCTACATCAACACCTGAAAACGCCAACAGAAACCACAAAAAGATCAGAATTACACAAAAACAAAATATTGAATTAAAATTCCATAGAATTGAGAACCGAAGAGGAACAACGGAACCCTAATCGTACCTGAAAATTCAAAAATTGGGACGAAATTGGTAAGTAGGACGTGAAGATCTGAAGGATTCAGCAAAATGGAAACCCTAAAAATAACTGAGGCTCATGAAAATTTGTTAGCAGAAAAAACGATGCAAGGAAGAGATGGAGGGGAGGAGAAAATGAGAAGGAATTGAGGAGAGAAGAGAAGGAGAAGGAAATGAGGAGAGGAGAAAAGGGGGAAGGGAGAAGGCATCGGCGCAAGGAAGAGATAAAGGGGTTTTATTTTGGAAATTTTCATTACTGTCGGTTAAAACAGACATAAACATTTTTTAAAATATAAACCGACAGAAACAAAATGGCGGCAAAAATCCCCCCAAAATTCCCTCCCAAAATTTTGTTACAATTTTAAAAAATAAAATAATAATTGTTTGGTTTAATAACTAAATAAATAATATGTATTTAAATAGAATACGTTTTTAAAAATTAAATAAATAATTGTTTGGTTTAATAGATACCCACGTAAAATATGCAATAAAGAAACAAAAAGATAATTGTACAATGAAAATGTCATCACACAAACTAAATATTGTCTAATCAATACTTGAAAAACATAAATAAAAATTTAGCACAAATTACTTTTCCCACTTCAAAATTTAGGCAAATTTAACGGAGATATGCATTCTACAAAACTAGTTTCAATGATCTAACCGTCAAACTTGTTTGTAGATACTACAAGATCGCATACGTAAAAATTGCAAAAAAAAAAAAAAACATTTAGAGATTAGGTAACAGAACAAAAGTTTTCGACGGTTATAAACGAAAAATCACAATTTAACGGTTATTTTAGCTCTGGTTTTGATGATTTTTTTACAACTACACTCCTCGACCCTATAAGAATGCAATGAGCGAATTTGATCTTCAATTTAAAATATTTACACTAGTGGATACCACAAAATCTTATTTTATACTTAATGGAAATATAATATTAACTCTAAGTGTTTGTTTAATCTACCGTTTTGACACGATATACATTCTACGAAACTTTTTTCAACGATCCAACCGTCAAACTTGTTTGTACACACTCCAAGATCGCAGAAAAAAAACATTCAGATATTAGGTAACAAAACAAAAGTTTTCGACGGTTATAAACGAAAAATCATAATTTAACGGTTATTTTAGCTCCGATTTTGATGATTTTTTTTACAGCTACACTCCTCGACCCTATAAGAATGCAATGAATGAATTCGATCTTCAATTTAAAATATTTACACTAGTGGATACCACAAAATCTTATTTTATACTTGATGGGGAAGTATAACATTAACTCTAAATGTTTGTTTAATCTACCGTTTTGACGCGATATGCATTCTACGAAACTTTTTTCAACGATCCAACCATCAAACTTATTTGTACACACTCCGAGATTGCATACGTAAAAAATCGTAAAAAACAAACATTCAGAGATTACATAACAGAACAAAAGTTTTCGATGATTATAAATGAAAAATTACAATTTAATGGTCATTTTAGCTCTGCTTTTGATGATTTTTTACAGCTACACTCCTCGACCCTATAAGAATGCATTGAATGAATTCGATCTTCAATTTAAAATATTTACAATAGTGGATACCACAAAATCTTATTTATACTTGATAGGAAAGTATAACATTAACTCTAAGTGTTTTTTTAATCTACCGTTTTGATGCGATACGCATTCTATAAACGTTTTTCAACGATCCAACCGTCAAACTTGTTTGTACACACTTCGAGATCGCATAAGTAAAAAATCGCAAAAAACAAACATTCAGAGATTAGGTAACGGAACAAAAGTTTTCAATGGTTATAAACGAAAAATCGCAATTTAACGGTTTATTTAGCTCCGATTTTGATGATTTTTTTTATAGCTACACTCCTCAACTCTATAAGAATGCAATGAATGAATTCGATCTTCAATTTAAAATATTTACACTAGTGGATAAATCTTATTTTATACTTAATGGAAGTATAACATTAACTCTTAAGTGTTTGTTAAATCTATCAATTTGATAGGATATGTATTCTACGAAACTAGTTTTAACGATCCAACCGTCAAATATGTTTGTATATACTCCGTGATAGCATGTGTAAAAAATCGCAAAATAAAATAAAATTCAGAGATTAGGTAACGGGGCCATGAGTGAAAAAAAAAATCAGAAATTATTCTGGTGGCCGCCCAAAATTATGCATTGTTTGTGTCGGTTATATCCGACAGGGCCATGAGTGAAAAAAAAAATATTTAAACTATGTGTTTATTTATTTATTTTTAATCAATATAACATTTTAAAATAATAAAATAGCCAATTCTTGTGCCGGGTGACAAATGAAGCAGGAAAGCGAGAGGAAAGAAGCAGAAAGATGAAGAAGACCTAAAAATTCACAATTCCATATCCTCCTCTCCTCTCCTCTGCTCTGGTACTTTTTTCTTCTTCTTTTTTTTTTTTTTTTTTATCGAAACCGCGTTTTCAACTGCACCCTCATCTTTTGAAAAAAAAAATCAACACATTCAAAGTCGTTGACACTGATTCAAAGTATTTCCCAGAAACCTTTCCTATTTTTTTAGAGCTTTAAATTGAAGTTTTTTGTTTCCGGGTGTTCCCTTCTTTGTTTTCATTCTTTTTCCATCGGAATTCTAGTCCCATCTGATTTTTCCGTTTCTGGGTTCTTCAAATTTTCATCCAACGATTTGGACTTTCAGCAAACTTTAAATCTTTCTTGGTTTTTCTCCAATTTTTTTTCTTCTCGAGTTTTATTCATGCAGGAATTTGAAAACGAGAAGAGACCATCAAAATGGCTGTTAAGGCTTCAATCCTACTGGTTCTTCTTGTAATCTTCTCCTCCACTTTAGCAGCGATTGCCAGAGTTCACAATCACCGCAATCACAACTCAAATGCCTCCACTTTCGCCGGCATACAACTGCCGGAGCACATGAGCTTCAACGCCGTCTCCTCCTCATGCCACACCGGCTGCAGCCTCAGCAGCTCTAAAATACCCAACCAACCAGATTCAATCATGGAAGAAGCTGAAGACGCCGACACCGACGAAGCAGCACCCGAATTGAACCCCCATAAAGAGACTATGAAGCTCCACCTACGGCACAGATCACAGAACAAACAATCCGAAAGAAAAAGTTCAGTGATCGAGTCCACAGTCCGAGACATAGTCAGAATTCAAACCCTCCACACATGAATCGTCGAGATGAAGAATCCTACGATGCATGGACACGGACACGGATATGAAGATACGATACGATACGAAAATATGTTAAATTTCTAAGAATAAAAACACGATACGTTTAGGATACGGTAATTAAAAATATAAATAAATAAATAAATATATCTAAAACATTATAAAATAATCATTCAAATTTATTTCAATAAACTCTAAACAATTAGAAAGATAGTTCATCTAACAAACAATTAGTCTTCAAACTTAAAAAAGTAAAAAGATCATCCAAACAATAATATATTATAATATACAAAATACAATAATATTATAATAATACAAAAATTTAAAAACAGAAAAGCAACTTCATCACATTCGAATGGATTATGGGGGAGTGGAATGAGTATTATAATATATTATTGTGGCTAGTGATATGAATATAATAATATTAGTTTCAATGTTTCAACTTTCGAAAAGCAAAAGGTTTTTTATAATCAGGTTAAGCTTTTACTTTTAGTTTCAGTTTCACTTTCAGAGAGATGGGTTTCACTGTTTCAAAGATGGGTCTAAGGTTTTGTGATGTCCTCGGGGAATCAGAGATGGGTTTCGGTTTCACAGTTTCAATATTAACAAAGTGAAAACGAAAGCTCACCAGTCACCACTCACTAGGAGTTGCAGACAGAGACGAAGAAGACGACAGAGCAGTTGTAGATGGAGAAGATGGAGACGACGACCCAGTTGCAGATGGCGACGACGGAGACGACAGAACGGTTGCAGATAACAGTCTGATTCGTGAAAGTCTCCCAACCCAAGCAGAGTGATTTTTGAGGTTCTAGATGTAAATCTGAAATTTTTTTTTTTTTTTTTTTTTCTGATTATCCCCGGATTTTAGAGTGATTTCAGTTAGCTAACTTCGATCAATCACGATTCTGTGCGGATTTATTGTGATTATTTTTTATTTTTGTTCTGATTATCCTTCTATTTTAGTTTCAAACGTATTCGAAAAGTATGATACTTATATCTGGATAATACGATACGCGTATCGTATCAGTCTTAAATGTATCCCTTCACTCCGATACGTATCGAACGTGTATCCACGCGTATCCTCCGCGTATCCATATCCTTAGAGTATCAGATACGGGATACGGGGGCTTTCTTCCGTGTCCATGCATCGTAGGAAGAATCAGAACACACTTTCAAGGCTGCAGAATGATAAGAAACCGACATTTTCTGTCGGTTATAACCGCCACCATTAACTAAAAAAACCGCCGGAATATGTTAAAAATATTTTTAAAAAAAAGAATTCAAAAATACTGGTGGTTATAATAATTTTATGACGGTTGCATCCGACAGTAAATATTCGCCAGGAATTTATGTCGGATATAACCGACAGGATTTCATTGTTATCCAACACTAACTGAATGATGTGTCGGATATTTTTTATCCGACATAATGGCTTATTAAACCGCCACCATCATCCGACACCTAAAGCTAATATTGTAGTAGTGTATTATCTACAATGCTACGAGGATTGGATGACCTAGAGCGTTTTGAATTATTGTTTTTATTGTGGTCCAGCAAATTCAGGCCATTTAATGCTCGTAGTATCGAAGTGGAACCCAAATATGTTAGTTGATTAACTTACTCGGTAATTACTGCAAATAAGCTTCGAGTTTCAGCTACCATGACCAATGCTCCAATAATCTTAACCCTAGAGTATGATGTGCACTCCGACGATCCCCAAACGGCACGTCGCGCCTTATGTTACCATATCAGATCCTAAACTTCGATCCAAATTAGGGTATGTACAATTACCTCAGCTTTTTCGTGGAATCAACAAATACGACATATATGCATGTGAACACAAGCGTCTGTTTCAAATGATTCAATGGGAATGAATGGCCTATCGGGACCAAATCACTTGTGAACCCTAAACTCTAACAATGCAGTGGCCAAAGCTTTCATCAGTCTTCAGAGGTTATGGAATTGGCATACAGTGTTGCTGCTTGCAAGTGAGGCTTAAGAGAAATGCTAAAGAAACTAAGTGACACTCTCCATGGACTCTCCGTTACTTCATAGTTTAAAAATTAATTTTCTTACATATTATAAAACATTGTGCCAAAACACATGAGGTAGCTGAGAGTCCGTGAAGATTCTCACTTTTGAGAGAATTTCCTTGTATTTTTTTGCAAAGATTAGTGTACGTAAAGGTTTGTAGCATTTCTCTCCAAGATTTTCGAACTTATATATTTTGGTTGACTTGTAAAGCATTATTCCTCCAAAGAATATTGGAAGCTGCGAGGTACATGGTAAAAAGTGCATGATCGCCCATTTCTTTATGATAATATTGATTCAAATATAACTACTTGCACTCTGAGTGTGCTTACCAAAATTTCCAGGCAACAGGATCAAGTACTAGGTACTCTTGGTAGACAAAATTATGAGTACTCTGCATTTTTAACTTTCAATCAAACGATTGCATTTTTAACTGGAATATGTATACTTAGTACATCTACTGAAAGCTCTATTTTGGTTCTTTCTACGTCTTGAGTGTAAAAGCTATTTGAGGAGAGCTAAATCATGCGAAAAGCAATTGGATTGGTTTAAACTAATCGAATAAATGCAAGAAAAGTGATTACAAAGAAAAAACTTATGAAAAGAAACCCATGCAATAGGGAATTAAACCAAGTTTTTAAAATATGCAATGTGCGACAAGTTAAAAGGACAATTCTGACTGCAAGAACAACGTCACCACCTAAACGCGTAAAACCGCAGTTGATGGATGTGGAACCAAAAATAATCACAATGCGACACGTGGATTTTTAGGTTAAAATGACAAAATTACCTTCGAGGCACACCAGAATTCCTATGCGCCAGCAGTGGACAATCATCCCTCAATCAAGTCAAAAGTGCCCAAATAGGTATTTATTTTTAAACCTATTTCATCCATCCTCATCATATCATCTCCATAAGGTAACTCCCAAATATTTTCCCTTTTATTATATTAATTAGCTAATCAATTAGGCAATTATTCTATTAATTGGCTAATTAATTAGTTAATTATTCAATTATTCAATTATTCCCAATTGAACACAAATCAAGAACCTAGTCCACAAAGAGAGCCAAGTGGCCGGTCCTCTCTCACCAAAGGAGGCCGGCCACACCACTATAAAAGGTCACACATTCTCTCCAAAACACACTTCCAATTCTCTTGCGAAAATTCTCTAAAATTCTCAAACACTTTCTCTCTAAATTCTAACTTTGGCATCGGAGGTTCTTCAGCCAAAGCCCCCCCCCCCCCCCCCAAATTCATCGTGAGCGCGTAAGGCTCTTGGCCTTGACCTAAGGCGTTAATTGTTTTGTAGGTGCAATTTTGTCCAAGATCAAGGAAGAATCCACAAATTGGGTTCATTGAGAGTTGAGTCCCACGCTCGTAGAAGACTCTCGCATCCAAGGTTTTTCTATTTTTTCGTACATTTTTATTATTAGAATTTTTTATTTGCGAAAATTCTTTGATAAAACGTAAAAGAGAAGTATAATGGCTAGAAATTTACAAAATTCAACAAGTGAAAATTCCAATATCCAAGAGATAGGACTGCAGCGATCCATGAGGCTAAATGTGACAATAAGTGGAGCGGTACCACCACCACTAGTTTCCACCACGGTAGCCACCCGCGGTGAGGTATATGGTATCACCACCACGGCCCGAGCTGTGCCATCTAAGTAAGCCCAAGTCGTGTCATCCAAGGCTCACGGCACCAAGGCCACGGCGCAAGCCATGTCACTCCACGCCCAACGCGAGCCCAACTTGTTGTTAAGCCGAGCCCAAACCTCGCACTCTCATGCGCCACACGCCAAGCAGCCTACTCTCGTGGCCTAGCTTGCTCCCATAGCCCAGCCTGCTCCCGTGGCTTCCCAAGCAGCCCAAGTCGGCCCAAAACTATCTCAACCATCCGGACCTACCATCGAGCCGAGTGCATTCTCACCACATTTCTCTACGGATTTGACATTTCCCAACTCAAATCTCGCCCCCAAAGTCTACCACCCTTCCACCGCTCAAGGAGGCACATTCCTTTCAAGCTTTTCCAACCCGAATGGCGAACAACACTTGCCCCGACAAGTCATAGAGTTGACGAGCACCCTTGCACAACAAACGACCTTGGTGAATCAACTTTTGCAACGCACCGAGATCCAACGTGCCCTAAACGAGGTGTTCCGAAGTAGGACAAGGGCAGACGAGGAACCTTTCCAGCAGCGTCCTGGCAAGCAGCCACTCGACCAACCACGAACCAAAAGTTTGGGCAGCGTACACTCCCGATTGGGCCCCTGAGATAGTGTATACTCTCGTCTTAGCGCGCGGATAAGCATGCACTCTTGATTAGGCCCACGGACTAGTATACACTCATGGTTAGGGCTACGCTCCGATAATCAACATGAGTAGTCTTCTAGGCAAATCCTTCATTCGCGGCTAGACCTATAAGGAGCATTCTCCACATCACATCGGAGCAGCCAGCATGACGAACGGAGATAAGCAGTCACTCAATCCGGCTCAAGTTCAACCAGTTGCATGCGAAGAAATCCCTTGCATGCTAAGAATCTACCTCATGCACTGCAGCCGCATCATAGACAAGCCAAGCATGGAGAATAGCAACCTGGACCAACAGGTCAAGACCTGAGGCAGCCGAGGGCTTCGCTACCCCAACAAAGAAAAATTCAGGAAAAGGTAGAAAGGCTCCTCAACGAACGGTTGCGTGATTTCCAACTCAACGAAATGGCCAATGAAACACTACGGCAGGATATGACCAACATGAGCAGGTCACCCTTCACGGACGAGATCGAGCAGGCAGAGCCTCCACGCAAGTTTAGCATGCCACACTTCACATCTTTCAAAGGAGATGGAGATCCGGATAGGCATTTGAAGCACTACCGAAGCGCAATGGTCCTTTATCGGAACAACGATGCCCTTATGTGCAAAATATTTGCCACCACTTTACAAGGCGAGGTGTAAGATTGGTTTCACACCTTGCCACCACAATCCATCTGGAGTTTTGATGATATTTCCTTAGTTTTCACCAAAGAATACTTGTCTTATCGCTCGATCAAGAAAAAGTTCGACCACTTGTTCAACTTGAAGAAAAATCCAAAAGAATCGCTTCGCGATTACGTGAAGAGGTTCAAAGCAGAGAAGGAAAAGATCGTCGGATGCGACGACTCGATAGCAAATGCAGCCTTCCAAAAAGGACTCCTAGCAGACCACGCACTGTTTGGAGAAATGATCATGAAATAAGATCTAACTTTAGCAGATTCATTTTCTTTAGTAGAGAAGCATGCACTTTGGGACGAGGCTCGATGAGCAGACAAGGCACCCGAGTAGCCTAAAAAAGAGTTGGCAATGGCTTAAATGAAGGAGGATGGAAAACAGCCCAGCAAAAGTAGGCAGAAGGCCAAACGTAGGGACCGACCCACAACCAAAGAAGGCCCGATGACCAAGAACTATTATAAGTTCTCAATTTCGATCTATCAAATCCTTCGCAACATCAAGAACGAGTCGTGGTTCAAGTTGCCAAAACAATCAAAGGGAGATACTTCCAAGTTGGATTACACCAAATACTGCGCATTCCACTGAGGTCCTGGTCACACAACCGACGACTGCTACACTTGGAAGAACTACCTAGAAAAGCTCGTGAAAGAAGGCAAGGTCGACAGATATTTGGATAAGCCAGCTGCGCAGCCTAGAAGGAGTGCAAACGATGATGAGGAGCTGCCAACCAAGACAATTAGAATCAATGGCATCTTCGCCGAATCCGAGCACTTGGGGGCCACCAACAACTCCAAAAAGAGAAAGATCCAGCAGGCTCTACTAGTCTCGTAGGTCCAAGCAGTCGACACCCAACCTGGACCTATCATTGGCTTCGCCAAGCAGGATGTAGAAGGCATTGATTTCCCACACGACGACGCACTAGTAGTATCTGTCCAACTAGCCCATGCTATAGTCGACAGAATGATGGTTGACAATGGAAGTGCAGTCAACCTACTTCAACTCTCAATCATTCAGAAGATGGGTTTGGAAAACACAATCATACGCCGAGCAGAGATACTCACTGGATTCAACCGGCACACCCCAACTGCCATCAGCCACATAACACTTGATGTAAAAACACCGCCAGTTGTCTCAAAGCAAACGTTCATGATCGTAAGCAACCCATCTCCATACAATGGGATTCTTGGGAAACTTTGGTTGATTAAGCTGGATGCCGTTACTTCAGTCAAGTATCAAAAAATCTGATTCATCATCTCGGGAGGAGAAGTCGAAGAGATCAAGTCTGATCAGGCCGTATCCCGATGATGCACTGTGCAAGTGTTGAAAGAGTCAAAGAAGAAGACATTTACCCTCATGGAGGCTACCGAAGTCCAAAAGGACGAAGATGCTACCAAATAGCAATTACAGCAGGAGAATCGAGAAGATGACGTCCAAGCAGACGAGATAGGATGGAAACCCGAAGAGGATGCCGAAGACATCATTCGTGATCTCCAGCAGCCGAAAAAGACGGCTAGAATCGGCTCACGTCTAAGCCCAGCCGAGAAAGAAGAACTCACGAACTTTTTAAGGGAAAACCGAGAAGTCTATGTATGGTCACCATCCGACATGCTGGGCATCGGCCTCGAGGTAGCCTGCCACATGCTGCACGTCGACGCCGCTGCCAAATTGGTGATCCAAAAGAGAAGACATTTCACAACTGAGCGAGTAGCGATCATCGAGGTAGAAATTAACAAGCTATTAGAGGTCAGATTCATAGAAGAGGTAGCACACTCAGCATGGCTTACCAACATCGTGCTAGTCGTGAAGAAAGAGAATGGCAAATGAAGGGTTTGTGTAGACTACATCAACCTCAACAAGGCATGCCCAAAAGATCCTTATCATGTCCCTCGAATTGATCTATTGGTAGATTCAACTTCTGGAAGTCAGCTGCTCAGCTTCTTGGACGCATACTTCGACAACAACCAAATAGCCATGTACGAGCCCGATAAGGAGAAAACTGCGTTCATGATCGAGCGAGGCACCTACTGCTACAAGGTCATGCCCTTTGGCCTCAAGAACGCGGGAGCCACTTACCAAAGGTTAGTAAACATGATGTTCAAAAAGCAAATTAGGGTAACCATGAAAGTCTATGTCGACGACATCATGGTAAAGGGCAAGCAGCGGTCAGACCACATCCGCAACTTGGCGAAAACTTTCAACATCCTCAGAAAGTACAAGATGAAGCCAAACCCTACCAAATGCACGTTTGGAGTATCTTCAGGCCGATTCCTAGGGTACTTAGTAACCCAACGAAGAATTGAAGCACATCCCAAGCAAATCTGAGCGATCCTAGAGATGAAATCTCCAACTACCTTGAATGAGATCCAAAGCTTGACTGGACGAGCAGCTACCCTCAGCCGCTTTCACTCGCGGTCCACCAATCGATGTAATCCCTTTTTTAAGGCTATTAAGAGGCCACAACGAGAAAAATGGGATGAAGAGTGAGAAAGAGCCTTCCAAGACTTGAAGAAGTATCTCACATCACCTCCCTTACTATCCAAGCCGGAAGCAGTGGAGGACTTATACATTTACCTGGCAGTCTCCAAAGTAGTAGTGAGCTCTGCCCTCATACGAGAAGAACTGGGGGTCCAACTGTCGGTATTCTACACTTCTAAAGCTCTTCTCGATACGAAAACAATATATCCGAAGATCGAAAAACTAATTTTGGCGCTAGTTGTTGCGGCTTGGAAGCTCAGACCATACTTTCAAGCTCATACAGTCATCGTCATGACCCAATATCCTCTACAATTAATCTTACATGGTTCGGACGCTTCTCAACAAGTGATAAAGTGGGCGTTAGAACTTGGCCAAAACGGTTTAGTTTTTCGACCCCACACGGCGATAAAGGCCCAAGCCTTAGCAGAATTCACGCTTAGCTTAGGCGACGCAACAGAGCAGCCCAGCAACGCCCCAAAAGTAGCCGAGCAAACCTTAGCCGTGCCTACTTCCCCCAACAGAGATTTCTGGCATTTGCATGTCGACGACGCATCCAACTACAAAGGCTCGGGAGCAGGCGTGGTCCTTGTCACCCCAGACGACTCAATGCTCGAGCATGCGATCACTCTAGGCTTCAAGGTATCTAACAATAAAGCAGAGTACGAGGCCCTACTAGCAGGCCTCCGAATGGCAAAAAACTTGGCCGTGAAGAAGCTTGCAATTCATTCCGATTCCCAACTAATCACTAGCCAGACAATTAGGGAGTACATGGAAAAACATCCAATGATGGCGCAATACCTAGAGAAGGTACGTAAGCAGCTTGCAGCATTTCAGACTTATACTCTCACTCAAGTTCCGTGGGTACACAAGGCACACGCAGATGCACTAGCTGGCCTAGGCTCCGCCCTCGACCACCAACTCAAACATTCTATTCCAGTGGAATATCTAGGCAAGCCAAGCATAGAGACAAAGCCAGCAGCCGAAGTGTCACATGTTAGTATAACTCCCAAGTGGCAAAGTTCTATTATAGATTACCTGGTCAATGACACATTTCCCTCGGAAAGACTGGAGTCTAGGAAGCTCCAAATCAAGGCAGCATGCTACTACATGTGGAACAACATTCTCATCCAAAGATCCTACATCGGACCATATCTTCGTTGCCTAGCACCTCCCGATGACTTGAAGGTTCTAAGCTCAATCCACGAATGCGTTTATGGAAATCATTCCAGAGGACGATCCTTAGCACAGAAGGTTTTCAAAGTAGGCTACTACTGGCCTACCATGCACTAAGATGCTAAGGATTTAGTACAAAAGTGCGACCGTTGCCAATGCTACAAGCCGGTACCAACACTGCCTACCAGCGAGCTACACCCCAGACAAGTCCTTGACCATTCATGCAGTGGGCAATCGACCTGGTATGACCTATGCAGCTTGCTACTGGGGGCAGATGCATGATGATCGTGGCAATTGACTACTTCACCAAATGGGTAGAAGCAGAGCCCATAACGACCACGACTCAAACGGACATAGAACGCTTCATATGAAGGAACATCATTTGTCGATTTGGCATCCTTCAGTCCATCGTCACCAACAACGGCCCGTAATTTGTGGGTAAAGATTTGGCGAAGTTCTTCCAAAAGTATGGCATCAAGTAGCACATGTCCACACCAAGATATCCTCAAGGCAATGAGCAGCCTGAAGCATCCAACAAGACGATCTTCAACTGCCTCAAGAAATCCCTCACCGACAAGAAGAGAAAATGGCCAAACGAACTCCCCGGATGTCTATGGGCATATCGCACCACCAAAAGACAAGCAACCAGTGATACTCATTTCTCTTTGGCATTTGGTTAAGAAGCAGTCATTTCTCCCAACATCATCGTGCCAAGCATCAGCACTCTACTGCTAAGCATTGAGCAGAACAGTCAGGAGATGGCCATAAGCTTAGATTTGGCAGATGAGAAGCGCGAGCAGACCATCACTCGCATTGCAGCCTACCAGCAGCAGCTCATCTCCAGTTACAACAAAAGGGCCAAGATCCGGCAGTTCCAACCTGGAGATCTAGTCCTAAGAAAGGCCTTCATCACTGCCCGTAGAGAAGGCTCCAAAAAGATGGATCCCATCTGGGAAAGTCCATACAAGATCAGTAGAGCAGACGGTAAGGGTAATTACACCCTCACCACCATGAACGATAAAGAGATTGAGAAATAATGGAATGCCTACAACCTGAGGAAGTACCATGTGTGACCTCCCACTATATCAAGACCCGAAGACTCAAGCAGCTTATCGGGCACCACCTCACAAGCCGAGGACTATCCAGTTGTTATGCAGTTAAGTTATTCGTTCATTTCACTCATTTTTTAATGAGGAATTCAGAAGTAATTTATAACTTGGCTCAACTACATGTCTACAACAACTTATCTCTCCTGCACTTCAAAAGAAGATCGTGCCCTTCCTAGGGATTGATCACAGGAATTGCACCCCCCGAAGGACCAATAATGTTCTCCAAAGCGGGATGATAAACTCTACACTCCGAATATCCAGACGTGGATGAGTCTGGCTACCCTAGTATAACTAGATTCACGATGGCGTGTGCTAGGATTCCTGGAAATAGCCACAATGGTTTTTTTCAAGGCTTAGCTAACTGAAGGATTTTGGGTCTCTTGGCCTAATCCGTAAGGAACGGGGCCCTAGAGACAGAGGGAGCACATTACGCAGTACGCCCTATGGGGCTGCCCTGGAAACCTAAATCTGCTACCGAGTGCACTAAGGTAGCCTACGGTTTTCGGAAGACTGCCTATGGCTTGCCCTTCAAACAGTAAAGTCGCGCTAGACTTATTCAACTGCACATTCTTATGAAAGGTTAAACAAGCTAGCGTGCATATACAAAGCCTTATCCATTGCCGATATGCTACGTAGTCGATAAGCTTCACCACTGCCAAGTGCGGAACAACCTACACCAAGTCATAAAGTATTGTGATATTTGCTTCACAACCTACGGAATTGGAGAAAGCCAAAGTTAACAGCCTAGTGGTTACACGGATTTGTCTACTTTTGTAAGTAAGACATTTGGCTACCAATCCTATGGCTAACAACTTTGCAAAAGTTCTACACCAACACCTACGACTGCGTAGGCTACGCAGGCCTGTCTACTTATAGAAAAGCAGCACGCATGTCACTGGTCTATAAGGTCTAAAGGTTAGCGCATGAACAAAAGAAGTGAAGATGGAGAAAAGTGAAGTAAACAAGTTTATTAAATCTTCTAGCAAAATTGATAAACAACTAACAAAGACTGAATGAGTTCAAGCAAAAGCAACTAGGAAAAACAAAGAAAATCCTAAAGGCTACCTAGAAGACTACTCTTTAACAGCTTGGACATCTCACAGCTACTCGGTCACCACACCTTCAGCAGTCGTGATGCCTTCAGCAACGGCACCATTCGATGCTTCACCCTCAGCTGCCCCAGCCTGGGCACCAACCTCTCTCTACTTCACCAATAGAAGACTCAAAAGTAAAGGCGAGCAAGTCTTACGGAGAAATAGAGAAGGTCTTGAGGTCTTTACCAGAAAACTCAAAGTCAGACGGCCGCCTAAAGAGATGATCTACATAACCCAGCTTGTAGAAATAAGCTTGAGTCTGAGTAAGCGAAGCCTCGAACCCATCATTCTCACCCTTCAACTGCTCATTCTCCTCAAACAAGCAGGCACGAACTCACTGCTACTCATCCAATTCCTTCTTCAGATTGTCGTTGATCTTCAAAGTACCTTGGAGTTCCAACACTTGAGGCTCAAACCTATCAACAACCTTCTTGAAGTTGATCACTTGGTTGTAGCAGCGATCAGTTCTTCAACATTTGCATAAGTAGCAGAGCGGAATTCAGAGATGACACGCTCAAGATCTTAAATCTGAGGTATGTAACACTTGATCTCATTCTCTGCACTTTCGTACTTTACTTAGATAGTGTCAAGCCTAGTCTTCAAATCCACGATCTCTTAGCGAGCGGTCTTAAGCTACAGAGAAGTGGGGGCAGAGATATTAGACCCCTTCAAAGCAGCAAGTTCAGATTCCAATTTCTTGACTTTCTCGGTCGAGGAGTAAGCTTCGGTTGCCACAGTTCTTGCCATCTCCTTAGCAGCCTTGGTATCCTCTTGATCAAGAAGCATAGATTCGGCTGCCAGAATCGTCGTTTTCTGCGTCATGGCCAGCAGAGCAGTCCTCCTATACTCGATCGTATGCTTTGCAAAGGAACTTGGGCCAACAACTCATTTGACGCCATCAACAAACTTGGCACATACATCAATGTCTTCGAGCAGATCTGGTTTCAAAAGCGCACAAATCTCAGTAGTTTCCCCAGAAACAAACTTAGTGGATTTCTCACGACTGCCTGCATGAACAGTCTCCCTCGAATAGTCTCATTCTTCTCAGCAGACGAGTCAATCTTAGTAGTAGAAAGAACAGATTTTGGCGCCACTTTAGCAGGTAGGGGCGCTTTGTCACTCTTCATGGTAGCAAGCCTCTTTAAATGTGAACCAGACTTAGCCCCAGGTGGACGCTTTGGCACAAACTTCGGCACCGAAGACAAGGATGAACTTCTATGCTGGGTAATCCATTCAGCAATCGAGCTAGCAGCCTTTGGAACGGCAGGCGCCACCGACACAGACCTAACAGCCTCATTTTTCTCGCCCTTGGAGGAAGTCAATTTAATCACAAGCTTGGGAGCAGCCGGTGAACCCTCACGAGCAGCGGAAAAAGTCTTCAGTTTCTTATCAACAAGCGTCTCTTGGGCAGGCGAGAAATGCCTCTTTTTCCACCTTCATTTATAGCAGGCTCTACCACGGTGATAGGATGAGCCAACGCCTCAACCTTGATTCGTTTTATCTCATCTCTCGATGGCAGCCCATCTTTTTCCCTATGAAGAGGACTAAGCAACCAGTGCCATTCACAGTACTCGGAGGGAATACCCAAAGAAACATGCACTTTCTTCATGTCCGGAGAAGTTTTAGGAGTGGAGCTGAATTTCGAATCTACAAAAGTAGTGGAAGACAATCAGAAAACTGAAGAGCAGCTTAGCACTAAAACAAAGCAGCCGAGAAGATTAAGCAACCTACTTACCGGATATGAAGACCATTGGTACGCGCAGCTCGGGGGAAGAATCAGATTCCCATTCTCCACTTACCTCTAAAGTCTCCTTGGCCTAGTCATGATCTCCCTTGCTCGAGTTATCGAAAAGCCTATGGCGAGATCGCAACTGCCCAACTCCATCAATGTGACCTATGTCAAAGAAGTACCAAAATTTGTTGATGGTTAGATCTAAGTAAAAACATTGGCTTAGATTATGGAATCCCACCATTATACGGACCGTGTTCGGAGAACATTGGGCATGAGCACATCTCATTGAGCATAGCACTTCTTGGAAGAAATGCGGCATAGGAAAAGTAAACCCTAACACAAAACAGTAAGGGTGGAACTTGATGGCTCTACGAACCCCATCACATGGCTAATGGCTGCTACCATCCTTAACTCGCTTCACACGCACTCCCGATGGAATGATGTGCCAATATGCCTTGAGGAAGTCTCTAAACAAGTCATCGGAGCTAATCTTGAAGTGAGCAGCCTTGAAGTAGCCAACCTTGCTCAAAGACCCGCCTTGACGATACAACGACGGCACACCATCATCATTCTTGTGGCTCGAGGAAGACATATTTGAAGGAATTCTACAAAAATGCAAGAGGAATTCGTTAGAGGGTTGTTCAAAAAAAAAGGGTGCAGCAGGCCTCTTGACCCAAAAGAGGCTCACGACCTCTCTCTCATTTCTTCCTCAGACACAGGCCCGAGCCCAATTTTTCAAAAAGAAAAAAAAGAAAAAACAATGAAGGCCCAAGCCGCAGGAGCCCAGCAAACTTGCCAGGCCTCACGGCCTGGCCTATCCTCTCTCACACCAGCACCTCAATGCCCAAGTCAAGATGAAGCCACACACGGCACTACCTTGTTGTGGCTTCCCAAGCCATTTTTTTCACACTTCCTCGACCCCCGTCGAGCCAATTTCAAGCCCAGAGGCTCCCAAAAAAATTATGAAGACAAGAAAATTAATTTTTTCTTACCTAGAAGCAGCGAGAAGATGAAGCAAGCAACGAAAGACGATCCTTTGAAAGGGCAAGATGTAGAAGATTGCTAGAGGAGGGGGAACAAATATTCTCTAAGCTCTCTCTCTTGTAGGGTAGAATAAATCTCTCTCCAAAGTTGATTTAATAATCCACTTAAGGTGGACTTAAATAGGCTTTGAGAGAAATTTATTTCCCTTTCCTAAAAGGATCTAATTTCCAATTAAAGAGGAAATCTACATCATAATAGGAAACAAGCCTATGTTTCCTAAAGCAAGAAGTTCTCTAGACCTGCTGCCCTTTCCTGCGAGCAGCCCAACAGGTGTAGGGGCATTTGTGGAGCCAAAAATAATCACAAAGCGACACGTGGATTTTTGGGTGAAAAGGACAAAATTACCCTCGAGGCACACCGGAATTCCTACGCACGAACAGTGGACAATCATTCCTCAATCAAGTCAAAAGTGCCCAAATAGGTATTTATTTTTAAACGTATTTCACCCATCCTCATCACATCCTCTCCACAAGGTAACTCCCAAATCTTTCCATCTTCATTATATTAACTAGCTAATCAATTAAGCAATTATTCTATTAATTGGCTAATTAAATAGTTAATTATTCAATTATTCCCAATTGAACATAAATCAAGAACCTAGTCCACAAAGAGAGCCAAGTGGCCGGTCCTCTCTCACCCACAGAGGCCGGCCACACCACTATAAAAGGCCACACATTCTCTCCAAAACACACTTCCAATTCTCTTGCGAAAATTCTCTAAAATTCTCAAACACTTTCTCTCTAAATTCTAACATTGGCATCGGAGGTTCTTCGGCCAAAGCACCCCCCCCCCTCAATTCATCGTGGGCGCATAAGGCTCTTGGCCTTGACCTAAGGTGTTAATTGTTTTGTAGGTGCAATTTTGTCCAAGATTAAGGAGGAAGAAATTTGCATCCACAATGGAGTCAATAGAAATCTATGTTAGAGCGAACTCTGTAGGGCCATCCTTTAAGTCACAAAGATCAAAACTATAGAAGACTCGAAAATTGGTAAGAACGCAAAAATTCCAAATAAGGGCTTGATATGTTTGGTATATATCGTCTTTCGTTTATGCGCATAGCCTTCTTTATATAGGATCAAGAAATCCTAACTTGAGCGACAATCTATCCTCGTGAGCGGTGAGCTAAAATTGTTAAGATCGAGTTAATTCTGGCTAAAACTTCAATTTTGACTACTTACAAGTTTAACGCATAAATATCCCATCAAACCCTATCATATCAAGTCTTATTTGATAAACTCATCTGCAGATTCGAGTTCAAACAGAATGATAAACTGGACGCATATCGCATGACCAAATTGAGTCCACCTGAAATATTCAAATCTTTCTAAAAAAATTATTTTGTGGCCCCTAAAACGGCCTTATTTTACAACATTATTACTAATAAAAATTCTTGTAGTTCACCTATGAAAATATTAAAACAAACGAACACAACACATATGGGTCATAATCCATATACCAAACAAAAAAGAGAAAATAAACACAATAACAACATGCACCCAAATAAATAACACACGCCGCAGAGAGAAATAGACTGAGTCGCAGTGCCTAACGAGCAGCATAAGCATCTCGCCTTCAGAAAAAGCGTCCATGTCCTGGGTGGTTCCATGCATTGGGATGGGGAAGGTTGTGAGGAGGCATAACAGGTTGCTGACTTGAGCTCCCCACAAAAAATTGGCTGTTAGGGTTCAATGTGTTCTGAATCAAAACCCTATCTGCCTGTTTCGTCACGTTCATCTTCAGATCCACAAGGGAACTCTTCAGCTGGTCCAACTGTGGCATCTGCATCTCATCCACAGGAGCCTCCCACCAGCACTGAGCCTGGCTCACCCTCGTCATCTGGTTCAGCTGATCGCGGCGCTTCTTCTCAGCCTCAAGTTGGTTCATGACTTGAGTCAGCTCGGTATTGAGCTCGCGCACAGTGGCTTTGCGGTGGGCCTCAATTAGCTGCATAGTGCCAGAGGGTGGGTGAAGGTGGGGATTGAATGGGTTACGGGAGAGGAATCGGTCCATGACCACCTCCACGCTCGGGTGGCCAAAGGAAAAGACCCTTCTGCCCGGCGAGAAGACAATGATGCCCACCTCAGCGCCACAGAGAGTGCACAGCTCACTGGCCTTCTTGAAAAGGCCAGACCTTCGCTTTGAGAAGGTCACTTGGAGATTGCTCTCATTGGCCATCTTGACCATCTCCACCTTTTGCCTTCCCTTGCTCTTCTTCGCCATGGCTAAACCTAAACAAAAAATCTCTGATGATTAGAACCTAATCACCAGAGCAAAGGAGTGGAGGGAGTGAGAGAAATGGTATTGTATATTGTGTGATTTAGGGAGGGGTGGAGTAGAGGGGTATATATTGGCCTTTCTAGATTGAAATTCACTATAACGTTTTGGTAAAAAATCATAATTCTGGATTTTTTTAGTGAACCATGTCATATGCGTACTGTCAATTTCCAAATAGTGGACATCATCTGTCACCCAAGGTCATTTAAAATTGCATTTAGTCTAATAAGGTAGTTATCTAATATTACATGGAAATTTTTATGGGTTAGAGATGTCAGCAAATTATCCTTTGCTGTCAATATTTTTACACCCTTGAATGTGGTTACTAATATACTAGTTTGGGAGAATTTAGAATCTCTTCCTCTTAGCATACATGGTATATACTTCATGATTTTAACCGCCCCTTGTATACATGCATCAACATGAGAAAGGTGATAAGAATTCGCCTGAAAATGTTTTATCATGCCAAATTGTCAATTTGAATCATCGATGAAATAATATATGAACTCCTTTTTAGCTTTGCGCTACATATTGACAATCTAAGAACCCACCAATCCTCATCCCTTTTGCTTTTAATTGTGTTGAAAATGTTAGTCTGGATTATTTGGAATTTCCTAACAAGTAGTATCAATAATAATGTTAGTCTGGATTATTTGAAAATCTGGAAAATGAAACTGTAAATTGCATGCTATAGGTGTGTACAAACGTACACAAATTAATCACAATATACAACGTACATATATAGTCTAGTGTGTAGACATAAATAGCTGAGTCACATAGTTTTAAAAATATTTCTTCTTACTTAAAAAACGTTGCAAATGATACTGAGCTTTTGCAACATTGCGAAATATAACGTCTGCAAAAAAACGCTCAAAATGACTTGCAACGACTTTTAGTGTTGCAAATGAGCATTTTCCATGTAGTGAGCGCAAACTGTAGATTATCTACTATGGCACAGCCGCGCAGTAGCTTTTGCCAAGAATATATGAACAACGTCAGAGAGTAATATAATATAAACCTTCATCTTATTCTACCATATTACTATGTGACAGAGGATGTCTTCAGTTATTTCTGCTTATTTTTTAAGCAATTCGCGCTAGCCGCTAGTTGAAGTTCAGTTTCTGCTGCATATTTTTAAGCAATATAAAATGCTAGTTGTGAACTTAATTTTCTGGTAATTAAAAGGTTCAATAATCATATTAACATTAGTTTATGACCCTTTTTTAATGGAAGGACAAAGAAAAAAAATTGAAATTAAGGAAAATAAAACGGGGTATATGACCAGTTTCTAGATCAATTTGTACATCTCATTTTGCTTCTATAAATTATCTGTGCCTTTTGAGGCCAAAAAGCACCAACAATTGTGCCCATAGACCAATAGCAACAGTGCAGCAACTATATTTCTATTTGTGCCCTCTATAGGCGTTGCCTTTGGTGACAGCACACAATAGGATGTTTTGTGCCCAAAGGCTAAGCACAAATACAACCCTTTTTGTGTCTCGCCTCTAATAAAGGCTATTGAATGTATGGTGTAAGATGGGCACAATTGCTATTTTAAAGGCTTAGATTGCTGTATAAATGTTAAAGCAAAGGCACCCTAACTTTAAAATTGTGCCACTCTATTATATTTTAATAGATACAATAAAGCTTCAGCACAATTGTAAAAGTGTGGCACAATTGGATTTTTTTATTTAAATATAGAAATCATCAATCCTAGCTTGCTCACATGACCCAATTTCCACCAAATTTGGAACTTACAAATCATCCATTACAAACTAAACATAAATCAACATTAGCTTCATTAACATTAGCACTAAAATAGTGAAGTTAATATATTACATAACCCATGTTCTTGGCTAAGATTGATTGATGCAACCTAACAATACAACCCATCCAAATGTTAAACAAAAAAATGTGTTATCCTATGCTGGACATACCCGGGATTTTCTATATACAACAAAATATAACATATCCAAGCTTGTATCCCCAATTCAAGCATACTAATGGTTAAACCAGCAATATATAAACAAAATACACATCTACAAGGGCTGCTTGATGACAACTAACCAATATTCTCACTTTGGCAGTCCTCATGCATCATAACACTAGAAACTGGAGGTCCACATTGCACATTCTTGTCATTTCCCCTTCGAAATGCGTTGAAATCTGAGCATGTCAGCTTCCACACCCTTGCTGCTAAGTTGAAGTACTTTGTAGAGCACCCACTCCAAATGAACCAATGTTGATGCCCACATGTGCCAACATGGCTTTCAATTGCTCAGCCATTTGCACCTTTGCTAACCTCAAATTCTCCTCTTGTTCGGCCCTAAGCCTTTGTATGCTTTTTTCTTGCTCTCTTTTCATCTTTTCTGCTTTCTCATTTGCCTCATTCATCATACGAGTCATTTTTTCTTCCGCAGCAGCAGTGGCTTGTTTCTGAGCTTCATAAGATTCCCGAAGATACTTCACTTCCCTAGAAATACCTCGCTACTCAGTAACAATTCCTGGTACATCTGCCTAAGCAACTCCAAGGCCAAAGTCGCACACTTGATTTCGCTTCTCTGGCCCCACCACTTCTGCATAAATCCAATTGCGAACCTCTATTGTTACCACTTCACCACACTCACGAACCTCCACTTCCAAACTTTCAAACGCCAATTGCTTGAAAAAGACTTAATCATTCGTAAATGCATAAAATTTCATTAAAGTTGTTGGAAATAAATTTGGTCAAGTGAAAATGTACAAATTACCATCATTCTGGCAGATTCAGCATTAACTGTGAGTTGCTTAGGTCCTCTTGTGTGTGTCATAGTGAAAAAAGTCACACGATCAGGTTCACTTCCATCAAGTTTTTCAGCCTAAGACACAAAAAAAGATCCCGAAAACAACCACAATCATTAAACAATCACAGTTACAATGACTGAAAATATAGTACACTATATATAAACACAAACATCATTTGGCAGATGGAATACGACACATATGTTTTCCTCTAAATATGCCCATCAGTCATCATGTCTTATGTTATAATAGTAGTTCTTTTAAAACAAGAATCCCTTAAGCCTTAAAAAGGCAACTGGCATGTTTTAAGTTGTCCTGGACTAGTTATGGCTTGTACCAATCAAAATACAAACTCTATGAGAAATACAGGCTATATCATGTGCAAATTATCTACAACTACTTTTAAAGCCCTTAATATGAGGGTTAGGTTCAAAATTATGAGTTTGGAGATGACCTTTATGTTTTAAAACCTTAGTCATAACCTATAAACATGCAGACCTGCACTATGACCTAACAATAAGATTGTATCTAGTGATGTGTCCTTGCTTTTATGTCGATGTGTTAATTGTAAGATTGTACAAAGCACTAAGAAAATCGGCAGTTGAATACAAAAGTATTGAAATATTAGCAGATCCAACTGCCAACAACATTCTGGCCCTTAAATCTGCATAGGTGGAAAAAATAAGGGTCCAATGAGATTTTGAATTGGATCTGCATTGGACCTGCCCCAGAGTTGTCTTAGAAAATCAACATTGACCAGATAGGTAGACTAGAATTGCATGTAATTTTTGAAAACTTGTACACTCTGGTTTTGCAAGCATGTCTTAATCCATGTAATTAATTATTGAACTGTTTGATATTAGATGAGTGTTTAAATCACGCAAGTAGTTACGTATCTTTTGAAGTAGAGATACTATTCACAATACTGCAATGAACTTTATCTTATATGGTTGTTATGCTTGTAGATATTAGTTAACGCCTATTGATTTAAACTATGTACCACGTGCAATACCAGTAATGAATCAAGTCATAGGTGCTACAAGAGGTGCCACTGATGTTAAAAAGATAATTGCTTGATCAATTTCACAAAATCTAAAATTAAGAATAACAGAAAATAGTTAGCCACAACACAACTCCATTGAGAGCAGAATGTTGACCATATATATATATGAGGAATATTACTTTCTGAGTAATGCATTATCAATTTGAGGTAGGTCCAAGCACAATTTAGAAAGATCTTATTACCATCCCTAAACTAACCTAGTGCTGCTAGAACGACATTACGGATGTAGGTCCCCATGAAACAAAATGAGGAACAAATCACAGAAACTAAGTCAAGTTTTAACCATGTACTAATAATAGGAATGAAAACAAGACTAAGGTTGTAAGTTAATCATGAGATATGTTCACTATCTAAAGCACTATTCCTGTAACTTTATATTCATCTTTAACAAATCATAAGATATATTGACCATCTTAAGTACTATCTAAAATAAGTATTCATGGCAACATCAAATTATAATAGTAAAAGAATCCACTCACATAATCATTCCGTATTTGAGCAAAAGTTGTTGTCCTAGTGTGTGACTTGTCTTTAACATTTTTCGATTCTTTGCATTAGTTGCACATTTCCACTGGTTCACAACATATAAAGAACACCACAAAGGAAAATAATCATTTTATTGAACCTTAAGTTTCTTTTCAAATAAGGTTTAATGAAGTATAGTAAGTATACTGTTGAAAAGTTTTACAAACCTTATTTTCAATTTTATCCCAATAAGCTACCAAGGCTTGCCATTGTGTCTGGATTACCCTAGCATCATTGCAGTGCTCCCTCTACTCGGAGTTCTCAAAAGGAACATAATACAACTTACAGAGTTTAGCCCTCCATGTCCTGAAACGATCATGTAATTTCGTTTCCACAATTCCCTGACTTTCTCCTCCTTGCCAGCAGCTCTTGGATTTGTCCAGTCTATAGTGGCCTACATAAACAATAATTAAGTTGTCACAGAAAATTGTAAGCTTCCAACAAGTCAAATTTTACAAATTTGCAGTATCTATTGCATCAATACCTATACCAACAACCACACTCGATCAAGTTTCAAAGAATCTATTTGGCGCCAATTAGGTGAATCAATTGGGATCAATCTACCATCACGAGACAACATGGCTATGTAACGGCCAAATCTGGCCACATTGTCATGAAGAGAAATAGCTTGACCAAATATGTTGAAGTTCATTTTTCGCAGCTCCCCCTGCCCTACTATATTTTGTTAACTCCCCTACTCCTCTTTCGAGTTGTGGCGGATAAAGAAGTTGAGCCACTTGATTGCGTATATCCACTACATGTCTCATAGGGTTGGTAGGTTGCAAATGATTTATTTGGAGCGACTACACCAAATTGGGAGTGTGGTTGAGTTTCCACATATGTCAAAAATGCATCATCATCAAGCATCATATTAGCCATCTACATTGCAAATTGTAAATGAAGTGTAATCAACAAGAACTATTCATTTACACCAATGAATATACAGTTAACACCAGACAACTATTCATGTACACCAATGAATATACAGTCAACAAGAATATACATTTACATCAATGAATATATAGTTAACAAGAATTATTACCTATTTAAAGTTCATGACTCTGCACATGTCAATTTAAAAAAAGGAAAAAAGATTTGTCATTCAAAGTTAAAAACAACCAAATATTTGAATTGTATGTATTTGTACCAAGCTAGCAATTCAAACACCTCCAAAATAACAATCCAAAGCTCCAAACACATGAATATTTGTTTGACGAACAAGGAAACACCGAGAGTATATAAACATTATTAGAAAATGGGTTCATGAAATCAAAACCAGAAACCAACAAGGCTTGAAATGAAAGTCAGATCGATGGTTGTATCATAGCAAAATTAGAAAAACATAACCCAAGACCAAGAACTATAGTCTATGCAAGACTTGGTATTAAGGTTTTGTTAAAATTAGGTTGCCCATAAAAGATTTCAATAAAAAGAAAAAGACAATAAAATAACGTAAGAGTAGGAGATAATCAACTCATCACAACGAACAATCAAATAAACGTTCTATGCAAGTTGCTCTTGTGTTTTTAGACGTCTCGACCTAAAGTTCTTGTTGCAATCATCCTATCATCTTAATTTCAATTCATTCAAAGTTCACCACAATCACATCTCTTAATTTCAATTCATTCAAAGTTCACCACAATCTCATCTCATAATTTCATTGAGCAGCCCATTAATCACAACAATATTTCATATAATCACTAAGCAATGAGAAATTGAGCATATATTAATCATTACATAATCAATCCTATTTGTCAATTTCACATAAACATAATCAGCACTACAA
The DNA here is from genome assembly GCA_024362995.1 of Heteromeles arbutifolia. Lineage (NCBI taxonomy): Eukaryota > Viridiplantae > Streptophyta > Magnoliopsida > Rosales > Rosaceae > Heteromeles > Heteromeles arbutifolia. Next base: position 21,789,514 of record JANCRC010000002.1, read on the forward strand.
TTTCATAAACATAAACATAATCAACCCACCACAAAATCCAATTTTTTTCCCTACGACATGGATATAATTCTTAGTCTCATTGTAGAATGTTGTAGAATTGTTGAACATCATGTGTTTCATCTAGGAAACAAAAAATGAAATCCTTTCTTTTTTGTTTATTCCACTAGAAAAAAAGTTGTCTAAGTCCAAGGAGAGAAAATAACAAAAAAACGTTTAAACCCCTTTTTCCTTAATGTAATAGCTTACATAACAAAATACATGACTAAGCTACATAGTAGATATAAGTTCCTGATCATTGCAAGTCTGATAATCGTTTCGTAATAACAATTTCTGCAACATCCGGCTTTGTTTGAACTATATCATCATCCCCTAATGTGTTTTCTATATCTTGAGCTATGTTGGGGTCTTCTATATCTGTATCGAGCATGTTGTAAACGTCTCGTGACTTTGTCTTGGTAGCAATAAACCAATTAGTGTCAATAGGATCTTGAACATAAAATACTTGTGTTGCTTGTGACCCTAGTATGAATGAGTCATCCGGCAGTAAACGATGTTCACAATTAACTAAAGTGAACCCAAACTCATACTTCTTAGTACGAAACCTTTTGCCCTTGACATTAAACCAATCACAGTCAAACAGTATAACCTTCCGACCATTGTGATAATCTAACTCAATGATGTATGTCACAACACCATAATAATCCACATCTCCATACCTTGGATTCCTGTCGACGGTAGTAGCAAAACTACTAACTTCTGATGCTAAAGAAACACCATTATTTTGGGTTCGTGCATGTCGATCAGCAGAAGCAACCTTAAATCGATTTCCATTCATGATGTACGTGGTATAACTGTTTACCTACTGCATATGTCCATCAGCCAATGCACGTATATCGTCTTTAATAGCTACCTCATCATTCATTCCTATGTTATGTACCTTCATTGAATTAAAACATAGTTACAACATTACACCATTTTGAGTGCTACATTTAATACTGAAACTTAATAGGAATATAAGGTACATTATCTCAACACCATTTAGGGAAACTATCTAAGGCTTCTCTTTTTGCATCATATATAAGGCTTCTCTTTCTGCATCATATATAGTAGTTCTTCTGCCACAAGTGGAAATTACATGTGACATATGTCTCCTACAAGACCAACACATAAATCAATTAAGGATCCAAGCTAGTCCATCAAACATGTACTAAGGTAATGTCATTGTTATAACTGTACCTTAAGTATTCTACCATTTGAGGACAATTTACTAGGACATAGCGATGATCCATTTCAAACCTCAGACGTTCTAGTAAAACAGTTTCAACAGCGCTTGCTGGTTTGCCTTGGCTACAAGATAGAGGAAGTCCTTGTCATGCATCACATTGCATCACATCATAATTACGTCCAGGCCTATTATGACGGGTAACAACAGAGTCATCCATGTACATGGAGCAGAATGATACACATTCATCTAAATTAACAGCCACTACAATACATCCTTCTAGCTGACTCTTGTTGTGCACATACGATTTTAGAAGATGTAGGTACCTGATTGTTAAACAAAAATCTTTAAGCAAAAGGTAATGATGAAAAAAAAAAACTAAAATTAGAAAATAAACTAAGGAGGTGTTTTACGAAACTGACACCTTTCAATGGGGTACATCCATCGGTATTGGACTGGACCAGCAACAGCAGCTTCATCCGCAAGGTGAAGTATGAAGTGTACCATAACGGTAAAGAATGATGGCAAAAATAGCTTATCCAGATGGCATAGAGTTAAGGCAATGCTTTTTGACAAGCCATTGAAAAATTCTTCAGTTCCAGTTTTTGAACAAAGGTGGTGAAAAATCTGCTCAACTCTAACAACACTATAACAACCGATTTCGGTAACACTTTTCGTATTGCAATAGGGAGGAAGACCTGCATCAGCATATCATAATTGTGGCTTTTCAAGCCAATTAACTTCCTTCCTTGAATATTAACACAGTTGCTGATATTAGAAGAATAGTTGTCTGGCACCCGAATTGATTCCAAAACCTAGCACAACATGCTTTTCTCCCTAGGTTTCATATTGTATTCCACCGTTGGAAGCTTTGTATGGTCACCATCTACCCATGGATAGAGATCATGCCTAATGCCTAACTCTACGAGATCAACCCTTGCTCTAATACCATCTTTAGTCTTCCCTTCAATTTCCAAAAGAGTGCTAATAGCATTTTCAGCTACATTTATCTCCATATGCATGACATCCAAGTTATGCCGTAGTAGGAGATCTTTCCAGTAAAGCAATTCAAAGAATATAGTCTTTTTTGTCCACTGACCAACAATGTGTCCATCATCATTCCACCCCCGCTTACGACCACTTGCCCTTGCACCCTTGCCAAATCTGAAGGTCAATCCCGTCACTTCCAATAAACAATCCATGGTAGTTCTTGGTTTAGGGGGTTTCGAAATTCTTGAGATCCGTTAAAAGTTATTTTATGTCTCCGGTACCTGTGTGACATCGAGAACCATCGTCTATGTCCCATGAATGCAAACTTTTTCCCATGCTTAAGCCGTAAAGAATCGTTGTCATCACCACAAGTCGAACAAGCTTTCTCACCACTAGTGCTCCACCCTGAGAGCATAGCATAAGCAGGAAAGTCATTTATAGTCCCCAATAAGGCAGCATACATGGTGAAGGTTTCTGGACGGTGACTATCATATGTTCGTAAACCTGTTGTCCATAAATGCCGCAAGTCATCAATTAGCGGCTGTAGGAAAACATCAATTGCATCACCGAGACTTTTTTTTGCCTAGAATTAGGAGGGACATCATGATATAAGGTTGTTTCATGCACATCCAAGGCAGAAGATTATAAACTACAACTAAAATAGGCCACTTGTTGTGGGGTTTGCCATGCATACCAAACAGATTGAATCCATCGTTTGCAAGCCCAATACGAACATTGCGACACTCCCTTGCAAAATCTAGATATGTATTATCCAAATGCTTCCAAGCCAGAGAATCAACAGGGTGCCTCAAAATACCATCGTCAATTCTAATGTCTGAATGCCATATCATTGACTCAGCTGTGTAACGAGACATGTACAACCTTTGTAGTCTAGGACCTATGGGAAAGTAGCATAAAACCTTTTTTGGTACCTTGGCACATTGGATTGTTCTTGAATTTCCTTTCCTCTAGCTATATCTACTAGCGCCACACTTTGCACAAACGATGGCATTTACATGCTCTTTCTAGAATAACATGCAATTATTTCAACACGCATCCATGTTCTGGTAATCCAACCCCAAAGCCCAGATAATCTTCTTTGTATAATACAAATTTGGAGGAAAAGTCTTGCACATAGGAAAATGCTCTCTTAGTAGTGCCAGCACTGAACTATATGCAGCATCACTCATTCTATATAATAATTTTGACTGATATAATTTCACCACAAAATCCAACTTTTTCTTCCTGCTACTTGGATATAATCCTCTGTTTGCTTCTTATAGAATGTTGTCGAATGAGTGCGCATCAATTGTTTCGTCACACGCAGAAGAAGATTCACCAACATGGTCTGACTCATCCATATGCACATGGTTACTGAAAACATCGTGAAGCATCGCTGCCATGAAATTTTCGGGGCTTCTTTCATTAAGTGCTTCAGTAGTTGGACTTGATATGTTATCTAAAGTATGCACCTGTTCGCCATGTTCAACCCAAGGTATATCTATGTAATGGGGATCCATACCCTCGACATAGAGGTGTTCATCGACTTCAAATGGATCAGATAAAACATACTGCAACATCACCGATAGGGGCACTTAATTTTTTCTTGAAAGGTAGCAACGTCTAAAGCGTTACTGATGAATGCATGCCTTCCAATCAAGTATTCATTGGTCGTCCTATTTAGATGCACCCATTCTTTGTTCATCTTTAGCTACAAGCATGTATGAAATTATAATACTTGTTGTTTTATTCATACTATATATCAGACCACAAAGAAAATTTCACCAAACAAATTGAGTACCAGCAAATCGTAGAAACAAAATGGTTCAATCTCTCTCCCATGTTTTTCGATTATTTGTTGTTTTATTCATACTATATATCAGACCACAAAGAAAATTTCACCAAACAAATTGAGTACCAGCAAATCGTAGAAACAAAACGGTTCAATCTCTCTCCCATGTTTTTCGATTATCCAAGCGAGCCACCAAATAAGAACACAAAAAAAAAAAACAAAAACATATATAAAACTCAAATACCTAAAGAAAGCTACAGCAGATGTGCAATTTGGAGCAAAACGAGGAGTTGAGTAGGAACTAGGCACCGCCCGTTCAGAAATTACTGGGATAAAGATAATTTGTGTTTGTAGTTATGATTCCTTTGCCTAGATGTGCAAGCTTGGATTTTCCTCTACCCGGTGAAGCGGAAGTATGAAAGCAATTGCAATCATTTTTTCTTTTTTCTTTTTTCTTTTCTTTTACTGGTAACGTGTCATAAGGCTTGCGTTGCCACGCTGTGAATTCACTGAATTGTGCGATATGAACCAGACGGGAAACATAAACCAAAAAATATATAATGCTAGGAGTATCTATATCAAGGGCCAATTAGAAAGAAAACATTATTATATTGTAATACTACATAAGTTGATAAAAGGACAGAAGAAGAGTCTAGCATAGCATAAGATAATTATATTTTCACACACCAATGAAATATAACATAATACAAAATATATTATTTGTCCTCGTCGTTGCTGCTTAAAATCTCAACGGTAACATTCTGCATAATTCGTGAGTTCATCTGTGGGAGAGATAGGCCTCTAGGACGAATTTGTGCTTGATAAGTGTGTGGTTCTTCAATAATAACGACAGAACTAGTAGAATCTTCAGTTACTGTTTCAACAGAAACCAAATTGATAGGGTATTGTTTTGTCCTACCCGGGTATGCCCATGCTGGCAACACACGTCATTGAGGTGCGCGTATGCATCTGTTACTGGAGGGTAATGCGTAGCCAAGGCGACCATTAGCAACAGTAGTAAGAATGTACTAATTATCAATAAAACGAGGTATGCGCCCGTCATTAACAGGTTGTCGTGGACGTTGAGCTGGAGGATTCGTTGTGGAATTTATTGTTGTAATGTTTGAAGCAATAGACAAATATGATGCTGGAGATTCGGTTCCAATTCTAACTCCGCGACGTCGCATGTCCCCCATTCTCAATGATGTAGAACTTGATCAAATTCAAAAGAAACACAAGTGTATGAAGCAACCTTCTAATTTTCCATAGACAAATTAGTAAAGGAGTGTGGATGTTTTATACAAGAATAAAGGCACAATCCATAATTGTGCCAACATATTCTTTTGCTATAGAGTGATTTATTATTTATTAATATTTACTGGACACAATTTCTAACATTAGTGTCATAGAACGGAATTTATAATTATTAAGATATATTGTCTATCTGAAGACCTAATGGGAAGTAGAGTGATTTATTATTTATTAATATTTACTGGACACAATTTCTAACATTAGTGTCATCAAAAGGAATTTATAACTATTAACTCATTTGTTTATTTGAAGACCCACTAACTTTTGCACGGAGACCGATGACCCTAAGGGCACAAATGTTGGTTATGTGTCACTGCATGAAGGACTTTGAATACAGTAAAAAAAATAAACACTTACGATAAAGCCAAAAAGTATATCACCAAGTATCAAAAACAAACTTGCAGGAAGATAACAATCTAAAAAGTAGTTCAAAAAGATACGAATCTAACAAACATTCATTGCAGATGGAAATGATCCATTGTAAATCTAAAACACGTCACTTAGTACTACGGTGTAGTGGTATTCTTCTTTACTTGTAAGTGAGAGATCTGAGGTTTGGTTCTCGCCAAAAACGAATTTAAACAACATTATGACTAACTTATTTTGAGGCTAAAACACTGCACACTAATAAATAGCTCCATACCATTATTTACCATAATTTTATAAATCTAAATTTTTTGGTGTGCTAGAGGTAAAGACAAACGAAAAAACACATACAGTGTTGATGACAAACAATTTTTATAGACACAAAATGTTTTTTGTGCCCATCTTCAATAAAAAAGTTGTCATCTGACCCCACTCGGCACGGTTTCCGTGCCCATTACTGTTTTGTGTCCTTTTTTTTTTACATTGGGCACCATAGATGGTGCCCTTTATGGAATGGGAACTGTTTCAGCTTTTTGGTGGTTAAACAAACACAAAATTCTCAATTGTGTCCTTTGTTTTGTACCCAAAGCTCATTTTTCTTGTAGTGATCACCCAAGTTCGCAGGCTTGCTGAATTAGAAAATTATGAACTATATGGGCATTGGAAAAAGTACCGAAAACAAGAAAACGAGGGTAAGATCTATATAATTCATTTCCCACAATTAGTGGTGTCCATTGTTATATGGTAGGTTCTAAATGAATATATATACTCGAGTATATGTTTGTATATAATAGGGAAAATTAGGTTCACATCTTTTTTTTTGTTACTTCATTGATTAAAATCCTATTCATTTTGAATTTTTGATCAAGGTCCTTGGGTATTAATAACATCATTAATTATTTGAATAATAAAATATTTTTATTTTTAAATATATTCCTTTAGTGTTAAAAATGTTACAATTAGTATATTTATATTTTTGGCTAATTTTTTTATCATATATTTTTATTTTTAGTTTGTAGTCATTTTTAATTTGTACCAATTTTCTTTTCATTTTTAATTTGTACCCATATATTAGTTTCTTTTTGTGCCCATATTTTTTAAAGTTTTATTTGTGTTTGTACCCATGTGTATACTGTTACGTGACATTGTATATTTAATCAATGATAGAAAAATTACATATGGTATATTTATGTTTTATGCCTAAACTTTGTTATATTTATATTTTTAGTTTGTACCCACTTTTAATTTGCAACATTTTTTTTTAAATTTGTAGTATTTTCTTTTTAGTTTTATTTTGTACCCATGTATTAATTTCTTTTAGCGCCTATATTTTTAATAATTCATTTGTACTAATAATTTTTAATCTTTTATCTGTATCCTAATTTATTTATAATGTACCCATTCTTCTTTATTAATGTACCACTTTGTTATATGTGAAATGTACCAATTTTTTTATAAAATGTACCAATTTTTTTAACACTATGGATACACTCTTTTGCCATTTATTATTTCTTATTTTTACATAGTTTTTATCCATTTATTCAATCAAAATGTTTGAATTTTTATTATTGTAACCGTTTCTAATAGTATTATAATGAGGGATTTTAAATTTATAGGATTATAAATCTCATAAAATATCAAACAATTAATGTCAAAACTATAAAAATAAAAATATTAATAGTAATATAATGAGGTGTACAAAGTCAAGGGACCTTGATCAAACTTTGAATACTATTAAGGTTTTAATCAAAGAATGTTAAGAATTAGGGACCGGATCCAAAGTATCCCTATATAATATAACCCATACATGCAAACCTACATCATTACTGTGTGAAGTAAATTATGTTTAACCGATGCATACAATTATAATATCCAAATTTATATATGCCTGAAGTTTAAATTTTTTTGAAGAGATCGACATTTGGATCTTGCTATTATTAGAAAAAGCAAGTTCACATATTTACATAGAAAAGTGCATCAGTTTGGATATTTATAGATTGTGTACTAAATTAGTACCACATGCTTCAAGATCTTTTTCCATGGCAATAGTTTTTCTTATAAAGGATATTTCAAGAAGGAAGAATTGGATACAGGATTTCAGGTGTAAAAATAAATGTTCTTAACCGGTTAGTTAGAAACATTTTTCTCTTCATATTAATGTGGTTAATTCAGGTAATGAATCTTCAATAATAAATAGCAAGAAAGTTCAGAGAATGAGTACCTAGTTACATGCAATTTGAGAAAGAGTACGTAAATTAACCCCATTAATATGAGTATGTAGTTACATGCAATTTGAGGGATGGGTTAGGATTGGGTTCAACCTCTAACCCGCCCAACCTATATAAGTTGTAAATGTAACTACAGAGGGCAAATTGACAATTATGATAAGTTTAAGGGGAGAGTTGGTCAAGATAAAAGGTCAGAAGAAATCGATAATGAACAACAAGTTCATAGAAGAAATCGACAATATATAAATCACAAATGCAACTATTTCATTTATTTGCAGATAGTTTTGAGTGAAATAATTGTCGAAATTGACGACTCCCTCCATGATGATGTTGAACAACTCACACCTCATGCGAAACCTGGCTCGGGAGAAGCGTGGTGGAGACAATGAAGGGTTAGAGAAGTAATTATGCATAAGTTGAACATGGCTCTCTTCCCGGTCTCGATTAACTCTTTGTCGGCATGACAAGGTGCCACCGTATTTCGGCTCATTTTGCACTTGCGCAACCTCTAAACGTCTCTGGAAGTGCTGATACATAGCCCTTGCCATTGCAAAAGTAGCATTACCCTCATCAGACGAGGAGTTATCATTCCATGGTTGGGCCATTATAGTTTGGTGGTTGGGAGATTTTTGAGAGTAAAGGGATCGGAAGTTTATGTATTATGAAATTAGTGTGATACCATTTATACAAAGAGTGAGTGACATTAGAGATGTCGATCCAACATGTTAGCTTGAGATGCGAAATCTTATCTAACGATTAGCGGAAGGTGAAATCTTATTTTGTCTGATTTCGAAGAATGTGCCAATCAGATAAATAGACCAACAAATGAGATTGAAATAAGATAAATCCAATCCAATGGTTGTTATGAAATGAAATCTTATTTTGTTTGATTTCGGAGAATGTGCCAATCAGAGAAATAAACCAATGGATGAGATTGAGATAAGATAATTCAATCCAATGGTTGTTATGAAATAATATCTTATCTTGTTTGATTTCGGAGAATGTGCTAATCAAAGAAATAAACCAACAGATGAAATTGAGATAAGATAATCCAATCTAATGGTTGTCGTGAAGTGCAATCTTATCTTGTCCAATTTCATAGAAACAAACTAACAGGTGAAATTGAGATAAGTGAGCCTAATCTGACGATGCATAAGTGATGAAATCTAACTTTATCAGAATTTGAAATTTATTAGGTTGAAAAGTTCATTAAAAAAATTTAAGATAGCACGTCCAAAAATCAACTTAAGAAAAATTAAGACAAAAATAAATTTATCGCGTAATCAAATTACTACATAAATAAATATATAGTCCCATATAGAGCCTAAAAGAAATATAGCCTCTCATTGGGAAAGATTCGTTTTTAGAGCCTCAAAGATTCTTCGGAGCTCTAAATTTGGCTATATCCACCACTTTTCCAACCCCATATAAAGTCTATCATTGGGGATGCTCTTACAACTTCAACCATGAAGTAGTATCATCCTAAATTCATTTGTTGTTTTAGTACTTTTGCCTTGTGAAAAGGAAAAAATGGTGTATTAAGAAAAAAAAAGAAAAGAAGAAAACCTCTCTCTAAAAATTCTCCCATTTTCTTTCTCTAAAATTCTCTATGTGAAAGACTTTCTCAGCAACTTCACCGTTGGCCGTAGCCTTTGGCTTGGGTGCTTGAGGCATCCATCCTTCCTCCTTTCTTTCCTTCATTTCTTAATATCCTCTCTTTTCTCTGTTACCTCCTGAGTTTTCTCAGGTTCTCTTTCTTTTGCCCCCTCCCTCTTTTCTTCCCCTCTCATCTCATATGTTCCTCCCCCCTCCCTGCCTTCCTCCTCCTCTTCCTTCACCTCTTCTAGTTTTCTCCCTACTTTTTGAATTCTTGGTTATTTCCTGAGTTTAATCTCAGTTTTCCTTAAGCCAAGTCTCAACTATCCTGGGCTTCATATCCCTTATCCGGCATTTTTTGCCTACTTTTACTATTTTCTATCTTTTAATTTCCCTTCCTCCCTCCTCAGCTGTGATACTTCTTCCCCATCCCATCATGTGCTCAGATCGGCAGGCTTCGATTAGAAATTGTATATCAGATCCACTTCCCTTCTTCACTTCCCCTTCCCCAACCCATATGCCAGATCTCCATTGAGGCCAAGTGTTGGGTATTTTACATACCCCTTAGCCTCACTTTCTTCCCATATGTTACTTTGTTTGTATATATTTGCAAGGTTTCGTGAAAGGGACTTGGATATGGTGTCTACTTTCTTGGTTCAGAGTTTGGCTTCCTCCAAGGATGTGACGGCGGCGGTGATGTGGTCTTTGTTGTTGGAGGTTAGCGTTTTTATTGTTTGTTTTCTGCGACCTTCAGGCCTAAGTTTATGGAGGCCTTTCTGTTGTGTTTTGGGTTGCTGTTCTCATTTTGCTTGGGCCTTTTACTTTCTCTATGGTTGTTTACACGGCTCTTTTTGGGCCTTGTACTAGTTTTTATTTTAGTGAAAGTTGTCTTCGTGATAAAAAAAAGAAAAAGAAAAAATGCGCTATACAAGAAAATGATTCAATTCTATGGATTTAGATCATCTTCGGATCTCCTCACTAGGGATCCCGAGGATCAATGCATAGTAACTGTTCATCAAAGATCGTGCGGCCATAATTTTTATTTTTTATATTTTTCACGCAAAATGAGGCTACTTTACTTTTAAAAATATAAAAGACATTCAATTGTGGCCGCACGATCTTTGATGAACGGTTACTATACATTAATCCCCAGAATCCCTAGTGAGGGGAGAGGATCTGAATCCCAACTCTATAGCCAGAGATGGCTGCTTTGATACTATTTGCGAAATCAAACATTATTCCTATACTAAAACCCAAACCACCGTTCACCGTTCACGGACAGTGAGCCGACTAAAATGCCCTCCGTTTGGTTTTTCAACAAGCGTTTTTTCTCTTTGTTGCACAGTTAAATGACGGAATTGCCCTCCTAAGCCACGCGTCTATCATCGCCGGGTCTCTCGCTTGCTCCTTCGCCGCTTCTGATTTTCCCATCTTTCTTTGCCCAAGTGAATTAGCCGGTGTGTGTTTTTTAGTTGGAAAGGATTGGATTCGTATAAACTAGAAATTACGCCCGCGTGTTGTTGCGGGAATCAGCTGATTCAGGCGTAATCGAATGAATAAAACACATTTAAGTTGAATAAATTCAACACAATTATGAATACATTAAGTTGTATAGATTCTTAACATGTTTAAGTAGCGAAAAGATTACAACACATTGGATGTGTTAACAATCCATAAGTTGATGACTCCCTCTCCAGTTTATCGCATCATTCTTAATGTATTCAACAATGCAGCAGCAATTAAAAGTCCTTGAAAAATGCCTAGCTACTATAAAGACATGACGAAAACTATATCTCACCTTACCCCTTGTTGGCATAGACAGCATATCCATCCTTCTTGTTCGGGGCGAATCATAATCCTGAACTCCATTATCATCATCGTCGAGAATGTCAAACTGTAAATCAACCATGCATGAAACAAAACTTAGAAATTAAACAATTATCAAAGCTTGTGAAGAATACTAAATCCAACTAATTCGAAACATAAAGCAACCTGAACGAGCTCGAAAGAGAGAAAACTTATAAATTCAATATAAATTAAGAGAAGGATGGAACAAAACAGGTTCATTCTTAAGAACAGATGTAATTTTACACATTGCATATATGTAGATTAAGGACGGCCTGGGCTAAAATAAAGAGGATGAACTCTAGAAAGTAGAAAATGTTGTTCAACCAAACTCGAAAGTAAAGAAACCATACTATTAACATATAAATAAGTTTTATAAATCAATGTTTACATGTACGTTGTTTGAGAAGGTAAATTAGCAACATACACGGTGATCAAAAGATTAACAGCAATAAATTGCTCATTATTCGAAATATACATGAAAGTTGTCATTCACATGATCCAAATGGTAGTTAATGCAGACCCGGAGCACCTGATTATACACCAAACAGAAAACAAAATTTAAATCAAGTCAAACAATAATTATGAGAAAATAAACTAAAAGGGATTTGAGCTGAGAGTTATGATTCGAAGTGCGGGCAGTGGAGGGTGCAGGTTAGCGGCGGCGGAGGAGGGGTTGAGCTAGGGCTCAGTGAAAGAGGAGGTAGTGCTAAAAGCACTATTTGTCAGCCAATCATATAACAGCCACACCATTTTTCTATATATGAAAAAAATTAAGAGTTCTCCAAACTAAAGCATGAAATTAGATTCACCAGAGAATTGGAAATTGCACATGAACAAAATAATATACATCATGCCATTTGTGATTTTGAAAGAAAAAAAGAATACCTTCCTGGGCAGCCCTCTAGGCTTCAATTTCAAATGATTTTAAAAATTACTCTCTTTCTCAGTTTCTGTGGGATATGTTAGCAGCAGTAAAGTGATTTAGGTTTAGGTTTTGTTGCTGTAGCCAGATCCTCTTGAGAGATTTTCTTGTTTTTGTTCTTGGTGGATTTCTTATCCACTTCTGTGTATTTCTCTGTTCTTTTATAAAATGTTTGTTTCTTCTAAAAAAAAATGTCCGCTTTAGAAGGTGGAGGCTCTTGATAGAAGATTGGCATTGGAGTTGTTTTAAGTCAGTTTCTTCCTGAACATCCTAATGTCAGCTTCTAGAGTTTCCAGTAAAAGAACAGACAACATTCATAATAAGAATGCACTTACACACACAGGTTTCAGTTGACCACCATTGATTGAATACCACCTCATGCTTGGCTTGCAAATTATTCTTCTCCATCTCATTTGCATGTATCTTTTCCTCCAGTTTAGTATAAAATTGCCCAAGGTAATTGTAAACGTTACTTCGATAATAGATTAGCACACAGCAAAGGAAAAATCAGAAAAAGCACACCTGATGCTAAACAGATATGCAAATATGGTTACCAAACAGATCTCTACGCAATGTACCAACCAAATCGCTACCAAACAAAACCCAATTATCCAAGAAAAGCGAAGCAGAAGCATATCTTAATCTCCCAGGAGCAATCCTAACCATAATTATACACAACAAATCAAGCAAAACAAACAAAAGAAAGGATAAAAATCCGGGGGAATTTGAAGTCCGGATAGGAAATGGGATCCCGGAAACGGAGCCAAACAGCAGATCTCTCCTAATCCAGGGTGGTTAGTCCACCGGAAATCCGAAGTGCCAATGAGTTTAATAAACCCTAGTTCAGTTACACAAAAGCATGAAACATGAACGAATCTGAAACTACCAATTGCAAAAAACATCTCAATAAAAAATTAAGACATAAAACCAATCTCCACAGACCACAAAAAAAATGAAAACTAATTTTACCCAAATGAAAACGGTTTCATGAATTTCACATCTCTCTTTTTTTTCCAGCTGGATACACACTGAATACAAAACCATGGCAAAAGCTGTACTCGAATCAAATATATACAGTCAAATAAACCACTGGATTTCAGCACTGCTTCAAAAATTAGGCAAATACATAATCCAATTTCATCTTTTTCCACTCATTGTTTTTCTTGCAACACTGTTGGGTACCAAACATGACCAAAACTGAGCTCCACACAAATAAGCACGGTGACTGTGTGGGAAAAATATATAGCTCCAACAATCAAGTAAAATAAATGCAAACCAAGAACATGTAGAATTATAACAATAAATTTAATTTGACAGATAATTTTCTTGCTGAAAAACTTTGATTTGCAAAACCAAATAACATTTTTCAACAAAAAAAGAACTAATTTAACAAAGCAAAAATAGTACACGAAAAACAGCTATTCAATTTAGCTTCATTAAGAATACAGGAAGTCCATTCAAAACGACCAAAAGGATAAAAATATAGAAGAACCAACCTTTTTGAAAGATCACTGGTTCCATCATACGTTCAATAACTTTAGCATGAACCAAATTATCTGAAATAAAAACAAAGTCGATTAACTAAATCAGAAGAAAACCAATACAGATAAACAGAGAAAAACGCATTCACACACATGCATAATACAATACATACATATACAATATATAATTATATAATTAAATGACATACCTTGATGGCCTGTGGATCTGCGACCTTGTTTCGAGAAGAAGAGCATAAGGAAACAGTTCTAATGATGAGGCAGTACAAACTTCTGAGTGGGAACTGAAATTAGAAAAACGTAAATTTCAAACCATTTATAAGTCCCAAATCACAAAAGCCCCAAATTTAAACAAATTAAAGCCACCCGGATGTACAACCCGAAGAACTCATCAGAAAGCCCTAGCTTTTCTGCCTAAAAAATTCCTTTAAATCAAACCGAAAAACTGAAGATGGTTACCTGAATTCAATAAAAATTAAAATATAATGAATTTACTCTAAACCATGGTTTTTTCAAGAATCAGAAAAACCTAAAAATATCCGAAACGATCCCAAATTTTGGAACTGCTTCAAACCAACCTGCCATGAAATTGGGTCCACTGCGCTCGCCATTTCCCACTTCCTCTGATCGTTTCTGATAAAACAAAAAATTTTAAATTGTCAATTTTCAGATATTAATTGGAAAAGAAAGCGCAGAATTGGTAAAGTCCGCACCTTCACACCTCGTTTCTATGGTTGAATGAGTTTTCTCAGCCGAACATACAGAGTGAGAATGGCGAGCTGTCAAGGAGTTTGCGGCTGGCGAGATTGAGAATGGCGAGAGAGAGAATCGGTGAGGGATATGAGGGAAATTACAGAGTGAGAAAAGGGAGGGATGGGGGATGGATGTTTACAGAGAGAGTCGGGAGAGAAAGAGAGGGAATGAGAGACGGGGATGGAACAGACGGAAAAGTAATGCACGATGATTGACGCGTGGGCGCTCTTTTACTGTGCGGTGGCAATTTTGTAAATAAAGTGAAATTCGGCTTCAAATACTGTTCATTTGTACAGTGCAATTGAAAAGCTAGACTAAAGTAATAATTTCATTTTTGGGTCGCGGTTTCTAACGTTTGCTGGAAAAAAAGGTCGAAATCGTTGTTGTGCGATAGGGTTATCGCAAAAACAGAGGTTCTTCTTGGACTCATCAAAGAGGGAGTGTTCTGTGTCACCTTTGTTGGGAATTTTTTCGTCGCTGCTTCCTACCTTTTCCGGTGAGTTTTCTGATTTTCTTGCTTGCTTAATCTTGAATTTTTTCTTTTATTTCGTTTTGGATTTGTTAGTTTATCTTTTGTGCATCTGAGTATGTGATTCGATGTTTTAGATTGGGTTTTTGTGGTTTTGAGTCTGTGGGTTTTTTTGGGTGCCTGAGAAAATGTTATCCAATGGTTTGATTGAACATTTTTTCTCAATTTGTTGCAACTTTGTTGTCGTTGTGCCCCTTTGTGAGACTTTGTTTTGTGGTTTTTTTTTTTTTTTTCTCTGTGCAGCTTTTGTAAAATTGAAGTGGGAGTTTGACGGATCTTGATCAAGCCCGTAGTTTATTGACGAAGAGAACAACGCCAACCCAAAATTCGAAGAATAATTTAAATGCAGAAAAGTGTGGGTTCCTGGTGAGTTTTACTGCAGACTTGGGCGGGTAATTTTGTGATTAGCAATTGATTTTATGAATTGATTGATGGGTTTGGTTTCTGAATTCTCTTTTCTTTGTTGAATTGTCAAGATAGAGGTTGTATTTGTATGTTACATAGCAAAGACTCTGGGTCAATTCGAGGTTGTATTTGTATGTTTTAGACATAAAAATTGAATGTATCAGTTTTAAATCTTTCAACCATGTTATTCACCTAAGGCCATAAACTGCTGTATTTTTTAAACTCTGTGGAAAGGAATTTACATGCAACCCAATGGTCCAAATTTTATATCTTTCATTATAACAATTAGCCGTAAGCATCCACATTCATTTTGAATTTTGATCCTTTAGGTCAAATTTTGAACCTTTAATTATTGACATTGCTGAATTTAGTTGTAATTTAAAGTTTTGATTTTTTTCAATTTTTGTTATTTTCTTTACCGAACAGCTTCGATCTTCTACAGGACTATTTTGTTCGGCTTCCGAAAGATCTCTGTCTCGATATGAGTATGGTTTTTTCAATCTGTGTGGATTGCCCAGTTGTTGAATTTGATAAAGAATGTGACTTTCGAGATGACAGAGTTTTTGAAATGGTATTTTGGGCATGTGCTGAATGATGCAGATTTGATTTTTTTTTTCAATTTTTTTTTATTTCCTGTACAGCACAACTTTGATCTTCCATAGGACTACTTTCTTCTGCTTCCGAAAGATCTCCGTCTCGATGTGAGTATGGTTTTTTCAATCTGTGTGGATTACCCAGCTGTTGAATTTGATAAAGAATGTGACTTTTGAGATGATGGAGTTTTTGAAATTGTGTTTTGGGCATGTGTGAACCTGAATGATGCAGTCTTTGATCTTTCAAATAGAAGGGTTGTCGAGGGGTTAGTTATTTTTGAGGCTCTGCTTCTGCAAACGTGAACTCTTTACATGGATACCGAATTTTATGTGAATTTTTATAGTTATATATCAAACTCCTCTACACCAAACTCTGTGTACTACAACAATTATAATTAGCTTAGTATACAATTTAACTTTACAGTGGATTTATAATGACCAAAATATATACAAAGCATCTGGACCAATTTTTCTAAGCCTTATTAGTTCTTTAAATTGTGGTATTTCATGTTTAATAGTGTGAAATGCTTCATATGTTATATTTTATTGTGTGCTGCTTCGTTTTTTGTGTAATTTTTAATGTTTCTCCACAATATAACTAAAGAAAATACATTCTTATGTTATCCACCTTTGTTATTTCTCTTATGATTGCACTTTTGTTTTCATTTTTTTTTTTTTTTGGTTCTTGCCTAATTGTTATTTCATTTTGGTTTTTTGTTTTCCTATATAGACGTTATTTTGAAATAAAAAGAATTTTCAAGAGCATACTTTATTACAATTTTTCTTCAGTTGGGTTTACAAAATGTTACTTGCAGTTATTCAAGTGCAATGGGATTTCAGTTTCCTTGCAGTTATTCAGGTGTTGTTATCATTCTTAGTCTTCTTTATTTCAAAACTACCTCAACCTCAAGCTCACCTGCAAGTTCCTGCTCACCAGGTATTACAAAGTGATAAAAGATTGGCTCGCCTTCTAACAACATTACGGTCATATTTGACACTAAAAGATCCAATCTTTGGATTCCTCCTTCAAAATGTTACTTTTCTCTAAGTTGTCCTTAGTTTAGTTTTTTCATATTTCATAATCTTCTTTGGATAAAACAATTGGTTGATTCCTAATTTTATGCATATATATATATATGTATATATATATATGTCACCATTCCTCTGAACACTTTATATGTTTTGCCATGACAGGCAAATACTTCTTCATTTCATATTTGCCGCTGAGTTGACAAAGAAGGTAACCAATTTAAACTCAATTTATTTCTGAAATTTTTTTTTTTTTTTTTAATTTTGGAGATTTTGTTTGTAGGGATTTTGAGAATTTCAACTCATCTCTAACACATTTGGTAATTAGCACTGTTAACCACTAAAGTCATTACAAGCCTCCAACGGTGTAATCTTATTTTAGGTATACCTGCTTATTTTAGATATGCCCGTATTGTTTGTTTAAACCAACGTTGAGCAAATGCCTTAAACTTTTGTTAAGCAAGCACCTGAGAGTTTACAGTTTGATTCTCATTTGTTCTGTTTTGGTTTCGCTGTCATTTAATTCTGAGAAGTGTGTTTTTGTTATATGTAGATCAATAGATGCCAATCCAGTTTGGTAATTTCTCCATTTTATGTCAAGCAATCTTGCAGTTGAGTTTACCTTGCATTTCCCATCCCCTTTTGTAAAATTTATATGAACAGTTAAACTGGAAAGTCTAAAGTAATGTATTCAGTTTGCAAAATTTTATATGAGCACTCTCCATTAGTAAGTTTTCTTACGTGATCGATCGGTTGCAGATCAGTGTATTCAATATGTAGCTATACTTTCTCTCTAATACTCTTACACGATCAATCAGTTGCAAATCTGTGTGGTTTTTTTCTGCCATTTTTTGCCTTGATGAACGTATGCTTATTTTGTTATACATGCTTTCTTGGTGCTTTTCATGCTGCTGTAGAATTTGAGTTTACCTTGCAAAATTTTATGAGCACTCTCCATTAGTAAGTTTTCTTACATGATCGATCGATTGCAGGTCAGTGTATTCAGCATGTAGGCATACTTTCTCTCTAATACTCTTACACGATCAGTCGGTTGCAAATCTGTGTGGTTTTTGTTCTGCCATTTTTCGCCTTTGTGAAGGTATGCTTATTTCGTTTATACATGCTTTAATTCTTGATGATTTTCATGCTGCAGTATAATTTGAATGTATGGGTATTTCCAACCCTTTAAGTTTTTGAGTTCTAAATCTTCTTTATTCTTTTTCCTTACTAACGTGGCCAATATATGTCTACTTCCAATTATTCTCAACACTCTGCACTCATTTCTCTGTCTGTTCCAAATTATTTTCAACATAAAAAAAATTCTGTAAGTGTGCTTAATTCCTAGGTTGATATTTCACTCAATAGAATCTTCTTTTTATATATGTGGGTTTTACAATTTATGATAAAAAAAAATAAAAATTCTGAATTGGTGCACAACACTAAATAAAATTTGTGTTGTTTGGATCCAACCCTTTAGTTATTTTGTTATGAAATTGTTAATTCCCTACATATTGTTAATTACATGCATTTACTTACTATTCAGTCCAATTTCATGCTTTAAAAAACACTTGGTTCTAAGTTTTTGGTGCTTTCCACTATTCTATTTCTGTAAAAAAAAATATTTTACAAGTTTGGGGAATTAATCTGAAATCATTTGATAGGTAATTGTAATGACACTTTTCAATTAGTTTTCTTTTAATCTCAGTTGGGACAGACGCTTTCTATTCTCAAGATTGTTAATTGAGAGACATTGTGAATATAATCTTCTATTCTGTTGGCTTTTGCTTGGTTTAGGCTTTGGAAAATAGACTTTGGATGTAAAAAACTGGTTCATGGACACCAAAAGAGTGTTGATATCATTGGTGCTTTCACAAAGATTATCTTCTCTCTTACACTTGCATTGCTTTACTTTTGTTCCAATTTCTCCAGTTACATGAAGAGTAAATATTTCTGTGCTATATGCAAAATATCTTTTGTATATATCAAATTTTGATAAGTTAAATTCAACAATTGAAATTTATTTTCTAATTATTTATGTATAAATGCAATTCTCAAATCTAAGTTAGCCTGATAATCTTAGCACGCAAGGAAATACCTTTGTCCAGCAAGGAAATACCTCTTTGCAACCAACTCAATCCAACAAAACTTTTACTGCTCTTAAAGACATTATCTGAACTGTAAGCTCAAGTAAGTTCTCAGTTTCCATATACTTATTATTTCTTGATATCTAGGTGATTTACATAGTTTTCAACCATTACATCACATAACTTACATTTATAATTGTATTGTTTCTAATTGTTTAAATAAATGTCTTTTTCTTCCCAGCCAGATAATGTCACGTGGTTTAGTGGTATTCAATACAATTGGAGAAACTTTTTCTTTAATCCACTCATGTTGGGGGATTTCAAAATTGAAGACCACTTGCTTTCTATCTTTTGAAACAAATTAGCTTTGTAAAGTAACAAAACAAGAATATTCCTAGAGGAAATACAATTGTTTGTTTTGCTGAGGTAGTTCTATTTAGATCGATCAATGTTATGGTATACTTCGAAACCTTAGTTCTAAATCTATTACTTTCAATATAGACATTCTATAAAGTTAGGAATATATTTATTAGTTCAAATTTAAATACTGCTGTAAAGTAAGACATCTGCTCATTATATATACTAGATTTCACATTGGTATTTTTTCAAACATAATTATCCATACATTTTCTAATCCTATAGCAACGTTTGGGCAAAATTTCTAATGTATCCATCAGAGTGCGCTATCAATGGGTATGGACTCATTTCACACGCGTTGTCAGAGCATAAGTAAAGTACAGTAGTGTGGGTAAGGATCATACCCTCAGAAGTAGCCACCTGAACTGAGATATGCCACGAGTCATTGTCGATAAAGAACTATGCTACTATAACCTGGAGGGGCGCAAAACAAAAAGCATGAGTGGGCAAAAACAAAGCTTTATCAAAATCATTTTGTTATAAAAGTTGTAACCCCTCTCTGTAAAACAAGTATACTTCCCAGAAAATATATATATACGTACTAATATAGAAAACCATTAATCAATCAATCTCATCAAATAAGCAATGCCATGTCCGAATGAATCATAACCAAATAATCAACATAACCCAAATACCATCAAATAATCAGGTGATATCTCAACTCAAATCATGCCGGCAATATATATATATATATATATATATATATATATATATATATATATATATATATATATATCAATCAGCCGGAGTCACCTCTAGTGACCTGTACGGCTGAATCTATGGCTCCTCAATCAATCCTCAATCCATCTCTCAATCAATCGTCAATAATCAATAATCAGTAATCAGTAACCTGAACCCATGACGGAACCACCTAATGTGGTCTGTACGTCAAGCTGGGTAAATACGCTATGTGCTACGATCACGTGAAGGCTGGCGACGAATCGCAAGTCACCTACGAGTCGGAACCACCTAATGTGGTCTGTACAACAGGCTGGCACCTGCCTTGGATCCAAGGTGAGCGTACGGTGCGGGAGATGAACGATCACGTGAAAGCTAAGCCCTCAGGCATGCACAACCCCGATGTGCAGGTAATGAGCCATATAACAATCTCATCGATATCACCTCAATCATCACATCACACACACACACTTACCTGACTTACCTGGCGCCCGCGATGCAACAATATATAATCACACAAATATATATATATAAAAATATATCTATGGCATTCATTTCATAAAAGCATTTTAAAACGCATTTCTGGGAAATCAATCAATTTTATATATATATATATATATATATATATATATATATATATATATATATACTGAAAACCAAAAGCCCACTCACCTGGAGTTCGCCCCTACAATTCCCTAGCACAACCCCTCAAGGCGTCATGACGATCGGCGCCTAGAACAATCATCAAATCATGCATCAGAAATTATATCAATAGAATATATAACTTATATAAAACACGTCACTATGTAGTTCGATCCGGAAGATCTGCAACTCAAATTTCCAATCCGTAACTTCTCATGATTCACATTATGCTTATAGAACAACATTCTAAAGTTTCGTTATGATCCAACGGTTGGATCTCCACCAATTTCCAAAACCATGTGGCGATTAATCTTTTATTTTATGACTTACAAATCCAATTCGGGAAGATCCATACGTCGGATTCCCAATCCGTAAGTTTCCACATTCTTCAAATATTAAGTACTACCATGTATCAAAGTTTGGTGACGATCCAACGGTCGGATCGTCGATTCATATTTTTACCTAATCCCGAATCGTAATGAAACTAGGTTCAATTGATCAATCTACGTCATTCATTCACCAAATCTGAATTCAGAACATGAACTATGGCCTAAAAATAGCATTGGCGGCTCGCTGGCCACGCGCCGCCGCACGCGCCGCCGTGGGTGGCGATCGGCCGCCCCGGCTCGCCGGAAAATCCAACTTTCTCCAAAAATTACCAAAATTTGCAGAATTGAAGATCTCAAAGAGTAGAACAACTTTCATACCTGTGACCAAGTCCAATTCGGTCAAGAAAGGCTCCAATTTCATCAAAACCCGTAAGAACCCTAGAATTTGGTGTGCTCCAATTCGACCTCCAAAGCAACTCTGACGCCTCCAAACTTGTTTGGGCTTTGTTCCAGACCTCAAGAGGATGCCATGGGTGGTATTAATTGGAAGAAATAGCTTCGGGATTGGGTGATTCCAAGCTAAAGCCGCCGGATGCCCCTGTGGGTTTGTGGCTTCGAACTGGAAAAATGGGAAAGAAATTGGGAATTCTAACACTACAAAGATGTAGGGCTCGTCAAGGGCTTTTCATGGACACCAAGATCACCCAAAACGGAGTTCGGACGAGGGAGATACGAGCGGGTCAAGTGACCGGGTTCGCGGGTCGAAGGGGAACCCGTTTCGCTCCCCTCCTTCTCTCCTCCCTCCTTTCTCTCCTTTCGTCTGTTTCTGATTGGGCAGTGCCCATCCATCACCCTCCTTTTCTATTCTTATCTTTTCATCTCAGCCATCCATTTTAATTTTATCTTTAAATCTGGGACGTCCACGTGGCATTCCAGATTTAGCTTCAAAAATCTGGGGCTTTCTAGAAATTAATTAATTTACTAAAATACCCCCAACTTCAAACGTTAATAACTTCTTCGATATAGCTCCAAATTACGAACCGCTTGCGCCCACGCGTCCGTAGCGACGAGTACTACGAGAATATGCCAAGAAAACAAAACTTAGATGGCATGACACAACGATTAACCTCGAACAATGCACGTGCCTCAAAGGGCATTTTCGTAAAATCACTTATTAAAAATTTATACAATTATAAAATCAGGGACGGACTGTCACATCAAAGGTATAGACTATTTCTCCAAAAATTAGTCAAACTGGAAAAGATGCATAAAATTTCTCGAAGATTCGACAATTCAATCTATTTTAAATTCTGATAATGTCGTTGCCATTTAAGTTACGCACGTGACTAATTGTCAATTACATTAAATATAACTTGAACTGTTAAGTACGTTAATACATAATACAGCCCTAATTTTGTGTGATATGATCCTTGTGGAATATTCATATGCACAAATACAATAAATAACTCCAAACACAAAAACTGATCTTCTTTTTAATCAACCTAAACTCGACATTAACTTTTCAGTACATTTACATTCCAAAAACAGTTACTTTGAATTTTTTTAGAAAAATTACAAGACGAATGCATGATAACTATTTTGAATTATAAGCGGTTTTGTATAAAAAAAAGAAAAAAAAACTTACCCTTTATGGTACAAGTAACAACAAATTGATAAAAAGGTTTTTGAGTTTTGGTATAATGAATGAGCATGATCGGCCTAGAGCGGACACCAAACCATAGAATTAACGGGATTTAGGGAGTGGAAGTGTTTTTAAAATTATTGAAAGCGTTTTTAGGAAAAATGCTTCTTACAAAAAACACGTAACTTTTGCTTCTTACAAGAAGCACTTTAAGTATTTTTCAACTCGAGGATCAACTTGCATTTTATTAAAGATTGGTTTAAAAAATATTTTTACAAAAAACGTTTTTAACCATTTTAAAAATAAATTCTAAACGGGCTCTTGCAGGCGTGCAGCCAGCTGCCGACCGCACCAACAAAATCGCTTTTCACCCTTTCGCTTTCGCTTGCGTTAAATTTTAAAGCGTAATCTGTAGAACTATTGCTTACTTTTAGCCGCTGCAACTACTCGTAACGTCTATATTTCCCATCGTCTTCGGCGGAAGAATCAATCTGCGGTTGCTTTCCCGCCGGAGCTTCGATGCCTTGAAGATCCGATTGAAATTCGATATACAGAGAGAGAGGGAGGGGGAGAAGTTGGGGTTGTAGGATTTGTGGAGCCTGAGCCAGATGGCGGTGTCGGGGCAGTCCCTCAGGTTCTGCGGCCCCGCCTCTGCCGGACCCGGCGGAGGTAGTTTTGACGCGCTCAATCGCATCCTTGCTGACCTCTGCACCCGCGGCAGCCCCAAGGTCAGTACTTTGTTCTCTCTATCTATCTCTGTTTCCTATTTTCTATTTGGCCGAGAAATTCAAAATTTTCACTTAAGTGGATAGCTAATAGGTTTAGTGGATAGTGCAAGCTATGAATTGTGCGAATAATTAGGTATTGAGTTAGTGTAATTGGAGCTATTATAATAGGCCAATTTTAAGCTCACCTCACTCACTATAGGCAAATTTAGGAACTTTCTCAGTCACTCTACTCTGTAAGGCTAATAGTTTTGAGGGCCCTATGGTTTTCGAAGACTACCCGAAAATTTTTGTCTTTTATGCTTGTTCCATAACAGAGGACATAAATCTGCTTAAACTGTGTTGTTTCACAGGATGGGGCTTCGCTAGCTTTGAAGAAGCATCTGGAAGAAGAAGCCCGTGACCTCAGCGGAGAAGCGTTTTCGCATTACATGGATCAGTTGTATGATCGAATTTCGTCTCTTCTGGAGAGCAGTGATGTTTCAGAAACTTTGGGAGCTTTAAGAGCTATTGATGAGTTGATAGGTGTGGTGCTGGGAGAGAATTCTTCCAAAGTTTCAAAGTTTGCTAATTATATAAGGACTGTTTTTGAGGTGAAGCGTGATACTGATATTCTGGTCCTTGCTAGTAGAGTTCTGGGCCATCTTGCCAGGGCTGGGGGAGCAATGACTGCAGATGAAGTGGAACGCCAGGTTTGTTACATTTTTGTGTACCCCCTTGACATAACAGAATGTGATTTAGAATAGTCAAGTATCTGATAAGCCTTGGTCTCTTAGATAAAAATTGCTCTTGATTGGTTGCGGGGGGATAGAGTTGAGTATCGCCGTTTTGCTGCTGTGTTGATCTTGAAAGTAAGTGCTACAATTTTTACTTTTGTACTCATTCATTGATTAGCAGCCGACCGTTTTTAGTGGGTAAGGCTTTGTTGTTGTTGTTGCTGCTGCTGTTGTTTGTATTGATTAGCGGTTCTGAGTTTGTTTCTCCGAGGATACTCCATTTATATTCAAAGAAACTTTTCATATCAACCCATCAAAGTTCTATTCTTAAAAAGCAGTTTCATATCATAGAACTTTTGCTTTTTAATTTTAAAATTCTTTTTTGCTATTCTCATTAAATTTTGATATAGGACATGGTTCTGTAACTCTATGTTTTCTTATTATAGGAAATGGCAGAAAATGCTTCAACAGTGTTCAATGTTCATGTACCTGAATTTGTTGATGCTATTTGGGTTGCTTTGAGGGATCCAGTCTTGCATATTCGAGAGCGAGCTGTGGAAGCTCTACGTGCTTGCCTTGGTGTTATTGAGAAACGTGAGACACGCTGGCGTGTGCAATGGTATTATCGTATGTTTGAGGCTACCCAGGATGGGTTGGGTAGAAATGCTTCCGTTCACAGCATACATGGTTCTTTACTTGCAGTTGGAGAGCTTTTAAGGTTGGTAGAGTTTGTGGGGAAGTTTTTATTTTTATTGGTATTATTTTCTAATGTAAATTTGATTGTTATTCACTAGAAGTATCATATGTACAAGATTGGCCAAACAAAAATGAAACCCTACCACATATGTACAGAATGCGTACCACGATGAATTTTAGCTTGTGTTGATCAGTTCTTCAAGAGACACGTGAACATATGTTCATGCAATTTTAACTACCATTTTGGTATAGACTTTGTTATTGTGCACATTCATAATGAATGTGATGGATTCTTGCTGGTCTGAATGAGGTTTTTGCATTAATTTTATGTGACCCTGACGTAGTAGTGACTCTATTTTATTAGGTGGAGTTTAGGAAAACCAAAATGGGTACACATGGTCACAATGTGTGAACAAGTAAAACCTAAATTATTTTTTAAGTCATGTGAGAATGTACATGTTCTGTGTTACTTTGTGCTACCTTGACATTTTGACCCAGCCATCAACTGCTCCTTCATCAGTTTAAAAAAGTTAATTTCATCTGGGCAGGAATACAGGTGAATTTATGATGTCTAGGTACAGGGAAGTTGCAGAAATTGTCCTTAGATATCTTGAGCACCGGGATAGGCTGGTTCGCCTGAGCATAACTTCGCTGCTACCTCGAATTGCTCATTTTCTGCGAGATCGATTTGTCACAAACTACTTAACGGTTTGTCAACTGTCCTTTATTATTATATTGTAACTGGTGGGCAGAATGGTTTGGGGCAAAATCTGTTTCATTTATATTTTCTGTTTGTCATCCCGAACGTGTAAGGATATTCTATTTCTTGCAGATATGTATGAATCATATTCTTGCTGTTTTGCGAATACCGGCTGAACGCTCCAGTGGTTTTATTGCCCTTGGGGAGATGGCTGGTGCTTTGGATGGGGAACTTGTCCACTATTTGCCGACAATAACATCTCATTTACGTGATGCGGTATGTTGACGATCGTGGTCCTCACCATAATATTTATCTTTGCTGTGCTGTGTATGTAGGTTGTAGGTTATGAGTTGTAACTGCGATAGTGGACACTTCTCTGACTGTTATTAATCATTTGTTCTCCAGATTGCTCCACGTAGAGGTAGACCCTCTCTTGAGGCTTTGGCTTGTGTTGGAAACATAGCAAAAGCAATGGGGCCAGCTGTGGAACCTCATGTTCGTGGTCTTTTGGATGTTATGTTGTCTGCTGGTCTTTCCCCTATGCTTGTTGAGGCACTTGAGCATATAACTACCAGGTAGCCCGGGGTTTTCAAGAACTTCTCCTTGTACATTGCACAATTTTGGTGATTAGTCTATGTCTTCCATGTGCACTGACTAGTTCCCTGTTCAATTGGTTGTTAATTCAGTATTCCACCTTTGCTTCCTACCATCCAAGATCGGTTGCTTGACAGCATTTCGGTGGTTCTTTCAAAATCCCACCATTCTCAGGGAAGGTTGACCATTGGCATGGGCAGAGGAAATTTGATGAATATCCCTCAGCAAGTCTCAGACCTCAGTGGTTCAGCCCTTCTGCAGCTTGCTTTGCAGACTCTAGCTCGTTTTAATTTCAAGGTTTTTGTGAATTCCATTGTCCATTGTGAAACCTAAATGCACCTTTAGTCTCTCACAGAAGCTGGTATATGATTTAGGGCCATGACCTTCTTGAGTTTGCAAGAGAATCAGTTGTTGTATATTTGGATGATGATGATGGAGCCATCCGGAAAGATGCTGCCCTATGTTGTTGCAAATTAGTTGCAAATTCCTTTTCTGGTGTGCAATATGCTTCTGATAGGTCTAATGGGGGAAAACGACGACGTCTTGTTGAGGAGGTTTGGTTTTGAACATTAAAATTTATGCTAAACATTCCAACCTTTGATTCTTTTGAACCATTTGTAGGCTGTAAAACCAATTTTGTGCTTGTCTAGTTTATTCAATTTATCTAGTTTCTCTACTATGCTCAAATTATTGGTAGGAAAGGTCACGAAAACTTTCTATCATTGTGTATTTTGCCTATAAATGCGTACCTTTTGGTTGTACACCTTCAGTTCAAATATGCTGATATGGGTCATATGACAACTATTAAATATGTCCATTGGCCATAGTTTGCCTTCTTTGCAAATTGGAGGCTTGTAGAAGGCAATAATCTTTATGAATGTTTTGTATTTCACTCCTTTTTTATTGCCATCTTTGCAAATTGGAGGCATATAGAAGGCATTAATCTTTTAAATGTTTTGTATTTCATTAGATATGCATTAGACTTAATAATTTGGATTGCTTTTTTACAGTCTGCTATTATAATGATAATTTGTCAATGTCTTTAAAGTAATGTATCATGTTAAGCCCCAAAATCTCATTGAATAGTCATGTTAGTTTTCTTTTTCTCCTTCTTGGTATATGCCTGTTAACTAGATACTGGCCTTTCTGCAGATTGTGGAAAAGCTTCTCATTGAAGCTGTTGCAGATGCTGATGTTATTGTTCGCCATTCAATATTTTCCTCCCTTTATGGGAATAGAGGTTTTGATGATTTTTTGGCGCAGGCTGATAGTCTGAGCGCAGTTTTTGCTGCTTTGAATGATGAGGTGTGATTTTTACTCTAGATAGACGTGTTCATGACTTGGAAGTGTTATATTGGAAATGTAGGCATTGCTGCTTATGCATGTGATATTTGATGTTTTTCTTTTATTTTGCTTTCGTTTAGATATTTTGCTTAAAGTGTTATAATTGTGCGGTTTTCATGTATGGTTTTTGCTGGAATGTATTGAATTTTAATTTGAAATTACTTGTAATGTAGGGTTTATGAAAATGATCTGTCCTTTGTGTTATCCATCTTAAAAAAAATACTATGATGTTGTTATAGGATTTTGATGTTCGAGAGTTTGCAATTTCTGTGGCTGGGAGGTTGTCGGAAAAAAATCCTGCTTATGTTCTTCCAGCACTTCGTCGGCATCTCATACAATTGTTGACTTACCTGGGGCAGAGGTGATGTAAAAGGATTATCAATTTTGTTTACATACACTATTTTTTTTTATAATAAATAAGTGGTTGCTTACAGATGATTTTAATGCTAGAATGAACTGTCAAAGTGTCAGATATTGACTTCTCTTGCTATGTCAGCAGTGCAGACACCAAATGCCGAGAAGAAAGTGCGAAGTTACTGGGTTGTTTAATACGAAACTGTGAACGACTAATACTTCCATACGTTGCTCCGATACACAAGGTTTGATAAGTGATTTAGTGATTGTTTATCTTAGTCCCCTATCATTTATAAATCTGTTTTTTCCCCTTCTCTCATGGTAAATATCTGATTGTTCAGGCACTTGTTGCAAGGCTTACTGATGGCACTGGTGTGAACGCAAATAATGGCATTATTAGTGGAGTTCTTGTAACTGTTGGGGATCTGGCTAGAGTGGTGGGTATATTTGGCTTTAGTCCTCATGGTGTTATTCATTTGTTTTATTTGGATTGAAGGTTGGTAGGTGGTGGGTTTGAGGTGTCTGATGCATGCTGAAGAACATGAAAATGTGTTAATTTTTCTTTTGGCGAGAAAACAAAAGCAAATTTATTGAATACGAAAAGTAGTTCTCTCTGTTATATAATTGTTTTGTGTTGTGCTGATATAAATGCTGTTCTCTTTTTTGTTTTGACTTCTGTCTAGGGTGGTTATGCAATGCGAATATACATTCCTGAGCTTATGCCTTTAATTGTTGAGGCGTTATTGGATGGAACAGCCGTCACCAAACGGGAAGTGGCTGTTGCTACTCTTGGTCAAGTTGTACAGAGCACTGGGTATGCACTGTGTTTGTTACATTGCTCTATGATTGGTTCTGTTATATATATATTTTTTCGTTTTCATCTTTAATCTTGGGTTAGAAACAGCTTCACTGAGGCTTATGCTTATATACTTATTTGATGTGCATATCCTGATTGAATAAATATTTAATTGTCAATTTGGTCATTAAACTTTGGGCTCGTTTTCCTTTTTGTTTGTCAATATAGTAAAAGAGAAACAAATATAGTGTAGGTAGCACAACTCCGAAGTACTGATACCTTGCTGAGTTATTGTTAGTAGTATTCAAGTTAGTATGTGAGGTTATGCGGACCACGCCTCCTCCCTTCCAAACAAAAGATTTCATGGCTACCTAATCTTATGCCCAGTAACTGTTAATCTCAAATATTAAGTTGTTAAGAAGCCCGCCAACCATAGTTAAATGGTATGAGCCGACAATAGATAATATTGTATTAGGTCTTGCATGTGCTTTAGTGACCTAGGAAGACGGTGGACTACCTTATTTTAATGGAGTCAGGTTGTCACTTCTTTATGCTTGCATCTCTTTGGTTTTAAGAAGCTTGTTTGCTGGAGAGGGAGAATTGTAGACGGTAAAACAAGGGTTGAGACTCTAGTTCCTGAAATTGCTTTATGCATGGCCAACCACTTCCATGAGTGTATAATTTTTTCACTTATATTTGGGGGCTGTGAACTGTAGAAGATAGACTCGGTCCACGTATTGGTATCATGGAGCAACGATTTGAGATACTTTGTTGGCATCAGGTTTCATGAAGTTCTGTATTACATTTTGGTTTGTGTTTAGAAACTTTTATTCTTTGATTTTGGCAGGTATGTCATAACGCCATACAATGAATATCCACTGTTACTTGGCTTACTCTTGAAGTTACTGAATGGTGAATTAGCATGGTCTACAAGACGTGAAGTACTAAAGGTAACTTTTTAATTAGATTGCATGGTTGTTAACTGTAGCCAATTTTTTATGTTAACCTGTTCTTGTGCTTCACCAGGTTCTCGGAATTATGGGTGCTCTAGACCCTCATGTGCATAAACGACATCAGCAAAGCCTGCCCGGTTCACATGGAGATGTTACATGTAGTGCCAGTGAATCTGGTCAACACATTCAATCCGTGGATGAATTGCCTATGGACCTGTGGCCATCATTTGCAACGTCTGAAGACTATTATTCTACGGTAGCACATCAAACCTGCTATGACTTTTGTATTTTATTTTATGGATGTGTATATATAATTATATATATATATATATATGTGTGTGTGTGTGTGCGTGTGTGTGTGTGCGTGTGTGTATTTGATTACAGTGATGCTCATCATTGTCGCTGATTGCATTTGAGTTGTCTACACAATCAATGGACAATGGTGATCCACAACTTAAAATCCATTCATATAATATGCATATGAATATGATAAACGACTGTCATTGTTGTTTGTTACATATGTTATGACCACAGGTTGCAATCAACTCCCTCATGCGTATACTTAGGGACCCTTCACTTGCTACTTACCACCTAAAGGTGGTCAGATCTCTTATGTTCATATTCAAGGTATTTAGCATATAGTAATGTGGTTATTGTTTTTCTGAATTACTTTTCTTAAAAGATTTTACTTTGATATTCTTATTATTTGTGTAGTTCTTGATGTCTCATGTTATCTTTTTTGTTGCGAGGTTAGTCAATGGGTCTTGGTTGTGTTCCATACTTACCAAAGGTCAGTGTATAAACATTTCAATTGTGATTTGTTTCATTGTATGTTTTACGCACATGTAGTAACGTGTGTGTGAATGCATGTGTACAGACAAGCACATGTATTTTACTGTTAAACCTTAGTTTTGTGGATGTGAATTATGTTATACGTTATCTTCCTTTTTTTATACAAAACACGTTTTAAATTTCATGCCTTTGGAAGTCCATTTATCAATTTTTCGGGAGAACAAAACAAGATTCATTTGTCATGACTCTTCTACTGTCTCTTTTTATCTCGAATTACACCTGTTATTTAGCTTATCAGCAGTTTATACACTGGTGCATTTGCTTTTTATGTTGTCTTTTTGGCTTTAAATGGTGCTTCTTTATTTTTCTTACCTGTAGGTTTTACCTGATTTCTTCCATATAGTCCGAACATGCGATGATGCTTTAAAGGATTTTATAACATGGAAGCTTGGTACGCTAGTGTCTATTGTGCGTCAGGTAATGTCTTGGCCCCTTTTAAGTTTTCATACATGTAATGATTGTGGATGATTTCTTGATGATTATATATGGGCATGATGTGCTGTGCAGCATATTGGGAAATATCTGCATGAGTTGCTCGTTCTAATTTCAGAATTATGGTCAACCTTCAGCTTTCCTGCTGCTGGTCGTCCTCAACTTGGTTATCCAGTTAGTTTGACCTTTTCTTTTTGGTTACAATTGCTCTTATCATGCGATTGATCTCTTGTTCTTGAAATTATAGTATTTTTTTTTTAAATTCCCATTGTGATTATTTTCTGTTCTCCTGTAATCTTTCTCAGGTTCTGCATCTGGTGGAGCAGCTTTGCTTGGCTCTCAATGATGAATTTCGAACGTACCTTCCGGATATTCTTCCATGTTGTATTCAAGTTCTAAGTGATGCAGGACGGTATAATGATTATACTTATGTTCTTGACATCCTCCATACCCTTGAAGTGTTTGGTGGTTAGTACTCTTCATTTTTAATTACCGTGAATATCGATATTTATTGATATTAGAAACTTATTTTTCAAGTCTCGTAAAAAGTCCTTATAAGACTGGATTAGCTTGTTAATGAAATGAAAGTATCATAAATATTTGAGAATCAAATTGGTGACTTGAAGAATTGGATGGAGTGTATTAGAACTTTGGAAGGTTTTAAGGGAGTGGGAGTAGGTGAACTATTGGGACCGAGTTAGATACTGGCCAGCTCTTTGGGCATCTGTTTCGACTGAGTTTAGGGATTATTCTCACTCTTCTATAATGATGGGTGGGTTAGCAACTGTAAAATGAGTTTAGTTTCAAGTTTGATTTTTGTAAATTAGTCCTATTTGAGAAATCTAGTTTAGTACTTTAGGTTTTATTTTAGTTGGTGGATTTCTTTTCCACTTTTTGTAAATTCTGCTGTTAATAATTAATTTGTTTCTGTACAAAAAAGAATGGAGCCTTGAATTTAAGGAAAGTGGTTGTGTGGATATGCAATTTCTCAATGAGTAAGTGCAAGAAAGAATCAGATTGGGAAAAGAAGGAATTTCATTTTGTGAGTTACATGTAAAATACAAGCAAGAGTTAGAAAATTTGACCCCTTTGTAACACTGACGAAAGTAGAATATTGATATTTGAAAGTCCTGCTTGAATATTGTTTTCTTTTTTCTCAAGATAGTAGAACCTAAAATAATGGGCAAACGTATGCTCCTATTATTTTAGAACAGTTCCTTTGTGTTGATTATGAGAGTTATTAAAATAATGCCTGCAGGTGGTTTTAATGTATGATTCTAATTTCTAAATCATGGTAAAGTGGGAGTAAGAGGATTTGATTTATGGATGACTTAATTACTGCAGGGTTAGAGAGAGAATTCGCTGAAGATAAAATGTTTCCTTATTGAAAAAAACTGTACCTTTGTATTGTTTGTAAGCTGATTAATGTAGCTGTCGGAGATACATGTTAAAAACTTGGAATAACTCAGGGTTCCATTGGTAACTACAATGTCCCGGGAGCAAAATTACTGCATATAAGCACGACTTGAGATTCATATTCTACAATCTAAGAATCAATTAAGCATCAGTTGATGTTCATATATTGGTTAACAATCTGGGTAGTAATTGGATGACCATGAGTAGTTACTGACCTGGAAACTTCAAAGTGATTGGGTATGAAGTTATTAGAC
This sequence comes from Heteromeles arbutifolia, assembly GCA_024362995.1. Lineage (NCBI taxonomy): Eukaryota > Viridiplantae > Streptophyta > Magnoliopsida > Rosales > Rosaceae > Heteromeles > Heteromeles arbutifolia. The sequence goes on from JANCRC010000002.1 coordinate 21,822,221, forward strand.
TGATGGAAGAAAGGCTTCCATCGATAAGCATAAAGCTCTGGGATTATTTGTTTTATTTGTGTCTGCTTTCTTATAAATAGATTAATATCGTATGTGGATGGAAATTTATAGTGAATGGGCATCAGATTTTTAGATACCTTATAATGTAGCATTTATAAGTTTATAACTGATAGCTTTATTGTAAGCCTTTTCTATTTGGATTAATGGATTGTGCAAAATTGCTTGTTTTCGTTTTAGATTTGGAAATATAAAACTTTTTGGTCTTCTGTTTCAAAGGCCCGTATGGCTGGCTGTTTGGGACTTTTAAGTTCCAAAGGATATTATGGTTCTCTGTTGGAGGCTTGGAGCTCAAAAAAGCATTTTGTTAAGCTTTGTTTTTACCATGATGAAAATATGAATCTGCTATTCTGGAGTATATGTATGCCAACATGTAAAGACTCATTCAGTGTCCAAATGTAGGAACATTGGATGAACATATGCATCTTCTTCTTCCTGCACTCATTCGCTTGTTTAAAGTTGATGCCTCAGTGGACATAAGACGTGCTGCTGTTAACACTTTGACGAAACTGATTCCTCGTGTGCAGGTTGTCATCACACCCTCTACTCCTTTTGTTTTTTATGTACTTCAGTTATATTTGGACATATTGTTGTTCTTGAACAACATGTTCATTGTAATGTGTTATTAATTTTTTTTTCAGGTTACTGGTCACATATCTTCTCTTGTGCATCACTTAAAGCTAGTCTTAGATGGGTCCGTTTCCTTTCATCACCTGCCCATTAGCTATATGATCTGATCTTCGTGTGCAACTGTTGGTCTTTCTAGACATTGGTTGAAAATTGTCTTCAAGTTTCTTAAACACACCCTCCTGTTTTATATGACTATTTTAGACTACTACATCCTTTTTTTTTTTGGCTACTATTATTGCTTGTTTTAGAGCTGATTCCCCTTCCTTTGCAGTGAATCCCAATTAATGATAGCTTGCTTCCATTTCATTGTAATTTTTTTATATTTATTTTAGAAACATTTGTTTGAGACATCATTTGTACTTTATAATATGGATGGTTAAACAGTTAAGATCAAGACTTCAACTTTGATCTTTCTTTAACTCAGTGCTCATTCTGTCATTCTGATTCTGTTATTGCATTGCCCTAAAGTTGAGGATGTGTGTTATGTTTCACTATTTCCAGGCTTTCCATTTTGTGTTTGGTGTGTATCCCCTGAATATGTCTGAGGGTGTGTTTAATGGTTTTATGTTATGAATAATTTGGGAGGACCTTTTCTTCTCTTTGATGTTATAACTTGTAGCTTAAGACTTATCTGGGAATCTTCAGTACCATGGAATTTAGGTTCATATTTTGTTTTTTAGTTACTTATCTAACACTTGTAGCTGTTTATACTTTTGTGTTACAGCAAGAATGATGAGCTCCGGAAGGATGCTGTTGATGCCCTTTATTGTCTAGCTCATGCCCTTGGGGAGGACTTCACAATTTTTATCCCATCAATACACAAACTTCTGCTGAGACACCGCTTAAGGGTCTTCCTCATTCCCTAACTTTATTGCCTTATTTTTATTTTAAAAAGAAATTGTTTGTGATTTCTTACTTTTGCTGATTAAGTAAAAAAGGTTATTTCATTTCAGCATAAGGAATTCGAGGAAATTGAAGGACGGTTGAAGCGACGTGAACCTCTAATTTTGGGGAGTACAACTTTTCAAAGATTAAGCCGACGGCTTCCAGCAGAGGTTATTATTGACAATTGGAATGATTTAGAGACTGACCCTTATGATGTTGGGTCAGATGTGCAGAAACAACTTCGAGGCCATCAGGTATATCTCTCCCTTGATTACACGTTCTGTAAGTTGCATGCTATAGTGTTTCACACTGCTGCAGTCAAAATGTCTTGGAAGATCAATGTAGTGGCCTAGAAAACGCCTGGTATGGATTGGGGTCACTATGTTGTGAGATGGTATTTAAATATATGAACAACATGCTGAGTGCAGTGGGCTAGCAGTTCCTAGGGCATTTAGTTATAACTATAAAATATTACATTATTAGGAATGACATGTCAAGCAGATCATGTATTGTGTAGCTACTTCTAATTTAGTGGCAACTGTTTTGCAAGCATAGAAGTTGGTGTCAAACACAGTGCATATAGTATATTACTGCGCAACCTTTTCTTTAAACTTTTGTTCATGTGATTGGTGAATCTTTATTTTGATATTAAGTTCATCTAACTTAGCACGTAATATGGTTGTTAAACGTGGCAACCTTTCTTTTTATTTGCTATTAGAATTCGCTAGGGTTATTATGACATGATCTATTATTTTTTGGTCTATGCTAGTTTAAGTGTTCTGGTTTTGGTGTGCTGCTTATGTATGTTTTTGAGATGCATATATATAGTTATGTCTGATTGGCTTTGCCCTCATATTTATTTTTTTATTTTTATGATAATACTATTTATTTTTATTTTGGCTGTAAGTTGATTTTTGACTTGTACAATTTACATACAGGTCAATGATGGTCGATTACGCACTGCTGGGGAGGCTTCTCAGCGCAGTACCAAAGAAGATTGGGCAGAATGGATGAGACATTTTAGTATTGAACTTCTGAAGGAATCTCCTTCTCCTGCTTTACGAACCTGTGCAAGGCTTGCACAGCTGCAGGTGTTGCATATTATACTTATTTGTACGTTACTTCTTTTGGAGTTTGCGCTCTGATATCCTCCTTTTTGCAGCCATTTGTTGGGCGGGAGCTATTTGCAGCTGGTTTTGTTAGCTGTTGGGCACAGCTAAATGAGACTAGTCAGAAACAGTTAGTTCGAAGTTTGGAGATGGCATTTTCATCCCCAAATTTACCTCCTGAAATTTTGGCAACACTTCTTAACTTGGTATGTCTTTTTCATTTTATTATTACTCCAAAAATCAATGCAACATATGAACCTGGACATGAGTCGTGTGATTTTAGCTTGGTGTGCTTAAAGCCTCTGTTGTTTCTTGATTACATTTACATATATGTATGTAACTATGTATGATGAATGTATATAATTTTTTTCTGTTGAGGGCGTCCATTTATAGTTTAAGTAGGAACGTGTCAGCAAAATGTTGCTAACATATGAGTAACATGATTATTATCAATTTATCACCATTAGGTCAATTTTTATTGGAGACGTTGTGTTTGTCTATTTGTTTGATCATAATTTGATAACAAAATTAGTTCAACTTTGCTGATTTTTTGTAAGAATGATCCTTAACTATAGACAACTTGGATCATCAGATAACTTTTAGTTTCGGCTCACCAATGTGATCTCTTACTTTCCCTTATAAAAACGGATCTCTTATATATACACACACACATTGTTCTAAAAATCCCCGCCTAGCGCCGCCTAGGCCCCGATTAATGCCTAGGCGTTTGAAAATTAAGAAATGGTGCCTAGACCTGCTGAGGCACTTGCCTAGACCGCCTAGGCCGCCCAGACCCGCATAGGCACCCGCCTAGGTTGCGACTCACTTAGACAGAAAATAGATAACTTTCATATTGCATTTTGTTTTTTTTTTCAATAAATTGTAAGAGACTTGTTGAATACTTAAACAACCACACAATATATGTGTGTTCCCCATGTTTTCATTATGTTCTAATACTTCATAATATATATGTCACTCTATTTTGTAGTTTATGATGAAATTATATATATTTTAAGTATAAACAGACACTTATTTACACGAAATATAATGGATTTACTTAAATCCGCCTAGGCGCCCGCATAGACCCCTCCTAGCCGCCTAGGCGCTAGGCCCCAACCCGCCACCCGACTAGCGCCTAGCGTCTTTTAGAACCTTGTATATATATAAGTTGAGTCCAAGCTATCTATGTGGGACTGATTTTAAGTAAGTGCGAGAAAGCTATATTCTATTAGGATTATAATGGAGTGGGGGTAGCAGAACTATGGGGTAGAGTAAGATACTCGGCAGCCCTCCGGGCATCAGTTTCGAATGAGTTCAGGGATTATTCTCTTTCTCATATAGTGTGGGATATGTGTTAGCGGCCGTAAAATGATTTTGGTTGAGGTTATATTACGTGTAAATAGATCTACTTGAGAGGTCTTGGCTAGTTTTGCTGGATGTTGGATTTCTTATCCACTATTTTGTAATTCATGTTTTTTTCTAACAAAGTGTTATCGTTTCTTCTAAAAATAAAATAAAAATAAAAAATAAGGATCTCATGGGCAAAGGTGTCTTTCTAAATAAACCTACAGTTCAAATTCGAACATGCAAAAAATTAGGCAAACACTATTCAAACAAATAATGAAAAAAAAAAAATTCCGTTAGGAATGTTAAAAATCACCATCCTTTTGCTCTAGGTTTAAATTATCATATAGATGATGGAGAAGAAAAGGAATTGTGTATGTTCTATATATATCAATGTTTTAAAAAACTAGCCTCAAGGCGCGCCTAGGGTGCCCTTGAGGCTGGGCGTCATGGATAACGCCTCAGTTTTGCTGGAGTGGGCGAAAGGCTTCGCCGGAGCCGCCTAGGCGTCGCCGGAGCCGCCTAGGCGCGCCTAGGGGCCCCTCAGTGGCTTTTTTTTTATTTTTTTTATTTTTTATTCTTTACTCCCAAACCCAAATTTTGGGTACGATTTTAACTACCTCATACCTCTTCCTTGCACTTTTGTCTCTATGCCTTTTTTCTGATTTTTATTTTTTATATAATGGATGTGTGTTGTTTGTGTGCATTGTTATATGTGTGCTCATTGTGCTTTTCATCCTCTATTTTATACATATATAATATAATATATGTATATATATATGTGTGTATATATATTTATAATATATGTGTGTGCTCAGGGTGATTATTGATTAATAATCTTCTTCTTTTTAATATAATATATGTGTATGCTCAGTGTATATATTAAAAAATTTAGGTCCCGTGAGACTTCGCCTCACGCCTCACGCCTAGGCCGGGCTTCCCCTCGGACGCCTCGCCCACGCCTCACGCTTTTAATACATTGATATATATATATATATGTATATATATATGTGTATATATATATATGTGTATATATATATATATGTGTATATATATGTATATATATGTGTGTGTACATATGTGTATATATATACACACACACACAGAGTCCCCTTCCGTTGAGAGATCCCTCAAATAAGGACACCTTTGTGGGGCCCACTCCACATCGTATTTCAACGATCCAACCGTCCATCGTTTAGGTCTTCCTTAAAGATCATCTCCACCAAAAATCACCCAATCCGAAACCATTTGACCATTGAATTAAATGGTAGTCATAATAGTGTTTCTTTGAAATTGTATTTGCCAATTTATTGCAAGGATGATTTAAGAATGATGTACTAAAATATAGATGGTTTGGATCATTGAAAAATGTTAAGGAATGAGCACCACAAGGTGTCCCTCAATATATATATATATATATATATATATGTATGTATGTATGTATGTATGTAGTCATAATATTCTATTATTTATGTCATGTATTATGTATATCTATATATATAAACTAAATAACTAGAGGTTCTGTATGGAAACATGGAGAAGAAAAAAAAGGAAACTGCATCCTGCATCAACTCTCTCTTGCATGAGATAGCAGTTCTTTTTCCCTGGTTGGATTTTTATTGATTTTGTTTAATTAATTGTGTCTGAAGGCAGAGTTCATGGAACACAATGAGAAGCCTCTTCCTATAGACATTCGCCTGCTTGGTGCTCTTGCAGAAAAGGTGTAGTTTTTGGGGAAGGCTGTTTTTTTTTTTTTTTTTTTTTTTTTTGTTTTGGGAAAGTGGGGGAGGGTGGTCCCAGTTTTTGTTATCTCTTACATGTTTCACGTATGTTTACTTATCTATTTTACATTTCAGTGTCGTGCATTTGCAAAGGCCTTGCATTACAAAGAAATGGAATTTGAAGGAGCGCACTCCAAGAAAATGGACCCTGGTGCTGTAGTTGAAGATCTTATACATATAAACAACCAGTTACACCAGCATGAGGTTCGATGGAAAAGAAAATCATTATGCCACTTCCTTACTATATTTTGAGGTTTGATGTTTCTGTGAACATTGGCTGCCATTTATTGATAAATTTGTGTTTTCTCAGGCTGCAGTTGGAATATTGACCTTTGCCCAACAAGATTTGGATGTTCAACTCAAAGAGTCATGGTAACTTTTAATAGTATACATTCCAAGAACTTTCTTCCCCTTGTAACAAACCCTTTTTTTCCTGCCTTTCTTTGACAATAGGATTTTCAGGAGCATTTTCTTCTCTTGAAAATTTCATGCCCTTGACTGAATTGTCATTTATTTTAAAGAAAGCAACTTAGTTTCTACTAACTTTGCAAAAGAATATGACTCATATAATACCTTGTCCACTGCGTCTCTCTACTTGTTTAGGTATGAGAAGTTGCAGCGATGGGACGATGCTCTCAAGGCCTACACCGAAAAAGCCTCTCAAGCATCAAGTGCACATCTTGTTTTGGATGCTGCTTTAGGTCTGTGTTGCTTATTTTATTGTTGATTTGGACGCCGCTTTATATTTAATGTGCTATTAAATATCTTTAAATTTACTGTTATTATCTTGTGATCATTTATCTTTATGTATGGTATCATTTTTTCTTGCATTTGGAATATGGTTTGTATTGGTGGCTTCTTTAGGTCGGATGCGATGTCTTGCTGCTTTGGCACAATGGGAGGAGCTTAACAACCTGTTCAAGGAATATTGGACCCCAGCTGAACCGGCTGCTCGGTTGGAAATGGCACCAATGGTTGGTTTGTGATTAAACAGGGCTTGTTTATGTCCTTAGTTCCCTAATTTAACAAATTTGGTTGTGCTAGGCTGCTAATGCTGCTTGGAACATGGGGGAGTGGGATCAAATGGCAGAATATGTGTCGCGGTTAGATGATGGTGATGAAACCAAACTTAGGGGCTTGGGAAACACTGCTGCTAGTGGGGATGGAAGCAGTAATGGAACATTCTTTAGAGCTGTTCTGTTAGTTCGAAGAGGAAAGGTACACTTTACTTTTCCATAATCTACATTTAGATAATGTAAAATATAATTATACTGATAGATTCTACTTTATGGCATTTCAAAAAGTTATATATCACCATTTTAAGTTCATGAAACATCCATTTTACTGTTTACCTAACATGAGTAAGAATATTTGTTAATCAGCAAGGATCAGCTTGACAGGACATTAAAATATTAAAACCATTTGAAGCATTTATGTTTTTCATTAACAAATAGTCAAAATAGCTTAATATATGCGAAAAAGTCTACTTAAGTTAAACTTGTTATTTACAGATTAGTCATTGTAATACACTGTATTTGCGTTAAAATGACCACTTATTTGAATGAGGCAGAATGCCTCTTTGTTCATTGTGGACAGTGATCATTGAGAATTTCAAAGTTCACGTTTTGTTATACAGTCAAGTCAGCTTCTTAGTTTTTATATTATCTGTGTACATAATACATACATACATACATACATATATATATATAATATTAATTATAGAAGAGAGAGTTTTTGAAGTTCTCATTGTACCTAAAGGATATACTAAGTGGCAACCAGTAAGGGTGCCTGAACACTTTGGGAACATTCTTTGTTTTTTAATGTATTTGACCTATTCTATTTTGTTTTCTGTTGTTTCCGGGCACAGTATGATGAAGCACGTGAGTATGTTGAGAGAGCTAGGAAATGCTTGGCAACAGAGCTTGCTGCTTTGGTGAGTCTTCTATATTTTTTTCATTATACTATGAGTCCATGTGATTGAGTTTCACATGATGGGGTTGAAGCATTCAGTTGGGATTTAGAAATAATGACCATATTGATTTCAATGCTAATATATTGTCTATGTCTCAATGGTTCTGTATAAGTGTATGGAACTAAATTTAATCCAAGGTAAAGGTTTGTGGGGTTCTGAGCTTTACAGAAAAGGGGGTTAATCTACCAGTTTGGGACCTTTACAGAAGAGGAAATAATGGCATCTGTTGTTATAGGTGTGTCTGCGTCCAAGTGTTCAGTATGTTGGATTTACTAGTTTTAGGTGCAAAGATGGGGAGGACAAAGTTGTTACCTCTTTCCATATGCCTGTTTTCAATGGATTGATTTTGTCTTTCCTTTCTGTTTTCCACTTGATTGGCTGTTTCTTTCTTATAAGACGCGTTCTGTATTATATAATAATATGGGTCTGTTATGTTTATTAGTTAGGTTTGTATACTGAGGTTATGCTTATCTGAAAGGCTGAAAAAAAATTACGCGCAATTTTATGGTTTGAAACACTTGGTCAGAGCAAGCCATACATTCCATTTTCAGCAGAACTTTCTGAGTTACTTTCAGTATCATTAACTTGGCAATGTAATATACCAGCTACTACAGTAGTCCCCCGCATGTAATAGTTTTTCCTTTTGGATATTTTGATTATTGACATCTTCACTTTGTAGGTTTTGGAGAGCTATGAACGTGCATATAGCAATATGGTCCGTGTTCAGCAGCTGTCAGAACTTGAGGAGGTTTGCTCTTTGTTTTTTTCTTTTTGGAGACGGGTTGAGAAGCGAGGTTGTTCCCTCTATATTTCTTGCATGAATCGTAATGTGAAAATCTATAATCAGGTCATTGATTATTGCACACTTCCTCTGGGAAACCCTGTTGCTGAAGGACGACGAGCACTTATTCGCAATATGTGGAATGAGCGGATACAAGGAGCAAAACGTAATGTTGAGGTGAACATGCTTTATTTATAATTAGTTTATGTATAGCTAATAAATGAATGGAGAAATAAAAGGCTCCAAGGGAAATATGGTAACATTTGGATTCATAAACTTTCTTCTTTAACTTTTTCTATTGGATTAAGATCATTACTTCATAGTCAAAGTAATCAAGTTTACTTCTCTGGATATATACATTTTGACCTTTAATGTTAACCTTCTGCTCTTGGTTTTTTATGTGATTTGACCTGGCCATATTTTCTTGGTCACAGCTGGGACAAAAACTAAAACTCAGTATTTATGTATTTTATTGATTTGACATTATTTCTGCATTTGTGTGATTATATAGTCTAGTATATACAATCTTGATATCCACAGATACTGGAAAATAATTGTACGATTGCTGCTAGGCCAGAAAAACCTAAGAGAGCTAGACTGTTCCATCTAGTTATGTTTCATGCCCCCACAACATCGGGCTGGGGTTATCCGTAATTAACCTCAGTTCAAGAACATATGCATGCCAATCCACATCTCATGGTTGGTGTACTGAAACTTTTCTGGCTGCATCAGCTACTTCTAAATGTGACCATACTTAATATGCAGGTATGGCAGGTGCTTTTAGCAGTTAGAGCACTTGTTCTACCTCCAACAGAAGATATTGACACTTGGCTTAAGTATGCTTACCTTTGTCGGAAAAGTGGGCGAATTAGTCAGGCTAGATCTACTTTAGTCGAACTCTTACAGGTTGGTGGTACATAATTATCAAAGGATGCTAGCATTGCATTTATTCTCATATTATTTGTTTGTTTGAACATGGTTTAATTGTGTTCAGTATGATCCTGAAACATCTCCTGAAAGCGTGCGGTATGATGGGCCACCACAAGTGATGCTTGCATATTTGGAATACCAATGGTCACTTGGAGAGGACATTAAGCGCAAGGAAGCATTTGCTAGGCTACAGGTAGAAAATTTTACCTTTTTGTGTAAGCACCAATGAGTAAGTACTTATGCTTCAACTACCTATGCACTACCTACTTCCGAAATTTCTTATTGTGTATATTGTTTGGCTGTGGCAATATGGTTCAGAATTTGGCAATAGAGCTTTCAAGTCGACCTAGTATTCAACCGGTTACACCGTCTGGCTTGATGAGCTCTAGTAGTCTGAGTGTTCCACTTATCGCCCGTGTGCATCTCATATTGGGAGACTGGAATTGGGCTCTTTCTCCTGGAATGGATGATGATTCTATACAAGGTGTTATTTGCTTATTTAAGTTCCAGATAACCACTGCAGAAATTATCAATCTTCTTTTGTTTATTAATTATAATTTTGTGTAGAAATTCTCAATGCCTTCCGGACTGCAACTCAATGTGCCAATAAGTGGGCAAAGGCATGGCACAAGTGGGCACTGTTTAATACAGCAGTGATGTCACTTTATACTGTAAGAGGTTATGCAAGTGTTGCGTCACAGTTTGTTGTTGCAGCGGTCACTGGATATTTTCATTCGATAGCATGTTCAGCGAATACTAAAGGTGTTGATGATAGTTTACAGGTAAATATTATTCCTTGACTAACTGTTATTTGCAACATGAATGCCATTCTGGACTTGCCTGTTCACCCTGAGCCAGATTTGGGTATTTTGTATAGTGTTCAATTTGTCTCTGTACTGCCTTTGAAGAGCTGGGCTTTTCACTTGATTTCTGTACTTAAAGTTTCTCTTTAATATAGATCACCTGCTTTCTTTGAACATTTTGGTTTCTATGTTTTGCACTGGCTCTACAACTTCAGGTTCTTGCATGCAAATTGCACTTTCTATAATCTGAGAGGCATCCATGCTGCGTAAATTGGGTTATGTGGTGGGAATCTAAGTAACTGATGCTAGTTTTGATTTGTGAGGATTATAATAGATATCTGACTATGCATTTGTATATCCTGATTCCTAATAGAAGCATAAAAGGAAAGATATTATTCTCATTAATAATACCTCTATTTCCTAAATATCATTTATCATACAGTTTCATTTGTTATGTGCAGGATATTCTTCGTCTTCTTACATTGTGGTTCAACCATGGAGCTACTGCAGAAGTGCAAATGGCACTACAGAAAGGGTTTGCACATGTTAATATTAATACATGGCTGGTGGTTTTGCCTCAAATAATCGCCAGGATACATTCTAATAAAAATGCTGTGAGGGAACTGATACATTCGCTTTTGGTTCGGATTGGACAAAGTCATCCACAGGTATGCTTTTGATGAACTAAAGCATTCTTCAGACTGACTAGTTCCTTATTTTAGTTACTCCTTTTCACTTTATAATTTTGGATTTCATTTGACATAAGACATGTAGCCTCAAGGTATGTTATGCCTTTGCAATGCCTCATATAGTTATTCAGTCTTCTGTTGTCGAATTTCATGTTGTATGCAATTGTGATGACTGCTCCTTAATTAACTTGTAGGTTAAATCTCATTTTGTGCTCAAGTTCCTGTGGCATGTCTCGCGGCAACTTAAATGCCAATAATTCATATAATGAGACTTGCTTAAGTACTAACTCACTCAATTCCTTTTGCAGGCTCTCATGTACCCTCTCCTTGTAGCATGTAAATCAATAAGTAATTTACGTAAAGCTGCAGCTCAAGAAGTGGTTGACAAAGTTCGGCAGCATAGTGGTGTGCTTGTGGATCAGGTGAATACTTCAATTTAATTTCCACCAACATTTCCAGTTCCTTCTCCCTGTTTGGCAATAGAAAACCCTTACAGAAAGTTGATTTTGGCTACAGGCACACCTTGTGTCAAAGGAACTAATCCAGGTCGCAATACTTTGGCATGAAAAGTGGCATGAGGCTCTGGAAGAAGCTAGTCGCCTGTATTTTGGTGAACATAACATTGAGGGAATGCTAAAAGAATTGGAGCCACTCCATGAAATGCTTGAGGAAGGAGCTAAAGAGAACAATACAACCATAAAAGAGAGAGCATTCATTGAGGTTGGTTTCATTGCTTGTGTTGCACTTGGTTTTAAAATCATTTCTGCATCTTGTGCCAGTCAACATTTTTCCAACCTCTTGAATAGCTAACTGTGAAATTAAACGCCAAATCAGAGTATTATATCCTTCCTAAGCAAACTGCTGTCTCACTTTCTCACTCGTCAAAACCTTCACTGGAACTCTGCTTAAGTTTACTTCTGAGTACATCACCATGGTGTGAATCTCAGGCATATCGTCATGAATTGCTGGAGGCCTATGAGTGTTGCATGAAATTTAAGAGAACAGGGAAAGATGCTGAGCTTACTCAGGTATGAAGATTTTCTAGAGCAAAATGTCGGTTATTTTACTTTTTGAGTTGGTTAATCCTTGTCCTCTTCAAGAATGACTTGAATCCATTAGGATCTTCGAACTGTTAGGTAATAAATGGTCAATCTGTTATCTTGTGTGTGTGAGTTGGATCCTTGTTCTAGATACAGTGGAAACATACTTGCCAATTCGTGGTTTTCCTCTACTTATTTGGTTCTCCATTGTTGAAGTCGGTTAGATGTATTGTGCATGAGCCTTCTCTTTCTAACAGCTTACCTGTTACACTTTCCAACTAATCTCACTTACATTCATGGCTAACTTGCCTCATCTTCTGCCTTTAGATTTAAAATTTGTTTATTTGTGAATAGTATGAATTGTGTTAAACTTTCTTCATCAATTGTGTTTATTTGTGAATAGTATGAATTGTGTTAAACTTTCTTCATCAATTGTGTTTATTTGTGAATACAGTTCTTGGATTTTATATGCATGTTAACTGCTTCTCTACAGCATAGGTATTGTGGCATCAAAATTTTATTTGAGTTTTGTCATAATCTCAGATACTAAATATTTAAACCATGCCTTGATCAGGCTTGGGATCTTTACTATCATGTATTTAGACGATTAGATAAGCAGCTGCAGAGTCTTACTACTCTGGACTTAGAGGTAAGGACATCTCCTTTCATGTTTGACTTCTGTCATCATATATTCACTGACAATTTCTCTACATATGGTTACTAGTCCGTCTCACCAGAGTTGTTGGAATGTCGTAATTTGGAGCTCGCTGTTCCTGGGAGATATCGTGCTGGTAAGCGCACAATTTCACAATAATCGACATGTATTGGTATTCAACCTGAGTTAATAAATTGATAATTTTCATATTGCAGAATCTCCTGTTGTAACAATTGCATCGTTTGCACGCCAACTTCTTGTCATAACATCCAAACAAAGACCAAGGAAATTGACAGTTCGTGGGAGTGATGGTAAGGATTATGCCTTCTTGCTGAAGGGACATGAAGATTTACGCCAAGATGAACGCGTCATGCAGGTAAGCCCTTTCTCTTTACCTAAATAATTGTTAAATATTTGGATACTGGGTTCCTAAGTTTGTATTTCGTCTTTCTGTATAGACCTAAATACTTCTCCTTGCTATGTTAGTTACACATAAAACCTGACCTGGGACTTTTTTAGCTTTTTGGTTTGGTGAATACACTACTGGAGAATTCAACAAAAACTGAGGAGAAGGATCTCTCCATTGAACGATATGATGTCATTCCATTGTCTTCAAACAGTGGACTAATTGGTTGGGTTCCAAGTTGTGACACCCTTTACCAGCTCATCAGGGAGTACAGAGATGCCAGAAAGGTGAGTTGGTTCCCTTTGATTGCTTCATTTTTTTTCTGACAGCCCTAAATGTTAGCAGAGTGTCTCCAGCCTTTCATTGAGAGGGAGTGTTAGCATAGTCTTGCATTGCCTGAGTACCTATGGGCTATGCAGGCAGAAACACATAGGCAGCCTTCCTTGTAAGACAGTTTGCAAAGATAAGTTGTAGTGTTGTACCCATGGGTATAAAACAATCGTTTGTGCGTCTGTGTATGTAAAGGGGCATGTTCCTAAACTTTGGTATAGCTGTATTAATGTGTTATAAATGCTTTCTTGGTTTCAGATCACTCTAAATCAAGAGCACAAGTATATGCTAAGTTTTGCTCCGGATTATGATCGTTTGCCACTCATAGCTAAAGTGGAAGTCTTTGAGTATGCCCTGCACAATACAGAGGGAAACGACCTTGCAAGGGTATGATTCTAACCAAATGCATATTCTTCATGTATTCATTGGTTGCTTTGAGTACCTTTTCTCAAGGTGTATAGAGCTGCTTTTCATAGGTCCTTTGGCTGAAAAGTCGCACTTCTGAGGTATGGCTGGAGAGGAGGACAAACTATACGAGAAGTTTAGCAGTCATGAGCATGGTAAGTGTTTTATTTGCATCATGCAGTGCACGCACGAGCATGTATGTGTTTTTCTTTGTGGCGTACACACACATGTATGTAAATGAAAATGAGAATCAGAATGCCCTAATTTTAAGAAAAGTTGAAGACTCCATTGCTGAATGAGAATGCCCTAATTTTAAGAAAAGTTTTAAGACTCCATTGCCGAATGAGAATGCCCTCATTTTAAGAAAATTTAGGACCACATTGTGGTACCAAGTGATCTGATGATTCCAACCATATCTCTAGGTTTCTTTCAAAGATCATCCCTGCCAAAAGGTCAACACAATCTAAAATCTAGTTGTTTCCGAATAATACATAAAACCTATTTTTTCAATAAACATGAAAGTGAAAAAGATGATAATCTAATGATTAAGCTATTCCAACAACAACAACAAAGCCTTTTCCCACTAAGTGGGGTCGGCTGATTAAGCTATTCCAATTTGGAAAAAATTTCTGTGGATGATCCTTTAATGGGTACCTATGAAAATGAACAGATTTTACCATGAGATTTGTGGGGTTGGTCATAACAGTGTGGTCCGTAGTTTTCTTACAATGGTGGCAAAGTACTCAATTCTGCTTGTAAAATTATAGACTTGACTGTTTTTATATCAGGTTGGGTACCTTCTTGGCTTAGGTGATCGGCACCCAAGCAATCTTATGCTGAACCGCTACAGGTATGTAATTATGCATGAAATTTGGACCAACAAACGGTGGATTGGTAATTTGGATCTCATATTCTGTTGCTTACAGTGGGAAGATCTTGCACATTGATTTTGGGGACTGCTTTGAGGCCTCTATGAACCGGGAAAAGTTCCCTGAGAAGGTATAACACTACAATGCAATGTGCTTTTAGTTAATGTTGAATTTACAGTGCCAGATAATCACTATAAATACTTGTGTATTTTCAGGTCCCTTTTCGATTGACTAGAATGCTTGTGAAAGCAATGGAGGTTAGTGGTATAGAGGGCAACTTCCGTTCAACATGTCAAAATGTGATGGAAGTCCTACAAATACATAAAGATAGCGTTATGGCTATGATGGAGGTATGGCGACCAGATTGTTTTGTTTTGATCAGTAAGCCTTTATATTATTTTATTAGGATTTAGGATACATTCATTCTGAAGTATTTTACTCAGCACCAAGCCGACTATGATAATAATGGGGCATTTTCTGAATAAACCTGCAAGGAGAATTGATCAAAGAGTATGAACTATTATTTACAGCAATATAGGTGATAACATCCAGGTCAAGATATCAGTACATAGCTAGGCCTTCGTATTATGCCATTGAAAAGCATCTATTCGCAGCAAGCAATGGTCATCTAAAATTTCGAAGTAATGGGGTGGACTTGTGGGTGGTGGGTGTGGTTTTGTTGATACTGTTGATGGTGCCCTATTGAACGAGCAACACTAAATTCATTCTCCTTTAAATCCTTGAGCAAGGAAGCTAATTCTTAAGTTTACCTGTTTTCAGGCCTTTGTCCATGATCCTCTCATCAATTGGCGTCTCTTCAACTTCAATGAAGTTCCCCAAATGTCAGTGCTTGGAAATAGTAATGTTACTCCTGTTGTGGGTGCTGAAGAACCTGCTCAAAATAGAGAGCTTCGCCAACCTCAACGAGGTGCTCGTGAAAGGGAACTTCTTCAGGTATTCCAGAAATTCATCCTAGGATGCTTCAAAATGATGTTCTTGGTTATGCTCATTTATTTGGTTTTCCATGTAGGCTGTCAATCAACTGGGTGATGCTAATGAGGTCTTGAATGAGCTTGCTGTGGTTGTCATGGCTCGGATGAAGAGTAAACTTACTGGACGTGATTTTTCTGCCAGTTCCTCTGTATCTTCCAGCTCTATTCAACATGCAATTGACCACAGCACACTGATTTCTGGAGACAGTAGAGAAGTGGATCATGGTTTATGTGTTAAGCAGCAAGTTCAAAAGTTGATTATCCAAGCATCATCTAGTGAAAATTTATGCCAAAATTTTGTCGGGTAAGATGTTTGAAAATTTTCCTCCTTATCTCCAGTTTCTTTAAACCTAGTTTAGAATAATTAAACACGTGTGCATGTGTACTCAATCGGTCCTTGCCTGACATGAATGGAGGTTTGACATATGAAGTCTATTGATTCGTGACAACCTATGGTTGGTTTTGTTTGGGATCTCGATGCCCAAAGTCTCATCTGACAGACACCAGTTTGGTGGGATCAGAGCCACTTAATACCGACATTCTTATATTGTTCACCTCGCCAAGCAATCGTTGGGTGAATGGCTATATTATTATGGAGTGGGAATAATATAAACTGCTGAAAAGTTGAAAACCAATCAATCTGGATGCCGAAGTCGTGCTGAGTTTTTACTCTCTTCTTTATACCGAGTTAGAATGTGCGTTTGTCTAACAACGGCTATTGTGCTTCTTTCAGGTGGTGTCCGTTTTGGTAAGCAGCGGCTGACTGTACATAATGTGTATATGTATATATTGTTTGTACGTTTTTGTAAGGGGTATGCTTTGTATTCTTGTAGAATATGTGCCATGCCAACCAATGGTATTGTATAAAGTAGGTGGAAGCTATACGTGAAACAAATCTCTTCCAATGTAGTTTGTGTAGGTAATGCATTATTAAAGTTGCAAGATTGGATATGTTTCATATCATTGCATGTTAGTGATCAGTCATGTTCTAGACTACAAGAGCCCAAGGAGATTGTGCTACTTTCGCCTCCACTGTTGGTTAAAATCAAATGGCACTCTCAGGTGGTGTCCGGTTGAGCCACTTTTAGATGATCTGCGGTATTCCAACTAACATACAAAAAGAGAGAACAAAAAACGAACTGGTTATCAAAACCCTGATTAATATCTCACAATAACGTTTCAGACGTTAACCCACTTCCCCTTCTTGTATTCCATAAGTTGGCCCAATTATGCAAACCATTAATTTCTTGTGGTGGTGAACTCCAAGTTAGATGGAAATACATTAATCTCAATTGCAAAAACCACGACCAGTTTTTCAATATATCTAGTCAATATTTAACTTTCATAAGTTCGCCAATTAAGATTTTGATTTCTAATCATTTTAGCCAATTTTCGAAATCCTGGTGAAAATAAAATATTGAATACATAGCAATTAGATATCGACCGATGTATTGAAAAACTCGGGAGCAGTTTTCATCAAAATTCATGTAAGATTGAGCCAAAAACATAAAACATAAAACCTAGAGACAGAGAAGTGGGAGTGGGAAAGAGGGGCTAAGAGAAGAGATGACGACGTAG
This sequence comes from Heteromeles arbutifolia, assembly GCA_024362995.1. Classification (NCBI taxonomy): domain Eukaryota; kingdom Viridiplantae; phylum Streptophyta; class Magnoliopsida; order Rosales; family Rosaceae; genus Heteromeles; species Heteromeles arbutifolia. The sequence goes on from JANCRC010000002.1 coordinate 21,839,477, forward strand.
CTTCTCTTATTCGTCTGTTATTGAATTTGCTTTATAACACAGTTCCGTCAGAGGCGGCGGTGTCACCAGGTCGGACCTTCACGACAATTGCTACTCGTAAGCCTAGCAACAACACAAAATATCACAAGTTTTTTTACAGGCCTTAGACAGCAACAACCTTCTGTACAGAGGGGAGAGTGACTTGAGCAAAGGGCATTTCGTACCATTCGGTAATTACAGGAGTTAAAAGATGCAACTGTTCCTCAAACTCCGACGAGTTAAAACTTGCAGTGGTTACGTAGCGGGTATTCTCTTATGCTTGCTCTGCACAAGGCTCAGTAGGAAATCTGTAAATATGTGCTCATAGTCTGGCATTTTGCCGTAACCTGTAATTCGTTCAAAACATTTCAACACACACCATGGAAACTTTGCAACTGTCAACATATAGTAGATTAAGTGAACAAACTGTACTTGCCTGGAAAGTAGTTGATGTCAATGACATAATAAACATCCTTTGTCCCATGCTCTCGGATCATATCGACATTGAATAGCCTAAGGCCCTAGAGAAATAGCATAGCATTAGTATAATCAGGCGGAACACTTACAAGAACTCGGTGCTAACTTCTACTATTGCCTTGCCAAACTTGAGAGAGAGAGAGAGAGAGAGAGAGAGAGAGAGAGAGAGAGAGATACCAGTCGTTGGCGGAGCTCCCTTGCAAGGTTCTCCAACAAAGGTCGTTGAGGAAGTTCTGCAACAATAATGCCATTTTAAATAAGGGGTGCAAGGAACAATAAGGTAGTTTTAATAAGTTGTCATTGAAACAGCATTTACAAACAGCACGAAAAGTCATAAAAGTTAGAAGAAAATAGGGACAGCTTTATTCATAACAACCAGTATATTAAACATTGTTAACGGATGTTACCAGCAACACTAGGGTCCAGGTCTGCATCATCTGCTGAAGCTGCAGCACATGAAACCCTTGGGAAACGGAACACACCAGCAAGCTTCTCTAGTTCACGTTTACTGATATTGGGAAGAGAGAAACGCCTTACCACCTTTATGGCTTCCCCGACGATATAAACTTTAAAGAGAACACCACCTACAATGCGGCAAACAGGAGGCAGAAAAATATAATTAGAACTACAACGTGGTTGAAAAAAGAAAAGTATCAGGTACCAGTTATCACATTATACCATGATTTACAAACTCCTGCAAGACTAAGGGAGGTTCGAGTTCTGAGAGGGAGCATTGGTCGTAAGCAAGAAATAGTTCATGTGACTTCGCACTACCATCCACAAGCAGCGGTTTGACAACTGAAATACAAAATAAACAGAGGTCAATAGTTGAAGTATCGAAGTCACGATTCATCAGTCTACAATAGCTGACAACAAAGCTCCCCTACCAAATTGTTCAAAGAAGCCTGCCTCCAGCCAATCAATATGGCTATACATAACATTCTACCAAGATAACCTTAGCCATGGAAATCCAGAGGATCTCCAGGCCATATCAAGAATCCTTGTGCCACCAATCACGTGGGTATGTAGATGTCATAATCCGTTTCATTCAGAGGAGGAAACAGTGTCCTAACACTAAAAGAAAAACCAGTGCTCCTGAAAACACACCCGAAATACACACGAAAAGAAAGATGAAGTAACTGTACCCAGCGGCAATTTTAGCCCAGCTTTATCAACTTCATTCGGAATAGATGATGGATCTTTAGTGACAATCAACTGCTTTGGAACACCAACCTTGCCTATAGAAACCAAAATGAAAACTGGTTAGAAACTCTAACCACAACTTTTCCTGTATACTATCCACAGTTTTCATAAAGAGTAAAGGAGGAAAAAATACCATGGCAGTCAGACAAGTTCAGATCAGCCACTTCCTGAAGCATGGACTGGCGGTTGTATAGATTTTTTACTGAATTTGGGGGATCAAGAACAGTTACTTCTGGATGTTTTTGTCTGTAATCCTACAGAAGGACAGATGGGGAAAGTAAGGACACAACAATACTCAATAAATAAACGGCACTTCAGTTACCAAACCATGAAACCATGTTGAGTAAGCATCAATGACAGACGATTAAATTCCCAGGACTTTGCTCACGGGGTTTAATCAATGGGGAAGATGAGATTGACTTTTCATAAATCAAGGATAGACCAAAAGAAAACTAAGGTATTGGTATGTTGTACTTGGTCCCGAGGATCTACAAATTCTGTTCAAAACCTGCATTTTAATTGACAATGGAGCTTCTAGTCTCCAACTCACTGCATTCATAACATCTTTTTAAACCATCTCACAAACTTAATACTCCAGCATAACACAAAGCAACCTTTTATATCATGCATACGTGCGTACAGCAAAAAATGCAGCACCACAAGTTCATTTCCAATACAAGAAAAGGAGAAGAAAGTCAAGAAAGCATCTTGAAGTTTGTATGGACAAACCTCAATAACCTCGGACCACTCTTTTCCCGACAACTGGAAGGAACAAAGTTTTGTCAGATATATATATGTATTTAATATGGTATATGCTATATACTTGTCAATCTACAATGAACAAACTAATTAGTAAAAAAAAAGGGGAGGGGTTGTTGAATGGCATGATCAGTGATTCAAATCATACAACCAGAGGCAGCCTTTAATTAGAAACAAAAGCTTTTAAAATAGGAAAAACTGCCACAAGTGAGAACAAAAGGGTCTAAAAGAACATATGAGCACTTACCTTATGCAAAACAACATCAAAGGGTCCTTGATCTGAAAGTGGTTTGTTTACATCAATTGCAATGAAGAAAATCCCCTTATTCCTGCACCCCAGAAATGTTTGACTAAATCGAGTGTCCAAACAGTTGCTCCAGTTTTAAAACTTGGGTTTAGCGGTGTAAACATTGTAATAATGACAAAATAACTAAACCCAACAAACGGAAGAGCCATTTAAAAGATGTGAAAGGGCAGGAGGCATCAAGAAAATTCATTCAACTATGATGCCACAATTATGAGTAAAAACCCAAACTCTTCAAAATAATTTAGCACGTACCGAAGGATGTAGGTAATACTTTTTTTTCGCAATCCTATACTTTATACAAGGTTCGAAAAAATACAATTATCAAGTCAAGCTTATGGCTGCCGACTCGTCAAGAGTTTGGCTTTCGAGCACACAATTAACAATCTGCAATGACAAACCTGTTTAATGTCCATCTCATCTGACACACAAACAGGTAAGTAGTAAAAAAAAAAAAAAAAAACCCTATTTTTATTGATAGTTATTACAGTATTTTCCAAATATATATTGTACCCCTGTAACTGTTTTATTTTTTATTTACATCGATCATATTCGAAAGAAATAACCTCATGTAATCTTAACCTAATGCCATCAATCATACAAATTGCAGGTTTAGCTAAAGCTTCATTCAAATCATTCAACCACTAATGTAAAGGCACCTAAAAGAAGGGGCAAATAGTCCACCCCACTTGGTCCAAATTCATCTATGCAATTACATAGAGGACGAAGGACAAGATTGTAAATAAGTACTCAAAGTAAGACAGAAGTGGGAAAATCATTACTGTTTTTATAAGTTTTGGAAAACAGAAGCAAGCACCAAGAATTGACTTTGGGTTCCTCTCAACCCCAAAAGGGTATATGTGATGGAATATTCCCCTATTTAAAATTTGTCTCAGTGAAAGCCACCAAACAGCAAGATTCCAGATACCCACTGGAGAAGAAGATTGGATGGAAAAACCAAGCAAAACACACTTTGCCCTTGATCAATATTGCCAAAGTTTAAAACAATATAGACAAAAACATCCATATCCCCCTGCAACAACAAAAAAATGGCACTTTCTTTTTCCCTTGTTTCTTCTTTTATGCTCATAAAATCAAGATATACAAACTGAAACTAGAAAACAAGAGATACCCATATAAGGAAACTACAAAACAAAAACTCACAAAGCTTCAAAATTTCAAAATTTCACATACATACAAATATATACATGCATATTATATATATATATATGTGTGTGTGTCTGTGTCTGTGTATATATACATAATAAGAATGTGTGTGTGTGTGCAAATGGTGAAAAGATTTGTGGGTATTATACAACATACCGAGCCAACCCAACGAATTTGGGCTGCACGAAGCTCTTCTTCTTTTTGGAAGTCAAGGCGTACCCGACGACGAGCTTCGGCTGCTGAGAAATCCCAACGCTGACGATCGAACGCAATTCTCTCTCGTTTTCTCCACTCTCCTCCTCTGCTGCTCTTCCGCCGTTGCACGAAAGAACCTCGCCGTTCAGCCTCATTTCCGCACCAAATCAAAATCCGAAAGAACCCCAATTCAGGAATCGATTCCCGCGCTTCAAATTCTCAACCTTTGTCCAGAAACGAAAATCCAAATCCGTATCCGGAAGAGGGATGGATAGATATAGATAGATTGGAGTGAGGAACAATTGGTTCGCTTGTCCCTGTCTTACACCAAGCTTTTTCTCTTTGTATAAATAGAATGAGCGTCTGTATGCGACTATATATAGATACGCGAATGGCGCGTCGTGTGAGGTGGATCCTACTGCAGAGATTAATTTACGAACGGATCGGATACTCCACGCGGCGCGTGCGAGAGTGGGGTTGTTGGGATGATGTTCGTGTTACAGTGAGAGTAAAATGAGGGAGGAAAGGGAGGAGGAAGGAGTGGATATTGCGACGGAATATTCAATTTGCAGGCGACACACGAGAGAGAGATACGACCGATCACTGCCTTTATGGACTATAATTTCTTTATTTGTTTGAGTAAATTGTACGAATGGTCCCTCAACTTTAATCAAATTGGAGCAATGGTACCTCAACTAAAAATCTATTACCATTGGTCCCTCAACTTATCAAAATGTGTAGCTATAATCCTTTTCATAAATTTTGTCAAAATAAGTTATATTGGAATGACCATTTATACAATTAGGGTCCCTCAACTCATCAAAGTGTATAATTATGGTTCTTTTTGTCAACTATGTCAAAAATTTTGTCAAAACGAGTTACATTGGAAGGATCATTGCTACAATTGAGTTAAAGTTAAGGGACCATTGCTACAATTTGGTTAAAGTTAAGGGACCATTTCTCCAGTTGAATTAAAGTTGAGGGACCAATGGTAATAGATTTTTAGTTGAGGGACCATAGCTGCACGTTTTGATAAGTTGAGGGACCAATGGTAATGGATTTTTAGTTGAGGGACCAATGGTAATGTATTTTTAGTTGAGGGACCATTGCTCCAATTGAGTTAAAGTTAAGGGACCATAGCTACAATTTACTCTATTTGTTTTATATAAAGACCATAATATATAAAAGAAATTAAGTTTTTATCTCTCATTTTTCTATTTCATTGTTTGAAGACTAAGAGCATCTTCAAAAGAAATACCAAAATGTATACATCAGTTATAATAGTAAAAAAAGATCATACTAATATTCTCCAACCGAAATGCCAAATCCTATGTGGCGATGACATGAATTGGCAACAAAAGAGGTTGCTGTCAAATTTGGCAGCAGCTTCAAATGTTTTTTTTTTTATATTAATTATTAAATATATTTTATTAATTTTTAATTAGTTTAATAATTTATTATAATTAATGTTGAGTTGACTGATGCAATTATTGACACACCCCGACCCGGAATGTCCACTAGGACTCCGAAATCAAGCTGTGCTGGCCGACACCTGGAAGGTGACGAAGCCATAAAGTGCAATGATAAGGAAAATGTGAATGAATTTAAACCTAGAAATGTCTAAATACCAGAGTGTGCTGGTGAGCAGGAGCGAACCCATCTCACACGTGATGTCAGAGCATAAATAAGTACAGTAGAGTGGGTAAGAATTATACCCTCAGAAGTAACCACCAGAATTGAAATTTGCCAAAAATCCTCGTCGAGACGAACAGTCAGTAATCAAAACCTGGAGGGGCACAAAACAGAACTTGAGAGTAAGCAAACCAAAACTTTGGAAACATCATTCTAAAAAAGGCAATAACCCATCACCGAAATCCGTATAATTCTCCAAAATAACAATACATATGTATATAAGAATCATGCTGAAGAACGGTAACAACCATGGTATGCCATGTCGAAATATTTCAGTAACAACCATGTAAGCAAAATGAAATAAATCAATATAAAATGAATATCAGCTGGAGTCACCTATAGTGACCTGTACAACTCATCCATATCTCATCAATCACTGCTAGCACATATCTCATCAATCACTGCTAGCACATATCTCATCATTCAGTGCTAGCACATATCTCATCATATCTCATCAACCAATGCTAGCACATATCTCATCAATCATTGCTAGCACATATCACATCAATAAATGCTAGCACATATCACATCAATCATTGCTAGCACATATCTCATCAATCATTGCTAGCACATATCTCATCATATCTCATTAATCAATGCTAGCACATATCTCATCATATCGCATCAATCAATGCTAACACATAAGTCGGAGTCACCTATGGTGACCTGTACGACTTATCCATAGCTCATCAAATATCCCTGCACACGAGTCGGAACCACATCTAGTGGTCTGCACGACAGGACTGGGTGTAAATAAGTACGCTCAAGTGCTACGATCACGTGAAGACTGTGCGAACGATCGCGGGTCACCTACAAGTCAAACCCACTTAAAGTGGTCTATACGACAGGACTGTGCACCGACCTTGAATCCAAGGTGAGCGTAAGGTGCGGGATGTGAACATCACGTGAAGAACTGTGCCCTGGCCACGGACGGGAGCACTAACACAGGGGTGCAGGTTGATGAGCTCTAAATGCATCTAATACCGCATATACGATTCATAGGCAACCCGTACGACAGTGTCGGAGTTGCCTATAACATAAATGTAGTCATGCCATAATCCCATCATTTCAACTAATACTATATACTCACTTGAACTTACCTGTGTGTCCTGCGTTCACCTTTGCACTTCAGAGCGTTCATAATAATTATGTGCAAGTAATATACATATGGATATACCAGGATGTAAATCTGAAATACAACCATCTCATAATATTCCTAAATATATAAACATATATACAATTGGCATAAAATGTATAAGCTGTAACGCCCCACTCCCGAACTATTTACCTTCAGAAATAATTATCGGTGATAAACCCAACTAAACACTAGTTTAATTAACTATCATTACTAATTATTTTTCACTTCAATGTTACGATTCTTCACACATTGATTTGTAACCAACATTTAACCACCAAAACATAAGGTTAAATCTCACATTTTCCACCAATCTCCTTCGCATTGTTCAATTCCCCAAACAAGACTATTGTCTTAATTATTTAGTCTCATTTATTGTATGGCTGCATCTAACGTCTCGTTAGATTGCCTACGTACCCTAAACAGGGATCAAGCCAATCGTAGTTCACAATAATAATTCAAGGCCTTCACAGTAATTATATGAAATATTTAATTTATAAACGTTGTGAAATTATCAATCACACACACACACACACACACACACATACATACATACATATATATATATATATATATATATATATATATATATTTAGGAATTGCTTAAGGGGAGGGATCCCCATTTTTTCAAAAAAATGGGGACACGCTCCCCACCGTTGGATTTAACTGTAATGAAATTATGTGGTTGAGATTGTGTGACCTGTGTTTTAATCTCAACCACACAATTTCATTAAAGTCAATCTAACGGTGGGGAGCGTGTCCCAATTTTTTGGAAAAAATGGGGATCCCTTCCCTTAAGCAACCTGTATATATATATACGATAGAAAGGAAAAGACCCACTCACCTGGAGTCCACGCTAGAACTTCCTACACAAACATTGAGGTGTCACGAACGATCGGGGCCTAGAACAATTATCAAATCACATCTCAGAATTCTTGTCTATAAAATACATAAATTACATAGAACATATGTCTATGTAATTCACTCCGGAAGATCCACATATCAGATTTCTGATCCGTAACTTCCAAGGATCCACATTATGCTTCTAGAACAATACCCCAAAGTTTCATTACGATCCAACGATCGGATCTCCGCCAATTGTCAAAACCAAATGGCGGTTAACATTTTATTCACGAACTTACAATTCCAATTCGGGAAGATCCGTACAACAGATTCCCGATCCGTAAATTCCGACGTTCCTCAAATATTATGAATAACAACCTATTGAAGTTTGGTGACGATCCAACGGTTGGATCATCGATTCATACAATGATCTATTAACGTATCGTCGCGAATATAGGTTCTAACGATCAATCTATGTCAACCCATTCTGAAAACTGAATTCAAGGCATTTAATATAGCCTAAAAATAGTATTGACGGCCCTCAAGCCACTCGCCGCCGTGGATGGCGGTCGGCCGCCCCGACTCGCCGGAAAATTCAATTTTCTCCAAAAATTCTCAAAATTTACAGAATTGAAGATCTCAATGAGATGAACAACTTTCATACCTTCCACGAAATCCAAAAGTGGATGAAAGGTGGTCAATTTTGTCCACAAAGTTGGCGGGTGCCTAAAACTTCCCGGCGTCGATTCGTCGTCCACGGTGGACCAACGGGGTCAAGGTTGGTTGGGATTTGCTCCTGGGATGATGGGCTACAAAGCCCAAGTGGTGGCATCGGCCATCGCTTTGCCGATTTGCCGGAAAATCAAAAAGGGTGGCCGGAGCACTGTGAGAATTGTCAATTTTCGTGGCCTCAAACCGCCACATATAAAGGTTAATCAAGGTTCTTGGGTGGATTTTGTAGAGGGGAATAAGAGCTTCAAGATGGTGGTGGTGGCGTTGAAAAGCTCCGCCGGAGTTGGCCGGAATCGTCGACGGAAAATGGGTGATCGCGCAGGTTGTTTTGGGTTGAGTCACGGTTTTGGGGGAGCTGACAGCTTCTCTCCCTCTCCTCTCCTCTATTTCTGATTGGTCCTCAAAATATAATATGATTGGTTCCTTATTTCCTTGCTGAATGCTGATTAGGCTTCTTTCCCACAAGATGGGAGTTCAATTAACTTATAGAGGTATTCATCAATTTCCCCCTTGAACTTGTGACTATTGGCCAATTTCCCCCAACTTTAATTTTGGCCAATTTCCCCCCTCAACTCTCATAATTAGTCAATGTCCCCCCTCAACTTTAATTTGGCCAATTTCCCCCCGCAACTCTCATAATTAGTCAATTTGCACCCTACTGTTAATTTTTTAATTTGATCATAATTAAACAAGTGTGTGTAAGAAACTAAATAAGATGTATGTTAATCATTTTCCTATATCTTTATCCTATTACAAATAGATTAAAATTAAGAATTTTACAATTTATCATAGATAGTATTATTAGTCATAATAAATCAGTATGGAGTAATTTTATTTGATTTTTTACTCTACAAAATTGATAACGAAAAGGATTGATGTGTACATTTTTGTATGTGAATACAATTTTCTTTATAAAAGTGAAAGCTAAGTTCAAGTAAATTGCGGAGAATCGAGCTTTAGTGCAAAAATGGCTAGTCAATTCATAATTTTTGACTCCTTATTAAGAATAACCCATTTTATTGAAATAAGTCTGATCCATGAGTTTAGGATTATTATTTCTTTTTGTTATTATTTCTTCTTCTACATGCTTTAAACCCGATTCATAACTTTTTCTTATAATCAACCCATATCACATACTAATTGTATTATGTTTTTGTACATTTTACCCTATATTATGCAGGTGAGTTTATGTTAATTTTAGTACTTTGTTGGAAGTTATTAGAAAGATTGAAAAAAAAAAAAAGAATAGATGGAAAATTATAAAAAAAATTAACAATAGGGTGCAAATTGACTAATTACGAGAGTTGAGGGGGGAAATTGGCCAAAATTAAAGTTGAGGGGGGGGGAATTGACTAATTATGAGAGTTGAGGGGGGAAATTGGCCAATGGTCACAAGTTCAAGGGGGAAATTGATGAATACCTCTAACTTATAAACCAAAATATAAATAACCAAATTCAAATGTCCGTAACTATACCGTTATAATCCGGACTCGCAAACGGTTTTCGCCTATGCGTTCGTACCAACGAGTACTACGAGAATACGCTAAAAGAATAAGCCCTACATTCCTCTAGACGATGGTCAACGGAAGTCAAAGCCTTTGCCTCTAGGGCATTTTCGTAAATTCATGCTTTTAAAATTAATAAAAACGTAAAATTAGGGACATGTTGTCACAATTATCCTACTTTTTTCTTCTTTTCAATCAAGGAAGGTGAACAGATTACTGATTAAACTTTAAATATCCTTTATTAAATTTTAATTAGTTTAATAATTTATTTTATAAAATAATAATTTAATTTGACATATGACCAAGGTATTAAATATCGATGATATCGGAAATATCGGTAGTCCGAAAACACGGAAATATCGATGGAAATATCGGGATAATATCGATATCGATAAAAATTATATGGAAACCACGGAAATTGTAAGAAAAACTGGGATATTTTTATTGAAACTTTGCAGGATGTTTATTTAGTCAATTATCTATTAGTTTATCACAAAAAATTGGAAGGAAATGCATTGCATGATGGATTTAACATTATCAAGTTGATTATATAGCGAGCTGACAAACATTGTGAGTGTAGAAAATATGTAGTAATTAATGAAAAAAGTTTAAACACACCATAATCATTTATATATAATGAATTAGTACAATATTTTACACTTTATACATTGCATGGTAAGATACATGAGTGACTTAGTACCACATAGAGTTCCTATGAGGTTCAAATTTTTCATTATCTTCATCATCTCTATGTGTAGAGTGAGTATATTGTGAAGAGTAGTTATCAAATGATAAATCCCCAAAATAGTTTTGCATGTAATTTTTAACTACCACCCATATGGATCCGAGATTGGTTAACGTTGTCCATAAGCAAAATCATTTGAAGATTGAGTCTCGGATTGTTTCCATAAGTCGCTCGATTCCATCCCAATAGGAATGGAATATGAAGGGTAGGGAAATGGTTGGTTATAAGTATAACCATAGTTACTACTTCCCACTCCAACAGAGTCCGAAGTTCTAGATACATCTTCTTGACTTGACAAAATCCCCTTGCCTCTTTCTCTACGAGTATAGTCCTTCCCTATGACACCAATTCCTGGTCCTGCCTGCCTACTGCCATGGTCATCATCTTGTGTTGCATGCATGAAGTTTGCCTCACCAGTGAAGGGGCTCATAAATCCGGGAGGTGGTCCAACATAGTTTCCATATCCACCACCACTACCTCCAGCTCCACTATATCCTTCATCATTCCCACCTCCGATGGTAGGTGAGTCTCCTGATCTTGTACTAGAGCTATCATTAGTATCATCACGATGTTGTGGTTGTGTAGGATTAGAAGAAGGTGGAATTCCAGTGTTTCTTGGTCTTGGGCGCAAAAGTTCTTCCAAAGAGTCAGCGCTGCTAGATCCCACCTCCTCCTCTAATACTCTTTCTACATTTATCCCTTCATTACGTGCTTCTTCAGCAACTCTGGGAGCTGGGTTGCCTTCATCATCATCTAAATGAAGAGGTCTAATCCATTGATAAAGTTGGTTACCCTCTGTATCATCATCTTCAGCAACAATATCAAACATATCTAGTGGGTCACCACGATCGACATGATCTATTTCTGCTTCCTTATCTCGAATTTGAAGCTTCATGTTGTAGTAGCAATAAACTAATTTTTCCAACCTACTATGAGCCAACCTATTTCTTTGCTTTATGTGTATGAGTGCAAATGTGCTCCAATTTCTTTCACAAGCAGATGAGGAAGTTGTTTGTGATAATACCTTGATTGCTAACTTTCTCACAGTTGGTGCATCGGTCACATACATGATCCACCATTCAGCTACAATGAAAAACAATGTTGATAAGCCTAATAACTCCAACAAATTCTATTATAAACTTATAGTGAAATATGTTTACACTCACTAGGAGACATTTTTGTTCGAGCAGCAACTGATGTTGGTTCTCCAAAAGTTCTTCTTGCATCTTTAAACCATGTTAGCTGAATTCAATAAATCATGTTTATTTAATCCAACAAAGTAATTATTATAATTTAAGTAATTGTGTACCTCATTTCCAAATTGGCCAACTGCTGGTGATGCAGGGTCTAATTTAGAGTGTACATTATGTACAGCACGTATAAGGGTACCATCATCTCCAACACCGGGTCTGTATTGGTATCGAGGATTCAAATAATATGCTGTTCAAAGAAACACATACTCTAATAAGAGAAATAATACTTATGCAACTAAAGAAATGAATTGCAAATTATGACATAATTTATACCTGCTGCATGCAAATCGTGGTATAATGTTTTATACCATCGGTCTTCAATTATCTTTATGACCTACCTTGCACCATGTTTTCCTTCCGATTCATCCTTCACTACACGCATCAACTCATATATTGCCCCCATAGTAGGACACACTTCTGTGTCAACGATCCGTAAAACTTTGTAAAGAGGTTCAAACACTTGGCACACATGTTCTGATTGAGTCCAAAAAGCATGATCAAGCACTATACTTTCCACCATACGACCTGCATTTGAGCGGCTCAAATTTGGTTGGCCCAATCGTCACTAGTGAATAGTTGCTTCAACCCTGCTTTCTTCTTAAGTAGGTTGTCTAATGCAATATAGTTGGTGGCGAATTGAGTGGTAGCTGGACGAATAATTTCTCCTTTGCAAAATTCACGCATCTTTGCCAACAACCAACCGTGATTGTAAATATAATTTGTGATCATTCTAGCTCCCTCTCTCTTCCCCATTGCCTCAAACATGAGATCAATACAATGTGCTGCACATGATGTCCAAAACACATTATGATGCTTCATTAACTTTTTTCCAGCTTTGACAAATGCAGAACCGTTGTCGGTCACGACTTGGACAACATTATTCTCTCCCACCTCCATGATTACATCCCTCAATAATTTGTAAATATACTTGTAGTTCTTTATATGGTCTGAAGCATCAACAGACTTCAAAAAAATGGTCTTTCCCTTGGAGTATACCATGAAGTTTATGATAGACAATCTGGTCGGGCCAGTCCATCCGTCACACATGATTGTGCAACCATTAGTTTCCCACTTTGACCTCAACTTGTTAACATACTCGCCAATGTCTTTATACTCCATATCCAAAAATTTGTTTCTTATCTCATAGGGAGTGGGAGGTTGTACTCCAACACCAGCCTGTTGACATCCCACTACCATATTTTTGAAATGATGTGATGACGCTTTCTGAGCAGGGACATTTTCATAGATAAAGAACTTGCTAATTAGACGCCCCATTCCCTCCTTCACATTACCTCCAGTGAAATAACTCCAAACACTCTTTTGACGTGCTTTGGATGACTTATATAAACTTGGGGCTATTTGTGATGTTGGTTGTGATTCTCTAAGACTGCCTCCCCATCTCATTTGTGCACCACCACTTGTCCCAGAACCTTATGCTCTATTAGGAATTTTATGAAGGTGTTCTCTTTCCTATGCTGACTGTTTGGAGGCACGTAATGCTTGTTTCAAACGTCGTTCTTCAGGTCCCATGTCATCATCACATTCGTTTTCATCGTCATCATCATCACTGTCAACCGCTTGGCCAATGACTTCTCCTCGTAGCCCAGCTCGAATATTTTCCATTCCATGTGTTATCTTTTCCTTCTGCTGTTTTTTATTTTTTAATAATGTGCTGATGAATGCCTTCACTTCTTGGGAGACATTATCGCATCGTTGGACATTTTTTGCTGAATCTAATCCACTAAGATGGTACTTAAGTCGTGTCACTCCGCCACTCTTCATTACCCGACCACAATATTTGCAAATTGTGCCATGTTTGTTTTCGTCTATTGGGTCTCCATGTTCCCAAGCTGGATCACGTTTAGTAACTCCACTGGACATCTTAAACGTACCTATATTTATTTTTCATGAAAATTAGACAATTATTTTTTGGCCAAAAAATATAGTAGTGATGACGGTTATATAAGAGAACCTAAATAATAAAGTTATTCTACAGAAGAATTAAATACGAAGTAAAGAAAATGATTGTAAAAATTTAAGTAATTATAAAAATAATATGAAATAATAAAACCTAATATTAATGAATAATAATCCAATTTGATAATAAAACCTAATATTAATAAAATAATAAATAACATTAAACATATTAAAATTATCCTAGGGAATAATTATACAACATTACTTAATTACTTAAAAAAATTAACATGTAATTGTTAACATTACTTAATTACTTACAAAAATTAACTTGCGAGTATTAATTACTTAAAAAAATTAACGTACGAGTCCACACAAATTTTTTTGTTGTTGTATAAATTACAATAATATAAATATAAGTTTGTAAACTTACCTTAAATATGGAACCCTTTGTGTTTAAGCTCTGGAATGGATTTGGAATGGCTTTGAAAAGGGTAAGGGAAGAAGAAGAAACGAAAATGCTCTGAATGGCTCTGATACTCCACCTCTTTGAATGTGAAAGAATATCACAGACTCATAGTGGCACACGGTTTTGAATGTGAAAGAATCTCACAGACTCACAGTGGCACACGGTTTCATTATGAAAGCACTATTATTTTTTTCCATGGTCTGAAATTGTAAAAAGTGATTGTAAAAGTTGTCAGGTGAGGTGAGTCAAATGACCCAACCACACACACACACACACACATGCCACCACACACGCACACAGATCTCACACACGCCAACAACACACGCACACAGACATCACACGCAAACAGTCTCTCTCTCTCTCTCGATCATTCTCTCTTCTCTGAGCTCTCTTCTCCCACTTCTTCATTCTCCCACACATACACACAGATCTCCCACACACACGCACAGAGACCCAAGGTCTCTCGATCGATCATTCTCCCACACACAAGCACAGAGACCCACATCGCCTTCTGCTCCTCCCTCGTCGGCGCCGTCTCTCTCCTTTCTCTCTGCACCGAGGGTCCGAGACCCACATACACACACGCACACCATCGCACCTGCTTCAGGAAGACACCCATCATCATCAGCAACCTCGTCTTTCTCCCTCTCTTTCTCGTCTCTGCAACTCGGTGAACGCAGGAACTCCGACGAGTTTCTTGAATTTCTCCGGTTAGGTAAGCTTCGGGCTTTCTGTTCTAGATTGAACCTTATATGTGAAATTTAAGTTCAAAATCGTGTTTTTGCAAGGTTTTTGGGACGAAATCGGCTCGGGAATAGGCACACCCATCTCCGGCGAGGCCGTGGGTGTCGACGAACTTTCCGAACACCTCCGACCGTTTCACGGCAAACGGAATATATAAAAACATTCATCTCGTCTTCTATTTCATTTTGATACCTAGATCGGAGTCTAGGGTCCTCTTTTACAGTCGGCCGGAGCTGTAGAAGCTCCGGCGTTCTTCTCTGAGCAGCACAGTTCTTCTCTGAGAAGCTCAGGCGGTAATATGGCGATATTATCGATAATATCGCGATATTTTGACGAAAACCCCTTGGATACCTATTAAAATATCGGTCCCGTAAAAAATCGATAATATCGGCGAAATATCGCCTTTATTATTGGCATTTTGTTCCATGCATATGACACACCCCGACCTGAGATTCAGGACGTGCTGGCCATCACTAACATGATGTAACCATAAATGTAAAGCAGAAGCGATAAGGTAAGAGAATTATGAATGACTAAAAGCCGAATACTAGTAGTACATAACCAACAATACGAAATAACTTCTCATACAATGCGCCAACCTGAGATTCAGGTCAGGGTGTGTCAACATATCGGTTGGAGAACAAAATTTTAAAAGATATCAAAGTGCCACATAAGGTGTCAAAATTTAAATTTTATGTTCAAAATTTGACATCTCATTTGGAGATGGCCTAATTTTTTTAATTTTTTTTATCAAGATCATTTAGTTTTTATTCACATTATTATTTTAATAAAAAAAATATTTACATGTCAGCATATTTAAATTTTATAACTAAAACTTATTTAATTATTTCTAAATAGATCTAGTTAGAAACGTTACAGATAATATATTTATATTTTTGACTGAATTTTTTATTAGACCTTTCTATTTTTAATTTATACCCATTCTTTTTTAATTTATAAACATTTTTCTAATATGTACTAATTTTCTTTTTCTTTTTTTTTAATTGTACTTATATATTTATATTTTTGTATGCCCACATTTTTAAACTTTTATTTCTACCCGTAATTTTTTAATCTTTTATTTGTATGCATAATTTATTTATAATGTACCCATTTTTATAAATAAAATGAAAAATTTGTTTTATATATATATGTAACAGCCCGTCCCAGAGATTTCGTACGACAAATGTGAAATGATGAAAATGCCCCTAGGCATTAATTAAGGTATGTGTGTGTATCTACATTGGGAGTTTGGTTAGTGGTATTTGGACCACACATTCACACTCTTTCTCTCTCTCTCACTCCCGCACTCTCTCTCTATTTCTCAGACCTTCTTTCTCTTTCTCATTCTCGATGTTGTACGGATAAGCACCAAACCCGTCGAAAACTTGCAGATCGAGGGTGTGAAGGACACCATTGTATTCCTAAGGTGGATACGAGTCGATTGGTACAAGTTTAAGGTAAGAAAGCCTTCGAAAATCCGAGTTCTTTTAACCTCCGATTTTGTCACTATTCATGCTCACGTAAAACCTTGTGTTTTTGGAGATTTCAAGTTCATAGGAAGCTTTAGGAGGTCCTAAGGAAGCTCGGAGTAGTTCGTTTGAAGATTTTGGACGTTGGAATAGCGAGATCGAAAAGTTTCATTTTGGCCAGAATTATCAAGGCTTTTTTCGGCGAATCCCCGGCGAGTTGGGGGTCGAGTCAGGTATGGATGTGTTCATCTTTGTGAGATCTTCATTTTGGTATAAAGTACGTAGAAAATGGTGCAAAAATGAAGGAGAAATCATAGTTGGAAGTTTTTCTACAAACCGACGAACAGTCGCCGGCGACCGGCGACTCGCCGGAGAAGACGAGGAATATTCTGTCAGTCTTGACGGAATATGCTAACGCCATTAGTCATCTTTAACTGTTACCATTGGGTTTTAACAGAATATTTCGAGGAATATTCCTGACGGCGTTAACTGATGTCGTCAGTGTGCAGATCACGTGGCCGCGCATGGCCAGCGCGTCTGGCCGTGCCTTGGTCGGCCCGTGGGTGGTCAGAAATTTTTTCTAAAAATATGGGGATGTTCCTGAGATTGTGTAGATCACAGTGGTATATTCATATACCCAATTTGAGCAATGTATGAGAAGTTATTTCTAAGGTTTCGATTATGTGCGTTAATTAACGTTATTTCAGTTACTTTTCATATAGGCGAGACCTATCTGGAGGACGAGTGTAGCCAGACTAGGCACGGGGGTAACGACCCGTCTACTTATCAATGAGTGGGCATTTGTTTTCCGTATATACCTATATAAATAAGTTTTTCCTAGAAAATCAGTTTAAATGAAATGTGATATGAAATGCGATATGAAATGCCATGCAAAGTATCTATTTATTTATTTATGCGTTATTGATTACTTATATTGATGTTGGTGCTGAGGACGCATAGGTAAGTGGCAGGTAAGTTTATATACTAGTTGATGAGAACGAGTGATGTGATGTGATGTGATATGATTAGAGCTCATAAACCTGCACACTGATATTAGTGCTCCTGCCCAGAGAGGGGTTCAGTATTTCATGTGATGTTCACCTCCCGCACCGTATGCTCGCCTTGGATCCAAGTTAGGTGCTCAGTCATGTCGAATAGGCCACTATAGGTGGGTTCGACTCGTAGGTGACCCACGATTTATCGCTCAGTCTTCACGTGATTGTAGCACTAGAGCATATTAGTTTATATTCAGTGATGTTGTGCAGACCACTAGAGGTGGTATTGATGTGTGTGCAGGGTATATATGATATGATTGCGATGAGTATGAGCTATATGATATAATGAGATTGTTGTGAGCTATATACAGCCGAGGGCTGAGTTGATTATTTAGTATTTAATCACATTCACAGAGTTATGCTTTGGCATTCAATTATGATACTTTGGCATGGCATACATACTTTCATACATACATATTTTCCAGCAAGATTTGAGAATTATATATATGAGTATATACTTTATTTCTGGGAAATTGTACAGGTTTTACGGCGATGGGTTATAACTTTTGAGAACATAAAGGTTTTGAAAAGATTTGTTTCTGACCCACTCAAGTTTGTTTTTTGCCCATCCAGGTATTAAGTAGTGTTCGTTGGTGGCATACGAGGAGCTCATCGGACGTTCTGATAGAATTCATTTATGTATGACCACCTTCGGGTGTTATTTCTATTTAGTATTTTCTGCTTGACTGCACGTAGACTTTTATACTCTGTATTAGTGGAATTCACACTTCTTTTACACTAGTATTGCTAGTGTTTCGGTTTTAATTGATTCGTAAATTCTATTCTTTATTGCTTCCACACTATGCACATGGTTACGTCACTTTCACGTGACGGCCAATACGCCCCACTTTTGGGTCGGGGTGTGTCGGTTTGGTATCAGAGCATAGGTTTGGCAGTCCGGTATATCTTGTGAATATTCTAATTATCTTGGTGTTTTTGTCAGAACTATGCCTCCTCGTAAAGAGCCACGTCGTTCTGCTGAACCTAATTTCCCTAATATAACTCAATTAGGGGAAGCTATAGCGAATACTATTCAGTCAGTTATTCGCCCGCCTCAGCGGACCCCTTTGGAGTTGGTTCATAATTTGAAAATAACCACTTTTGTGGGGAATGAAGGCCTCGAGGGTTTAAAGAAATGGTTGATGCACATTGAGAAGACTTTCAGGCTAATGCAAAGTCAAGGGAGTCTATCTCCGGACAGATGGGTGGAGACGACTTCATGGTTTTTGGGTAAGGAACCAGCTTCATGGTGGGGACAGTTGGCTGATGAGTTACCCCAGGAAGATTGAGAGGTATTTAAGCAGTTGTTCTATAAGAGATTCATTCCTCCTGCATATATTGATCGTAAGAAATAGGAGTTTACTAATTTGAGGCTGAAGAAGCTGTCAGCTAACGAGTACTACAGGAAATTTATTGATCTATCTCGTTATCATCCGGAAGTTACTGCTAATCCGGTTGAGATGCTACGTCGTTTTAAATTGGGCACTAAGAAGAAATTGTGTACCATTGCGACTGCGATTCCCTGTATTACTTATCATGAGTTTTATGAAGCTTTACTTTAGATTGAGGATTCTGAGAATTTACCTAGCGACAGTGAAGAGGAAGAGAAATATGGGAATCAGAATAAGGATAACGGTAAAGGTCATTTCTTACAAATGACTAGTTCTAGTTCTTCCAGTGGAGGTTTCAGCTCCACAGGTCAGAAAGGAAGTGGTAGGTTCTTCAGAGATTCCAGATCCCAGAGGCAGGGGAATTTTGGTAGAGGAAATGCACCCTGGTGCCGTAGGTGCAGTAGTCGACATTTAAGGGAGTGTCGAAGAGGTAGCAGTGGATGTTACACTTGTGGTCAGGAGGGACATTTAGCTAAGTTTTGTCCTCAAGGCCAGCAGAGGCCTCAACATCTTCCTTTACCACCGTCAGTTCCAGCTCAGCAGTTCTCAGGACAAGGTGGTTATACCCAGACGGGTCGTGGTGGTGCATACCACTATCAGGGGGATTCCATTCCTTATTCTTCGGGACAGTACCAGTACCCACATGATCCCTACCAGCAGGGCAGTCATGGTCAATATTCAGGAGGATATATGCCTCCACAGCCGTACTCTAGAGGATATATGCCTCAGCAGCAATTCTCAGCAGGTGGATCCCAGTGGCATTCTGGATGACAGTCTCAGCAGGTTGATGCTACTACCAATGGAGTTGGGTCTTCGAGATAGTATAGTCAGTCAGGACAAGGGCATAATCCTCAAGGGCGAGGAGTTCATGCCAGCAGAGGTAGAAGAAGGCAGCAGAACCAGGGACGTATCAACAACCTTTCGCTGCAGGATACTCAGAACAATCCGAAATTGATCATGGGTACGTTAAATATTCTTGGTCATTATGCTAAAGTGTTGATTGACTGTGGTGTTACTCATTCTGTGATTTCTCATACGTTTGCTCAATTGACACAACCTCAATCCTCACCTCTTGGGTATGAGTTAGAGTTTGCTATGCCTAGAGGGGAAAAGATATCCAGGTTGTCCAGTAGTAGTGGAGAATGTGGTTATGCCTGCTAACCTTACTCCGCTAGACATTGTGGATTTTGACGTTATCTTAAGCACAGATTGATTGCAGTGCAATAGTGCTAAGATTGACTGTTACGGGAAATCAGTGACCTTTCATCGTCCTGGATTACCTGAGGTTACATTCTTTGGTGAGCCTAGTGGATTGAGGCATGGTATTATTTCAGCCGTGAGAGCCAAAAAGTTACTAAAGAAAGGTTGTCAAGGGTACTTGGCTCACGTGGTACTAAATGATGATGCTCCGGTTAGCGTGGAGAATGTCAAGGTGGTTAGACATTTTTCTGATGTTTTCCTTGATGATTTATCTGGATTGCCGCCAGACAGAGATGTGGAGTTCGCTATTGATTTACTTCCAAGTACTAATCCTATTTCTTTAACTCCTTATCATATGGCTCCTGCCGAGTTAAGAGAATTGAAGACTCAGTTACCGGAATTGGTCGATAAAGGTTTCATTCAACCTAGTACTTCACCTTGGGGAGCTCCAGTTTTGTTTGTTCGGAAGAAGGACGGCACTTTGAGGCTTTGCATTGATTACAGGCAATTGAATCGAATGACGACTAAAAATCGTTATCATTTGCCTCGTATTGACGATCTTTTTGATCAACTCAGAGGTGCCTGCGTATTTTCTAAGATTGATCTAAGGTCTGGTTATTATCAGTTGAAGATCAGGAGCGACGATGTTCCTAAAACTACTTTCAGGACTCGTTATGGTCATTATGAGTTTCTGGTGATGCCATTTGGATTGACGAATGCACCAGCATCTTTTATGGGTTTGATGAATAAGGTGTTTCAGCAGTATTTGGATAGATTCGTCATTGTCTTCATTGATGACATTCTGGCGTATTCTAAGTCAAAAGCAGACCATGTCCGACATCTTACTTTGGTGTTGAAGAAGCTGAGGGAACATCAATTATATGCTAAGTTCAGTAAGTGCCAATTCTGGTTAGATCAAGTTGCTTTCTTGGGGCATGTTGTTTCAGCTCAGGGTATTCAGGTAGACCCTCAGAAGATAGCAGCTGTGAAGAATTGGGAGCAACAGCGAACCGTCACCGAGGTACGGAGTTTCCTTGGTTTAACGGGTTATTATCGACGATTTGTTAAGGATTTCTCAGTTATGGCTTTACCACTAACGAGGTTGACCAGGAAGGAAGTTAAATTCGAGTGGGATGATAATTGTGAGCAGAGTTTCCAGCAGTTGAAGTATTATCTCACTCATGCTCCTGTTTTGACTCTTCCTGATGATAGTGGTAACTTTGAGGTTTACAGCGATGCTTCTTTGAATGGCTTGGGATGCGTGTTGATGCAGCATGGTAGGGTAATTACTTACATTTCGCATCAGTTAAAGCCTCACGAGATGAATTACCCTACACATGACTTAGAGTTGGCGGCCATTATTTTCACTTTGAAGATTTGGAGACACTATCTCTGTGGTGAGAAGTGTAGGATTTTCTCAGATCACAAGAGTCTCCAGTATCTGTTCACACAGAAAGATTTGAATCTTCGTCAGCGGAGATGGATTGAGTTGCTAAGTGACTACGATTGCACGATTGAGTATCATCCTGGACGTGCTAATGTGGTGGCTGATGCTTTGAGTAGGAAATCCCAAGGTCGGGTTAATGCTTTGTATGCTTCTAGTGTTCATCTTCTTGTAGATTTGAGGTCTACTGGAGTAAAATTGGAATTGGAAGAACAAGAAGAAGCTGTGGCAGAACAAGAAAGAGCCTTACTTGCTAGTTTCCAAGGTAGGCCTATTCTGATTGATCGTATACTCGAGACTCAGATGAATAACGAAGAGATTCAAGAGTTAATTCATTTGAGGAATCAAAGGAAAAAGAAAAATCTCAAAGTTAGAGAGACGGATGGCATGCTTATGCAAGATAATAGGATGTACGTGCCAAATAATGAGGAATTAAAGAAGGCAATTCTTGATGAGGCACATATTTCAGCTTATGTGATGCACCCAGGAGGAACTAAAATGTATCATACCATTAGGCCATTTTATTATTGGCCAGGTATGAAAAGGGAAATTGCTGAGTATGTAAGTAGGTGTATTGTGTGCCAGCAGGTTAAAGCCGAAAGAAAGAAGCCATTTGGGTTGTCACAGCCACTTCCCGTTCCATAGTGGAAATGGGAAAATATCACTATGGATTTTGTGTACAAGTTACCTCGTACACAAAATGGCTATGATGGAATCTGGGTGATTGTTGATCGGCTTACTAAGTCAGCGTTTTTCATTCATGTGAGGGAAAAGTATTCTTTGAACAAGTTAGCCGAGTTGTTCATCACGAAGATTGTGAAGTATCATGGAGTTCATGTGAGTATTATTTCAGATCGAGATCCAAGATTTACTTCTAAGTTTTGGATAGCATTCCAAAAAGCTTTGGGTTCGAGATTACTATACAGCACGACATATCATCCTTAGACAGACAGACAATCAGAGAGAACGATTCAGACTTTGGAAGATATGCTAAGATCTTTGGTGTTGCAGTTTGGCGACACTTGGCATAAGTGGTTGGATTTGATGGAGTTCGCCTACAACAACAGCTTTCACTCGAGTATTGGTATGGCGCCATTTGAGGCACTATATGGCAAGCCTTGTCGTACACCTTTATGTTGGTCAGAGGTTGGCGAGCGAGTTTTAGTGGGTCCTGAGTTAGTGGAGGAGACTACTCAGAACATTCAGGTTATTAAGTCTAATATGAAAGCAGCCCAAGATCGCCAAAAGAGTTTAGCAGATAGACACGCCACTGATCGAGTGTACAAGGTTGGTGATTGGGTATTTCTGAAGTTATCGCCGTGGTGAGGTGTAAATCTATTGTATTACGAGTTTAGCGGACTAGACGAATTTAAGTAAATCTATTGTATTTTGTGTAAATAAGTGTCTGTGTATACTTAAAATATATATAATTTCATCATAAACTAGAAAATAGAATGATATATATATATATATATATATATATATATATATATTATGAAGTGTTGGAATATAATGAAAACATGGGGAGCAAACATATAATATGTGTTTATTTAAGTGTTCAATAAGTCTCTTACAATTTATTGTAAACAATAAAATGCAAAAGGAAAGTTATCTATTTTCTATCTAAGGGAGTTGCACCCTAGGTAGGTGTATGGGCGGGCTAGGCGGATGCCTAGATGGTCTAGGCGGGCGCCTCAGCAGGTCTAGGTGCCCTTTCTTAATTTTCAAACGCTTAGGCATTAATCGAGAGTAGCCAGCAGTCTAGCGCCTAGGCTGGGCCTGGGCGGTGTTAGGCAGGGATTTTTAGAACAATGTTTAACCATATGTTATGTTGTATGCATTTTGCTCTTTAACGGTTGAATCTTCATCTTTAACGTAAAATGATAAACTTTCTCGTTTAGAAAGTACTTAACATGTGTTTGAACATTAGTGTGTTGTGCATCTCGTGCAATTATTGCTTAAGAAGTTGACAAAAAGTAGAAGAAAAATGAAAGCAAGAGAGAACATGGGGATTATGTGTGTGTGTGTGTATTCAATTTTTAGTTTTTTAAGAAGTATTGTTAAATTAATCATGATTTTTCCAGCTTGAGTTTGTTGGTATATTCTAGCGCTAATGGTAAGAGTAGTCAATATTTCCCTAAACTTTTAGCAAACAAACTTTACTCTTATATTATATTAACTTTATTTTAAAGGAAAACTAATGAAAATGACTTGAAAACTTTGAGTTTTAACGATAAGGACAAAATAAAGGATAAAGTGAATAGTACAAGGATTGACTTTTTAGTGTAAAAATATGGTTTTTCGTTAAAGTGAACAGTACCGGGAGCTTTTCGTTAAAGTTCCCTTATTTTAAATGGTCGAGAGAGCTTTCGTGATATATATGATATAGATACATATACTATATATATCTTTATAAGTAATATAGTATTTCACTTAGCATGTACATTGAGCGAGAAATGTGTTTCAATCAACAAGAGATATTCAAACTTAAAACCTTTTATAATGTAGCCGCATGTCGATCCTCTACTTCACCATGGAAATTATTGTATACATTTCTGAGTGTGTCGACTTTATTATTGTTGGAATCTACTTGGTTACTTTGCACGAATGGGAAGGTCATAACTATGGCATCGGCCTTTGAAGGTATGAAATATCATATTTCATTAAGAAAAGGTTTTACGGAAGGAGGAATATACTCTTTGCAAAACATGCAGAGGCTATGCTCGGAGTTAGGCCTACTTATCTTAATCCCAAACAATGAGCCATTGAGCATCATCAATTTTCATCTTTTTCCTGTTTGTTTTTTCCATTTGACGAATCGACAATAATGAAAAATTTATTAGTGATCATTAGACATGCAATAGCGGAGTCAGGAATTATTTGATGGATGGGCTAAGCTAAAATTATTACTAGAAATCAAAAGTTCCAATTTTTTTGTTGCCTACCTAAGGTTATATAATAGTAAACCTGAAAGTAATAATTTGAAGTAAGAAATTTAAACTCTGCATAAATCAAGTTTCAAACTAGACTTAACGAAGAAAATATTTAAAGTTGCAACTTGCAATAGAATGAAAACATATATCATCAATCTTGTTCATAACAACTTAACAAATAAATAAAAAAATACCTATTCAAGTTGTGCCCTTTGATCCTTAATGGAATTAAAATCCTTTGTTATTTCATTTGAATCAAAATTTTCGGCAAGTTCTTTTTCAATGTAGACAACCATTGAATCTGCTAGAAATTCACTCTCCATCTTGTTGCGAAGTCTTGTTTTAATAAGATTCATTGTTGAAAAAACTCGCTCAATAGTTACTGTAGAAACGGGAAAAAATCAATACAAGGTGAATTAACCTATCAATCAAATGGTAACTTCAGACCTCTTTGTTTCAACTAATCCCTGACATAATTAAAAAGTCGTAGACATTTTTTGAAACACAAGATGATGTGGTACGTCTGATACATAGATTTTCAACTTACACCTCAACATATGTAGCTCTTTTTGAGAAAAATCTTGGTGATAAAATTTCTCTACAAGCTTGCAAATGTATCAATGTTAAATGGCTTTGAAGCATCTCTTGGTTTTGAAGCTGAACTGAAATAAGAAGTTCCATTGCCTCCTCATTGAACCTACTGTTTAGCTCCGTCAACTTAAAACCTACTATATTATTGAAGATATCAATGCGATAATGACGCTCATATGTAATATGATCTGTTTGCTAACAAGAATGACCAATTCCTATTTTGTATTGAGCATTCATATTAGGCATATCAACCTCATGTTTTCTTACATAATGAATTCACTTTATCAATAATGGTAGCCAAGCATCTAATCGCAACTTCTAAAGGAAATCTTTTGTAATAGTAACTAGGTTCATAGCATTCACAATGTTTTGCAACTTATTTTATAGTTCACGACAAAGGATATCAGTGATTCCCATAATCTCCTGCAATAGATGAAAGATGAAAATAAATTTAAAAAAAAAAATTGATTGCATTGTAAGTATCAGTAGCTTCCCCACGCAAAGAGTTTGTAGTAGATCCATCATTCTTTATGTTCTCAAGTATTGTACAAGACACATCGTACATATGTATCAAGTCAAATACTGAATCATAATGAGAACTCCAACGAGTAGCTCCAAGTCAATGTATAGTACCGATTTGATTAGCTCATCTTCCTGTCTCAAGTTCACTAGCTACTAACTCTGCAATGTTCACTATGTGTGCAGTCTACAACTGAGTATGACGCTTTGAAAAAGTAATAATAACATTTACAATTGAGCCTAATGCTGAAAAGAATAACCAGATAACATCCACTTCTTTTGATGCTGCAACTAATGCTAATTGTAGTTGATGGACAAAACAATGCACATAATAAGTGAATGAACAATCCTTAACAAATAATGATTGTAGCCCATTCCACTGACCTCGCATATTACTTGCACCATCATAGCCTTGACCTCATAACTTTTTTATAGGCAACCCATGGAAAGCAAGAGCTTCCTTATTGTCTTCAACCCACACCATGTTTAAAAAACGTTCTCATAGAAAACCATCACTAGCAACAAATCTTAAAATAATGGTCATTTGCTCTCTGTGAGCAGTATCATGTGCTTCCTCAATAAGAATACAAAAAACACCATCCCCAACTTCTTCACGAATTTTTCTTCTTACTATATGTTGGCGAGAATGTTCAAAACTTCCTTTTGGACCATGGGCGAGGAATATTTGGCATTTTTTGGAGCATTGTCTAAAACAAATGTACCCACCTTATCATTAACCTTGGTTGATGAGTCAATATTATACTATATATTTTACCCTATTCTTAGTTATAATTTATTAGTTATTTTGTGAGAATTTTGATACTTTGATTTATATTGTTAATGTAGGACTTTCAACTTTCTCTGGGGCAAAACATGATGAAAAGGACGAATTTTGGAGTGCTTCCAATTAGAAGATGTTTGTGTGTTTCTCAACTTGTTCATATCAAAGTTTCAGGTTTTTCTATTAAGTTGTTTATTTATGGCGTTGAAATAAAGGATCAGCGCGTAGTATTGTCAAAGTGATATTTTGGGCTTATTTGGGCTTTTTGGAGTCCAAGATGATGTCTTTTGGGTTCGAGGCCTTCTGCAGTTATGTTCGGAACATCTCAAGCTTTAATTCTAGACATTATGGGCCTGTTTTGGAGCCCTGAAGATTTATAAATGTGGCTGATTTGTGGCTGGACAGATTTCCCATATTTGATTAGGATTATATTTCCTAGTTATTTTATTCTATTATGTTTCCTACTTTTTAGAACACATTTTCTAGTAAGGATTTTATTATGTAGTAGTATAAATAAGGCTATTTAGCCATTAAGGTTTGGAGAAGAAAGAAGAGAGGACCGCATTACTTAAGAGGCACTACTTTGGAGAACTCAGTTTAGAGAGCTTTTGACGATTCAAGTTTATTTTCAAGGTGTTTTCTATCCATGTTCTTAATAATGTTTTGTTTTATGATTGTTCGTAAATAATTTCGTTTGCTAGGGCGAGGCCACGAGCCTTAGCAAGAATATGTAGTTTCTTTTCAATTTGCTTATGAAGGTATGCATGCAGGTTTGAATTATTAATCACCGTGTTTAAACTATCTATTTGTCTTAATGCTTGATCACCATTAGGATATTTAGAAAAGTAATTTGATGCAATTTTGGTCGGAGGCCGGTCCCTGAAATTGACGAAGGCTTCTTGTGGGTAATATGTGCAAGTTCACTTAGGGTGAATACAACGTCTTAAGGATTGCATGGTTTTTCAGAAGGTTCCACAAAACTTAATGAGTCATGCATGTTTAGATTTAATCTGAATACCACAGATGGATTGCATGTTTGATATACGCTCTATGTTGGGGGTCTAAGTAGGCATATATTAGGAAAACCTAACCTTCAAATATGCATGTGTAAGTCATAAGTAATTGGAATAACTACATAAGATTGTTAAGGTGACGGCTGAACCCTAGTGCCTTTACAATTTAATTTTTAAAAACCGTTTTCTTTTAGTTTATTTTATTTTGCTGATTTATTTAGTTATTTCTATTAAATTCGTTTTTTTTTTTTTATTATTTGAAAATTCAAAATCAACCTTTTCTCAAAATTCGCTTTAAATAATTAATTAAGATTTGGTTTAACATAAATTATTCAATCAATCCATGTGGAGAACGACCTTGCTAGAGCTGCTATACTACGATTACCTTGTACTCTTGCAAGTATTTTAAGTGTTTTTATCCCTTGTACTCTTGCAAGTATTTTAAGTGTTTTTATCCCTACTTTTGCAGGTGGTCCAAAAACTTATCAGTTGTATGCTTTACCAGTTTAATAAATTTCCATGATTTTTCGAACCCAAGGATTCATCATTTCCCCTAAAAGGACATGCTTGAAATGTAAGCCATCAAACACACTCAATTCTAGCCTTGAGCCACAACCGATTCTTCAAAATTTCTTTTTTTGATTGTCAATTAGTAACTTTGTCAACATATTGAGATGGGTTCATGAATTCCTCTACACGCGGAAGACAATTGTTATGTAACGAAGATGGACCTCCAATATGAAAAAGAAATACACAATTATTTTTGTCATTACCTCTTTTCCAATTATTAAACCTATCAACAGTTAGTGTTGGACGACAGGCTGCACCAGTCCCAAAAAGAAAGCATGAGAAACAATACACTCTATCTGCTGAAAGAGAATATAACCATGGAAATTGTGAAAACCAAGAATACTGGAATCCACGATATTGTGATCCAAACCGAGACCTAGGATACTCAAAAAGTTTTGGTCGGTAAGGCCTAGCTTTGATATAAGCACGTCGAACCTCATATTGTTGATTAATAGGGTGCTCATGTATTTGAATCCGTTTTCCGTGTCTTGTTCCTAAGAAGCATTATTAAAAAAATTCTTGATGTTCAATTATATTAGATGTCTCGTGAGGGTTATGAGGTTGCTCAATTGATACTGGTAAGTTCTCATTACATGCAGAAGGTCTATCAGTCTCTAATATATCACCATTGTCTCTTTTTATAAAGAATGGATCGTTAGTCCTTAACCTCTTCATTGGATGGATAGTTGGACCTAAAAAATTGGACAACAATAACCCATTTTTATATGATAATGCTGTGGCCTATGTTTAACTGAAAGGTGCGGCAAAGGTAAAAAGAGAGATGGAGAATAGGCTTGAGGAATTGTGTGTTAATTCCCCAATCCTTGTGCCTTTATTTATTAAGGAGAAGAGAAACTTTGCTTTCCAAGTAATACAAAGTCTATAAGGAAAGATCTTTTAGGTCCCAAAGGATTCCTAATCTATCTCTACTTAGGGTTTACACAATCACAATATATATTAGAATGTATGTCACAACACTCCATTTTGAGTGTGCAAATACTCAAGTAAATGGCGCATTAGATATTCAAGAAAATGTAGAAGCAGTTGATGATGTCGTCTCGTCTAGTCGGCATAAGTAGCGAATGCAAGTCTCAAAACAAATGGAAGAATGCATGTGTTGTAAAAGTCACAAAACATCGCTATGGCAAAACCCAAGGTGAGACAAAAGCTCATAGTCAAAGGAGAAAAGTGAAAAGTTGCATTAAGTCAAAACTATATGTCTTCGGGACGCAAGTAGAACGTACACAAAAGTATGACCAACCCAGGATGGGTGCCTCGTCAAAACCTAGTCAGGTAGCAAAAACCCAGTGAGAAAAATGCTGCTAATCATAGGGAAAAAGAGTACATTAAGGTCAAGTGAGTATACTTCTGGACACTCCCCCTGAGTTTCAAAAAACTTCCAAATGAAACTACAAGCATCGCAAATGAGAAAGTTACGCATACCAATTCCTTGGACAAGCTTCTGGAATGTAGACTTCGACGGTGATTCCGTGTAGAGGTCGACAAGGTTGTATGGGATCGGACTGCTTAACTTCAATCTTCTAATGCTCATGCTGATATAGACACAATATGCTTGGCGTTGACTTGTTAGATGTATCATGATCTGATCGATACATATGGTGTTGTCTTCATAGATCGTTATTGGGACTCAACGATGGATGAAAATTGCAAGGAGTTTCGAATATGCTCAACAAGAGTTCTTGACCATATCTCTCACGTGATGATATACAGTGAGTCTTGGAATGATTCAAAGGTTTCGCAACTCAATGTCTATATCACGGATCTCTAAGATATTACGGTGTTCCTTAATGGTAAAGACATAACCCTTCGGGAACGTACCTTGTGCAGTTAGACATATAGTCTGATTCAGCGAATCCCATAAGGTAAGCATCATTCTGAAGATCAAGGGGTGTGATCTATTATGAGATGCATAGGGATAGATAAGCCCAAATCCGTAGTAATGGAAAGACGTCTTTCACACCAAATTTGGTGGTAGCGTGTAGGCGTAGTGCTGCTTTATACCAAAAGATTATCAGCAAATAATATATCTGACCTAGTGCATTGAGTTAATTATAACAAACTCCAATTGTACTTAGATATGGTTGCCTTACATTCCAATATGGAACCTTATGCTCTATAACCTCTATAAATGTCTCATTTGCATCTGGCGTACAGACGATTAGTGTATACTCGGACATAACACCTTCTGGGTCTAGTTCGAGTGGTGAACCAGAATACCATTATAACTAGCTCGAAACTTCAGGTGAAGGGAATGTCGAGTTTTCTCGAGATCATTCATCTTAAAGTTTGACTTCAAGTGCGAGTCAGTTTTCTCAACTCTAGCAATTTTAGATTTTGTACACGCAGGGGCATATATCCCTAACTGATCAAATATTCACTTAAACGGGTATACCACATCTCTGCATCCGCAAAGTGAAGACCTCATCAAAATCGAGAATGTGTTCTTGTGGTCTATAACTATTTGAATCAGTACATGTTAGTCCTTTGGAAACTCTATGTTGTTTCGTATCAGGATTCCAGAGATACTACAACCACGTTAGTAATGTTGCAATCAATCACAGAGCGTATGAGGGAAGCCTTGCGCCACAAGGCGTCATTCACACTATTTCATTCATCTTATTCGTTATAGATTGATTCTTTTAGTTGACCAATCAGTTCTACGTTGACACTAATCAACATAACGTGGTTCATTATCGTCGCTTTTCATTTATGTCGATAGTTACCATATAAATGAAATATCATCTATGATAATCTCATTCCAATTCCATATCTCATCCAAAGTAATATATTGGACCAAGAACTTCAGGTCTTGGGAGTAATCCGAATTTAATCTCATGAGATGGAAATGATTAAGATAGTGATTGAGAGGCGGATTCATTTGTTCCTCCACTTTCGGGGATGTGAATCCTTCAAATCGAGTGATCTGCCACGCTTCTGGCATATGACAGATTGATTGGCTAGCCACCAAAGTATGAGGGTCGGCAGTAGTGGCGTTCCTGCTTTTGGGGACGAAGGTCCGTCGTACATTTGGTACATTCATCTTTGCAAGCACATTTGCGGATGGTATATGTGATATCGCCACTTTTGCTAGATCAAAGGAAGTGTCTGGTTATACTCTAACCATCTAGATTGGGATCGAGATGAGACATAGTAGGGATATCCACGATAATTCGCGTTGTTCTTTAGGAACATTGACGTTCTTATCTCCCCTTAACGGCAGGAAGACTGTTTCATAAAAGTGACAATCCGCAAAGCGAGCGGTAAAGAGATCGCCTATCAAAGGTTCTAAGTAACGAATATTAGAAGGAGAATCATAACCGACATAAATTTCCATCCTTCTCTGAGGACCCATTTTTTGTTGGGATCTTTTGATATAGGCGCCTCAGTTTTCAATTTTCTAGATCAAACATCCATGCCTTTTAGTGATTTGATTTTTTTGTCATAATTTTGGTGCTATATGCACATTATATTGTAACAAATTTCCTATAATCTAGCCCTTTGATTACACTTTCCTTCGTTAGAGATAATTGTGAAGAAACAAAAGTTAGTTAGATTCAATTTATTTTCACAATAATGCTACAATTTAGCAATGATTATCTACGATTTAAGATATATTCTTTCCAAAATAATTTAAAATATTTTTAAATCCCACAAAATCAAACGTACCAAAATAAGTTTTTCTTTTAGTACGTTAAGAGAAAATAGGATTGAGAATAATACAAACGTACCAATATACAATGTGTACAAAATAAAACGTACCAAAATAAAAATAATGTACCAATATTAACAATATGTGTCAAATCAAACGTACCAAAATTGTAAATAAACGTACCAAATAATGATTTTTGTAAATTCAACGTACCCGCAAATAATATATACGTAAAGTATTGTACCTAATAATAATTCGTCAACAACTATACTTAAAAAAACAGCAAAAAAAAATAATTTCACAAAAAAAAATTGAAAAAATTACACGGACCTTTTATGTTGATCACCAACTATTTGAAAGAAAAAAAAAACCATTTGGAAAAAGAAATAATATTAAATGTTTGCATAACAAAAAAAAAACTATGATTGAAAAACATATCTGGAAGAAGAGAAAATATAGTTTAATTACTAATATCACCACTAAATAAGGAAAAGTGAATCATGCAAATAAAAGGATAAATTCAAAAATTATTTTAATTTTAAAAAATATAATAATGACATGTAATTTAGCTTGAGGTAACTATTGGTAAAAGTACTTTAATCCAATTTTAAAAAGGCACAGATGTTTAATCTAAATGATATAGAAAAACTGTAGGGGATTCTAATTTTCTCTTTTTTGTTTTGTACGTAAGGGCGGCTGAAATGGCACATAGACTGCACAACCAAAAACGTGCAGATGCGATATGTCGGGTTCATATCTGGTAACCAACTGACATGTGCTATATAAGGTTAGGTCTTAACGGGCATCTGGCGGACCAACATGACTGCTTGTAATATTGCATGGCCCCAGGTAGAGATCGGGAACTTGGTACGTATGACCAACGATTGCGTAATCATTTGAAGGCGTTTAATGAATGCTTCTGCTAGGTCGTTCTGGGTATGAACATGGGGTACTTGATGTTCAACTTCAAAAGCCAACCGACATGCAATATCCATCATAAGTTTTCGATGTAAATTCTTCAACTTATTCAATCAAATAGATTTAATCAGATAATCAGGGTGGTGAGCCCTGAGATTGTTAATCTGAGCCACCAGTGTGGAGAAGACAGCTTGTGGACAACAGCCACACGTGTGACCAATGTATAGTAGCATAAACCAATACCATAAAGTATCTAACTAGTCCGCATGGTGGTTGAATCAATCCACAAATGTCCCCTTGAATCCTTTGTAGAAAAGATGGAGGGTGCTAAGGCATGGTACGCTTCTAGGTATGATGTCTTTACTTCTGGTAAAGGGATGCCCAAAACGGCACGTCATGGATCATCCTAGATATCCCAAACATACATCCATAGCGAAAATTCCTTTAGAATCTCGGGCTTCTAGCCGGTCATATAATGGGCCTGAATGAGTGTAATCGCTCGTTAGGCGTTCCATCTTCTCTAGAATATGCTTTTGCCAGAACGAAGTGAGTATAAGGCTTCCCTTTATGGTAAAATTAGTACCATTAGACAATATAGGCCAGTGCCATGCCCCACAATCAGGTTAGATAAGCCTAAAAGGTTGTCAGGGGGTGATTAGGTATGAAAGGGTGATTAGGTATGAAGTTAGCATATAACCAAGCAGCGAACTTCCCCACAAAACATACCTAAGCATGAGTTAACTGTATTAATCACATGTGGTAATTTTCGTTAATAACTCTTATTCGAGAATAATAGTGACATCCAAACACCAATCTTAAATCCGACAACAAATAAATTGTTCACAAAGTAAATCAAATATACAAAGGGGGTTCGGCCAATATGGCCTTCCATGTCAAAATTTTGCTAACCAAATATGTTGGGTGGAGCAAAATTAGTCTCATAGATTGACTACGGGAATGGTACTCCTCAACAACATTGTAGGAGCACAGAAAACTGCATGACCAATGATCTATTTTGTCAAAACGGAATTAGATTCTGCAAGGTTGAGGGTCGGGAATACTATCCCTTATTCTTGAAGTTTTAGTTCTTAGGTGCTAAGGATCATGCTTCAAACGTGATACCACCTCATGGCAGACTCTAATTCTACCATATGTTGTAAAACAAACTCGAAATGAGATTGTGAGAGAGAGACAAACAGACCCAAACTTGTTGAATATATATGCACCACTAGCATCACAAGACACGTTTATTTAGCTAGCTAGCATTTTATAATAATCAAGTAATGAATTAATTAATATTATGCATAAGGCGATCAGTACTGAGAAACCTTGTTTCGATATTGATTTCTTCGGTCGTCTTCGTTATTTCCTTTGAATCAGTTTTATTTTGTCACCATTCCTTGTCAAGATGACAATACTGTTGGTGTTGGGTGGCTTTGAGTAGAGCCACAATTTGGAGTCCCACATCGATTAGGAAGAGAGCCATCTAGTGGCTTATAAGGAATGGTTTCACACACACATATTGCCGAGGCCTTTTGGTAAAATCCCATACCCGTTGCTTCTCCGGGTGGCTAAGTGGGGGGAATATCGGCAATTCAACTTGTGTGTGTGCGACCCGTTGACAACCCGTTGTTGTGTGTGCTTCCGCACAACAATTGGTATCAGAGCCCAGGCAACGCTTGGGAAGTTGGAGAGCTCATTTGAATCTGGTGTCAAGGTGGAGCTCTATTTGGAATGGGTCAATTTGGAGATGGCTCGAATCATGCCAGGTAGAGATTGTT
The DNA here is from genome assembly GCA_024362995.1 of Heteromeles arbutifolia. NCBI lineage: Eukaryota > Viridiplantae > Streptophyta > Magnoliopsida > Rosales > Rosaceae > Heteromeles > Heteromeles arbutifolia. The sequence continues at coordinate 21,873,970 of JANCRC010000002.1, forward strand.
GGTCTTGGGTGGCTTTGATTAGAGCCACAATTTGGAGTCCCACATCGGCCAAGAAGAGAGCCATCTAGTGGCTTATAAGGAATGGTTTCACACACACATATTGCCGAGGCCTTTTGGCAAAACCCCATACCCGTTGCTTCTCCGGGTGGCTAAAGTGAGGCGAATATCGGCAATTCGACTTGTGTGTGCGACCCGTTGACGACCCGTTCACCGTTGTTGTGTGTGCTTCCGCACAACAAATACCCCAATTGCAGTAGCCCTTATGTCTTTGGTTATATGATTGGTGTCCCATGCACAGCGCGATGACTCGGTATTGGGTAACGACGTCAACAACTAACTATATTGTAATAGAATATCAACTTCATGTTTAATGATGTACCGTTTTAATAAATATTTGATAGATATTATTGATGTATGACATCTATAGTGGGTATCAATATGTCAATACTATATTGTTAATAAGAAGTTAATATTTCGATCCAATACTTTTTTTTTTTTTTAAATAAACAATGTTATCTACTCTAAGAGGGAGGGGGTGGGCTTACTCTCACAATAGGCTAACAATAATATGATTCATATTCACATTTGGCGAGAATCGAACATAAAACCTTTCACTTACAAGTGAAGAAAATATTATTAAACCGTAGTAGTGGTCTCTGCAATACTATTTAGAGTCGCTCTATGTCTTGACTATAAACTATGAGACCTGAAAATGGAGAGGGCAAGACTAGAATGTTAGCCTTAGAGATGCGGATAAATGATCTCTATACATGAGGTTACAAACTCTACACGAGTACGTGCTTGAATAAATGAATGTGTAGTAATTAACGATGGATTATTATTATTTTCTTAATTTATTATAAGGGTAGGCGGTAGAGTTCAAAATTATTACAATAATTTAAGAGGATGAAGAGTTTTGAACTCGGAACGCAAAAGTGAAAACCCAACACATTATCAAGTAGGATATTATACCACATGCAAAAGCTGAACATCGAAGATAAGAAGGACAAGAAAATTAACTAATAACGATCCATGTATTATATATATTTACTGATCAACTACATTTACGTACATTTGAAGCTATAAATATAACTACACGAATACGTATTTGAAAGAACTAGCAACAATGTATGTATATTTAACGACGAAAAATCTAACACACAAATTACGGTACGTTGCATATATACTGAACTACATTAAAGAATTTGACAATACAAAAAAGGAACCGCATTTAAAAAAGATCGGATGTAACCAAGGTATTAAATATCGGTAATATCGGAAATATCGGTAGTCCGAAAACACGGAAATATCGATGGAAATATCGGGATAATATCAATATCGATAAAAATTATATGGAAACCACGGAAATTGTAAGAAAAACTTGGAAATTTTTATTGAAACTTTGCAGGATGTTTATTTAGTCAATTATCTATTAGTTTATCACAAAAAATTGGAAGGAAATGCATTGCATGATGGATTTAACATTATCAAGTTGATTATATAGCGAGCTGACAAACATTATGAGTGTAGAAAATATGTAGTAATTAATGAAAGAAGTTTAAACACACCATAATCATTTATATATAATGAATTAGTACAATATTTTACACTTTATACATTGCATGGTAAGATACATAGTGACTTAGTACCACATAGAGTTCCTATGAGGTTCAAATTTTTCACTATCTTCATCATCTCTATATGTAGAGTGAGTGTATTGTGAAGAGTAGTTATCAAATGATAAATCCCCAAAATAGTTTTGCATGTAATTGTTAACATGCTACCCATATGGATCCGAGATTGGTTGATGTTGTCCATAAGCAAAATCATTTGAAGATTGAGTCTCGGATTCTTTCCATGAGTCGCTCGATTCCATCCCAACAGGAATGAGATATGAAGGGTAGGGAAATGGTTGGTTATGAGTATAACCATAGTTAATACTTCCCACTCCAACAGAGTCCGAAGTTCTAGATAACGAGTCATCTTCTTGACTTGACAAAATCCCTTTGCCTCTTTCTCTACGAGTATAGTCCTTCCCTATGGCACCAATTCCTGGTCCTGCCCGCCTACTGCCATGGTCATCATCCTGTGTTGCATGCGTGAAGTTTGCCTCACCAGTGAAGGGGCTCATAAATCCGGGAGGTGGTCCATAATAGTTTCCATATCCACCACCACTACCTCCAGCTCCACTATATCCTTCATCATTCCCACCTCCGGTGGTAGGTGAGTCTCCTGATCTTGTACTAGAGCTATCATTAGTATCAGCACGATGTTGTGGTTGTGTAGGATTGGAAGAAGATGGAATTCCAGTGTTTCTTGGTCTTGGGCGCAAAAGTTCTTCCAAAGAGTCAGCGCTGCTAGATCCCACCTCCTTCTCTAATACTCTTTCTACATTTATCCTTTCATTACGTGCTTCTTCAGTAACTCTGGGAGCTGGGTTGACTTCATCATCATCTAAATGAAGAGGTCTAATCCACTGATAAAGTTGGTTACCCTCTGTATCATCATCTTCAGCAACAATATCAAACACATCTAGTGGGTCACCACGGTCGACATGATCTATTTCTGCTACCTTATCTCGAACTTGAAGCTTCATGTTGTAGTAGCAATAAACTAATTTTTCCAACCTACTATAAGCCAACCTATTTCTTTGCTTTGTGTGTATGAGTGCAAATGTGCTCCAATTTCTTTCACAAGCAGATGAGGAAGCTGTTTGTGATAATACTTTGATTGCTAACTTTCTCACAGTTGGTGCATCGGTCCCATACATGATCCACCATTCAGCTACAATGAAAAACAGTGTTGATAAGCCTAATAACTCCAACAAATTCTATTATAAACTTATAGTGAAATATGTTTACACTCACTAGGAGACATTTTTGTTCGAGCAGCAACTGATGTTGGTTCTCCAAAAGTTCTTCCTGCATCTTTAAACCATGTTAGCTGAATTCAATAAATCGTGTTAGTTTAATCCAAGTAATTATTATAATTTAAGTAATTGTGTACCTCATTTCCAAATTGGCCAATTGTTGGTGATGCAGGGTCTAATTTAGAGTATACATTATGTACAGCACGTATAAGGGTACCATCATCTCCAACATCGGGTCTGTATTGGTATCGAGGATTCAAATAATATGTTGTTCAAAGAAACACATACTCTAATAAGAGAAATAATACTTATGCAACTAAAGAAATGAATTGCAAATTATGACATAATTTATACCTGCTGCATGCAAATCGTGGTATAATGTTTTATACCATCGATCTTCAATTATCTTTATGACCCACCTTGCACCATGTTTTCTTTCCAATTCATCCTTCACTACACGCATCAACTCATATATTGCCCCCATAGTAGGATACACTTCTGTGTCAACGATCCGTAAAACTTTGTAAAGAGGTTCAAACACTTGGCACACATGTTCTGATTGAGTCCAAAAAGCATGATCAAGCACTATACTTTCCACCATACGACCTGCATTTGAGCGGCTCAAATTGTGGTTAGCCCAATCGTCACTAATGAATAGATGCTTCAACCCTGCTTTCTTCTTAAGTAGGCTGTCTAATGCAATATAGTTGGTGGCGAATCGAGTGGTAGCTGGACGAATAATTTCTCCTTTGCAAAATTCACGCATCTTTGCCAACAACCAACCGTGATTGTAAATATAATTTGTGATCGTTCTAGCTCTTTTTACCATAGTAGCAACATTCTCTCTCTTCCCCATTGTCTCAAACATGAGATCAATACAATGTGCTGCACATGATGTCCAAAACACATTATGATGCTTCATTAACTTTTTTCCAGCTTTGACATATGCAGAACCGTTGTCGGTCACGACTTGGACAACATTATGCTCTCCAACCTCCATGATTACATCCCTCAATAATTTGTAAATATACTTGTAGTTCTTTATATGGTCTGAAGTATCAACAGACTTCAAAAAAATTGTCTTTCCCTTGGAGTATACCATGAAGTTTATGATAGACAATCTGGTCGGGCCAGTCCATCCGTCACACATGATTGTGCAACCATTAGTTTCCCACTTTGACCTCAACTTGTTAACATACTCGCCAATGTCTTTATACTCCATATCCAAATATTTGTTTCTTATCTCATAAGGAGTGGGAGGTTGTACTCCAACACCGGCCTGTTGACATCCCACTACCATATTTTTGAAATGATGTGATAATGCTTTCTCAGCAGGGACATTTTCATAGATAAAGAACTTGCTAATTAGACGCCCCATTCCCTTCTTCACATTACCTCCAGTGAAATAACTCCAAACACTCTTTTGACGTGCTTTGGATGACTTATATAAACTTGGGGCTATTGGTGGTGTTGGTTGTGATTCTCTAAGACTGCCTCCCAGTCTCATTTGTGCACCACCACTTGTCCCGGAACCTTGTGCTCTATTAGGAATTTTATGAAGGTGTTATCTTTCCCATGCTGACTGTTTGGAGGCACGTAATGCTTGTTTCAAACTGCGTCGTTCTTCAGGTCCCGTGTCATCATCACATTCGTCCTCATCGTCATCATCATCACTGTCAACCGCTTCGCCAATGACTTCTCCTCGTAGCCCAGCTCGAATATTTTCCATTCCATGTGTTATCTTTTCCTTCTGCTGTTTTTTATTTTTTAATAATGTGCTGATGAATGCCTTCACTTTTGGGGGGACATTATCACATCGTTGGACATTTTTTGCTGGATCTAATCCACTAAGATGGTACTTAAGTCGTGTCACTCTGCCACTCTTCATTACCCGTTGACAATATTTGCAAATTGTGCCATGTTTGTTTCCGTCTATTGGGTCTCCATGTTCCCAAGCTGGATCACGTTTAGTAACTCCACTGGACATCTTAAACGTACCTATATTTATTTTTCATGAAAATTAGACAATTTTTATTTGGCCAAAAAATATAGTAGTGATGACGGTTATATAAGAGAACCTAAATAATAAAGTTATTCTACAGAAGAATTAAATACGAAGTAAAGAAAATGATTGTAAAAATTTAAGTAATTATAAAAATAATATGGAATAATAAAACCTAATATTAATGAATAATAATCCAATTTGATAAAAAAATAATCCTAATATAAAACATAATGATGAATAATAATCCAATTTGATAATAATCCAATTTAATAATTATCCAATTTAATGAATAATCCAACTTGATAATAATCCAATTTAATGGATAATAATCCAATTTGATAATAAAAAAAACCTAATATTAATGAATAATAATCTAATTTGATAATAAAACCTAATATTAATAAAATAATAAATAACATTAAACATATTAAAATTATCCTAGGGAATAATTATACAACATTACTTAATTACTTACAAAAATTAACATGTAATTGTTAACATTACTTAATTAGTTACAAAAATTAACATGCAAGTATTAATTACTTAATACTTGCAATAATATTTTTGTTGTTGTATAAATTAACATACAAAAATTAACATTACTTAATTAGTTACAAAAATTAACATGAAAGTATTAACAAAAATTAACATACAAAAATTAACATTACTTAATTAATTACAAAAATGAACACGCAAGTATTAACAAAAATTAACATACAAAATTTTTGTTGTTGTTGTATAAATTACAATAATATAAATATAAGTTTTTAAACTTACCTTAAATATGGAACCCTTTGTGTTCAAGCTCTGGAATGGATCTGGAATGGCTTTGAAAGGGGTAAGGGAAGAAGAAGAAACGAAAATGCTCTGAATGGCTTTGATACTCTACCTCTAAGAATGTGAAAGAATATAACAAACAGTGGCACACGGTTTTGAATGTGAAAGAATATCACAGACTCACAGTGGCACACGGTTTCATTATGAAAGCACTCCCCTTCTGAAATTGTAAAAAGTGATTGTAAAATTGTCGGGTGAGTCAGTGACCCAACCACACACACACGCGCGCACACAACACATCACACGCAGACAGTCTAGCTGCCCATCTTGATCCTTCTCTCTCTCTCGATCCTTCTCCCCCTTCTCCATTCTCCCACACACACACACACACACACACAGATCTCCCACACCACACACACGCACAGAGACCCAAGGTCTCTCAATCCTTCTCCCACACACACGCACAGAGACCCAAGGTCTCTCGATCCTTTTCCCACATCGCCTTCTGCTCCTCCCTCGTCGGCGCCGTCTCTCTCCTTTCTCTCTGCACCGAGGGTCCGAGACCCACATACACACACGCACACCATCGCACCTGCTTCAGGAAGACACCCATCATCATCAGCAACCTCGTCTTTCTCCCTCTCATTCTCGTCTCTGCAACTCGGCGAACGCAGGAACTCCGGCGAGTTTTGAATTTCTCCGGTTAGGTAAGCTTCGGGTTTGCCTCTTTCTGTTCTATATTGATGCTTATATGTGAAATTTAAGTTCAAAATCGTGTTTTTGCAAGGTTTTTGGGACGAGATCGGCTCGGGATTAGGCACACCCATCTCCGACGAGGCCGTGGGTGTCGACGAACTTTCCGAACACCTCCGACCGTTTCACGGCAAACGGAATACATAAAAACATTCATCTCGTCTTCTATTTCATTTTGATATCTAGATCGGAGTCTAGGGTATTCTTTTACAGTCGACCGGAGCTGTAGAAGCTCCGGCGTTCTTCTCCGATTAGCAAATTTCGAAAATATCGCGATAGTTTGACGAAAATCATTTGGATAGTAATTAAAATATCGGTACCGTGAAAAACCGATAATATCGGCGAAATATCGCCGATATTATCGGCATTTTGTTCCTTGGATGTAACAAATAATAAGATGCTCAACTAGGGTATAACAAATCAACCGAATTATTCTTGAATCATGCATGCAAAAAGCGAATCAGGATCCTCTCCGAATCCATTCCCTAGGGATCCTAGGGATCCCACAATCTTATCCGTTCATCGTATATCGTGCGGTTAAAAATTATTTAAAATTTAAAATTTAAAATTCAAATATAAATAGTACCTAACGAAAACTGACCGCACGATATAAAATAAACGGACATGATTGTGGGATCCCTAAGATCCCTAGGAGAAGATCCGGCGAGGATCTTGATTCGCAAAAAGCAACACGTACAATTTCCAAGTGCCTGACATGTTTCTGTGACGTCCCGTCGTAATAATGCATGTATTGCATATTGCATGGGCATGACACAGACAGATTAAAGAGAATCGTAATCGATCTTCAAAAGGTTTGTTGGCAAAAGGAAATGATTTGATTAACTTGTGGAAAAAGTAGACAATGCTCCTACCTAAAAAGAAGATAGAATTAGTACCCTAGCATGCATATGGAATCCTTTAATTATTTTATGAAACGTAGAATATGATGCCTCGATCAATATATGGCAATCTTGAGCTGGAGTTGCTGAATGTATATAGGTCGGACTAGGACCAAACTTGAAGGGAATATGACGTAAACCCAACTACATTATTCTGTTTAAAGCAACATATATAATTTTCAATTGATAAAACAAAAAGTTCCTGATTAATTTTACGTTGCAAAAACAAATAGCATTAATCGGATTCAATAGCAAGACATTGAAGAAAATAGCTTGTACACTGTTTGCTTCACGCAAAGGGGACCTAACTTTTTTCCTTGCTTGTTCTTTTGGGATGGAATTTGAGCGTGTGTGTGTGTATGGAATTGCTTTTCTTTTCTTTTCCTAACTTTACGGAAATAAGAAGTGTTACTTGGGCGTCTCTCTCCCCCAGTTCGTTGTAGAAAGTTTAGTCATTCTTTTCTCTTCCCAACCACTATGTAAGAGAGGCTTGAATGAGAAGAAAAACACAAAGAAAAACAAAGTTTTTCATTGTTCATATTCATTTAGTTAGGTCTCTAGGGTAATCACCTCAAGCCTAGGTCTTGGGAGGCAAAAACCAAAGGGGCAACTCGATCTACCGTAGCCAACCTGACGACCTCTAAGGTTCTAGACGCACAAGAAGGCTTTACGCCTTGGTTCGTGATCGTAGGAGCGTGTCGAGATCAAAACTTCAACACGAGAGGTATAAACGTCCCTCTACTTTATTTGTAGTCTTCCAATAGTGGTATAAGAGTCACTCACACATTTCTCGAGCTCGCATGATTACATAATGTATTTATGAGTATACCATGTTAGAAACGATGAAAAACCATAGTTGCTTGCTTTTGGAAAATTCGTTTTTGGCATGCTTGTTTTTTCAGGGTGTTGATGCTTAGGTTATGTTCTTTACATTCATACGAGACTACGTTTAAATTTTGATAAATAAAAATCAAGTGGTTTAAGAGATAAGTGAAACCCTACATTCGTATTTGCATGAAAACAATTTTTTTACAGGTTTTTTCGAGCCTTTTTCTTGCGTTTAGAGTTGTTTTTGGGATTCGCCCAAGAAGATTCAATTGTAGATGATAACTTGAGTTCTCTATCGACATGATACGCATCAAACAGATGCATATTGACAGACATGCATCTGCAAATAGGCCTCGCCAGAATGCAAAATCTAAAAATTTCAGTTTTCTTGGAGGAAGAAGATGAATAGTTGTTCACCTCTTCCACACTCAACTTGGGCAAGTACAGGTGTACCACTAGGGTTCGAGAATGTTAGCCACACCGTTGGATTCATCTCTAGGAGTTGAATCTAACGAAGGTCACTATGATGACAAAAAACCTTTACAAGACGACGCATGGATCAAGGTAATTTAAATAAAAATGTTGTCGCCGCTTTGGGAGTCATGTGGGACGTGTTTTTGGGCATGGCTGGCGCATGAATCTTAGTGGTTAACTGACCTACGTTTGTATATATTTAGTTTTGGAAATTTGGACGTTTTTAATTTATTGGAATTAAAGAAACATTTTTGCTAATTTAGATTATTCTTATCTATTTGTTTTTAAAAATTAAATTACCAAAATTAAATATTTATCCACTATCTGCGGGGATTTTAGGAAGGTCAATAGATTATGTCAATTTGCTCATGTCGATCTAGCATTTTAAATTAGAAAGAAATATTCTCTAGTAGAATGTTTAAATATGATTACTCTATTATTTGATTATAAATAAATGAATACTGTTATTGGGCTTGTTATGAGCATGTCCTTTAGAAAATGATCCATGTTTAGGAGTTCATTCCACATGATCTAGTTGGACCCAAAGTTAAATATTGGACTTCGGTTTACTAAGTGGTCACCTCTTAATTGATGCGGTGTCAATGAAAGATCTTTAAGGACGGTCTGCTTTCAAAGGCTTAGCACCGCCAGTCCTACCGAATATCGATCTGGCCACACTTACAGAGGTCCACTTAACCAGCCCATTGTCTGAAACCCTAATTTAAATCCTAACGAAATATCCATTACATGCATGGATGTTGTATGATTGTTTGGGCCTTTACGCAACTTTTTTTTTTAGACTCTGTTGAAAGATGCATGAAAGAAAGTTTAAAACGCGAGTGAGTTTTAAATTAGTTTATTTTGAAAATAATTACAAAGTATGATCTTGACTTTTAAAATTGAGTGGTAGTTACGAGTGTCTTAATAGAATTTTTTTAATCTCAATTTATGAGAAAAGTGAAATGTTTCCCGTTGGACTTATGAAATAAATCGATGTAAGATGTTAAATAATAATGTCAGAAATTAATTACTTCACCCTTGTAGAAAGAAATGGTCGCCAAAAATGTTGTTGCTGATTTGGCCAAAGGTGAAAAGTTTGTTGAAACCAACTATGATATTTGGCAGAGGAAGATTCAATATATCTTCAATGAATAAGAGCTCATGAAGCCTCTAGAGGCTTCGATGATTGAACATGATATTGAGAGAGAGATGGAACCACTACGACTCAGCATACGACTAAAGTAATCTTGGTTCAAGAAAGATCAAAATGCTCGATTTACTATGTTAGGCAGCATGCATGATGATTTGATTAGTGAGTATGAAGCACACTCAACTGCCAAAGGGAGGTGGGACTAGCTAAAATTTTCTTTTGTGGCATCTCAACCACAAGGTTGCTAAGTCTAGTGTTGAAGTTTGAGGTGTATAAGGTGGATCCCAAGCACTCTATATATGAACATCTAAGAAAGATGTCCAACATGATATGAAATTTGAATGCTGCTGGAGTGTCTGCACCGATGAGCAGCAAGTTCAAGCTGTGATTAGGTCCCTCCCAGACTCATGGGATGCCCTCAAAGAGATCATGACACATACTAATCAAATTAAGAACTTCCATGACATCACGCGTCACGTTGAACTGGAAGGTGAGGCTCGAGAGGTGACCCAAGTTACTGATATTTATGTTTTTCTTTAGTTGTGGATGTGTTTGGAGAGGATAAGAGGAGAGGAGAGGAGGGGAGGGTGACATAATAGGGAGGTTGACAATTCATTTCATTTTCGGCCCTCTACTTTGGTGGGCTCTAAATCCGTGGCAACAAGGAAATGGATTTAGATTTCGAAAACCAAAATCCAAGAAGCCAGCTGGCAGCCATCAAAATCTAACCCGCGTCACATGCTATATACCTATTCGTAAGTCGGTAAAAAAATTTAATCCGTTATAAGCATCTACTGAACCAGTAATGCTATTAAAATTAGGAGTTTTTAATATGGGTCTAATTTTATACGCATCTTTTGAATGGAATCCACTAGTATTACTTCTCTATAGATGAGGCTTGGTAAGTATACGTCAGCAACTAAAGTGTCCATGATTTTAAAATAAATTACGTCAATTGCCATTGTAGGTTTTAACACAACTCATCCAAAAATTAAAGTGAATTAGATTTGAGAAAATTAATTTATTATTATGTACCATCGTTGGGGAGAAGAGTCTGACGAATAGGTATGTTAATCTGTTGCGGTCATCCATTTTTATTTCTTCTTTGTATTTGTGCTTTGCGGGAGGAAATGGGGTTTATAATACCTCTTGGTCAGAAGCCCCCATCATAATCACTATTATGCTAATTTGTTGGCTTTTAAACTTATCTTCTTGTTAAAGTTAATGTTTGTCTTCCTAAATTGGTGGAAATTCTAGTCTAAAATTTGCTTGAATTTTACCGTTCTTTCTGAAGAAATTATTATTGTTTGAGTATCTATTATTCAGGTACTTCAAATAGTGAACTTGTGCATAAAGAAGAGGACAAAAACGATGAGGATTTAAGAAATTAGGTTGTCCATTGTGTGACTTAGCCGAACTTCCCTTCCCCATCCCCCTAGTGTAAAAATATCGATGTACTCAAAAAAAAAATTAAAAATAAAAAAAATAAAGAGGAAGAAGATCAACGTGCATATGGTTTAATAAGATGAAATTCAAGAGAATAATCATTTACTTTTTCATGAAATTAAAGGATTATCATAAACTTATCAGTTATAACTAATGATAAGATTAAGCGTAACTTTGGAATGACAAAAAATATGCAAAAAAAAAAAAAAAAAAAAGCAATGACAATACAGATGTGGAATTACAATCATTGGATCTAATTAAGAAATAACTAAAAACTTGACTAATCCTAATACTAGGTATAAAATTGGACATATTAAATCCCCCCCCCCTTTTTTTTAATGAACTAACGATATAATCTATACTATGAGAAGGATGATGGACTTAGCCTCACAATGAGCTATAGCAACAATGTGGTTTAAATTTACCTTTGGTGAGAATTAAGTCTAAAACCTCTGACTTGCCAATAAAAAGAAATGGGTAAACTGCCAATTTAGTCCCTGAATTATCACCTTGGTGAAAATTAGGTCCCTAAACTATTTTTTCAGAAAAATTAGTCCCTGAATTATAAAAATCTGCCAATTACATCCCTAATGTTATATTTGAAGCTATTATATTCAACTTTCCGTCAATTTAAGTCACGTTACTTGCATGTGATACACATTGGAGGGTAGATTGGTAGTTTTTCATAAATAAATAGTGTATGGAGTTAACTTTGGAGGAGAAATTGGTAGTTTTTCATAAAGAAATAGTGTAAGTTAACTTTTGAGGGTAAATTAGACATTAAATTTGCAACCTATATGAAATGTTAAGCACTTATAGACGAGAAAATGAAGGTATTACACTCTGAAGTGTGTCAGGTGACTTAAGTTGAAGAAAAATTGGATAAAATAGCTTTGAATATAATAGTAGGGATGAAATTAGCAATTTCTAATGAATTTAGGGACTTATTTTACCGAAAAAATAATTCAGGGACCTAATTTTCACTGAGGTGATAGTTCAAGGACTAAATCGGCACTTCACCTAAAAGAAATACTACTAAGTGACAAATTTCTTGTAAAATATACATTATTTTTTCTCAAAAAAGATTAATATGTTGAGTAACTAACTATTTTAAGCGCATAAAATATTTTTTCTCTAGTGACCAAGGTCTAAAATATCGATGATATCGGAAATATCGGTAGTCCAAAAACACGGAAATTTCGATGGAAATATCGGGATATTATCGATATATAAAAATTGAATAAAAACCACAGAAATTGTAAGAAAAACTTGAAAATTTTTATTAAAACTTTGCAGGATGTTTATTTAGTCAATTATCTATTAGTTTATCATAAAAAATTAGAAGGAAATGCATTGCATGATGGATTTAACTGATTTAAGTTGATTATATAGCGAGCTGGCAAACATTGTGAGTGTAGAAAATATATAAATATTTTAGCATATTTTCACAAAAATATAAGTGATATAGTGGTCAAGGTGTTGAATGAGTAAAATGGGAGGGGTTTGAATCCCCTTGGTGTTTTTTTAAATATAGAAATTTAAAAAATACGGAAATTTCGATGGAAATATCGAGATATTATGGATATTTTAGATCTTTTAAATATAGAAATTTAAAAAATACGGAAATTTCAATGGAAATATCGATGACATCGGAAATATCGGTAATCCAAAAATACGAAAATTTCGATAGAAATATCAAGATATTATGGATATTTTAGACCATGCTAGTGACTGAACGTGAGATTCCCACTCTCGGCATCTCTCGTGCTTTAGGACCACCTATGACCTAAACACAGCTGTTCTCTCATGTCTGCAAAATCCATACTCATTCAAAACTCACGTGCCCCCTGTTCCCCTAACCCATCCGGAACGGGTAGTTGACCGTTAAAATTCGGACCTAGTAGTGATTCGCTACCCCCTTTCCAATTGGTCCCCACTGTTCAAAGATTCAATGCCTCAAAATTCAACACCTAAAATGAGAGGAATAAATTTAAATTGTGGACAAAAGAGAAAATTTATAAATTGGCATGCATTAAATATAGTGTTAGGTTTTTCTTTTTTTTTCTTTTTTTTCTTTTTTTGTCAAAGGTGTTAGGTTTTTCTTTGACCTGAGCAAAAGCGGTAGTAAGTTAGAAGTTAATTGTTAGAGGAAAAGAGAGTTGGTTGGATCGAACATGTACCAAGATGTAAAAACTTAAATGTTTTCCATCACTATAGTAAAGCGCCATATGCAAATATAATGTTAGGTTTTGAATTTAAGGTTATTTGTCTTTTGTCCAAATTTTAATTGTATTATTACACCTATGTATCAGATTGTGTTTTTGGTTCACTAAATTTTTTTTCCGCCATCACGTACCATGGTGGCGACAATTGTGGCGGTAGTACTAGCGGGGCCACAACTACTAGCACATTTTCTTCCGGCTATAGCTACTGCTGCCACCACTACTGGCACATTTTCTAACAACCGTCAGTTATTAAATTTTCTCATTCTTTTAACTCTTTATTGTTAACTAAGACTACCTTTTTTTTTTAATTCTCCTCTTTGTTGACGAATATTCTTACGCACTGTGAAGCACTGTAGCCTAACGCCCCTGCCTCTGGCTCTGCCTACTCCTATTCTTCTTGTAATCTCCGAACAAAGTCCAATCCTTGACGGAGTTTTCGATCCAAGAAACCCCAATATTCATCTACAAAACTTAATTCTTTGAATACCCTTTATTCCATTACTCACAAAAATTCAGTCTTTCTCCTTATCTTGCTCTTTCTTTCTGGTATTTGATCAAGAAAGTTCACTTCAAATTCGTCGAATCCATGGCGGTCGCGGACCATTCGATCCATACGTGTTTTGGTGTCAAAACCAATAACCCAAGTGCCAATTTACAGAAAACTGTTTTTGGTGTGCCCGTTTTGCACCATGGGGTGTCCTGTATTGGGAAAGAATTGAAAAGAAAAGTTGGTGGTGGTGGAGTGCAGGCGGTGCAAGTGGGTTTGGCGGCGGCAGAGAGTTTGAAAAGTTTGAAGAGTTTGGATCTTGATGTGGTGTCGGAGAGGGAGTTGAGGGAGAAGGGGTTTTTGGGGTTGAGGAAGACCAAGCTTGTGTGCACGATTGGGCCGGCGTGTTCTTCTGTGGAGGATTTGGAGATGTTGGTTTTGGGAGGGATGAATGTGGCAAGGCTGAATATGTGTCACAACACGCGGGAGTGGCACCGCAACGTCATTAGGAAGATCAAGAGGTTGAATGAGGAGAAGGGGTTTTCTGTTTCTGTTATGATCGATACCGAAGGTACTCAGATTCATGTTGTTGATCATGGAGCTCCATCCTCTCTTAAAGTTCAGGTTAGGAGAGTTGCCCATTCATAAATTTTATCCGAAGGAAAAAAAAAGTTAATTTGATTGAATTGTATTTTTGTTGGATTATCAGGAGGATTCAATCTGGCTATTTACCACTGAAAAATTTGAGGGTTCCCTTCCATTCACAGTACAAGCAAATTATGAAGGCTTTTCTGATGGTAAGTGACGAAACTGCAATGTATTATTGGCAGTTTTATTGGAGTGGAAGGTGCATTTTGCATTGATGATTTCCATGTAATTTTTTTGGCAGGTATCAAAGAGGGTGATGAACTTGTTATTGATGGAGGAATGGCATGCTTTGCAGTCATTGAAAAATTAGGAAGCGACCTGCGTTGTAAGTGCACAGACCCCGGTCTATTCCTGCCTCGAGCCAAATTCAGCTTTTGGAGAGATGGGAAGCTTGTGGAGAGGAACTATGACCTCCCAACTCTGTCTACTAAGGTATGTCTGTACAATCTTCTTACATTTTCTTTTTTGAATTGTCTGGCTTTTCTTAGTGAAAGTAAATTTTGCTTTTAAGTTCGTCTATAATACATTTTGATGCTCATGTTCATTTTGTTTCGCAGGATTGGTCTGACATTGAATTCGGAATCTCTGAAGGCGTCGATTTTATTGCCATGTCATTTGTAAACGACGCTGAATCTGTGAAGCATTTGAAGAATTACCTCATCACCAAATCAGCCAAGTAAGGCAGTAGAAAGTTATGGTTCAACATTTTATATTTCATTGGAAATTTTATTCCTTGCATAATGTGATGGATTCTTTTAACAATATGATATTTGGCATCAGATTCTCAAGCATTTACGATTTGAGTCAAGCAGTCTTTCAATCAGATATAAATCCTTACCGTGCTTTTTAGTAGCCACTAATTATATCATTACCTCTTGCTATTATCCTTTGGAACTCCAAATATGAAAACTACTGAGGTCTCCCTTTGCAGATCCACAAGAGTTTTGGCAAAGATTGAGAGTTTGGAAGCCCTTCAGAATTTGGAAGAAATTATAAAGGCTTCTGATGGAATCATGATTGCGCGAGTTGACCTTGGAGTTGAGATCCCACTTGAACAGATTCCAACAGTCCAAGAGGAAATAACCAATGTCTGCAGGCAGTTAAACAAGCCGGTAATTGTAGCTTCTCAGTTTCTTGAGTCAATGATCGAATACCCAACTCCAACGCGTGCTGAGGTACGATTAGCGTCTCCTAGAACTATTGTAATTATGATGATTATTGCTGTTGCATGGGGAGCAGCAAGAGAGAAAATTAATCACATTATCATGGCTACTTCTCAAAAGGTTGCAGATGTTTCAGAAGCTGTTCGACAATATGCAGATGCATTGATGTTGGCCGGGGAATCAGCAATTGGATTATTTGGAGAGAAGGCTCTTTCTGTTCTTCAAATGACCAGCAGTAGAATGG
The DNA here is from genome assembly GCA_024362995.1 of Heteromeles arbutifolia. NCBI lineage: Eukaryota > Viridiplantae > Streptophyta > Magnoliopsida > Rosales > Rosaceae > Heteromeles > Heteromeles arbutifolia. The sequence goes on from JANCRC010000002.1 coordinate 21,889,938, forward strand.
AAACATGGAGTCGTGTGGAAAACCAGCAAGGTTCTCTCCTTCAGCGCCAACTAGGAGTCTCGTTGCCTGACCGCATTGCTGAGCAGATATGCAATTCAGCTGTTGAAATGGGTACTTTCACTTTTCCCACATCCTCTTTTTTCTTCGATTTAAGTCTCTTTTGAAAATCGGCTAATGAGTGACTTAAGTTTATAATAAAGTAATAGTCCTGCTGAAGAACATTGGAAGATTTTCTGCTATGCTGGTTTACCTTATTAAAAACTTCATACGAACTTGTCAGAATTGTATCTGTAATTGATTGTTGAATCAGAGAAATAATAAGGGCAGGATCCTGGAAAAAAATACAAATGATGTTTGCTTATGTGAATCTATGAGAGTAGAAACCAATCAAAGAAATTTTTCAGAGTATAAATAGTATGTATTGTTCCCGTATGTTACAATTAATCAACTTTTTCTGCATGTGCAGCTAACAACCTTGCTGTGGATGCAATCTTTGTTTACACCAAGCATGGGCACATGGCATCGCTCTTGTCACGAAACAGACCAAACCCTCCCATATTTGCTTTCACAAACGATGAAAGCACCCGTATGGCTCTGAATTTGCAGTGGGGAGTGATCCCTCTTCTTGTTGATCTATTGGATGATACAGAGTCTAACATCTCAAGCACCATCCATCTCATAAAATCAAAGGGATTGGTGAAACAAGGAGATTGGGTCTTGGTGGTCTCGGATGTCACTCCTTCCCGCGCTACTCCGATGGCGTTCCAATCAATCCAGGTGAAGACCATTGTTTAGGAGGAACACTGTTTCTTAGTTTAAGGTAATGTGTAATCACAAACAATGTACACAAGTACTGAACAAAACATAGTATCGGAATCTTAGGGTCCGTGGAAGTACTATAAGGGAACGTTTGATGCATGGAATTGTAGCGATTGGCTTGGGTTCGGTTGGTTCTATTTAGGCCCCTCATTTTATATTGGCCTAAAACAAGGCCGCATAGGAAAGTTGTAATCCTAGCTTATCCCGTTCTTAATGAACTCCATGTTTGGTTCATACTGAGGTTGGTGTTAAATAGCCCAATCCAGTCCTAGTTTATCAATCAAGCGCCCCTAGATGTAGCCGTGTTTCACTTTCATTCCCCTCTCCTCCCTTTCCCGCCACGCCTCCTCCCGCCTAATGAAAAATGCTCGGCTCCTCACACGCAGTTATTCCTTCCCACACCCTAGTACATGTTCCTAATCAGAGTTGACTTCGTACACGTAAGGATGTGAACATTTTCCTTGTATATTCCCCACCCAAGGTGACGACCATCCCCTTCGTCACCATAACACATGAAATCGAAACTCTGTTCGCCTAAAATAATCTACGTACGTTTTTCATTTTTCCGTTTACTTGGATCTCAGGTCATAGTCATCACCCACGCTGGCCAGCTTAGAAATAATTGGCTTGCTGCTAAGTGTGGTGAGGTCTTCACAAAGGTGGTTGGTAGCTCTGTGTCCGTTAAGAAGCTTGACAAAGGAGCCTAACCTCTCGAAGGAGGATCAACGGATCGCTAAAATGTTTGCCGAATTTTTAGTGTTGTTTTGTTTCGAAGGTATTTGGGCCATCGCATCCCATTTGCTTCAAGGATAGTGTGGAGGAAGCAAAAAGCTGTGTTGTGAAATGGACTCGTTTATTTCATCTTTTGTTGCTGTAAAGCAGGCTTTAAGTCTGTATTTCTCGCCACTCAGTAATACGGTCTAGTGGTATTCCTCTTCATCCGGAAGTGAGAGGTCTTAGGTTCGAATATCGTAGATGGCGAATTTGATACCAAATTAGACTGCCCATTATGTGGTTTAGCCGAACTCTCCCTCCCCTTAGTATAAAAATATCGATGTACTCGAAAAAAAAAAGGGTCTGTATTTCTCGATTTACACGTGTCGTTTTGTGCAGAATATCCATGTTAATCTTCTCTGTATCGTTCTGTGTATTTCATTTTCCTTTTATTACATCGATCTCAGGTTACCTACCAACATGAACCAACTTGGCCAGATTACAAAAAAAAACGCCCCGTTGCGTGACTGCCAAGCCTCCCGCCTTGCTGCTAAGTGTGTCGAGCTCTTCAAGAAGATCATTTACGTACTGGCTGGTGGGAAGAAGCTTGAGAAGGAGCTGAAATACTTCGAGAATGGCGGTTTAAGCGAATTTATTTTGATGGGTTTTATGTATATTTGTGGGTCACTTTTGAATGTTATCCTAGCCCGGGGTTAGCATTCGGTTCCAAGGATAGTGAAGGAACTGCGCAGACAAAAGTCATCTGAAAGTTTATACAAAGCTTATCATTTTGCAGATTTCCCACATGGTGATAATAAATGATCTGTTGTTCTCCAACTGTCTGATAATATAAGATATTTATGTTAATGAGATACTAACGAAATCGTCGGAATGAAGAAAAACTTGCCTACACCAAGGTAGAGAGATTAGAAGAATGGGGTATACATCACGTTTCATGGAAGTCGCTCTTCTTGGAATGATTACAACCTAAGTTAGGTTACTTTGGCTACAAGAAAGAAGTGGCACCATTATTTTTGTAAGAGACTCCTAACATATATGCAAGGACTTATGTTTCCTCCGACTGCCAATATAATATACTTGTTTCCAACTGTAGACAGCTCTCGAATGTCAGTGCTATAAAATAAGCACATCGATTGATGGAGAAATACTTACTTACACTCCGTTTTGTAAAAAAGGTCTTTCGCGTAAACTTAGGTGCTATAATAATTTTGAGGCTCGTTTAGTATGCGGGATTGGATTGAAAATGATAACTCTCTAATTTCAAGGTCTTTTGAGGTGTGAGAAATGAAAATTTTATGATTAACTAGAGGGTAGAAGATGGATTACACTCGAAGAAAACTCCTCCATTCCGATCCTCTCCAAAAAGTAAAAGTTTTCTTTCATGTTCAAATCCTCTTCCAATCCCCCTCAAATGAAAGGTCATTCTTTTTATATTCAATATACCTTAAAATTAGGGAGTTATCCATCCCAACCCAATTCTGCATATCAAACGAGAATGCGTGCGGTCATATACCTGTGAATTTGATTACCGGAGCTGAGATTAAAATATTAAATCACATATATTTACTCTTCAATCATAATATCCAATTCAAAGTAAATGTGAAAGATTCGTGTCATGAAACGGGAAAGAAAGGATACTCTCTGCATGATATAGCAAATATGAAAGATTTAAAGCACCAATTTACAATTGTGACATTGACAAATGACAATACATTAGAGTTATATATATAGCACCTGTATGATTGAGTGGCTTCAAAGCAGAATTTAAATTCAGACCCGATTTGTCATTTCATAGAAAATAAAAGAATTGTTGGACCACAAAATGTATAACAAAAACCATGGCATATATGGCGTATAAGGTCATATCACGTGACTATATAAACTTCCAAAAGAAATTATATCACCGGTTGGCTTTTAGTCCGTCTATTTTTTAAAATTATTATTACTAATAGGAGAGGTAGGATTCGAAACTAGTAGCATAATTTAAGAGAGATGTGAGTTTTAAATCTGGGACGTATGGTTGGAAATCCAATACATCATCTCATAGCGATTTTGTCTTTCACCATCGTTAGATCTGAATTTCCGACATCCGGTACGTCTCCATATTCAACGCTACATTTATATCGAATTTCCGGCATCAGATTTTGTCCTTCACCATTGTTAGATCTGGATTTCTTCTTTCTTTATCATTTGTCGAATCTATAGTAATGCCCAAGGATTAATTAGTAAGATGTTACTTTGTTAATCATGTTAAAAGATAATGTGACATAGAAAATGTAGATATTGTGTTGATACAGGAGTGATGCGTTGTGTATATAGTTTGTTGACGGTGTTAATACAACATCGAAGCATTGATGTTTCTTTAGATATTGTGATATAATGTTGATATTGCATAAATAATAGGGTTTTTATCACAAATGGTCCCTGACATTGATCAAACACATCATTTTGGTCCCTGACATTGAAAATCAATAGAAATGGTCCCTGAGATTGATCAAACACATCACAAATGGTCATTCCGTTAAAAACTCTTTGGGCAATTTTTAAAGCTTCGTAACTCAATTGTTTCTTAACCAAATTCAACCCATAATATATCAAAATGAAGATAGGAAAGTGTAGAATAAGATTATACCTATTTGAAAGCCCAATGGTTGCTGGAGATGGCCAAAAAATAGCCTCAAATGTGACTGGTCCAATGAAAAAACTGGAAAACTCGCCGGAAACTGGGTAAACTTTAAACGTTCATAACTTCTTCAATAATCAACAAAATCAAGTGATTAAAAAACGAAAATCATACTTATCGATGAGGTGAAGAGAATGGTATCTTTCTTGATGGCTAACTCATGGTAGTTTGGCCGGAAAACGGCTCGAAATTGGCTAACTCAAAAATGGTTAGCCAATTTCGAGCAGTTTTTCGGCCAAACCACGGTGAATTAGCAGTCAATAAAGGTACCATTCTCTTTGTTTCGTCGAGAAGTATGATTTTCATTTTTGAATCACTCAATTTCGTTGAGTATTGAAGAAGTTATGAACGTTTAAAGTTTACCCAGTTTCCGGCAAGTTTTCCAGTTTTTTAGCGGACCAGTCAGATTTGAGGCTATTTTCCAGCCATCTCCGGCAACCATTGGGCTTCTAAATAGGTATAATCTTGTTCTACACTTTCCTATCTGCATTTTTATATATTATGGATCAAATTTGGTTAAGAAACGATTGAGTTATGAAGCTTTGAAAATTTCCAAAGAGTTTTTAACGGAATGACCATTTGTGATGTGTTTGATCAATCTCAGACACCATTTCTATTGATTTTTAATGTCAGGGACTAAAATGATGTGTTTGATCAATATCAGGGACCATTTGTGATAAAAACCCTAAATAATATAGTTCTTATTTATATTTTGCCAATATGAGTTAGATATTGTATCTAGACATCTAGATAATTGTGATACCATGTCATTACAATGTGATCCACTGACATGGACATGTTTGATTGACGATGATTATTCCCATTTTTTTATAAAGACAAATAGCGAATCATCTTAAGCAACATAATCCAATCAAAATCAAACGAGCAATATGAACAAAAATATAATCAACTAGCTTTTAGTGTAATAGTACATGTTAAAGAAAGGTCCTAAAACCTTTCTACTAATGTATGTCCCACTTTAGTTATAGCTTTGATACAAGATACTTCTCCTCACGTCTCCCGTATGTATTATTTGGACGTGATACGATTCGTTTTTCCATGTCAAGATCAATTTTCTTTTATCAACGAGCAAAGGAGATTCAAATGTTAGTCATCCTCCAAATTCGAGAAGAGAAATACCGCTAACGCAAGAACTGCTAATCATATCAAAATCATATACCTCTAGTATTCACTATCTAAGAAAATGAGGTGACAGGACTGAAGGAAAATTTGTGAAAAACAAGTTCATTTGAGCAACATCTATGACATGCAATTAACAATTAAAAGGCGGAATCATGCTTGTATGCACTCAAAACAAAACTTTACCCATGAAATTCAAAGCCTAGTAGTTATGGTGAACCAAGAGTCAACTCAAACCTTAAAGAAAGGAGTTGAGAAACTTTTATACCTTTGAAGCACCTCTTTGCTTAGCAAAGGTTAATCACCCATGTGAGGGCCTTCTTTCCTTTGTCTCCTTGCTCCTTGGCTACATGGATATGGATGGAAGAATTGATTCTCCAAAAGTCCCCAAGGTAGGTGACCTCTAATTTTCGACACCAAGGATGGTGAAGGAAGAAGATGAGTGACCTTGGAGGAGGAAGGATTGCTAGCTAATCCCCTCCAAGGGGGCCGGCCTCCTAGAGAGAAAAAGAGAGAGTTGTTCTCACTTTTCATCCTTAGAAAACCCTAATGAGGATGGAGCAAAGATACCCCTTCTATGCTTTCAACTTTTGTGTTATTTTTGGACTAAACGGTCCCTCCTCTCTATATGGCCGGTTTTCCCATGCCTTTGGGCTTCTTGAATTTTGGTTGTTAAGTTGTCATACAACTTAAGCTAATGGGCTTGACGATTCAAAGCCCATTGGGCTTTAAAGCCCAACACTAACTCAAGGTTTAAAACGAATTTATTCGTCTGATTAATTAACATATTAATTAATCCTTGCCATAAACAATTAAACCATTTAATTATCCTTACTCATCTTTGTTATATCCTTCAATCATTACCTTACACGGTGTGCGATCCATTAGGTTCCTTTTAGCGAGGTAGTGGGCGATTAGAACTCTTTAAAATTGATTGTGAATTGAAACTTACTTTCAATTCTCCCTTTAGTGATTATACACCTTTAGAGCTTCCACAAACCATGAGTGACACCTAGCAGTATGTCATGGCTACCCAAGCTAATCAGAAGAGGTGGAGAACCTATTCAGTTTAGGATTACAATGCAATACGGTCTTTCTCTAATACAATACTCATGACCACATTGTTTGGTTTGATAGTTTATTCATGTCTACTATCCAATGTGATTCTCTTACTTATATGATTACCTTGAATGTGATTTGGAACGACTTCCTAAATCTTATTCAAACTCTGGCCAGAGATTCTTAATTATATCATAGAGTATTCTCCCTCAAACGGTTTGAAGGTTAGAGATCCCTTGTTGCGCATTCACTTGCCTCCATGGCTAAGTGGCTTAACCCCAACTATGCCGTGGACACCCTTTGACGGAGTGACTTTGACATAGTCAAAGATCAAGAACCTAACCACAAGACAACTATGATGCCTCAAGTCAAAAGACTACTTTGCATTATCCCAACCATGAGTTCTCATGTGACATGAGTATGAGAACTCCTTGTTGATCGCGTTCAGTGGACTCATTCTATATTGAGCACCTACGTACTTGTCTTGGTGTCAGTCACACCAATGACTCGAGACCAGTCACTCTCCCTAAGAGAAGACATAGCACGTACTGATCTTAACGAACTGTCAATGCCTAATTAGCAATCCTATGATCAGGAACGTTTATGATATGTATACGAAAGAGAATGGTCTCATGAATCTAACTTCTTTAGATCACATTCTCCCAATTGCATATTCCTTGGACTTATTGTTTAAGCATATAACATTTATATGAGACGGCTTAAAACAATAATCTTTGCCCTTTATATTAAACTAGATTAGTTTAATATGTGAAATGTCTGTAAAGTATCATCATATGATTGGTTTTAGGGCACATTTCCAACAAGGACTAGTGCCAAATTGCCTAATAGTTTTGTGAGAGTTATTGTGCGTAATAAGGCATAACTTTGGCCCACTATATTCGTCACGTATATGAGAGATTCACTTGTAAATCTAAGCCATTGTGTCTAGTGCTAATTATTGACACATGTGATGGGACAAAGTTATGCACGTCATCACTTAACAGAGAACTTGACGAAAAACCCTATGAAAGTTTTAAAGTAGCAGACAAATCAAAATTTATGTTGAAATTGAAACAAAAAAACTAAGGCAGCAAAGTGTGTATTTCATAATACTTAAAAAGTAGTAAAGGGGCAAAACAATGTGAAGATAATAACGTCGGTCTCTCTAAGTAAGATTCTTTCTCCTCCAAATTCTCATTATTCCCCTCCACTTCTCTTTCGTTTTACTTTTTTCTCTTTGTAAAAAAAAGTCACACAAGATGTTTATGTGGCTTAATCATGATCGTTTTAATAAGAATGGATTGAAGAGGAGAAGAGATACACGAATTGATACACCATGTGTCATTATACAAATAGTAAATACTTATGTTAAAAAATTAACAACTTAAAAAATAAAACATTAATCTACATATATAATGTCATGTGGTGTGTACTCACGTTCCGACACAAAAAATTCCAGAATCTTAGTCCGCCTGTCTGACCGCAAGTTTCAGCCACAAGAAGCAGACCACGCCATCTCCCGCGCAAGATAGCCGCCAACACCTCTCTGCCGCTAAAATACACCCGCACACCTTGTCGCCACTTGCTTCTTCACCTCTGATTCTCTGAACAAAGCCTTCGCTCTCAGAAAAAAAATCTCTTATTTTTCTCCTTTCTTTTAGCTATCGGCAGCGAAATGAGATTATTTTTCCATTGAGAATGGCGTCTGTTCAAATGTTGAAGTGCTCTCTCTCTCCAATCCCAGTTTCCCAGTCGAATTTTCCCGGAAAATCCATCTGGGTTTTCCCGGAATTTCAGTCCAGGAAAAGTTTAATCAGGTTGTCAGGATACAGAGGGTGTGGATATCACTTGAGAAATAGGAGGAGGTTTGGGGTCCGCTGCAAAGCTCAAGAATCTGACAGCAAAAGCAATGGTGAGCTCTTCAAAGTTCTCTCTCTCTCTCTCTCTCTCTCTCTTGCTTTTCGAAATTATTTTCTGGTTCTTATTTAGCAGGTAAAAGTTGGGGTTAATCAGTTGTTTTGTTGAGATTTTGGGAAGTTGTTTTGATACGAGGGATATTCTACTTTAAATTAATCTAAACTCCGAGGAGGGGGATTCGAACTCGGTGGCATGGAAAGAGTTGTTTTGAAACATTGGTTTAATTAGTTTGTGTGATGAAATTTATATTGTCTATATATTTGGTCACTTTAATTTTGCTTAGAAAAAAGGTTTGTTAATTAATTACTGGGTGGTTAAATCTGAAAGAAGAATTTTTTTTGTAAATTGAGCACAAAGATTGAATTTTAATAGTATTTGTGGGCAGATAAGAACCACAACTTGGAGTTATTTGGATTTAGTGGGTCGCTTGATTTAAATTAAAGGATGTCAAGGGAATGGTAGAATCTGTATGTTCCTGAGTTGTATGTTTATGTTTCAGGTGAAGAACCTCCGGAGTCGTTGTTTATGAAGGAATTAAGGAGGAGGGGTATGAATCCCACTTCTTTGCTTGAGGAAAAAGAGAGGACTGGGTATGGAATGAACGACGAGATGAGAAACGAAGATAGAGGTTTCTCGGCTAGAAATGCAGTCTCAACCGAAATTGAGAAAAGCCTAGCAAATCAAAGGGAGCGGTCCATGCAGTTGAACAGCGAAGGCCTTGAGGTTGAATCACTTTTATTTCGTTATTGCTTTTCTTGTGTTAGATGATTGTAAAATCAATCTAATATGAGCTTTTGGCGCACCATGTCCTATGTTTACAGTAACCGTTAGTTTAATAGTTTTCATCAAATGACTAGTACGAGTAACGTTTTATTCTTTCAAAACTATATATTTAGCTTCAGCACAATTCACTGCCCTATTTACTTGAATGGTGTTGCTTTGCACATGTGGCAATAGACTTGCAGAAGCTCAAGGAATGTTCATAACTTCATTTCTTTACAGGGGTTAATCCCTCGGGCCAGACTCTTGCTGACAATTGGAGGGACATTCTTCTTGGGGTTTTGGCCATTGATCCTCATAACTGTAGCACTCTTCTCTGCTCTCTACTTGGTAAACTCTCTTCCTTGGCCTTAAGTTTGTTCATGATTTTAATCTTGCTTGCCGTCCAGACACGTTGGCCTGTGTATTATGACAAGTGTCAATTCATTCAGCTTTTGTTTGCAGTTTGCTTCATTATTATTAAGTTTTTGTTAGTGTATTATCCCCTAAAACTTAAGTTGTTAGGATGTGAGGGAGCCTGTCCTTATCATCGAAGAGCTCAACTCCGTTTCGATACTACATTAAAGTTTTCATAATTTACCACTATTCTCAAAAGTTTAACCTGTAAAGATGTAGGACAACAATTATTGTCTGACATGTTATTCACCCGTCGTTTGTTACTTTTAAACATGGTTGGTATACAGTCAGGAACTGCTCTTATAATGATGGTAGTAAGGTTTCTTCAAGGTAGATGCACGTTCGGTGAAATCATTACTATTTTGTTAATAGGAAAGCGTATTTCAACGATGTATATAAATTGATTGGATTAGGAGAGTTAATGACAGAAATTTTGTGATTGTTTGACCTTTAGGCAGTAGAGAGAGAGGTTAGTGACTGTTTTCATTGTATTAAGTGTAAGACACTGATCCTCCAATCTTCTTGGGCAGTATTTTGGATCAACTTTTGTCCATGACGGAAGCAGTTCGCCGATGTCACCACCCCAATACATTGATCCGTATGAACTTCTGGAAGACGAAAGGATTTCTCAAATAGCACCACGTGTAAAGTGAAGCACAAGTCCTTCTCATAACTTGGAATCCAAATACAGGTTCCGGCCAACTATTTTCTAGGCTCTTGTTTATTCCCTCTGTATAAATCTCAAACTTATCAATAACTTTGTTTTCTTTTTATTTCTGTCTCCAATCTTATGCTCAAATGCAATGCGACGCTGTTCTGGCTAGTGCCCTTGAACAATGTCGAGTTGAATTTTTATGATTTATAATAGAAACCAACTTGATGAAGTTCCATTATGCACGTTTTGTGAACAAATTCAGTGCTGTTGTGCTATTGAGAGCTCCATTCAAGACTAAGAAAGCAAGCGGGGAAAAGCCCCAAAACAGGTACCGGATCGTTTCAAACTTCAGTCATCTCTGTGATAGCTTCTCTGTAGCTGGAACTTCAGTAATTCTGTGACGCTAAGCAACTCTTCGGGTTATAAAGTGGTTTGTTTAGGTCATTGGAATGATGGTGAAATTTCTTGCTTCATTCCTACAGCCTACATGGTACAACTTCAAGTCCCCATATTCCGAACTTCAGGTTCAAAAAACCCAAGACCTGAGACCTAAGTATCGAAATCCTAAGCATTCTCACAGCCCTAAACCCGAATTTTAGTTTCAAGTTTAGTTCCAGATTACAACCAAACAGGTTCAGTTTCGGTCTCTTTTTCATTGTCAAATGGAAATGCGGAATATCATTGTATCATATATAACATTGCAAATTAAGTACGCAACAACTCCTCCAGAAATTCACGAACACACAACAACCAGATGACACACAAGGCATCATCATACGCATAACATATTACTCAAATAGCAAAACAACACGCGATAGAAACTTCAGTTCAAGGCGCTTAGTACTCGTCCTCTCCATCATCCTCGCCCTCAGCAGACTCTGCGCCAACTTCTTCATAATCTTTCTCAAGGGCAGCAAGATCCTCACGGGCTTCGGAGAATTCTCCTTCCTCCATACCCTCACCCACATACCAGTGCACAAAGGCACGCTTGGCATACATGAGATCAAACTTGTGGTCAATTCTGGAGAACACCTCAGCAACACTGGTCGAGTTAGAGATCATGCACACAGCCCTCTGGACCTTGGCAAGGTCGCCTCCTGGAACGACAGTGGGTGGCTGGTAATTGATACCGCACTTGAATCCGGTGGGGCACCAGTCCACAAACTGAATGGTGCGCTTGGTTTTGATGGTGGCGACAGCAGCATTCACATCCTTGGGCACAACGTCACCACGGTACATCAGACAACAGGCCATGTATTTGCCATGACGGGGGTCACACTTTGCCATCATGGATGAGGGCTCGAAGGCACTGTTGGTGATTTCAGCCACTGAGAGTTGCTCATGGTACGCCTTCTCCGCAGAGATGACAGGTGCATATGAGGAAAGCATAAAGTGGATTCGGGGGTATGGAACCAAGTTGGTCTGGAATTCAGTCACATCCACATTAAGGGCACCATCGAACCTCAGGGAAGCAGTCAAGGAGGAAATGACCTGAAAACCAAATAGAAACAAAATTTAGTAACAATCACTTCGTAAAAATCAATGTGATCTAAATTCTGTACTCGAAATTATAAACCAGATAGTTTTCTGTACCTGAGACACAAGACGGTTGAGGTTGGTGTAGGTGGGTCGCTCAATGTCGAGGGAGCGCCTGCAGATATCATAGATAGCCTCATTGTCAAGGAGCACTGCAACATCGGTGTGTTCCAGGAGGGAGTGGGTTGAGAGGACACTGTTGTAGGGCTCAACCACAGATGTAGAGACCTGTGGAGATGGATACACAGTGAACCCAAGCTTTGACTTCTTTCCATAATCAACAGACAGACGTTCCAAAAGAAGCGAACCAAGACCAGATCCAGTTCCTCCACCAACAGCATTGAAAACAAGGAAACCTTGAAGCCCAGTGCAGTTGTCAGCAAGTTTCCGGATGCGGTCCAAGCAGAGATCAACAATCTCCTTGCCAATGGTGTAGTGACCACGGGCAAAGTTGTTGGCAGCATCTTCCTTGCCACTAATGAGTTGCTCAGGGTGGAAGAGCTGGCGGTAGGTACCAGTCCTCACTTCATCAATCACAGTGGGCTCAAGATCAACAAACACAGCACGAGGCACATGCTTGCCAGCTCCAGTTTCACTGAAGAATGTGTTGAAGGCATCATCACCTCCGCCAACAGTCTTGTCACCGGGCATTTGTCCATCAGGCTGTAAAATAAGAGAGAATTAGCAACCAATCTACCTATCCAATAAAAAACACTACAAAATTATGTATATACAAATGACAATGAATTACGAAGTTTCAAACTATAATCATTTACGTAAGGATGGAGGAAGGATAAAAGCAGCGCAAGCCCTCAAGCCCGGCAAAAGGCAAAAGCTCTTAGGCGGGCGCAGCGAATGTTCTTCAGAAACAAGCCTTAGATCTATCAGCATTGACGATTTAACCATAACATTCCATAGGAAAACAAAATATAACGAATATCATCACAAATAATCAAAGAACAAAAATCAGTTGAATTAACGAATAATTACAATCCAAATTTGAAATTTTCTGAGAAAGTAATTTGACTGTCAATAACAATAACACTAAATTATAGATCCAAGGAAAATCAAATGATTTGAAAACAATAATAACATTAATTTTTGCATACAAATCAAAATTAACATTTATATGTGTATCCGATTCTCAAAAACAAGGATCTGATTGATGACCAAGTCAAATGCATATAAAATCACAGATCCAATGCACAAAAGCCACAGATCTAAAAGAAAGCGAACAAATCACGGATACAAAACGCAAATGTGCATACGAACAAAATCAATAGAGAAATGTAGGTAGAGAGATTGAGAGGATACCTGAAGGCCATGCTCAAGGCAGTAAAGCTCCCAGCAGGCATTGCCGACCTGGATACCGGCCTGACCGATGTGGACCGAAATGCACTCCCTCATCTTTCCCGATTGAAACCGCGAAGCGAAGCGAAAGAGATGGAAGAACGAGAGGCTCGCACGAACAAGGAGACGAAGAGTCGAAGGCGTTTATTAAGACGCCCTCTGTGAAATCCTCTTTGTTTTCTGATGAGATCTGATAGGGGGGGATTTGGGGAGGTATTTATAGGTGGAAATGCGGGAGAGGAGATGCGAAATTTAACCAGAGGTGAGGGTTAGGGTTTGGTTAAAGATTGGGAGGGAACGGACGGCCAGGATTGAGTGGTGCGCTGTCTTTGATGCGATGCTGGCCTGGCGTAACCACCCTCTTTTAACCGCGGTTGTCCTTTCTCTCTCTTATATTTTGATTTTTTGAAAATTAAATTTTGCCGCCCGAAGGGAGTTTGTCGTTGAAATTGGACCCGGATCATTGAATGACTTATGACTCCCAAGGCCCATGGCCCATTAATTCTCAAAGGGTAAAATCCTCTCCATACTTTTCTCTTTTATTTAATTTATTGTTTTAATTTTGAATAAGAATTATTATTGGCACTCTAAAATCTCATTTGACATCCTAAACTTTTAATAATTAGTAAGAAAAATGCATTTATGAGGAGTGTAATGATAAGATTTTTGAAGTGCTAATATCAATTTTTCCTTTTGAATTCATAAATGGATTTAACAGTGAGAACTCACATGGTTAAAAGTATTTACCTCTACATTCGAGGTCTTATATCGGATTTCCCATCCTCCAGTAGTTGCTTGTGTAAAAGAAATGAGTAATGATACACTTATCACATATTTTTACAATCTCTAATAGAGTTAGGGTCCACCGATATATGTGAGTCTCGTCTCTATCATACAAATATGTGGTAAAAATAGTTTTTTCGAAAGAAAAAAATACTAGGGTACAACATTGATGGGTTCAACCAAACTTCGCTTGTACATAACTTAATTTTCAATCTTTTCATGGATGGGACTAGAAAAAATTATGATTTGAGCTCGATTCAATCAATTTAGGCAATCTCATCAACCATCGTGAAAAAGATTGAGTTTTGATTAGCCTCTCAATTTGCCTAACTTTGATTAGGGCCTAACCATTAGGATTAAATTAAACATCAAATACGCGTAATCATTCATAAACCAATTTTTTCAAACAAATTGAGTTTTTATATTTTCATCAAAGTGATTAAAAATGTATCTGAAATTGGAAAATTGAGCATTGGATGTGACACAAAAACAAGGACGGTGAATGATGATGAGAAAAGTGCGGGAAGGACAAATGGCGTTGCCATATTTCTCATGTGCAAACTAAAGCAATCCCGGGACCCAATCCAACCACCCAGATACAAGTCTCTCTCACTGACAACTAGTGCATACCTTTTCCCTTGGGTGGGTTTGGAAAATAATTTTCCCACGTCATTTTCCTTTCTTTTTACATGTCACTCTTATATTTTTCGTTCTCGACACTAATGAAAATTATAGGTGTGCAAATAGAGAGAATGTGATTTTCGCTACCAATCAGTGTAAGCTAGTCAAATCTAACATACAATTATTTGGTCCAACAACATCCAATCTGCAATTTGCTAGAGGAAATCCCAACTAGGGGTGGGCATTAGGTTTCGAGAATCGAAACCGAACTGAAAAAATTCGATCGGTTCGGTTTTTTCGACTTATTGGGTATAGTACAAGATAGGCTCGGTTTTGTGATTATTTTGTTTCGGTTCCAAAGTTGGTATCGAAACAAACTGAATCGATTTTTTTATATTAAAATCGTCATCCATGTGACTTGGTTCCATTGGTGTTTATCCGAGTTCACATGGACTCGGTCACACTTGATGTAAGTCCCCCCTCGGGCCTCAATTCTCCCCACTCGATCTGTCTCTCAGACTCACTCATCTCTCTCACTTCTCACTCAGACAACGAACCCTCTCCCTCTCCAATCTCTTTCACCACCGTTCTCTCCCAATCTCCACCACCATCCTTCTCTTCTCCAGTCTTCTCACTTCTCAGTCTCAAAGCCGAAGTTGATCGGAAGTTCTCCCGACTCCTAAGTTCAAATCTCATTGACGAAAATGAAAGAAAGCTCCCAATGAAAATTTTGAATTTTGACAGAATACCTGTGTGCATTAACAAACCTTTGTTTATCTATTAAGGCAGGAAGAACATCATATTTAAAACTCCTTGAAGGCCAGAACAATGATTACGGTCAAACACATTTTAATGCTATCTTCCCATCATCCTTGATTTCTCAAGTGTTCTTTATTGTATACTCGTATCTGGTGTGAAATTATAATTCAGCAGATCTCTCCTCTGAATGGTAGTATCAGGTTGCGGGCTGTGCGCCCGCCCATGGACGGTTGTCGTCTTCAAAATTGCGGGGTTTCTGATTGCGGTTATCTTGATAATAGGCTACTCCAGTCCATATCCCACGAATGAGTAAGATGCTTACGAACACTAGACTTCCAAGGGTGCAAACAACCTGGATTTAACACGAGCACAAAGAAAGTTCAAGATTTTATTAGGAAATCATTCAGGTAGCGCATAAAAATCATCACTAAAAACAAATATACTCATCGCCAATGCAAACACTAATATAAGAATTTGATTGCTGTTTTATTATGTAATTTTAAGTATGACATCTCACGTGAGAGCCCTCAATAAGAACACCATCGATAACAACAGGATGATTCGAAAAGCTTATACTTAAACAACTATCGAAATCCTAAATTTTCTCTCTATCTTGACAGTTTAATAACTGTATAGTTTTCAATCTGTTGAAGGCCTTCTAAACATAGAAAATTCAGTGCCTCGCCAAAAGATCAAGCTTTTGAAAAAGGCATTGTTCTAGAGCTTATTATCAGAAAATGCTGCATAAGAAGCAGCAGTCTGCAGCTCGGGCCACTTTGAGTAAGTGTGAATGTTGGTATGCCCATGAATTGCGGGCCACTTTCCCTATGACACCTTACCTACTGAGTTTTCCTTTCAGATGAATCAGTATTGATAAAGAGCCAATCTTCGCATCTGAAACTGAGCTTTCTACAACGGTCCTAAATCACCTAAGCTGTTCGATTATTATCATGTGTGTTGCAAAAGTACCATCCAATGAACTGTATCCTGGAGATGACGACTTATTTATATCCTTTTTTCTTTTGTCCCTTACTAGTATGAATTTGATTTGATTTACTTGAGATTTATTCATAGTTGGAAAGAAACATGACCTGTGCATGTCAAGTAACTCTACAAGCTTGTGCTCATTCATACTAAGAAACAAGGCCACTTTTTCTGAAACCGGTGTTGAGGAAACACCACACCGGCAACATATGGTTCTGAGGTTTTCCAGTTTTGATACTTCATTTCCTTAAACTAACAGACCGCACGTTTGATAAACTTTATGACAAAAACGAAAAAAAAGACCACATTTTTACGTACTGCCCCCAGCCCTTAATGTAGGATGATCATTAAATTTACTCACTTCATACCGTGTGGACTTGCAAACCTAAACGTCCTGCGAAACCGCTAAAACAACCCGTAACAAGACTCTAGAGCGTGCAATTGATCTTCAGCAACTCATAAAAGGAAATTAAGACCAACAAGAACATATTGATAACCAAATAGACGGAAGTCCGTAATACATGAATGTACAATTACACAATGTATACATATATATACGTATTACCTCAAGAAATGCCTTCAAGACCCACAAGAATGCTAGCATTAGCACCCCATTAACAGAAAATCCCACCTATATTTATGAAAGCCAAACCGACAACAAAAAACAATTTAACAATTCAGCTTTAAAAAGCCAATCTTTCTGAATGAATATAAGGTAGTAGGAGCCAAATTTATGATCAAATGATTACCAACTTGGTGGGAATTGAGACGGGGAGAACTGATCGGACGGCCCTCCTCGCACGCCTGGACACCTTTTTGAACACATTCTGAACAAACCTCACCAACAAATCCAAACTCCGGTCTTCTTCTTCGTCGTCCTCGTCATCTTCATCGTCTTCGTCGTCGTCCTCAAAATCGTAGCGCCGATCGACTTCGGAATTGATCGAACGGCCCCAACTGCGGGGGTCGTCGGCGAGATTATCGGCACCGCCGCCCTGTGAAATGAAGTCCGAAGGGTTAACTGATTAGAATTGCAGAGGGAGAGGAAGAGAGAGAGAGAGAGAGAGAGAGAGAGAGGACCTGAGGGTAATTAGGGGATCGTCTTGAGGCTTGGGGGGATTGAAATTGAAGGATGAGTGTTTTGGGTTTGAGATGGTGGGGATGGAGAGTGTGAAGGAGATGGAGTTGTGGTTGGTGGTGTTGTGTTTGGGGGAAGTAAGAGAGAGAGGGAGGAGAGAGAGTGGCCGACAACGGCATGGCGGAGAGAGGAGGAGGAGGAGGAAGAGATGCAGTGACCGGTTAGTTAGAGATTAGGTTTACTGAAGGGGGAACACCACTCATACCCAGCTCAAAGCTCGTTACACGTCTCACGTTGTTGCAAACCCTGAAGTCCAATTACTACCCTCCAATTGTAGGTGAGACCGAGAGTCTTTAGATTCGGCTATTTGTGGAAAGCGATTTCGATATTAAATTATTATGGTTGGTTAGTTTATTGTGCGGTTTGTTTGTCAAAGAAAAAACGAACGTTTGGAATAATATTGTAAATCATGTGATGTATCACTAGCGAGAAATAAGCATTTTATGGTTGGTTGGTTCATTTGTTACTTGCTAGTCTCCCATTTTACAACCAACCTAAACCTCTAGCTTAGTCGCAGTTCCTTCTCCTTTGCTACTCATTCCCAAACTCCCCAGCATACTTTTTCTTCAACACCGCATCATTATTAGCAAGATTTAGCAGCTCCTTACAAACACAATTATTCGATTAAGTTCGATTTTGTTGGACTTGAGCACTAGCTTTGGACCTTCAGTTTTGCAATGAACTCGTCAATGTTTTTGTCAGAGCTTCCGCCTTCAGCCACCGCCCTTCTGGCCAATTCTCTCCATTTTGCAGCGCTCTTCTGTATTTCTTCCCCTCTTTCCCTCCATTACATCATTTATGCAATGTTCTATATTACTTGTTGTCTCACAACCCCTTTCTCATCAGTTGGAGCTTTAACCCCTATTTTCCAAACATCCATAATGTACTTGGCATTCGTACGTTGGTCCATCCATTGCGGCAATGCCACCATTGGAACCCCCAAACTCAGTGCCTCCAAGTTTGAGTTCCAACCGCAATGTGTGATTAAGCATCCAACTGCCTCATGAGCCAAAACCTCCATTTCGGGGCACCACAAAACCATTAAACCCTTCTCGGATGTCTCCTCCGTGAACCCTTTTGGGACCTTTGCCGCTCCTGATTCTCTAACCACCCACAAGAAATTACTATTGCTCCTCTTCAGGCCCCAAGCAAGCTCCTCCATTCGCTCAACTGCGACTGCCACTACACTGCCAAACGATACATAAGCAACAGACCCTTTTGGCCTTCCGTTTAACCATTTTATGCCGGCATCTTTGTTTGGTAAGAGATTCACACCATATTCTTTGCCTTCAAGTCGCTTGTCCAAGTACTTGGACGGTATAGTTGGTCCTACGGTCCTCAATCTCCAAAGCTTAGCCATCCAATCTACCACCTAAGCAGAAAATTAGTATGCAATTAGTTTAATTTACTGAAAGACGAGAGGGAGAGGGGGAGAGAGAGAGAGAGAGAGGGACTTGTTCTTCCAACTCATAAAATGTGTTGCAGAGGACCCAATCAGCTTTGTCAACATTGGAGAACTGTCCCACAACAAGTTCATAGAAAGCCGGTAAGACCCCAAGTCGTAAACAAACGATGGGAAGTCCAAAGGATCAAGTGGTGGCAACCCAGGAAGAGAAATTTGAGACTGAAGAGGAAGCTTCAAAAGCCCTTCGTGGACATGGTAGTAGATGCTGTCAACGGCACAAGACTCAGTGAAGAAAACCGTCCCAGCTATTTCAAACTTCTTGGCGACATCCAAAGACCAAGGAATGAATGAATCATAAATAACACAATCAACCGGGGACGCTGAGCTCAAAAGCTTCTCAAGAAGCTCACTAAAAGTTCTCGACCCCACTTTCCAGAAGCTTTCCACATAGGCATCTACGGTTCCTGCTTCTCGCATCCCACCTTCATCGAAGCCATCGGAGATGGTCTCCCACGACAAGAAGCTCAATCCCAACCCTTGCATTGTCTTGTAGATGTAGCGAGTCGTCACCAGTGTGACTTTCACTCCTCTGTGGTCTAAAAGCTTGGCAAATTGGAGCATGGGATTAATGTGGCCTTGGATTGGATAGGGTAAAATCAAGCAGTGAGCTCTGTAGGTTCTCTGTCCTTTCTCCATTTCTCTCTCTGCACTAAACTTAGAAGCTTGCTCTCAATTGTGTAAAATATTTTGTATAACTAGGAGAAAATGTCGGAGCCAATTTTATAGAAGAATGAGTGCGATTTTCTTGAATGCCCGGATAACTATACTCTTGAGTTTTTGGCCGTTAAATCCTTGGTCAAAAATCAATGACAAGATCTAACGACTAAAAAGGCCGGAGTATAAGATACGTCGGAACATAATAGAATTTTGAGAATGAAGATGAAATGCACAATCCGCCCACGAAACAGTAGATGTTGGAGCCTTGTTAGGCGATTCACCTTTACATGTTGGGATGATGTGGAGTATGCCATTTTAGAACAAAGTAACTTCGATGCGTCTCATTGTTGCATGCTCTGAAAAGAGAAGTGGTTCTTGGAAACTTACACAAATCTAGGAAATTAAAAATTTTGTACTTCTTCCTCTAAATAATTAAATAAATAAAAAAAAACCCTCTGTTTTAACGTGGACTTGGGTTTGGGTATGCTGCTACATAGCCTCTGTTTTACTTGATCTGTTTGGGGGGTGCGTATCTTTGTGAAGATTTTTAGTTATCTTATGTTGGTTTTGCGCGCTAGCATTCATGAAATTCTTGGGTCTGCGCAAAGAAACACGTCATTCGTACGCCCATGAAATACAATTAAACAAGAACCATAATGATGTAGTCCTCTTACGGGACACAAGAATTTCTCCTAGCACCCAGTTCGCCCAAAGAATGTCTTGCTAAAGAAGAATAGATACCAAACAAGTTGGTAGCTAACGAGAACCGCAAAGTCGATCATATGAAATTCGGATTGTCCCTGACGAAATGCGTCGGGGAGACCGATACAATTGAGATTTCAATAGGAAGCCCAAATAAAATTGAAGATGAGTTGATCTCCATGTAAAGGAGTTGGTTCTTGCATTGCATGAACCACATGGATTGCCTTGCACATTGAATGAAATACGCAAGCGATAGTCGGTTTTTGCAGTCTTTAATCTTTTTGCCAAGGTTTCCTTGAGATACTAAGGAGAGAATTTGAGTTTCAGTTTCTTGTGTGTTTCTCACTCTCTTTGTCAAAATATAAAGCTCTTTTGGTGTTTAAGCGTTGCTAGCAAGAAATAAATAGTTAGAGCTCTTTCCTCCTCACACAGCTCAAGTTCGCGGTTTGAAGTTAGGGTAGAGGAGATGAGGAATTTTTCAATCTTAAAGGGTACCGAGACTCGAATTTATGCATTTGTTAAGAGCTTATTCGTTGAGAACAACAGACTATAGCACTTAAGACTAAAGCAACACTAGGGGAATGTTCAACTTGTCTTTTGAATTTGATTTGTGGATATCGTTATAACGACTATTCAAAACTGTGGTTCAATTCAGTCTAAACAGAATGTTACCTAGAAGTTTATAACCAGGCAACTTTAACTAAACAAGAAGCTGCCCGTGTGCACTCAGCACCGGCAGAAATAAATAAAAATTTGGAAAATAATGCAGCAGAGCAGCTTATATGCACATCAAAAGCAGAGAGACCAACACCAAAACTACATAACTTAACTTCAAATTATATCCAAAATCCAACTGTAATCAACATAAGCAACAACGATGGACACAGTTCACATCAACAAGAAGAAAAAAAGAACAGCTAAAATTTACGATAACTTGGTCTTAATACTAGCCGGAGATTAAACAAGATGCTTATTATATATAACTATGCATACGAAACATGAACCTGCAGCTTCAGTTCCAGCAACTTCCAAGCGACCAGATCAGATATTGAACCCTCCCAGATCGCAATTAGGTGAAAAATTACGCCGCATACCAGATCTTCGGGGTTGTTGTAGAAGAGGGTGTGCTTGTCCAGTAGGATCAATTGCACCAAAGAGTGGAAAGCGGTCATAATCTCCACCAATCCTTGGAGGTACAAACGGGTTAGGGTCCCTCCTGATACGGTTGAAATAAGGCCTCTCAAATGATCTCCACCTCACTACTGCTTTCATTTGTTGCTTCCTAGTCTCCCAATTTCCAACAAATCTAAACTTCCAGTTAGTCACTGTTCCTTCACCTCCAGTTCCTTCTCCTCCGCTACCATTACCGAACTCCTCAGCGTACTTCTGCTTCCACAACTCATCATTATTACCAAGATTTTGCAGCTCCTTACAAACACAACCCACCTTGGCAATGTCAACACCAGCCAGTGGCTCCAGAATCTTCATTTTGAGCTCCGGTGGAAGGCGCATAAGGCCCGGTGGTGCAGGCAAACCAGCCTTTGCGCAAAGATCAATCAGCAATGGGAATGTGATCCCATCTTTCACAATCTTCCAAAACTCTAAAACGAACCCATCTCTGTCATTGACATTTTGGGTTTCATAAACGAATTCAATCGTTGGGGCAAATCTGTTTTTGTCCAAACATACCTGATAGGGCGAAGAACCGCCATTTGCCAAAGACCCATAAACATTCACAAAATGCCCCAAATTCTGAAACTTCAACACAACCCTTTCAACCTCTTTACCAGTATTGCCCCGATTTCGCAATATCTCAGGCAGAGTATACGAAAGCGAAATCGTTGAACCCGTCCTTTGATTGGCCAGCATACCCGAAAACGAATCGAAGCCAACGAAATCAGACTCTAAGAGCACAGCATGTACAGCAATCACCAATAGCTTGTGATTGCTACGGTCGTCTCCCAACTCCTCCCTCAGTACCCTCTTCAAGAAAAATAGAACCGAGTACTTCTCCAACCCCAGCCCATCAGACGGGGCATCAATATCCATACATTCGGCACCAGAAACCACTAGGGTTTCCGCATTCGAACCTCCAGACCTCTGTTCTTCAGCAATCAAATCGGCCATAACAGCCCCTTCGTCAATTAGGGTTTCGGAGTTTAGGAAATTCGAACACTGGGGCTCAGTCCGATTTGGGGATTCTGAGGACGAATGCGAAATTGGATGGAGAGGCGAAGCTAGGGCTTGGGAGGAGGGGTCGAGAGTGTAGAAGACAAGGTCGCCGGAGGTGATGCCGAGGGAGCGGAGGGGGTCGTGAGGGGATGGCGCGTGGAGCTCGTCGCGGCGGTTGAGGGAGAGGCGGAGGGAGGAAGGAGCGGCGGAGATTAGTTGGGAGACGGTTTGTTTGAGGTGGTGGAGAGAGCAGAGATCGGAGACCTCCACTCGGATGGTCTCTTTGGTTTCTATCAATCGCAATCTCAGTTTCATGCTTTCTTTCTCGTTTTTGATTTTTTTTGGGTAAACGTGAAATGCAAGTGATGGATTTTATATACGCAGAAATTCTATGGACCGTCGAGGTAACTCTTTACTTGCAACTTATTCTATCTGAAAAATGAAGGTATCTTGTTGACATAAAGTAAACATAACTAAATATTAAGGATAATGCTAAGAGATTAAATTTAAAGATTAAATTTATAAACTAAATGATGTGTTATTAATAGGAATGAACACGTTTATCAACGCTTAAGTAATAAACTAATTATCAATTTCCATGTATTTTAGTTTCCAAAATTTTGCAAATTTAGTCTCCACCCCCTAACATTATTCAAATATTAAAGAGAAATGGTAAGATGACTCACTCAAAATGAGACTACCCTCATGCTTTTACGTGAATTCTCGTCTCAATATTATGAAGGATTGAACAAAAAATATGAGGTATCAGAAGTTCATAGAAAATCTCACTTTTGAAAAAAAAATGAGACTCTCTTTAGCATTTCTCAATATCAAAGTCTTAAATTCATTCTTCATTTCCCAAATATAAAATGTAAATTTAATAATTAACACAAATAATCAAAAAGAAAAGTAATAGTTTAAATACCATAACCCCACTCTAACTAACAATGAGGCATTTTGTGATAAAACCCCACACCTGACGGATTGTGTAGGTGGTAATTACCAAGTTGGGGACAATATCGGTGTTGTTGGAAGTGGGCCTTCGGCCCGTCTCTCTGATAATTTCTACATGGTATCAGAGCCAGGGAGCGGGCCCATATTGTACTGCCATGTGATGGGTGGGTCCCCTTGGCCCTACGTGTAGGGTGAGTCCCATTGGCTCCACGTGGTTGCCGATGTGTGGATCTCCCACGTGTGACCCACTAATTGGGTCCCACGTGAGGGGGCGTGTTGAATCCCACATCGGCCATACAAAAAGAAAAGTAATAGTTTAAATATCCTAACCCCACTCTAACTAACACTGAGGTCTTTTGTTATAAAACCCCACACCTGACGGATTGTGCAGGGGGTAATTACCAAGTTGGAGACAATATCGGTGTTGTTGGAAGTGGGCCTTCGGCCCGTCTCTCTGATAATTTCTACACAAATAAGCTAGGATCCAACTTACTTTATGAAACTTTATGTTGTCACCGAATGAAATGAGCCAGTTGACCGAATAGGTATTGCAAAGTCATGTGATTGTATTTTGACAAACAAAGAGGAGAATCAGAGTCACCTTAAATTTTAGGGTTTCTACAGCAGCTTTGGCAATGGTTGGCTTTATGGCGCTCCAAAGATGAGCTCATTCCGTCTAGTGTGACCATGAGCAGCTTTGTGGACGACAGATCTTAGACCAAAGGGGTGTTGCTTTTAGAAGTTAATATTGCTGGTCGAAATCATATGACCATGATAAACTCATATTTATATATATTTTAGATTTAATTCACTTGTCTTTTCTTAGTTAGTTCCTTATATTTTCGAGCTATTTACTTTGTTTTTGTGTTTTGTAGGATTTTTCAAGCAAAGAAGCACAGGTGAGATTTTAAGTAACAAATTCGTAAAAACTGCCTGTGCAGATCAGCTGACTTTGGAAACAAGTTGCAAACGTCTCAGAATGAATTAGAGAATGAGCCTTATATTCTTGGAAAGCTACATATGTCTATTTTCTAGAACATTTACGACTTGTTAATATCAGTTTTTTAGAAGAAGTTATGCCTGTTTTAACACTAAGAGGTTTCCAAGAGGCTGTGCAGTTTGTAACTGACAAGAAAGCAATGAAAGCAATAAACCCAATAAATCCTATCAGCCAAAACTGTTGCTGCCAAGAAAACCACAAGCCAGCTGACACCTATTCAAATATCAAAGGAAATGGAATTAAAGATGATGATTAAGTGGGAGTAATTGGCACAAAGGCTACCCAAGAATTACAATTGTTTTACCATTTCCTCTCACTTATTGTCATCACTAAATGACTATTTAGTTGGTGAGTTATGGAGAAGAAAATGATGTAGCAAGGATGTGGTTTAAAGGAATTTTGGGGGAGGAAATAAAGAAGAGCTTACAGACTTTTTAAAAAAAAAAGAAAAAAAGAAGAAAAGGAAGCAGCAGCAAGAAGGCTGCAGTTTGCAGCGGCAAGGAAGAAAAAGAGGAAAAAAGAGGCAACAACGTTGGGAGAGAAAGGAAAGATGAATGAGGAAATCTTGGCATTCTCTTCCTTTGGTTTTATCTTCTCAAATTCATGTCTTACTTTTAGTTTAATTTGAGTATTATGTGTAAGTAATTTCCAGAAGTTAGGGGCTTTTTTGAAGCCCTGAATACAATTGCAAGTTTGTTATGACATTTCGTTTCAATTTCTTTTATGAAAGATGAAAATTGATTCACTACTTATGTTGGTGATGAATTCTTTATATGTTTTTATGGATGCACTTAGTAAGCATATCTAGGATTCTAATGCCATGAATATGTGTGTGCCTGCCCTTGTTGAATGAGGACCTACATATGTTCCAGAGTAGTACTTGTTAATTGCGATTAACATGTGAACAAATTTCTAGAATAAGTAAGACAACGCCAGTACTTACGATGCCTTGTGATGACTCAAAACTCTTTTCGTTCTTAATGATTTCTACTTGTTAAATCTATGAACACGCCATTCTAGATTGCATGCTACGGACTAAGTTAAGTTGAAAACGCCATTTTCTTAACATACAACATAAGAAGGAGTAATATGTTATATTCTAACATTGAACTGACCTACAATCTGTTTTTTTTTTTTTTTTTACACTTGTGAACTACAATCTGTTTTTTCTTATTTAAAATAAGTTTCTATCCTGTTTTTTTTTCTCGATTTAATTAAAATAGCAAATCAATTCCAAAAATCCCAAAAATTTGTGTGAGCGTATCTCTGTATGTCTAATTTCTGCATGTAAACTTTCGTTGAATTTAGATAAGTGTAAGTTGGTCTAATAATTATTTTTCGGTGGCTGGTCAGTAAGGATAGCAACCCAGTTTTCTTGACATTTTAAGTAGTTAGATAAAACAATCTTTTGCATGAAAGGCCTTATTTTTATATGCATCTTAGTGATAATAAGGAAAATTAATAGGACATTTGTGTGTTATTTGAATCCTATCAGACCACATTTTTCATAGTCAATTCAAAGATCAAGTTCAATGCATTGCTCAGTCGTGATTGGATTCACTAGACTGGTTGCATCCCCTCCATGCTGTATCAGGTTCTTATTTTCTAGGACGGCAAGTCGGCTATAGTCCAATTGGCCGACAAGCAGTCGTTCGAAACCAACATGATCCAAGCCCGCTATTTTGATGACCAAGTCGGCTACGTCACCCTCCAAGGCTTCAATGAAGAAGGAAGGCCGACTAGGATCTTTGTCCAGAAAGCCATTGAAGTTGGCATCGAAACTGTTCAACAGGATTCTCGAATTGGCTAACTTCGCCCACTGTCCTGATGCCTGATACAACACGACAGAACGCGCAAAGAGCTGCAGTTTCATCTATTATGGAACGACTGCTGGCTCATTGGTACACAATCTCCAAACAACCAAATTCTGGCGTAAACTTGGTGGAGTTCCTCATCGAAGGGAATAACATATCAGTACTTTCACTTGATAAAGTCCAAGCAGCATCAGCCGAACTTGAAGATAATCGGCCTGAAGTCAAAGATCCTCTAAAAGAAATCAATGTAGGAACAACCGATGAACCTCAGCCTTTATTTATTAGTTTTTTATTGGCTCGGCCTATGAAGGCCGAGCTTTGTAAATTACTTAAGGAATTCAAGGATTGTTTTGCTTAGAGTTACCACGAGATGTCCGGCCTTGACAGATCCCTAGTCGAGCACGAGCTACTAATTAAATCTGGCTGCAAACCGTTCAGCCAACTTCTACGCCGATTCTTGACCGAAGTTCAGCTCGGCATTAAGGATGAACTTGTTTAAAAGCCGGCTTTATTCAGACGGCTTGGTATCTCGAATGGTTGGCAAACATTGTACCAATTCTGAAGAAAAGTGGTGCCTTGTAAATTTGCATCGATTTCCATAATTTGAATTTGGCAACTCCTAAAGATGAATATCCAATGCCAATTTCAGATTTACTGATCGATGGCAAACCACGAGATCTTATCTTTCATGGATGGCCACACCAGCTACAATCAAATTTTCATCGCCGAGGCTGATGTCCACAAGACAACATTTCGATGCCCCGGGGAATTAGGAACCTATGAGTGGGTCGTCATGCCTTTCGGTCTTAAGATTGCCGGCGCCATGTTGAAGGAAAAAAATTTGTCCTAGCTAAGAACATGTGAGAACATTTGAACATATAAGCAAACTAATAACACTTTAAAGTAGGCATGCATTCAAAAACAATTCTAAAACCCATGACTTTCAAAGCCTAGGGAATGGTGAACCACAAGACTCTTTAACAACATTAAAGAGAAGAAAGGATTTTGAGATTCATTACCCTTGAAGCTCATTCTTGTTTACACAAGTGATTCACCCAAGTGGAGGGCCTTCAAGTCACCTCCTAGCTCCTTAGATCTTCCTTGTGATTTTCTTCCCTTTTGATACTTGATAGGAGCATATTTATGCTACTTAGTTAGTGTGTTTCCTTGCATTTGCTTAGTTATTTGTTGCTTAGTATAGTGTTTAAAGTCATTTTCGTGTGTTTTTAGGTCCAAGAAGCAAAGTTGGCAAAAAGATGCATTTTGGAGCATTTTAGAGCAAATCTGGGCTTGGAATGGATAGCACAAGCAATGGGCATGAAGATGGACGAATTTGGAGTTTAAATGGAGTTGGGAATATGTTTCAAGGTTGGAGAAATAAATTCAAAACATTGAAGATAAGGAATCAGCTCAAAAGAAGGAGGATTATCCAAAACATTATCCAAACAACCTTATCTTATCTTATCTTATCCAATCCTTATCTTATCTTAACAAACCTTATCCTATCCTAATCCATTTCTAATTCAATTCCTGGTACAATGAGGGTTTATTTTCTAATTGGGGGACATTTAAATTAAGTTTCTAGAAACCCTAAGCCTTGCCGCACCTAGCTTTCCAGAAAACTTGATTTCCTTGCCTTGCAAGGCTTTCTAGAAGCCTTATCCCTCCTTATCCAAATCTGCCGCACCTTAGGCCTTTCCCATTGGAAATCTGATTGTTTTGAGCCTATTTCTGGATGGATTTGGCTTTCTAGAAGTCCTAATCTGATTCACCTAGGGTTTTTGGTGCCTATATATATACTAATCAACCCTTTACCGTGCACACCACCCTCCATATACACCATTCACGCCAGAAATCATCCACCACTCTCTGCCGCCCCTTCCCTTCACCATTCTCCATAGTTTCTGACCTAATTCACCCCCTGCCGTGCCATATCATCCACACAAACCCAGAAAACCCCTCTTGTGCCGCAGCTATTCAAGGAAGGAAGGAGAAGGTGCCACTCTAAGTCGTGACTATTGCTGGAGCGTTCTTAGGTGTTGTCTATCTTTGTTTTCAATGTTTCAATTCAGTTTTCTTTGTTTAATTGCTATCATGAGGAACTAAACCCCTATTAGTTAGAGGGGGAATTTGAAGCCATGAATATATGTTTCTTATGATTTGATTTACTCCAGTTATGATTTCATAAATTGTGAATGTGGTTTACTTATCTGTTTTATTAAGAACTTGTTCTTGTGTGTTGATTAAGGATGCATACTTAGTTTGCATGCATGAATTTGATGCTAGAATATAAGGGAATTTCACCTAATCGTTATGAACTTATATTCACAAGTAGTAAAGGTTGCTAGTCACAATCATGTTAAGTAAACCCTAGGCTGGATTAACATGCGTCTTCCATAGTTATGAATGCCTTGTCAATGTTCATGATTTCCATTGAACTTAATGATCTTTGTTGAATGTCTCCATCATGCGTATTCCATAGTTAGGGAGTTTGAGAAAGAATAATTTGGTTGTGATGCGTTATCCATTCAATTCAATGAATCTAGGGAAATCTGGGAATTGATTAGTTCAATACAATTAATTCGGAACATTGTCATTCATAGTTTATAGAAAGAGTAACTGGGAATCAAGTTGTATGCATATGTTTATGTGTGGATAAGGATCCTTCTAACTAGCCATTCACCCATTTAAATCACCAATTTCGTGCCTTTTTAAGTTGTCTTTACAATTCTGTTTTGCTTAAGTTTGAATCCGTTTTCAAACAATCCCTTGCTTTTAATTTGTGTTAAGATAGTCTAAATTCGTCAAATCTTGAGTCTTTTAGTCTTTTGAGTCAATTTGAGTCTTAATTTCGTTCAAATCAATCTTAGGTGTTAGTTTAGAGTCTAGATAACTTGTTTTGTGTGTTTTAGGTCTATTTAGCTTGTTTTGAGTCTCTAGAGTCCAGAAACTGTTTAATTGAATTCTATTTGCTGTTTTGAGTTTGTTTTGAGTTATTTGAGTCAAGTTAGGTTGTTTAAAGGTGTCTAGAGTTAAAATTCGTCCAAATTGATCCCTAGTATTTGTTTTCATTGTTTTAAGTCCAGTTTATTGCTTTAAGAGTCTAATTTGTGTAGATTAGCATCCCTTCTAATCCCCGGCCTAAAACGATCCCTACTTTCATATACTACGTCGATAGGGTTTTAATTTGAGTGACAAGTAATTCTCACATCAAATTTTGGCGCCATTGCCGGGGATTAGCAAACTTGCTAATCTCCCTAGTTTCTGCCGTGTATTTTAACTTGTTTTTGTTTCTGTTTTGCTTAGTTTTCTGATTTGTTTTGTTTTCTTTGTTTTAGGTACTAGTGTATGACTCGAAGTTCTCAACCCGTTCACGCACATATCTTGGAGTTTAACGACGATTTTGAGCGAGATTTGAGAAGGAAGAGGAAGCACCTAGAACCTGATCTACTTAGTTCAAGTTCTAATTCCGAATCTGAAGTTGAAATTGAAGAGGATTTGGAAGAGGAGCACGACATGGCTGCAGATAACCGAACAATCAAAGAACTTTCAGCCTCGGGATTGGACAATGCGACCCCTTTATGCATTCAATATCCTAGGACGGCTCAAGGCAAGACTGATGAGTTTGAATTGAAGTCCAGCTTGTTGCACCACATCCCCAAATTCCACGGGTTGTCCATGGAAGATCCGAACAAGCACTTGAAGGAATTTGAAGTGGTTTGTTCAAGCATGACCCCTGTCAATGTTGATGGGAGTATACTGAAGATGAAAGCCTTTCCATTCTCTCTTTTGGAAAAGGCTAAGGATTGGCTCTACGAACTAGCACCTGGAACCGTTACTTCGTGGGAAAGCATGAAGCGCGCATTCTTAGAGAAATTTTTCCCAATTTCAATAGTCATTCTCTTGAGGAAAAGGATAAGTGGCATTCAACAAAACCAAGGGGAATCGTTTCCAGCCTATTATGAGCGTTTCAAGGCGCTTGTTGCTTCTTGTCCACAACACCAAATGAAGGAAGAGCTTCTCCTTCAATATTTCTATGAAGGACTTCTCCCCATTGAGAGACAAATGCTTGATGCTTCAGCGGGAGGAGCTTTGGTTGACAAAACTTCCGTGGCTGCCAAGACTCTAATTGCAAATCGAGCCTTGAATGCGCAACAATACGAAGGAGTTGGACAGAGAGAAGGGCCACGGCAACAACAAGTGAATGAGGTAAATGCAATTTCAGAATTACAATCTCAAATGGCTAATCTCACTCTTCTTTTGTCACAGGTTGTGGATGGAACCAAAGCACAAGGGCCGGCCATATGTGGAGTGTGTTCTATGCAGGGACATCTCAACGATCAATGCCCTCAATTGATTGAGAATGGGGGGTGGGAAACTGCCCAAGCCGTGGGTTTCCAAGGCCAAACCCAACAAAGACACGACCCATACTCAAACATATACAATCCGGGATGGAGAGATCATCCAAACTTCAAGTGGAGGGATTCTCAGCAAGCACAGCCACAAAGCGGATTTAGACAGCCCCCTGGGATGTTTCCAAGGCCGTATGCAGCCCCACAACCTCAACCAACTTCGGCCCAAACCAATTCAGGTTCGTCGTTAAATAATGATAAAATTCTTCAAGTACTAACCTCTTTGACGCAGGACGTGCAGAGCATAAAAAATCAAGCTAAAGAGGTGGATGAACTGAAGAAACAAATGGGTCAAATGGCTGAATTCATGGGCCAATTCCGAGAACAAGGCAGATTGCCTAGTTCAACCGTTGTTAATCCTAAGGGAGGATTTGAAACCGCCCAAGCAATCACGTTGAGAAGTGGTAAGCAGGTTGGAACTGATTCACAACCATCTAGATCAAGTCAAGAAGAGGACAAGAAGCTGCAATTGGAGGAGGATGAATCACCCAAACCCACGGCAAGGAATGCACAATCCTTGCCGCAGCCAATTCTCATTTCTAAACCGTCCCCAACCATCAAGGTAAGTTCCAATATGAATTCTTCAAGCTCTACTCCACTAATTGTGCCCTTTCCTGGCAGGTTGCGGCAGTCAAAGAAAGAGGATGCTGAAAAAGACATTCTAGAGACATTCCGGAAAGTTCAAGTCAATATCCCACTCCTTGATGCAATAAAGCAAGTCCCAAGGTATGCTAAGTTTCTGAAAGAGCTTTGTACAACAAGGAGAAGGATTTCTAACAAAGAAGTAGTTCAAGTAAGTGAGAATGTCTCTGCTGTTTTACAAAGGAAATTACCCCCTAAATGCAAAGATCCGGGTAGTTTTACAATTCCTTGCGTTATTGGTAGTACTAAGTTTGAACATGCTATGTTAGACTTAGGAGCTTCAATTAATGTCATGCCATACTCTATTTATGCATCTATGAACTTAGGTGAGCTTAAAAACGATGGTGTTATAATCCAATTAGCCGATCGTTCTAATGCATATCCAAAAGGAGTTTTGGAAGATATTTTGGTGCAGGTTGGAAATCTGATTTCTCCAGCGGATTTTTATGTGCTTGACATGGAGGATACACCCCATTCCACCCCATTGCCGATCCTCCTTGGGAGACCTTTCATGAAAACAGCCCGCACCAAAATCGATGTGTTCAAAGGGACGTTGACAATGGAATTTGATGGGGAAGTTATTAATTTCAATCTTGCTGAAACTATTAAATTTCCTAAAGAAAATCATTCTTGTTTTGCTATTGATATATTCGATGAATTGGCGCAGGATTACCTTGATTCCTTGGAGAGGGATCCCCTTGAATCAACAATTGCACAAGGAATTGGGCAAAAACCCAATATTGCCGTGCCTATAAGTGAAGAAGAGGCCGAGATGGTGGCTGCCCTAGAGTCACTACCTCAGCACTATGGTAAGCCTTCAAAACCAATTTCAATTCCAATTTCTACTAACAAGTTGTTACCCTCAGTGATTCAGGCACCCGTACTTGAGCTTAAACCATTGCCGGATCATTTGAAGTACGTCTTTTTGGGAGATAACGAGACGTTGCCCGTCATTGTGTCCTCCACACTGACGGCAACAGAGGAAGGAAAGTTAATTCGGGTGTTGAAAGAGCACAAAACAGCCATTGGGTGGACATTGGCCGACATTAGGGGGATTAGCCCTACAACATGCATGCATCGCATACTTCTAGAGGAGGGGGCTAAACCAACTCGAGAGGCTCAACGCCGACTCAACCCTCCAATGATGGAAGTTGTGAAGAAGGAGATTATAAAGCTTCTTGATTGTGGCGTGATTTATCCAATCTCGGATAGCCGTTGGGTTTCACCGGTGCAATGTGTTCCAAAGAAATCCGGAGTCACTGTGGTGAAGAATGCCGAGAATGAACTTGTGCCCACACGTATCCAAACAGGTTGGAGAGTGTGCATTGACTATAGGAAGCTAAACGCCACCACGAGGAAGGACCACTTCCCTTTGCCGTTCATTGATCAAATGCTTGAAAGGTTAGTCGGTCATTCTTTTTATTGTTTTCTTGATGGGTACTCTGGATATAATCAGATTGTTATAGCTCCGGATGACCAAGAAAAGACCACTTTCACGTGCCCCTTTGGTACCTTTGCCTATCGTCGCATGCCATTCGGTTTATGCAATGCACCTGCCACCTTTCAAAGATGCATGGTAAGTATCTTTTCAGATTTTGTGGAGAAGATTATTGAGGTATTCATGGATGATTTTAGTGTTTTTGGGGATTCGTTTGATGGGTGCTTAGATAATCTCACTTTGATTCTAAAACGTTGCACTGAAACTAACCTTGTTTTGAATTGGGAAAAATGTCACTTTATGGTAAAACAAGGCATAGTTTTAGGTCATATCATTTCAGAAAGGGGAATTGAGGTTGATAAATCAAAAATAGATCTTGTACGCTACTTACCCTCTCCTACTTCGGTTAGAGAGGTTCGTTCTTTTCTTGGACATGCAGGATTCTATAGGCGATTCATCAAGGACTTTTCAAAGATTTCAAACCCTCTTTGCCGTCTCCTCCAGAAAGATGTGGCTTTTGACTTCAACGAGGAATGTGAGAAGGCATTCAAACACCTCAAAGAGATGCTAACTTCGGCCCCCATCATAGTCCCACCAGATTGGAGCCTTCCTTTTGAGCTTATGTGTGATGCTTCGGATTATGCTTTAGGAGCTGTTTTGGGACAAAGGAAGGACAAGAAGCCCCATGTCATCTATTATGCATCTCGGACCTTGAATGATGCACAATTGAATTACTCTACCACTGAAAAAGAACTTCTTGCTGTTGTGTTTGCTTTAGATAAGTTTCGTTCTTATTTACTTGGTACTAAAGTTATTATTTACACTGACCATGCAGCTTTGAAGTATTTGTTCACCAAGAAAGAGGCCAAACCAAGACTCATTCGCTGGATGCTTCTTCTCCAAGAGTTCGATATTGAAATCCGGGACAAGAAGGGGAGTGAAAACGTGGTGGCTGATCACTTGAGCCGTATGGTGCATGAGGAGGATGCCGTGCCTATCCAAGAGACATTCCCAGATGAGCAGCTGCTGTCCATCAAGGTAAGTGAGCCATGGTATGCTGATGTAGTAAATTATTTGGTGTCTAAACACATTCCAAGAGAGCTAAACAAGCACCAAAGTGATAAACTTAAAAAGGATGCACGTTCTTATGTTTGGGATGACCCATACTTGTGGAAATATTGCCCTGATCAGGTTCTACGTAGGTGTGTGCATGATTCTGAGTTTAATTCAATTTTAACTTTCTGCCACACCTATGCATGTGGAGGTCACTTTGGTACTCAAAGAACAGCACATAAAGTTTTAGAATGTGGATTTTATTGGCCTACTATCTTTAGAGATGCTAGAACTTTTTGTATGACTTGTGATAGATGTCAAAGAATGGGCAATATAGGTCCTAAACAACAAATGCCGCAACACCCCATATTTAGTGTTGAAATCTTTGATGTTTGGGGTATTGATTTCATGGGTCCTTTTCCTTCCTCACATGGTTTCCTTTATATTTTGCTTGCTGTGGATTATGTGTCGAAATGGGTGGAAGCTAAAGCCACCCGAACTAATGATTCTAAAGTGGTTGCAGATTTTGTTAGAACTAACATATTTGCTAGATTTGGAATGCCAAGAGTCCTAATCAGTGATGGGGGTTCCCATTTTTGCAATCGAACCATTGAGGTGCTGCTCAAGAAGTATAATGTCACGCATAAGGTTTCAACACCTTATCACCCTCAAACCAGTGGGCAAGCTGAGGTTTCAAATAGAGAAATCAAGCAGATTTTGGAGAAAACTGTAGGGCCAACTCGGAAGGATTGGAGCTTGCGTTTGAATGATGCATTGTGGGCATATCGCACTGCCTATAAAACCCCAATTGGAATGTCCCCATTTCGGCTAGTCTATGGGAAACCATGTCATCTTCCCGTCGAGTTAGAACATCGTGCACATTGGGCTGTCAAAACATTCAACATGGACATTGATGCCGCAGGTCTTCATAGAAAGCTTCAATTGAATGAGCTAGAAGAAATTAGGAATGAGGCTTATGAGAATGCACGGATCTACAAGGAGAAAACAAAGGCATTCCATGACAAGATGATTCGTAGCAAGCTATTCTCTATAGGGCAGAAAGTGTTACTTTTCAATTCTCGCCTTCGTCTATTTCCAGGTAAGTTGCGTTCTAAGTGGATTGGTCCTTTTGTGGTTACTAATGTTTTTCCTCATGGTGCAGTCCAAATTCAAAGTTTAAAGACGCAACAAGAATTCAAAGTGAATGGACATCGATTGAAGTCATATTATGAGCACTTTGAAGAGCACATTACGGAGGACATATCCTTTAATGCCGTGAGCCCCATTGAAGAATAGAGGGAAGGTTCGTCCGGCTGGAAGACGTTAAAGCAAGCGCTTCTTGGGAGGCAACCCATGCAAATAAAGACGACCTAGGAACTCTCCGGCTCCACAACCAGATTTGCGTTTCTAAACCCTACTCTTTATTGCTTTTCCGTTGCCATTTTGTTATGTTAGTTAGTTGTGTTGATTGCTGTTTGCTTTCTGTGAATATATGTTTGAAACATTGAGGACAATGTTTGGTTTAAGTGTGGGGGGGTAACAAAGTGTTTTTTGCATGAAATTCGTGGGTTTTTATCACCTATCACTTTGAATGTTGTTTTCAGTGTTTTTAAGTGTTTTTAAGCTGTTTTTGAGTCTTTTAGTGTGTTTTGACAAGAAAATCCGAAAATACCATAAAAATTTGAAAAATTGTTTTGAAAAACCCAAAAAGAGTTGTTTTTGTGTCTTAGGGTACCTTCCAACACAATGATGAGGATTTGGTTTTTAATTGCATAACTGTTAAAGAAAGTTACAAACTTGGATTGACGTTTGATATGCTCTTTGGTTTATGCTTGGTTGTAGTTGACATTCATGAATTCACATGTAATCACAAAAAGGATAAAATCAGTTTTTGTAACATGCTTGAAGGAAGTAACTCAAACTAACGCTACAACCCTGAGAGACTTGAGCCTTTAACGTTCTTTGGAGAGTTAAAAATCTGTGCATTCTTTGTTTTCTAAAGTCGTTGCATGATCTCATTATTCTTTGCTTGGTTGCTACTTAGAAGGCGTTTCATCATTTAGTTCCAAATACTAGAACTCATATCCGTTTCATTCAAAGCATGAAATTGATTAGCATAACACATAACAAGATGAAGTTGTTTAGTAAACCAGAGCCAAAAAGCCTAACCCTTTGCATATGTATTGTAGGTTTAACCCTTTTAAGCCTTGTTTAGCCTATGTTCTTTGTTTACCCACATTATCCTTACCTAGCCTAGATTAGGACCATCCTTACCCTTGTTCTTAAGGCGTAGCTAAGCATGACCTAAGAATGAATTCCCTTTGTTCGTTATTTGGGCGGCAAAACAAGTGTGGGGGAAGGGATTTATGTGTCTGATTGTGTGCCAACAAGACAAACAAGGGCACGGGTAGAAAAAGAAAAAAAGAAGAGAAAAGAAAAAAATTTCGTGGAAAGAAGAAGAAGAAGAAAAAAAAATTGTGAAAAAGTATGAAAAGTGTTCAAAATAAGTGAGATTAAAGCTCACAAGTGTTGATTGTTGAAGAAGGGGTCCAAAAAGTTGAATTCGGCCCTAAAATATGTGTAATCTTCCCCTTTGTGTTCAAAGTGTGCGGCTGCATTCAAGAAAGGGAGTTCTAAGTGTCATATTCATTACTTTGCTTGCTATTGCTTTAAGAACGTTTGTTTTCCTTACCTTTCTTTGTTAGCCAATACCCCTTAGCCCCGTTATAACCCTATACTTCAATCTTGGGTGTTATGTGTTTCAATATGTGGAGTTTGGGATTGGTATGAGCATATGGTGTCCCTGGTTCTCGCGTCTAAGTAGTAGCATTCCATTCATGAGATCATATCTATACATGCATTCCAGAAATTACTTTTCTTTGTTAATACATATGTGAGTATTAGTTTTCATGTTTACATCAATCTTCTCACATATAACTAGTGTAGGGAGTGTAGTCAGAAAATCTGTGTGATTGAGTGCATATCTAGTAAGGAATTGAGGGATTCTCTAAGGCATGTTACTACATTCAAAATGTTGTTTTAGTTGATTAAATGCGAGCTAATGTGTGGTAACTTTGATTAAGTATGTGCTCAAGGGTAGGGATAACTAAAATATGTGGGAGTAATGATCTTTGGCATGTTATGTATCATTGAAGATCCCTGAGGTGAATGTTGGAAGGTTTAGGTTACGTTTTGTTTGTTTTGTTTTGCTTGAGGACTAGCAAAAGCTAAGTGTGGGGGAATTTGATAGGAGCATATTTATGCTACTTAGTTAGTGTGTTTCCTTGCATTTGCTTAGTTATTTGTTGCTTAGTATAGTGTTTAAAGTCATTTTCGTGTGTTTTTAGGTCCAAGAAGCAAAGTTGGCAAAAAGATGCATTTTGGAGCATTTTAGAGCAAATCTGGGCTTGGAATGGATAGCACAAGCAATGGGCATGAAGATGGACGAATTTGGAGTTTAAATGGAGTTGGGAATATGTTTCAAGGTTGGAGAAATAAATTCAAAACATTGAAGATAAGGAATCAGCTCAAAAGAAGGAGGATTATCCAAAACATTATCCAAACAACCTTATCTTATCTTATCTTATCCAATCCTTATCTTATCTTAACAAACCTTATCCTATCCTAATCCATTTCTAATTCAATTCCTGGTACAATGAGGGTTTATTTTCTAATTGGGGGACATTTAAATTAAGTTTCTAGAAACCCTAAGCCTTGCCGCACCTAGCTTTCCAGAAAACTTGATTTCCTTGCCTTGCAAGGCTTTCTAGAAGCCTTATCCCTCCTTATCCAAATCTGCCGCACCTTAGGCCTTTCCCATTGGAAATCTGATTGTTTTGAGCCTATTTCTGGATGGATTTGGCTTTCTAGAAGTCCTAATCTGATTCACCTAGGGTTTTTGGTGCCTATATATATACTAATCAACCCTTTACCGTGCACACCACCCTCCATATACACCATTCACGCCAGAAATCATCCACCACTCTCTGCCGCCCCTTCCCTTCACCATTCTCCATAGTTTCTGACCTAATTCACCCCCTGCCGTGCCATATCATCCACACAAACCCAGAAAACCCCTCTTGTGCCGCAGCTATTCAAGGAAGGAAGGAGAAGGTGCCACTCTAAGTCGTGACTATTGCTGGAGCGTTCTTAGGTGTTGTCTATCTTTGTTTTCAATGTTTCAATTCAGTTTTCTTTGTTTAATTGCTATCATGAGGAACTAAACCCCTATTAGTTAGAGGGGGAATTTGAAGCCATGAATATATGTTTCTTATGATTTGATTTACTCCAGTTATGATTTCATAAATTGTGAATGTGGTTTACTTATCTGTTTTATTAAGAACTTGTTCTTGTGTGTTGATTAAGGATGCATACTTAGTTTGCATGCATGAATTTGATGCTAGAATATAAGGGAATTTCACCTAATCGTTATGAACTTATATTCACTAGTAAAGGTTGCTAGTCACAATCATGTTAAGTAAACCCTAGGCTGGATTAACATGCGTCTTCCATAGTTATGAATGCCTTGTCAATGTTCATGATTTCCATTGAACTTAATGATCTTTGTTGAATGTCTCGATCATGCGTATTCCATAGTTAGGGAGTTTGAGAAAGAATAATTTGGTTGTGATGCGTTATCCATTCAATTCAATGAATCTAGGGAAATCTGGGAATTGATTAGTTCAATACAATTAATTCGGAACATTGTCATTCATAGTTTATAGAAAGAGTAACTGGGAATCAAGTTGTATGCATATGTTTATGTGTGGATAAGGATCCTTCTAACTAGCCATTCACCCATTTAAATCACCAATTTCGTGCCTTTTTAAGTTGTCTTTACAATTCTGTTTTGCTTAAGTTTGAATCCGTTTTCAAACAATCCCTTGCTTTTAATTTGTGTTAAGATAGTCTAAATTCGTCAAATCTTGAGTCTTTTAGTCTTTTGAGTCAATTTGAGTCTTAATTTCGTTCAAATCAATCTTAGGTGTTAGTTTAGAGTCTAGATAACTTGTTTTGTGTGTTTTAGGTCTATTTAGCTTGTTTTGAGTCTCTAGAGTCCAGAAACTGTTTAATTGAATTCTATTTGCTGTTTTGAGTTTGTTTTGAGTTATTTGAGTCAAGTTAGGTTGTTTAAAGGTGTCTAGAGTTAAAATTCGTCCAAATTGATCCCTAGTATTTGTTTTCATTGTTTTAAGTCCAGTTTATTGCTTTAAGAGTCTAATTTGTGTAGATTAGCATCCCTTCTAATCCCCGGCCTAAAACGATCCCTACTTTCATATACTACGTCGATAGGGTTTTAATTTGAGTGACAAGTAATTCTCACATCAATACTCCTTAGCTCCGTGAGGATGTGAGGAAAGGAACTCCAAAATACCAAAGATTTGGTACATCGAAGTCTTCACACCAAGGATGATGGTGTGAAGATGAAATGGATTATGTAACGCCCCGACCCCTTAATATTTAATTTCGGGAATTAAGTTTGTTGATAGGCCCAAAATAAAACTCTTAGTTTATTTAGTCACTAATATTCACAACCATATAATTAAGTTCCTTAATTCCGCAAGTACTATAACCTTAATTCTCTTAGACCAATTTTTACAATCTAAGAATAATTCTCACTTCAACTGAAATTCTCAATTTTATAACCTCGTTTAATTTTATGGCCCAAACCAAACATCGCTTTACTTGACCAAATTGTCAATCATGGTGCTTTATTCAATTTCCTTAATTCTTTTTTTTTCTATAATCATATTTTAATTATCAAAACATATGCTAAGAGTTTTAATTAAATCTCCAAATTTCTTCCATTAACTCGACTTCTCAACAAAAGTTAATACTTGATTTGCGAATTATGAGTTTCTCACAAAATCTATAACCAATCCCATTTATCAAGAACATAAGATATATGTTCTAAATTAATCACCCATTTACTCTTCTTAGACAAAATTTCAACGTAAGATCAATCTTGGTTATTTAAGGCTGCATCTAACTTCTTGTTAGATTGCCTACGGACCCTAAACAGGGATCAAGCCTTTCGTAGTTCACAATTCCGAAAATCAAACTAAATTCGAAGATATTTCTTTAATTCACAAATACCACAATCGGATTAAGATTCAAACCACGTCAATTAGATCTCAAAAGCATAATTAAGATAACGAAATACGCAGAAAGCACAATTTCGGCTTCCTGGCCATGCGCCGCCGCACCTGCCGCCGCAGGTGGCGGTCGGCCGCCCGATTCGCCGGAAAATTCAACTATTTCTAAAAATTACCAAAATTTGCAGGATTGAAGATCTCAATGGGTAGAACAACTTTCATACCTGTAACCAAGGCCAATTCGGTCAATAAAGGCTCCAATTTCATCAAAACCCGTAAGAACCCTAGAATTTGGTGTGTTTCGATTCGACCTCCAAAGCAACTCCGACGCCTCCAAACTTGTTTGGGCTTTGTTCCAGACCTCAAGAGGATGCCATGGGTATATTAATTGGAAGAAATAACTTCAAATCATAACGGAAACGAACCCAACCCGTGCGCCCCCCTTTGCACGGTTTTGTCCAAAATCAAGGCTAATCTCTCCAAATTTAAGGTGTAATAGGGAGAGGGAAGGGCTAGATGATGATTGGGAGTGGTGGCTTGGTCCAATTCGTGGTAAATCCGGTGGAAAATCACCGGAAATTCGCATGAAATCCCGACCGGGTCGTGGGTCGAAGGGAACCCGGCCGGTTCCTCTCTTTTCTCTCTCTCTCCTTTCCCCTCATTTCCTCTGTTTCTCATTGGTCACTCCCTTCTCTCTTCTCTTCTGAATGGGCATTCCGCCCCTCCTTTCTCTCCTTTATCTCTCATCTCCACCGCCCATCTTTTCATCCTTTTAATCTGGGCCACACACGTGGCTTTCCAGATTTTGCTACAAAAATCTGGAACTTTCTTGATATTAATTAATTTACTAAAATGCCCCCAACTTTAAACGTTAATATCTTATTCGTTATAACTCTATTTCACGAACGGTTTGTGCCCACGCGTTCGTGTGACCGAGCTCTACCTAAAAATATAAATTGTGTCCTTGCACGATCTACATATCTTTAATAATTAATTTCCAAACTTTAAACCTCGCAATTAGTTTAATTTAAAACTTAGCTCACATCAATTATTATAAATTTTCGAAAAATCATATAAAAGCTCAATAATACAAATGCGTTAATTATAATAATTTCCTAATTCTATTTCCATAACCATAAATCGATTTATTTTCAATTTTTTTCCACATATTCATAAATTTTAAATTTTCAGGGTATTACAGATTACCTAGAGGAAGTTAGATGCTAGTAAACTCCCCTAGGAAGGCCGGCCTCTATAGAGAAAAAGGAGAGAAAATGTTTCTCTTCTTTGCCTCAAGAAAACCCTAGTGAGAGAATGGTTATAAAGTTGCCTTTATACCACCTCACATGTGAGTGACAAACTTGCAATTAACCCAAGTTTGCTACCACTGACCCTTGGGCGGTTTTGACTTTGTTTTTGGGTTGATTTCCATTTAGTTTTAGTTGTCACACAGCCTAAACTCAATGGGCCTTGTGGACCAAAAACCCTTTTGGGCCCCGAAACCCAAAACCAACTTAAAAGCCCAATATGAACCTTTCGTATAATTAATTAATCTTGACCATTCTCAATTAAACCATTTAATTGCATATCCATCTCATTTATATTTCTTCACTTTCTTCCTTACTCGGTGTACGATCCATTAGGTTCCAATTAGCGAGGCAGTGGGCGATTGTTAATCTTAACGATCGATTGTGAATTGAAACTACATTTCAATTCTCCCTTTGATGAAGATTAATGTTTGCTAATCTTTAGGGCTTCCATAAACCATGAGTGACACCTAGCAATATGTCATGGCTACCCAAGCTAAGTAGAAGTGGTTGGAGAACCTATCCAATTACAATTACAATGCAATATGGCCATTCTCTAATACAATACTCTTAATCACATTGTTTGAGTGATAGTTTGTTTCATGTCTACTATCCAATGTGATACTTCTCTATATGATTCAATTGAATATGATTTGGAACAAACTTCCTAAGTCATGTTCGTATGCTTTGGCCAAAGACTTCCGAATCATATCTTAGAGTATTCTCCCTCCACCATGGAAGGTTAGAGATCCCTTATTGTGCATTCATATGCCTACATGACTAGATAACTTGACCCCAACAATGCCGTGGACACTCTCGATGGAATGACTTTGACATGATCAAAGATTAGTGACCTAACCATTAGACATCTATGATGCCTCAGGTCAAAGGACTACTTTGCATATTGCAACTTACGAGTTCTTACATGACATGTATATTCGAACTCCTTATTGATCGTTGTTCAGTGTACTTACTTACCTTTTGAGCACCTATGTGTTTGTCTCAGTGTCCAACATTAAATGACTTGAGACTAGTCATACTCACGCTTGAGTTAACATAACACATACTAACCTTAGCGGATTGTCAATGCCCAATTGGCAATCCTATGGCTAGGAATGTTTTAGAAATGAACATAAAAGAAAGGTCTCGTTAATCTAACTTACTTTGCCCTTCATTAAACATATAATAGTTTAACACAATAAGTATTCCAAAAGTTATTACATCAAATGAGTGGTTTTGTGGGCATACTTCCAACACACGTATCAACGAGCCATGAATATTATTTTTCATGATTTAATTGGCACCATCGTCGAGGTGTGCATTGACAATGAAGTGGTCAAATCCAAGCATCGCCAAACACATATGGAAGATCTTCGACGGACTTTTCTCCGTATGCGCCAACATAAACTCAAAATGAATCCTGCTAAGTGTGCCTTTAGCATATTTGCGGTTAATTTCTTAGGTTTCCTTGTGCATCACCGTGGCATAGAGGTTGATGAAAACAAGGCTCACATAATTATCGGCGCTCCATCACCAACAACAAAGAAGAAATTGCAATAATTGCTCAGTAAAGTCAACTTCCTCCGTCGATTTATTTCTAATTCGACGGGAAAGATGAATGCTTTCATCATGCTCCTAAAGCTGAAGGACTTAGACTATTTTGAATGGCGAGATGAACACGAAGACGCGTTTACCCAAATTAAGGTATCTCTTAATAGTCCTTCAGTCTTAATGCCCTCACAGTGCGGAAAACCTCTCAAACTTTATATCTTGGTTGCCGAAGAATGCATTGGTTGTCTTTTGGCACAAGACAATGATAG
The DNA here is from genome assembly GCA_024362995.1 of Heteromeles arbutifolia. Lineage (NCBI taxonomy): Eukaryota > Viridiplantae > Streptophyta > Magnoliopsida > Rosales > Rosaceae > Heteromeles > Heteromeles arbutifolia. The sequence continues at coordinate 21,932,824 of JANCRC010000002.1, forward strand.
TAGCCGAGAACATGCCATCTTTTACCTCAGCTGAAATCTCAACTTGGCTGAGATAAATTATTCGGCCGTTGAAAAGCTTTGCCTTGCAATATTCTTTGCAGCGTCCAAACTCAGACATTACATGTTTCCCTTGGTCACTCAGGTCATTGCTCAAACATACATCATCCGCTATATGGTTACTCAGCCAATTGTCAAAGGTCGAATTGGAAAAATGGATGATGGCTTTATCCAAGTTTAGTTTACAATATGTACCTCGTAAAGTTGTCAAAGGCCAGGCTCTAGCTAGCTTCCTTGCCTAATATCATTCTCCATACATATTTGGGGGCAATGATGTCGAAATCGGCATGGTACAGACGTGTAATAATTATAGGACAATGTAATTTGACGGGCCCAACACCTTGACCTCGGCCAGTGTTGTCATTGTCATCCAATCACCTGACCACCATCGTTGGTTCTTTGCTTTACTGCACCAACAACCAGGCCGAGTATAAAGCCCTTGTCATCGATCTTAGCATTCTCCATGAATTAAAGGCCACTTACGTTCTTGTCATTGGTGATTTGGAGCTTGTGATTAACCAAATCAATAGGACTTTCTGTTGCGTGAGTTGCACTTTGGCTCCATATCATATAGTCGCCAGTTATTTGGTTGAATCATTTGCAGGCATCACACTCAAGCATATTACTTGAATAAAAAATAATGATGCCACAAATTAGCTCAAATAGCCTTTGGCGCACAACTCATGGAGGGCGAGGTAGGCGGGTCATGTCGGTCGATAAGCATTTATACCCGGCTTTGGTCAATCAACAGGCTATCAAGATGGAAGATGTAATTCGAACTCCAGTTATGTTTTCGCCTTCATTATTAAAGCATGAGACCCATATAGACATCTGCATGGTCAAAATGTTGCCAGATGATTGGAGAAGACCAATTGTACAATATCTAGACAATCCTTACGGTAAGCACGACCACAAAACGAAGGTACACACTACAAATTATGCCGTATACCAAAATGAATTATACCGGAAAAGCGAGGACGGCTTATTGTTGCTATATCTAGGCCCAGATGAGGCCGTCCAATCTATTACATAAGTCCATGAGGGAATATGCGGTGCCCATCAATCTAGCCGAAAAATGCGTTGGTTGCTTCGATGACTCGGATATTTCTAGCCGAGTATAGATTGCATAGAATACACATGAAGTTACTTACAATGTCAAATCCATGAACCTGTTCAAAGAATCCCTGTTGAATTGCTTTATTTGGTCACCAAACCATGGCTATTTATGGACGTGATTGGCAAAATCTCGCTGTCATCTAGTTTAGTGAAACATACGTGGATACTTGTGGCAACAGATTACTTTATCAAGTGGGTCGAGACAAGGTCATATGACAAATTAACATATAAGGAAGTTTGTGATTTTGTAAAAGAAAACATCGTGACAAGATTCAGCATTCCAGAGATGATCATCACAGATAACGATATGATTTTCAAGATTAACATATTCAAAGATTACACGGCTAATTTAAAATTTTGGCTTGAACAATCTGCGCCATATTATCCACAGGCCAGCGAGCAGGTTGAAGCTAGCAACAAAGTTTTGAGAAGCATCCTTGAAAAGATGGTGAAGGATAGGCCTGGTATGTGGCACTTAAATTTAAACGAGGCTTTATGGGCATATCGGACTTCCCTTCGATCAGCAACAGGAATAACTCTATATGCTTTAACCTATGGACATGATGCTATCCTTCCAGTCGAGCTAAGTATAAATTCATTACAAATTATTGAGTAGAGTAGTTTACTTAGCGCTGAATATAGCCAAGTAATAAGGCATGATTTGGAAGATCTAGAGGAAGCTCGACTCGATGCTTATAATTTGTTGGTCACATAGAAGAAGATTGCCTAACGAGCTTATAATAAACGAGTAAAGCAATAAATGTTCGGCGATGGTGACTTGGTCTGGAAAACGGTGTTACCTGTTGGGACCAAGGATCCTGGATTTGGGAAATGGTCCCCGAATTGGGAAGGATCGTTTGTTGTGAACAAAGTTCTCGGCAAATGGGCATATCATCTTAAGGACCGAACTGGGTCGGTACACAAGCTGCCAATTAATGGAAAATTCTTAAAGAAATACTATCTAATTACTTAGAAGATGCGATAATCAAGAAATAAGATTTTAATTTTTTTGAAAATATTACAAAAAGGGTGTTAAAGCTCAACCGGGCCACAAGTTGGCACTAAGATCTAGTCTACGGGGCTAAGGGAAGAAAAGCTTCGAGTGAGGCTTTAAGCTTTAGCCACTTTACTTCGCCCATGGTGATCTCGGCCTGCCGAGTCCTTCTGTCAGCTTTCAGTACCTATATCCGCTTTGCGCTTGCAACATACTCTGCCAATTGAGGTTTGATTACCTCGAAATCCTTCTTAAGCTTAGAAGAAATGGCAGATTTTTGGGATTGAAGCTTGGTGACCTGATGGTTAAGATCTGCCATTTTCTCTTTCTTATTTTTAATCGCTTCTAGAGTCGGTGAAATGGTTTCTTGGGCGGCCGTTGCAGCTTTCAGGTCCTCGTCAACTTGAAGAGCTTTCTCAAAAATACCGACGTATAGTCGAGTTTTCTTTAGGATGGTCGTCAAGTGAATGACACTTTCATTACTAACTAGTCCATCAGTTGCAAGGCTGTTCAGGCATTCACTAACAGAATCGAGGCTTTTTGATTGAAGAGCTTGCAAGGCCGAAAAGGATAAAAGATGCTAGAATTTTTTCAAAGCATTAGACTTGGTTAGGGCTATAGAAGGACCTGCTGCTCCCCGATGTGCTGGCCAAAAAGGCGTCGAGCTCAACTTTCCATGAAGGCTGCACAAGAAAGAGTAATATATAAATAAAATTGGAGGAATAACTGCAAGGAAGAGATGTTTTGAACTTGTCGAGAGTTGACTTCAGCCATATCTACTAGGGTGTTGGTCAAACCCAGAGAGCTTAATGGCCAAGCCTAGTGTTTAATACCACTCTTCAATTCACACTGTAGATAGAGGTTATCTACGTTTGAAGGCCACCTAGGCAGCCATGAAATATAGATAACGCCCTTCGGTGCATAGAAATTTTCAGTAAAATGAACGACCAGGCACCTGACAGTTATGATTTTTTTTTTTGGTTAAGTGTTTTAAACAAGAGTCAAAATGAAACAAGTGTGAGACTTACGAAGGCCGAAGTAACAGCTTGCTCAAGGATGCCAATGTCTTGGTTATGGGGATGAACTAATGTTTCTGTGGTCGCCTTGGGACTAGTAATAATGGTCGGCTTGGCCACTGACGTCTCTACGGCTGCCTTAGGATCAGCATTGGCAGCCGTTTCAACCGTTGAATGAGCCATCTCTTAGTCTAGACCAGATATCGAGGACATGACAGCCTTGCCTTTTTCCAAAGGTAAATGAGTCGTGCCATGTCGCTCAATTGGTCGACGATGCCTTACCAGGGGGCTTGGCTTGCCATCACCATTCTGACGTAAAAGGAAAGTTGGAATTCAATTGAGGAGTATAGAATAAATCCTAGTAAAGTATTCATACCTCTTCGTCTAAAATTAGTGGCACATGGATAATCTTTGGATTGGGAGAATGAGCCATCATGGCCGAGTTAGCCATTATTTTTTCAGGAATGACGTTGGGCTCTAGGTCTACAACATCAGCGCCAACTGGTGGGATGACTTAGGGTTGGATTATAGGTTCTTCGGTCGCTGGGATGTTTGTTGGCTGTTCAACCAAGATGGCGGGTTGTACAGTTGGTTGTGCAGCGATCGTTTGATTGTGGTTAAGGCCAAGGAATTCGATAACGTCCCCTTTTGGGCCTCAGTGCCTGGAGGGGGATGAATGGCCTTAGGAGTTGACGTCTTTGTTTCCTAGTTAGAGATCACGTGAATCTCACGCTGTCTCTTGCCATCCTTTTGCTTCAATTGTTTAGCTTGTGGGGGTTGCTGTAGCCACCTTCGGTGAAGAAGCACGAGCCTTTTTTGCCTTAGGTGGTGGATTGGTAGCCTTGCTTTTAGAAGGCACGGCCAAAGTGGTTTTGGGAGCAAAGGCAGGGGCATCTTTTTTCTTCTTGAGAGGAAGTGCACTTTTCTTTTTAGTGGCCACCATTGCCAACACCTCGGTGTGTTTGATCGCACGAACGACTGAATAAACTGATAAAATGTTAGTGCACGGGGAAATTATAATCTTAGAAATATGGATAGCATAAAGTTCATACCTTGAGTCATCTCATTGGGTTTTGGAGCAGCAGCTTTTGGGCAGTTGCTGAAGACCTTCTTCATCGTATCTTTAGCTTATAGGCCGAAGAGACCTTGGGTATAAGTTTCCCACTGGTCAGCAAAAGTACTAATACCCTGGGTCTCACGGGAGTGCGGCTAAAGGTGAAATTTGCTGCATTGCTCGGTGAAGTCCTTTCTGCCTCTTCACATTCACGTTCAGATGAATTGATGAGGCATTTTTGGCTCAACAGCGAACGAGAAATCAAGAGAGGCATGGGGCATCCTTGGAGGTATCCAAGTTACCGAGATAGAAAATGCGAGTGATACACTTCCCAGCTTGCCCCCCCGAGCATCGCAACCAGGTTACGTGTTAGTATAAATGACCCCTAAATTTTCCCGAAGGTCGGCATCCTCCGTTTCTTCCCACGCAGATTTGGGAAGTCTGATGCTAGAAGGGTAGGTTCTTTAGTGACAGATTAAGAACTTGTAATCTGTTAAGTCCTCCAAGCCAAAGAAGTATCGAAAGATTTTTTTGGTTGAGTGATTAAAAATGGGAAATGAGGCCAAGTGAAGGCCCATTGCTTCAGATGAGCCAAAGTCGTGGCACTCCGACCTCAAGGTTGTGAAGTAGATCTACAGCCAGAGTTGGAAAACCTAGAGAAGGCCATTCTGGTGCTGGTCAATCTTCTTGACCGTGGCCTCAGCGAGGCAGCGAGTAAGGTTGGCAATGATGGTTGGGCTGAGGGCTAGGTGGTGACCACTTGCTAAGGCCTCGACTATCGGCATGTTCTTAACGAGACACTTGTTCAACTTGGTACAAAAGATGAATTTATTGTACCAGTAGAACAAGAAGGCTTCGTGTTCACCCTTCTTGAGTTCTTATTTCTCATGGCCGGCAAAGTGGGTGATGAGGGTGCTATTATTTAATAAGTTTTTGCACTACTTGAACACTTTATTTTTTGGTACCTCTTCCTGGTCTTTCTTTTTTACCACCTTGCGAGCTCACTCCTCGAAGAGAGTTTTGAGGTCGAGGGTGTATTGGTACCCAGGCAAGGCGACGTCGACCGAGAGACCGTGAGGAAAGGTTCCTAGAATGGCGATCATGTCCAGGAATGTGGGGGAAATTAGACTGAGGGGGAGGACCATTGTTTTCATTGTCGAGCACTAGAAACTTAAGGCAGCCTGTAGTAATTCCCGATCCATAACTAGTTCGATGGTCGAGAGTTTGATGGCGTCAAAGAGGTCGAGATTGGCCCACACTCCACCGAAGTGAGGTTCCATACGGTTGACCCAAGAAGCCCAGTCTAAATGAGTGGAAGGCCATGCACCTTGAGGTTTCGCAACTTCCCACTTCGGCCAGTCATCAGCTTTAAAGAGGGGTTCAAGGCAGTGAGCCTTCATCATCTCAGTAATGGTGGTTAGGACATCTTCTTTGAACAAGGAACCTAGGATCTCATGGGGTTTGGTTTTATCGTCTTCAAAATAGAGGGTTTTGATCATATTCTGATCAGTAATGTCTTGGCATTTAGTAAACTCCTCAGTGATGTATCATTCAAGGTCTCTCAAAATCAATACACAAATCTACCCTGCACAAACTCTCGCTCTATGCAAAACCTCTTAAACACCTTGAGATATTTTTATTTTAGTTTGGATAAAAAACACTATGTTGGCAACTGACAACATCTTCAGTTTGGATAAACAGCATTGGAGCGTAGAATCATTCAACTGAGGAGCACTTTCAGTTTGGATAAACAACACTGTTTCAAGACCGACTGTTATCTATCCTAGTCTCGGTCACCAAGGATTTTCTAAGTCCTTGTTGGAAAAGGTCATCTCATTAGCCTTTTCAAGCGAAGTGAGGTGTTACCAGGTTACAACATTCGGCACATTGAAAGCCGAATTTGATATTGAACTTCGTAGAACTAGCATCCTTGTCATCAGGCTTTAGAACCTGAAGGCTGAGACGTGTTACTTCCTTGGCCGCCGACGCAAGATTTAGAAGTCATTAGCGCATCCAACGTCACATCAACATTCATTCACTCCCCGGCCAAGCTTAGCCGACGAGTTGGCATGCTCTGCATTCAATTGAAGGGCGTAGTCAGCTTATTAGTTATTCGTTCTGTGTGCCACTTATGTTTAGTGGTTTTTAGGATCAACAATATAATACTATAATTAGGCTAATATTTGGAATTTGTTGGATTTATCCAATATAAATCAACCTTTAAGTGGTTTACTATATGTAGTAGGAATGTAATATTGGAGAATACTGTTAATTGTGATTTGATCTCTTAAAGATATCAATCCTATATAAGGTGTCTTATATTGGAAATAGGATTGATGGAATCCTTAATTGAATATGATTATGATACTTGACTTGGAGGCTAATAAAGTAAGTTTAGGTTTCCTTTATGGATGGAAACCCTAACTTTTAGCCTATATAAAACACCGGTCCCTATAAGCCCTAGAACACACAACATAATGCTTCCCATAGAGTAGTTGTATTCGGCTAGGTATTTATAGAAGATCTTGGCGTTGCCGTGCCCTGCTTTTTTTCGTGTTCGACTTCCATGGCCGTCGTTGGAATCAGGTCAGTCACTCCTTCATTGTGTTTTAATTGTATAACCTCATAAGGCTTACAGTTGGTATCAGAGCCACTGGTTATATAATTAAGACCTATTAAGTTTGAAGTTTGATTATATAAAATTTTCATGAATTGCGGTTTTGATCTTACATCCAAATTGTGATTGCACTTGGCAACACCATCACGCCGAACCTCCATGAAGTCTGCATAACGTTTCCTGCATATAATTGCATGTACACAGCAACACCACCGTGTTGGATTAATTAGTGGAATTTGAGGATTATTAATAGGTTGTATAACCATTCTGTTTTAATCAAGATTATCTTTTAATAATCTTATGGCATAAATCTGGGAAAACTTTATAAAGAATAACAGCAAGTCGTGGATCAATCCTATAATCAAATAGGAATTTGGAGAAGCATATAAATATATGTATATCGTTCTATCATGTAAAGGTGTTTTTGCTATTATTTTCTTTTGATCCTATAAATTGAAAGTGTTAGTTAAATATAAAAATCAAAGATGGCCGCACAGTTAAGAGGTTGTCGGTGTGGCGGCGCTGTCGTCCCAGTGTAGAGGCCCATATGGCTGGCTCCACTGTGTACGTATACATAGGAAGACACATTCCCGAGGAGAGAATGAGATCGACTTAATGCACTTATCTTCCACACCATCTTTAATGCCTCACATTTAGGTCACAAGCCCACGTTATTGTATATATTTACCCAGTTAAATATAAAAGGTATGGATAAAATCAAAGACTGAACCAGTTGGTTGCTTCTGCAACAGTATGACTAATATATACAAATATAATTTCAAGTTGTGTATATATTTACATTTTTCTAATCTTGTATTGGAGAAAATTTTGAGATCCCTGTACATCAGCAAGCCAATGAGGAAGTTCATCGGCAAATGAGATCTTGGTATGATATTTTCTTTTGGTCTTCATGTTCAGTTATACAAGAATGGTAGGTTTTCAAGCACTACAAGCTTTCTTTCTCGTATTTAGTTCTCATAAAGAAAGATTGGAATAGTTTGCTCATCTTTACTAAATTAATTATGACTGGAAGAATATGGCATGTTTTAAGCTTTCTATTTCGATATTCATGCCAATGTTTTTGGTTGAATTGATTTAGTAGTAGATACAACTATTTTGGCTAACATTGTTGTCAATTTTGTAAGCATATACAAATATGTACTTCTGTACTAATCTTGCCAAGGAAGACTATGAAGCATCTCAAGCCAGCAAGCTCGGTAAAGTTCTCTGTCAAAGCAAATGGTGTTGATCATTATATATGTCAAGTACGAATTAGTCGATCATACATATGATTAGTTTTGATTATTAAGTTTTGAACTTGATAATTATAATAGAGAGAAAAATATATGCTTTGAACACGATAAATTCTTATATGCATATAAAAGGCATACCGAGAAGCATATGTAAATATGCATAAATTATTTTGCTTGTTTTTGAGACTATATTCTGTCAAATAGTCTGGGTGTTTGGGCACTAGTAGTTTATTGCTCTCTTTCATGGGTAAAATAAATTCATGAAAATAAATTTTGAATCAGTTATGTTACATGATAATGTGTAGGAAATATATGTAGACCGAATGTAATTGCCATGTCATTGGTTGATGTGGGAAGTAATCAATATGGATTACAATTTTAAGTTTTGCAAACATGTAGCAAAATTGACATAAGGCATGTTTTATTAAAGGGATTGGGTCGTCCTATATTGCTTTAAGCTTGAGATGTTCTTATATAAAGACACAAATGTGTTGATTAGTAATGCAGTATACTAGCACTTAAGTGTGATTGGGGATTAATTCAAGTACGGTTTATAATGATATTAACTCTGTAAGGAATTTGCATGACTAATCAAATTAGTTTTGTGTACAATTTTGCTTTCCTATGTCAATTATAGTCATTTAAATGTACATGACTAGTTAACTATGAAATTGATGCATAACTTGTGGATTGACTGAGAGTGACAGAAAGCATCCAGTGATAAGAACAAGTACATTATACAGATGAATGAGGTTTGTTGTAATTATGTGACAATTCTCATTTTTATTTTATCTATTTATATGAGACTTGTGGTTGGTCATGTGATTATAAATATGTTTATAAAGAAGTGGTGAACATATGAAGGCATAAGGTATGTATTTCATTCAGAGCATGTGACTAAATTGATAAGCATAAGTCTTCAAACTTGTATATAGTTTGTTAGTTTTTCCTATGCCTAAAGAATTTAAACAATGTTTTGATCAGTCAATTATTTTGTGCCATAAGGGGAGAAGAAAAGAAATTATTCAAGACTAATGTATGGCATGTATCGGAGATGTTTCTTTTAGAAGAAAAAGAATTTTGGTTGTTCTTTATTAATTTGGTATTTACAAGGCTAATGCACAATTTTGATGCTAATGTTTTAGGAGTCTTGTACTACGGAAAGAAACATATAAAAGGAAAGGAACTCGTTTGACTTAAGAAAACATTTGAGCGATTTAGCTTTTAAATTAAAAGAATGTATTGTTCTTTTGCATTACATAAAGTATTTCTATTTTAAGTAATTGACTCCATAATGATAAGTATTGACATTCTTGTGGTGGAATGAAACTTGTTCTATATGTGATTAATCGCTTTCAAGTATGATGTCAGGTTCTTGAGATTAATTTAATGTAAAAGGGAGTCATGAAGGAATTAGTGCCATTTGTTGGCAAGACTCAAAGCTCGAATCAGGTTATCATAATTTTGTCACTTACAGTTATTAATCCATGTCACTTTTGTATTGTTTCAGGGCGGAGTTGATAAATTTCTTTTCAACTAAAGCAAGCCGCAACGGCTTAGTTGATGATGAGACTGTGTTTTGAGTTACTTCGGTCAACTTTGCATCTTAATTAGAATAAAAGGGATAATCTTCTTGCCTACATGTGTGGATTACTTCTTTTAGTTTAATTAAGATGGCATAGTATGGGTTTTATTTCACAAAAGTTGTGAAAATCTTCATCTTGCCTACATGTGTTGAAGTTTTTTATGAAGGTACTTTTGTGACATAAAATCTAGTACTCGAAACTAGTTATTTTTCTTGCCTATAGGTGTAAATTAATTTAGTTTCATAAAGTTTATTGGGATAAAGTTCCATGCCATTAGTTACAAATATTTCCACAATGAGCCCCATAAAAGGTTGTGGTTTGAAGGCATGTAAATCGGTTGCATCATGATGTATTTTTGTGTCTCTTCATGAGATTTGTTGATGCAAAGTATTGGACCCATGAAGGTTAATCAATGATTGCTAAGGTACGCATTGTTTAAGTCTTATGCTTGTAAATCTTTTTCAATTTGAACTATGATGTTGGTTTAGAGGATGAAATTTGACTACTAGAGTTTCCTTTTGGACATCGAAATTGAAATGATATGAAATTGAATTTGTTATGGATGCATAAATTCATGATGGATGCACATAATTGTTTCTGGCAGATTGCATGTCTTGATTTAAATCGGGTGAATGACACGCCTAATGGTCACCAAATGACCTGAGGTTTTGATATGTTCAACATATAGATGTCTACTACGTGTCTGCAAATTTTCGTAATTTTCTTCCATGTATTTTAATTATGGTGAATTTACTAGTAACCCATGCTCGTAGAGACAGTTTTTACTGGCAGATTGTGTTGGTCTTTTTGAGACATGACTTTGGACTACTATTTTGACCTAAAACGGCTCCGCATTTTTATTTTTTGAAGATTAGTATGTCTATTTTGATCAGTATAAATTTGGTAGCAATCAAGCTTGTAAATTAATTATGATAAATTCTAAAGTAAGTGTAACTCATTGCTGAAATTCTGTTTGACAACTTTATGTTGGTTGTGATGTCTATTTTATTATGTCTAAAATATAAAGCAATTTTCTTTAGGTACATCTTTGAAAGAATATATTAACGAGTGTTTGCCCAAGTGGGAGAATTAGTGAACGAAAATTGGGCTTCACACATTAACTTATTTGCAAGTATAAACTCTGAAAACTTAGTGGGAGTTCTAAAATTTTGAGCACTAAGTGGACTTGCAGGAATCTATTAAAGCATTCTATCTTCCATGAATTTGTGTTACTCGAATGTCTATAATATGTTTAAGTTGCACAAATGGATACTTGGTATATGCGTACATTTTTCTGTTACTTGCAATCATTTGGATTTCTCGGTTAATCATTTGTTTTGGGGCTCATAAGGACTTAGCACAAATGTGGACTTAGCATAAATGTGGACTTATTGATACATATAAGATGGTTGTTGGATGCATGTTTTGTGTAACAATGGTGAATGCTTTCGTGCTTAGTTGTACCTTTCATTGAGATAATATGCATTCATTGACTGAGTAAGGCTATTCCCAAAGGCATATTTTCAAAAAAATGATTTAAGTATTGATTTGCAAATTAAGTAACAATGTTGCAGATCAGTGGGAGTTTGAGTTTCGTGTTAGTAATGCCTTACATTTGTAGATGACTTATAAGGTATGTATAGAATCCATGTATTCATTTTAATCTCCAGTTGAATTCATTAAGTCACATTTTTCGTGTGCTAGTCAATCATCTGATGAAATATATATCAGATATCAAGTTGTTATCAAATTGCATATTAAATGGCATGGCATGGTTTGTGCACTACCTCAGTTGTGAGGATTTCCATCTTGCCCGCAGGTGTTGGAAATCATTATGAAAGTAACTGGTATGGTGCATAGATTAGTATCAAAAACATATTAATTCATCTTGCTCACAAGTGTTGAATTAATTTGTTTTATGAAGTTTTTGGGATATTTTACTTGGACATGTGCCTATTTTATATTTTCAGTTGTGTCCGTTGGCTACAAACATTGTTTGTATTGTTACTGATCTAATGAAAGTGATGCATGATTGTTTTGGAGATGTATTCACACCTGCAGGTTATGGTAGTTTTATTAGATGAAGGATATTTGTATTTCCTTGCAATAATGTAATATTCTTTGAGATTCAATAATTCAATAAAAAGTTATAGGAGTTGTGAATGCTATAGTAAAACCTCTCTCTATAAAGGAATAACTTATTTATAGTCATAAAAAGTTTGGGTCCCAGTTTGGGTTCAGGAATAAATTCCACATTGTAATAAGTTAACATTTTTGTAGGTCAGGTTGTAAGAAAACTCGCATCGACATAGTAGTAATTGTTAATAAGTACAATAATAAGCAAGGCCACAAATAAAAGTTTGAAATGGACTAAAATATTTCTCTAATGTTGTTTGGGACGATATTTTTTTTCTTTTTGGAGTTGATACCATAGCTTTGAGCTTGTGGGTACGTATGTAAAACCTTATCAATATCTTCTTGTTGAAGTCAAAATATTTCTAGCGCCTCAGGATTATCTCCTTCCCCTTCTTGCCTAATTGTGTTGATGATTATTTTTTCAATTAAAGTGTACTCAACTTTTTGCACAACTTAACACAAATGTTTTCAATTAGCTGACATTGCATATGACCTTGGGTGATGAAAGATTTGATAGAAGGAAAGAAAAAGTATACGCTTGAATTGGTTGAAGATTGGATTATACGTATTTGTCAAATTTAATTAGAAAGAAGAATTAAAGAGTTTTAAATCTTTTGCTATGTATTACAAACACCTATTTTTAATTCTTTGTTGAACATAAGGATGCTAATAGATTTTAGGGTAAATTATACAAAACTACCTCAACTGTGAGTCGAATCACAATTTCATACCTCATGTTTTAAAAATTACAATGTCATACATTATCTTACGAATTTGTTGCAATTTCAGACCTCTGTCAGTTTTTCTATTAATTTTTCTATTAAATGATAATGTAGCTTGAGGCAGGTTCATTCCCCAGCCAACTGGATTAAAAAAATACAAATAAACCATTTAAATATTTTTATAAAAAAATTTGGAACCCAGCTTCATTACACTTTTAATCACTCCATCACTAACTGTGTACAGTTCAGGGATTGGATCCAGGACTTAATAGTTAAGGGAAAGCTGTTGCTGGAGAAACCCTAGGCAAATATGATGAGAGATACATATCCCTTCCCAGATGCCCCAATAAACATGATCAACCTGAAATGGGTTGAGAAAGGGAAGGCAAAGGCCACCTGGGAAGTGAAAAGAGAAAGAAAACAAGTTGCAAGACCTACAGAAGGAGTTAGAGGGTTGCCCGACAGACCACAAGTAGCTGTGGTTAAGGGAGTAGTCTTATGCAGTAAGTGTAAATATGAATGTGAATTAGAGGTGCAAGTATCAGGAGCAGTCATTGATCGAGAGTTAATCAAAAGAAGAGAGAACGAGGAATGAGATGCCTGCATAAGTGTTATGCAGTCAGCAGAGAAAGAAACCTCCAGGAATGTATTCCAAAGGTTGGGTGGAGACTCTGAACCTAAAAGCTTATCTGAGATATTCAGGAACTATGAAGTCTTTAAAGAAGTTGAGGATAAGGAAGCCAAGATGCCAAAGTGGGTAGAAGTGAAAGCACCCTAGCCAAACGTTACATCTTGGTTGCTTGCTGCCTAATCTGGAACTAAGATACGGTGGTTGTTGAGGAGATATGCTACTTCTGGCCCGACATGGAAAAACATTGTAACGTTTATGCCTGAGGCTATGAGGAATGTCAAAGACATGGGCCCCTCCAACATGTACCCTCAGTACCTTTGAATCTAATAGTAAAGCCTTGGCCTTTCAGAGGATGGGGAATGGATTTCATCGGCAAAGACTATTTTACCAAGTGGGTAGAAGCTTCAGCTGTAAAGACTATCACTTCAACCGTTGTCAAGAAGTTCATTCAAACCAAGATTCTACACAGGTATAGGGTGCCCGAGACAATTGTTATAACCGTGGGCCATCTTTTATCTCAAAAGAAGTAGATGAATTTGCAAACAAGTTCAAGATAAAGATGATCCAGTCAAGTCCTTACTACCCCCAATCAAATAGTCAAGCAGAGGCTAGAATTAAGATCTTGGTAAATATCATTAAGAGAATGCCGGCAGACTGTCTAGAAAAATGGCATGAAAACTTAGGAGACACTCTGTGGGCTTGTAGAACCTCAAAGCTGGCAGGAACTGGAACTACTCCTTATGCCTTAACCTTTGGGCAAGATACTGTGCTTCTTGTGGAAATCAATGTGAGTTTTCTCAGAATTCAAAATCAGTTTGGTCTACACAATGAAGAATACATTCAAGCTATGTGTCAAGGAGTTGAAGATTTGGATGTAGCCCGAATTGAAGCTTTGAACAAAATTCAAGAAGCGAATAGAGCTGTTGCTCGAGCTTATAACAAGAAAGTAAAGTTGAAAACCTTCAAGGAAAGAGAATTAGTGTGGAAGGCAATTCTGCCCTTAGGAGCTCAAGTGAGAGGTTTTGGGAAGTGGAGTTCTACTTAGGAAGGTCCTTTCATCGTTAACCAAGTATTAGACATAAGAGGTTATTACTTGACTGATTTAGAAGGGAACTTGTAAAAGCATCATGTCAAAACTAATTTTTAAAGAAGTATCACCCAACTCTGTGGGATGTTAAAGACTGTTATATTGAGGAAGGTTGAACAATGGCAAAATGATTGGGTACTTATTACGTAGGGTTTGTAAAAAGAAATGGACAAGTCAAAGTGGAGAAAAATGATCTTTTATATCATGAATAAGGAAAATTACAAAACTCTAACCCAACAAGTTTACATCCCTACTTAATGTAGCTATTGTAGAGTGATAGGTCTGTATGATAGTAAAATCCGGCCAGGTTCCTCAAGGACCATGTTGCTGTTAGCTAGCTGGGCCTCAGAATCCTCCATTTCTTGATTGACCATCTTCACCTCTTCGATCTTTTGGTATAATTTGCTCGAGAGGGTCATTTGCTCGTCTTTTAAGGCTGAGAGCTGCTCCTCTAGCTTTTGAATCTCAGAGGCTGCCACCATGATCCTGTCCTCCATGGTCGAGCCCTCATCCACCAAATACTTCAGAGAGGCTGAAGTTTTGGAATGCTTCTCCTTATAGCATTTGAGTCTGTTTGACCCCCTCTCTGCCCGCTGGTGTTGATCCCTTAGCACCCACAGGTTCTCAAAGAAGGTAAGAAATGACTCGTACTGGACCTTCAATACTTGCTGAGCCTTATACAGCTCTGTTAAGGCATTATCAGCATCCTGGAGTCCCTTGAGGCTAAAAGAGGCATTGAAATCCCTTTGTACCCATTCACTGAAGATTCGGTATTGATCCTGAAGATGTTGGGGCTCAGAGGGGCACCTTGGAGACCTCAGCTTAGTCGAGCAAAGAGGCCATGGCAGTAGTGGATGTAAGGGGTGGAGACATGACTCCAACAACTCCAGAAACAGCACCTGAGGATACAACTTCAGATGAAATTAAGGGAGGAGGCTCAGAGGTGGAAGTAGTAGCAGCAATGATCTTTTTTGGCCAAGTGATAGGGATCCCCGTAACCTAGAAGCCTTGAGAGGCTTAGGAAGAGCTGCTTTGCGAGCCACGAGCAGATGAGTAATGCCTAAACCATCACCTGGAGCCTATTTAGCCAAGATAAAGTGAATTGGATGGATGGTTTGCAATTAAAGTTAAAGAAAAGCAGAGAAAAAAATAGATGTAACCTGAGTTGAGCTTGAAGCTTTAGAAAGAAGTGGAGGTGGTGATATGGCCTTGGATGGTTGATGAGGGTTAATCTTGCTTGCTGAAGGGTGATGAGAGTTGCCCAAGCCCTCACCAGAAGCTTGTTTTACAAGGAAAATAAGAAGTTAAAATCTCAGTTCATACTTAAACTAAAGAAAAGACAAAAGTTGGAATACTTCTATACCTATGATGGAACTTGAGCAGAAAGAGGAAGCATATCTGTGATTGCAGTGGCATTGGGACAAGCCGGTGGGCTGGCCCGAGAAATAGCCTGAGGAGCCCTCGGGCTAGTCGCATCTGAGACCACGGTGATCTTAGGGACTATGGGCTTTCCAAAGGTAGTAGGTGGCTGACGAGTGGTTCCATGCATTGGAGAGGACTGGCACAAGCAATACACAGGTTCTATGTTAGTAAGGAAACTTGAAAGAAAGATGAAATGAAGAGATTAAGAAAGAGAGTGTTACTGAAGCACTGTTATCTTCCACGTAGTGTAGCATCTCCCCAATCCTTGGATTAAACTGGGAAGTGGGAGTCACCATCATAGGAGGAGGGAGAGTAGAAGAGGTAGAGATCAAACTTTGCCTGACTACAGGGATAGATGCTCCAGCCTTTGACTACAATGAAAGGAAAATGACTGTTAGTTTTAAAACCTGGGAATTCATAACTTAACCAAGAATGAGGAAGAATCATACCTTTGAGGGCTTGGCTTGAGGAGGAGAAGAAGCCTCGAGCTGGGCAGCCCCTTCACCTCTCGTATCCTATTTCAAAACAAAAGTTAAGAATCAGTGCAAGCATGGAAGAAACTGAATTTGAAGAATAGTTAAGGACTTAGAGAATGAGAGTTATACCTTCAACTCATCGAGAATGGTATCAAGGACTACCTTGTCCTCGAGCTAGATTTCGGCACCCGATTGCTCCTCTTTGGGAATGAGGGTAAGCTTTTTGGTTGCTGGAGGCCCTGATTACAAGAAAAGAAGAGAGGGTGAGTTCATGCCTCGAGAAGAATGGGAACTGCAACTGAAGGAAAAAAACTAAGACTAAAAGTACTTACTGGAGGATTTCTGTTTCTTTCTGCCCAGTTCAACTAGGGGAGCAGTAGAGGATTTAGAGTCCTTGGAGGTTTTACCTCTGATTATCTTCCTTGTAGGAGTTGCTCTCGGGCCAGGCAGAGCGAGTTGAGGTTGAGGTCGCTCATCGGGCTCGGACTCGGAGGACTTCACCGCTGTCGCCCTTGTTCGTCGAGGTACTCGAGTCTCCACTTCAAGCTTGGCCTCATCCTCAGAATCCCTAAATAGCTCAGAGATGTCCCTAGCATCTCTCGCAGCATAGCTGGACATGGCCCCTTGCCTCGCAGCCTCAGCCCTAACCTTTTGGAGAACAAGTACATCCACAACTTCCTCCTCCGACTTGACATCTACTTCTTTAGGGTTTCCTTGGGCTGCAAAGTTATAAAAACCAAAATAAGTGTTAATAAGTGACAATTCATAAGGGCAATACTAGGAGAAGTAAGAAAAAGAAGCAAAGGGCAATAAGATATACCTAGTAGAAGGAGCTGGTTCTTCTGGTGGATTACCTCATTCCAGTTTTCGATCTCCTCTTTCTCCGAGTAGGATTTGAAGAAGAGTTGCTTGAACAGTTTTTGAGCTCCTTCTTCTTCGGGTAGGATTTGAAGAAGAGTTGCCCGAATAGGCGGTCATTGACCTCTCTGATGTCCCATTCATACTTCCTTGACCACTTGGCCTCCCACCAAGTGGCAAAGGATGAAGTGCACTCGAAGTTTAACGCCACAGGCTTGTGGGTGATGCGGCTCATCATTTCCAGGTTGCGCCGAGCTGCCCGAAATGTTACATCAGAAGAAGAGTGGAGGCAGTAAGAGATTCCACAGTACATGGAATCAAAGAAAGGCATTAGGATGGTTTGTCTGAACCCAGCTGCCTACCATAGAAGTTAGGGTGGTAGACCTCCAACCCACGTTCGTATCATGTGCAGTTGTTCTGCACTCCCCATGCCGGATCTCTCTGCTGGATGCAACTGATGAACTTATCCTTCCAGAGGCTGCTAGCATTTTCCCTGAAGGCATCTTGGAAGATTTGGTCTGAGAACCATGGATATCTCCGCAGAATAGAGGTGCCATACTCCAAATTTACCCAAGTCTAGCAAACTCTAAAGAAATAAAGGCAGGAAAATGTCGAGTGGTTAGGGCAAGATGCCTCGGCCAAGATGCGAGCAAGAGTCACTCTTCGGGGAACTCCAGGTTAGGCGCCTGAAACTTGGGGAAGTACCATTGAAGCCACAAATGGACCATCTAGGTTAGCCTGTTGAGATTAGTCTCGAAGGGCTCACAAGTGGTCATTTCATGAGGTGGTAGAGGTGTGCAAGGAAGAATGGCCCCATGGCTACATCATAAAAAAAATAGAGGGCTTCCACCAAGGGGATCCACTCTAGCTTTATTCCTTTGGATTTGTTAGAAAAGACGTGCTTGTTGAGCTAGTACAGAAGAAAGTACATATGTTCCTGATCGAAGTAGCAGAAGACGGGCTGAAAGTACTATTAGCAAAGAAGATAAAACCCGTGAATGACATCCTATAGCTCTTGAAAGTTAAAGGAGTGTACTCCAACCAAATGATAGAGTCAGAGGCGCCCGAGTATTCAGTGGTCGGGCAAGAAGGCGAAGAAAAATCATGGGTCACATCCACGCATCTGCCCAAGGGCCTGAGCTCGAAGACTTTGGCCATGTCAAGGATTGTTGGAGACATGAGACCCATTCGAAAGTCGAATGTGTTGGTCCCAGTGTTCCGGAAAAGAAGAGCTTAGGTCAGGAGCTCGGGCTTAGCAATCACTGTGACCTTGAAGAGCATAATGAGGTCGTAAAAGCCATTGGTCATCTACTTCTTCTTCCAGATGGGCTCGAGCTCGTCTACCCATTACAACCAGGCCTCATCTTTCATTAGTGGGAAACCTCTGCGATGAGTTGACCATTTGGAGGCTGAAATGCTAGCTTCAGCGAAGTATGGGTTAGGGGTGAACCAATTGACAGTGGGCATGTTGTTCTCCATCGCAATTGGGACCTTGGAGGTCCAGGCAGGTCCCAAAGAATGAACACCTCATTCTTCGAAGAGAATAGAAGAGTTCAGGCCTGCCCGAGGGTGATGAAGGCTGTTGAGTCGGTGATGTATGGTGGCAATGCCCATACCAGACTCACATGTAGGGCAGATTTTGGGAGCCATTGATGATTTCGGGGTAAGAATTGAAGAAAATCGAGGATGGAAAACAAAGAAAACCTGCGAAGGTAAGAGAATTTTGGAAAATCTGGGAATTCTGTAAACTCGGAGAATAAGAATTGCTAAGGTATTTGGCCAAGAGGTTGAAGTGGAGGTTATATAGTAAGTAGTTAGTTAACGTTGGAAATCATGGGTTAGTGCAAAGGTTTATTCAAAAATAGCTGTTTAAGTGGTATAAGTCCCGAGTAAAAGCAGGCGGTTGATGTTTAATCATTATTAATGTCTCGGTTTGCAGACCGAACAATGATTAAAGGGGGAACTGTTTGGGTTGATATTTAAACATTGGGCCTTGTATAAGGGAAAGCCTAAAGGCACCAAAACAAATTGAACTTGCCCGAAGCCTAACATTGAAGCCTGAAACAAATTGAAGCCTTCTCAGCCAAGACATAGGCCATGTGCCTATGATTGAAGTGATAAATGACAGAGACCAGCTCACTACCAACCAAAAATCACTTTCTGATGGCACAAAGGTGTAAATACAAGATGACTCACTGCCCTCAAAGAGCTTTCGGACAAGAACAAAGCCTAGACAGTTGGGCCAAATTGCTTATAAAATGAGAAAGAGACAATAGAGACAAGGACACTCAACCAACCAAACAAATAACATACAAACTCTGCTCTCAAGCCAGATTTGCACCCAGAAAGTTGAAACTCGCCTAGATTCAGTCATTTTAGAAATAATTCCCTTAGAAAAGTCATCTTTTGTCTAGTGTAAAAGCTCTGCTACCTTCCCTAGTGTTGTAGTAGCAATCCCCT
The DNA here is from genome assembly GCA_024362995.1 of Heteromeles arbutifolia. Classification (NCBI taxonomy): domain Eukaryota; kingdom Viridiplantae; phylum Streptophyta; class Magnoliopsida; order Rosales; family Rosaceae; genus Heteromeles; species Heteromeles arbutifolia. The sequence continues at coordinate 21,952,309 of JANCRC010000002.1, forward strand.
CATGTAAAACCTGGTTACCATCCATCCCTTTTTAGCATACAACCTCTGTAAACTCAAAGAGAAGTGGCTGCAAGAAGTTCAACCTTGCCCGACAAGGTGAAATCTTGCCCGAGTTTCTTTGTTTGTACTTTAGTTTAGTATATCTGTTGCTTCATGTACTTTTCAGCATATATTCAAGTTATTTCTAGCTGTTTTCTACCTAGTAGTCGTATTTGGAATCGGATCTGGTTAATTTAATAGGTTTTTTTCCGTTAAGAACTAACTTGGATCGAGGAAATGGTTTAAAGGGCCCTGAACTCCCTTCATTTCGAACATACAAGATTATGAACTAAAAGTCCTTGTTCACAAGGCAAGAAAAAGAAGTTGATGCAGACTTAACCCATAAGTGACAATCCTTTATTAACAAGAAGTTTAAGTAACTTGGTGCGCAAGTAATCGATCTAAAACACACTTGTTCTACATCTGTTATACTGAGATAGCAGTGGCACACCTAGCAGATTGTTAGTTTTGATTGCAAGCCTCAAGGCCTACACCTAAGGCCCCACGAAGGCACCTTTCAAACTAACTTTAAACTAACTTTAATCAATTTGTACTATGAAAACATTAGCAACTTCATTTCAAAGGAGTATAAATAGCACCTCATTCTTTTCTTCGTGAGGACAAGTAAACTCCAACCTCTCTAATAACCATGCACTTTGTTGGGAGACGAATAGTACGTGGTCATGTGATATTAGAACATATGTATATACTTCATCAATGTGCACACATATATAGTACTTTGCACATGATATGGATTTCACCATTATGTTTTTGAATAACTGCTGAAAAAATCACTGATGACAATAACGGAGACGTTGCTATAAATCAATATCACTGTTATAAGGTCTAGAACCTCGTAAATTTGTCTCTTGACCCTTTATACTTTAAGGGAACATGTTAACATATTAAATTGGAGCCTTTATATATATATAAAAAAGACAATAGATACAATGAGATCCTCAATATTTAATTTTAAATTTTTATCATTCTAGGAAGATGTGGGGATTATGAAGGATATGAAGTTGGATGCTTACAGATTCTCTATTTCATGGTCCAGATTATTACCAAGTAAGTTGCTCCACATCCTCATATTTGGTTGGGACCAATGTCAATATTGTGCATAAGAATGATTTTTCCTGCAAGAAAATTATTCTCTTTATATACTTTTAACTAAAGTAATGTGATCGAGTTATCTACTGGGTAACCCTTTTTTTTCTTGTTATTTTTGTTCTAATTAGATGGAACGTTAAGTGGTGGCGTTAACAGGAAAGGAATTGATTATTACAACAATCTCATCAATGAACTCCTACGCAACGGTTAATCATCCTACCTTAAACAATTATTACATGAATTTTTAAAACAGCATTCAATCAGACTTTTAATTTGATTTTACTGATCATGTATTATAGGTTTAAAGCCATTTGTAACACTCTTTCATTTGTATGTTCCCCAAGCTTGAGAAGATGAATATGGTGGTTTCTTAAGCCCTCGTATTGTGTAAGTGAACAAAATTTATTCTCTCATTGATAATTTGATAAAATACATACTGATATACGTAACATAAATTTGTATCTACAACGATCATTTTAAAGACTATGCAGAACTTTGTTATAAGGAATTTGGTGATCGAGTCAAGCACTGGTTCACGGTAAATTAGCCATATACTTTTAGTAACATGGGTTATGCTGTTGGGACTCAAGCACCGGGACACTACTCTTCTTGGCAAAACCTAACTAAACTGCATCGGTGTAGATTCAACCATTGAACCATACTTGGTGACATACCACATTCTTCTTGCTCATGGAGCAGTTGTAGAATTGTACAAGAATACATATCAGGTTCAATAACTGTTTTTTTTTGTTTTTGTTTTTTAGGTCAGATTATTGGCTCCTAATTGAGAATTCTGTATGATTCATTATTATTGAGTAATACAAGAGGGAATAGTCTCAGTAGTAAGTTAATCTAAAGGGTGCATCTTTTTCTATAACTTCTATTTATTCAACTAAAATTCATATTTTTGTGTAGGCATCTCAGAAAGGCTTGATAGGGATAACATTGGTGTCACACTGGTTTGAGCCTGCTTCGGAGTCGAAGCAAGATAAAGATGCTGCCTTACGATCTTTGGATTTTATGTTTGGATGGGAAGTGTCTTATTAAATTATATATAAATCCAATTACATGTTTACTTATGACTTGTAACATTGATACTACTGGCTAGCAGTACTCTTATATATAATGCTATCAATTTTGTAGGTTTTTGGACCCATTAACAAGTGGTGACTATCCACACACGATGCGATCAATTGTTGGAAAAAGATTGCCAAAATTCACAAAAGAACAATCCAAGTTGCTAAACGGATCATTTGATTCTTGGAATAAATTGTTATACTGCTGGTGCTAGATACACAACTAGTACACCCAAGAACAATTCACTATAGGCAAGCTACATAACAGATCCTCGAGCTAATCTTACAAGTAAGTGCCAAAGGAAACTTACTTTGAATAGCTTAAGTTCTTTGTTCTTCTTGACCTAGTTTAACTTCTTAATTACATTAATTATATTCTAATATTTACACCAATTGTATTCTAATGTTTGTAAATATTGTGGCAGCTAAGCTTAATGGAGTACTTATTGGTCTATAGGTATACATCAAATTTATCATTTTGAGCTATTTGCATTTGGAGGATTAGTTTTTTTCCACAACATGTATGTATTATCTTGAAATGGTGTTGCAGACTGCTTCAGATTGGTTATATGTATATCCAAAAGGAATTCACGATCTTGTACTCTACACAAAGGAAAAATATAATGATCCACTCATTTATATTACTGAGAATGTTATGTAATACATACTTTTAAGCCTTGATTAATTGCAAAAGTTTCACATATTTATAATGGTGTAAAATGAAACTACACGTTTTTTATATTTTTAGAGGAAAAAACTAAATTTAATTTTTTGTGTGCAATAATATGTACGTAGGTGTAGCAGAGTTGAATAATCCAGAACTATCAATTGACGAGGCTCTTCATGATACCAGTAGAATTGACTACCACTACCGTCAGCTGTGTTACCTTCAATCGGCGATCAAGTAAGTAGTTATTAACAAATTAATTAAGGCTATATACTGCCTAGTCTTCTTAAGTTATGGTTATTTAATCATTATATTGACCTAATCCATTTGAACATTTGTGTATGTGTGTGCAGAAATGGTGCGAAAGTGAAGGGATACTTTGCATGGACATTATTGGACGACTTTGAATGGGATTTTGGATACACCGTCCGATTTGGTTTAAACTACGTGGATTATAATGATGGGCTGAAAAGACACCTAATACTCTCAGCACACTGGTTAAAAAATTTGCTTAAGAAGAATTGAAGAAATTAAAAGAAGGTTATTGTTCATTATATACATTTAAGTGGATAATTTTCCTTTTTATGTATTTGTATTTCAATTCCTTCTGCATTTTTATTTTTTCAATTAAAGTGTACTCAACTTTTTGCCTATTTGAAATGCAAATAAAGTTATTGTTCATTATCTCATTCCCCTTCTTGCCTAATTGTATTAGTGATTATTTTTTCAATTAAAGCGTACTCAACTTTTTGCACAATTTAACACAATGTTTTCAGTTAGCTGACTTTGCATATGACCTTGGGTGACATGACAAATTTGATAGAAGAAAATAAAAAGTATACGCTTGAATTGGTTGAAGATTGGATTGTATGTATTTGTCAAATTTACTTAGACAGAAGAATTAAAGAGTTTTAAAACTTTTGCTATATATTACAAACATCGATTTTTTATTCTTTGTTAAACATAAGGATGCTAATAGATTTTAATATATTCCACCTGTTTCACACAGTTTTAAAACTCATGGCATCACGAGGGCTCAATTGCTTGTAAGAAACTATTTACAAAAATTGATGCACAAAATCAGTGAGACTTGGGAACGACGTAAAGTGTCAAGTTTGTAACCTTTGCAAGGTTACTCCGGTCATCTGGTGAGAATAATATGTAAAGAGATAGAGGTAGGGAAGCAACACAAGATGTAGGTGGTTCACCTTAAATTGGGTTACATCCACAAGGGTAGAGGAGTCCTCATTAATAGTGAAGATTTTACAGAAGACATAAGTTTAAGCATAATCATCATTAGTGAGTTCTAATGATGAGTTTAAGTATAATAATGATATTAGGAATTAATTGTATGAGAACGGTCTTCTTGTATAGTTGATGAGAGTCTTCGGCTCCCGTCCGCGGTTTATGTGAGACTCTAGGAGTTTTATTTTTATGTTGACGCGTGTCGTGTTGTATTTGGTCTCTTGATTGGAGAGAAACTCGTGTGCTTCGGCAAGGGTGCCTCCACATGAACTCTTCAATGGGTCATTGAAGGTATAAAGTTGACCGGTGCTTAGTAATTTCAGGGGTGGTGAAGTATGGAACAAAAAGTGCTCCCCCAAGTTCTCGAGTGAGGAAAGCTTCTCGGTTGGGGACTTGCAAAACCCAAGTTGCTGAGTACTCACGAAACTTTCGAGTACTTAAGTGTATTAGCATATAATGGGAGTCCCCCAAGTCTTCTATCGAGAAGGAATACCGAAGGAGGTGTCTTATATTTCCTGAGTCATTGAAGAAAAAAGACTTTAAAAATTCATTCCTTTTTTTTTTTGGATGTAGCCCAAGTACATATATATATTTTTCTTAAGCCCAATTCCTTCTTCTTTTTTGTTGTTGAGAAAAGAAAATCTGGTTGAAGTTTTTTCATTTGTGTATATAACTTGAGTGGTTGAAGCTTTTTCGTTTGGACAAATGGCTGAATGGTTGAAGTTTTTTCCTTTGGACACATAGCTTGAGTGGCTGAAACTTTTTCCTTTGGACACATAGCTTGAGTGGTTGAAGCTTTTTCCTTTGGGGGCATAGCTTGTTGGCTTATTGAAGCATCGCTACTGTTGAACGATAAAATTATTTATTAGAGTACGGGTAGTACCCTTCATCACCTGGTTGGTGATACAATGTGAGTTCCTTCATTACTTGGTTAGTGAAAAAAGTGGAGTATTGGTTGTACTTTTCATCACCTAGTTAGTGCTTCGAAGGGGAGTTCCTTCATTACCTAGTTGGTGGAAAGGGTGGTAAGTTGCCAAAGGAAAAAATTATTTATTAAAGTATGAGTTGTACCTTTCATCACTTGGTTGGTGATACGAAGGTGAGTTCCTTCATTACCAAGTGGGTGAGAATAATGACGAGTTTTTTAGGAACATTGTAACCCATGTCGAAGGGAAAAAGTGTATGTTGACACCTATTGTGAAGGCCCTGAGTGCTGTTTTATAATCTGCCACAGGGCAAAAAGAATACTCGTGGCTGAAGCTACAGGTATATTCACGCAAAGACTAGTTTGACTTCTGACGAATGGTGTATAAATCATCAGCGGAGTGTAAGCAATCAACCTAGAAGATGTGGTGCACCATAAAAAGTATCTTAAGCTCAGTGGAGGAATCTACTGTATTAGGTTGAAGACGACCATACTAATTGAGAGCTTCCCCAGATAGAATGGTGGGGAAAATGAGACATCGTTCTTTATTACTATGCCTTGGTATACCATGGTGGATTCAAAGAGATGGATATGCTCAATTGGATCTTCCCTCCCAATATAGGATAGCAAACCAAGCTTCTGTTTTGTTTCTCCTTGTAGAGGGGTGCCAAAGATCCTTATCAGAGAGTCTAGCCTCAGCTGATTCCAGTAAGGTACCTTGGCATGATGTTTGGCCTTTACTTTGTTCACTTCCTCGAAGAACTGCAGGATAAAGGGGTCCTGAGTGGAGTCAGTCACTATTGGAACCCTCATTCGTAAGTTCCCATCATTTCTTAGAAGTGGAGAAGTTTAGTCAAGATTATGTGACTTTTTTTTTTTAGATTCACCATACTGGCTTCCGGGAAATGCCTGTTGGAAGTCCCTTGGGTCTCAAACGCCTTCTTGTGCATCTAAGTCTTGTCGTTTCTTCCTTAGGTTAGTAGTTGACCTTGGTTACGGTAAGTGACTGATTCCTTCGATGACCATTGGGTCAATGATCCTTGAGTCTATGTGAATAGATTTTTCTCGATGATGCCTCATGAGGTCTTTACAGTCGCAATAACCAGCTTTTGATCATTCCATTCCTTTTGCAAAGAGATGTCTTCTTCCACTTATCTTGCTTCGGTTTGAAGCAGGTAGGTTGAGAGAAGTCTTGTGTTTATCAATATCTTAGGTAGAATGCTGCTCCTCATTAAGAATGCCCGTGTTAAAGACATGTGACACTTCACATTGGTGGGTACCTATGTGTTGATTTGCAATCACGAGGGTGGGGGCTCTTGAGACTGAGTTTGTATAGCCTTGTGAAGCATCTCGAAGAGCTTTCCACATTGTTCTTAGAGGATCTCATTCCTTATCGCCATTTTTTTATTTTAGTCTAAGTTCTAACCTCTTCGACTTTAGTTTGAAGAGCAGGCTTGTTTCTTTCCCTCATTCGGTGCTTCACGCTAGGCATGCAAAGGGTGCTTTTTTGCATCTTATGGCTTCCTTTGCTCCCCATGTTGGAGAGGGATGCCTTATCAAATGAGAGTGTACGCCCGATAGAAACCAGTCTGACAAAGCTAGTGAGAGTAGGAATCAGTGTCGTTCCCACAAACGGCGCCAAATGTTGATACGCAAAATCAGTTAGACTTTGGAACAACATAAAGTGACAAGTTTGTAGCCTTCGCAAGGTTGCTCCGGTGACCTAGTGAGGATAATACATAAAGAGATAGAGGTAGGGAAGCAAACACAAGATGAACGTGGTTCACCCTAAGTTAGGTTATGTCCACGAGCGTAGATGAGTTCTTATTAATAGTGAAGAGTTTACACAATACATAGGTTTAAGCATAATCATTATTAGTGAGTTCTAATGATGAGTTTAAGTACAATAATGGCATTAGAAATTAATTGTAGGAGAATGGTCTCCTTTTGTCGATGAGGAAAGTCTTTGGATCATGTCTGCGGTTGATTTGGGACTCTAGGAGCTTTATTCTGATGTTGACACATATCATGTTGTGATTAGTCTCTTGATTGGAGAGGAACTCGTGTCCTTCGGCAAGGGTGCCTCCCCATGAACTGTTCAGTGGGTCCTTACGGAATTGACCGATGCTTAATGGTTTCGGGAGTGATGAAGTATGGTACAAACAACAAATATCAAAGTTTCCTAAAGCTCTTAAATCTATATTTTATCTATTTCGACATGATTACTTTGCCAAATCCCCATTGTGCTCATTTACTTTTGTGAATCTCGTTGTTCCCTTCGAATCCATACATTATGAGCCAAAACTGACAAGATCACAGCTACGTTATCTCAAACAATTCAAACAGTCCAAAACATAAACTTTGGGGAATATGACAATGATAAATAACCTTTTAACCTATAAAATAACAATTCTTCAATCATTTTTCTTAATTCAACGTCACTCCCTTCTTTAATTTTATTGCGTCACTTAATTTTAACTTATATTACTTATAACACAAAAGTGATCCTTGTGGCTGGGGTTAACTGTGACACACAACTGTGAAAAAAATTAAAGACCCGGGCTCAAGGATGGGGTAATCCTATAAAAAGATCCACTTGTCATATAGCTATTGTAATGAAAGATATATCATTCGATGAAGAGGAAGAAATAGATAAAAGGAAATTCTATAAATTAGAGCTGAGGAATACTTAAAGGAAGAATATTTTATATTATAAAAAATACCAATACGCTATATTATGTTATGCTTAAAAAAAAATCGAATGAATAAAAAAAAAATACAAACAGATGTCATGTTTCACGATATATATAGTAGTGGGGGATTATGGGACAAAAAATAAATCCATTTGGCATGGAGCTAGAACCTTGTTTCAAGATGTTTTTGCTGGTATTGAATGCTCAACTGGAATTTGGAGCATTCCAAAAACTTGGAGATCCAACTACAAGAAGATAAGTAATCTGATACAATATGCTTTGTTACTTGTTACTTTTCATTTTTATTTTCTTTTTGTGATTTTTAGATAGGGTACCAGATAAATCTTGATTTGAATCACTGCCTTTTCTTTGACTTTTGTTCTTTATTTATCTGGGAGACGATCCCAAATAAACAGGTATGGAAGCTATAATTGGAAACCACGATCGAATTTATGGAAGCATTGGTTTATACATTCCTTTTAGTCTCAACTCTAGGAATAATTTTTTTCGATATTTTTTTCTGACAACCGCCTAAAGTTCCAACTAAAAAGGTGAAATGATTTGTCATCATCTCAATTGAAGTATGAATCCTCCCAATATTGGGAGGATCCGTACTTCAACTACTCCCCTTGTTCCTCGAATGGATCTCTTAGTTGTTGAGAGGGTTGCCCAAAAGCAGTATATAAGGCGTACAATTTTTTGGCTGATAAAGGGATCAAATGGTATAATTCTTTTGTTGGTAGATTGGAGGATTAGAAACATGACTATTGCTTTCCTATTGGCTGTTTTTGCATTAATTGCTACTTCTTTAATCTTACTGATTAGTGTACCTGTATTTGCTTCTCCTGAGGGTTGGTCGGGTAACAAAAAAGTTCTATTTTCCGGCACATCATTATAGATTGGATTAGTCTTTCTGGTGGGTATCCTTAATTCTCTCACCTCCTGAACCTATTCGTTCTATATCCAAAAATGAAATGACCACCCCTCCCAATTCCTTCAGGTTGTGAGACACATTAAAATTCAATATATGTCCCAAAAATTTCAATAAAGAAAAAAATTTGAAAAATTAGAGGCAGGGGGGGTTAAACTTTTGTGTTTTTAAATTGTAAAAATATATATAAATGAAAAATATTAAATCAAAATAAATAGATGCAAGCTAATAAAAACCAGTCTCTTGAAACAGGTAATCAATTTCTTGTACTACCAAGAAGAAGCCACCCCAATGGTATCCTTTCACAATCTTTAGGAGCAAAATAGCCAATTTGAGAACCTAGCTATTTCGATGCCTTCTTAATTAGCGTGGAAAGACAATTTCACAAAACCACTGGGTTTACGGATTCACTATTAAAACTCTAACAAGAAGAAAACGATCAAGATTAAATTCTTCATCTTTATCGGTTATGTACTTACGTAGAGAATTTTTACTTTTTTGTTGGGTCAAATAATTTTCAACTGTTTGAACAAGATTAAATTCTTCATCTTTATAGGTTATGTAGCTAAATGTCAGTAAAGTGTTTCTTTGTAGTAGAGGAAGCGAGGTGCTCGTCGATGTATTTTAGAGCGGTGTCTAGGATCGTCTGGAGGTTTTCCATGCTCAAAGTGGTCGATCAGTGGCTGTCTCCACTCTTCAGTGTCGACTGGAATTACTGAGATGACGTTTGTATCATCCAGTAGCATTTGAGTGACGAGCGGGATCACCCATCTTTGGCAAACTGGTGCATCCGCTGCTTCGTCTTCTCTTAGCGCCATACTTGAGGCTAAGTTGGCGAGAGCGTTTGCCATTTGATTTTCTTTTCTTGGCACATGTTCTAGCGTCACGGCCTCGAATTTTTGTAGTAGTTGGGTTGCTAGCCGAAATTGTGGGACAAGATCATCTTTCCTCACTTCATATTTAGTCAAGAGTTGATTGATTATGAGATTGGAGTTGCCATACACTTATAGCATTGTGATTTCCATGTCGATAGCCATTTGGAGTCCAATAATCAGTGCTTGGTAATCAGCGACGTTGCTGGAGCATAGCTTGCTTAGTTGGAAGGAATAAGGTAGTACTTGTCTTTGTAGCGACATGAACACTACTCTTGCCCCCGCTCCCTCTGCTCGTGCAGATCCGTCGAAGAACATTGTCCATGTCCGGAAGATGTTGGCATGGAACACCTCCTTGTCAGGCAAGTCGTCTGAGATTTTCCAATCGGCTGGGATTGGATGATCGGCAAGGAAGTCTACTAGCGCTTGTTCCTTAACGGTTTTAGCTGAGATGTAGATGATCTCGTGTTGGTTAAGAAGCAACGCCCATTTATCTAGTCGCTCTGTCAGAACTGGCTTGGACATACTGTACTTGACCAGGTTGGCTTTAGCAACCAAGTGGATGGTGTAAGCATGCATGTAGTGTCTTAGCTTTTGGACGGCGAAGACTAGGGCAAGGCACATCTTCTCGATTGGTGAGTAGTTGAGTTTTGCACTAGTGAGAGTTCTACTTAGGTAGTAGAGTGCTCTTTCCCTTTGGTCTTCATTTTCTTGTGCCAAGAGTGCTCAAATGGAACCCTCTTGTGCGGCAATGTATAGGATAAGCAGGTTTCCAGGCACGGGAACTTTAAAGACAAGTGGGCTTGCTAGGTACCTTTTTATGCTCTCAAAGGCATTGTGACAGATGTTATCCCATATGAACGGAGCGTCGTTCTTCATGAGTTGACTAAAGGGTTGACAGCGTCCAACAAGGTTAGAGATGAAGCGCCCAATAAAGGCTAGTTATCCTTGTAGACTTTTCAGCTCGTGTAGATTCCTTGGCTCAGGCATGCTTTGAATGGCCGTAATATTTGATTGGTTAACTTCAATGCCACAGTGCTTGACAATGAAGTCGAGGAACTTCCCAGAGGTGATGCCAAATGCACACTTGAACGGGTTCATCTTGAGGTTGTAGTGTTGTAGTTTGTCGAACACCATTAAAAAATCCTTCAAGTGATCAGATTTATTCTTTGCCTTAACAATGCATTGCACGTTGATATGTAGCCCCTGCATTCTTCAAGCCAAAGGGCATTACCTTATAGCAATAGATACCTTTTGGAGTGCGGAAGGCTGTTAGCTCCTCGTCCTTGGGAGCCATATGGATTTGATTGTATCTAGAGGAGCCGTCAATGAATGATAGTGCCTCATGGCTAGTGGTTGCGTCCACCATGATTTCGATGATTGGCAAGGGAAAGTTATCGTTAAGGCAAACATCATTGAGGTTGCGGAAATCTAAGTAAACACGTATTTGTCCAGATTTGTTAAGGACAATGACGATGTTGGAGATCCATTTAGGGTATTGCACCTCTCAAATGAAGCTTGCTTCGATTAGCTTCTCGATCTCGGCCTTAATTTGTGGGATGAGCCCTGATCGATAGTGTATTTGAGTTTGCTTTATTGGTCGCGTTCCGGGCTTGACTGCAAAACGACGCACGGTGATAGTAGGGTCAAGGGCGGGCAATTCTTTGTAGGTCCAAGGAAAGACGTCTTTGTACTCCATTAGCAGTTGGTAGTATTCCCCGATCTTGTCCGCACTTAGTAGTGCACTTACAAAGATAGGCTTCGGTTCCTCGCTTGTGCCTAAGTTGAGCTCATTGAGATCATCGACCGTGGCTTGCCCCCCATCCTCGAGCTGTGGTGGCATAGCAGTGACGTCATCCTCGGGGATTTTATCTTCTTTGTCTTCTTGGATTGTGATGTGGAAGACGTCTTAAACCTCTTCTTCAGTGCCGTTCTCTTGGGCTTGTTGGCGTGAAGATTGGCCAATGTGGATGATGGTGCACCTCTTTACCTTTATTTATCCTTTTGTGTCAATTTCCAAGGTTGCTTAGCTCTTTATCCTTGAAAAAATTGAGCTTCTAACGTTGTCTTATGCTACTAGACTATCGAGCTTTTCTTTTTTTGTCCTTGTCTTCCTCTTTCTAGAAGGCTGCTTGGTTTCTTCAAGTCTTTCCAAGGCCGACTGTCCTGGAGGAAAGTTAGCTGTGTTGCTTTGTTTCTTAAGTTTTGACAACCTTTCGAAAACAGAGCTTTTGGGTGTTGGCGTGTTAAGCCGCTTGAAGATGGAAGTTCGATCTTGACCACCAATAGGATCAAGTGCCGAAATTCTGGGTTTTGAACAATTCAGCCTATCAAAAAGTGATGTTCGAGGTGCGGGTTTAGGCTCCTCTTGATTTTGTTCAACGCTCACGCTGATGTGTTGAGTGCTAACATTTTTCGCTTTGCTTGAAATCTTCACGGGTGTATTTGGTGTGAAGCCAAGTCCAGCTTTGTTGTTGTCAACTCCATAACCATGCTCCTTCAACTTTTTTTGAGTCTCTGTGAGGTCATGTTCTTTGTCGTTGGTGGTGTTTGCATTCTTTTTTCCAAGATTTGAAGAGGAGGCAAAATTGTACCCAGCCTTTGACATGAGTTTGTAGGCGTTTGGGTCGAAACCTTCTTCAGTCCTCTTGGTTGGAAGGGAGCTTGGTTTTGCCCTATTTGGCAGGGGTTTTATGAAACCTTGTGGTGGTTTTGAAACTTTAGCGTTGCCTAGCTATGTCAGAGGTAAAATTGCATTTGTCTTGAGCAGCTTTACATCGTCCTTGTGTAGCTGCGTGTCAGCTTTGCTTGTTCCAGTTTTGAATGGTGATTGCCTATTCTTTCTTCTCGACATTGGGATGTATTAGAAGACGGATGTGTTTGATCTTTTTGAGGGCATCATACTCCCTTTGGTTGTTACAGGCTTAGCATGCTCATCATCGTTTTTGCCTGAAGATGGCACAACTTCCCCTTCTTGTTTCTTGGGCATGGCTTGCCACTCTTGTTTCATAGGTGTGGCTTTGCCTGTGGATTTGATTTCTTTTGGAAGAACTTCGGGCACCATGTCTTGATCCATGTAGAACTTGGTGTTCGCAAAGTATGATTTGGCTTTGATGATTGGCTTGGTGTCGCCTTTGATAGGAGCATATTTATGCGACTTTGTTAGCTTGCTTCCTTGCATTTTCTTAGTTAGTTTCTACTTATTAGAGTGTTTTAAGCTATTTTTGTATGTTTGTAGGTCCAATTGGCAAAGTTGGCAAGAAAGTGCAATTTGGAGCATTTTAGAGCAGTTTTGGGCCAATAATGCCTGTCACATGTATGGAGCAAGATGGATGGATGAATTTGAAGTTCAAGAGAGGCTAGGAATGTGCAAAAGAGTTGAAGAAATAAATCCAAGTCAAAGAAGATAAAGAATCAGCTACAAAGAAGGAGAATTATCCAAAACCTTATCTAACCCTATCTTATCCAACTAACCTTATCTTACCTTATCTTATCTTATCCTATCCTAATCTTATCCTACCTTAATTCCAGCTACAAGGGGGACTCCTTTCTAGAAGCCCTAAAAATCTGACGCCCCAACCTTTCTAGATGGCATTTTCTTTGTTGGTTTGGAGTCCTAAATCCTTTTCCTTGACAACCTAGGCCAAGTAATCCCTAGGCCTATAAATACACTCTTTTGCTGCACCATTCAGACACCACCCTCTACCATAACTCACCTACATCCATCCACCACACACTCATTGTGCCGCAGCCTTGCAAGGAATGAAGGAATCTGGAGCGTTTCTAGGTGTATTCTATCCTTTGTTTTCAATGTTTAATTTTATTTATATTTGTTTGATTGCGAACATGAGGAACTAATTTCTTTATAGTTAGAGGCGAATTCAAAGCCAGGGACATATGTTTTATATGAATTGATTTCCTCCAGTTATAATTTCATGAATCGTGAATGTGGTTTACTTATCTGAGTTATTGAGAACTTGTTCTTGTGTGTTGATTAAGGAGGCCTACTTAGTTTGCATGCATGAATTTGATGCTAAAATATAAGGGAGTTTCACCTAATCGTTACAAACTTATATTTACAAGTAGTAGAGGTTGCTAGTCACGATCGCGTTAAGTAAATTCCTGGCAGGAGTGTCATGCTTTTCATAGTCACGAATGCCTTGTCAATGCTTATGATTTTCATGAAGCTTAATGATCTTTGTTTCGTATCTCTATCATGCTTTTCATAGTTAGGGAGCTTAATAAAGAATGATTTGGGTTGTCGTATGCTTTTCATCCAATTCAATGAGTCTAGGGAAATCTGAGAATTAATTAGTTCTACATAATTAATTTGGGGCATTGTCATTCATGGTTTGTCGAAAGAATAACTGGAAATCGATTTATATGCATATGTTCATGTGTGGAGAAGGACCCTCTAACTAGCCTTTCACCCTTTAATTCACCCAAATTCGTACCAACCTTTGTTTAGTGTCTTAATCAGTTTGTTTTTACTTTAAATTTGTCAAAAACCCAATCCCCTTTATTTTCTTGTGTCAACTTAGTTAGAATCTGTTTAATTTTGTGTCTTTTAGCATTTTGAGTCAAGTTAAAGTTAGAATTCGTCCAAATAACTCCCTAGAGTCTGTTTTGAGTCTAGTTGTTAGTTTTGTGCTGTTTTAAGTTGTTTTGAGTCTTTAGAGTCTAGTTTAGTGTTTTTAAGTTTAGCTTTGTGTTTTTGAGTCAGATTTGCGTAGATTAGCATCCCTTCTAATCCCCGACTAGAACGATCCCTACTTACACATACTACATTGATAGGGTTTAAATTTGTGTGTCAAGTTAAATTTCACATCAGCCTTGTATTACCTTTACTCTTTCTTGGTAGAATTTTAAGCATTGATGAATGGTGGACGGCACTATAAACATGAAAATTATGTAATGAATGAAATGAGAACACGTGAACAAAGTAGATTTGTATTGATGAATTTGTAGGGTTACAATCTCTGTTTACAATTTTCCTCTTATTCAATCTTCAAATTTGATGTAGATGCGTAGGTTGTTGATCCAAGGGTTGCGATGACTTGATCTCAGACGAACGATTGAACGATTGCTTCAAGTTTTGAGCTTGAAACGATGCGCATATAGTCTTCACCTCAGGTTGAGGGCTGCGGCAAAGGTAGTGTTGATGTAGGATTTCATTGATTCAAGGGTCTTGGCAACTTGATCTTAAATCGAACGTCGTTACAAGTTTTTGAGCTTGCAACAAAGTCTTGAAGGAAGTGGCACAGGTGCTTATTGATTCTTCAAGGGAATGCTTCGGCTTTGGTCGAAAGAAAGCTTTGGCTTTGGTTGTGCGGTCTTTGAACAGAGCTTTGGCAACGTATTAGTCTTCAAAGATTTGGCAGAGGTTCTCCTTTTGTGAGAATTTCAGCCCTTCAGTATAGAAATTGTCGACCTTGAATGTAGAAATTGTCCACCTTATGCTTGTCTTGGGACCTTGTATTTATAGACTTCCAAAGCCATGCCTTTGGGTGGATTTGGCTTTGATTTTTGTCTTGATTCCTCCATGAGAGAATTTAGGCATGTTTTGTGTCTTAATTTCAGCCACTTTCCCTTACCTTGGCCAAATTATAGGGCTTGTTACCTATTTTGTGAGCAATCTTCAATTCTTGCTTGTTTTGTGAAGATGCTTTAGCTTTCTTTTTGGTTTTGGGAGCAACTTGAACCCCTTGCTGATTTTAAGGGGGATTTTCTCCCTTTTGCCTAATTTTGGGAATGTTGTACACTTCCTTTGCTTGATTTGTGCCACATGTCACTGATGACTTGTCCATTTGTGATGAGTCATATGCCATGTGAAGCTTTGTGATGCATCATTTGTCTGCAACAAAATTTACATGCCCCCACTTCAAGGCGCGTTGTAGGCATGTGCTTGTCACATGTAGGAAAAGTATGTTGAAGTCCTACAATTTGAATGATCTAACTTAAGGGTCGTCGAGACTTGATCTTGAATTAGTTTACTTCTTCAAGGGCCATAGAGGCGTATGTCTTGAACTGAAATGATGAATTTCATCAAGGGCCGTTTGAGGTGTATTTCTTGAACGAAACATTTATTCAAGGGCCGTTGAGGCTTGATCTTGAATGAAATGAAAATTTTCTTCGAGGGCCATAGAGGCTTGATCTTGAATGAAATGAAATTTTTCTTGAGGGGCCGTAGAGGCTTGATCTTGGAAGAAATGAAAAAACATTTCTTTGAGAGCTGTAGAGGCTTGATCCTGAAAGAAATGAATTTTTTTTTCTTTAAGGGCCGTAGAGACTTGATCTTGAAAGAAATGTTTTTTTATTTTATTTTACTTTTTTATTTCCAAAGGCCGTAGAGGCTTGATCTTGAAGAAATTTTGGAAATGGATAAATCGGCACATACTTATTGTGCATATTGATTTTCCATAATTTTTGACAAAATACATTTGGTGTATTTTGAATTTTTTTTCCTTGTGTTTGTAGAAAAAAATGTTTTTCCTTCCTTAGGTAGGATTCTCCTTCAATTTTGCTAATGAGGGTGATTCCCTTCAAAGTGTTGGAAAACTTTGGTGATTTCCTTCAAGTTTTTGGAAAGATTTATTGCTTGCCCTTGGGTAAGTAGGATGTGCAATTTTTCTTTCCCCTCTCTCTTTTTCACGGTAAGGAGGGTATTTTCCCTTTTGGTTTGGGAAACTTGAAGGCTTGTCATTGGTTTGGGAAACAAGTTATCTGACTTGCACGCCAAGTTTGAGGTCGATTTTGTCTTCTGGAAAATTCTGTAAAAATATGGCAAAACGTAGCTTTATCTCTTATCTTTTCAGGCATATATCGCACACTACTGGGAAAAATTGGGAAAGCCTTCAATTCATCATTTTCCCACAGCTGCGCAGTTCTAACGTGAAAAGAACTTCTGCAGGATTAACTATGAAAACTGGAATGTTTGGCTTTAGGTAAAATTATGAAATTTGGATACAACGATCATCA
Source organism: Heteromeles arbutifolia (assembly GCA_024362995.1). Taxonomy (NCBI): domain Eukaryota; kingdom Viridiplantae; phylum Streptophyta; class Magnoliopsida; order Rosales; family Rosaceae; genus Heteromeles; species Heteromeles arbutifolia. The sequence goes on from JANCRC010000002.1 coordinate 21,968,845, forward strand.
ATCTCTTAGCTTCCTTCTCCAATTGGCCTTGCTTCAAAACTCCTCCGGAAAGTCGAATTATCACCAAAAACGTCCTGCTTGCACAGATTGGCTGAAACTTGCCATTTTTTGCTTGAAATTTGCTTCCTTCTTTTGGTTGGAATGTACTTCGTTCTTTTGATTTTCCTTTTTCTATTTGGTATGTATTTTCCCTATAGCATTATGAAGCAATTGACCCCTATTTATAGGACAATTGGGTGTGTGCTTTTTGTCGCAAAACAACCTTGCCGTGGTTGCGTGCTGCTGTTGTTGCCGTGGCTGCTTGCTTGGAGCTTGTTGCCGTGGCTGCTTGTTGCTTCTTGGAGCTTGTTGTAGTGCGTCACTTTTTACCGTGTGGTATTGTGCAAAAGGCTGCAGCGGGGTTATGCTGTGTAGTGCCTTTTAGTCACAGTTTTCCCTCGGTGGTGATGTTGTAGTGCAGTGCAAGAAACTGCTTGCATAATTGTTGCGGGGTTGCGTAATGTGATTACATAGCATTTTGGTTTTCTTTGCTATTGTAGCCTTCTTTGAAGGACCATCTTGTGGCTACCCTCTTTGCTGTGCTACTCAACCTTTGTGGCTGATTTCTTTTCGTCGTTATGACTTTGTCATCATCATCCTTCAACGCTCACGAGGTTTGTCTTTCATGTCTTTTGCTTTAGTGAAGCAATTTTTTTCTTCTTGCTGCCCCACTCTTATGCTTATGTTGCTTTGTTTGTTTTGTTGCAGCCATGATATTTTTCAAGTGCTTTAAGAGCAATACCATCACTATTCTTGCGAAGGAAGGCAATTCACAAGATAGGGGAATGACGTTGAAACTTTCATGCCGTTGACTGGCCCTAAGACACTTGTTCTTCTTGCAAAAGATAACTCGATGCATATCAAGTCGTGGTCTTTTGAAGTATCTTGGGAGGTGACAGATTTTGATCGACCAAATACAAAGAAGAAGGCGTGTATGTCGAGGATTCTTATCTTGAATCCTTTGCACCATGTTCATGACAATTCATCGGCTTCATTTGAGCTTCTTGGTGATCGTATCTGTAACGGAGCTATGACTTGGAATGACATCTTGTCTACTACTGGAGAGGTTGTCTTTGTTTTTTTGCTCATTTTTTAATATGGCTTTGTAGCCGAATTCTTCCTTTAAAGAAATAAAGCATTCATATTCTTGAATTTGCGCTTTATTCTTCAAGGTATTTGTGCTTTTGTTGATGATGTGACTGTGCTTGAACTTTTGAAGTTTCAAGTTGCCTACGTACCCTTAGTTGAAGAGGGATCAAGTCATGATGTAGTTCGAATGAGTGATGGATTGGTTTTTTGATAGTTTTGATGGTGATTTTGGCATACACAGTTTATGCTTTTACAGGCCAGGAGCTTTAGGTGTCACCTTTTAAGCTCATGTGAACAAGGAGCGTTGTTGCAGTGTGCAGTTGAGGCTCATGCAGGCGAGGAGCATTGTGCCATGTGCAGTTTAGGCTCATGCAAGCGAGAAACATTTTGGTGTGGATTTAGTGCCATTTACAGTTTTAGCTCATGCAGGCAAGGAGCGTTTGGTGTTGCCTTTTAGGCTCATGCGGACGAGGAGCATTGTGCCGTGTGCAGTTTAGGCTCATGCAGGCGAGGAGCATTGTGCCGTGTGTAGTTTAAGCTCATGCAGACGAGGAGCATTGCTTGTTTGGTTTAGGGGTAATAGCGCTTCAAGAATCTGCCATTGATGGGGCTGATCTTTAAGTCGTATTCCGCCATGATTAAGTAAGCCTTATTGGTGTAGACCTCTTGTATTACATAAGGTCCATCCCACTTTGATGTGAACTTGCTTTTTGTTTTGTTAGTTGTGATGATGGGCCTTCATAATGCCAAGACAAGATTTCCAATTTGGAAAGACTTTGGGCAAACCTTTTTATTGAATGCCTTGGATAGCCGTGCTTGGTAGCATTCCAATTGTTATTGAGCTTTGAGCCTCATTTCTTCGAGTGCCTCCCACTCTTGAAGTCGTAGCTTTGAATTTTCCTCTTCAATCAAGCCTTCTTGTATAGCCATCCTTACTGAGGGGATTTGACTTTCGAGTGGCAGAACAGCTTCTACGCCATATACGAGAGAATAAAGCGTAGCTTGGGTAGGAGTTCTATGTGTTTCCTATATGCCCAAAGTGCTTTGCTTATTCTTTCGTGCTAGTCTCTCTTTGCTCGACTGATTATCTTCTTCAGGAGGTTCCACAACGTTTTGTTAAATGTTTCTGCAAGACCGTTAATCGGAGCATGATACATAGAAGACTTATGCTGCTTGAATTTGTATTTCTCGCAGAGCTCGTGCATGAGTCGGTTGGAGAATTGTTTTCCGTTGTCAGTGATGATGTAGCGAGGCACATCATATCGATGGATGATATGCTATTTGATGAAATGGACGACAGTTTCCTTCTTGACTTCCTTTAGGGATATAGCTTCAGCCCACTTGGAAAAGTAATCTGTTGCGGCTAAGATGTAGACTTTTTCTGCATATGACTTTAGTGTGATTGGTCATACGATGTCCAATCCGCATGTATCAAATGGCCATGAAGCAACCGTAGGGTGTAATGGCTCAGGCGGTTGATGTATGAAGTTGGCATGGAATTGGCAGGCTTGGCACCTTTTGGTGTATTCCAGGCAATCCTTCACCATGCTTGGCCAGTTGTAGCCCATTCTTTTAAGCTAGAAGTGTATCTTTGGTCCAGATTAATGCGCTACGCACACGCCTGAGTGTGCTTCTTCCAGCCTATTATTCACCTAGGCATCTTAGAAGTACTTATTCAAAAGAGCATCAGTAAAGTGTTCCTTTGTAGTAGAGGAAGCTAGGTGCTCGTCGACATATTTTAGAGCGGTGTTTAGGATCGTCTGGAAGTTTTTCGTGCTTCAAGTAGTTGATCAGCAGCTGTCTCCATTCTTTAGTGTCGACTGGAAGTACTGAGATGATGTTTGTGTCATCTAGTAGCATTTCAGTGATGAGTGGAATCATCTATCTTTGGCAAACTGGCATGTTTGCAGCTTTATTTTCTGCTAGCATCATACTTGAGGCTAGGTTAGCAAGAGTGTCCACCATTTGATTTTCTTTTCTTAGCTCATGTTCTAACGTCATAGCCTTGAACTTTTGTAGCAATTGAGTTGCTAGCCAGAAGTATGGGATGAGATCATCTTTCCTCACTTTATATTTAGTCAAGAGTTGATTGATTATGAGCTTGAAGTCACCATACACTTCTAGCATTGTGATTTCCATGTTGATCGCCATTTGGAGTCCAATTATCAGTGCTTGGTACTCAGCAACGTTGTTGGAGCATAGCTCGCTTAGTCAGAAAGAATAGGGTAGTACTTGTCTTTGTGGCGACATGAATACTACTCCTGCCCCCGCTCCGTCTGTTCGTGCAGATCCGTCGAAGAACATTATCCATGTCGGGAAGATGTTGATGTAGAACACCTCCTCGTCAGGCATGTTGTATGAGATTTTCCAATCGGCTGGGATTGGATGATCGGTAAGGAAGTTTGCTAGTGCCTGTCCCTTGACGGATTTAGCTAGGACGTAGATGATCTCGTATTGATTGAGAAACAACGCCCATTTGGCTAGTCGCTCTGTCAGAACGGGTTTGGACATAACATACTTGATTGGGTCGTCTTTAGCAACCAAGTGGATGGTGTAAGCATGCATGTAATGTCTAAGCTTTTGGACGGCAAAGACTAGGGCGAGGCACATCTTCTCGATTGATGAGTAGTTGAGCTTAGCACCAGTAAGAGTCATACTTAGGTAGTAGAGTGTGCTTTCCTTTTGGTCTTCATTTTCTTGTGCCAAGAGTGCTTCAATGGAATATTCTTGTGCAGCAACGTATATGATGAGTAGTTTTCCTAGCACGGGTGCTCTTAAGACATGTGGGTTTGCCAGGTACCATTTTATGCTCTCAAAGGCATGTGACATGCGTCATCCCATATGAATGGAGCGTCATTCTTCATGAGTTTACTGAAGGGTTGACAGTGTCTAGTAAGGTTAGAGATTAAGCGCCTAATGATGGCTAGCTGTCCTTGTAGACTTTTTCAGCTCGTGTGGATTCCTTAGCTCGGGCATGCTTTGAAAGGCCTTAATCTTTGATTGGTCCACTTCAATGCCACGGTGCTTGACAATAAACCTGAGGAACTTCCCAGAGGTGACGCCAAATGCACACTTCAACGGGTTCATCTTGAGGTTGTAGTGTCGTAGTTTGTCGAACACCATTCGTAAATCCTTCAAGTGATCAGATCTCTTCTTAGTCTTGACAACTACGTCATCTACGTAACATTCTACGTTTTTGTGTAGCATGTCGTTGAAGATCTTCTGCATTGCACGTTAATATGTGGCTCCAGAGGAGCCGTCTATGAATGATAGCGCCTTATGGCCAGTGGTTGCATTCACCATGATTTCGATGATTGGTAAGGGAAGGTATACGCAAACACGTATTTGTCCAGATTTCTTAAGGACAATGACGATGTTGAAGATCCATTTAGGGTATTACAACTCTCGAATGAAGCCTACTTCGATTAGCTTGTCAATCTCGGCCTCAATTTGTGGGATGAGCTCAGATCAATTGCGTCTTTGAGTTTGCTTTATTAGTTGTGTTTCAGGCTTGACTGCAAGACGATGTACGACGATGGTAGGGTCAAGGCCAAGCATTTCTTTGTAGGTCCAAGCAAAGACGTCTTTGTACTTCTTTAGCAATTGGTAATACTCCTCGATCCCGTCCCCACTTAGTAATGCACTTACGAACATAGGCTTTGGTGACTCACTTGTGCCTAAGTTGAGCTCCTTGAGATCATCAACCGTGGCTTGCCCCCTATCCTCGAGTTGTGGTGGCACATCAGTGACGTATTTGAAGTAAAAATTTGGGAAAAACAAGTTCATTTGAGCAACATCTATGCATGCAATTAACAATTAAAGGCGGAATCATGCTTATAAGCACTAAAAAACAAAACTTTACCCATGAAATTCAAGGCCAAGTAGTTGTGGTGAACCAAGACTCAACTCAAATCTTAAAGAAAAGAGTTGATAAACTTTTATACCTATGAAGCACCGCTTTGCTTAGCAAAAGGGTATTCACCCATGTGAAGGGCCTTCTTTCCTTAGTCTTATTTCTCCTTGGCTTTATGGATGTGGATGGAGGAACTTTGCTTCTTAGCTCGATGACTTTTTTGATATGGATGAAGGAATGGATTCTCCAAGTTCCCAAGAAAGGAAACCTCTAAGTTTCCACACTAAGGAGAGCATTGAGGAAGAGATGAGTGACCTAGGAAGAAATGGATGCTAGTGCATTCTTCCTAGGGTGGCCGGCCTCCTAAGAGAAGAGAGACCTTTTTTGTTTTTATCTTTTCTCTCTAGAAACCCCTTATGAGGGAATAGGTTATAATTTCCTTTCTATAGCCACTTACATTGAGTGGCATAATTAAAATTAAAACCAACTCTCCCTCACACTTTCTAGGGCTGGCCATATGGGTTCATTGGGCTTTCATGCCCTTTGTGTTTTCAAGTTGTCATACAACTTGAGTTATTGGACTTGACATTTGAAGCCCATTGGGCTTTGAGGCCCAAAACTAACCCGAGGTCTAAAACGAACTTATTGGTTTGATTAATTAACATATTAATTAATCCTAGCCATAAATATTTGTTTGATTTCATTATCCTTACTTATCTCTATTGTTTCTTCAATCTTTACCTTACATGGTGTACGATCCATTAGGTTCCTTTTAGCAAGGCAGTGGGCGATTAGAACTCTTCAAATCGATTGTGAATTGAAACTTACTTTCAATTCTCCCTTTAGTGATTATACACCTTTAGGGCTTCCATAAACCATGAATGACACCTACCAATATGTCATGGCTACCCAAGCTAATCAGAAGAGGTGGAAAACCTATTCAGTTTGGGATTACAATGTAATACGATCTTTCTCTAAGAGAAGACATAGCACGTACTGATCTTAACGGACTGTCAATGCCCAATTGGCAATCCTATGATCAGGAACATTTAGGATATGTATATGAAAGAGAATGGTCTCATGAATCTAACTTCTTCAGGTCACATTCTCCCAATTACATATTCCTTGGACTTATCGTTTTAAGCATATAACATTTATATGAGACGGCTTTAAACAACAATATTTGCCCTTTATATTAAACTAGATTAGTTTAACATGTGAAATGTCCATAAAGTATCATCATATGATTGCCTTTATGGAACATTTCCAACAGTCTTCCTTGGGGATTTCGTCTTCTTTGTTTTCTTGGATTGTGATATGGAAGACGTCTTGGACCTCCTCTTCACTGCCGTCCTCTTATGCTTGTTGGCATGAAGATTTGCCACTGTGGATGATGGTGTGCCTCTTTACCTTCAATTGTCCTTTTGTGTCAACTTCCAAGGTTGCTTGGCACTTCATCCTTGAAAGAATCGAGCTTTGAACGTCGTTCTTTGCTACTAGACCGTCAAGTTTTTCTTCTTTTGGCGTTGTTTTCCTCTTTCTAGAAGGCTGCTTGGTTTCTTCAAGTCTTTCCAACGCTGATCGTCGTGGAGGAGAGCTAGCCTTGTTGCTTTGTTTATTAGGTTTTAACAACCTTTCGAAAACAGAGCTTTAGGGTGTTGGCGTGTTAAGCTGCTTGAAGACGGAAGTTTGGTCTTGCCCACCAATGCGATCAAGTGCCAAAATTTTAGGTTTTGAACGATTCAGCCTATCAAAAACTGATGTTCGAGGGGCGTGTTTAGGCTTCTCTTGATTTTGTTCAATGCTCACGCTGATCTGTTGAGCGCTAACGTTTTTTGCTTTGCTTGAAATCTTCACGGGTGTATTTGGTGTGAAGCCAAGTCTAGCTTTGTTGTTGTTAACTCCGTAACCATGCTCTTTCAACTTTTTTTTGAGTCTCGGTGAGGTCACGTTCTTTGTCGTTGATGGTGTTTGCATTCTTCTTTACAAGGTTTGAAGATGAGGCGAAATCATACCCAACCCTTGACATGAATTTGTAGGCGTTTTGGTCGAAACCTTCTTTGGTCCTCTTGGTTGGAAGAGAGCTTGGTTCTGCCCCATTTGGCAGGGGTTTTACGAAACCTTGTGGTGGTTTTGAAACTTTAGCATTGCCTAGCTGTGTCAGAGGTAAAATTGTATTTGTTTTGAGCAGCTTTACATCGTCCTTATGCAGCTATGTGTCGGCTTTGTTTGTTCCAGTTTTGAATGGGGATTGCCCATTCTTTCTTATCGACATGAGAATGTATCGAAAGATGGGAGTGTTTGGTCCTTTTAAGGGCGTCACACTCCCTTTGGTTGTTGCGGGCTTAGCAGGCTTATCGTCGTTTTTGCTTGAAGATGGTATGGCTTCTCTTTCTTATTTCTTGGGCACGGCTTTGCATGTGGATTTGATCTCATTTGGAAGAGTTTTGGGTACCATGTCTTCATCCATGTAGAACTCGGCATTCGCGAAGTGTGATTCAGCTTCAATGATTAGCATGGTGTCGCCTTGTATCACATTTACTTATTCTCGGTAGAACTTCAAGCATTGATGAAGGGTGAATGACACCACTCTATTTTCGTGGATCCAAGGCCTTCTTAAGAGCAAGCTATAGGAAGTTCTTACATCAATCACTTGGAATAGCGTGCTCGATTTGAGTTCGCCAATGGTCATCTCCACTCAGATCATGCCCATCGCTTTACGTTCTCCTTGGTTAAAACCTTGGATTAGGAGATGACTTTGGGATAGTTCATTCACCTTGATGCCGATTGTGGTTATTGTTGACTTTTGTATGATGTTTATGACTGATCCACCATCCACAAGCATGCGGTTGATTTTGTTCTCTCTCATGTACCCATAGATGAAGAGATGACGGTTGTGAGGCTTTGACCCTAGCAGCAAGTCTTTGTTAGTGAAGTTGATTGCGTCATGGACGGCACAACATGTTGCGCCTCCAGACGGTTGACGAATGTAGCAATCTGCAAATCATTTTCTTTCACGGTCCTTGTCAACTTTATGATTGCTTCGCTTATTTGTGGTAGCTGCTCTTCGATTGAAGTCGCGCTAGTAGTCATGACTTGCATGGCTATGGGATACGAGCTGCTGCTTGAGTTGGCATCGGAAGTCAATGACTCAGAGTACCTCATCAAGCTTTCTTTCCTTGGCGCCCTTAGCGAGGCCAGGGTGATCACGGGCTCGTGCCTCATGTGCTCTTGCTCATTCAGTAGAGTTGATATAGGGGTGGAAGGCACGGCAGAAAGAGCTCTTGCCTTGCTTCGGGTTGTGATGCCCAAAGTGCCACCACTTGTGACAAGGATGTTCCTGTTCTTCGCTTTGGTTGCGGGAACAGCTTGATCCTTTCTTAATACCATTTGTGCTTTTTGCGAATTTGAAGACAGTGATGAGAGACAGAGAGGTCCCACTGGGTGTGCCAAATTTGTAAACATGAAAATTCTGCAACGAATGAAACAAGAACACGTGAACAAAGTAGATTTGTATTGAAGAATTTGTAGGGTTACAATCTCTGTTTACAATTTTCCTCTGATTCAATCTTTAAATTTGATGTAGATGCATAGGTTGTTGATCCAAGGGTCGTGATAACTTAATCTCGGATGGACAATTGAACGATTACTTCAAGTTTTGAGCTTGAAACGATACGTGGATAATCTTCACCTCAGGTTTAGGGCTGCGACAAAGGTAGTGTTGATGTAGGATTTTGTTGATTCAAGGGTCTTGGCGACTTGATCTTGAATTGAACATCATTACAAGTTTTTGAGTTTGCAACAAAGTCTTGAAGGAATCGGCACAGGTGCTTGTTGATTCTTTGATAGGAGCATATTTATGCGACTTAGTTAGTATGTTTTCTTGCATTTACTTAGTTATTCATTGCTTATTATAGTGTTTTAAGTCATTTTCGTGTGTCTATAGGTCCAAGAAGCAAAGTAGGCAAAAAGATGCAATTTGGAGCATTTTAGAGCAGTTTTGGGCTTGGAATGGATATCACAAGATTGGAGCAAGATGGATGGACGAATTTGAAGTTCAAGAAAGGCTAGGAATGTGCAAAAGAGTTGAAGAAATAAATCCAAGTCAAAGAAGATAAGGAATCAGCTACAAAGAAGGAGAATTATCCGAAACATTATCCAAACTACCTTATCTTATCGTTATCTTATCCTTATCTTATCCAAACCTTATCTTATCTTATCCTAATCCTTTCATAACTTAATTCCTGCTGCAAAAGGGTTTTAATTTCAGTTTAGGAGACATAAAAACCTAATTTCTAGGAACCTTATCCTCTCCTACAAAGGTGCCGCACCCTTGTCCTTGATCCCTTGGGTTTTTGACCTTCTAGATGTCCTATTTCCTGCTAGGATTACATAAACCTTTTCCCCTTAGGATTGTGATTTTATTTTCCTACACAAACTACATTTTGTAATCCTTTTCCTACACTATATGTTGGTGCCGCACCCTCTCCCTATATATACATATTTTCTGCACCATTCAAACCACCACCAGCTATCATTCACACATCTCTACACCACAATCAGCCATTCCACCCCATTGTGCCGCAGCTTGCAAAGGAAGGAAGGAATCTGGAGCGTTTCTAGGTGTTTTCTATCCTTTGTTTTCAATGTTTAATTTTATTTATGTTTGTTTGCTTGTGGACATGAGGAACTAATTTCTTTATAGTTTGAGGTGAATTTGAAGCCATGATTATATGTTATATATGAATTGATTACGTCCAGTTATTGTTTCTTAAGACTAGAATGTGATTTGCTTAACTAAGTTGTTATTAAAACTTGTTTGTGTGTGTTAATTGGGGGTCGACACTTAATTTGCATGCATGAATTTGATGCTAGTGTATAAGGGAGTTTCACCTAATCGTTATGAACTTATATTCACAAGTAGTAAAGGGATCTAGTCACAATCATGTTAAGTAAGTCCTAGGCAAGAGTATCATGCTGTCATAGTTACGAATGCCTCGTCAACACTTATGATTTTCAAAGAACGTAATGACCTTTGATATGTTTTCTATCATGCTGTCATAGTTAGGAGACTTGATAAGGATAATTTGGTTGTAATGCGTCTTCCATTCAATTCAATGAACTAAGGAAAATCTGATGGTTAATTTGTGCTGTCACAGTTAACTTGGGGTGTTGTCATTCATGTCTAAAGGAATAATAACTGGAAATTGGTTCATATGCATATATCATGTGTGGAGAAGGACCCTCTAACTAGCCCTTCACCCTTCTTAATTCATCAAAATCGTTTTTCTAAAGTTTTTTATGCAAAGTTTCTGTTTTTAGCTTTAAATTCGTCAAAAACAAATCCCCCTTTATTTTGAAGTGTTAGAATAGTTAAAATCTGTTTTGATTTGTGTTTTTAAGTGTCTTGAGTCAAGTTAAAATCTATTTTCGTCCAAAGTAGTGTTTAGAGTCCAAAACTGCCCAGTTTGTGTTTTTAGGCAGTTTTGAGTGTTTTTGTGCTGTTTTGAGTCTTTTGAGTTGTTTTAGTGTTTTAGAATTTAGTCTTTCATTCTTTGAGTCTAGTTTAGTGTTTTAAACTTTGTTTTTACGTTTTAGAGTCAGTTTCAAGTGTTTAGCAATCCCTCCTAATCCCCGGTCCAGAACGATCCCTACTTATACATATACTACAACTGTCAAAAAGAGGGTTTAATTTGTGTGTCAAGTTAATTTTCACATCATTCTTCAAGGGAATGCTTCGGCTTTGGTTGTGCGTTCTTCGAAGAGAGCTTTAGCAGTGTATTAGTCTTCAAAGATTTGGTAGGGGTTATCCTTTTAGGAGAATTTCAGCCTTTCAGTGTAGAAATTGCCGACCTTGAATGTATAACTTGTCCCCCTTATGCTTATCTTGGAACCTTATATTTATAGACTTCCAAAGCCATGCCTTTGGGTGGATTTGGCTATGATTTGTTTCTTGATTCATCCATGAGAGAATTCAGGCATGTTTTGTGTCTTAATTTCAGCCACTTTCCCTTACCTTGGCCGAATTATAGAGCTTGTTACCTATTTTGTGAGTAATCTTCAATTCTTGCTTGTTTTGTGAAGATGCTTTAGCTTTTTTTCCAGTTTTAGGAGCAACTTGAACCCCTTGTTGATTTTAAGGGGCATTTTCTCCCTTTTGCTGAATTTTGGGAATGTTTTACACTTCCTTTGCTTGATTTGTGCAACATGTCAATGATGACTTGTCCATTTGTGATTAGTCATATGCCACATGGAGCTTTGTGATGCATCATTTGTATGCAACGAAATTTACATGTCTACATGCACTACTCTATTCTCATGGATCCAAGGCCTTCCTAAGAGCAAGCTATAGGTAGTTTTTACATCAATCACATGGATTAGCGTGCTTGATTTGAGTTCGTTAATGGTTATCTCTACTCGGATCATGCTCATCGCTCTTTGTCCTCCTTGATTAAAACCTTAGATTAGGAGGCAGCTTCGAGATAGTTCATCCACCTTGATGCCGATTGTGGTCATTGTTGACTTTGGCATGATGTTTATGGCCGATCCACCATCCATAAACATGCGATTGATTTTGTTCTCTCTCACGTACCCAAAGACGAAGAGATGACGGTTATGAGGCTTTGACCCTAACAGCAAGTCTTCGTCAGTGAAGTTGATTACGTCATGGGCGACACAACATGTGGCCTAAGCTTCAAGCCTTTGTCCTTGCTTTCTTGCACCTCGTGGTCATCAGGGCTTGCCAAGACAGCTACTAGTGCTTTTCGTATCTCCTTGGGCAATCGTAGTGCTTCCTTGATGCTAAAGTATGTTGGCAGGCTTTCTTTAGGCGTGAGGGTATTTTCTTTCTCGATGGTGATAACTTTGCCTTTTAAGGGCTCATCTATCTCTATTTCAACCATGTGACAGACAACAGTAGTACACTGTTGGCTTTGTAGCTTTTACGCTCCTTTTGGGCTTCCTATTGTTACAGCGGCGGTGCTTTCTCCCTTATTACACCTTTGGCCGTGTGGCTTGTGGTATTGGCTTCCTTGTCTTTTTGTAGGTTACCAGTGTCCACCCTTCTTCATCGTCGATAGGCGCATTTTGGTTGCTTGCCCCCAACGATGGTTATGTAGAAAGTGCTATGTAGCTGGAGCATGAACGGAAGTGGTCAGGCATGACTTGGAGAGGCATAGGATCGAAGGATCCAAACGCAATCATAGCAGTATGTGTTACGATCGTGTCTTCAAGGTCAAGCTCGATTTGCCCTTGTTATGCTAGCTTCATGATGAGCTCATTGAGGATGAAGCACTTACCGATAGGATGACTTACGATAAGATGGTACTTGCAGTACCTAGGATCGTTAACGCGATTCATCTCTTCGAGACGATTGCATTCAGATAACTCAATCGCCTTATTTTCTAGCAAGTCGTCTAGTATTGCAGTCATATTAGGGTCAAGAAAAGGGTACATCTTCTGCTCTAGTTCCCTCAAGGTGTTTTTGGGCCAAGGCTCACCTTTCATCTCCTTTGTTTTGCCTTTTGGAGGAGATCTTGACGGGCATGGCGGGGGTCTTGATAGAGGTAGTATGGATGGTAAAAGCTTCATTGGCGGGCTTTTTCCCAGTTTTGTCTACCTTTGGGGCAAACACCTTATCCTTTTTGAAGTCGGTGATCGACTCTTACTTCCCATGATTGGCAATACTCAGCTCCATGTCATGGGACCGAGTTGCCAATTCCTCAAACGTTCTCAGCTCTATACCTAGAAGATATAATGTAATCCTCAGTGCATGCCTTGAACACACATCTCAATGGCAGAGGTTTCAGAGAGCCGATCTTTGCAATCCAAACTTAATGAGCGCCATCTATTGATATAGTCGATAACAGGTTCGTCCTTCCACTGCTTTGTACTTGTCAGTTCCAAAATGCTTACGGTGCGGTGAGTGCTGTAGAAACATTTGAGGAATTCCCTTTCAAGCTGATCCCAGCTGTTGATGGACTCAGGCTCGAGGTTGGTATACCAGTCCTAGGCATTACCTTTCAACAGGTGTACGAACAGCTTGATGAGGCAGACTCCCTCTGTCCCAGCATTGTTGCAAGTTTTGATGAAATGGGCAAAATGTTGTTTAGGATTCCTTTTTCCATCGAATTGCATAAATTTTGGCAGCTGATAACCCCTTGGCATCCTCAATGCGTCAATTTTCTTGGAGTATGGCTTTGAGTATAGCACGGAGTCGTGTGAGGTTCCTTCGTACTGTGCCTTGGTCGTGCTAGTGATCATCTTCTGCAAGTGCTGGATAGAGAAAGATCATATGACCGTCGTTACTTGGTCCAGCTTTTCCTCAACTTTTTCCATCGGAGGCTCCTCATCTTCGTCGGTTTCCTTTTTTTGTAGATCAACCTTTGGGTTGCGGTCAGTCTTTTCGTCATGCTGTGCCTCCAGTCGGTAGACGAGTGTGGCAATTTGCAGGTCCTTTTCCTCCAGGGTCCTTATTAGCCTTGCAAGTGCTTCATTCATTTGAGCCAGCTGCTCCTCGATGGAAGTCACACCAGTAGTCATGACTTGCATGGCTACGGGATACGAGTTGCTGCTTGAGTCGGTATAGGAAGTCAAGGACTTAGAGTACCTCTTCAAGCCTTCTTCCCTTGGCACCCTTAGGCATGTTTAGTTTAGGGGTAGAAGGCACGGAAGAGAGAGCTCTTGGGTCGCTTCGGGTTATGACGCCTAAAGTGCCACGACTTGCAGCAAGGATGTTCTTGTTCTTCGCGTTGGTTGCCAGAACAACTTGATCTTTTCTTGATGCCATGTGTGTTTCTTGTGGATTTAAAGACAAAGATGAGAGGCAGAGATATCCCACCAGGCGTGCCAAATTTGTAAACATGAAAATTCTGTAACGAATGAAACGAGAACACGTGTACAAATTATATTTGTATTGATGAATTTGTATGGCTACATTCTTTGTTTACAATTTTCCTCTGATTCAGTCTTCAAATTTGATGTAGATGCGTACGTTGTTGATCTAAGGATCACGATGACTTGATTTCGGATGAATGATTGAACGATTGCTTCAAGTTTTGAGCTTGAAACAATGTGTGGATAGTCTTCACCTATAGGTTTATGTATAACCAGCGGCAAATGTGATGTTGATGTGGGATTTTGTTGATTCAAGGGTCTTGGCGACTTGATCTTGAATCGAACGTCGTTACAAGTTTTAAGCTTGCAACAAAGTCTTGAAGGAATCGGCATAAGTGCTTGTTGATTCTTTAAGGGAATGCTTCGGCTTTGGTCAAAAGAAAGCTTCGACTTTGGTTGTGCGTTCTTTGAAGAGAGCTTTGGCAGCGTATTAGTCTTCAAAGATTTGGTGCAGAGGTTCCTCTGGATGTAGAATTGATGACCCTTCAATGTAGAAATTATTGACCTTGAATGTTGAAATTGTCGACCTTTATGCTTGTATGAGGATCTTGTATTTATAGACTTCTCAAAGCTTGCCTTTGGATGGATTTGGCTTTGATTTGTGTCTTGATTCATTCATGGGAGAATTTAGGCAAGTTTTGTGTCTTAATTTCAGCCACTTTCCCTTACCTTGGCCGAATTATAGGGCTTGTTTCCTATTTTGTGAGCAATCTTTAATTCTTGCTTGTTTTGTGAAGATGCTTTAGCTTTCTTTCTGGTTTTAGGAGCAATTTGGACCCCTTGCCGATTTTAAGAGGGATTTTCTTCCGCTTTGCCGAATTTTAGGAATGCTTTTGAACTTCCTTTGCTTGATTTGTGCCACATGTCATTCATGACTTGTCCATTTGTGATAAGTCATATGCCACATGGAGCTTTGTGATGCATCATTTGTATGCAACAAAATTTACATGTCTACAACAGTCTTGATCAAGAGTATGCGAAGCAATTTTTTGTTGGGTTATTGTCGCGTTGTTGAAAAGTTAGAGAATTGGCACAATATGATTTTTCCTTGGACACTAGTGTGCAATACCTATCGATCAAATAATTTTTTTTAGTTGTTTAGATGATCTTCAAATAAAGATTAAGAAACCGAACGATCACAATATAAAATTTGTAGAATATGTGCATTCCTCATTGGTGGAACGCAAGGATTATCCATTCTTTTAAGTACGTACACAACTTTTGGGTACATGAAACGTACTTTCTTTTAAACTACAGACCATGCCTTGGTCTTTAAACTAGGACTTTCAAAGCCAATTTTGTTTACAAATTTTAACCCTTTACTATTCTCATGAGCTAGTACGTAGACACCATATCCCTTCCTCCCTTTCTCTATATAAACCCCGTGCAATATTCCAGGAGGTGATAACTTAATTATCTCGATCGATATCAAAACTCCCAAGTTATGTACGATCATTGCTCTTTGGTGTGCTGCTATTCATTGGCTTTGCATTGACAAATAGCAAAGCAACTACTATGGATCCACCTATTCATTATGAATTTCTCAATCGCAGCTGTTTTGAACCCGGGTTTATATTTGGCACAGGTTTCGCATCTTACCAGGTCAGTATATATATATGTTTTATATACACTATTGGCCTTTAGTTTGTTCACTTCCTAGAAAAGCTGCAGGATAAGGGGGGCCTGAGTGGAGTCATGTACTATTGGAACCCTCCTTAGTAAGTTTCCATCATTTCTTGGAAGTGGAGATGTTTAGTCAAGAGTATGTGACTTTTTTTTGGATTCACCATACTGGCTTCAAGGAAATTCCTGTTGGAAGTTCCCCGAGTCTCAAACACCTTTTTGTCCCTCTAAGTCGTATCGTTTCTTCCTTAGGTTAGTAGTTGACCTTGGTTGTGGTTAGTGATTGATTCCTTCGATGCCTCAAGTGGTCTTGACAGTCGCGATAACCAGCTTTTGATCATTCCATTCCTTTTGCAAGGAGATGTCTTCTTCCACTTATCTTGCTTTGGTTTGAAGCAGCTGGGTTGAGAGAAGTCTCGTGTTGATCAATATCTTGGGTAGGAGGTTGCTCGTCATTAAGAATGCCCATGTTAAAGACGTGTGAAACTTCGCGTTGGTGGGTACCTATGTGTTGATCCACAGTCACGAGGGCGATGGCTCTTGAGACTGAGTCTATATAGCTTCGTGAAGCATCTCGAAGAGCTTCTCATACTGTTCTTGGAGGCTCTCATTCCTTATTGCCATTTTTTAATTTTATTCTGAGTTCTAACCTCTTCGACTTTAGTTTGAAGAACATGCTTGTTCCTTTCCCTCATTCGCTACCTCACGCTAGGCATGCAAGAGGTGCTTTTCTGCATGTTGTGCCTTCCTTCACTCCCCATGCTGGAGAGGGATGCCTTATCAAGTGTACGTACTATAGAAACCAGTCTGACAAAGCTGGTGAGAGTAGGAATCAGTGTCGTTCCCACAAACGATGCCAAATGTTGATACACAAAATCAGTTAGACTTTAGAACAACGTAAAGTGACAAGTTTGTGACCTTTGCAAGGTTGCTCCGGTCACCTAGTGAGGATAATATGTAAAAAGATAGAGGTAGGGAAGCAAACACAAGATGTACGTGGTTCAATCTAAGTTAGGTTACGTCCACGAGGGTAGATAAATTCTTATTAATAGTGAAGAGTTTACACAATACATAGGTTTAAGCATAATCATTATTAGTGAGTTCTAATGACAAGTTTAAGTACAATAATGGCATTATAAATAAATTGTAGGAGAACGGTCTCCTTTTATAGATGAGGAAAGTCTTCGGATCCTATCCACGATTGATCTGGGACTCTAGGAGCTTTTTTCTGATGATGACATGTGTCATTTTGTGATTAGTCTCTTGATTGGAGAGGAACTCGTGTGCTTCGGCAAAGATGCCTCCACATGAACTCTTCAGTGGGTCCTTGAAGGTATGGAGTTGACCGGTGCTCAGTGGTTTCGGGAATGACGAAGTATGGTACAAACAACAAATATCAAATTTTCCTAAAGCTCTTAAATCTATATTTTATCTATTTAGATGTGATTACTTTGCCAAATCCTCATTTACTTTTGTAAATCTCGTTGTTCCCTTCGAATCCATACATTATGAGCCAAAACTGAGAATATCATAGCTACGTTAACTCGAACAATTTAAACAGTCCAAAACATAAACTTTGGGGAATATGGCAATGCTAAATAACCTATTAACCTATAAAATAACAATTCTTCAATCATTTTTCTTAATTCAACGTCCCTCCCTTCTTTAATTTTATTGGTGCCGACCTTAAGGGTGTGCAATAGGTGCCACCGCATAGGGCCCCGAAATTGGAAGGGCCCCCAAATTTTCAAATTTGCATGCATTTACGTATATATAGTAGCATGTGTAGAATATTACAAATTTGAGTCTTAGCGCAAGTGGTATTATTGCTTCTTTACAGCGGCCTAGGAAATGGGTTTGAAACTTGCCTCCATCATCTTTTCAGTTTATTTTTATTAAATGCATAAGCTTTCACAAAATAATATAAAAATTCCACACAATAACATGAAAATTTGAACCCTGACCCTCTAAATGGTTAAGGAAAAACAATACGCCACCTTTCCACTTGTTGATTTGTTAAATTTGTTTGTGCTATTAGAATTTATAGAAACTCAATTGAAAACTAAATTTTGTTTTATGAACAAAAAAAATAAAAAATAAAATAAAATTCTTAGTGCTTTTTAGGGCCTCCAATTCACTTTCGCACAGGGCCCCAGAAATCTCATGGCCGACCCTAGTGGCTGGGGTTAACTATAACACGCAATTGTGAAAAAATTAAAGCCCCTGGCTCGAGGAAGGGGTTATCCTATGAAAAGATCCACTTGTCATATAACTATTGTATTGAAAGATATACCTTTCGATGAAGAGGAAGAAATAGATAAAAGGAAATTTTATAAATTAGAGTTGAGGAATGCTTGAAGGTAGAATATTTTATATTATAAAAAATACAAATACACCATATTATGTTATGCTAAAAAAAAAAGCGAATGAATAAAAAAAAAAATACAAACATATGTCGCGTTTCACAATATATATAGTAGTAGGGGATTATGGGACAAAAAATAAATCCATTTGGCATGGAGCTAGAACCTTGTTTTGAGATGTTTTTGCTGGTATTGATCAAAATTTAGATGCTCAACTGGAATTTGGATCATTCCAAAAACTTGGAGATCCAACTGCAAGAAGACAAGTAGTCTGATACAATATGCTTTGTTACTTGTTACTTTTCATTTTTATTTTCTTTTTGTGATTTTTAGATGGGGTACCAGATAAATCTTGATTTGAATCACTGCCTTTTCTTTGACTCTTGTTCTTTATTTATCCGAGAGACGATCCCAAATAAACAGGTATGGAAGCTATAATTGTAAACCACGATCGAATCTATGGAAGCATTGGTTTATACATTCCTTTTAGTCTCAACTCTAGGAATAATTTTTTTCACAATCTTTTTTCGAGAGCCGCCTAAAGTTCCAACTAAAAAGGTGAAATGATTTGTCATCATCTCAATTGAAGTACGAATCCTCCCAATATTGGGAGTATCCGTACTTCAACTAGTCCCCCTGTTCCTCGAATGGATCTCTTAGTTGTTTAGAGGGTTTCCCAAAAGCAATATATAAGGCGTACAATTTTTTGGCTGATAAAGGGATCAAATGGTATAATTCTTTTGTTGGTAGATTGGAGGATTAGAAACATGACTATTGCTTTCCTATTGGCTGTTTTTGCATTAATTGCTACTTCTTTAATCTTACTGATTAGTGTACCTGTTATATTTGCTTCTCCTGAGGGTTGGTCGGGTAACAAAAATGTTCTATTTTTCGGCACATCATTATGGATTGGATTAATCTTTCTGGTGGGTATCCTTAATTCTCTCATCTCCTGAACATATTCGTTCCATATCCAAATATGAAATGACCCCCCTCCCAATTCCTTCAGGTTGTGAGACACATTAAAATTCAATATAAGTCCCAAAAATTCAAATAAAGAAAAAATTAGAAAAATTAGAAGGGGTCAGGTCAAACTTTTGTGTTTTTGAATTGTAAAAATATATATAAATGAAAAATATTAAATCAAAATAAATAGATGTAAGCTAATAAAAAACCAGTCTCTTGGAACAACTAATCAATTTCTTGTACTACCAAGAAGAAGCCACCCCAATGGTATCCTTTCACAATCTTTAGGAGCGAAATAGCCAATTTGAGAACCTAGCTATTTCGATGCCTTCTTAATTAGCGTGGAAAGACAATTTCACAAAACCACTGGGTTTACGGATTCAATATTAAAACTCTAACAAGAAGAAAAAGATCAAGATTAAATTCTTCATCTTTATCGATTATGTACTTACGTAAAGAATTCTGGTCATAAATTTCTACTTTTTTGTTGGGTCAAATAATTTTCTATCGTTTGAATAAGTCTCTGTAGCTAATCGTCCATATTCAACTTCAAAAGTTATGCCCTTAAACAGTTGGACAGACCTAATATAAACATGCAGATGAATGACTCTTTGTTTCCGAATGCAGAAAACATTTTCTTTTGCTGGAAAACTCAAAGGGTAACTTAAGGATTGATCATTTCAAATTAAGATGAGATCGATCGAACTGTTGTGTACATTATCTTACTTTTCAACTCAAGGAATCATTTTTTTATTTTATAAATAATGTATTTTTGTAGTATAAGTTATTAATTTCTTAATCTTAATTTGAATATCATATATACAAAAAACTATTCAAATTGAAAGCTGTTTAGTCATCCAAATATATCAATAAAATGAATAGGTCGTAATAAATCTTTTACTTAGTGTCTACACCATCGATTGGGTTCATATATTTAAATGAGTAAACGATCTCAGATTCAAATAATTCTTTTTGTTAGATGATCTTGAAATAAAGATTAAGAAACTGAACGATCACAATATAAAATTTGTAGAATATGAGCATTCCTCATAGGTGGAACGCAAGGATTGTCCATTCTTTTACGTACGTATACACAACTTTTGGATACATGAAACGTGCTTTCTTTTAAACTACAGACCATGACTTGGACTTTAAACTAGGACTTTCAAAGCCAATTTTGTTTACAAATTTTAACCCTTTACTATTCTCATTCTTGTACTAGCAAGAAGAATGTGTAACTACTATACTTTGAAGGGTGTCCAAACCTTCGAAAAAGCCACCCCAATGGAATCCTTTCACAATCTTTAGAGCAAAATAGCCAACTTGAGAACCTAGCTATTTCGATGCCTTCTTAATTAGAGTGGAAAGACAATTTCACAAAACCACTGGGTTTACAGATTCAATACTAAAACTCTAACAAGAAGAAAAAGATCAAGATTAAATTCTTCATCTTTATCGGTTATGTACTTACGTAAAAAATTCTGGTCATAAATTTCTACTTTTTTGTTGGGTCAAATAATTTTCTACTGTTTGAACAAGTCTCCGTAGCTAATCTTCCATATTCAACTTCAAAAGTTATGCCTTCAACAGTTGGACAGACGTAATATAAACATGCAGATAAATGACTCTTTGTTTCCTAATGCAGTTAACATTTTCTTTTGCTGGAAAACTCAAGGGTAACTCAAGGATTGATCATTTCAAATTAAGATGAGATTGATCGAACAGTTGTGTACATTATCTTACTTTACAACTCAAGGGAATAATTTTTTTTTATTTTATAAATAATGTATTTTTATATATATAGTATAAGTTATTAATTTTTTAATCTTAATTTGAATATCATATATACAAAAAAACTATTCAAATTGAAGACTGTTTAGTTATCCAAATATATCAATAAAATGAATAGTTCATTATAAATGTTTGGGTTTTTATCACAAATGGTCCCTGAAATTGACGCACCCCATCAAGATGGTCCCTGAAATTGAAAATCAATCAATGTAGTCCCTGAAATTGGGTGTCGCAAATCAATGTAGTCCTTCCGTCATAATTCGGTTAAAAATTCTGTTATGTGCTGATATGGCAAGTGACGTGGCACACTTTATTTTAAAAAACTAAAAAAAAATTATTAAAAACTAAAAAAAAATCATTTAATATATTTTTCTTCTTTCTTCTTCTTTTTGGGTTGCAGCGAACTTGGTTTTTTTTTTTTTTTTTCCTTCTTCTTCTTCTTCTTCTTCTTCTTCTTCTTCTTCTTCTTCCTTTCTTTGTGGGTTGCAGGGGTGGGGGGAAGACGAAATTGGGTTTTTTTTTTTCCTTTCTTCTTCTTCTTTTGGGTTGCAGGGGGAGGGGGTGGGGGAGAAGGCGGCCGGGGGGGGGGGAGGTGGGGGATGACGAACATGGGTTCTTCGATGACGAACATGGGTTCTTCTTCTTCTTCTTCTTCGGGTTGCAGGGGGTGGGGGATGACAAACATTTAAAAAATATTAAATGATTTTTTTTTTGTTTTTAATAATATTTTATTAGTTTTTTAGTATAAAGTGTGCCACATCACTTGCCACATCAGCACATAAAATAATTTTTAACGGAGTTATGATGGAATGACTACATTGATTTGCGACACCCAATTTCAGGGACTACATCGATTGATTTTCAATTTCAGGGACCATCTTGATGGGATGGGTCAATTTCAGGGACCATCTTGATGGGATGGGTCAATTTCAGGGACTATTTGTGATAAAAACCCCAAATTTTTTACTTAGTATCAACACTGTCGATTGGGTTCATATATTTAAATGACTAAACAATCTCAGATTCAAATAATTATTTTTGTTTAGATGATCTTCAAATAAAGATTAAGAAGTTGAACTATCACAATATAAAATTTGTAGAATATGTGCATTCCTCGTAGGTGGAACGAAAGGATTATCCATTCTTTTACATACGTACGCAACTTTTGTGTACATGAAACGTGCTTTCTTTTAAACTACAGACCATGACTTGGTCTTTAAACGAGGACTTTCAAAGCCAATTTTGTTTACAAATTTTAACCCTTTACTATTCTCATGAGCTAGTACGTAGACACCATGTCCCTTCCTCCCTTTCTCTATATAAACCCCATGCAATATTCCAGGAGGAGATAACTTAATTATCTCGATCGATATCAAAACTCCCAAGTTATGGCAATGAAATATTCACGAACTTTGCTCTTTGGTGTGCCGCTACTCATTGGCTTTCCATTGACAAATAGCAAAGCAACTAATATGGATCCACCTGTTCATTGCGAATTTCTGAATCGCAGCAGTTTTGAACCAGGGTTCATATATATATATATATATATATATATATATATATATATATATATATATATATCTTCTGGGATTATTTACCATATTTTTTGTGTATTTTATACATGCGAATAGATTTAGACCTAAAGGTGCCTAACTATCAGAGTGCGCTGTCAGTAGGTATGGACCCATTTCACACACGTTGTCAGAGCATAAGTAAAGTACAGTAGTGTAGGTAGAGATCATACCCTCAGAAGTAGCCACTTGAACTGAGCTATGCCACGAGTCCTTGTCAATAAAGAAACTATGCTACTAGAACCTGGAGGGGCGCAAAACAAAAAGTGTGAGTGGGCAAAAACAAAGTTTTACAAAATCACTTCGATATAAAAGTTATAACCCCTCTCCGTAAAAACATATATACTTCCCAGAAAATATATATATACGTACTCATACTGAAAACCAACATTCAAATATTGCCATGTCCGAATAAACCATAGCAATATCATAGCACGCAACAAATATCCTCAAAGTCAATCAGGTGATATCTCAATGCATAACATGCCGGCAATGCATATAAATCAGCCGGAGTCACCTCTCGTGATCTGTACGGCTGAATCTATGGCTCCTCAACCAAATCCTCAATTTAACTCTCAATCAATAACCTGCACCCATGTCGGAACCACCTATAGTGGTCTGTACGACAAGCTGGGTATATATATATAAAACGCTCTGTGCTACAATCACGTGAAGGCTGGCGACGAATCGCGGGTCACCTACTAGTCGGAACCACCTATAGTGGT
Organism: Heteromeles arbutifolia; assembly: GCA_024362995.1. Taxonomy (NCBI): domain Eukaryota; kingdom Viridiplantae; phylum Streptophyta; class Magnoliopsida; order Rosales; family Rosaceae; genus Heteromeles; species Heteromeles arbutifolia. The sequence continues at coordinate 21,991,760 of JANCRC010000002.1, forward strand.
CTGTAAGACAGGCGGACACCAGCCTTGGATCCAAGGTGAGCGTACGGTGCGGGAGGTGAACGATCACGTGAAAGCTAAGCCCTACTCTGGCAGCACAAACCCCGATGTGCAGGTAAATGAGCCATGTTCTAATCTCATCGATATCACCACAATCATCATATCAAAAGTACATACTTACCAGACTTACCTGGCGTCCGCAGTGCATCAACATACAATCATATAAACATAGAAATATATATGGCATTCGACATGGCATTCAATTTCATAAAATCATTTTAAAACGTATTTCTGGGAATCAATCAAGTATATATATATATATAAGAAAACAAAAGCCCACTCACCTGGAGTCCGCGCTACAACTCCTTAGAACGAGTACCGAAGCATCCCGAACGATCGGCGCCTAGAACAATTATTAAATCACATCTCAGAATACTTGTCGATAGAACACATAACTCATAGAAAACACATCCTCAAGGGCATTCAAGAGTGATTCAAAACTCATTGACCATAAGTCAACCGTCGATCAAAGATCGACGGTAGGGTCCACAACCCTGCATAACTCATTCCGAAAGATCTGCATATCAGATTTCCCATCCGTAACTTCTCATGATTCACATTATGCTTATAGACCAACATACTAAAGTTTCGTTATGATCCAACGGTTGGATCTCCGCCAATTTCCAAAATCGAGTGGCGATTAACCTTTTATTTTATGAACTTACAAATCCAATTCGGGAAGATCCATATGTCAGATTCCCCATCCGTAAGTTTCCACATTCTTCAAATATTAAGTACTACAACGTATCAAAGTTTGGTGATGATCCGATAGTCGGATCGCCGATTCACATTTTTACCTAATCACGAATCGTAAAGAATCTGGCTCAATGATCCACTTACGTCAAACCACTATCAAAACTGAAATCAGGATATCAAACATAGCCTAAAAAATAACATTGACGGCCCACTGGCCACACGCCGCCTTGGGTGATGGTCGGCCGCCCCGGCTAGCCTGAAAATTCAACTTTCTCCAAAAATTCTCAAAATTTGCAGAATTGAAGATATCAAAGAGTAGAACAACTTTCATACCTGTCACCAAGGCCAATTCGGTCAATAAGAGCTCCAATTTCATCAAAAACCGTAAGAACCCTAGAATTTGGGTGTGTTTCGATTCGACCTTTAAACTTGTTCCGACGCCTCCACCACTGCTTGGGCTTTGTTCCAGACCTCAAGAGAAGTCTAATGGTAGTGGTAATTGGAAGAAAACATTTCGGAATTGGTGGATTTCGAACACGAGGCCGCCGCACCCCTCCTTACGGTTTCACCCATTTTCAAGGCCAAATCTCTCCAAATTTGAGATGGAATGGATAGAAGGAAGGGCTAGATGATGTTTGGGAGTAGTAGCTGGGTCCATTTCGTGGGAAATCCGATGGAAAACCACCGGAAAGTATGATGAAAAAGGGTCAAAGGGTGCAGGTCAAGGAGAACCCGGCGGGTTCTCTCTTTCTCCTCTCTCATTTCTCTCCCTTCTCTCATCCTGATTTGTCATCCCCTTTCTCTCTCCTTTTCCTTATTCCTCCACTTCTCTCCCTTTTCTCTTCTTATCTTTCCATCACAGCCATCCATTTTATTTTCCTTTAATCTGGGCCGCCCACGTGGCACTCTAGATTTTCTAAAATTCTCCAAATAACAATTAAATTATCATTTTAACCCCTAACTTTAAACGTTAATATCTTCTTCGATATAGCTCCAAATCACGAACCGCTTGCGTCCATGCGTCCGTACCAACGAGTACTACGAGAATATGGCAAGAAAACAAAACTTAGGTGACACAACACAGTAATAAACCTCAGTCAACACATGAGCCTCGAAGGGCAATTTCGTAAAATCACTTATTAAATTTTTATACAATTGTAAAATCAGGAACGGGCTGTCACAATCTTCACCCCTTAAAAAATTTCGTCCCTGAAATTTAAAATATTTTGCTAAAAGTAAAATACTCGAAAATAAGAAAAATACCTCTATATAAATACTTACACAAGGAAGAAATTAAGTTAGAGCGGCTGCATAAAAGAATGTGCCATTTCGTCGCAATCGGATTGCAATTATTCCTTTTTCATGCCTCCAAGCTCATACCTTCTTCCTTCCTCGGCAATATAGTGATATAATATCCGCCCAATCCGCAAGCAAGAACACCAATTACTACGAAATGGCATAAGAAAAGTTTACGGATATCGAAAACAGCTATCAATATAGAAATCTTCAGTTTAAATACTTGCGTCAAGTTTAAAACCAAAACTGGAAATAACTCCAATAAATAGAATAGTCTCATAGAAAATGCTTGCACGAAAAATCAAATTCAAAATGAAAATGGTCTTTGCCAAACATTTGTCGTGACACGAACTTCGAGGATAAGTTTGAATTATCTCTAATTAGTAACTACTACTAAAGATGAGTCATCTTGCCTACTAGCTTAGAGAACCCAACAATTAAGCCATCGATTTTACTATTTATGGCCTGTAATGTCAATAGTTCGTCGTTGTCTCAATAAGTTAGTAAGAATCATCTTGCTCCTCGAATACAATTATGTCCAGATCATCCGATTCAAGCCTCGATCGCAACACCATAAAATCTTCAAGCACATCAATCTAGCTGTTAGGAGTGCTTTGATAACCATGTACTCCCCAAATCATCAAGTCCTAGAATAACGTCCTGAAAAGATGCGAGTAGAAAAATATATATCATCAAATATTTCCTTCGCAACTATTCACTAGTATTGCTCACCAAATCAAGAATATAACCTCTGAAATCCAAAATTTGAGAATTCAAATCTTTATCAACAACATTCGAACGACAATTATAATCTCAGTCTTATCTGGAAGATGACGCCAAAAAATACCAAGCTTTATACCTTCACCAATACTATGCTGAAATCCATTCAATTCTCAATACCACATGAAATTCATTTTTGGTAAGTCCAATAATCACGAGGAGACTGTACTCCAATATTTCTTGTAAACATTGATATAAAACTGGCGCACGCCTAAGCCAAGTCAATGTATCGTGAATTACTCCTTGATTGAGCGAGAAACCATGCCAAGAAGACTAAAGCACACTCGAGAATCCGAGAACCAAAACAAGATCATCAACTTCAAAGTTCAAGATATCCAAATTGGTTGGTTGTCATTACCCTACCAAAAGCAACTTCTAGAATGCTTAATCACTAACGATAATGATCTATTCCACAAAGTGATCGACAGGTGATTGAGGAACTGACGATTGCAACTAGGTTCCAATATCCCAACAATTCTTCCCAAATAGCTATCTGTCTTTGGAAGTAACACGAGCTGCAATAGGGTAGACATGCACCAAAGTTGACCAAAATATATTCTCAGCACAAGGAATGAATATAAGGTCATGATCAGGAAGGATGCTGACCAAAATGCCAGATAACTGATAAATTCAAGAATAGATAAATTTAACCAATGGTCTAACTGAATCTCCCTCGGGATCAATGGAAGAATTAGTTGATTGTCAAATTGATCCATAAACATCAAGACATCATCACAACTCCACATATACGAAGCTTATAGTAATTATCCCGTTTGTACCTGGATATGGCAAGCGATTATAACCATTCAACTATTCCTTGATGATTCAAAGTAACATCACAATGATACTCAAAGAGGTCAACTATAATGGAATAAGGAAAACCAAAAATATTTAGGGTAGAAACCATTTGTACTATGATGCTCAGTAGTTACGTTTGCATAACTAGGATAATACTCGATAGTGCAATCATAGGCGTCGATTTAATCATTCCAATGCTACTGCCAGAAACTTACTCTATCCAAAGTTTGATCACATACAAGATGGTTCCTTTTTAATTGTTCCACTACTAAGGACCATAAGTGTTACCACATCACGATGCATCCACACAACCAACCTCTGGGGAAAACATCATCATAGATTCCGAAGTTCTCAATGCTATCTAAGGATGTAAAATCATATTTGAAGAAAAGGGCAACACTTAAGCTGCCAGAAATCTTTATTCACCACTCACTTCCCACACTAAACCAACTTTTTCGGTCAATAGTTATGAAGAACAATATAGTCGAAAGATCGCCCATCAATAGTCGATAACCTCAATAAGACCAAGAATAATTTAAATCTCACAACCCTTTGTGAGGATTTCGACCTTCATCCTTAAACTCTTATTGGAATGAGAAAAGAATACCATCTGTGGAGATCACCCATTCCAAAATAAGTACCAATCTAAATAAAACTGGTGTCTGAGGAAGACAACTCCAACTATCACTTAAAGAAGTGACTAAATTCTAGGTAAAATCCCAAAATTCGAATTTCTCCAAATAGGAGACTTAGTTGAATAAATTCCTTAATCGATAAACTTTAAAACGTAACGTCTGAACAAAGCCTCGTTCGTGCTCACGCACTACCTTCTTGAGCATCATCGTCAATATCATAAGATTCCTACTCCACAATCTCAATCATCCAAATACCTGATTACAATGCCCTTCTGCAAATCACATACTATCTAGTATTCATAATCTTTTGGAGAGACTTCCCAAAGCTTGGAAATGAAACGTGTAACACGGTGAAATATAATTATATCCAGCTAGTAATCTGTTCTGATTTCTGCTTACTTGAACTAGTATAAGAGTCCAAAAATAGCTCTCTCATAATGCCATCACCCTCTGGAACAACCAATAAGAAACTGTGGTTGCCCAGGAAGTTAAACTGTATATCCTTAAACATTCTTCTGCTTTAACCAAAGGCAGGCTTGCCTCAACTGAAAATTTCCTTCAATCGTATCAAGTGGAGTCTCGACTTTAATTCCTTTTATATCTCCACACTTGATTAGATCATGAATACAGACTTTTATATCACAAGGTGAGAGAAATTAATAACAACTCACCTTTCTATCTTAGCTGATCCACCGATGCTTTGTCGTCGAAATTTTAGCACCCACTTAAGGAAAGAAAACATCGCCAATACTTTAACCTTTAGGGCTAGAGGAATACAACTTCCCACTTAAGCAAAGTTACCACCAATTGAAACACCACATGAGCACAACATAGGTTTAGCACCATGATTATTGATTCTCCCATTCTCGACATATACAAAATATTTCGCACTAAGAGTGTACAATATTACTTTCCAAGTCCAATCATACACCGAAAGTGATATTCCCAAAGTGCTTTTCCATTAAATACTAACACTTTAGCACCATCGTCACATGAGACTATCATAGAGTCTTAACAAGGAAGACTTCGCAAGAATTCCAATAGGTGATAACCTAACCAATACTGACAAGGAATCGAACTACTCTGAGATTCCAATCTCAACGTTTAATACAGATGGCCAGAGGATAAGTATTGAATCGATTGGTAAAGCATCTGATAACATCCAATAATATGTTAACCCAGATTTAGGCCATCCACTTGCCTCTGCATCGATCCTTCAAAAAAAATTCTTCACTTTAATTCTAAAGACATTCGCCAAGAGCTCTTCTAAAACGTCGACAAGTCGACCAAATTACCACAATTTAGAGAAGCTAACATATTTTCTCGTAATCAATGAGGTGGCAAAATCCAAATATTAGACACGAAAACCAAGAATGCTCACATCACGCGTGTGATGAACGCAATACTGCCCAACTTATGCTCTGATACCAAACTGACACACCCTGACCCGGAATGTCCACTAGGACTCCGAATCGAGCTGTGCTGGCCGACATCTGGAAGGTGACGAAGCCAAAAAGTGATGATATGGAAGAATGCGAATAGATTGAAACCTAAAGGTGCCTAACTATCAGAGTGCGCTGTCAATAGGTATGGACCCATTTCACACGCGTTGTCAGAGCATAAGTAAAGTACAGTAGTGTGGGTAGAGATCATACCCTCAGAAGTAGCCACCTGAACTGAGATATGCCACGAGTCCTTGTCGATAAAGAAACTATGCTACTAGAACCTGGAGGGGCGCAAAACAAAAGGCGTGAGTGGGCAAAAACAAAGTTTTACAAAATCACTTCGATATAAAAGTTATAACCCCTTTTCGTAAAAACATATATACTTCCCAGAAAATATATATATATGTACTCATACTGAAAACCAACATTCAAATATTGCCATGTCCGAATAAACCATAGCAATATCATAGCACGCAACAAATATCCTCAAAGTCAATCAGGTGATATCTCAATGCATAACATGCCGGCAATGCATATAAATCAGCCGGAGTCACCTCTCGTGACTTGTACGGCTGAATCTATGGCTCCTCAACCAAATCCTCAATTCAACTCTCAATCAATAAACTGAACCCATGTCGGAACCACCTATAGTGGTCTGTACGACAAGCTGGGTATATATAAAAAACGCTCTGTGCTACAATCACGTGAAGGCTGGCGACGAATCGCGGGTTACCTACGAGTTGGAACCATTTATAGTGGTCTGTACGACAGGCTGACACATGCCTTGGATCCAAGGTGAGCGTACGGTGCGGGAGGTGAACGATCATGTGAAAGCTAAGCCCTACTCTGGCGGCACAAACCCCGATGTGCAGGTAAATGAGCCATTTTCTAATCTCTCGATATCACCACAATCATCATATCAAAAGTACATACTTACCTGACTTACCTGGCGCCCGCAGTGCATCACCATACAATCATATAAAAATAGAAATATATATGGCATTCGACATGGCATTCAATTTCATAAAATCATTTTAAAACGTATTTCTGGGAATCAATCAAGTGTGTATATATATATATATATATATATATATATATATATATATATATATATATATACTGAAAACAAAAGCCCACTCACCTGGAGTCCGCGCTACAACTCCCTAGAACGAGTATCGAAACGTCCCGAACGATCGGCGCCTAGAACAATTATTAAATCACATCACAGAATACTTGTCGATAGAACACATAACTCACATAAAACACATCCTCAAGGGCATTCAAGAGTGATTCAAAACTCATTGACCATAAGTCAACCGTCGATCAAAGATCGATGGTAGGGTTCACAACCCTACATAACTCAATCCGGAAGATCCGCATATCAGATTTCCCATCTGTAACTTCTCATGATTCAAATTATGCTTATAGACCAACATACTAAAGTTTCGTTATGATCCAACGGTTGGATCTCCGCCAATTTCCAAAACCGAGTGGCGATTAACCTTTTATTTTATGAACTTACAAATCCAATTCGGGAAGATCCATACGTCGGATTCCCCATCCGTAAGTTTCCACATTCTTCAAATATTAATTACTATAATGTATCAACGTTTGGTGATGATCTGACGGTTGGATCGCCGATTCACATTTTTACCTAATCACGAATCGTAAAGAATCTGGCTCAATGATCCACTTACGTGAAACCACTGTCAAAACTGAATTCAGGATATCAAAAATAGCCTAAAAAATAACATTCACGGCCCACTGGCCACACGCCGCCGCCTGCGCCGCCATGGGTGGCGGTCGGCCGCCCCGGCTCGCAGGAAAATTGAACTCTCTCCAAAAATTCTCAAAATTTGCAGAATTGAAGATATCAAAGAGTAGAACAACTTTCATACCTGTGACCAAGGCCAATTCGATCAATAAGAGCTCTAATTTCATCAAAAACCGTAAAAACCCTAGAATGTGGGTGTGTTTCGATTCGACCTCCAAACTTGTTCCGACGCCTCCACCACTGCTTGGGCTTTGTTCCAGACCTCAAGAGAAGTCTAATGGTAGTGGTAATTGGAAGAAAACATTTCAGAATTGGTGGATTTCGAACACGAGGCCGCCGCACCCTTCATTGCGGTTTCACCCATTTTCAAGGCCAAATCTCTCTAAATTTGAGATGGAATGGATAGAGGGAAAGGCTAGATGATGTTTGGGAGTAGTAGCTGGGTCCATTTCGTGGGAAATTCGGTGGAAAACCACCGGAAAGTATGATGAAAACGGGTCAAAGGGTGCGGGTCAAGGAGAACCCGACGGGTTCTCTCATTCTTCTCCTCTCTCATTTCTCTCCCTTCTCTCATCCTGATTTGTCATCCCCTTTCTCTCTCCTTTCCTTATTCCTCCACTTCTCTCCCTTTTCTCTTATTATCTTTCCATCACAGTCATCCATTTTATTTTCCTTTAATCTGGGCCGCCCACGTGGCACTCCAGATTTTCTAAAATTCTCCCAATAACAATTAAATTATCATTTTAACCCCCAACTTTAAACGTTAATATCTTCTTCGATATAGCTCCAAATCACGAACCCTTGCGCTCATGCGTCCGTACCGACGAGTACTACGAGAAAATGGCAAGAAAACAAAACTTAGGTGACACGACACCGTAATAAACCTCAGTCAACACATGAGCCTCGAAGCAATTTCGTAAAATCACTTATTAAATTTTTTATACAATTGTAAAATCAGGGATGGGCTGTCACATTGATAACATTTGTAAATTTCTTGAATTAAACTTGACATGGATACATTTTAAAATCAAAGAAAAAAGAATTTACCCATATAAGTTTAAAAATGGATTAGAAAAAAATTGAATAGATTTTATATAAAAAAAAAATGGTACATTTAACATATAATAAATTGGTATGTTTAAGAATGAGTACATTTTAAGATTAAAAAGTTTTACAGGAATGGGTACATATAATTAGCATGGGAACATTTAGCAAAATAAAAAGTACAAATAAAAAAAAATATGAGTACAAATACAAATAAACTTTAAAAAATATGGGGACAAAAAGAAAAAGGACAATATATAGCAAAATAAAAAGGACAATATTTAATGAGATCCTCAATATTTAATTTTAAACTTTTGTCCTTCTAGGAAGATGTGGGGATTATGAAGGATATGGAGTTGTATGCTTACAGATTATCTATTTCATGGTCCAGATTATTACCGAGTAAGTTGCTCCACATCCTTATATTTGGTTGGGACCAATGTCAATATTGTGCATAAGAATTATTTTTCCTACAAGAAGATTGTTCTCTTTATATACTTTTAACTAAAGTAATGTGATCGAGTTATCTACTGGGTAACCCTTTTTTTTCTTGTTATTTTTGTTCTAATTAGATGGAACGTTAAGTGGTGGCATTAACAGGAAAGGAATTGATTATTACAACAATCTCAGCAATGAACTCCTACGCAATGGTTAATCATCCTACATTAAACAATTACTACATGAATTTTTAGAACATCATTCAATCAGACTTTTAATTTGATTTTACTGATCATGTATTATAGGTTTAAAGCCGTTTGTAACACTCTTTCATTGGGATGTTCCCCAAGCTTTAGAAGATGAATATGGTGGTTTCTTAAGCCCTCGTATTGTGTAAGTGAACAAAATTTATTTTCTCATTGATAATTTGATAAAATACATACTGATATACGTAACATAAATTTGTATCTACATCGATCATTTTAAAGACTATGCAGAACTTTGTTATAAGGAATTTGGTGATCAAGTCAAGCACTGGTTGATAGTAAATGAGCTATATACTTTTAGTAATATGGGTTATGCTATTGGGACTCTAGCACCGGGACGCTGCTCTTCTTGGCAAAACCTAAACTGCACCAGTGGAGATTCAGCCATTGAACCATACTTGGTGACACACCACATTCTTCTTGCTCATGGAGCAGCTGTAGAATTGTACAAGAATAAATATCAGGTTCAATAACTGTTATTTATTTATTTATTATTATTATTTTTTTGGTCAGATTATTGGCTCCAAATTAAGAATTCTATATGAATCATTATTATTGAGTTGTCATACAAGAGGGAATACTCTCAATAGTAAGATAATCTAAAGGTTGTATCTTTCTCTATAACTCCTATTTATTCAACCAAAATTCATATTTTTGTGTAGGCATCTCAGAAAGGCTTGATAGGGATAACATTGGTGTCATACTCGTTTGAGCCTGCTTCGGAGTCAATGCAAGATAAAGATGCTGCCTTACGATCTTTGGATTTTATGTTTGGATGGCAAGTGTCTTATTAAATTATATATAAACCCAATTACATGTTTACTTATGACTTGTCACATTGATACTACCTAGCTAGTAGTACTATTTATATATAATGCTATAATTAGGCTAATATTTGGAATTTTCTTATTTTGTAGGTTTTTGGACCCATTAACAAGTGGTGACTATCCACACACCATGCAATCAATTGTTGGAAAATGATTGCCAAAATTCACAAAAGAACAATCCAAGTTGCTAAACGGATCATTTGATTTTCTTGGAATAAATTATTATACTGCTAGATACACAACTAGTACACCTAAGAACAATTCACAACAAGCAAGCTACGTAACAGATCCTCGAGATGATCTTACGAGTGAGTGCCAAAGGAAACTTACTTGGAATAGCTTAAGTTCTTTGTTCTTCTTGACGTAGTTTAACTTCTTAATTACATTAATTATATTCTAATATTTACACCAATTGTATTCTAATGTTTGTAAATATTGTGGCAGCTGAGCTTAATGGAGTACTTATTGGTCCACAGGTATACATCAAGTTTATCATTTTGAGCTATTTGCATTTGGAGGATTAGTTTTTTTCCCCAAAATTTACGTATTATCTTGAAATGGTGTTGCAGACTGTTTCAGATTGGTTATATGTATTGATAGGAGCATATTTATGCGATTTAGTTAGTGTGTTTTCCTGCATTTACTTAGTTATTTGTTGCTTATTATAGTGTCTTAAGTCATCTTCGTGTGTTTATAGGTCCAAGAAGCAAAGTTGGCAAAAAGGTGCAATTTGGAGTATTTTAGAGCAGTTTTGGGCCAAGAATGGATAGCACAAGTATGGAGCAAGAAGGATGGACGAATTTGAAGTTCAAGAGAGGCTAGGAATGTGCAAAAGAGTTGAAGAAATAAATTCAAGTCAAAGAAGATAAGGAATCAGCTACAAAGAAGGAGAATTATCCAAACTACCTTATCTTATCCTTATCTTATCCAAACCTTATCCTATCCTATCCTAATCCTTTCCTAACTTAATTCCTGTTGCAAAAGGGTTTTAATTTCAGTTTAGGAGACATAAAAACCTGATTTCTAGGAACCTTATCCTCTCCTACAAAGGTGCCGCACCTTTGTCCTTGATCCCTTGGGTTTTTGACCTTCTAGATGTCCTATTTCCTGGTGGGATTACATAACCTTTTCCCCTTAGGATTGTGTTATTATTTTCCTACACAAACTATATTTTCCAATCCTTTTCCTACACCAAAAGTTTATGCCGCACCTCCTCCTATAAATATTTATTGTCTCGAATATCTTTAATGCTCAACAATGTTCTTCCGGAACGTGAAGAATAAAGTGCCTCTTAAGTGTTCAAATTAGTGCCATTGGAAATCATTATACGGGCCTTTTCGTATCCTTCGATCAGGCTGGATGGACCTGAGAGGTTGTCAAAGGTGCATTTTTTGGTACGAAGTTAGTGAAATAGATGCGTTCATGCAAAACGGTGTGCGTGGTTGCACTATCTGCCAGTCAACTAACTTTCCCACTAGTCATACCTAGAGTAAAATTAATTGAACCGGTCATATGCATAAAAGTTTGAAAACTTAAATTCATTCAATTAATTTTTTTTGAGAAAAGTTTATGAACTTTAGGTTCATAGTACTTACAAAGAAACACATATATATACCAAAATATGCAACAAATATATACAAGTAGGTCTTCGAGGCCTATGATAATAATTGAATTAATTATTTGGACTTCGAGCCAAAATTAAAGGTTGGGCAAAAAAATTATAAAAACCCATAGGGCCTAAAAAAATAAGCATTTAAACTCAAGGCCCAAAATAATAGGCCAAAGCCCACGAGTGGGTAGAGTAATTTGAAATGTGGCCTAAAAATTGGGATGGGTTAAGCTCGGCTGGGCTACAGGCAGTTCTCAAGGAACGCAATCGAGTACGTCGCAGGCCAGGTGCTTCGAATCACAAGCTACAGGCTGGGATCTGGTACAGTTAGGTGCAGCGAACCCAGAGAGCCCTACGGTGGGTGGGTTATGCTGGTGTGCGGACACAAAGACACCAAAGCCCAATTGGGCTGGCGTCATTCACGGGCCGGGCTTTGGGTAAGAAGCCCATATGCACAAACGTGGGATGCAAATGCAGGCCCAGATGGCTACGGCACAAATAAGGGCGCCACTCGGGTGCAATACAGACACGGATACACTAGCACATCGGTTGAGAATTCCAATTAAGAATTCCATATGAATCATTATTATTGAGTTGTAATACAAGAGGGAATACTCTCAGTAGTATGATAATCTAAAGGTTGTATCTTTTTCTATAACTCCTATTGATTCAACCAAAATTATATTTTTGTGTAGGCATCTCAGAAAGGCTTGATAAGGATAACATTGGTGTCATTGGTTTGAGCCTGCTTCGAAGTCAAAGCATGATAAAAATGCTGCCGTACGATCGTTGGATTTTATGTTTGGATGGCAAGTGTCTTATTAAATTATATATAAACCCAATTACATGTTTACTTATGACTTGTAACATTGATACTACCTAGCTAGCAGTACTCTTTATATATAATGCTATAATTAGGCAAATATTTGGAATTTTCATGTTTTGTAGGTTTTTGGACCCATTAACAGGTGGTGACTATCCACACACCATGCGATCAATTGTTGGGAAAACATTGCCAAAATTCACGAAAGAACAATCCAAGTTGCTAAGCGGATGATTTGAAGCAGATTAAGCCACTAAAGAGTTGAAGCCTATATGTTGCTTAAAGCCCTCTAAAAGCTAAATAAATTGATTGACATCCCAGCAGTGGCCTTCAAAACCCACATTGGAGTTGTAGTGTTTGCATTATTGAAGAGGGAATTATTTGAAGCAGATGTAAGAGGGCTGAAGAGTTTTGCAAGTGACCGCTTCACATGCTGATGTCAAATAGTCTTGTAAAAGTTTAGCCTTTATATACGATATGTAGCTTTCTAGGTTAATAAAGCTTCAGACTTGTCAAAGTATTACACATGCACAGAAGCCTTTGTTGGCTTATTGAAGCATCGCTACTGTTGAACGATAAAATTGTTTATTAGAGTACGGGTAGTACCCTTCATCACCTGGTTGGTGAAACAAGGTGAGTTCCTTCATTACCTAGTTGGTGGAAAGGGTGGTAAGTTGTCAAATGATAAAATTGTTTATAAGAGTACGAGTTGTGCCTTTCATCACTTGGTTGGTGATATGTAGGTCAGTTCCTTCATTACCAAGTGGGTGAGAATAATGGCGAGCTGCCAAGGCACATTGTAACACATGCCGAAGGGAAAAAGTGTATGTTAACACCTACTGTGAAGGCCTAGAGTACTGTTTTGTAATCTGTCACAGCACAAAAAGAATACTTGTGGCTGAAGCTACGGGCATATTCATTCAATGACTAGTTAACTTATGATGAATTGTGTATAAATCATCAGCGGAGTGCAAGCAATCAGCCTAGAAGATGTGTTGTGCCACAAAAAGTCTCTTTAGCTCATTGAAGGAATCTACTGTATCAGGTTGAAGACGACAATACCAACTAAACTCTGCCAGATAAAATGAAGGGAAAAATGAGACATCGTTCCTCATCACTATGTCTCGATATACCATGGTGGATTCAAAGTGATGGATATGCTCAATTGGATATTCCCTCTCAATATAAGATTGCAAACCAAGCTTCTGCTTCGTTTCTCCTTGTAGAGGGGTGCCAAAGATCATTCTTGCTAGATGGCCTGGTCTCGGCTAATTGCAGTCAGGTACCTTGGCATAATGTTTGGCCTTTAGTTTATTCTTTTCCTTGAAGAGCTGCAGGATAAGGGGATCCTGAGTGGAGTGAGGCACTGTTGGAACCCTCATTCGTAAGTTGCCATCATCTATTGGAAGTGGAAAAGTTTAGTCAAGGGTACGTGACTTCTTTTTTTTATTCACCGTACCGGCTTCAGGGAAATGCCTGTTGGAAGTCGCCCCAGTCTCAAACGCATTTTTGTCCATCTCAGTCTGTCGTTTCTTCCTCAGCTTAGTTGTAAACCTTGGTTATGGTAAGTGACCGATTCCTTCGCTGAGCCTTGGGTCAATGATCCTTGAGTATATGTGGATAGGTTTTTCTTGATGCTACCTCAAGAAGTCTTGATAGTCGAGATAAACAGCTTTTGATCCTTCCATTCCTTTTGCAAGGAGATGTCTTCTTCCACTTCTCTTGCTTCGGTTTGAAACAGCTGGGTTGAGAGAAGTCTTGTGTTGTTCAATATCTTAGGCAGAAGGCTGGTCCTCATTAAGAACTTCTGTGTTAAAGACATGGGAAACTTCACGTTGGTGGGTACCTATGTGTTGATATGCAGTGACGAGGGCGATGGCAATATAAAATTTGTAGAGTATGTGCATTCCTCATAAGTGGAACGCAAGGATTATCCAATGTTTTACGTACGTACGCAATTTTTGGGTACATGAAACGTGCTTCTTTTAAACCCTAGGATTTTCAAAGCCAATTTTGTTTACAAATTTTAACCCTTTACTATTCTCATGAGCCAGTACGTAGACACCATATCCCTTCCTCCCTTTCTCTATAAAAACCCCATGCAATATTCCAGGAAGAGACAGCGTAATTTACTCGATGGATATCAAAACTCCCCAAGTTATAGCAATAAAATATTCACAATCTTTGCTCTTTGGCGTGCTACTACTCATTGTCTTTGCATTGATAAATAGCAAAGCTACTAATACGTATCCACCTCTTCATTGCAAATTTCTCAATCGTGGCAGTTTTGAACCAGGGTTCATTTTTGGCACATGTTCCGCATCTTACCAGGTTGACATCTTCCTTGCGTGTGTAGTAGTAGTCTTACGTATACGCATGTGTGTATATTTCAGTATGAAGGTGCAGTAAAAGAAGATGGAAGAGGACCAAGCATATGGGAGACGAATAGTACGCGGTCATGTGATATGTACCATATATGTATATACTTCATCAATGCGCACGCATATAAAGTACTTTGCACATGATATGGATTTTACCATTATGTTGTTGAATAAATGCAGAAAAATTCTCTGATGACAGTAACGGAGACGTTGCTATAGATCAATATCATTGTTATAAGGTCTAGAATCTCATAACTTTCTCTCTTGACCCTTTATACTTGAAGGGCACATGTTAACATATTAAATTGGAGTCTTTATAAAAATAAAAATAAAAGACAATATAATAAGATCCTCAATATTTAATTTTAAATTTTTTCTTATTATGATTATATATATCCTTTTGTCATTCTACGAAGATGTGGGGATTATGAAGGATATGGAGTTGGATGCTTACAGATTCTCTATTTCATGGTCCAGATTATTACCAAGTAAGTTGCTCCACATCCTCATATTTGGTTGGGACCAATGTCAATATTGTGCATAAGATTTATTTTTCCTACAAGAAAATTATTCTCTTTATATACTTTTAACTACAATAATGTGATCGAGTTATCTACTGGGTAACCATTATTTTTCTTGTTATTTTTGTTCTAATTAGCTGGAACGTTAAGTGGTGGTGTTAACAGGAAAGGAATTGATTATTACAACAATCTCATCAATGAACTTTTACGCAATGGTTAATCATCCTATCTTAAACAATTATTACATGAATTTTCAGAACATCATTCAACCAAACTTTTAATTTGATTTTACTGATCATTTATATATAGGTTTAAAGCCGTTTGTAACACTCTTTCATTGGGATGTTCCCCAAGCTTCGGAAGATGAATATGGTGGTTTCTTAAGCCCTGGTTAACAGTAAATGAGCCATATACTTTTAGTAACATGGGTTATGATGTAGGCACTCAAGCACCGGGACGCTGCTCTTATTAGCAAAACCTAAACTGCACCGGTGGAGATTCAGCCATTGAACCATAATTGGTGACACACCACATTCTTCTTGCTCATGGAGTAGCTGTAGAATTTTAGAAGAATACATATCCGGTTCAAGAACTTTTTGTTCTCCTTTTTTTTTTTTTTGGGTCAGATTATTGGCTCCCAATTGAGAATTCCATATGAATCATTATTATTGAGTTGTAATACAAGAGGGAATACTCTCAGTAGTATGATAATCTAAAGGTTGTATCTTTTTCTTTAACTCCTATTTATTCAACCAAAATTCATATTTTGGTGTAGGCATCTCATAAAGGCTTGATAAGGATAACATTGGTGTCATTGGTTTGAGCCTGCTTCGAAGTCAAAGCATGATAAAAATGCTGCCTTACGATCGTTGGATTTTGTGTTTGGATGGCAAGTGTCTTATTAAATTATATATAAACCCAATTACATGTTAACTTATGACTTGTAACATTGATACTACCTAGCTAGCATTACTCTTTATATATAATGCTATAATTAGGCAAATATTTGGAATTTTCATGTTTTGTAGGTTTTTGGACCCATTAACAGGTGGTGACTATCCACACACCATGCGATCAATTATTGGGAAAAGATTGCCAAAATTCACGAAAGAACAATCCAAGTTGCTAAGCGGATGATTTGATTTTCTTGGAATAAATTATTATACTGCTAGATACACAACTAGTACACCTAAGAACAATTCACAACAGGCAAGCTACGTAACAGATCCTCGAGCTGATCTTACAAGTGAGTGCCAAAGGAAACTTACTTTGAATAGCTTAAGTTCTTTGTTCTTCTTGACCAAGTTTAACATCTGAATTACATTAATTATATTCTATTATTTACACCAATTGTATTCTAATGTTTGTAAAATTTTGTGGCAGCTGAGCTTAATGGAGTACTTATTGGTCCTCAGGTATACATCAAATTTATCATTTTGAGCTATTTGCATTTGGAGGATTAGTTTTTTTCCCCAACATTTACGTATTATCTTGAAATGGTGTTGCAAACTGCTTCATATTGGTTATGTGTATATCCAAAAGAAATTCACGATCTTGTGCTCTACACAAAGGAAAAATATAATGATCCACTCATTTATATTACTGAGAATGGTATGTAATACATACTTTTAAGCCTTGATTAATTGCAAAAGTTTCACATATTTATACTGGTGTAAAACTAAATTTAATTAAGGCTATATACTGCCTAGCCTTCTTAAGTTATTGTTATTTAATCATTATATTGACCTGATCCATTTGAACATTTGTGTGTGTGTGTGCAGAAATGGTGCGAAAGTGAAGGGATACTTTCCATGGACATTGTTGGACCAATTTGAATGGGATTCTAGATATACCATCCGATTTGGTTTAAATTACGTGGATTATAATGATGGGCTGAAAAGACACCCAAAACTCTCAGCACACTGGTTCAAAAATTTGCTTAAGAAGAATTTGAGAAATTAAAACAAAGTTATTGTTCATTATAAACATTTACGTGGATAATTTTCCTTTTTATGTATTTGTATTTCAATTCCTTCTGCATTTGCATTTCCTTTCAATAATGTAAGTATTCTTTGAGATTCAATAATTCAATAAAAAGCTATAAGCGCTATGAATGCTACAGTAAAACCTCTCTCTATAAAGGAATAACTTATTTATAGTCATAAACAGTTCTGGTCCCAGTTTGGGTTCAACTATAAATACCACATTGTAATAAGTTATCATTTTTCTTGATCCTGCTGTAAAGAAACTCGCCTCGACATAGTAACAATTTTTAATAAGTAAAATAATAAGCAAGCCACAAATAAAAGTTTAAGATGGTCTAAAATATTTCTCTACTGTTGTTTGGGACGATTTTTTTATTTTTTTGGAGTTGATACCACAACTTGGAGCTTGCGAGTACGTATGTAAAACCTTGTCAATGTCTTCTTGTTGAAGTCAAAATATTTCTAGCTCCGTATGATTATCTCATTCCCCTTCTTGCCTAATTGTATTAGTGATTATTTTTGCAATTAAAGCATACTCAACCTTTTGCACAACTTAACACAAATGTTTTCAATTAGCACCTTGGGTGACATGACAAATTTGATTGAAGGAAAGAAAAAGTATACGCTTGAATTGGTCGAAGATTGGATTGTACGTATTTGTCAAATTTACTTAGAAAGAAGAATTGAAGAGTTTTAAAACTTTTGCTATATACTACAAACATCTATTTTTAATTCTTTGTTAAACATAAGGATTGTCATATCCTGACCCGGGGTGGATCACTTCCCAAGCCCGCTCCACCACCGTAGCATGATATTGTCCGTTTTGGGCCCCGACCACACCCTCACGATTTTGTTTCTGGGAACTCACGAGCAACTTCCCAATGGGTCACCCATCCTTGGTGCCCTGGCCCCTTTCTCCCTTAACTTCAGAGTTCCTACGGAACCCGACGCCAGTGAGCTCCCAAAAGGCCTCGTGCTAGGTAGGGATGAGAATATACATTGAAGGATCACTCCCCTGGGCGATGTGGGATATTACAAGGATGCTAATAGATTTTAATATATTCCACCTGTTTAACACAATTTTAAAACTCACGGCATCGTGCGAGCTCAATTGCTTATAACAAACTATTTACAAATGTTGATGCACAAAATCAGTCAGACTTTGGAACAACGTAAAGTGTCAAGTTTGTAACCATCGCAAGGTTGCTCCGGTCACCTGGTGAGGATAATATGTAAAGAGATAGAGGTAGGGAAGCAACACAAGATGTACGTGGTTCACCTTAAATTGGGTTACGTCCATGAAGGTAGAGGAGTCCTCATTAATAGTGAAGATTTTACACAAGACATAAGTTTAAGCAAAATGATCATTAGTGACTTCTAATGACGAGTTTAAGCACAATAATCATATTAGGAATTAATTGTACGAGAACGGTCTCCTTGTATAGTTGATGAGAGTCTTCGGCTCCCGTCCAAGGTTGATGGGGGACTCTAAGAGTTTCATTTTTAAGTTGATGCGTGTCGTGCTATGATTGGTCTCTTGATTGGGGAGAAACTTGTGTGCTTCGGCAATGGTGCCTCCACATGAACTCTTCAGTGGGTCCTTGAAGGTATGAAGTTGACTGGTGCTTAGTAGTTTCAGGGGTGGTGAAGTATGGAACAAACAGTGCTCGCTCAAGTTCCCCAGTGAGGAAAGCTTCTCGGTTGGGGACTTGCAAAACCCAAGTTGCTGAGTACTCACAAAACTTCCGAGTACTAAAGTATATTCATATAATGGTAGTCCCCCAAGTCTCCTATCGAGGACGATTACCGATGGAGGTGTCATATGTTTCCCGAGTCATTGAAGAAAAAAGACTTTAAAATTTTTGTTGAGGAAATAAAATCTGGTTGAAGTTTTTTCATTTGTGTATATAACTTGAATGGTTAAAGCTTTTTCCTTTGGATAAATGGCTTGAATGGTTGAAGTTTTTTCCTTTGGGCACATAGCTTGAGTGGTTGAAGCTTTTTCCTTTGGACACATAGCTTCAGTGGTTGAAGCTTTTTCCTTTGGGCACATAGCTTGAGTGGTTGAAGCTTTTTTCTGTGGACACTTAGCTTGAAAGTTAGAAGTTTTTTCAGGTTTCAACCATTCCATATATTGATGTTTCTTCGCACACTCTTGACCAAGAGTGTGCGAAGCATTCTAGAAGTCGTAGTTGTATCCTATGTGTCAAAGCTTTGTTGGCCTCCTCTACATGTCATAAAATAATTAATTAATTGCTTAATTAGTAATCTATAATTATTTAAACCACTATCAATTATTAATTAATGTCGAAAATTTATTTTTAGCCTCTCCCCCCCCCCTTTTGAACTAGACACAAGAAAATGTAGGAGTGACCATATCAATAGATTTGCTTCCATGTGTGTGAGGCAAACCAGATGTTGTAGTAATTGAAGGTTAGGAGGAAACATATAAATCTATTTTGCTTCGCACAGTCTTGATCAAGAATGTTCGAAGCAATTTTTTGTTGGGTTATTCTCGCGTTGTTGAAGAGTTACATAGTTGGCACAATATGATTTTTCTTTGGACACTATTATGCGTTACCCACCGAAGTTTCCATAAGTAAGCTAAGATATAATACTTGCATATTGTCAATGTGGCTATATAGGTTGTCGAAGCTTGCGACTTCGAAGTTCTTGTAAATGTTGGAGTAGAAAATGCCTGAGGCTTTTAGAAAGCCTATAAATGGGTTTCCTTCGAGCCATATCCATGGGAACCCAACTAATTTATTGAACCTACAATGTTTGACCTTCTAGTACAGTTGAAGGAGATGTTAATAATGCTTCATACTGCATGGTGCAAATTAAGCCATTGAAGAGTTGAAGCCTATGTGTTGCTTGAAGCCTGTTGGAAGTTATATAAATTAATGTTTGCATTGTTGAAGAGAGAAATATTTAAAGCAGATGTAAGAGGACTGAAGAGTTTTGCAAGTGACCAATTCACATGTTGATGTCAAATAGTCTTGTAAAAGTTTAGCCTTTGTATATGATATGTAGCTTTCTAGGTTAATAAAGCTTGCGACTTGTCAAAGTATTACACATGCATAGAAGCCTTTGTTGGCTTATTAAAGCCTCGCTACTATTGAACGATAAAATTGTATATTAGAGTACCGGTAGTACCCTTTATCACCTGGTTGGTGATAAAAGGTGAGTTCCTTCATTACCTGGTTAGTGAAAAGAGTAGAGTACTGGTTGTACTTTCCATCACCTAGTTAGTGGACGAAGGTGAGTTCCTTCATTACCTAGTTGGTGGAAACGGCGGTAAGTTGCCAAAGGAAAAAATTATTTGTCATAGTACGAGTTGTACCTTTCATCACCTGGTTGGTGATACGAAGGTGAGTTCCTTCATTACCAACTGGGTGAGAATATTGACGAGTTGTCGAGGCACATTGTAACACATGCCAAAGGGAAAAAGCGTATGTTGACACCTATTGTGAAGGCCCTGAATGCTGTTTTATAATCTACCACAGCGCAAAAAGAATACTCATGGCTGAAGCTACAAGCATATTCACGTAATGACTAGTTTGACTTCTGACGAATGGTGTATAAAGCTTCAGCAGAGTGTAAGCAATCAGCCTAGAAGATGTGTTGCACCACAAAAAGTCTCTTAAGCTTAATGAAAGAATCTATTGTATTAGGTTGAAGACGACAATACTAATTGAGAGCTCTCACAGATAGTATGAAGGGGAAAATGAGACATAGTCCTTCATTACTATGCCTCGACATACCATGGTGGATTCAAAAAGATGGATATGCTCAATTGGATTTTCCCTCCCAATTTACGATAGCAAATCAAGCTTCTGTTTTGTTTCTTCTTGTAGAGGTGTGCCAAAGATCCTTCTTGTCAGAGGGCCTGGCCTCGGCTGATTCCAGTCAGGTACCTTGGCATGACGTTTGGCCTTTAATTTGTTCACTTCCTCGTAAAGCTGCAGAATAAGGGCGTCCTGAGCGAAGTCCGGCACTATTGGAACCCTCATTCATAAGTTTCCATCATTTCTTGGAAGTGGAGAAGTTTGGTCAAGAGTATGTGACTTTTTTTTTTATTCACCATACTAGCTTCAAGGAAATTCCGGTTAGAAGTTCCCCGAGTCTCAAACACCTTCTTGTCCCTCTAAGTCTTGTCGTTTCTTCCTTAGGTTAGTAGTTGACCTTGGTTTTGGTAAGTGGCTGATTCCCTCGATGACCCTTGGGTCAATGATCCTTGAGTCTATGTGGATAGGTTTTTCTCGACGATGCCTCAAGAGGTCTTGACAGTTGCGATAACCAGCTTTTGATCATTCCATTCCTTTTGCAAGGAGATGTCTTCTTCCACTTATCTTGCTTCGATTTGAAGCAGTTGGGTTGAGAGAAGTCTCATGTTGATCAATATCTTGGGTAGAAGGTCGCTCCTCATTAGGAATGCCCGTGTTAAAGACATGTGAAACTTCGCGTTGGTGGGTACATATGTGTTGATCCGCAGTCACGAGGGCGATAGCTCTTGAGACTGAGTCTGTATAACCTCATGAAACACCTTGAAGAGCTTCTCATACTGTTCTTCGAGGATCTCATTCCTTATCGCCATTTTTTTATTTTATTCTGAGTTCTAACCTCTTCGACTGTAGTTTGAAGAACAGGTTTGTTCCTTTCCCTCATTCGCTGCCTCACGCTAGGCATGCAAGGGGTGTTTTTCTACATGTTGGGCCTTCCTTCATTCCCCATGTTGGAGAGGGATGCCTTATCAAATGAGAGTGTACGCACTATAGAAACAAGTTTGACAAAGTTGGTGAGAGTAGGAATTGGTGTCGTTCCGACAAAGGGTGCATAATGTTGATACACAAAATCAATTAGACTTTGGAACAACGTAAAGTGATAAGTTTGTGACCTTCGTAAGGTTGCTCCGGTCACCTAGTGAGGATAATATGTACAAATATAGCGGTAGGGAAGCAAGCACAAGTTGTACGTCGTTCATCCTAAGTTAGGTTACGTCCACGAGGGTAGATGACTTCTTATTAATAGTGAAGAGTTTACATAATACATAGGTTTAAGCATAATCATTATTAGTGAGTTCTAATGACGAGTTTAAGTGCAATAATGGCATTAGAAATTAATTGTACGAGAACGGTCTCCTTTTATTGATGAGGAAAGTCTTCGGATCCTGTCCATGATTGATCTGGGACTCTAGGAGCTTTATTCTGATGTTGACATATGTAGTTTTGTGATTGGTCTCTTGATTGGAGAAGAACTCGTGTGCTTCAGCAAGGGTGCTTCCCCATGAACTCTTTAGTGGGTCCTTGAAGGTATGGAGTTGACCGGTGCTCGTTAGTTTCGGGAGTGATGAAGTATGGTACAAACAATAAATATCAAATTTTCCTAAAGCTCTTAAATCTATATTTTATCTATTTAGACGTGATTACTTTGCCAAATTCTCGTTTACTTTTGTAAATCTTGTTGTTCCCTTCGAATCCATACATTATGAGCCAAAACTGACAAGATCATAGCTACGTTAACTCAAACAATTTAAACAGTCCAAAACATAAGCTTTGGGGAATATGACAATGACAAGTAACTTATTAACCTATAAAATAAAAACCCTTCAATCATTTTTCTTAATTCAACGTCCCTCCCTTCTTTAATTTTATTGCATCACCTAATTTTAGCTTATATTAGTTATAACACAAGAGTGGTCCTTGTGGCTGGGGTTAATTGTAACACGCAACTGTGAAAAAATTAAAAACCCTGGCTCGAGGACGGGGTTAGCTTATAAAAAGATTCACTTGTCATATAACTACTGTATTGAAAGATATATCTTTCGATGAAGAGGAAGAAATAGATAAAAGGAAGTTCTATAAATTAGAGCTGAGGAATGCTTAAACGTAGAATATTTTATATTATAAAAAATACAAATACACTATATTATTTTATGCTTAAAAAAAAAGCGAATGAATAAAAAAAAATACAAACAGATGTCACGTTTCACGATATATATAGTAGTGGGGGATTATGGGACAAAAAATAAATCCATTTGGCATGGAGCTAGAAACTTGTTTTGAGATGTTTTTGCTGGTATTGATCCAGATTTAAATGCTCAACTAGAATTTGGAGCATTCCAAAAACTTGAATATCCAACTACAAGAAGACAAGTAGTCTGATACAATATGCTTTGTTACTTGTTACTTTTCATTTTTATTTTCCTTTTGTGATTTTTAGATGGGGTACCAGATAAATCTTGATTTGAATCACTGCCTTTTCTTTGACTCTTGTTCTTTATTTATCCGGGAGATGATCCCACATAAACAGTTATGGAAGCTATAATTGTAAACCAAGATCGAATCTATGGAAGCATTGGTTTATACATTCATTTTAGTCTCAACGCTAGGAATAATTTTTTGCGCTATCTTTTTTCGAGAGCCGTCTAAAGTTCCAACTAAAAAGGTGAAATGATTTGTCATCATCTCAATCGAAGTACGGATCCTCCCAATATTGGGAGGATCCGTACTTGAACTAGTCCCCTTGTTCCTCGAATGGATCTCTTAGTTGTTGAGAGGGTTGCCCAAAAGCAGTATATAAGGCGTACAATTTTTTGGCTTTCAAATGGTATAATTCTTTTGTTGGTAGATTGGAGGATTAGAAACATGACTATTGCTTTCCTATTGGTTGTTTTTGCATTAATTGCTACTTCTTTAATCTTACTGATTAGTGTACCTGTTGTATTTGCTTCTCCTGAGGGTTGGTCGGGTAAGAACAATGTTCTATTTTCCAGCACATCATTATGGATTGGATTAGTCTTTCTGGTGGGTATCCTTAATTCTCTCATCTCCTAAACCTATTCGTTCCATATCCAAAAATGAAATGACCCCCCTCCCAATTCCTTCAGGTTGTGAGACACATTAAAATTCAATATAAGTCCCAAAAATTCAAGTAAAGAAAAAAATTAGAAAAATTAGAGGGGGGTCAAACTTTTGTGTTTTTCAATTGTAAAAATATATATAAATGAAAAATATTAAATCAAAATAAATAGATTTAAGCTAATAAAAAACCAGTCTCTTGAAACAGCTAATCAATTTCTTGTGCTACCAAGAAGAAGCCACCCCAATGGTATCCTTTCACAATCTTTAATAGCGAAATAGCCAATTTGAGAACCTAGCTATTTCGATGCCTTCTTTATCAGCGTGGAAAGACAATTTCACAAAACCACTCAGTTCACGGATTCAATAGTAAAACTCTAACAAGAAGAAAAATATCAAGATTAAATTCTTCATCTTTATCGATCATGTACTTACGTAAAGAATTCTGGTCATAATTTTCTACTTCTTTGTTGGGTCAAATAATTTTCTATTGTTTGAATAAGTCTCTGTAGCTAATCGTCCATATTCAACTTCAAAAGTTATGCCCTTCAACAGTTGGACAGACATAATATAAACATGCAGATAAATGACTCTCTGTTTCCGAATGCAGAAAACATTTTATTTTGCTGCAAAACTCAAGGGTTACTCAAGGATTGATCATTTCAAATTAAGATGAGATCGATCGAACTGTTGTGTACATTATCTTACTTTTCAACTCAAGGAATATTATTTTTTTTATATAAATAATGTATTTTTGTAGTATAAGTTATTAATATCTTAATCTTAATTTGAATATCATATATATAAAAAACTATCCAAATTGAAGACTGTTTAGTCATCCAAATGTATCAATAAAATGAATAGTTCGTTATAAATCTTTTACTTAGTGTCTACATTGTCGATTGGGTTCATATATTTAAATGACTAAACAACTTCAGATTCAAATAATTCTTTTTGATTAGATGATCTTCAAATAAAGATTAAGAAACTGAACAATCACAATATAAAATTTGTAGAATATGAGCATTCCTCATAGGTGGAACGCAAGGATTATCCATTCTTTTACGTACGTACACAACTTTTGAGTACATGAAACGTGATTTCTTTTAAACTACAGTCCATGACTTGGACTTTAAACTAGGACTTTCAAAGCCAATTTTGTTTACAAATTTTAACCCTTTACTATTCTCATTCTTGTACTAGCTAGAAAAATGTGTAACTACTATACTTTGAAGGATGTCCAAACCTTCGAACAAGCCACCCCAATGGAATCCTTTCACAATCTTTAGGAGCAAAATAGCCAACTTGAGAACCTAGCTATTTCGATGCCTTCTTAATTACAGTGGAAGGACAATTTCACAAAACCACTGGGTTTACAGATTCAATACTAAAACTCTAACAAGAAGAAAAAGATCAAGATTAAATTCTTCGTCTTTATCGGTTGTGCACTTACGTAAAGAATTCTGGTCATAAATTTCTACTTTTTTGTCGGGTCAAATAATTTTCTACTGTTTGAACAAGTCTCTGTAGCTAATCTTCCATATTCAACTTCAAAAGTTATGCCTTCAACAGTTGGGCAGACATAATATAAACATGCCGATAAATGACTCTTTGTTTCCTAATGCAGTTAACATTTTGTTTTGCTGGAAAACTCAAGGGTAACTCAAGGATTGATCATTTCAAATTAAGATGAGATTGATCGAACAGTTGTGTACATTATCTTACTTTTCAACTCAAGGGAAGAATTTTTTTTTTTATAAATAATGTATTTTTATATATATAGTATAAGTTATTAATTTTTTAATCTTAATTTGAATATCATATATACAAAAAAACTATTCAAATTGAAGACTGTTTAGTTATCCAAATATATCAATAAAATGAATAGTTCATTATAAATCTTTTACTTATTGGGTTCATATATTTAAATGACTAAACGATCTCAGATTCAAATAATTCTTTTTGTTTAGATGATCTTCAAATAAAGATTAAGAAGTTGAACGATCACAATATAAAATTTGTAGAATATGTGCATTCCTCATTGGTGGAACGCAAGGATTATCCATTCTTTTACGTACGTACGCAACTTTTGGGTACATGAAACGTGCTTTCTTTTAAACTCCAAACCATGACTTGGTCTTTAAACTAGGACTTTCAAAGCCAATTTTGTTTACAAATTTTAACCCTTTACTATTCTCATTCGCTAGTACGTAGACACCATATGCCTTCCTCCCTTTCTTTATATAAACCCCATGCAATATTCCAGGAGGAGATAACTTAATTATCTCGATCGAAATCAAAACTCCCAAGTTATGACAATGAAATATTCACGATCTTTGCTCTTTGGTGTGCTGCTACTCATTGGCTTTGCATTGACAAACAGCAAAGCAACTAATACGGATCCACCTGTTCATTGCGAATTTCTCAATCGCAGCAGTTTTGAACTAGGGTTCATATTTGGCACAGGTTCCGCATCTTACCAGGTCAGTATATATATGTATTATACATATATATATCTTCTGGGATTATTTACCATATTTTTGGTGTATTTATACGTGCAGTTAGCATCCATGCATGAATTATAATGTTGACATCTTCCTTGCGTGTGTAGTAGCACTCTTACGTATATGCATGTGTGTATATTTCAGTATGAAGGTGCAGTAAAAGAAGATGGAAGAGGACCAAGCATATGGGATACCTACACCCACAAACATCCAGGTCTGTGATTTAATCAATTGGTAATATGATAACTTTAGCCACTTCATTTCGAAGGAGTATAAATAGCACCTCATTCTTTTCTTCGTGAGGACAAGTAAACTCCAACGTCTCTAATAACCATGCACTTTGTTGGGAGACGAATAGTATGTGGTCATGTGATAAGTACAATATATGTATATACTTCATCAATGCGCACGCATATAAAGTACTTTGCACATGATATGGATTTCACTATTATGTTTTCGAATAACTGCAGAAAAAATCGCTGATGGCAGTAACGGAGACATCGCTATAGATCAATATCACCGCTATAAGGTCTAAAACCTCATAACTTTGTCTCTTGACCCTTTATACTTGAAGGGCACATGTTAACATGTTAAATTGGAGCCTTTACAAAAAAAAGGACAATATATAATGAGATCCTCAATATTTAATTTTAAACTTTTGTCATTCTAGGAAGATGTGGGGATTATGAAGGATATGGAGTTGGATGCTTACAGATTATCTATTTCATGGTCCCGATTATTACCAAGTAAGTTGCTCCACATCCTCATATGTGGTTGGGACCAATGTCAATATTGTGCACAAGAATTATTTTCCCTACAAGAAAATTATTCTCTTTATATACTTTTAACTAAAGTAATGTGATCGAGTTATCTACTGGGTAACCTTTTTTTTCTTGTTATTTTTGTTCTAATTAGATGGAACGTTAAGTGGTGGAGTTAACAGGAAAGGAATTGATTATTACAACAATCTCATCAATGAACTCCTACGCAATGGTTAATCATCCTACCTTAAACAATTATTACATGAATTTTTAGAACATCATTCAATCAGACTTTTAATTTGATTTTACTGATCATGTATTATAGGTTTAAAGCCGTTTGTAACACTCTTTCATTGGGATGTTCCCCAAGCTTTAGAAGATGAATATGGTGGTTTCTTAAGCCCTCGTATTGTGTAAGTGAACAAAATTTATTTTCTCATTGATAATTTGATAAAATACATACTGATATGCGTAACATAAATTTGTATCTACAGCGATCATTTTAAAGACTATGCAGAACTTTGTTATAAGGAATTTGGTGATCGAGTCAAGCACTGGTTCACAGTAAATGAGCCATATACTTTTAGTAATATGGGTTATGCTGTTGGGACTCTAGCACCGGGACGCTGCTCTTCTTGGCAAAACCTAAACTGCACCGGTGGAGATTCAGCCATTGAACCATACTTGGTGACACACCACATTCTTCTTGCTCATGGAGCAGCTGTAGAATTGTACAAGAATAGTTATCAGGTTCAATAACTGTTTTTCTTTTGTTTTTTTTTTTTTTTTGTGGGTTAGATTATTGGCTCCTAATTGAGAATTCTGTATGAATCATTATTATTGAGTTGTAATACAAGAGGGAATACTCTCAGTAGTAAGATAATCTAAAGGTTGTATCTTTCTCTACAACTCCTATTTATTCAACCAAATTTCATATTTTTGTGTAGGCATCTCAGAAAGGCTTGATAGGGATAACATTGGTGTCATACTGGTTTGAGCCTGCTTCGGAGTCAAAGCAAGATAAAGATGCTGCCTTACGATCTTTGGATTTTATGTTTGGATGGCAAGTATCTTATTAAATTATATATAAACCCAATTACATGTTTACTTATGACTTGTAACATTGATACTACCTAGCTAGCAGTACTATTTATATATAATCCTATAATTAGGCTAATATTTGGAATTTTCTTATTTTGTAGGTTTTTGGACCCATTAACAAGTGGTGACTATCCACACACCATGCGATCAATTGTTGGAAAAAGATTGCCAAAATTCACAAAAGAACAATCCAAGTTGCTAAACGGATCATTTGATTTTCTTGGAATAAATTATTATACGGCTAGATACACAACTAGTACACCTAAGAACAATTCACAACAGGCAAGCTACGTAACAGATCCTCGAGCTGATCTTACAAGTGAGTGCCAAAGGAAATTTACTTGGAATAGCTTAAGTTCTTTGTTCTTCTTGACCTAGTTTAACTTCTTAATTACATTAATTATATTCTAATATTTACACCAATTGTATTCTAATGTTTGTAAATATTGTGGCAGCCGAGCTTAATGGAGTACTTATTGGTCCACAGGTATACATCAAATTTATCATTTTGAGCTATTTGCATTTGGAGGATTAGTTTTTTTCCCCAACATTTACGTATTATCTTGAAATGGTGTTGCAGACTGCTTCAGATTGGTTATATGTATATCCAAAAGGAATTCACGATCTTGTGCTCTACACAAAGGAAAAATATAATGATCCACTCATTTATATTACTGAGAATGGTATGTAATACATACTTTTAAGCCTTGATTAATTGCAAAAGTTTCACATTTTGATAATGGTGTAAAATGAAACTACAAGTTTTTTTATATTTTTAGAGGAAAAAACTAAATTTAATTTTTTGTGCAATAATATGTACGTAGGTGTAGCAGAGTTGAATAATCCAAAACTATCAATTGACGAGGCTCTTCATGATACCAGTAGAATTGACTACCACTACCGTCACCTGTGCTACATTCAAGCGGCGATCAAGTAAGTAGTTATTAACTAATTAATTAAGGCTATATACTGCCTAGCCTTCTTAAGTTAATGTTGTTTAATCATTATATTGACCTAATCCATTTGAACATTTGTGTATGTGTGTGCAGAAATGGTGCGAAAGTGAAGGGATACTTTCCATGGACATTGTTGGACGACTTTGAATGGAATTCTGGATACACCGTCCGATTTGGTTTAAACTACGTGGATTATAATGATGGGTTGAAAAGATACCCAAAACTCTCAGCACACTGGTTCAAAAATTTGCTTAAGAAGAATTGAAGAAATTAAAAGAAAGTTATTGTTGATTATAAACATTTAAGTGGATAATTTTCCTTTTTATGTATTTGTATTTAAATTCCTTCTGCATTTGTATTTCCTTTCAATAATGTAAGTATTCTTTGAGATTCAATAATTCAATAAAAAGCTATAAGAGCTGTGAAGGCTACAGTAAAACCTCTCTATATAAAGGAATAACTTATTTATGGTCATAAACAGTTTTGGTCCCAGTTTGTGTTCAGGAATAAAAACCACATTGTAATAAGTTATTATTTTTCTTGGTCCCGTTGTAAAGAAACTCACCTCGATATAGCAGTAATTGTTAATAAGTACAATAATAAGCAAAGCCACAAAAAATGTTTAAGATGGACGAAAACATTTCTATACTATTGTTTGGGATGATTTTTTTCTTTTTTTTTTTTTTTTTTTTTTGGAGTTTATACCACAGCTTGGAGCTTGTGGGTACATATGTAAAACCTTGTCAATATCTTCTTGTTGAAGTCAAAATATTTCTAGCTCCTCAAGATTATCTCATTCCCCTTCTTGCCTAATTGTATTAGTGATTATTTTTTCAATTAAAGCGTACTCAACTTTTTGCACAACTTAACACAAATGTTTTCAGTTAGCTGACTTTGCATATGACCTTGGGTGACATGACAAATTTGATAGAAGAAAAGAAAACGTATACACTTGAATTGGTCGAAGATTGGATTGTACGTATTTGTCAAATTTACTTAGAAAGAAGACTTAAGGAGTTTTAAAACTTTTGCTATATATTACAAACATCTTTAACATAGTTTAACACAGTTTTAAAACTCACGGCATCGCGCGGGCTCAATTGCGTGTAAGAAACTATTTACAAATGTTGACGCACAAAATAAGTGGACGTAAAGTGTCAAGTTTATAACCATCGCAAGGTTGCTCCATCACCTAGGGAGGATGATATGTAAAGAAATAGAGGTACGGAAGCAACTCAAGATGTACGTGGTTCACCTTAAATCGGGCTACATCCACGAAGGTAGAGGAGTCCTTATTAATAGTGAAGATTTTACACAAGACATAAGTTTAAGCATAATCATCATTAGTGAGTTCTAATGACGAGTTTAAGCACAATAATGACATTAGGAATTAATTGTACGAGAACGGTCTCCTTGTATAGTGGATGACGGTCTTCGGCTCCCAACCACGGTTGATGTAGGACTTTAGGAGTTTTATTTTTAGGTTGACGCATGTCGTGTTGTGATTGGTCTCTTAATTGGAGAGAAACTCGTGTGCTTCGGAAAGGGTGCCTCCACATGAACTCTTCAATGGGTCCTTGAATGTATGAAGTTGACTGGTGCTTCGTAGTTTCCGGGGTGGTGAAGTATGGAACAAATAGTGGTCCCCCAAGTTCATGAGTGAGGAAAGCTTCTCGGTTGGGGACTTGCAAAACCCAAATTGGTGAGTACTCACGAAACTTTCGAGTACTAAAGTGTATGAGCATATAATGGGAGTCCCCCAAGTCTCCTATCGATGAGGATTACCGAAGGAGGTGTCTTATATTTCCCGAGTCATTGAAGAAAAAAGACTTTAAAACTTCTTTCCTCTTTTTTTTTGGATGTAGCCCAAGTACATATATTTTTTTTTTCTTAAGTCCTATTCCTTCTTTCTTTTTTTTGTTGAGCAAAGAAAATCTAGTTGAAGTTTTTTCATTTGTGTATATAACTTGAGTGGTTGAAGCTTTTTCCTTTGGACAAATGGCTTGAATTGTTGAAGTTTTTCCCTTTGGGCACATAGCTTGAGTGGCTGAAACTTTTTCCTTTGGACACATAGCTTTAAGTCGTTGAAGCTTTCTCCTTTGGGCGCATAGCTTGGGTGGCTGAAGGTTTTTCCTTTGGACACATAGTTTGCGTGGTTGAAGCTTTTTCCTTTGGGCACATAGCTTAAGTGGCTGAAGCTTTTTCCTTTGGATACATAGCTTGAGTGGTTGAAGCTTCTTCCTTTGGGCACATATCTTGAGTGGTTGAAGCTTTTTCCTTTAGGCACATAGCTTGAGTGGTTGAAGCTTTCTTCTGTGGACACTTAGCTTGAAAGGTAGAAGTTTTTTCAACTTCAACCACTCCATATATTGATTTTGCTTCGCACAGTCTTGATCAAGAGTGTGCGAAGCAATTTTTTGTTGGGTCATTCTCGCGTTGTTGAAGAGTTAGAGAATTGGCACAATATGATTTTTCCTTGGACACTAGTGTGCATTACCCTCCAAAGTTTCCGTTTACCGTCGTTGGTAAGTAAAGCTAAGATATAATACTTGCATGTTGTCAATGTGGCTATATAGGTTATCGAAGCTTGTGACTTCAGAGTTCTTGTAAATGTTGGAGTAGAAAATGCATGAGGCTTTTAGAGAGCCTATAAATGAATTTCCTTTAAACCATATCCGTGGGAACCCAACTAATTTATCAAAGCTACAATGTTTGACCTTCTAGTACAGTTTAAAACTTTTTCTATATACTACAAACATCTATTTTTTATTCTTTGTTAAACATAAGGATGCTAATAGATTTTAATATATTCCACCTATTAAACACAGTTTTAAAACTCATGGCATCGCGCGAGCTCAATTGCTTGTAAGAAACTATTTAGAAATGTTGATGCACAAAATCAGTGAGACATTGGAATGACGTAAAGTGTCAAGTTTGAAACCTTCGCAAGGTTGCTCCAGTCACCTGGTGAGGATAATATGTAAAGAGATAGAGGTAGGGAAGCAACACAAGATGTACGTGGTTCACCTTAAATTGGGTTACGTCCATGAGGGTAGAGGAGTCCTCATTAATAGTGAAGATTTTACACAAGACATAAGTTTAAGCATAATGTTCATTAGTGAGTTCTAATGACGAGTTTAAGCACAATAATCATATTAGGAATTAATTGTACGAGAACGGTCTCCTTGTATAGTTGATGAAAGTTTTCGGCTCCCGTCCAAGGTTGATGTGGGACTCTAAGAGTTTTATTTTTAAGTTGACTCGTGTCGTGCTATGATTGGTCTCTTGATTGGTGAGAAACTTGTGTGCTTCGGCAAGGGTGCCTCCACATGAACTCTTCAGTGGGTCCTTGGAGGTATGAAGTTGACTGGTGCTTAGTAGTTTCGGGGGTGGTGAAGTATGGAACAAACAGTGCTCGCTCAAGTTCCCCAGTGAGGAAAGCTTCTCGGTTGGGGACTTGCAAAACCCAAGTTGCTGAGTACTCACGAAACTTCCGAGTACTAAAGTATATTCATATAATGGTAGTCCCCCAAGTCTCCTATCGAGGAGGATTACCGAAGGAGGTGTCATATGTTTCCCGAGTCATTGAAGAAAAAAGACTTTAAAATTTTTGTTGAGGAAATAAAATCTGGTTGAAGTTTTTTCATTTTTGTATATAACTTGAATGGTTAAAGCTTTTTCCTTTGGATAAATGGCTTAAATGGTTGAAGTTTTTTTCCTTTGGGCACATAGCTTGAGTGGCTGAAGCTTTTTCCTTTGGGCACATAGCTTGAGTGGTTGAAGCTTTTTCCTTTGGACACGTAGCTTCAGTGGTTGAAGCTTTTTCGTTTGGGCACATAGCTTGAGTGGTTGAAGCTTTTTTCTGTGGACACTTAGCTTGAAAGTTAGAAGTTTTTTCAAGTTTCAACCATTCCATATATTGATGTTTCTTCGCACACTCTTGACCAAGAGTGTGCGAAGCATTCTAGAAGTCGTAGTTGTATCCTATGTGTCGAAGCTTTGTTGGCCTCCTCTACATGTCATAAAATAATTAATTAATTGCTTAATTAATAATCAATAATTATTTAAACCACTATCAATTATTAATTAATGTCGAATATTTATTTTTAGCCTCTCCCCCCCCCCCTTTTGAACTAGACACAAGAAAATGTAGGAGTGACCATATAAATAGATTTGCTTCCACGTGTGTGAGGCAAACCAGATGTTGTAGTAATTGAAGGTTAGGAGGAAACATATAAATCTATTTCGCTTCGCAGAGTCTTGATCAAGAATGTTCGAAGCAATTTTTTGTTGGGTTATTCTCGCGTTGTTGAAGAGTTACAAAATTGGCACAATATGATTTTTCCTTGGACACTATTGTGCGTTACCCACCGAAGTTTCCATAAGTAAAGCTAAGATATAATACTTGCATATTGTCAATGTGGCTATATAGGTTGTCGGAGCTTGCGACTTCGAAGTTCTTGTAAATGTTGGAGTAGAAAATGCCTGAGGCTTTTAGAAAGCCTATAAATGGGTTTCCTTCGAGCCATATCCATGGGAACCCAACTAATTTATCGAAGCTACAACGTTTCTGGTACAGTTGAAGGAGATGTTAATAATGCTTCATACTGCATGGTGCAAATTAAGCCGTTGAAGAGTTGAAGTTTATGTGTTGCTTGAAGCCTGTTGGAAGCTATATAAATTGATTGACCTCCTAATAGCGGCCTTCAGAACCCACATTGGGGTTGTAATGTTTGCATTGTTGAAGTGAAAAATATTTAAAGCAGATGTAAGAGGACTGAAGAGTTTTGCAAGTGACCGCTTCACATGTTGATGTCAAATAGTCTTGTAAAAGTTTAGCCTTTGTATATGATATGTAGCTTTCTAGGTTAATAAAGCTTCAGACTTGTCAAAGTATTACACATGCATAGAAGCCTTTGTTGGCTTATTAAAGCCTCGCTACTATTGAACGATAAAATTATATATTAAAGTAGCAATAGTACCCTTCATCACCTGGTTGGTGATAAAAGGTGAGTTCCTTCATTACCTGGTTAGTGAAAAGAGTAGAGTACTGGTTGTACTTTCCATCACCTAGTTAGTGGACGAAGTTGAGTTCCTTCATTACCTAGTTGGTGGAAACAATGGTAAGTTGCCAAAGGAAAAAATTATTTATTATAGTACGAGTTGTACCTTTCATCACCTCGTTGGTGAGACGAAGGTGAGTTCCTTCATTACCAAGTGGGTGAGAATAATGACGAGTTGTCGAGGCACATTGTAACACATGCCGAAGGGAAAAAGTGTATGTTGACACTTATTGTGAAGGCCCTGAATGCTGTTTTATAATCTACAACAGCGCAAAAAGAATACTCATGGCTGAAGCTACGGGCATATTCACGTAATGACTAGTTTGACTTATGACGAATGGTGTATAAATCTTCAGCGGAGTGTAAGCAATCAGCCTAAAAGATGTGTTGCACCACAAAAAGTCTCTTAAGCTTAATGAAAGAATCTATTGTATTAGGTTGAAGACGACAATACTAATTGAGAGCTCCCACAGATAGGATGAAGGGGAAAATGAGACATCGTCCTTCATTACTATGCCTCGGCATACCATGGTGGATTCAAAGAGATGGATATGCTCAATTGGATTTTCCTTCCCAATTTACGATAACAAATCAAGCTTCTGTTTTGTTTCTCCTTGTAGAGGTGTGCCAAAGATCCTTCTTGTCAGAGGGCCTGGCCTCGGCTGATTCCAGTCAGGTACCTTGGCATGACGTTTGGCCTTTAGTTTGTTCACTTTCTCGAAAAGCTGCAGAATAAGGGGGTCCTGAGTGGAGTCTGGCACTATTGGAACCCTCATTCATAAGTTTCCATCATTTCTTGGAAGTGGAGAAGTTTGGTCAAGAGTATGTGACTTTTTTTTTTATTCACCCTGCTGGCTTCAAGGAAATTCCTGTTGGAAGTTCCCCGAGTCTCAAACACCTTCTTGTCCCTCTAAGTCTTGTCGTTTCTTCCTTAGGTTAGTAGTTGACCTTGGTTTTGGTAAGTGACTGATTCCTTCGATGACCCTTGGGTCAATGATCCTTGAGTCTATGTGGATAGGTTTTTCTCGACGATGCCTCAAGAGGTCTTGATAGTCGCAATAACCAGCTTTTGATCATTCCATTCCTTTTGCAAGGAGATGTCTTCTTCCACTTATCTTGCTTCGATTTGAAGCAATTGGGTTGAGAGAAGTCTCATGTTGATCAATATCTTAGGTAGAAGGTCGCTCCTCATTAGGAATGCCCGTGTTAAAGACATGTGAAACTTCGCGTTGGTGGGTACATATGTGTTGGTCCGCAGTCACGAGGGCGATAGCTCTTGAGACTGAGTCTGTATAACCTCATGAAACATCTTGAAGAGCTTCTCATACTGTTCTTGGAGGATCTCATTCCTTATTGCCATTTTTTTATTTTATTCTGAGTTCTAACCTCTTCGACTTTAGTTTGAAGAACAGGCTTCTTCCTTTCCCTCATTTGCTGCATCACGCTAGGCATGCAAGGGGTGTTTTTATGCATGTTGTGCCTTCCTTCATTCCCCATGTTGGAGAGGGATGCCTTATCAAATGAGAGTGTACGCACTATAGAAACCAGCTTGACAAAGCTAGTGAGAGTAGGAATCGGTGTCGTTCCCACAAACGGTGCATAATGTTGATACACAAAATCAATTAGACTTTGGAACAACGTAAGGTGACAAGTTTGTGACCTTCGCAAGGTTGCTCCGGTCACCTAGTGAGGATAATATGTAAAAAGATAAAGGTAGGGAAGCAAACACAAGTTGTACGTGGTTCACCCTAAGTTAGGTTACGTCCACGAGGGTAGATAAGTTCTTATTAATAGTGAAGAGTTTACACAATACATAGGTTTAAGCATAATCATTATTAGTGAGTTCTAATGACGAGTTTAAGTACAATAATGGCATTAGAAATTAATTGTACGAGAACGGTCTCCTTTTATTGATAAGGAAAGTCTTCGGACCCTGTCCATGATTTGATTTGGGACTCTAGGAGCTTTATTCTGATGTTGACATATGTCGTTTTGCGATTGGTCTCTTGATTGGAGAGGAACTCGTGTGCTTCAGCAAGGGTGCCTCCCCATGAACTCTTTAGTGGGTCCTTGAAGGTATGGAGTTGACCGGTGCTCGGAAGTTTCGGGAGTGATGAAGTATGGTACAAACAACAAATATCAAATTTTCCTAAAGCTCTTAAATCTATATTTTATCTATTTAGAGGTGATTACTTTGCCAATTCCTCATTTACTTTTGTAAATCTTGTTGTTCCCTTCGAACCCATACATTATGAGCCAAAACTGACAAGATCATAGCTACGTTAACTCGAACAATTTAAACAGTCCAAAACATAAACTTTGGGGAATATGACAATGACAAGTAACCTATTAACCTATAAAATAAAAACCCTTCAATCATTTTTCTTAATTCAACGTCCCTCCCTTCTTTAATTTTATTGCATCACCTAATTTTAGCTTATATTAGTTATAACACAAGAGTGGTCCTTGTGGCTGGGGTTAACTGTGACACGCAATTGTGAAAAAATTAAAGCCCCTGGCTCGAGGACGGGGTTAGCTTATAAAAGGATCCACTTGTCATATAACTACTGTATTGAAAGATATATCTTTCGATGAAGAGGAAGGAATAGATAAAAGGAAATTCTATAAATTAGGGGTGAGGAATGCTTAAACGTAGAATATTTTATATTATAAAAAATACAAATACACTATATTATTTTATGCTTAAAAAAAAGCGAATGAGTAAAAAAAAATACAAACAGATGTCACGTTTCACGATATATATAGTAGTGGGGGATTATGGGACAAAAAATAAATCCATTTGGCATGGAGCTAGAAACTTGTTTTGAGATGTTTTTGCTAGTATTGATCTAGATTTAAATGCTCAACTAGAATTTGGAGCATTCCAAAAACTTGGATATCCAACTACAAGAAGACAAGTAGTCTGATACAATATGCTTTGTTCCTTGTTACTTTTCATTTTTATTTTCCTTTTGTGATTTTTAGATGGGGTACCAGACAAATCTTGGTTTGAATCACTGCCTTTTCTTTGACTCTTGTTCTTTATTTATCCGGGAGACGATCCCACATAAACAGTTATGGAAGCTATAATTGTAAACCAAGATCGAATCTATGGAAGCATTGGTTTATACATTCCTTTTAGTCTCAACCCTAGGAATAATTTTTTGCGCTATCTTTTTTCGAGAGCCGTCTAAAGTTCCAACTAAAAAGGTGAAATGATTTGTCATCATCTCAATCGAAGTACGGATCCTCCCAATATTGGGAGGATCCGTACTTGAACTAGTCCCCTTGTTCCTCGAATGGATCTCTTAGTTGTTGAGAGGGTTGCCCAAAAGCAGTATATAAGGCGTACAATTTTTTGGCTATCAAATGGTATAATTCTTTTGTTGGTAGATTGGAGGATTAGAAACATGACTATTGCTTTCCTATTGGTTGTTTTTGCATTAATTGCTACTTCTTTAATCTTACTGATTAGTGTACCTGTTGTATTTGCTTCTCCTGAGGGTTGGTCGGGTAAGAACAATGTTCTATTTTCCAGCACATCATTATGGATTGGATTAGTCTTTCTGGTGGGTATCCTTAATTCTCTCATCTCCTAAACCTATTTGTTCCATATCCAAAAATGAAATGACCCCCCTCCCAATTCCTGCAGGTTGTGAGACACATTAAAATTCAATATAAGTCCCAAAAATTCAAGTAAAGAAAAACATTAGAAAAATTAGAGGGGGGTCAAACTTTTGTGTTTTTCAATTGTAAAAATATATATAAATGAAAAATATTATATCAAAATAAATAGATTTAAGCTAATAAAAAACCAGTCTCTTGAAACAGCTAATCAATTTCTTGTGCTACCAAGAAGAAGCCACCCCAATGGTATCCTTTCACAATCTTTAATAGCGAAATAGCCAATTTGAGAACCTAGCTATTTCGATGCCTTCTTTATCAGCGTCGAAAGACAATTTCACAAAACCACTCAGTTTACGGATTCAATAGTAAAACTCTAACAAGAAGAAAAATATCAAGATTAAATTCTTCATCTTTATCGATCTACTTACGTAAAGAATTATGGTCATAAATTTCTACTTCTTTGTTGGGTCAAATAATTTTCTATTGTTTGAATAAGTCTCTGTAGCTAATCGTCCATA
Organism: Heteromeles arbutifolia; assembly: GCA_024362995.1. Lineage (NCBI taxonomy): Eukaryota > Viridiplantae > Streptophyta > Magnoliopsida > Rosales > Rosaceae > Heteromeles > Heteromeles arbutifolia. The sequence continues at coordinate 22,030,525 of JANCRC010000002.1, forward strand.
TTCAACTTCAAAAGTTATGCCCTTCAACAGTTGGACAGACATAATATAAACATGCAGATAAATGACTCCCTGTTTCCGAATGCAGAAAACATTTTATTTTGCTGGAAAACTCAAGGGTTACCCAAGGATTGATCATTTCAAATTAAGATGAGATCGATCGAACTGTTGTGTACATTATCTTACTTTTCAACTCAAGGAATTTTTTTTTTTATATAAATCATGTATTTTTGTAGTATAAGTTATTAATATCTTAATCTTAATTTGAATATCATATATACAAAAAACTATCCAAATTGAAGACTGTTTAGTCATCCAAATGTATCAATAAAATGAAAAGTTCGTTATAAATCTTTTACTTAGTGTCTACATTGTCGATTGGGTTCATATATTTAAATGACTAAACAACTTCAGATTCAAATAATTCTTTTTGATTAGATGATCTTCAAATAAAGATTAAGAAACTGAACAATCACAATATAAAATTTGTAGAATATGAGCATTCCTCATAGGTGGAACGCAAGGATTATTCATTCTTTTACGTACGTACACAACTTTTGGGTACATGAAACGTGATTTCTTTCAAACTACAGTCCATGACTTGGACTTTAAACTAGGACTTTCAAAGCCAATTTTGTTTACAAATTTTAACCCTTTACTATTCTCATTCTTGTACTAGCTAGAAAAATGTGTGACTACTATACTTTGAAGGATGTCCAAACCTTCGAAAAAGCCACCCCAATGGAATCCTTTCACAATCTTTAGGAGCAAAATAGCCAACTTGAGAACCTAGCTATTTCGATGCCTTCTTAATTAGAGTGGAAGGACAATTTCACAAAACCACTGGGTTTACAGATTCAATACTAAAACTCTAACAAGAAGAAAAAGATCAAGATTAAATTCTTCATCTTTATCGGTTATGCACTTACGTAAAGAATTCTGGTCATAAATTTCTACTTTTTTGTCGGGTCAAATAATTTTCTACTGTTTGAACAAGTCTCTGTAGCTAATCTTCCATATTCAACTTCAAAAGTTATGCCTTCAACAGTTGGGCAGACATAATATAAACATGCCGATAAATGACTCTTTGTTTCCTAATGCAGTTAACATTTTGTTTTGCTGGAAAACTCAAGGGTAACTCAAGGATTGATCATTTCAAATTAAGATGAGATTGATCGAACAGTTGTGTACATTATCTTACTTTTCAACTCAAGGGAAGAATTTTTTTTTTTATAAATAATGTATTTTTATATATATAGTGTAAGTTATTAATTTTTTAATCTTAATTTGAATATCATATATACAAAAAACTATTCAAATTGAAGACTGTTTAGTTATCCAAATATATCAATAAAATGAATAGTTCATTATAAATCTTTTACTTATTGGGTTCATATATTTAAATGACTAAACGATCTCAGATTCAAATAATTCTTTTTGTTTAGATGATCTTCAAATAAAGATTAAGAAGTTGAACGATCACAATATAAAATTTGTAGAATATGTGCATTCCTCATTGGTGGAACGCAAGGATTATCCATTCTTTTACGTACGTACGCAACTTTTGGGTACATGAAACGTGCTTTCTTTTAAACTCCAAACCATGACTTGGTCTTTAAACTAGGACTTTCAAAGCCAATTTTGTTTACAAATTTTAACCCTTTACTATTCTCATTCGCTAGTACGTAGACACCATATCCCTTCCTCCCTTTCTTTATATAAACCCCATGCAATATTCCAGGAGGAGATAACTTAATTATCTCGATCGAAATCAAAACTCCCAAGTTATGACAATGAAATATTCACGATCTTTGCTCTTTGGTGTGCTGCTACTCATTGGCTTTGCATTGACAAACAGCAAAGCAACTAATACGGATCCACCTGTTCATTGCGAATTTCTCAATCGCAGCAGTTTTGAACCAGGGTTCATATTTGGCACAGGTTCCGCATCTTACCAGGTCAGTATATATATGTATTATACATATATATATCTTCTGGGATTATTTACCATATTTTTGGTGTATTTATACGTGCAGTTAGCATCCATGCATGAATTATAATGTTGACATCTTCCTTGCGTGTGTAGTAGCACTCTTACGTATATGCATGTGTGTATATTTCAGTATGAAGGTGCAGTAAAAGAAGATGGAAGAGGACCAAGCATATGGGATACCTACACCCACAAACATCCAGGTCTGTGATTTAATCAATTGGTAATATGATAACTTTAGCCACTTCATTTCGAAGGAGTATAAATAGCACCTCATTCTTTTCTTCGTGAGGACAAGTAAACTCCAACGTCTCTAATAACCATGCACTTTGTTGGGAGACGAATAGTATGTGGTCATGTGATAAGTACAATATATGTATATACTTCATCAATGCGCACGCATATAAAGTACTTTGCACATGATATGGATTTCACTATTATGTTTTCGAATAACTGCAGAAAAAATCGCTGATGGCAGTAACGGAGACATCGCTATAGATCAATATCACCGCTATAAGGTCTAAAACCTCATAACTTTGTCTCTTGACCCTTTATACTTGAAGGGCACATGTTAACATGTTAAATTGGAGCCTTTACAAAAAAAAGGACAATATATAATGAGATCCTCAATATTTAATTTTAAACTTTTGTCATTCTAGGAAGATGTGGGGATTATGAAGGATATGGAGTTGGATGCTTACAGATTATCTATTTCATGGTCCCGATTATTACCAAGTAAGTTGCTCCACATCCTCATATGTGGTTGGGACCAATGTCAATATTGTGCACAAGAATTATTTTCCCTACAAGAAAATTATTCTCTTTATATACTTTTAACTAAAGTAATGTGATCGAGTTATCTACTGGGTAACCTTTTTTTTCTTGTTATTTTTGTTCTAATTAGATGGAACGTTAAGTGGTGGAGTTAACAGGAAAGGAATTGATTATTACAACAATCTCATCAATGAACTCCTACGCAATGGTTAATCATCCTACCTTAAACAATTATTACATGAATTTTTAGAACATCATTCAATCAGACTTTTAATTTGATTTTACTGATCATGTATTATAGGTTTAAAGCCGTTTGTAACACTCTTTCATTGGGATGTTCCCCAAGCTTTAGAAGATGAATATGGTGGTTTCTTAAGCCCTCGTATTGTGTAAGTGAACAAAATTTATTTTCTCATTGATAATTTGATAAAATACATACTGATATGCGTAACATAAATTTGTATCTACAGCGATCATTTTAAAGACTATGCAGAACTTTGTTATAAGGAATTTGGTGATCGAGTCAAGCACTGGTTCACAGTAAATGAGCCATATACTTTTAGTAATATGGGTTATGCTGTTGGGACTCTAGCACCGGGACGCTGCTCTTCTTGGCAAAACCTAAACTGCACCGGTGGAGATTCAGCCATTGAACCATACTTGGTGACACACCACATTCTTCTTGCTCATGGAGCAGCTGTAGAATTGTACAAGAATAGTTATCAGGTTCAAGAACTGTTTTTCTTTTGTTTTTTTTTTTTTTTTTTTTGTGGGTTAGATTATTGGCTCCTAATTGAGAATTCTGTATGAATCATTATTATTGAGTTGTAATACAAGAGGGAATACTCTCAGTAGTAAGATAATCTAAAGGTTGTATCTTTCTCTACAACTCCTATTTATTCAACCAAATTTCATATTTTTGTGTAGGCATCTCAGAAAGGCTTGATAGGGATAACATTGGTGTCATACTGGTTTGAGCCTGCTTCGGAGTCAAAGCAAGATAAAGATGCTGCCTTACGATCTTTGGATTTTATGTTTGGATGGCAAGTATCTTATTAAATTATATATAAACCCAATTACATGTTTACTTATGACTTGTAACATTGATACTACCTAGCTAGCAGTACTATTTATATATAATCCTATAATTAGGCTAATATTTGGAATTTTCTTATTTTGTAGGTTTTTGGACCCATTAACAAGTGGTGACTATCCACACACCATGCGATCAATTGTTGGAAAAAGATTGCCAAAATTCACAAAAGAACAATCCAAGTTGCTAAACGGATCATTTGATTTTCTTGGAATAAATTATTATACGGCTAGATACACAACTAGTACACCTAAGAACAATTCACAACAGGCAAGCTACGTAACAGATCCTCGAGCTGATCTTACAAGTGAGTGCCAAAGGAAACTTACTTGGAATAGCTTAAGTTCTTTGTTCTTCTTGACCTAGTTTAACTTCTTAATTACATTAATTATATTCTAATATTTACACCAATTGTATTCTAATGTTTGTAAATATTGTGGCAGCTGAGCTTAATGGAGTACTTATTGGTCCACAGGTATACATCAAATTTGTCATTTTGAGCTATTTGCATTTGGAGGATTAGTTTTTTTCCCCAACATTTACGTATTATCTTGAAATGGTGTTGCAGACTGCTTCAGATTGGTTATATGTATATCCAAAAGGAATTCACGATCTTGTGCTCTACACAAAGGAAAAATATAATGATCCACTCATTTATATTACTGAGAATGGTATGTAATACATACTTTTAAGCCTTGATTAATTGCAAAAGTTTCACATATTTATAATGGTGTAAAATGAAACTACAAGTTTTTTTATATTTTTAGAGGAAAAAACTAAATTTAATTTTTTGTGCAATAATATGTACGTAGGTGTAGCAGAGTTGAATAATCCAAAACTATCAATTGACGAGGCTCTTCATGATACCAGTAGAATTGACTACCACTACCGTCACCTGTGCTACCTTCAAGCGGCGATCAAGTAAATAGTTATTAACTAATTAATTAAGGCTATATACTGGCTAGCCTTCTTAAGTTATTGTTGTTTAATCATTATATTGACCTAATCCATTTGAACATTTGTGTATGTGCGTGTAGAAATGGTGCGAAAGTGAAGGGATACTTTCCATGGACATTGTTGGACGACTTTGAATGGAATTCTGGATACACCGTCCGATTTGGTTTAAACTACGTGGATTATAATGATGGGTTGAAAAGATACCCAAAACTCTCAGCACACTGGTTCAAAAATTTGCTTAAGAAGAATTGAAGAAATTAAAAGAAAGTTATTGTTGATTATAAACATTTAAGTGGATAATTTTCCTTTTTATGTATTTGTATTTAAATTCCTTCTGCATTTGTATTTCCTTTCAATAATGTAAGTATTCTTTGAGATTCAATAATTCAATAAAAAGCTATAAGAGCTGTGAAGGCTACAGTAAAACCTCTCTATATAAAGGAATAACTTATTTATGGTCATAAGCAGTTTTGGTCCCAGTTTGTGTTCAGGAATAAAAACCACATTGTAATAAGTTATTATTTTTCTTGGTCCCGTTGTAAAGAAACTCACCTCGATATAGCAGTAATTGTTAATAAGTACAATAATAAGCAAAGCCACAAAAAATGTTTAAGATGGACGAAAACATTTCTATACTATTGTTTGGGATGATTTTTTTCTTTTCTTTTTTTTTTTTTTTTTGGAGTTTATACCACAGCTTGGAGCTTGTGGGTACATATGTAAAACCTTGTCAATATCTTCTTGTTGAAGTCAAAATATTTCTAGCTCCTCAAGATTATCTCATTCCCCTTCTTGCCTAATTGTATTAGTGATTATTTTTTCAATTAAAGCGTACTCAACTTTTTGCACAACTTAACACAAATGTTTTCAGTTAGCTGACTTTGCATATGACCTTGGGTGACATGACAAATTTGATAGAAGAAAAGAAAACGTATACACTTGAATTGGTCGAAGATTGGATTGTACGTATTTGTCAAATTTACTTAGAAAGAAGACTTAAGGAGTTTTAAAACTTTTGCTATATATTACAAACATCTATTTAACATAGTTTAACACAGTTTTAAAACTCACGGCATCGCGCGGGCTCAATTGCGTGTAAGAAACTATTTACAAATGTTGACGCACAAAATAAGTGGACGTAAAGTGTCAAGTTTATAACCATCGCAAGGTTGCTCCATCACCTAGGGAGGATGATATGTAAAGAAATAGAGGTACGGAAGCAACTCAAGATGTACGTGGTTCACCTTAAATCGGGCTACGTCCACGAAGGTAGAGGAGTCCTTATTAATAGTGAAGATTTTACACAAGACATAAGTTTAAGCATAATCATCATTAGTGAGTTCTAATGACGAGTTTAAGCACAATAATGACATTAGGAATTAATTGTACGAGAACGGTCTCCTTGTATAGTGGATGACGGTCTTCGGCTCCCAACCACGGTTGATGTAGGACTTTAGGAGTTTTATTTTTAGGTTGACGCATGTCGTGTTGTGATTGGTCTCTTAATTGGAGAGAAACTCGTGTGCTTCGGAAAGGGTGCCTCCACATGAACTCTTCAATGGGTCCTTGAATGTATGAAGTTGACTGGTGCTTCGTAGTTTCCGGGGTGGTGAAGTATGGAACAAATAGTGGTCCCCCAAGTTCATGAGTGAGGAAAGCTTCTCGGTTGGGGACTTGCAAAACCCAAATTGGTGAGTACTCACGAAACTTTCGAGTACTAAAGTGTATGAGCATATAATGGGAGTCCCCCAAGTCTCCTATCGATGAGGATTACCGAAGGAGGTGTCTTATATTTCCCGAGTCATTGAAGAAAAAAGACTTTAAAACTTCTTTCCTCTTTTTTTTTGGATGTAGCCCAAGTACATATATTTTTTTTTTCTTAAGTCCTATTCCTTCTTTCTTTTTTTTGTTGAGCAAAGAAAATCTAGTTGAAGTTTTTTCATTTGTGTATATAACTTGAGTGGTTGAAGCTTTTTCCTTTGGACAAATGGCTTGAATTGTTGAAGTTTTTCCCTTTGGGCACATAGCTTGAGTGGCTGAAACTTTTTCCTTTGGACACATAGCTTTAAGTCGTTGAAGCTTTCTCCTTTGGGCGCATAGCTTGGGTGGCTGAAGGTTTTTCCTTTGGACACATAGTTTGCGTGGTTGAAGCTTTTTCCTTTGGGCACATAGCTTAAGTGGCTGAAGCTTTTTCCTTTGGATACATAGCTTGAGTGGTTGAAGCTTTTTCCTTTGGGCACATATCTTGAGTGGTTGAAGCTTTTTCCTTTAGGCACATAGCTTGAGTGGTTGAAGCTTTCTTCTGTGGACACTTAGCTTGAAAGGTAGAAGTTTTTTCAACTTCAACCACTCCATATATTGATTTTGCTTCGCACAGTCTTGATCAAGAGTGTGCGAAGCAATTTTTTGTTGGGTCATTCTCGCGTTGTTGAAGAGTTAGAGAATTGGCACAATATGATTTTTCCTTGGACACTAGTGTGCATTACCCTCCAAAGTTTCCGTTTACCGTCGTTGGTAAGTAAAGCTAAGATATAATACTTGCATGTTGTCAATGTGGCTATATAGGTTATCGAAGCTTGTGACTTCAGAGTTCTTGTAAATGTTGGAGTAGAAAATGCATGAGGCTTTTAGAGAGCCTATAAATGAATTTCCTTTAAACCATATCCGTGGGAACCCAACTAATTTATCAAAGCTACAATGTTTGACCTTCTAGTACAGTTTAAAACTTTTTCTATATACTACAAACATCTATTTTTTATTCTTTGTTAAACATAAGGATGCTAATAGATTTTAATATATTCCACCTATTAAACACAGTTTTAAAACTCATGGCATCGCGCGAGCTCAATTGCTTGTAAGAAACTATTTAGAAATGTTGATGCACAAAATCAGTGAGACATTGGAATGACGTAAAGTGTCAAGTTTGAAACCTTCGCAAGGTTGCTCCAGTCACCTGGTGAGGATAATATGTAAAGAGATAGAGGTAGGGAAGCAACACAAGATGTACATGGTTCACCTTAAATTGGGTTACGTCCATGAGGGTAGAGGAGTCCTCATTAATAGTGAAGATTTTACACAAGACATAAGTTTAAGCATAATGTTCATTAGTGAGTTCTAATGACGAGTTTAAGCACAATAATCATATTAGGAATTAATTGTACGAGAACGGTCTCCTTGTATAGTTGATGAAAGTTTTCGGCTCCCGTCCAAGGTTGATGTGGGACTCTAAGAGTTTTATTTTTAAGTTGACGCGTGTCGTGCTATGATTGGTCTCTTGATTGGTGAGAAACTTGTGTGCTTCGGCAAGGGTGCCTCCACATGAACTCTTCAGTGGGTCCTTGGAGGTATGAAGTTGACTGGTGCTTAGTAGTTTCGGGGGTGGTGAAGTATGGAACAAACAGTGCTCGCTCAAGTTCCCCAGTGAGGAAAGCTTATCGGTTGGGGACTTGCAAAACCCAAGTTGCTGAGTACTCACGAAACTTCCGAGTACTAAAGTATATTCATATAATGGTAGTCCCCCAAGTCTCCTATCGAGGAGGATTACCGAAGGAGGTGTCATATGTTTCCCGAGTCATTGAAGAAAAAAGACTTTAAAATTTTTGTTGAGGAAATAAAATCTGGTTGAAGTTTTTTCATTTTTGTATATAACTTGAATGGTTAAAGCTTTTTCCTTTGGATAAATGGCTTAAATGGTTGAAGTTTTTTTCCTTTGGGCACATAGCTTGAGTGGCTGAAGCTTTTTCCTTTGGGCACATAGCTTGAGTGGTTGAAGCTTTTTCCTTTGGACACGTAGCTTCAGTGGTTGAAGCTTTTTCGTTTGGGCACATAGCTTGAGTGGTTGAAGCTTTTTTCTGTGGACACTTAGCTTGAAAGTTAGAAGTTTTTTCAAGTTTCAACCAATCCATATATTGATGTTTCTTCGCACACTCTTGACCAAGAGTGTGCGAAGCATTCTAGAAGTCGTAGTTGTATCCTATGTGTCGAAGCTTTGTTGGCCTCCTCTACATGTCATAAAATAATTAATTAATTGCTTAATTAATAATCAATAATTATTTAAACCACTATCAATTATTAATTAATGTCGAATATTTATTTTTAGCCTCTCCCCCCCCCTTTTGAACTAGACACAAGAAAATGTAGGAGTGACCATATAAATAGATTTGCTTCCACGTGTGTGAGGCAAACCAGATGTTGTAGTAATTGAAGGTTAGGAGGAAACATATAAATCTATTTCGCTTCGCAGAGTCTTGATCAAGAATGTTCGAAGCAATTTTTTGTTGGGTTATTCTCGCGTTGTTGAAGAGTTACAAAATTGGCACAATATGATTTTTCCTTGGACACTATTGTGCGTTACCCACCGAAGTTTCCATAAGTAAAGCTAAGATATAATACTTGCATATTGTCAATGTGGCTATATAGGTTGTCGGAGCTTGCGACTTCGAAGTTCTTGTAAATGTTGGAGTAGAAAATGCCTGAGGCTTTTAGAAAGCCTATAAATGGGTTTCCTTCGAGCCATATCCATGGGAACCCAACTAATTTATCGAAGCTACAACGTTTCTGGTACAGTTGAAGGAGATGTTAATAATGCTTCATACTGCATGGTGCAAATTAAGCCGTTGAAGAGTTGAAGTTTATGTGTTGCTTGAAGCCTGTTGGAAGCTATATAAATTGATTGACCTCCCAATAGCGGCCTTCAGAACCCACATTGGGGTTGTAATGTTTGCATTGTTGAAGTGAAAAATATTTAAAGCAGATGTAAGAGGACTGAAGAGTTTTGCAAGTGACCGCTTCACATGTTGATGTCAAATAGTCTTGTAAAAGTTTAGCCTTTGTATATGATATGTAGCTTTCTAGGTTAATAAAGCTTCAGACTTGTCAAAGTATTACACATGCATAGAAGCCTTTGTTGGCTTATTAAAGCCTCGCTACTATTGAACGATAAAATTATATATTAAAGTAGCAATAGTACCCTTCATCACCTGGTTGGTGATAAAAGGTGAGTTCCTTCATTACCTGGTTAGTGAAAAGAGTAGAGTACTGGTTGTACTTTCCATCACCTAGTTAGTGGACGAAGTTGAGTTCCTTCATTACCTAGTTGGTGGAAACAATGGTAAGTTGCCAAAGGAAAAAATTATTTATTATAGTACGAGTTGTACCTTTCATCACCTCGTTGGTGAGACGAAGGTGAGTTCCTTCATTACCAAGTGGGTGAGAATAATGACGAGTTGTCGAGGCACATTGTAACACATGCCGAAGGGAAAAAGTGTATGTTGACACTTATTGTGAAGGCCCTGAATGCTGTTTTATAATCTACAACAACGCAAAAAGAATACTCATGGCTGAAGCTACGGGCATATTCACGTAATGACTAGTTTGACTTATGACGAATGGTGTATAAATCTTCAGCGGAGTGTAAGCAATCAGCCTAAAAGATGTGTTGCACCACAAAAAGTCTCTTAAGCTTAATGAAAGAATCTATTGTATTAGGTTGAAGACGACAATACTAATTGAGAGCTCCCACAGATAGGATGAAGGGGAAAATGAGACATCGTCCTTCATTACTATGCCTCGGCATACCATGGTGGATTCAAAGAGATGGATATGCTCAATTGGATTTTCCTTCCCAATTTACGATAACAAATCAAGCTTCTGTTTTGTTTCTCCTTGTAGAGGTGTGCCAAAGATCCTTCTTGTCAGAGGGCCTGGCCTCGGCTGATTCCAGTCAGGTACCTTGGCATGACGTTTGGCCTTTAGTTTGTTCACTTTCTCGAAAAGCTGCAGAATAAGGGGGTCCTGAGTGGAGTCTGGCACTATTGGAACCCTCATTCATAAGTTTCCATCATTTCTTGGAAGTGGAGAAGTTTGGTCAAGAGTATGTGACTTTTTTTTTTATTCACCCTGCTGGCTTCAAGGAAATTCCTGTTGGAAGTTCCCCGAGTCTCAAACACCTTCTTGTCCCTCTAAGTCTTGTCGTTTCTTCCTTAGGTTAGTAGTTGACCTTGGTTTTGGTAAGTGACTGATTCCTTCGATGACCCTTGGGTCAATGATCCTTGAGTCTATGTGGATAGGTTTTTCTCGACGATGCCTCAAGAGGTCTTGATAGTCGCAATAACCAGCTTTTGATCATTCCATTCCTTTTGCAAGGAGATGTCTTCTTCCACTTATCTTGCTTCGATTTGAAGCAATTGGGTTGAGAGAAGTCTCATGTTGATCAATATCTTAGGTAGAAGGTTGCTCCTCATTAGGAATGCCCGTGTTAAAGACATGTGAAACTTCGCGTTGGTGGGTACATATGTGTTGGTCCGCAGTCACGAGGGCGATAGCTCTTGAGACTGAGTCTGTATAACCTCATGAAACATCTTGAAGAGCTTCTCATACTGTTCTTGGAGGATCTCATTCCTTATTGCCATTTTTTTATTTTATTCTGAGTTCTAACCTCTTCGACTTTAGTTTGAAGAACAGGCTTCTTCCTTTCCCTCATTTGCTGCCTCACGCTAGGCATGCAAGGGGTGTTTTTATGCATGTTGTGCCTTCCTTCATTCCCCATGTTGGAGAGGGATGCCTTATCAAATGAGAGTGTACGCACTATAGAAACCAGCTTGACAAAGCTAGTGAGAGTAGGAATCGGTGTCGTTCCCACAAACGGTGCATAATGTTGATACACAAAATCAATTAGACTTTGGAACAACGTAAGGTGACAAGTTTGTGACCTTCGCAAGGTTGCTCCGGTCACCTAGTGAGGATAATATGTAAAAAGATAAAGGTAGGGAAGCAAACACAAGTTGTACGTGGTTCACCCTAAGTTAGGTTACGTCCACGAGGGTAGATAAGTTCTTATTAATAGTGAAGAGTTTACACAATACATAGGTTTAAGCATAATCATTATTAGTGAGTTCTAATGACGAGTTTAAGTACAATAATGGCATTAGAAATTAATTGTACGAGAACGGTCTCCTTTTATTAATAAGGAAAGTCTTCGGACCCTGTCCATGATTTGATTTGGGACTCTAGGAGCTTTATTCTGATGTTGACATATGTCGTTTTGCGATTGGTCTCTTGATTGGAGAGGAACTCGTGTGCTTCAGCAAGGGTGCCTCCCCATGAACTCTTTAGTGGGTCCTTGAAGGTATGGAGTTGACCGGTGCTCGGAAGTTTCGGGAGTGATGAAGTATGGTACAAACAACAAATATCAAATTTTCCTAAAGCTCTTAAATCTATATTTTATCTATTTAGAGGTGATTACTTTGCCAATTCCTCATTTACTTTTGTAAATCTTGTTGTTCCCTTCGAACCCATACATTATGAGCCAAAACTGACAAGATCATAGCTACGTTAACTCGAACAATTTAAACAGTCCAAAACATAAACTTTGGGGAATATGACAATGACAAGTAACCTATTAACCTATAAAATAAAAACCCTTCAATCATTTTTCTTAATTCAACGTCCCTCCCTTCTTTAATTTTATTGCATCACCTAATTTTAGCTTATATTAGTTATAACACAAGAGTGGTCCTTGTGGCTGGGGTTAACTGTGACACGCAATTGTGAAAAAATTAAAGCCCCTGGCTCGAGGACGGGGTTAGCTTATAAAAGGATCCACTTGTCATATAACTACTGTATTGAAAGATATATCTTTCGATGAAGAGGAAGGAATAGATAAAAGGAAATTCTATAAATTAGGGGTGAGGAATGCTTAAACGTAGAATATTTTATATTATAAAAAATACAAATACACTATATTATTTTATGCTTAAAAAAAAGCGAATGAGTAAAAAAAAATACAAACAGATGTCACGTTTCACGATATATATAGTAGTGGGGGATTATGGGACAAAAAATAAATCCATTTGGCATGGAGCTAGAAACTTGTTTTGAGATGTTTTTGCTAGTATTGATCTAGATTTAAATGCTCAACTAGAATTTGGAGCATTCCAAAAACTTGGATATCCAACTACAAGAAGACAAGTAGTCTGATACAATATGCTTTGTTCCTTGTTACTTTTCATTTTTATTTTCCTTTTGTGATTTTTAGATGGGGTACCAGACAAATCTTGGTTTGAATCACTGCCTTTTCTTTGACTCTTGTTCTTTATTTATCCGGGAGACGATCCCACATAAACAGTTATGGAAGCTATAATTGTAAACCAAGATCGAATCTATGGAAGCATTGGTTTATACATTCCTTTTAGTCTCAACCCTAGGAATAATTTTTTGCGCTATCTTTTTTCGAGAGCCGTCTAAAGTTCCAACTAAAAAGGTGAAATGATTTGTCATCATCTCAATCGAAGTACGGATCCTCCCAATATTGGGAGGATCCGTACTTGAACTAGTCCCCTTGTTCCTCGAATGGATCTCTTAGTTGTTGAGAGGGTTGCCCAAAAGCAGTATATAAGGCGTACAATTTTTTGGCTATCAAATGGTATAATTCTTTTGTTGGTAGATTGGAGGATTAGAAACATGACTATTGCTTTCCTATTGGTTGTTTTTGCATTAATTGCTACTTCTTTAATCTTACTGATTAGTGTACCTGTTGTATTTGCTTCTCCTGAGGGTTGGTCGGGTAAGAACAATGTTCTATTTTCCAGCACATCATTATGGATTGGATTAGTCTTTCTGGTGGGTATCCTTAATTCTCTCATCTCCTAAACCTATTTGTTCCATATCCAAAAATGAAATGACCCCCCTCCCAATTCCTTCAGGTTGTGAGACACATTAAAATTCAATATAAGTCCCAAAAATTCAAGTAAAGAAAAACATTAGAAAAATTAGAGGGGGGTCAAACTTTTGTGTTTTTCAATTGTAAAAATATATATAAATGAAAAATATTATATCAAAATAAATAGATTTAAGCTAATAAAAAACCAGTCTCTTGAAACAGCTAATCAATTTCTTGTGCTACCAAGAAGAAGCCACCCCAATGGTATCCTTTCACAATCTTTAATAGCGAAATAGCCAATTTGAGAACCTAGCTATTTCGATGCCTTCTTTATCAGCGTCGAAAGACAATTTCACAAAACCACTCAGTTTACGGATTCAATAGTAAAACTCTAACAAGAAGAAAAATATCAAGATTAAATTCTTCATCTTTATCGATCTACTTACGTAAAGAATTATGGTCATAAATTTCTACTTCTTTGTTGGGTCAAATAATTTTCTATTGTTTGAATAAGTCTCTGTAGCTAATCGTCCATATTCAACTTCAAAAGTTATGCCCTTCAACAGTTGGACAGACATAATATATACATGCAGATAAATGACTCTCTGTTTCCGAATGCAGAAAACATTTTATTTTGCTGGAAAACTCAAGGGTTACCCAAGGATTGATCATTTCAAATTAAGATGAGATCGATCGAACTGTTGTGTACATTATCTTACTTTTCAACTCAAGGAATTTTTTTTTTTTATATAAATAATGTATTTTTGTAGTATAAGTTATTAATATCTTAATCTTAATTTGAATATCATATATACAAAAAACTATCCAAATTGAAGACTGTTTAGTCATCCAAATGTATCAATAAAATGAAAAGTTCGTTATAAATCTTTTACTTAGTGTCTACATTGTCGATTGGGTTCATATATTTAAATGACTAAACAACTTCAGATTCAAATAATTCTTTTTGATTAGATGATCTTCAAATAAAGATTAAGAAACTGAACAATCACAATATAAAATTTGTAGAATATGAGCATTCCTCATAGGTGGAACGCAAGGATTATTCATTCTTTTACGTACGTACACAACTTTTGGGTACATGAAACGTGATTTCTTTTAAACTACAGTCCATGACTTGGACTTTAAACTAGGACTTTCAAAGCCAATTTTGTTTACAAATTTTAACCCTTTACTATTCTCATTCTTGTACTAGCTAGAAAAATGTGTGACTACTATACTTTGAAGGATGTCCAAACCTTCGAAAAAGCCACCCCAATGGAATCCTTTCACAATCTTTAGGAGCAAAATAGCCAACTTGAGAACCTAGCTATTTCGATGCCTTCTTAATTAGAGTGGAAGGACAATTTCACAAAACCACTGGGTTTACAGATTCAATACTAAAACTCTAACAAGAAGAAAAAGATCAAGATTAAATTCTTCATCTTTATCGGTTATGCACTTACGTAAAGAATTCTGGTCATAAATTTCTACTTTTTTGTCGGGTCAAATAATTTTCTACTGTTTGAACAAGTCTCTGTAGCTAATCTTCCATATTCAACTTCAAAAGTTATGCCTTCAACAGTTGGGCAGACATAATATAAACATGCCGATAAATGACTCTTTGTTTCCTAATGCAGTTAACATTTTGTTTTGCTGGAAAACTCAAGGGTAACTCAAGGATTGATCATTTCAAATTAAGATGAGATTGATCGAACAGTTGTGTACATTATCTTACTTTTCAACTCAAGGGAAGAATTTTTTTTTTTATAAATAATGTATTTTTATATATATAGTATAAGTTATTAATTTTTTAATCTTAATTTGAATATCATATATACAAAAAACTATTCAAATTGAAGACTGTTTAGTTATCCAAATATATCAATAAAATGAATAGTTCATTATAAATCTTTTACTTATTGGGTTCATATATTTAAATGACTAAACGATCTCAGATTCAAATAATTCTTTTTGTTTAGATGATCTTCAAATAAAGATTAAGAAGTTGAACGATCACAATATAAAATTTGTAGAATATGTGCATTCCTCATTGGTGGAACGCAAGGATTATCCATTCTTTTACGTACGTACGCAACTTTTGGGTACATGAAACGTGCTTTCTTTTAAACTCCAAACCATGACTTGGTCTTTAAACTAGGACTTTCAAAGCCAATTTTGTTTACAAATTTTAACCCTTTACTATTCTCATTCGCTAGTACGTAGACACCATATCCCTTCCTCCCTTTCTTTATATAAACCCCATGCAATATTCCAGGAGGAGATAACTTAATTATCTCGATCGAAATCAAAACTCCCAAGTTATGACAATGAAATATTCACGATCTTTGCTCTTTGGTGTGCTGCTACTCATTGGCTTTGCATTGACAAACAGCAAAGCAACTAATACGGATCCACCTGTTCATTGCGAATTTCTCAATCGCAGCAGTTTTGAACCAGGGTTCATATTTGGCACAGGTTCCGCATCTTACCAGGTCAGTATATATATGTATTATACATATATATATCTTCTGGGATTATTTACCATATTTTTGGTGTATTTATACGTGCAGTTAGCATCCATGCATGAATTATAATGTTGACATCTTCCTTGCGTGTGTAGTAGCACTCTTACGTATATGCATGTGTGTATATTTCAGTATGAAGGTGCAGTAAAAGAAGATGGAAGAGGACCAAGCATATGGGATACCTACACCCACAAACATCCAGGTCTGTGATTTAATCAATTGGTAATATGATAACTTTAGCCACTTCATTTCGAAGGAGTATAAATAGCACCTCATTCTTTTCTTCGTGAGGACAAGTAAACTCCAACGTCTCTAATAACCATGCACTTTGTTGGGAGACGAATAGTATGTGGTCATGTGATAAGTACAATATATGTATATACTTCATCAATGCGCACGCATATAAAGTACTTTGCACATGATATGGATTTCACTATTATGTTTTCGAATAACTGCAGAAAAAATCGCTGATGGCAGTAACGGAGACATCGCTATAGATCAATATCACCGCTATAAGGTCTAAAACCTCATAACTTTGTCTCTTGACCCTTTATACTTGAAGGGCACATGTTAACATGTTAAATTGGAGCCTTTACAAAAAAAAGGACAATATATAATGAGATCCTCAATATTTAATTTTAAACTTTTGTCATTCTAGGAAGATGTGGGGATTATGAAGGATATGGAGTTGGATGCTTACAGATTATCTATTTCATGGTCCCGATTATTACCAAGTAAGTTGCTCCACATCCTCATATGTGGTTGGGACCAATGTCAATATTGTGCACAAGAATTATTTTCCCTACAAGAAAATTATTCTCTTTATATACTTTTAACTAAAGTAATGTGATCGAGTTATCTACTGGGTAACCTTTTTTTTCTTGTTATTTTTGTTCTAATTAGATGGAACGTTAAGTGGTGGAGTTAACAGGAAAGGAATTGATTATTACAACAATCTCATCAATGAACTCCTACGCAATGGTTAATCATCCTACCTTAAACAATTATTACATGAATTTTTAGAACATCATTCAATCAGACTTTTAATTTGATTTTACTGATCATGTATTATAGGTTTAAAGCCGTTTGTAACACTCTTTCATTGGGATGTTCCCCAAGCTTTAGAAGATGAATATGGTGGTTTCTTAAGCCCTCGTATTGTGTAAGTGAACAAAATTTATTTTCTCATTGATAATTTGATAAAATACATACTGATATGCGTAACATAAATTTGTATCTACAGCGATCATTTTAAAGACTATGCAGAACTTTGTTATAAGGAATTTGGTGATCGAGTCAAGCACTGGTTCACAGTAAATGAGCCATATACTTTTAGTAATATGGGTTATGCTGTTGGGACTCTAGCACCGGGACGCTGCTCTTCTTGGCAAAACCTAAACTGCACCGGTGGAGATTCAGCCATTGAACCATACTTGGTGACACACCACATTCTTCTTGCTCATGGAGCAGCTGTAGAATTGTACAAGAATAGTTATCAGGTTCAAGAACTGTTTTTCTTTTGTTTTTTTTTTTTTTTTTTTTGTGGGTTAGATTATTGGCTCCTAATTGAGAATTCTGTATGAATCATTATTATTGAGTTGTAATACAAGAGGGAATACTCTCAGTAGTAAGATAATCTAAAGGTTGTATCTTTCTCTACAACTCCTATTTATTCAACCAAATTTCATATTTTTGTGTAGGCATCTCAGAAAGGCTTGATAGGGATAACATTGGTGTCATACTGGTTTGAGCCTGCTTCGGAGTCAAAGCAAGATAAAGATGCTGCCTTACGATCTTTGGATTTTATGTTTGGATGGCAAGTATCTTATTAAATTATATATAAACCCAATTACATGTTTACTTATGACTTGTAACATTGATACTACCTAGCTAGCAGTACTATTTATATATAATCCTATAATTAGGCTAATATTTGGAATTTTCTTATTTTGTAGGTTTTTGGACCCATTAACAAGTGGTGACTATCCACACACCATGCGATCAATTGTTGGAAAAAGATTGCCAAAATTCACAAAAGAACAATCCAAGTTGCTAAACGGATCATTTGATTTTCTTGGAATAAATTATTATACGGCTAGATACACAACTAGTACACCTAAGAACAATTCACAACAGGCAAGCTACGTAACAGATCCTCGAGCTGATCTTACAAGTGAGTGCCAAAGGAAACTTACTTGGAATAGCTTAAGTTCTTTGTTCTTCTTGACCTAGTTTAACTTCTTAATTACATTAATTATATTCTAATATTTACACCAATTGTATTCTAATGTTTGTAAATATTGTGGCAGCTGAGCTTAATGGAGTACTTATTGGTCCACAGGTATACATCAAATTTGTCATTTTGAGCTATTTGCATTTGGAGGATTAGTTTTTTTCCCCAACATTTACGTATTATCTTGAAATGGTGTTGCAGACTGCTTCAGATTGGTTATATGTATATCCAAAAGGAATTCACGATCTTGTGCTCTACACAAAGGAAAAATATAATGATCCACTCATTTATATTACTGAGAATGGTATGTAATACATACTTTTAAGCCTTGATTAATTGCAAAAGTTTCACATATTTATAATGGTGTAAAATGAAACTACAAGTTTTTTTATATTTTTAGAGGAAAAAACTAAATTTAATTTTTTGTGCAATAATATGTACGTAGGTGTAGCAGAGTTGAATAATCCAAAACTATCAATTGACGAGGCTCTTCATGATACCAGTAGAATTGACTACCACTACCGTCACCTGTGCTACCTTCAAGCGGTGATCAAGTAAATAGTTATTAACTAATTAATTAAGGCTATATACTGGCTAGCCTTCTTAAGTTATTGTTGTTTAATCATTATATTGACCTAATCCATTTGAACATTTGTGTATGTGCGTGTAGAAATGGTGCGAAAGTGAAGGGATACTTTCCATGGACATTGTTGGACGACTTTGAATGGAATTCTGGATACACCGTCCGATTTGGTTTAAACTACGTGGATTATAATGATGGGTTGAAAAGATACCCAAAACTCTCAGCACACTGGTTCAAAAATTTGCTTAAGAAGAATTGAAGAAATTAAAAGAAAGTTATTGTTGATTATAAACATTTAAGTGGATAATTTTCCTTTTTATGTATTTGTATTTAAATTCCTTCTGCATTTGTATTTCCTTTCAATAATGTAAGTATTCTTTGAGATTCAATAATTCAATAAAAAGCTATAAGAGCTGTGAAGGCTACAGTAAAACCTCTCTATATAAAGGAATAACTTATTTATGGTCATAAGCAGTTTTGGTCCCAGTTTGTGTTCAGGAATAAAAACCACATTGTAATAAGTTATTATTTTTCTTGGTCCCGTTGTAAAGAAACTCACCTCGATATAGTAGTAATTGTTAATAAGTACATTAATAAGCAAAGCCACAAAAAAAGTTTAAGATGAACGAAAACATTTCTATACTATTGTTTGGGACGATTTTTTTTTCTTTTTTTTTGGAGTTTATACCACAGCTTGGAGCTTGTGGGTACGTATGTAAAACCTTGTCAATATCTTCTTGTTGAAGTCAAAATATTTCTAGCTCCTCAAGATTATCTCATTCCCCTTCTTGCCTAATTGTCTTAGTGATTATTTTTTCAATTAAAGCGTACTCAACTTTTTGCACAACTTAACACAAATGTTTTCAGTTAGCTGACTTTGCATATGATCTTGGGTGACATGACAAATTTGATAGAAGAAAAGAAAACGTATACACTTGAATTGGTCGAAGATTGGATTGTACGTATTTGTCAAATTCACTTAGAAAGAAGAATTAAGGAGTTTTAAAACTTTTGCTATATATTACAAACATCTATTTTTTAATCTTTGTTGAACATAAGGATGCTAATAGATTTTAATATATTCCACCTGTTTAACACAGTTTTAAAACTCACGGCATCGCGTGGGCTCAATTGCGTGTAAGAAACTATTTACAAATGTTGATGCACAAAATAAGTGGACGTAAAGTGTCAAGTTTATAATCATCGCAAGGTTGCTCCATCACCTAGCGAGGATAATATGTAAAGAAATAGAGGTACGGAAACAACTCAAGATGTACGTGGTTCACCTTAAATTGGGCTACGTCCACGAAGGTAGAGGAGTCCTTATTAATAGTGAAGATTTTACACAAGACATAAGTTTAAGCATAATAATCATTAGTGAGTTCTAATGACGAGTTTAAGCACAATAATGACATTAGGAATTAATTCTACGAGAACGGTCTCCTTGTATAGTGGATGACGGTCTTCGGCTCCCGAACACGGTTGATGTAGGACTGTAGGAGTTTTATTTTTAGGTTGACGCATGTCGTGTTGTGATTGGTCTCTTGATTGGAGAGAAACTCGTGTGCTTCGGAAAGGGTGCCTCCACATGAACTCTTCAATGGGTCCTTGAAGGTATGAAGTTGACTGGTGCTTCGTAGTTTCCGGGGTGGTGAAGTATGGAACAAATAGTGGTCCCCCAAGTTCATGAGCGAGGAAAGCTTCTCGGTTGGGGACTTGCAAAACCCAAATTGGTGAGTACTCACGAAACTTTCGAGTACTAAAGTGTATGAGCATATAATGGGAGTCCCCCAAGTCTCCTATCGATGAGGATTACCGAAGGAGGTGTCTTATATTTCCCGAGTCATTGAAGAAAAAAGACTTTAAAACTTCTTTCCTCTTTTTTTTTGGATGTAGCCCAAGTACATATATTTTTTTTTTCTTAAGTCCTATTCCTTCTTTCTTTTTTTTGTTGAGAAAAGAAAATCTAGTTGAAGTTTTTACATTTGTGTATATAACTTGAGTGGTTGAAGCTTTTTCCTTTGGACAAATGGCTTGAATTGTTGAAGTTTTTTCCTTTGGGCACATAGCTTGAGCGGCTGAAACTTTTGCCTTTGGACACATAGCTTTAAGTCGTTGAAGTTTTCTCCTTTAGGCGCATAGCTTGGGTGGCTGAAGGTTGTTCCTTTGGACACATAGTTTGCATGGTTGAAGCTTTTTCCTTTGGGCACATAGCTTAAGTGACTGAAGCTTTTTCCTTTGGATACATAGCTTGAGTGGTTAAAGCTTTTTCCTTTGGGCACATATCTTAAGTGGTTGAAGCTTTTTCCTTTAGGCACATAGCTTGAGTGGTTGAAGCTTTCTTCTGTGGACACTTAGCTTGAAAGGTAGAAGTTTTTTCAACTTCAACCACTCCATATATTGATTTTGCTTCGCACAGTCTTGATCAAGAGTGTGCGAAGCAATTTTTTGTTGGGTCATTCTCGCGTTGTTGAAAAGTTAAAGAATTGGCACAATATGATTTTTCCTTGGACACTAGTGTACATTACCCACCGAAGTTTCCATTTACCATCGTTGGTAAGTAAAGCTAAGATATAATACTTGCATATTGTCAAAGTGGCTATATTGTTTATCGAAGCTTGCGATTTTGAAGTTCTTGTAAATGTTGGAGTAGAAAATGCCTGAGGCTTTTAGAAAGTCTATAAATAAGTTTCCTTCGAACCATATCCATGGCAACCTAACCAATTTATTGATGCTACAAAGTTTGACCTACAGGTACAGTTAAATGAGATGTTAATAACGCTTCATACTGCATGGTGCAAATTAAGCCACTGAATTGTTGAAGCCTATGTGTTCCTTGAAGCCTTCTGGAAGCTATATAAATTGATTGACCTCCCAGTAGTGGCCTTCAGAACCCACATTGGGGTTGTAGTGTTTGCATTGTTGAAGAGAAATATTTGAAATAGATGTAAGAGGGCTGAAGAGTTCTGCAAGTGATCGCTTAACATGTTGATGTCAAATAGTCTTGTAAAAGCTTAGCCTTTATATACGATATGTAGCTTTCTAGGTTAATAAAGCTTCAGGTTTGTCAAAGTATTACACATGCACAGAAGCTTTTGTTGGCTTATTGACGCATTGCTACTGTTGAACAATAAAATTATTTATTAGAGTACGGATAGTACCCTTCATCACCTGGTTGGTGATACAAGTTGAGTTCCTTCATTACCTGGTTAGTGAAAAGAGTGGAGTACTAGTTGTACTTTTCATCACCTAGTTAGTGCTACAAAAGTGAGTTCCTTCATTACCTAGTTGGTGGAAAAGGTGGTAAGTTGACAAAGGAAAAAAATTATTTATTAGAGTATGAGTTGTACCCTTCATCACCAGGTTGGTGATACGAACTTGAGTTCTTTCATTACCAAGTGGGTGAGAATAATGACGAGTTATCGAGGCACATTGTAACACGTACTAGCTCATGGGAAAGTGAAGGGATACATTCCATGGACATTGTTGGACAACATTGAATGGAATTCTAGATACACCATCCGATTTGGTTTAAACTACATGGATTATAATGATGGGCTAAAAAGACACCCAAAACTCTCAGCACACTGGTTCAAAAAATTTCTTAAGAAGAATTAAAGAAATTCAAAGAAAGTTATTGTTCATTATAAACATTTAAGTGGATAATTTTTCTTTTCATGTATTTGTATTTCAATTCCTTCTGCATTTGTATTTCCTTTCAATAATGTAAGTATTCTTTGAGATTTAATAATTCAATAAAAAGCTATAAGAGCTGTGAATGCTACAATAAAACCTCTCTCAATAAAGGAATAACTGTTGTGGCCTATATTTAACTGACAGGGAGAAGGGGCCAACAACATAGAGAAAATATAGAGAGAGATGTTTTTGTAGGGCTGTGTAGACGATGTCTTATTCCCCATACGTAGTGCCTTTATTTAAAATAATAAGGTTGGGAAGAAATCCTTCTCCTCCAAGGAATACAAGTCCTAATAGGGGAGAATAACTAGAATCAAATCTAATCTAGGATTTACAGAATCACACTTAAATAAGAAGTTTATAGCACTCCACCTTGAGTGTGTAAATACTCAAGTAGATTCGGCATCATGTAGAGTTGAGGAAGTCGACTCGTCGACATTAATTCTTGGAACACGCTAGTCTCAATAAGGTAGGAACTTGCATAAGGAAGTCAATCTCACAAAAAACCCTAAGGCTATGGTAAAAACCTGAGTATGGTCAAAATCCATAGTTAAGGAAAAATGTGTGAGCAATGCAAAGTCAAATGAAATGTCTACAGGCTGTCATCAGGGATATGATCAATCCAAGATGAGAGCCTCGTCAAAATCTCGTCAGGTAGCAAAACCCCAGTGGGAAAAATTCTTCTAATCGTAGGGAAAAAGAGTACATTAAGATCAAGCAAGTATACTTCAGGATATTCAGCTGAGTTTGACATAATTTGCGTGACTTCAATCTTTTGATGCTCTTGTTGTTGACGTGAGAAGAACTTTGACGCAACGTGCTTGGTCTTGTCTCCTTTGATGTAACCTTTCTTGAGCTGTTCGATGCATGCTGCATTGTCTTCATTGATCGTCGTCAGGAAGTCAACGATGGGGTAAAGATCGCAGAAGCTTTGAATACGGCCCACAGCTACTCTCATCCAGAAATATTCTCGAGTTGCTTCGTGTTCGACGAGAATTTCAGCATTGTTAGATGAAGTGGCAACTAAGGTTTGTTTAGTTGACCTCTAAGAGATTGCGGTGCCTCCAACGGTAAAGACATAACCAATTAGAGAATGCGCCTTATGCGGATTAGATAAGTATCATGCGTCGGCAAAACCAACAAGGCGAGAATCGACTCAAGATAAGCGGGTGCAGCATCACTCAAGGATCCGTAGGATAAAACAAGCCCAAATCAATGGTATCCTTAAGGTATCAGAAAATGTCTTTAACACCAGTCCAGTGTCTACGTGTTGGTGCATTATTGTATCATGCCAAAAGATTAACAGCGAAGAATATGTCAGGTCTAGTGCATTGAGCTAAGTACAATAAAGGACCTATCGCACTTAGATAAGGAACTTCAGGCTCCAAAATATCTTCATCATCTTCATTCGAACGGAATGGATCCCGTTTTACATCTAGCGATCGAACGACCATAGGAGTACTTGAAGGCTTCGCTTTATCTTCGTTAAAGCGGCGCAACACTTTCTGGGTGTGGTTCGATTAATCTACTAAGATTCCATCCGAACGGTGCTCTATCTAGAGACCGAGACAGTATCAAATCTTTTCTAGATTTTTCATCTCAAACTCCTAATTCAGGTGTGCAGCAGTTTTCGCGAGCTTTTTAGGAGTTCCGATGAGATTCATGTCATCGGCATATACTGCAACAATTGCAAAACCCGAATGTGACTTCTTAATGAACACACAAGGGCATAGTTTGTTGTTCACATATCCCTAACTAGTCAAATACTCACTCAGACGGTTATACCATAATCTTCCGGATTGCTTCAAACCGTAGAGTGAACGTCTCAGCCGAATTGAGAACGAATCGAGTTCGACTTAGATTGCATGTTTCCAGTTTGACCAATCAGTTCTCTATTGACATTCATCAATGGAACAAGGATCAATGTCATTGCTCAACATGATCTCAGTAACTACTGCATATGCTAAAGCATCGTCGACGATCATCTCATTTCTACACCAAACATCATACAAGCTAGCATAATCGACTAAAATCTCACGATTCTTGGGAGGTGGATTTATCTCTTCAAGGACGCTTTCGTAATCTAGAATTTCCTCATGAGTTGGATAAAATGAGTAAACGACAGTCGGATTCATGGTAGGCTCATCAAGGGCCTGTGTTGTGGGTTCCTCTTCCGGGGTTGTGAATCCTTTGAACCAAGTGGTCTGCCATACTTATGTGTATGGGCAAATGATTGGCTAACCGCTAATGTAAGTGGATCGGCCAAATTGGTGCCCCGGGCCTCCAGAAGGGAAATCTGTCGTACATTTGGTACATATATCTTTGCAGGCACATTCGCAGTTGCAATATGTGATCTTGTCACTCGCGCTAGATAGATGCAAGCATCTGGCATGTTCTGAGCTACGCTCTCAAGATCTAACAAGCGCTGCATTTTAGTCTCAGACTGAGCGGTGTGGGGATCTGAATAAGACAAAGTAGGAGTCGTCCATAATAATTCGCATCGTTCTTTAGGAACATTGACGTTCTTATCACCCCCTAACGACGGGAAGACTGTCTCATATAAGTGACAATCCGTGAAATAAGAGGTAAACAAATCGCCTGTCAAAGGTTCTAAGTAACAAATGATTGAAGGGGAATCATATTCGACATAGATTCCCATCATTCCCTAAGGCCTCATTTTTGTATGTAAGGGCGGCGAAATCAGCACATAAACTGGACAACAAAAAATGCGTAGATGTGATATGTCAGGTTCGTATCCGGTAACCAACTGAAGGTCGCAATATGGTTGGGTTGCAATAGGATTCAAGTGGACCAACATGGTTGCATGCATTCTTACATGTCCCCAAGCAATGATCAGGAACTTGGTACATATGACCAACGATCAAGCAATCATTTGTAAGCACTTAATGAATACCTTTGCCGAGCCGTTGTAGGTATGAACATGGGGTACTAGATGTTCAGCTTCAACCCCAACCAACATGCAATAATCATCAAATAGTTTTAATTAGATAGCCAGGGTGGTGGGCCCTGAGCTTGTTAATCTGAGCCACCAGTGTGGAGAAGGTGTCGTTTCTTGTGGACAACAAGAACACGTGTGACCAACGTGTGGAAGCGTCAACCAATACCATAAAATATCTAAATGGTCCGCAGGGAGGGTGAATCGGTCCACAAATGTCCCCCTACATCCTTTGTAGAAAAATATGAGGATTCGAACGAATCTTGTCATAAGAAGGCTTAATAATAAGTTTTCCCATAGGGCAGGTTTGACATGCGATTCCTTGAATCGAACCTAAACTTCAAGTTAGTGGATGCTCATGTGATGATTTGAGGATACGGTGAATCGTTGTTCATCGAGGGTGTCTCAAACGATCATGCCAAATTGTAATTTTATGCGTGGTCCCAGAGGTAGGGCCGGCCACATAGTGGCTTTCTATAGGGCGTATGGTCGTAATATAAGGACCACTAGGGATACGTTCTATCTCCTCTAAAATACACTTCTGGCCATATTCGTAGGAAGTTATGCACATAAATTCAACTTCGTTTTCTACATAGGTTTCAGCGTGGTAATTATTGTCTCGAATATCTTTAATGCTCAACAACGTTCTTCGGGAATGTGAAGAATAAAGTGCCTCTTGAGTGTTCAAAATAGTGCCATTGGAAATCATTATACGGGCCTTTTCGTATCCTTCGATCAGGCTGGATGGACCTGAAAGGTTGTCAAAGGTGCATTTTTAGGTACGAAGATAGTGAAATAGATGCGTTCACGTAAAACGATGTGTGTGGTTGCACTATCTGCCAATCAACTAACTTTCCCACTAGTCATACCTAGAGTAAAATTAATTGAACCGGTCATATGCATAAAAGTTTGAAAACTTAAATTCGCTCAATTAATTTTTTTTGAGAAAAGTTTATGTAGTTTAGGTTCATAGTACTTGCAAACAAACACATATACATACCAAAATATGCAACAAATATATACAAGTAGGTCTTCGAGGCTTATGATAATAATTGAATTAATTATTTGGACTTCGAGCCAAAATTAAAGGTTGGGCAAAAAAATTATAAAAACCCATAGGGCCTAAAAAAATAAGCATTTAAACTCAGGGCCCAAAATAATAGGCCAAAGCCCACGAGTGGGCAGAGAAATTGGAAATGTGGCCTAAAAATTGGGATGGGTTAGGCTCGGCTGGGCTATAGGCTGTTCTCAAGGAACGCAATTGAGTGCGTCGCAGGCCAGGTGCACCGAATCACAAGCTACGGGCTGGGATCTGGTACGGTTAGGTGTAGCGAACCCAGAGAGCCCTACGGTGGGTGGGTTATGCTGAGGTGCGAACCTAAAGACACCAAAGCCCAATTGGGCTGGCGTCATTCACGGGTCGGGCTTTGAGTAAGAAGCCCAAATGCACAAATGTGGCAAGTAAATGCAGGCCCAGATGGCCACGGCACAAATAAGGGCGCCACTCGTGTGCAATACAGACACAGATACACTAGCACATCGGTTGAGATCCAGTGTGGGGGGAGCTTGCGAGTACGTATGTAAAACCTTGCCAATATCCTCTTGTTGAAGTCAAAATATTTCTAGCTCCCCATGATTTTCTCCTTCCCATTCTTGCCTAATTGTATTAGTGATTATTTTTTCAATTAAAGCGTACTCAACTTTTTGCACAACTTAACACAAATGTTTTCAATTAGCTGACTTTGTATATGACCTTGGGTGACATGACAAATTTTGATTGAAGAAAAGAAAAAGTATACGCTTGAATTGGTCGAAGATTGGATTGTACGTAATTGTCAAATTTACTTAGAAAGAATAATTAAAGAGTTTTAAAACTTTTTCTATATACTACAAACATCTATTTTTTATTCTTTGTTAAACATAAGGATGCTAATAGATTTTAATATATTCCACCTATTTAACACAGTTTTAAAACTCATGGCATCGCGCGAGCTCAATTGCTTGTAAGAAACTATTTAGAAATGTTGATGCACAAAATCAGTGAGACTTTGGAATGACGTAAAGTGTCAAGTTTGAAACCTTCGCAAGGTTGCTTCAGTCACCTGGTGAGGATAATATGTAAAGAGATAGAGGTAGGGAAGCAACACAAGATGTACGTGGTTCACCTTAAATTGGGTTAGATCCACGAGCGTAGAGGAGTCCACATTAATAGTGAAGATTTTACACAAGACATAAGTTTAAGCACAATCATCATTAGTGAGTTCTAATGATGTGTTTAAGTGCAATAATGGCAATAGGAATTAATTGTACAAGAAAGGTCTCCTTGTATACTTAAGGAGAGTCATTGGCTCCCGTCCGTGGTTGATGTAGGACTCTAGGAGTTTTATTTTTATGTTGATGGGTGTCGTGTTGTGATTGGTCTCTTGATTGGAGAGAAACTCGTGTGCTTCAGCAAGGGTGCCTCCACATGAACTCTTCAGTGGGTCCTTGAAGTTATGGAGTTAACCAGTGCTTAGTAGTTTCGGGGGTGGAGAAGTGTGGAACAAACAGTGCTCTCGTGTGCTTCAGCAAGGGTGCTTCTACATGAACTCTTCAGTGGGTCCTTGAAGGTATAGAGTTAATCGGTGCTTAGTAGTTTCGGGGGTAGAGAAGTGTGGAACAAACAGTGCTCCCCCAAGTTCCCGAGTGAGGAAAGCTTCTCTAATGGGGAATTGCAAAGCCCAAGTTGCTGAGCACTTATGAAACTTTTGAGTACTAAAGTGTATTAGCATATAATGGGAGTCCCCCAAGTCTCTTATCGAGGAGGATTACCGAATGAGGTGTCTCATATTTCTCGAGTCATTGTGGAAAAAAGACTTTAAAAATTCTTTCTTCTTTTTTTTGGTGCAGCCCAAGCACATATTTTTTTTTTCTTAAGCCCAATTCCTTCTGTTTTTTTTTGTTGAGCATAGAAAATCTGGTTGAAGTTTTTTCCTTTGTGTATACAACTTGTGTGGTTGAAGCATTTTCCTTTGTGTGTATAACTTAAGTGGTTGAAGCATTTTCCTTTGGACAAATAGCTTGAATGGTTGAAGTTTTTTCCTTTGGGCACATATCATCAGTGGCTAAAGCTTTTTCCTTTGGACACATAGCTTTAGTGGCTAATGCTTTTTCCTTTGGGTGCATAGCTTGAGTGGCTGAAGCTTTAGTGGTTAAAGCATTTTCCTTTGGGCGGATAGCTTGAGTGGCTGAAGCTTTTTCCTTTGGACACATAGCTTAAGTGGTTGAAGCTTTTTCCTTTGGGCGCATAGCTTGAGTGGCTGAAGCTTTTTCCTTTGGATACATACCTTGAGTGGTTGAAGCTTTTTCCTTTGGATACATAGCTTGAGTGGTTGAAGCCTTTTCCTTTAGGCACATAGCTTGAGTGGTTGAAGTTTTTTTTCTGGGGACACTTAGCTTAATAGGTAGAAGTTTTTTCAAGCTTCAACCACTCCATATATTGATGTTCCCACACTCTTGATCAAGAGTGTGCGTAGTTTTCTACAATTTGTAGTTGTATCCTATGTGTCGAAGCATTGTTGGCCTCCTACACAAGTCATAAAATAGTTAATTAATTGCTTAATTAATAATCAATTATTATTTAAACTGCTATTAATTTTAATTACCGTCGAATTTTTATTTTTAGTCTCTCTCCCACCCCCCCCCCCTTTTTTTATGAACTAGAGACAAGAAAATGTAGGAGGACCGCATAAATAGATTTGCTTCCACGTGTGTGAGGCAAACCAGATGTTGTAGTAATTGAAGGTTCAGGGGAAACATATAAATTGATTTTGCTTCGCACGGTCTTGATCAAGAGTGTGCGAAGCAATTTTTTGTTAGGTTATTCTCGCGTTGTTGAAGAGTTAGAGAATTGGCACAATATGATTTTTCCTTGGACACTAGTGTGCATTACCCTCCAAAGTTTCCATTTACCATCGTTGGTAAGTAAAGCTAAGATATAATACTTGCATGTTGTCAATGTGGCTATATAGGTTATCGAAGCTTGTGACTTCAGAGTTCTTGTAAATGTTGGAGTAGAAAATGCATGAGGCTTTTAGAGAGCCTATAAATGAATTTCCTTTAAACCATATCCATGGGAACCTAACTAATTTATCAAAGCTACAATGTTTTACCTTCTAGTACAGTTGAAAGAGATGTTAATAATGCTTCGTACTTGTTGACCCTACAAACTACCAAGCCTACGTGGCGCGCAGGCCGAGTAACTAATAAGCTAATTACGTCCTTTGGTTGTGTGCGGGGCGTGCCAACTCGTCGGCCGAGCTCGGCCGAGGAGTAAAATTTGTTGATGTTGCGTTGGTCGCGCTGCTGACTTCTTGATCTTGCGACTGCGGCCGAGGAAGGAACAATTCTCGGCCTTCGGGTTCTAGAGCCTGAAGACAAGGCTGCTAATTTGCGAAGTTCAATATCAAATTCGGCAGTCCTACTTTCGTCAGGACTCTGAACCTGGCCTTTTGTCAAGCCACATCTATCTCCATGTCCCAACATCCTTGTTTCGCCGAGACTCCTTGTTTTATCAGGATTCGACCTCTTTGACTTTATCCAAATCACTCATCCTCCCAATAGGACTCGGCCAACCTGACTTGGCGGCCTATGGCGACTGGAAGGCCCATAATATTTCTGGAAGAATACTGAGCCGAGAACAAACTTAGACTCGGCCCAATAATATAAATTTGGGTCCAAACATTGCCCCCTAGTTTCCTTGAGCTTTGGCCCGTAAGCTGAATGGTTAAGGAAATTAATGCAGTCGAAGAAATATATCGTCGAGGAACCCACTCCACAGCCTGACACGTCTTGAAAGAGACATCGACAAGTTGGCCGAGAACAACCAAATGGGATCGAAGTCTTGAAGACCCCCACCAACTGCTTCTTATGATACTCAGGATATCACAACCCAATAACACCATGGTTCTCTTGGCCCTATGGTTCGATGGCAGGAGCCTCAGCAATAATGCCGCGCCGAGCTCGGCATATGTGTTATATATTAATAAAAGTGACTGAACCTTCTCAAGAGAGGCCTGTCTTGAATGTCAACAAATGCAGGCCGAGGTTTAGAAATATTCTATTCGGCCACCACCGTTTCACCTTCTTGATTCAATTGATGCCTCAAAAACCATGATCACCGAATTGATGCCTCAAAACCCATGATCACCGAGAAGCAAACCATGATTTCTCCTTCTTCGCTCTTCTGCACCAAGTATCAGATTCCACCAAGTAGCTCATTTATATATGTGTCCTCGGCGAGATTAAAATAATAATAATTTTAACCACCGAAACTGTCGACATGTAGTAATCTATGCCCCCTTTATTTTCTTATGCATCAGCTTAATTAGCCAGATGATTAAGAAAATAATTTATTCTTTTCGTTTTTTTTTTTTTTTTTTTTTTTAACGAAAGAAAACGAAAGTAGTCGAACAATAAAGAGGAGGAGGCCAACGATGCTTTATTCCAAACCGAGATCTTAGGCCGAATAAAGAGTTTTCTCCAAATATTTTTGGCTTGACGAAATATTTTTCATTTTCGGCCGCCGAATGTGTGGAACAATGATTATGCCCCCCGGGCATAATTATTCCACCAATTTCGGCTTTTAACTCGAGCAACTTAGCCGGATAAGATTCCTCCATATCGGCTTTATCGCCAATAATCATATCGATTAGCGTTGTTTTGGCACCTAAGACCATTGAAGTCGTATATCGGTCTTGTTCGTCATTGGAACACTCTGACAAATCATTTTCTGAGTCAATTTTTAACTCAGAAACTTGAACATTTTCTTCTAGGCCTACCAAACTTTCAGTCTCGATCGACAAAACAGGTGGCCTAGGTTCTTCTTCAGCCGTCTCGACAATTTTCTTAGGCCGAATGTTGTTTGTGGCCGGAGTGAAAAATTGCCCCCCGGCCTTTGGACTTAACCATTTTTCAAATGGAATTGATCTGTAATCAGAAACGTAAGGAAAACGATCATCATTTAGCTAGGCATTAAACCGAGCCCTGTCTTCGTTTACCCATTGTTCTTGCAGGGTAACAGGAGCTTTTATTCTCAACATGTAAGCGAATGACTTTTGCATCTCTTTATGGCCACGAAGAACTTTTTCCACTTCCAAAGATCTTTTACTTTCCTTATTTTGTTTTTTCAATTCCTCTAGGAGCTCGTGCAATCGGCCAAATGGAGCCGGATCAACATCTTGATATATCATGTGAACTTCGTAGTTTTAGCACTAGGTCCCACTGGGCGTGCCAAAATGTTGACCCTAAAAACTACCAAGCCTACGTGGTGCGCAAGCTGAGTAACTAATAAGCTAACTACATCCTTCGGTTGTGTGCGGGGCGTGCCAACTCGTCGGCCGAGCTCGGCCGAGGAGTAAAATTTGTTGATGTTGCGTTGGTCACGCTGCTGACTTCTTGATCTTGCGACTGCGGCCGAGGAAGGAACAATTCTCGGCCTTCGGGTTCTAGAGCCTGAAGACAAGGCTGCTAATTTGCGAAGTTCAATATCAAATTCGGCTGTCAATGTGCCGAATGTAGTAACCTGGTAACACCTCACTTCGCCGAGAAGGCTAATGAGATGACCTCTGCCAATAAGGATTCGAAAATCCTTCTCGACCGAGACTTGGATAGGTAACCAGTCGGCCTCTTCGCAGTGTTGTTTATCCAAACTGAAGGTGCTCCACGGTCGGCTGATTCTACGGCGATAGTGCTATTTATCCAAACTGAAGGCATCACCGGTTGCCTTCACAGTGCTGTTTATCCAAACTGAAGATGTGTTGGCGAAAAGGAAAATAAAAAAATCTCAAGGTTGTTGAGAGGTTTCGCGTAGAGCGAAGGTTTGCGCAGGGCAGATTTGTGTGTTGAGTTGGAGACCCTCTTCCGTTGTTTGTAGCCTTGTATTTATAGCAACAGATTCTCCTTTGATCAAATTAAAACCTCACTTGGATTAGGACTCCTCATCCTGATCCAACCCTATCTCGACCAGTCCTACTTTCGTCAAAACTCTGAACCTGGCCTTTTGTCAAGCCACATCCGTCTCCATGTCCCAACATCCTTGTTTCGCCGAGACTCCTTGTTTTATCAGGATTCGACCTCTTTGACTTTATCCAAATCACTCATCCTCCCAATAGGACTCGGCCAACCTGACTTGGCGGCCTATGGCGACTGGACGGCCCATAATATTTCTGGAAGAATACTGAGCCGAAAACAAACTTAGACTCGGCCCAATAATATAAATTTGGGTCCAAACAGTACTGCATGGTGCAAATTAAGCCACTAAAGAGTTGAAGCCTATATGTTGCTTGAAGCCCTCTAAAAGCAAAATAAATTGATTGACATCCCAGCAGTGGCCTTCAGAACCCACATTGGAGTTGTAGTGTTTGCATTATTGAAGAGGGAATTATTTGAAGCAGATGTAAGAGGGCTGAAGAGTTTTGCAACTGACCGCTTCACATGCTGATGTCAAATAGTCTTGTAAAAGTTTAGCCTTTATATACGATATGTAGCTTTCTAGGTTACTAAAGCTTCAGACTTGTCAAAGTATTACACATGCACAGAAGCCTTTGTTGGCTTATTGAAGCATCGCTACTGTTGAACGATAAAATTGTTTATTAGAGTCCGGGTAGTACCCTTCATCACCTGGTTGGTGATACAAGGTGAGTTCCTTTATTACCTAGTTGGTGGAAAGGGTGGTAAGTTGTCAAAGGATAAAATTGTTTATAAGAGTACAAGTTGTGCCTTTCATCACTTGGTTGGTGATATGTAGGTGAGTTCCTTCATTACCAAGTGGGTGAGAATAATGGCGAGCTGCCAAGGCACATTGTAACACATGCCGAAGGGAAAAAGTGTATGTTAACACCTACTGTGAAGGCCTAGAGTACTGTTTTGTAATCTGTCACAGCACAAAAAGAATACTTGTGGCTGAAGTTACGGGCATATTCATTCAATGACTAGTTAACTTATGATGAATTGTGTATAAATCATTAGCGGAGTGCAAGCAATCAACCTAGAAGATGTGTTGTGCCACAAAAAGTCTCTTTAGCTCATTGAAGGAATCTACTGTATCAGGTTGAAGACGATAATACCAACTGAGCTCTGCTAGATAAAATGAAGGGAAAAATGAGACATCGTTCCTCATCACTATGTCTCGATATACCATGGTGGATTCAAAGTGATGGATATGCTCAATTGGATCTTCCCTCTCAATATACGATTGCAAACCAAGCTTCTGCTTCGTTTCTCCTTGTAGAGGGGTGCCAAAGATCATTCTTGCTAGATTGCCTGGTCTCCGCTGATTCCAGTCAGGTACCTTGGCATAATGTTTGGCCTTTAGTTTATTCCCTTCCTCGAAGAGCTGCAGGATAAGGGGATCTTGAGTGGAGTAAGGCACTGTTGGAACCCTCATTCATAAGTTGCCATCATCTTTTGGAAGTGGAAAAGTTTAGTCAAGGGTATGTGACTTCTTTTTTTTATTCACCGTATCGGCTTCAGGGAAATGCCTGTTGGAAGTCGCCCCAGTCTCAAATGCATTTTTGTCCTTCTCAGTCTTGTCGTTTCTTCCTCAGGTTAGTAGTAAACCTTGGTTGTGGTAAGTGACCGATTCCTTCGATGAGCCTTGGGTCAATGATCCTTGAGTATATGTGGATAGGTTTTTCTTGATGCTACCTCAAGAAGTCTTGATAGTCGAGATAAACAGCTTTTGATCCTTCCATTCCTTTTGCAAGGAGATGTCTTCTTCCACTTATCTTACTTCGGTTTGAAACAGCTGGGTTGAGAGAAGTCTTGTGTTGTTCAATATCTTAGGCAGAAGGCTGGTCCTCATTAAGAACTTCTGTGTTAAAGACATGGGAAACTTCACGTTGGTGGGTACCTATGTGTTGATATGCAGTGACGAGGGCGATGGCAATATAAAATTTGTAGAATATGTGCATTCCTCATAAGTGGAACGCAAGGATTATCCATTGTTTTACGTACGTACGCAATTTTTGGGTACATGAAACGTGCTTCTTTTAAACCCTAGGATTTTCAAAGCCAATTTTGTTTACAAATTTTTACCCTTTACCATTCTCATGAGCCAGTACGTAGACACCATATCCCTTCCTCCCTTTCTCTATAAAAACCCCATGCAATATTCCAAGAAGAGACAGCGTAATTTACTCGATCGATATCAAAACTCCCCAAGTTATACCAATGAAATATTCACGATCTTTGCTCTTTGGCGTGCTACTACTCATTGTCTTTGCATTGACAAATAGCAAAGCTACTAATACGAATCCACCTCTTCATTGCGAATTTCTCAATCGTGGCAGTTTTGAACCATGGTTCATTCCGCATCTTACCAGGTTGACATCTTCCTTGCGTGTGTAGTAGTAGTCTTACGTATACGCATGTGTGTATATTTCAGTATGAAGGTGCAGTAAAAGAAGATGGAAGAGGACCAAGCATATGGGAGACGAATAGTACGCAGTCATGTGATATGTACCATATATGTAGATACTTCATCAATGCGCACGCATATAAAGTACTTTGCACATGATATGGATTTTACCATTATGTTGTTGAATAAATGCAGAAAAAATCTCTGATGACAGTAACAGAGACGTTGCTATAGATCAATATCATTGCTATAAGGTCTAGAATCTCATAACTTTCTCTCTTGACCCTTTATACTTGAAGGGCACATGTTAACATATTAAATTGGAGTCTTTATAAAAATAAAAATAAAGACAATATACTAAGATCCTCAATATTTAATTTTAAATTTTTTCTTATTATGATTATATATATCCTTTTGTCATTCTACGAAGATGTGGGGATTATGAAGGATATGGAGTTGGATGCTTACAGGTTCTCTATTTCATGGTCCAGATTATTACCAAGTACGTTGCTCCACATCCTCATATTTGGTTGGGACCAATGTCAATATTGTCCATAAGAATTATTTTTCCTACAAGAAAATTATTCTCTTTATATACTTTTAACTACAATAATGTGATTGAGTTATCTACTGGGTAACCATTATTTTTCTTGTTATTTTTGTTCTAATTAGCTGCAACGTTAAGTGGTGGTGTTAACAGGAAAGGAATTGATTATTACAACAATCTCATCAATGAACTCTTACGCAATGGTTAATCTTCCTATCTTAAACAATTATTACATGAATTTTCAGAACATCATTCAACCAAACTTTTAATTTGATTTTACTAATCATGTATATATAGGTTTAAAGCCGTTTGTAACACTCTTTCATTGGGATGTTCCCCAAGCTTCGGAAGATGAATATGGTGGTTTCTTAAGCCCTGGTTAACAGTAAATGAGCCATATACTTTTAGTAACATGGGTTATGCTGTAGGGACTCAAGCACCGGGACGCTGCTCTTATTAGCAAAACCTAAACTGCACCGGTGGAGATTCAGCCATTGAACCATAATTGGTGACACCCCACATTCTTCTTGCTCATGGAGCAGCTGTAGAATTTTACAAGAATACATATCCGGTTCAAGAACTTATTGTTTTCCTTTTTTTTTTTTGGGGTCAGATTATTGGCTCCCAATTGAGAATTCCATATGAATCATTATTATTGAGTTGTAATACAAGAGGGAATACTCTCAGTAGTATGATTATCTAAAGGTTGTATCTTTTTCTATAACTCCTATTTATTCAACCAAAATCATATTTTTGTGTAGGCATCTCAGAAAGGCTTGATAAGGATAACATTGGTGTCATTGGTTTGAGCCTGCTTCGAAGTCAAAGCATGATAAAAATGCTGCCTTACGATCGTTGGATTTTGTGTTTGGATGGCAAGTGTCTTATTAAATTATATATAAACCCAATTACATGTTTACTTATGACTTGTAACATTGATACTACCTAGCTAGCAGTTATCTTTATATATAATGCTATAATTAGGCAAATATTTGGAATTTTCATGTTTTGTAGGTTTTTGGACCCATTAACAGGTGGTGACTATCCACACACCATGCGATCAATTGTTGGGAAAAGATTGCCAAAATTCACGAAAGAACAATCCAAGTTGCTAAGCGGATGGTTTGATTTTCTTGGAATAAATTATTATACTGCTAGATACACAACTAGTACACCTAAGAACAATTCACAACAGGCAAGCTACGTAACATCTGAATTGTATTCTTACAAGTGAGTGCCAAAGGAAACTTACTTTGAATAGCTTAAGTTCTTTGTTCTTCTTGACCAAGTTTAACATCTGAATTACATTAATTATATTCTATTATTTTCACCAATTGTATTCTAATGTTTGTAAATATTGTGGCAGCTGAGCTTAATGGAGTACTTATTGGTCCACAGGTATACATCAAATTTATCATTTTGAGCTATTTGCATTTGGAGGATTAGTTTTTTTCCCCAACATTTACGTATTATCTTGAAATGGTGTTGCAGACTGCTTTAGATTGGTTATGTGTATATCCAAAAGGAATTCACGATCTTGTACTCTACACAAA
Source organism: Heteromeles arbutifolia (assembly GCA_024362995.1). Lineage (NCBI taxonomy): Eukaryota > Viridiplantae > Streptophyta > Magnoliopsida > Rosales > Rosaceae > Heteromeles > Heteromeles arbutifolia. Next base: position 22,067,485 of record JANCRC010000002.1, read on the forward strand.
GGAAAAATATAATGATCCACTCATTTATATTACTGAGAATGGTATGTAATACATACTTTTAAGCCTTGATTAATTGTAAAAGTTTCACATATTTATAATGGTGTAAAACGAAACTACACGTTTTTCTTTATATTTTTAGAGGAAAAATCTAAATTTAATTAAGGCTATATACTGCCTAGCCTTCTTAAGTTATTGTTATTTAATCATTATATTGACCTGATCCATTTGAACATTTGTGTATGTGTGTGCAGAAATGGTGCGAAAGTGAAGGGATACTTTCCATGGACATTGTTGGACAAATTTGAATGGGATTCTAGATATACCATCTGATTTGGTTTAAATTACGTGGATTACAATGATGGGCTGAAAAGACACCCAAAACTCTCAGCACACTGGTTCAAAAATTTGCTTAAGAAGAATTTGAGAAATGAAAAGAAAGTTATTGTTCATTATAAACATTTAAGTGGATAATTTTCCTTTTTATGTATTTGTATTTCAATTCCTTCTGCATTTGCATTTCCTTTCAATAATGTAAGTATTCTTTGAGATTCAATAATTCAATAAAAAGCTATAAGAGCTGTGAATGCTACAGTAAAACCTCTCTCTATAAAGGAATAACTTATTTATAGTCATAAACAGTTCTGGTCCCAGTTTGGGTTCAACTATAAATACCACATTGTAATAAGTTATCATTTTTCTTGATCCTGCTGTAAAGAAACTCGCCTCGACATAGTAGCAATTGTTAATAATTAAAATAATAAGCAAGCCAAAAATAAAAGTTTAAGATGGTCTAAAATATTTCTCTACTGTTGTTTGGGACGATTTTTTTTTTTTGGAGTTGACACCACAACTTGGAGCTTGCGAGTACATATGTAAAACCTTGTCAATGTCTTCTTGTTGAAGTCAAAATATTTCTAGCTCCTCATGATTATCTCCTTCCCCTTCTTGCCTAATTGTATTAGTGATCATTTTTGCAATTAAAGCGTACTCAACTTTTTGCACAACTTAACACAAATGTTTTCAATTAGCTGACTTTGTATATGACCTTGGGTGACATGACAAATTTGATTGAAGAAAAGAAAACGTATACGCTTGAATTGGTCGAAGATTGGATTGTACGTATTTGTTAAATTTACTTAGAAAGAAGAATTAAAGAGTTTTAAAACTTTTGCTATATACTACAAACATCTATTTTTTATTCTTTGTTAAACATAAGGATTGTCATATCCTGGCCCGGGGTGGATCACTTCCCAAGCCCGCTCCACCACCGTAGCACGATATTGTCCGCTTTGGGCCCTGACCACACCCTCACGGTTTTGTTTCTGGGAACTTACGAGCAACTTCCCAGTGGGTCACCCATCCTGGGAGTGCTCTGGCCCCTTTCTCCCTTAACTTCGAAGTTCCTACGGAACCCGAAGCCAGTGAGCTCCCAAAAGGCCTCGTGCTAGGTAGGGATGAGAATGTACATTGAAAGATCACTCCCCTGGGCGATGTGGGATATTACAAGGATGCTAATAGATTTTAATATATTCCACCTGTTTAACACAATTTTAAAACTCACGGCATCGTGCGAGCTCAATTGCTTGTAACAAACTATTTACAAATGTTGATGCACAAAATCAGTCAGACTTTGGAATAACGTAAAGTGTCAAGTTTGTAGCCATCGCAAGGTTGCTCCGGTCACCTGGTGAGGATAATATGTAAAGAGATAGAGGTAGGGAAGCAACACAAGATGTACGTGGTTCACCTTAAATTGGGTTACGTCTATGAGGCTAGAGGAGTCCTCATTAATAGTGAAGATTTTACACAAGACATAAGTTTAAGCATAATGATCATTAGTGAGTTCTAATGACGAGTTTAAGCACAATAATCATATTAGGAATTAATTGTACAAGAACGGTCTCCTTGTATAGTTGATGAGAGTCTTCGGCTCCCGTCCAAGGTTGATGTGGGACTCTAAGAGTTTTATTTTTAAGTTGATGCGTGTCGTGCTATGATTGGTCTCTTGATTGGTGAGAAACTTGTGTGCTTCGGCAAGGGTGCCTCCACATGAACTCTTCAGTGGGTCCTTGGAGGTATGAAGTTGACTGGTGCTTAGTAGTTTCGGGGGTGGTGAAGTATGGAACAAACAGTGCTCGCTCAAGTTCCCCAGTGAGGAAAGCTTCTCGGTTGGGGACTTGCAAAACCCAAGTTGCTGAGTACTCACGAAACTTCTGAGTACTAAAGTATATTCATATAATGGTAGTCCCCCAAGTCTCCTATCGAGGAGGATTACCGAATGAGGTGTCATATGTTTCCCGAGTCATTGAAGAAAAAAGACTTTAAAATTTTTGTAGAGGAAATAAAATCTGGTTGAAGTTTTTTCATTTGTGTATATAACTTGAATGGTTAAAGCTTTTTCCTTTGGATAAATGGCTTGAATGGTTGAAGTTTTTTCCTTTGGGCACATAGCTTGAGTGGCTGAAGCTTTTTCCTTTGGGCATATAGCTTGAGTGGTTGAAGCTTTTTCCTTTGGACACATAGCTTCAGTGGTTGAAGCTTTTTCCTTTGGGCACATAGCTTGAGTGGTTGAAGCTTTTTTCTGTGGACACTTAGCTTGAAAGTTAGAAGTTTTTTCAAGTTTATATTGATGTTTCTTCGCACACTCTTGACCAAGAGTGTGCGAAGCATTCTAGAAGTCGTAGTTGTATCCTATGCGTCGAAGCTTTGTTGGCCTCCTCTACATGTCATAAAATAATTAATTAATTGCTTAATTAATAATCAATAATTATTTAAACCACTATCAATTATTAATTAATGTCGAATATTTATTTTTAGCCTCTCCCCCCTCCCCTTTTGAACTAGACACAAGAAAATGTAGGAGTGACCATATAAATATATTTGCCTCCACGTGTGTGAGGCAAACCAGATGTTGTAGTAATTGAAGGTTAGGAGGAAACATATAAATCTATTTTGCTTCACACAGTCCTGATCAAGAATGTTCGAAGCAATTTTTTGTTGGGTTATTCTCGCGTTGTTGAAGAGTTACATAATTGGCACAATATGATTTTTCCTTGGACACTATTGTGAGTTACCCATCGAAGTTTCCATAAGTAAAGCTAAGATATAATACTTGCATATTGTCAATGTGGCTATATAGGTTGTCGAAGCTTGCGACTTCGAAGTTCTTGTAAATGTTAGGGTAGAAAATGCCTGAGGCTTTTAGAAAGCCTATAAATGGGTTTCCTTCGAGCCATATCCATGGGAACCCAACTAATTTATCGAAGCTACAATGTTTGACCTTCTGGTACAGTTGAAGGAGATGTTAATAATGCTTCATACTGCATGGTGCAAATTAAGCCATTGAAGAGTTGAAGCCTATGTGTTGCTTGAAGCCTGTTGGAAGCTATATAAATTGATTGACCTCCCAATAGCGGTCTTCAGAACCCACATTGGGGTTGTAATGTTTACATTGTTGAAGAGAGAAATATATGAAGCAGATGTAAAAGGACTGAAGAGTTTTGCAAGTGACCGCTTCACATGTTGATGTCAAATAGTCTTGTAAAAGTTTAGCCTTTGTATATGATATGTAGCTTTCTAGGTTAATAAAGCTTCAGACTTGTCAAAGTATTACACATGCATAGAAGCCTTTGTTGGCTTATTAAAGCCTCGCTACTATTAAACGATAAAATTATATATTAGAGTATCGGTAGTACCCTTCATCACCTGGTTGGTGAAAAAATGTGAGTTCCTTCATTACCTGGTTAGTGAAAAGAATAGAGTACTGGTTGTACTTTCCATCACCTAGTTAGTGGACGAAGGTGAGTTCCTTCATTACCTAGTTGGTGGAAACGATGGTAAGTTGCCAAAGGAAAAAATTATTTATTATAGTACGAGTTGTACCTTTCATCACCTGGTTGGTGAGACGAAGGTGAGTTCCTTCATTACCAAGTGGGTGAGAATAATGACGAGTTGTCGAGGCACATTGTAACACATGCCGAAGGGAAAAAGTGTATGTTGACACCTATTGTGAAAGGCCTGAATGCTGTTTTATAATCTACAACAATGCAAAAAGAATACTCATGGCTGAAGCTACGGGCATATTCACGTAATGACTAGTTTGACTTCTGACGAATGGTGTATAAATCTTCAGCGGAGTGTAAGCAATCAGCCTAGAAGATGTGTTGCACCACAAAAAGTCTCTTAAGCTTAATGAAAGAATCTATTGTATTAGGTTGAAGACGACAATACTAATTGAGAGCTCCCACAGATAGGATGAAGGGGAAAATGAGACATCGTCCTTCATTTCTATGCCTCAACATACCATGGTGGATTCAAAGAGATGGATATGCTCAATTGGATTTTCCCTCCCAATTTACGATAGCAAATCAAGCTTCTGTTTTGTTTCTCCTTGTAGAGGTGTGCCAAAGATCCTTCTTATCAGAGGGCCTGGCCTCGGCTGATTCTAGTCAGGTACCTTGGCATGACGTTTGGCCTTTAGTTTGTTCACTTCCTCGAAAAGCTGCAGAATAAGGGGGTCCTAAGTGGAGCTCGGCACTATTGGAACCCTCATTCATAAGTTTCCATCATTTCTTGGAAGTGGAGAAGTTTGGTCAAGAGTATGTGACTTTTTTTTTTATTCACCATACTGGCTTCAAGGAAATTCCTGTTGGAAGTTCCCCGAGTCTCAAACACCTTCTTGTCCCTCTAAGTCTTGTCGTTTCTTCCTTAGGTTAGTAGTTGACCTTGGTAGGTTAGTAGTTGACCTTGGTTTTGGTAAATGACTGATTCCTTTGATGACCCATGGGTCAATGATCCTTGAGTCTATGTGGATAGGTTTTTCTCGACGATGCTTCAAGAGGTCTTGACAGTCGCGATAACCAGCTTTTGATCATTCTATTCCTTTTGCGAGCAGATGTCTTCTTCCACTTATCTTGCTTCGATTTGAAGCAGTTGGGTTGAGAGAAGTCTCATGTTGATCAATATCTTAGGTAGAAGGTCGCTGCTCATTAGCAATGCCCGTGTTAAAGACATGTGAAACTTCGCGTCGGTGGGTACATATGTGCTGATCCGCAGTCACGAGGGCGATAGCTCTTGAGACTGAGTCTGTATAACCTCATGAAACATCTTGAATAGCTTCTCATACTGTTCTTGGAGGATCTCATTCCTTATCGCCATTTTTTTATTTTATTCTGATTTCTAACCTCTTCGACTTTAGTTTGAAGAACAGGCTTCTTCCTTTCCCTCATTTGCTGCCTCACGCTAGGCATGCAAGGGGTGTTTTTCTGCATGTTGTGCCTTCCTTCATTCCCCATGTTGGAGAGAAATGCCTTATCAAATGAGAGTGTACGCACTATAGAAACCAGCTTGACAAAGCTAGTGAGAGTAGGAATTGGTGTCGTTCCCACAAACGGTGCATAATGTTTATTCACAAAATCAATTAAACTTTGGAACAACGTAAAGTGACAAGTTTGTGACCTTCGCAAGGTTGCTCCGGTCACCTAGTGAGGATAATATGTAAAAAGATAGAGGTAGGGAAGCAAACACAAGTTGTACGTGGTTCACCCTAAGTTAGGTTACGTCCACGAGGGTAGATGAGTTCTTATTAATAGTGAAGATTTTACACAATACATAGGTTTAAGCATAATCATTATTAGTGAGTTCAAATGACGAGTTTAAGTACAATAATGGCATTAAAAATTAATTATACGAGAACGGTCTCCTTTTATTGATAAGGAAAGTCTTCGGATCCTGTCCATGATTGATCTGGGACTCTAGGAGCTTTATTCTGATGTTGACATATGTCGTTTTGTGATTGGTCTCTTGATTGGAGAGGAACTCGTGTGCTTCAGCAAGGGTGCCTCCCCATGAACTCTTTAGTGGGTCCTTGAAGGTATGGAGTTGACCGATGCTCGGTAGTTTCGGGAGTGATGAAGTATGGTACAAACAACAAATATCAAATTTTCCTAAAGCTCTTAAATCTATATTTTATCTATTTAGACGTGATTACTTTGCCAATTCCTTATTTACTTTTGTAAATCTTGTTGTTCCCTTCGAATCCATACATTATGAGCCAAAACTGACAAGATCGTAGCTAGTTAACTCGAACAATTTAAACAGTCCAAAACATAAACTTTGGGGAATATGACAATGACAAGTAACCTATTAACCTATAAAATAAAAACCCGTCAATCATTTTTCTTAATTCAACGTCCCTCCCTTCTTTAATTTTATTGCATCACCTATTTTTAGCTTATATTAGTTATAACACAAGAGTGGTCCTTGTGGCTGGGGTTAACTGTAACACGCAACTGTGAAAAATTTAAAGCCCCTGGCTCGAGGACGGGGTTAGCTTGTAAAAAGATCCACTTGTCATATAACTACTGTATTGAAAGATATATCTTTCGATGAAGAGGAAGGAATAGATAAAAGGAAATTCTATAAATTAGAACTAAGGAATGCTTAAACGTAGAATATTTTATATTATAAAAAATACAAATACACTATATTATTTTATGCTTAAAAAAAAAGCGAATGAATAAAAAAAAATACAAACAGATGTCACGTTTCACGATATATATAGTAGTGGGGGATTATGGGACAAAAAATAAATCCATTTGGCATGGAGCTAGAAACTTGTTTTGAGATGTTTTTGCTGGTATTGATCCTGATTTAAATGCTCAACTAGAATTTGGAGCATTCCAAAAACTTGGATATCCAACTACAAGAAGACAAGTAGTCTGATACAATATGCTTTGTTACTTGTTACTTTTCATTTTTATTTTCCTTTTGTGATTTTTAGATGGGGTACCAGATAAATCTTGGTTTGAATCACTGCCTTTTCTTTGACTCTTGTTCTTTATTTATCCGGGAGACGATCCCACATAAACAGTTATGGAAGCTATAATTGTAAACCAAGATCGAATCTATGGAAGCATTGGTTTATACATTCCTTTTAGTCTCAACTCTAGGAATACTTTTTTGCGCTATCTTTTTTCGAGAACCGTCTAAAGTTCCAACTAAAAAGGTGAAATGATTTGTCATCATCTCAATTGAAGTACGATCCTTCCAATATTGGGAGGATCCGTACTTGAACTAGTCCCCTTGTTCCTCGAATGGATCTCTTAGTTGTTGAGAGGGTTGCCCAAAAGCAGTATATAAGGCGTACAATTTTTTGGCTATCAAATGGTATAATTCTTTTGTTGGTAGATTGGAGGATTAGAAACATGACTATTGCTTTCCTATTGGTTGTTTTTGCATTAATTGCTACTTCTTTAATCTTACTGATTAGTGTACCTGTTGTATTTGCTTCTCCTGAGGGTTGGTCGGGTAACAACAATGTTCTATTTTCCAGCACATCATTATGGATTGGATTAGTCTTTCTGGTGGGTATCCTTAATTCTCTCATCTCCTAAACCTATTCGTTCCATATCCAAAAATGAAATGACCCCCCTCCCAATTCCTTCAGGTTGTGAGACACATTAAAATTCAATATAAGTCCCAAAAATTCAAGTAAAGAAAAAAATTAGAAAAATTAGAGGGGGGTCAAACTTTTGTGTTTTTCAATTGTCAAAATTAGAAAAATTAGAGGGGGGTCAAATTTTAACCCTTTACTAGTCTCATTCTTGTACTAGCTAGAAAAATGTGTAACTACTATACTTTGAAGGATGTCCAAACCTTCGAAAAAGCCACCCCAATGGAATCCTTTCACAATCTTTAGGAGCAAAATAGCCAACTTGAGAACCTAGCTATTTCGATGCCTTCTTAATTAGAGTGGAAGGACAATTTCACAAAACCACTGGGTTTACAGATTCAATACTAAAACTCTAACAAGAAGAAAAAGATCAAGATTAAATTCTTCATCTTTATCGGTTATGCACTTACGTAAAGAATTCTGGTCATAAATTTCTACTTTTTTGTCGGGTCAAATAATTTTCTACTGTTTGAACAAGTCTCTGTAGCTAATCTTCCATATTCAACTTCAAAAGTTATGCCTTCAACAGTTGGACAGACATAATATAAACATGCAGATAAATGACTCTTTGTTTCCTAATGCAGTTAACATTTTGTTTTGCTGGAAAACTCAAGGGTAACTCAAGGATTGATCATTTCAAATTAAGATGAGATTGATCGAACAGTTGTGTACATTATCTTACTTTTCAACTCAAGGGAATAATTTTTTTTTTTATAAATAATGTATTTTTATATATATAGTATAAGTTATTAATTTTTTAATCTTAATTTGAATATCATATATACAAAAAACTATTCAAATTGAAGACTGTTTAGTTATCCAAATATATCAATAAAATGAATAGTTCATTATAAATCTTTTACTTATTGGGTTCATATATTTAAATGACTAAACGATCTCAGATTCAAATAATTCTTTTTGTTTAGATGATCTTCAAATAAAGATTAAGAAGTTGAACGATCACAATATAAAATTTGTAGAATATGTGCATTCCTCATTGGTGGAACGCAAGGATTATCCATTCTTTTACGTACGTACGCAACTTTTGGGTACATGAAACGTGCTTTCTTTTAAACTCCAAACCATGACTTGGTCTTTAAACTAGGACTTTCAAAGCCAATTTTGTTTACAAATTTTAACCCTTTACTATTCTCGTTCGCTAGTACGTAGACACCATATCCCTTCCTCCCTTTCTTTATATAAACCCCATGCAATATTCCAGGAGGAGATAACTTAATTATCTCGATCGAAATCAAAACTCCCAAGTTATGACAATGAAATATTCACGATCTTTGCTCTTTGGTGCTTTGCATTGACAAACAGCACAGCAACTAATACGGATCCACCTGTTCATTGCGAATTTCTCAATCGCAGCAGTTTTGAACCAGGGTTCATATTTGGCACAGGTTCCGCATCTTACCAGGTCAGTATATATATGTATTATACATATATATATCTTCTGGGATTATTTACCATATTTTTGGTGTATTTATACGTGCGGTTAGCATCCATGCATGAATTATAATGTTGACATCTTCCTTGCGTGTGTAGTAGCACTCTTACGTATATGCATGTGTGTATATTTCAGTATGAAGGTGCAGTAAAAGAAGATGGAAGAGGACCAAGCATATGGGATACCTACACCCACAAACATCCAGGTCTGTGATTTAATCAATTGGTAATATGATAACTTTAGCCACTTCATTTCGAAGGAGTATAAATAGCACCTCATTCTTTTCTTCGTGAGGACAAGTAAACTCCAACGTCTCTAATAACCATGCACTTTGTTGGGAGACGAATAGTATGTGGTCATGTGATAAGTACAATATATGTATATGCTTCATCAATGCGCACGCATATAAAGTACTTTGCACATGATATGGATTTCACTATTATGTTTTCGAATAACTGCAGAAAAAATCGCTGATGGCAGTAACGGAGACATCGCTATAGATCAATATCACCGCTATAAGGTCTAAAACCTCATAACTTTGTCTCTTGACCCTTTATACTTGAAGGGCACATGTTAACATGTTAAATTGGAGCCTTTACAAAAAAAGGACAATATATAATGAGATCCTCAATATTTAATTTTAAACTTTTGTCATTCTAGGAAGATGTGGGGATTATGAAGGATATGGAGTTGGATGCTTACAGATTATCTATTTCATGGTCCCGATTATTACCAAGTAAGTTGCTCCACATCCTCATATTTGGTTGGGACCAATGTCAATATTGTGCATAAGAATTATTTTCCCTACAAGAAAATTATTCTCTTTATATACTTTTAACTAAAGTAATGTGATCGAGTTATCTACTGGGTAACCTTTTTTTTCTTGTTATTTTTGTTCTAATTAGATGGAACGTTAAGTGGTGGAGTTAACAGGAAAGGAATTGATTATTACAACAATCTCATCAATGAACTCCTACGCAATGGTTAATCATCCTACCTTAAACAATTATTACATGAATTTTTAGAACATCATTCAATCAGATTTTTAATTTGATTTTACTGATCATGTATTATAGGTTTAAAGCCGTTTGTAACACTCTTTCATTGGGATGTTCCCCAAGCTTTAGAAGATGAATATGGTGGTTTCTTAAGCCCTCGTATTGTGTAAGTGAACAAAATTTATTTTCTCATTGATAAATTGATAAAATACATACTGATATGCGTAACATAAATTTGTATCTACAGCGATCATTTTAAAGACTATGCAGAACTTTGTTATAAGGAATTTGGTGATCGAGTCAAGCACTGGTTCACAGTAAATGAGCCATATACTTTTAGTAATATGGGTTATGCTGTTGGGACTCTAGCACCGGGACGCTGCTCTTCTTGGCAAAACCTAAACTGCACCGGTGGAGATTCAGCCATTGAACCATACTTGGTGACACACCACATTCTTCTTGCTCATGGAGCAGCTGTAGAATTGTACAAGAATAGTTATCAGGTTCAATAACTGTTTTTCTTTTGTTTTTTTTTTTTTTTTTTTTGTGGGTTAGATTATTGGCTCCTAATTGAGAATTCTGTATGAATCATTATCATTGAGTTGTAATACAAGAGGGAATACTCTAAGTAGTAAGATAATCTAAAGGTTGTATCTTTCTCTACAACTCCTATTTATTCAACCAAATTTCATATTTTTGTGTAGGCATCTCAGAAAGGCTTGATAGGGATAACATTGGTGTCATACTGGTTTGAGCCTGCTTCGGAGTCAAAGCAAGATAAAGATGCTGCCTTACGATCTTTGGATTTTATGTTTGGATGGCAAGTATCTTATTAAATTATATATAAACCCAATTACATGTTTACTTATGACTTGTAACATTGATACTACCTAGCTAGCAGTACTATTTATATATAATCCTATAATTAGGCTAATATTTGGAATTTTCTTATTTTGTAGGTTTTTGGACCCATTAACAAGTGGTGACTATCCACACACCATGCGATCAATTGTTGGAAAAAGATTGCCAAAATTCACAAAAGAACAATCCAAGTTGCTAAACGGATCATTTGATTTTCTTGGAATAAATTATTATACGGCTAGATACACAACTAGTACACCTAAGAACAATTCACAACAGGCAAGCTACGTAACAGATCCTCGAGCTGATCTTACAAGTGAGTGCCAAAGGAAACTTACTTGGAATAGCTTAAGTTCTTTGTTCTTCTTGACCTAGTTTAACTTCTTAATTACATTAATTATATTCTAATATTTACACCAATTGTATTCTAATGTTTGTAAATATTGTGGCAGCTGAGCTTAATGGAGTACTTATTGGTCCACAGGTATACATCAAATTTATCATTTTGAGCTATTTGCATTTGGAGGATTAGTTTTTTTCCCCAACATTTACGTATTATCTTGAAATGTTGTTGCAGACTGCTTCAGATTGGTTATATGTATATCCAAAAGGAATTCACGATCTTGTGCTCTACACAAAGAAAAAATATAATGATCCACTCATTTATATTATTGAGAATGGTATGTAATACATACTTTTAAGCATTGATTAATTGCAAAAGTTTCACATATTTATAATGGTGTAAAATGAAACTACAAGTTTTTTTATATTTTTAGAGGAAAAAACTAAATTTAATTTTTTGTGCAATAATATGTACGTAGGTGTAGCAGAGTTGAATAATCCAAAACTATCAATTGACGAGGCTCTTCATGATACCAGTAGAATTGACTACCACTACCGTCACCTGTGCTACCTTCAAGCGGCGATCAAGTAAGTAGTTATTAACTAATTAATTAAGGCTATATACTGCCTAGCCTTCTTAAGTTATTGTTGTTTAATCATTATATTGACCTAATCCATTTGAACATTTGTGTATGTGTGTGCAGAAATGGTGCGAAAGTGAAGGGATACTTTCCATGGACATTGTTGGACGACTTTGAATGGAATTCTGGATACACCGTCCGATTTGGTTTAAACTACGTGGATTATAATGATGCGTTGAAAAGATACCCAAAACTCTCAGCACACTGGTTCAAAAATTTGCTTAAGAAGAATTGAAGAAATTAAAAGAAAGTTATTGTTGATTATAAACATTTAAGTGGATAATTTTCCTTTTTATGTATTTGTATTTAAATTCCTTCTGCATTTGTATTTCCTTTCAATAATGTAAGTATTCTTTGAGATTCAATAATTCAATAAAAAGCTATAAGAGCTGTGAAGGCTACAGTAAAACCTCTCTATATAAAGGAATAACTTATTTATGGTCATAAGCAGTTTTGGTCCCAGTTTGTGTTCATGAATAAAAACCACATTGTAATAAGTTATTATTTTTCTTGGTCCTGTTGTAAAGAAACTCACCTCGATATAGTAGTAATTGTTAATAAGTACATTAATAAGCAAAGCCACAAAAAAAGTTTAAGATGGAAAACATTTCTATACTATTGTTTGGGATAATTTTTTTTTTTTTTTTTTTTTTTTTTGGAGTTTATACCACAGCTTGGAGCTTGTGGGTACGTATGTAAAACCTTGTCAATATCTTCTTGTTGAAGTCAAAATATTTCTAGCTCCTCAAGATTATCTCATTCCCCTTCTTGCCTAATTGTCTTAGTGATTCGTTTTTCAATTAAAGCATACTCAACTTTTTGCACAACTTAACACAAATGTTTTCAGTTAGCTGACTTTGCATATGACCTTGGGTGACATGACAAATTTGATAGAAGAAAAGAAAACGTATACACTTGAATTGGTCGAAGATTGGATTGTACGTATTTGTCAAATTTACTTAGAAAGAAGAATTAAGGAGTTTTAAAACTTTTGCTATATATTACAAACATCTATTTTTTAATCTTTGTTGAACATAAGGATGCTAATAGATTTTAATATATTCCACCTATTTAACACAGTTTTAAAACTCACGGCATCGCGCGGGCTCAATTGCGTGTAAGAAACTATTTACAAATGTTCATGCACAAAATAAGTGGACGTAAAGTGTCAAGTTTATAACCATCGCAAGGTTGCTCCATCACCTAGTGAGGATAATATGTAAAGAAATAGAGGTACGGAAGCAACTCAAGATGTACGTGGTTCACCTTAAATTGGGCTACGTCCACGAAGGTAGAGGAGTCCTTATTAATAGTGAAGATTTTACACAAGACATAAGTTTAAGCATAATAATCATTAGTGAGTTCTAATGACGAGTTTGAGCACAATAATGACATTAGGAATTAATTCTACGAGAACGGTCTCCTTGTATAGTAGATGACGGTCTTCGGCTCCCGACCACGGTTGATGTAGGACTGTAGGAGTTTTATTTTTAGATTGACGCATGTCGTGTTATGATTGGTCTCTTGATTGGAGAGAAACTCGTGTGCTTCGGAAAGGGTGCCTCCACATGAACTCTTCAATGGGTCCTTGAAGGTATGAAGTTAACTGGTGCTTCGTAGTTTCAGGGGTGGTGAAGTATGGAACAAATAGTGGTCCCTCAAGTTCATGAGTGAGGAAAGCTTCTCGGTTGGGGACTTGCAAAACCCAAATTGGTGAGTACTCACGAAACTTTCGAGTACTAAAGTGTATGAGCATATAATGGGAGTCCCCCAAGTCTCCTATCGATGAGGATTACCGAAGGAGGTGTCTTATATTTCCCGAGTCATTGAAGAAAAAAGACTTTAAAACTTCTTTCCTCTTTTTTTTTGGATGTAGCCCAAGTACATATATTTTTTTTTTCTTAAGTCCTATTCCTTCTTTCTTTTTTTTGTTGAGAAAAGAAAATCTAGTTGAAGTTTTTTCATTTGTGTATATAACTTGAGTGGTTGAAGCTTTTTCCTTTGGACAAATGGCTTGAATTGTTGAAGTTTTTTCCTTTGGGCACATAGCTTGAGTGGCTGAAACTTTTTCCTTTGGACACATAGCTTTAAGTCGTTGAAGCTTTCTCCTTTGGGCGCATAGCTTGGGTGGCTGAAGCTTTTTCCTTTGGACACATAGTTTGCGTGGTTGAAGCTTTTTCCTTTGGGCACATAGCTTAAGTGGCTGAAGCTTTTTCCTTTGGATACATAGCTTGAGTGGTTGAAGCTTTTTCCTTTGGGCACATATCTTGAGTGGTTGAAGCTTTTTCCTTTAGGCACATAGCTTGAGTGGTTGAAGCTTTCTTCTGTGGACACTTAGCTTGAAAGGTAGAAGTTTTTTCAACTTCAACCACTCCATATATTGATTTTGCTTCGCACAGTCTTGATCAAGAGTGTGCGAAGCAATTTTTTGTTGGGTCATTCTCGCGTTGTTGAAGAGTTAAAGAATTGGCACAATATGATTTTTCCTTGGACACTAGTGTACATTACCCACCGAAGTTTCCATTTACCATCGTTGGTAAGTAAAGCTAAGATATAATACTTGCATATTGTCAAGGTGGCTATATTGTTTATCGAAGCTTGCGATTTTGAAGTTCTTGTAAATGTTGGAGTAGAAAATGCCTGAGGCTTTTACAAAGCCTATAAATGAGTTTCCTTCGAACCATATCCATGGCAACCTAACCAATTTATTAATGCTACAATGTTTAACCTACAGGTACAGTTAAACGAGATGTTAATAACGCTTCATACTGCATGGTGCAAATTAAGCCCTAAATTGTTGAAGCCTATGTGTTCCTTGAAGTCTTCTGGAAGCTATATAAATTGATTGACCTCCCAGTAGTGGCCTTCAGAACCCACATTGGGGTTGTAGTGTTTGCATTGTTGAAGAGAAATATTTGAAATAGATGTAAGAGGGCTGAAGAGTTCTGCAAGTGACCGCTTAACATGTTGATGTCAAATAGTCCTGTAAAAGCTTAGCCTTTATATACGATATGTAGCTTTCTAGGTTAATAAAGCTTCAGATTTGTCAAAGTATTACACATGCACAGAAGCTTTTGTTGGCTTATTGACCCATTGCTACTGTTGAACAAAAAAATTATTTATTAGAGTACGGATAGTACCCTTCATCACCTGGTTGGTGATACAAGGTGAGTTCCTTCATTACCTTGTTAGTGAAAAGAATGGAGTACTAGTTGTACTTTTCATCACCTAGTTAGTGCTACAAAAGTGAGTTCCTTCATTACCTAGTTGGTGGAAAGGGTGGTAAGTTGACAAAGGAAAAAAATTATTTATTAGAGTATAAGTTGTACCCTTCATCACCAGGTTGGTGATACGAACTTGAGTTCCTTCATTACCAAGTGGGTGAGAATAATGACGAGTTATCGAGGCACATGGTAACACGTACTAGCTCATGGGAAAGTGAAGGGATACATTCCATGGACATTGTTGGACAACATTGAATGGAATTCTAGATACACCATCCAATTTGGTTTAAACTACATGGATTATAATGATGGGCTAAAAAGACACCCAAAACTCTCAGCACACTGGTTCAAAAAATTTCTTAAGAAGAATTAAAGAAATTCAAAAAAAGTTATTGTTCATTATAAACATTTAAGTGGATAATTTTTCTTTTCATGTATTTGTATTTCAATTCCTTCTGCATTTGTATTTCCTTTCAATAATGTAAGTATTCTTTGAGATTTAATAATTCAATAAAAAGCTATAAGAGCTGTGAATGCTGCAATAAAACCTCTCTCAATAAAGGAATAACTGTTGTGGCCTATATTTAACTGACAGGGAGAAGGGGCCAACAGCATAGAGAAAATATAGAGAAAGATGTTTTTGTAGGGCTGTGTAGACGATGTCTTATTCCCCCTACGCATTGCCTTTATTTATAATAATAAGGTTGGGAAGAAATCCTTCTCCTCCAAGGAATACAAGTCCTAATAAGGGAGAATAACTAGAATCAAATCTAATCTAGGATTTACAGAATCACACTTAAATAAGAAGTTTATAGCACTCCACCTTGAGTGTGTAAATACTCAAGTAGATTCGGCATCATGTAGAGTTGAGGAAGTCGACTCGTCGACATTAATTCTTGGAACACGCTAGTCTCAATAAGGTAGGAACTTGCATAAGGAAGTCAATCTCACAAAAAACCCTAAGGCTATGGTAAAAACCTGAGTATGGACAAAATCCATAGTTAAGGAAAAATGTGTGAGCAATGCAAAGTCAAATGAAATGTCTACAGGCTGTCATCAGGGATATGATCAATCCAAGATGAGAGCCTCGTCAAAATCTCGTCAGGTAGCAAAACCCCGGTGGGAAAAATTCTTCTAATCGTAGGGAAAAAGAGTACATTAAGATCAAGCAAGTATACTTCAGGATACTCAGCTGAGTTTGACATAATTCCAAAGAAAACTAACAATGTTACAACTCAAAAAGTTTACGCATACCAATTCCTTGAACAAGCTTCTGAAACGTCGCATTCGATAGTGATTTGGTGAAGAGGTCGGCCAGATTGTCTTGTGAACAAATTTGCGTGACTTCAATCTTTTGATGCTCTTGTTGTTGATGTGAGAAGAACTTTGACGCAACGTTCTTGGTCTTGTCTCCTTTGATGTAACCCTTCTTGAGCTGTTCGATGCATGCTGCATTGTCTTCATTGATCGTCGTCAGGAAGTCAACGACGGGGTAAAGATCGCAGAAGCTTTGAATACGGCCCACATCTACTCTCATCCAGAAATATTCTCGAGTTGCTTCGTGTACGACGAGAATTTCAGCATTGTTAGATGAAGTGGCAACTAAGGTTTGTTTAGTTGACCTCTAAGAGATTGCGGTGCCTCTAACGGTAAAGACATAACCAATTAGAGAATGCGCCTTGTGCGGAATAGATAAGTATCATGCGTCGGCATAACCAACAAGGCGAGAATCGACTCAAGATAAGCGGGTGCAGCATCACTCAAGGATCCGTAGGATAAAACAAGCCCAAATCAATGGTATCCTTAAGGTATCAGAAAATGTCTTTAACACCAGTCCAGTGTCTACGTGTTGGTGCATTATTGTATCATGCCAAAAGATTAACAGCGAAGAATATGTCAGGTCTAGTGCATTGAGCTAAGTACAATAAAGGACCTATCGCACTTAGATAAGGAACTTCAGGCTCCAAAATATCTTCATCATCTTCATTCGAACGGAATGGATCTCGTTTTGCATCTAGCGATCGAACGACCATATGAGTACTTGAAGGCTTCGCTTTATCCTCGTTAAAGCGGCGCAACACTTTCTGGGTGTGGTTCGATTAATGTACTAAGATTCCATCGGAACGGTGCTCTATCTAGAGACCGAGACAGTATCAAATCTTTTCTAGATTTTTCATCTCAAACTCCTAATTCAGGTGTGCAGCAGTTTTCGCGAGCTTTTTAGGAGTTCCGATGAGATTCATGTCATCGGCATATACTGCAACAATTGCAAAACCAGAATGTGACTTCTTAATGAACACACAAGGGCATAGTTTGTTGTTCACATATCCCTAACTAGTCAAATACTCACTCAGATGGTTATACCACAATCTTCCGGATTGCTTCAAACCGTAGAGTGAACGTCTCAGCCGAATTGAGAACGAATCGAGTTCGACTTAGATTGCATGTTTCCAGTTTAACCAATCAGTTCTCTATTGACATTCATCAATGGAACAAGGATCAATGTCATCGCTCAACATGATCTCAATAACTACTGCATATGCTAAAGCATCGTCGACGATCATCTCATTTCTACACCAAACATCATACAAGCTAGCATAATCGACTAAAATCTCTCAGGAGGTGGATTTGTCTCTTTAAGGACGCTTCTGTAATCTAGAATTTCCTCATGAGTTGGATAAAATGAGTAAACAACAGTCGGATTCATGGTAGGCTCATCAGGGGCCTGTGTTGTGGGTTTCCTCTTCCGGGGTTGTGAATCCTTTGAACCAAGTGGTCTGCCATACTTATGTGTATGGGCAGATGATTGGCTAACCGCTAATGTAAGTGGATCGGCCAAATTGGAGTCCCGGGCCTCCAGAAGGGAAATCTGTCGTACATTTGGTACATATATCTTTGCAGGCACATTCGCAGTTGCAATATGTGATCTTGTCACTCGCGCTAGATCGATGCAAGCATCTGGCATGTTCTGAGCTACGCTCTCAAGATCTAACAAGTGCTACATTTCAATCTCAGACTGAGCGGTGTGGGGATCTGAATAAGACAAAGTAGGAGTCGTCCATAATAATTCGCGTCGTTCTTTAGGAACATTGACATTCTTATCACCCCCTAACGACGGGAAAACTGTCTCATATAAGTGACAATCCGTGAAATGAGAGGTAAACAAATCGCCTGTCAAAGGTTCTAAGTAACAAATGATTGAAGGAGAATCATATTCGACATAGATTCCCATCATTCCCTAAGGCCTCATTTTTGTATATAAGGGCGGCGAAATCAGCACATAGACTGGACAACCAAAAATGTGTAGATGTGATATGTCAAGTTCGTATCCGGTAACCAACTGAAGGTCGCAATATGGTTGGGTTGCAATAGGATTCAAGCGGACCAACATGGTTGCGTGCATTATTACATGCCCCCAAGCAATGATCGGGAACTTGGTACGTATGACCAACGATCAAGCAATCATTTGTAAGCACTTAATGAATACCTTTGCCGAGCCATTGTAGGTATGAACATGGGGTACTAGATGTTCAGCTTCAACCCCAACCAACATGCAATAATCATCAAATAGTTTTGATTAGATAACCAGGGTGGTGAGCCCTGAGCTTGTTAATCTGAGCCACCAGTGTGGAGAAGGTGTCGTTTCTTGTGGACAACAAGCACACGTGTGACCAACGTGTGGAAGCGTCAACCAATACCATAAAATATCTAAATGGTCCGCAGGGAGGGTGAATCGGTCCACAAATGTCCCCCTGAATCCTTTGTAGAAAAATATGAGGATTCGAACGAATCTTGTCATAAGAAGGCTTAATAATAAGTTTTCCCATAGGGCAGGTTTGACATGCGATTCCTTGAATAGAACCTAAACTTCAGGTTAGTGGATGCTCGTTTGATGATTTGAGGATACGGCGAATCGTTGTTCATCGAGGGTGTCTCAAACGATCATGCCAAATTGTAATTTTATGCGTGGTCCCAGAGGTAGGGCTGGCCACATAGTGGCTTTCTATAGGACGTATGGTCGTAATATAAAGACCACTAGGGATACGCTCTATCTCCTCTAAAATACGTTTCTGGCCATATTCGTAGGAAGTTATGCACATAAATTCAACTTCGTTTTCTACATAGGTTTCAGCGTGGTAATTATTGTCTCGAATATCTTTAATGCTCAACAACGTTCTTTGGGAACGTGAAGAATAAAGTGCCTCTTGAGTGTTCAAAATAGTGCCATTGGAAATCATTATACGGGCCTTTTCGTATCCTTCGATCAGGCTGGATGGACCTAAAAGGTTGTCAAAGGTGCATTTTTAGGTACGAAGTTAGTGAAATAGATGCGTTCACGCAAAACGATGTGTGTGGTTGCACTATCTGCCAGTCAACTAACTTTCCCACTAGTCATACCTAGAGTAAAATTAATTGAACCGGTCATATGCATAAAAGTTTGAAAACTTAAATTCATTCAATTAATTTTTTTTGAGAAAAGTTTATGTAGTTTAGGTTCATAGTACTTGCAAACAAATATATACAAGTAGGTCTTCGAGGCCTATGATAATAATTGAATTAATTATTTGGACTTCGAGCCAAAATTAAAGGTTGGGCAAAAAAATTATAAAAACCCATAGGGCCTAAAAAAGTAAGCATTTAAACTCAGGGCC
The DNA here is from genome assembly GCA_024362995.1 of Heteromeles arbutifolia. Lineage (NCBI taxonomy): Eukaryota > Viridiplantae > Streptophyta > Magnoliopsida > Rosales > Rosaceae > Heteromeles > Heteromeles arbutifolia. The sequence continues at coordinate 22,087,109 of JANCRC010000002.1, forward strand.
CAAAATAATAGGCCAAAGCCCACGGGTGGGCAGAGAAATTGGAAATGTGGCCTAAAAATTGGGATGAGTTAGGCTCGGCTGGGCTACAGGCAGTTCTCAAGGAACGCAATTGAGTGCGTCGCAGGCCAGGTGCATCGAATCACAAGCTACGGGTTGGGATCTGGTACGGTTAGGTGTAGCGAACCCAGAAAGCCCTACGGTGGGTGGGTTATGCTGGGGTGCGAACACAAAGACACCAAAGCCCAATTGGGCTGGCGTCATTCACGGGCCGGGCTTTGAGTAAGAAGCCCATATGCACAAACGTGGGATGTAAATGCAGGCCCAGATGGCCACGGCACAAATAAGGGCGCCACTCGTGTGCAATACAGACACAGATACACTAGCACATCGGTTGAGATCCAGTGTGGGGGGAGCTTGCGAGTACGTTTGTAAAACCTTGTCAATATCCTCTTGTTGAAGTCAAAATATTTCTAGCTCCCCATGATTTTCTCCTTCCCATTCTTGCCTAATTGTATTAGTGATTATTTTTTCAATTAAAGCGTACTCAACTTTTTGCACAACTTAACACAAATGTTTTCAATTAGCTGACTTTGTATATGACCTTGGGTGACATGACAAATTTTGATTGAACAAAAGAAAAAGTATACGCTTGAATTGGTCGAAGATTGGATTGTACGTAATTGTCAAATTTGCTTAGAAAGAATAATTAAAGAGTTTTAAAACTTTTTCTATATACTACAAACATCTATTTTTTATTCTTTGTTAAACATAAGGATGCTAATAGATTTTAACATATTCCACCTATTTAACACAGTTTTAAAACTCATGGCATCGCGCGAGCTCAATTGCTTGTAAGAAACTATTTAGAAATGTTGATGCACAAAATCAGTGAGACTTTGGAATGACGAAAAGTGTCAAGTTTGAAACCTTCGCAAGGTTGCTCCAGTCACCTGGTGAGGATAATATGTAAAGAGATAGAGGTAGGGAAGCAACACAAGATGTACGTGGTTCACCTTAAATTGGGTTACGTCCACGAGCGTAGAGGAGTCCACATTAATAGTGAAGATTTTACACAAGACATAAGTTTAAGCACAATCATCATTAGTGAGTTCTAATGATGTGTTTAAGTGCAATAATGGCAATAGGAATTAATTGTGCAAGAAAGGTCTCCTTGTATAGTTAAGGAGAGTCATTGGCTCCCGTCCGTGGTTGATGTAGGACTCTAGGAGTTTTATTTTTATGCTAATGCGTGTCGTGTTGTGATTGGTCTCTTGATTGGAGAGAAACTCGTGTGCTTCAGCAAGGGTGCCTCCACATGAACTCTTCAGTGGGTCCTTGAAGTTATGGAGTTAACCAGTGCTTAGTAGTTTCGGGGGTGGAGAAGTGTGGAACAAACAGTGCTCTCGTGTGCTTCAGCAAGGGTGCCTCCACATGAACTCTGCAGTGGGTCCTTGAAGGTATGGAGTTAATCGGTGCTTAGTAGTTTGGGGGGTGGAGAAGTGTGGAACAAACAGTGCTCCCCCAAGTTCCCGAGTGAGGAAAGCTTCTCTGATGGGGAATTGCAAAGCCCAAGTTGCTGAGCACTCATGAAACTTTCGAGTACTAAAGTGTATTAGCATATAATGGGAGCCCCCCAAGTCTCTTATCGAGGAGGATTACCGAATAAGGTGTCTCATATTTCTCGAGTCATTGTAGAAAAAAGACTTTAAAAATTCTTTCTTCTTTTTTTTGGATGCAGCCCAAGCACATTTTTTTTTTTTTCTTAAGCCCAATTCCTTTTGTTTTTTTTTTTGTTGAGCATAGAAAATCTGGTTGAAGTTTTTTCCTTTGTTTATACAACTTGTGTGGTTGAAGCATTTTCCTTTGTGTGTATAACTTAAGTGGTTGAAGCATTTTCCTTTGGACAAATAGCTTGAATGGTTGAAGTTTTTTCCTTTGGGCACATATCATCAGTGGCTAAAGCTTTTTCCTTTGGACACATAGCTTTAGTGGCTAAAGCTTTTTCCTTTGGGTGCATAGCTTGAGTGGCTGAAGCTTTAGTGGTTAAAGCATTTTCCTTTGGGCGCATAGCTTGAGTGGCTGAAGCGTTTTCCTTTGAACACATAGCTTAAGTGGTTGACGCTTTTTCCTTTGGGCGCATAGCTTGAGTGGCTGAAGCTTTTTCCTTTGGATACATACCTTGAGTGGTTGAAGCTTTTTCCTTTGGATACATAGCTTGAGTGGTTGAAGCTTTTTCCTTTAGGCACATAGCTTGAGTGGTTGAAGTTTTTTTTCTGGGGACACTTAGCTTGATAGGTAGAAGTTTTTTCAAGCTTCAACCACTCCATATATTGATGTTCCCACACTCTTGATCAAGAGTGTGCGTAGTTTTCTACAATTTGTAGTTGTATCCTATGTGTCAAAGCATTGTTGGCCTCCTACACAAGTCATAAAATAGTTAATTAATTGCTTAATTAATAATCAATTATTATTTAAACTGCTATTAATTTTAATTACTGTCGAATTTTTATTTTTAGTCTCTCTCCCACCCCCCCCCCTTTTTTTATGAACTAGAGACAAGAAAATGTAGGAGGACCGCATAAATAGATTTGCTTCCACGTGTGTGAGGCAAACCAGATGTTGTAGTAATTGAAGGTTCAGGGGAAACATATAAATTGATTTTGCTTCGCACGGTCTTGATCAAGAGTGTGCGAAGCAATTTTTTGTTAGGTTATTCTCGCGTTGTTGAAGAGTTAGAGAATTGGCACAATATGATTTTTCCTTGGACACTAGTGTGCATTACCCTCCAAAGTTTCCATTTACCATCGTTGGTAAGTAAAGCTAAGATATAATACTTGCATGTTGTCAATGTGGCTATATAGGTTATCGAAGCTTGTGACTTCAGAGTTCTTGTAAATGTTGGAGTAGAAAATGCATGAGGCTTTTAGAGAGCCTATAAATGAATTTCCTTTAAACCATATCCATGGGAACCCAACTAATTTATCCAAGCTACAATGTTTTACCTTCTAGTACAGTTGAAAGAGATGTTAATAATGCTTCGTACTTGTTGACCTTACAAACTACCAAGCCTACGTGCCGCGCAGGCCGAGTAACTAATAAGCTAACTACGTCCTTCGGTTGTGTGCGGGGCGTGCCAACTCGTCGGCCTAGCTCGGCCGAGGAGTAAAATTTGTTGATGTTGCGTTGGTCGCGCTGCTGACTTCTTGATCTTGCGACTGCGGTCGAGCTGCCAAGGCACATTGTAACACATGCCGAAGGGAAAAAGTGTATGTTAACACCTACTGTGAAGGCCTAGAGTACTGTTTTGTAATCTGTCACAGCACAAAAAGAATACTTGTGGCTGAAGCTACGGGCATATTCATTAGCGGAGTGCAAGCAATCAGCCTAGAAGATGTGTTGTGCCACAAAAAGTCTCTTTAGCTCATTGAAGGAATCTACTGTATCAGGTTGAAGACGATAATACCAACTGAGCTCTGCCAGATAAAATGAAGGGAAAAATGAGACATCGTTCCTCATCACTATGTCTCGATATACCATGGTGGAATCAAAGTGATGGATATGCTCAATTGGATCTTCCCTCTCAATATACGATTGCAAACCAAGCTTCTTCTGCATTTGCATTTCCTTTCAATAATGTAAGTATTCTTTGAGATTCAATAATTCAATAAAAAGCTATAAGAGCTGTGAATGCTACAGTAAAACCTCTCTCTATAAAGGAATAACTTATTTATAGTCATAAACAGTTCTGGTCCCAGTTTGGGTTCAACTATAAATACCACATTGTAATAAGTTATCATTTTTCTTGATCCTGCTGTAAAGAAACTCGCCTCGACATAGTAGCAATTGTTAATAACTAAAATAATAAGCAAGCCACAAATAAAAGTTTAAGATGGTCTAAAATATTTATGTACTGTTGTTTGGGACGATTTTTTTTTTTTGGAGTTGACACCACAACTTGGAGCTTACGAGTACATATGTAAAACCTTGTCAATGTCTTCTTGTTGAAGTCAAAATATTTCTAGCTCCTCATGATTATCTCCTTCCCCTTCTTGCCTAATTGTATTAGTGATTATTTTTGCAATTAAAGCGTACTCAACTTTTTGCACAACTTAACAAAAATGTTTTCAATTAGCTGACTTTGTATATGACCTTGGGTGACATGACAAATTTGATTGAAGAAAAGAAAAAGTATACGCTTGAATTGGTCGAAGATTGGATTGTTCGTATTTGTCAAATTTACTTAGAAAGAAGAATTAAAGAGTTTTAAAACTTTTGCTATATACTACAAACATCTATTTTTTATTCTTTGTTAAACATAAGGATTGTCATATCCCGGCCCGGGGTGGATCACTTTCCAAGCCTGCTCCACCACCGTAGCACGATATTGTCCGCTTTGGGCCCCGACCACACCCTCACGGTTTTGTTTCTGGGAACTTACGAGCAACTTCCCAGTGGGTCACCCATCCTGGGAGTGCTCTAGCCCCTTTCTCCCTTAACTTCGGAGTTCCTACGGAACCCGAAGCCAGTGAGCTCCCAAAAGGCCTCATGCTAGGTAGGGATGAGAATGTACATTGAAGGATCACTCCCCTGGGCGATGTGGGATATTACAAGGATGCTAATAGATTTTAATATATTCCACCTGTTTAACACAATTTTAAAACTCACGGCATCGTGCGAGCTCAATTGCTTGTAACAAACTATTTACAAATGTTAATGCACAAAATCAGTCAAACTTTGGAACAACGTAAAGTGTCAAGTTTGTAACCATCGCAAGGTTGCTCCGGTCACGTGGTGAGGATAATATGTAAAGAGATAGAGGTAGGGAAGCAACACAAGATGTACGTGATTCACCTTAAATTGGGTTACGTCCATGAGGGTAGAGGAGTCCTCATTAATAGTGAAGATTTTACACAAGACATAAGTTTAAGCATAATGATCATTAGTGAGTTCTAATGACGAGTTTAAGCACAATAATCATATTAGGAATTAATTGTACGAGAACGGTCTCCTTGTATAGTTGATGAGAGTCTTCGGTTCCCGTCTAAGGTTGATGTGGGACTCTAAGAGTTTTATTTTTAAGTTGATGCGTGTCGTGCTATGATTGGTCTCTTGATTGGTGAGAAACTTGTGTGCTTCGGCAAGGGTGCCTCCACATGAACTCTTCAGTGGGTCCTTGAAGGTATGAAGTTGACTGGTGCTTAGTAGTTTCGGGGGTGGTGAAGTATGGAACAAACAGTGCTCGCTCAAGTTCCCCAGTGAGGAAAGCTTCTCGGTTGGGGACTTGCAAAACCCAAGTTGCTGAGTACTCACGAAACTTCCGAGTACTAAAGTATATTCATATAATGGTAGTCCCCCAAGTCTCCTATCGAGGAGGATTACCGAAAGAGGTGTCATATGTTTCCCGAGTCATTGAAGAAAAAAGACTTTAAAATTTTTGTTGAGGAAATAAAATCTGGTTGAAGTTTTTTCATTTGTGTATACAACTTGAATGGTTAAAGCTTTTTCCTTTGGATAAATGGCTTGAATGGTTGAAGTTTTTTCCTTTGGACACATAGCTTGAGTGGCTGAAGCTTTTTCCTTTGAGCACATAGCTTGAGTGGTTGAAGCTTTTTCCTTTGGACACATAGCTTCAGTGGTTGAAGCTTTTTCCTTTGGGCACATAGCTTGAGTGGTTGAAGCTTTTTTCTGTGGACACTTAGCTTGAAAGTTAGAAGTTTTTTCAAGTTTCAACCAATCCATATATTGATGTTTCTTCGCACACTCTTGACCAAGAGTGTGCGAAGCATTCTAGAAGTCGTAGTTGTATCCTATGTGTCGAAGCTTTGTTGGCATCCTCTACATGTCATAAAATAATTAATTAATTGCTTAATTAATAATCAATAATTATTTAAAACACTATCAATTATTAATTAATGTCGAATATTTATTTTTAGCCTCCCCCACCCCCCCTTTTGAACTAGACACAAGAAAATGTAGGAGTGACCATATAAATAGATTTGCTTCCACGTGTGTGAGGCAAACCAGATGTTGTAGTAATTGAAGGTTAGGAGGAAACATATAATTCTATTTTGCTTCGCACAGTCTTGATCAAGAATGTTCGGAGCAATTTTTTGTTGGGTTATTCTCGCGTTGTTGAAGAGTTACATAATTGGCACAATATGATTTTTCCTTGGACACTATTGTGCGTTACCCACCGAAGTTTCCATAAGTAAAGCTAAGATATAATACTTGCATATTGTCAATGTGGCTATATAGGTTGTCGAAGCTTGCGACTTCGAAGCTCTTGTAAATGTTGGAGTAGAAAATGCCTGAGGCTTTTAGAAAGCCTATAAATGGGTTTCCTTCGAGCCATATCCATGGGAACCCAACTAATTTATCGAAGCTACAATGTTTGACCTTCTGGTACAGTTGAATGAGATGTTAATAATGCTTTATACTGCATGGTGCAAATTAAGCCATTGAAGAGTTGAAGCCTATGTGTTGCTTGAAGCCTGTTGGAAGCTATATAAATTGATTGACCTTGCAATAGCTATCTTCAGAACCCACGTTGGGTTTGTAATGTTTGCATTGTTGAAGAGAGAAATATTTGAAGCAGATGTAAGAGGACTGAAGAGTTTTGCAAGTGACCGCTTCACATGTTGATGTCAAATAGTCTTGTAAAAGTTTGGCCTTTGTATATGATATGTAGCTTTCTAGGTTAATAAAGCTTCAGACTTGTCAAAGTATTACACATGCATAGAAGCCTTTGTTGGCTTATTAAAGCCTCGCTACTATTAAACGATAAAATTATATATTAGAGTACCGGTAGTACCCTTCATCACCTGGTTGGTGAAAAAAGGTGAGTTCCTTCATTACCTGGTTAGTGAAAAGAGTAGAGTACTGGTTGTACTTTCCATCACCTAGTTAGTGGATGAAGGTGAGTTCCTTCATTACCTAGTTGGTGGAAACGATGGTAAGTTGCCAAAGGAAAAAATTATTTATTATAGTACGAGTTGTACCTTTCATCACCTGGTTGGTGATACGAAGGTGAGTTCCTTCATTACCAAGTGGGTGAGAATAATGACGAGTTGTTGAGGCACATTGTAACACATGCCGAAGGGAAAAAGTGTATGTTGACACCTATTGTGAAGGCCCTGAATGCTGTTTTATAATCTACCACAGCGCAAAAAGAATACTCAAGGCTGAAGCTACGGGCATATTCACGTAATGACTAGTTTGACTTCTGACGAATGGTGTATAAATCTTCAGCAGAGTGTAAGCAATCAGCCTAGAAGATGTGTTGCACCACAAAAAGTCTCTTAAGCTTAATGAAAGAATCTATTGTATTAGGTTGAAGACGACAATACTAATTGAGAGCTCCCACAGATAGGATGAAGGGGAAAATGAGACATCGTCCTTCATTACTATGCCTCGGCATACCATGGTGGATTCAAAGAGATGGATATGCTCAATTGGATTTTCCCTCCCAATTTACGATAGCAAATCAAGCTTCTGTTTTGTTTCTCCTTGTAGAGGTGTGCCAAAGATCCTTCTTGTCAGAGGGCCTGGCCTCGGCTGATTCCAGTCAGGTACCTTGGCATGACGTTTGGCCTTTAGTTTGTTCACTTCCTCGAAAAGCTGCAGAATAAGGGGGTCCTGAGTGGAGTCCGGCACTATTGGAACCCTCATTCATAAGTTTCCATCATTTCTTGGAAGTGGAGAAGTTTGGTCAAGAGTATGTGACTTTTTTTGTTATTCACCATACTGGCTTCAAGGAAATTCCTGTTGGAAGTTCCCCGAGTCTCAAACACCTTCTTGTCCCTCTAAGTCTTGTCGTTTCTTCCTTAGGTTAGTAGTTGACCTTGGTAGGTTAGTAGTTGACCTTGGTTTTGGTAAGTGACTGATTCTTTCGATGACCCTTGGGTCAATGATCCTTGAGTCTATGTGGATAGGTTTTTCTCGACGATGCCTCAAGAGGTCTTAACAGTCGCGATAACCAGCTTTTGATCATTCCATTCCTTTTGCAAGGAGATGTTTTCTTCCACTTATCTTCCTTCGATTTGAAGCAGTTGGGTTGAGAGAAGTCTCATGTTGATCAATATCTTAGGTAGAAGGTCGCTCCTCATTAGGAATGCCCGTGTTAAAGACATGTGAAACTTCGCGTTGGTGGGTACATATGTGCTGATCCGCAGTCACGAGGGCGATAACTCTTGAGACTGACTCTGTATAACCTCATGAAACATCTTGAAGAGCTTCTCATACTGTTCTTGGAGGATCTCATTCGTTATCGCCATTTTTTTATTTTATTCTGAGTTCTAACCTCTTCGACTTTAGTTTGAAGAACAGGCTTCTTCCTTTCCCTCATTTGCTGCCTCACGCTAGGCATGCAAGGGGTGTTTTTCTGCATGTTGTGCCTTCCTTCATTCCCCATGTTGGAGAGGGATGCCTTATCAAATGAGAGTGTACGCACTATAGAAACCAGCTTGACAAAGCTAGTGAGAGTAGGAATCGGTGTCGTTCCCACAAACGGTGCATAATGTTGATACACAAAATCAATTAAACTTTGGAACAACGTAAAGTGACAAGTTTGTGACCTTCGCAAGGTTGCTCCGGTCACCTAGTGAGGATAATATGTAAAAAGATAGAGGTAGGGAAGCAAACACAAGTTGTACGTGGTTCACCCTAAGTTAGGTTACGTCCACGAGGGTAGATGAGTTCTTATTAATAGTGAAGAGTTTACACAATACATAGGTTAAAGCATAATCATTATTAGTGAGTTCTAATGACGAGTTTAAGTACAATAATGGCATTAAAAATTAATTGTACGAGAACGGTCTCCTTTTATTGATAAGGAAAGTCTTCGGATCCTGTCCATGATTGATCTGGGACTCTAGGAGCTTTATTCTGATGTTGACATATGTCGTTTTGTGATTGGTCTCTTGATTGGAGAGGAACTCGTGTGCTTCAGCAAGGGTGCCTCCCCATGAACTCTTTAGTGGGTCCTTGAAGGTATGGAGTTGATCGGTGCTCGGTAGTTTCGGGAGTGATGAAGTATGGTACAAACAACAAATATCAAATTTTCCTAAAGCTCTTAAATCTATATTTTATCTATTTAGAGGTGATTACTTTGCCAATTCCTCATTTACTTTTGTAAATCTTGTTGTTCCCTTCGAATCCATACATTATGAGCCAAAACTGACAAGATCATAGCTACGTTAACTCGAACAATTTAAACAGTCCAAAACATAAACTTTGGGGAATATGACAATGACAAGTAACCTATTAACCTATAAAATAAAAACCCTTCAATCATTTTTCTTAATTCAACGTCCCTCCCTTCTTTAATTTTATTGCATCACCTATTTTTAGCTTATATTAGTTATAACACAAGAGTGGTCCTTGTGGCTGGGGTTAACTGTAACACGCAACTGTGAAAAATTTAAAGCCCCTGGCTCGAGGACGGGGTTAGCTTATAAAAAGATCCACTTGTCATATAACTACTGTATTGAAAGATATATCTTTCGATGAAGAGGAAGGAATAGATAAAAGGAAATTCTATAAATTAGAACTGAGGAATGCTTAAACGTAGAATATTTTATATTATAAAAAATACAAATACACTATATTATTTTATGCTTAAAAAAAAGCGAATGAATAAAAAACAATACAAACAGATGTCACGTTTCACGATATATATAGTAGTGGGGGATTATGGGACAAAAAATAAATCCATTTGGCATGGAGCTAGAAACTTGTTTTGAGATGTTTTTGCTGGTATTGATCCAGATTTAAATGCTCAACTAGAATTTGGAGCATTCCAAAAACTTGGATATCCAACTACAAGAAGACAAGTAGTCTGATACAATATGCTTTGTTACTTATTACTTTTCATTTTTATTTTCCTTTTGTGATTTTTAGATGGGGTACCAGATAAATCTTGGTTTGAATCACTACCTTTTCTTTGACTCTTGTTCTTTATTTATCCGGGAGACGATCCCACATAAACAGTTATGGAAGCTATAATTGTAAACCAAGATCGAATCTATGGAAGCATTGGTTTATACATTCCTTTTAGTCTCAACTCTAGGAATAATTTTTTGCGCTATCTTTTTTCGAGAGCCGTCTAAAGTTCCAACTAAAAAGGTGAAATGATTTGTCATCATCTCAATTGAAGTACGGATCCTCCCAATATTGGGAGGATCCGTACTTGAACTAGTCCCCTTGTTCCTCGAATGGATCTCTTAGTTGTTGAGAGGGTTGCCCAAAAGCAGTATATAAGGCGTACAATTTTTTGGCTATCAAATGGTATAATTCTTTTGTTGGTAGATTGGAGGATTAGAAACATGACTATTGCTTTCCTATTGGTTGTTTTTGCATTAATTGCTACTTCTTTAATCTTACTGATTAGTGTACCTGTTGTATTTGCTTCTCCTGAGGGTTGGTCGGGTAACAACAATGTTCTATTTTCCAGCACATCATTATGGATTGGATTAGTCTTTCTGGTGGGTATCCTTAATTCTCTCGTCTCCTAAACCTATTCGTTCCATATCCAAAAATGAAATGACCCCCCTCCCAATTCCTTCAGGTTGTGAGACACATTAAAATTCAATATAAGTCCCAAAAATTCAAGTAAAGAAAAAAATTAGAAAAATTAGAGGGGGGTCAAAACTTTTGTGTTTTTCAATTGTAAAAATATATATAAATGAAAAATATTAAATCAAAATAAATAGATTTAAGCTAATAAATAACCAGTCTCTTGAAACAGCTAATCAATTTCTTGTGCTACCAAGAAGAAGCCACCCCAATGGTATCCTTTCACAATCTTTAATAGCGAAATAGCCAATTTGAGAACCTAGCTATTTCGATGCCTTCTTTATCAGCGTGGAAAGACAATTTCACAAAACCACTCAGTTTACGGATTCAATTGTAAAACTCTAACAAGAAGAAAAATATCAAGATTAAATTCTTCATCTTTATCGATCATGTACTTACGTAAAGAATTCTGGTCATAAATTTCTACTTCTTTGTTGGGTCAAATAATTTTCTATTGTTTGAATGAGTCTCTGTAGCTAATCGTCCATATTCAACTTCAAAAGTTATGCCCTTCAACAGTTGGACAGACATAATATAAACATGCAGATAAATGACTCTCTGTTTCCGAATGCAGAAAACATTTTATTTTGCTGGAAAACTCAAGGGTTACTCAAGGATTGATCATTTCAAACTAAGATGAGATCGACCGAACTGTTGTGTACATTATCTTACTTTTCAAGTCAAGGAATTTTTTTTTTATATATAAATAATGTATTTTTGTAGTATAAGTTATTAATATCTTAATCTTAATTTGAATATCATATATACAAAAAACTATCCAAATTGAAGACTGTTTAGTCATCCAAATGTATCAATAAAATGAATAGTTCATTATAAATCTTTTACTTAGTGTCTACATTGTCGATTGGGTTCATATATTTAAATGACTAAACAACTTCATATTCAAATAATTCTTTTTGATTAGATGATCTTCAAATAAAGATTAAGAAACTGAACAATCACAATATAAAATTTGTAGAATATGAGCATTCCTCATAGGTGGAACGCAAGGATTATCCATTCTTTTACGTACGTACACAACTTTTGGGTACATGAAACGTGCTTTCTTTTAAACTACAGTCCATGACTTGGACTTTAAACTAGGACTTTCAAAGCCAATTTTGTTTACAAATTTTAACCCTTTACTATTCTCATTCTTGTACTAGCTAGAAAAATGTGTAACTACTATACTTTGAAGGGTGTCCAAACCTTCGAAAAAGCCACCCCAATGGAATCCTTTCACAATCTTTAGGAGCAAAATAGCCAACTTGAGAACCTAGCTATTTCGATGCCTTCTTAATTAGAGTGGAATGACAATTTCACAAAACCACTGGGTTTACAGATTCAATACTAAAACTCTAACAAGAAGAAAAAGATCAAGATTAAATTCTTCATCTTTATCGGTTATGCACTTACGTAAAGAATTCTGGTCATAAATTTCTACTTTTTTGTCGGGTCAAATAATTTTCTACTGTTTGAACAAGTCTCTGTAGCTAATCTTCCATATTCAACTTCCAAAAGTTATGCCTTCAACAGTTGGACAGACATAATATAAACATGCAGATAAATGACTCTTTGTTTCCTAATGCAGTTAACATTTTGTTTTGCTGGAAAACTCAAGGGTAACTCAAGGATTGATCATTTCAAATTAAGATGAGATTGATCGAACAGTTGTGTACATTATCTTACTTTTCAACTCAAGGGAATAATTTTTTTTTTTATAAATAATGTATTTTTATATATATAGTATAAGTTATTAATTTTTTAATCTTAATTTGAATATCATATATACAAAAAACTATTCAAATTGAAGACTGTTTAGTTAGCCAAATATATCAATAAAATGAATAGTTCATTATAAATCTTTTACTTATTGGGTTCATATATTTAAATGACTAAACGATCTCAGATTCAAATAATTCTTTTTGTTTAGATGATCTTCAAATAAAGATTAAGAAGTTGAACGATCACAATATAAAATTTGTAGAATATGTGCATTCCTCATTGGTGGAACGCAAGGATTATCCATTCTTTTACGTACGTACGCAACTTTTGGGTACATGAAACGTGCTTTCTTTTAAACTCCAAACCATGACTTGGTCGTTAAACTAGGACTTTCAAAGCCAATTTTGTTTACAAATTTTAACCCTTTACCATTCTCATTCGCTAGTACGTAGACACCATATCCCTTCCTCCCTTTCTTTATATAAACCCCATGCAATATTCCAGGAGGAGATAACTTAATTATCTCGATCGAAATCAAAACTCCCAAGTTATGACAATGAAATATTCACGATCTTTGCTCTTTGGTGTGCTGCTACTCATTGGCTTTGCATTGACAAACAGCAAAGCAACTAATACGGATCCACATGTTCATTGCGAATTTCTCAATCGCAGCAGTTTTGAACCAGGGTTCATATTTGGCACAGGTTCCGCATCTTACCAGGTCAGTATATATGTGTATTATACATATATATATATCTTCTGGGATTATTTACCATATTTTTGGTGTATTTATACGTGCAGTTAGCATCCATGCATGAATTATAATGTTGACATCTTCCTTGCGTGTGTAGTAGTACTCTTACGTATATGCATGTGTGTATATTTCAGTATGAAGGTGCAGTAAAAGAAGATGGAAGAGGACCAAGCATATGGGATACCTACACCCACAAACATCCAGGTCTGTGATTTAATCAATTGGTAATATGATAACTTTAGCCACTTCATTTCAAAGGAGTATAAATAGCACCTCATTCTTTTCTTCGTGAGGACAAGTAAACTCCAACGTCTCTAATAACCATGCACTTTGTTGGGAGACGAATAGTATGTGGTCATGTGATATGTACAATATATGTATATACTTCATCAATGCGCACGCATATAAAGTACTTTGCACATGATATGGATTTCACTATTATGTTTTCGAATAACTGCAGAAAAAATCGCTGATGGCAGTAACGGAGACATCGCTATAGATCAATATCACCGCTATAAGGTCTAAAGCCTCGTAACTTTGTCTCTTGACCCTTTATACTTGAAGGGCACATGTTAACATGTTAAATTGGAGCCTTTACAAAAAAAGGACAATATATAATGAGATCCTCAATATTTAATTTTAAACTTTTGTCATTCTAGGAAGATGTGGGGATTATGAAGGATATGGAGTTGGATGCTTACAGATTATCTATTTCATGGTCCCGATTATTACCAAGTAAGTTGCTCCACATCCTCATATTTGGTTGGGACCAATGTCAATATTGTGCATAAGAATTATTTTCCCTACAAGAAAATTATTCTCTTTATATACTTTTAACTAAAGTAATGTGATCGAGTTATCTACTGGGTAACCTTCTTTTTCTTGTTATTTTTGTTCTAATTAGATGGAACGTTAAGTGGTGGAGTTAACAGGAAAGGAATTGATTATTACAACAATCTCATCAATGAACTCCTACGCAATGGTTAATCATCCTACCTCAAACAATTATTACATGAATTTTTAGAACATCATTCAATCAGACTTTTAATTTGATTTTACTAATCATGTATTATAGGTTTAAAGCCGTTTGTAACACTCTTTCATTGGGATGTTCCCCAAGCTTTAGAAGATGAATATGGTGGTTTCTTAAGCCCTCGTATTGTGTAAGTGAACAAAATTTATTTTCTCATTGATAAATTGATAAAATACATACTGATATGCGTAACATAAATTTGTATCTACAGCGATCATTTTAAAGACTATGCAGAACTTTGTTATAAGGAATTTGGTGATCGAGTCAAGCACTGGTTCACAGTAAATGAGCCATATACTTTTAGTAATATGGGTTATGCTGTTGGGACTCTAGCACCGGGACGCTGCTCTTCTTGGCAAAACCTAAACTGCACCGGTGGAGATTCAGCCATTGAACCATACTTGGTGACACACCACATTCTTCTTGCTCATGGAGCAGCTGTAGAATTGTACAAGAATAGTTATCAGGTTCAATAACTGTTTTTCTTTTGTTTTTTTTTTTTTTTTTTTTGTGGGTTAGATTATTGGCTCCTAATTGAGAATTCTGTATGAATCATTATCATTGAGTTGTAATACAAGAGGGAATACTCTAAGTAGTAAGATAATCTAAAGGTTGTATCTTTCTCTACAACTCCTATTTATTCAACCAAATTTCATATTTTTGTGTAGGCATCTCAGAAAGGCTTGATAGGGATAACATTGGTGTCATACTGGTTTGAGCCTGCTTCGGAGTCAAAGCAAGATAAAGATGCTGCCTTACGATCTTTGGATTTTATGTTTGGATGGCAAGTATCTTATTAAATTATATATAAACCCAATTACATGTTTACTTATGACTTGTAACATTGATACTACCTAGCTAGCAGTACTATTTATATATAATCCTATAATTAGGCTAATATTTGGAATTTTCTTATTTTGTAGGTTTTTGGACCCATTAACAAGTGGTGACTATCCACACACCATGCGATCAATTGTTGGAAAAAGATTGCCAAAATTCACAAAAGAACAATCCAAGTTGCTAAACGGATCATTTGATTTTCTTGGAATAAATTATTATACGGCTAGATACACAACTAGTACACCTAAGAACAATTCACAACAGGCAAGCTACGTAACAGATCCTCGAGCTGATCTTACAAGTGAGTGCCAAAGGAAACTTACTTGGAATAGCTTAAGTTCTTTGTTCTTCTTGACCTAGTTTAACTTCTTAATTACATTAATTATATTCTAATATTTACACCAATTGTATTCTAATGTTTGTAAATATTGTGGCAGCTGAGCTTAATGGAGTACTTATTGGTCCACAGGTATACATCAAATTTATCATTTTGAGCTATTTGCATTTGGAGGATTAGTTTTTTTCCCCAACATTTACGTATTATCTTGAAATGTTGTTGCAGACTGCTTCAGATTGGTTATATGTATATCCAAAAGGAATTCACGATCTTGTGCTCTACACAAAGAAAAAATATAATGATCCACTCATTTATATTACTGAGAATGGTATGTAATACATACTTTTAAGCATTGATTAATTGCAAAAGTTTCACATATTTATAATGGTGTAAAATGAAACTACAAGTTTTTTTATATTTTTAGAGGAAAAAACTAAATTTAATTTTTTGTGCAATAATATGTACGTAGGTGTAGCAGAGTTGAATAATCCAAAACTATCAATTGACGAGGCTCTTCATGATACCAGTAGAATTGACTACCACTACCGTCACCTGTGCTACCTTCAAGCGGCGATCAAGTAAGTAGTTATTAACTAATTAATTAAGGCTATATACTGCCTAGCCTTCTTAAGTTATTGTTGTTTAATCATTATATTGACCTAATCCATTTGAACATTTGTGTATGTGTGTGCAGAAATGGTGCGAAAGTGAAGGGATACTTTCCATGGACATTGTTGGACGACTTTGAATGGAATTCTGGATACACCGTCCGATTTGGTTTAAACTACGTGGATTATAATGATGCGTTGAAAAGATACCCAAAACTCTCAGCACACTGGTTCAAAAATTTGCTTAAGAAGAATTGAAGAAATTAAAAGAAAGTTATTGTTGATTATAAACATTTAAGTGGATAATTTTCCTTTTTATGTATTTGTATTTAAATTCCTTCTGCATTTGTATTTCCTTTCAATAATGTAAGTATTCTTTGAGATTCAATAATTCAATAAAAAGCTATAAGAGCTGTGAAGGCTACAGTAAAACCTCTCTATATAAAGGAATAACTTATTTATGGTCATAAGCAGTTTTGGTCCCAGTTTGTGTTCATGAATAAAAACCACATTGTAATAAGTTATTATTTTTCTTGGTCCTGTTGTAAAGAAACTCACCTCGATATAGTAGTAATTGTTAATAAGTACATTAATAAGCAAAGCCACAAAAAAAGTTTAAGATGGAAAACATTTCTATACTATTGTTTGGGATAATTTTTTTTTTTTTTTTTTTTTTTTTGGAGTTTATACCACAGCTTGGAGCTTGTGGGTACGTATGTAAAACCTTGTCAATATCTTCTTGTTGAAGTCAAAATATTTCTAGCTCCTCAAGATTATCTCATTCCCCTTCTTGCCTAATTGTCTTAGTGATTCGTTTTTCAATTAAAGCATACTCAACTTTTTGCACAACTTAACACAAATGTTTTCAGTTAGCTGACTTTGCATATGACCTTGGGTGACATGACAAATTTGATAGAAGAAAAGAAAACGTATACACTTGAATTGGTCGAAGATTGGATTGTACGTATTTGTCAAATTTACTTAGAAAGAAGAATTAAGGAGTTTTAAAACTTTTGCTATATATTACAAACATCTATTTTTTAATCTTTGTTGAACATAAGGATGCTAATAGATTTTAATATATTCCACCTATTTAACACAGTTTTAAAACTCACGGCATCGCGCGGGCTCAATTGCGTGTAAGAAACTATTTACAAATGTTCATGCACAAAATAAGTGGACGTAAAGTGTCAAGTTTATAACCATCGCAAGGTTGCTCCATCACCTAGTGAGGATAATATGTAAAGAAATAGAGGTACGGAAGCAACTCAAGATGTACGTGGTTCACCTTAAATTGGGCTACGTCCACGAAGGTAGAGGAGTCCTTATTAATAGTGAAGATTTTACACAAGACATAAGTTTAAGCATAATAATCATTAGTGAGTTCTAATGACGAGTTTAAGCACAATAATGACATTAGGAATTAATTCTACGAGAACGGTCTCCTTGTATAGTAGATGACGGTCTTCGGCTCCCGACCACGGTTGATGTAGGACTGTAGGAGTTTTATTTTTAGATTGACGCATGTCGTGTTATGATTGGTCTCTTGATTGGAGAGAAACTCGTGTGCTTCGGAAAGGGTGCCTCCACATGAACTCTTCAATGGGTCCTTGAAGGTATGAAGTTAACTGGTGCTTCGTAGTTTCAGGGGTGGTGAAGTATGGAACAAATAGTGGTCCCTCAAGTTCATGAGTGAGGAAAGCTTCTCGGTTGGGGACTTGCAAAACCCAAATTGGTGAGTACTCACGAAACTTTCGAGTACTAAAGTGTATGAGCATATAATGGGAGTCCCCCAAGTCTCCTATCGATGAGGATTACCGAAGGAGGTGTCTTATATTTCCCGAGTCATTGAAGAAAAAAGACTTTAAAACTTCTTTCCTCTTTTTTTTTGGATGTAGCCCAAGTACATATATTTTTTTTTTCTTAAGTCCTATTCCTTCTTTCTTTTTTTTGTTGAGAAAAGAAAATCTAGTTGAAGTTTTTTCATTTGTGTATATAACTTGAGTGGTTGAAGCTTTTTCCTTTGGACAAATGGCTTGAATTGTTGAAGTTTTTTCCTTTGGGCACATAGCTTGAGTGGCTGAAACTTTTTCCTTTGGACACATAGCTTTAAGTCGTTGAAGCTTTCTCCTTTGGGCGCATAGCTTGGGTGGCTGAAGCTTTTTCCTTTGGACACATAGTTTGCGTGGTTGAAGCTTTTTCCTTTGGGCACATAGCTTAAGTGGCTGAAGCTTTTTCCTTTGGATACATAGCTTGAGTGGTTGAAGCTTTTTCCTTTGGGCACATATCTTGAGTGGTTGAAGCTTTTTCCTTTAGGCACATAGCTTGAGTGGTTGAAGCTTTCTTCTGTGGACACTTAGCTTGAAAGGTAGAAGTTTTTTCAACTTCAACCACTCCATATATTGATTTTGCTTCGCACAGTCTTGATCAAGAGTGTGCGAAGCAATTTTTTGTTGGGTCATTCTCGCGTTGTTGAAGAGTTAAAGAATTGGCACAATATGATTTTTCCTTGGACACTAGTGTACATTACCCACCGAAGTTTCCATTTACCATCGTTGGTAAGTAAAGCTAAGATATAATACTTGCATATTGTCAAGGTGGCTATATTGTTTATCGAAGCTTGCGATTTTGAAGTTCTTGTAAATGTTGGAGTAGAAAATGCCTGAGGCTTTTACAAAGCCTATAAATGAGTTTCCTTCGAACCATATCCATGGCAACCTAACCAATTTATTAATGCTACAATGTTTAACCTACAGGTACAGTTAAACGAGATGTTAATAACGCTTCATACTGCATGGTGCAAATTAAGCCCTAAATTGTTGAAGCCTATGTGTTCCTTGAAGTCTTCTGGAAGCTATATAAATTGATTGACCTCCCAGTAGTGGCCTTCAGAACCCACATTGGGGTTGTAGTGTTTGCATTGTTGAAGAGAAATATTTGAAATAGATGTAAGAGGGCTGAAGAGTTCTGCAAGTGACCGCTTAACATGTTGATGTCAAATAGTCCTGTAAAAGCTTAGCCTTTATATACGATATGTAGCTTTCTAGGTTAATAAAGCTTCAGATTTGTCAAAGTATTACACATGCACAGAAGCTTTTGTTGGCTTATTGACCCATTGCTACTGTTGAACAAAAAAATTATTTATTAGAGTACGGATAGTACCCTTCATCACCTGGTTGGTGATACAAGGTGAGTTCCTTCATTACCTTGTTAGTGAAAAGAATGGAGTACTAGTTGTACTTTTCATCACCTAGTTAGTGCTACAAAAGTGAGTTCCTTCATTACCTAGTTGGTGGAAAGGGTGGTAAGTTGACAAAGGAAAAAAATTATTTATTAGAGTATAAGTTGTACCCTTCATCACCAGGTTGGTGATACGAACTTGAGTTCCTTCATTACCAAGTGGGTGAGAATAATGACGAGTTATCGAGGCACATGGTAACACGTACTAGCTCATGGGAAAGTGAAGGGATACATTCCATGGACATTGTTGGACAACATTGAATGGAATTCTAGATACACCATCCAATTTGGTTTAAACTACATGGATTATAATGATGGGCTAAAAAGACACCCAAAACTCTCAGCACACTGGTTCAAAAAATTTCTTAAGAAGAATTAAAGAAATTCAAAAAAAGTTATTGTTCATTATAAACATTTAAGTGGATAATTTTTCTTTTCATGTATTTGTATTTCAATTCCTTCTGCATTTGTATTTCCTTTCAATAATGTAAGTATTCTTTGAGATTTAATAATTCAATAAAAAGCTATAAGAGCTGTGAATGCTGCAATAAAACCTCTCTCAATAAAGGAATAACTGTTGTGGCCTATATTTAACTGACAGGGAGAAGGGGCCAACAGCATAGAGAAAATATAGAGAAAGATGTTTTTGTAGGGCTGTGTAGACGATGTCTTATTCCCCCTACGCATTGCCTTTATTTATAATAATAAGGTTGGGAAGAAATCCTTCTCCTCCAAGGAATACAAGTCCTAATAAGGGAGAATAACTAGAATCAAATCTAATCTAGGATTTACAGAATCACACTTAAATAAGAAGTTTATAGCACTCCACCTTGAGTGTGTAAATACTCAAGTAGATTCGGCATCATGTAGAGTTGAGGAAGTCGACTCGTCGACATTAATTCTTGGAACACGCTAGTCTCAATAAGGTAGGAACTTGCATAAGGAAGTCAATCTCACAAAAAACCCTAAGGCTATGGTAAAAACCTGAGTATGGACAAAATCCATAGTTAAGGAAAAATGTGTGAGCAATGCAAAGTCAAATGAAATGTCTACAGGCTGTCATCAGGGATATGATCAATCCAAGATGAGAGCCTCGTCAAAATCTCGTCAGGTAGCAAAACCCCGGTGGGAAAAATTCTTCTAATCGTAGGGAAAAAGAGTACATTAAGATCAAGCAAGTATACTTCAGGATACTCAGCTGAGTTTGACATAATTCCAAAGAAAACTAACAATGTTACAACTCAAAAAGTTTACGCATACCAATTCCTTGAACAAGCTTCTGAAACGTCGCATTCGATAGTGATTTGGTGAAGAGGTCGGCCAGATTGTCTTGTGAACAAATTTGCGTGACTTCAATCTTTTGATGCTCTTGTTGTTGATGTGAGAAGAACTTTGACGCAACGTTCTTGGTCTTGTCTCCTTTGATGTAACCCTTCTTGAGCTGTTCGATGCATGCTGCATTGTCTTCATTGATCGTCGTCAGGAAGTCAACGACGGGGTAAAGATCGCAGAAGCTTTGAATACGGCCCACATCTACTCTCATCCAGAAATATTCTCGAGTTGCTTCGTGTACGACGAGAATTTCAGCATTGTTAGATGAAGTGGCAACTAAGGTTTGTTTAGTTGACCTCTAAGAGATTGCGGTGCCTCTAACGGTAAAGACATAACCAATTAGAGAATGCGCCTTGTGCGGATTAGATAAGTATCATGCGTCGGCATAACCAACAAGGCGAGAATCGACTCAAGATAAGCGGGTGCAGCATCACTCAAGGATCCGTAGGATAAAACAAGCCCAAATCAATGGTATCCTTAAGGTATCAGAAAATGTCTTTAACACCAGTCCAGTGTCTACGTGTTGGTGCATTATTGTATCATGCCAAAAGATTAACAGCGAAGAATATGTCAGGTCTAGTGCATTGAGCTAAGTACAATAAAGGACCTATCGCACTTAGATAAGGAACTTCAGGCTCCAAAATATCTTCATCATCTTCATTCGAACGGAATGGATCTCGTTTTGCATCTAGCGATCGAACGACCATATGAGTACTTGAAGGCTTCGCTTTATCCTCGTTAAAGCGGCGCAACACTTTCTGGGTGTGGTTCGATTAATGTACTAAGATTCCATCGGAACGGTGCTCTATCTAGAGACCGAGACAGTATCAAATCTTTTCTAGATTTTTCATCTCAAACTCCTAATTCAGGTGTGCAGCAGTTTTCGCGAGCTTTTTAGGAGTTCCGATGAGATTCATGTCATCGGCATATACTGCAACAATTGCAAAACCAGAATGTGACTTCTTAATGAACACACAAGGGCATAGTTTGTTGTTCACATATCCCTAACTAGTCAAATACTCACTCAGATGGTTATACCACAATCTTCCGGATTGCTTCAAACCGTAGAGTGAACGTCTCAGCCGAATTGAGAACGAATCGAGTTCGACTTAGATTGCATGTTTCCAGTTTAACCAATCAGTTCTCTATTGACATTCATCAATGGAACAAGGATCAATGTCATCGCTCAACATGATCTCAATAACTACTGCATATGCTAAAGCATCGTCGACGATCATCTCATTTCTACACCAAACATCATACAAGCTAGCATAATCGACTAAAATCTCTCAGGAGGTGGATTTGTCTCTTTAAGGACGCTTCCGTAATCTAGAATTTCCTCATGAGTTGGATAAAATGAGTAAACAACAGTCGGATTCATGGTAGGCTCATCAGGGGCCTGTGTTGTGGGTTTCCTCTTCCGGGGTTGTGAATCCTTTGAACCAAGTGGTCTGCCATACTTATGTGTATGGGCAGATGATTGGCTAACCGCTAATGTAAGTGGATCGGCCAAATTGGAGTCCCGGGCCTCCAGAAGGGAAATCTGTCGTACATTTGGTACATATATCTTTGCAGGCACATTCGCAGTTGCAATATGTGATCTTGTCACTCGCGCTAGATCGATGCAAGCATCTGGCATGTTCTGAGCTACGCTCTCAAGATCTAACAAGTGCTACATTTCAATCTCAGACTGAGCGGTGTGGGGATCTGAATAAGACAAAGTAGGAGTCGTCCATAATAATTCGCGTCGTTCTTTAGGAACATTGACATTCTTATCACCCCCTAACGACGGGAAAACTGTCTCATATAAGTGACAATCCGTGAAATGAGAGGTAAACAAATCGCCTGTCAAAGGTTCTAAGTAACAAATGATTGAAGGAGAATCATATTCGACATAGATTCCCATCATTCCCTAAGGCCTCATTTTTGTATATAAGGGCGGCGAAATCAGCACATAGACTGGACAACCAAAAATGTGTAGATGTGATATGTCAAGTTCGTATCCGGTAACCAACTGAAGGTCGCAATATGGTTGGGTTGCAATAGGATTCAAGCGGACCAACATGGTTGCGTGCATTATTACATGCCCCCAAGCAATGATCGGGAACTTGGTACGTATGACCAACGATCAAGCAATCATTTGTAAGCACTTAATGAATACCTTTGCCGAGCCATTGTAGGTATGAACATGGGGTACTAGATGTTCAGCTTCAACCCCAACCAACATGCAATAATCATCAAATAGTTTTGATTAGATAACCAGGGTGGTGAGCCCTGAGCTTGTTAATCTGAGCCACCAGTGTGGAGAAGGTGTCGTTTCTTGTGGACAACAAGCACACGTGTGACCAACGTGTGGAAGCGTCAACCAATACCATAAAATATCTAAATGGTCCGCAGGGAGGGTGAATCGGTCCACAAATGTCCCCCTGAATCCTTTGTAGAAAAATATGAGGATTCGAACGAATCTTGTCATAAGAAGGCTTAATAATAAGTTTTCCCATAGGGCAGGTTTGACATGCGATTCCTTGAATAGAACCTAAACTTCAGGTTAGTGGATGCTCGTTTGATGATTTGAGGATACGGCGAATCGTTGTTCATCGAGGGTGTCTCAAACGATCATGCCAAATTGTAATTTTATGCGTGGTCCCAGAGGTAGGGCTGGCCACATAGTGGCTTTCTATAGGACGTATGGTCGTAATATAAAGACCACTAGGGATACGCTCTATCTCCTCTAAAATACGTTTCTGGCCATATTCGTATGAAGTTATGCACATAAATTCAACTTCGTTTTCTACATAGGTTTCAGCGTGGTAATTATTGTCTCGAATATCTTTAATGCTCAACAACGTTCTTTGGGAACGTGAAGAATAAAGTGCCTCTTGAGTGTTCAAAATAGTGCCATTGGAAATCATTATACGGGCCTTTTCGTATCCTTCGATCAGGCTGGATGGACCTAAAAGGTTGTCAAAGGTGCATTTTTAGGTACGAAGTTAGTGAAATAGATGCGTTCACGCAAAACGATGTGTGTGGTTGCACTATCTGCCAGTCAACTAACTTTCCCACTAGTCATACCTAGAGTAAAATTAATTGAACCGGTCATATGCATAAAAGTTTGAAAACTTAAATTCATTCAATTAATTTTTTTTGAGAAAAGTTTATGTAGTTTAGGTTCATAGTACTTGCAAACAAATATATACAAGTAGGTCTTCGAGGCCTATGATAATAATTGAATTAATTATTTGGACTTCGAGCCAAAATTAAAGGTTGGGCAAAAAAATTATAAAAACCCATAGGGCCTAAAAAAGTAAGCATTTAAACTCAGGGCCCAAAATAATAGGCCAAAGCCCACGGGTGGGCAGAGAAATTGGAAATGTGGCCTAAAAATTGGGATGAGTTAGGCTCGGCTGGGCTACAGGCAGTTCTCAAGGAACGCAATTGAGTGCGTCGCAGGCCAGGTGCATCGAATCACAAGCTACGGGTTGGGATCTGGTACGGTTAGGTGTAGCGAACCCAGAAAGCCCTACGGTGGGTGGGTTATGCTGGGGTGCGAACACAAAGACACCAAAGCCCAATTGGGCTGGCGTCATTCACGGGCCGGGCTTTGAGTAAGAAGCCCATATGCACAAACGTGGGATGTAAATGCAGGCCCAGATGGCCACGGCACAAATAAGGGCGCCACTCGTGTGCAATACAGACACAGATACACTAGCACATCGGTTGAGATCCAGTGTGGGGGGAGCTTGCGAGTACGTTTGTAAAACCTTGTCAATATCCTCTTGTTGAAGTCAAAATATTTCTAGCTCCCCATGATTTTCTCCTTCCCATTCTTGCCTAATTGTATTAGTGATTATTTTTTCAATTAAAGCGTACTCAACTTTTTGCACAACTTAACACAAATGTTTTCAATTAGCTGACTTTGTATATGACCTTGGGTGACATGACAAATTTTGATTGAACAAAAGAAAAAGTATACGCTTGAATTGGTCGAAGATTGGATTGTACGTAATTGTCAAATTTGCTTAGAAAGAATAATTAAAGAGTTTTAAAACTTTTTCTATATACTACAAACATCTATTTTTTATTCTTTGTTAAACGTAAGGATGCTAATAGATTTTAACATATTCCACCTATTTAACACAGTTTTAAAACTCATGGCATCGCGCGAGCTCAATTGCTTGTAAGAAACTATTTAGAAATGTTGATGCACAAAATCAGTGAGACTTTGGAATGACGAAAAGTGTCAAGTTTGAAACCTTCGCAAGGTTGCTCCAGTCACCTGGTGAGGATAATATGTAAAGAGATAGAGGTAGGGAAGCAACACAAGATGTACGTGGTTCACCTTAAATTGGGTTACGTCCACGAGCGTAGAGGAGTCCACATTAATAGTGAAGATTTTACACAAGACATAAGTTTAAGCACAATCATCATTAGTGAGTTCTAATGATGTGTTTAAGTGCAATAATGGCAATAGGAATTAATTGTGCAAGAAAGGTCTCCTTGTATAGTTAAGGAGAGTCATTGGCTCCCGTCCGTGGTTGATGTAGGACTCTAGGAGTTTTATTTTTATGCTAATGCGTGTCGTGTTGTGATTGGTCTCTTGATTGGAGAGAAACTCGTGTGCTTCAGCAAGGGTGCCTCCACATGAACTCTTCAGTGGGTCCTTGAAGTTATGGAGTTAACCAGTGCTTAGTAGTTTCGGGGGTGGAGAAGTGTGGAACAAACAGTGCTCTCGTGTGCTTCAGCAAGGGTGCCTCCACATGAACTCTTCAGTGGGTCCTTGAAGGTATGGAGTTAATCGGTGCTTAGTAGTTTGGGGGGTGGAGAAGTGTGGAACAAACAGTGCTCCCCCAAGTTCCCGAGTGAGGAAAGCTTCTCTGATGGGGAATTGCAAAGCCCAAGTTGCTGAGCACTCATGAAACTTTCGAGTACTAAAGTGTATTAGCATATAATGGGAGCCCCCCAAGTCTCTTATCGAGGAGGATTACCGAATAAGGTGTCTCATATTTCTCGAGTCATTGTAGAAAAAAGACTTTAAAAATTCTTTCTTCTTTTTTTTGGATGCAGCCCAAGCACATTTTTTTTTTTTCTTAAGCCCAATTCCTTTTGTTTTTTTTTTTGTTGAGCATAGAAAATCTGGTTGAAGTTTTTTCCTTTGTTTATACAACTTGTGTGGTTGAAGCATTTTCCTTTGTGTGTATAACTTAAGTGGTTGAAGCATTTTCCTTTGGACAAATAGCTTGAATGGTTGAAGTTTTTTCCTTTGGGCACATATCATCAGTGGCTAAAGCTTTTTCCTTTGGACACATAGCTTTAGTGGCTAAAGCTTTTTCCTTTGGGTGCATAGCTTGAGTGGCTGAAGCTTTAGTGGTTAAAGCATTTTCCTTTGGGCGCATAGCTTGAGTGGCTGAAGCGTTTTCCTTTGAACACATAGCTTAAGTGGTTGAAGCTTTTTCCTTTGGGCGCATAGCTTGAGTGGCTGAAGCTTTTTCCTTTGGATACATACCTTGAGTGGTTGAAGCTTTTTCCTTTGGATACATAGCTTGAGTGGTTGAAGCTTTTTCCTTTAGGCACATAGCTTGAGTGGTTGAAGTTTTTTTTCTGGGGACACTTAGCTTGATAGGTAGAAGTTTTTTCAAGCTTCAACCACTCCATATATTGATGTTCCCACACTCTTGATCAAGAGTGTGCGTAGTTTTCTACAATTTGTAGTTGTATCCTATGTGTCGAAGCATTGTTGGCCTCCTACACAAGTCATAAAATAGTTAATTAATTGCTTAATTAATAATCAATTATTATTTAAACTGCTATTAATTTTAATTACTGTCGAATTTTTATTTTTAGTCTCTCTCCCACCCCCCCCCCCCCCTTTTTTTTATGAACTAGAGACAAGAAAATGTAGGAGGACCGCATAAATAGATTTGCTTCCACGTGTGTGAGGCAAACCAGATGTTGTAGTAATTGAAGGTTCAGGGGAAACATATAAATTGATTTTGCTTCGCACGGTCTTGATCAAGAGTGTGCGAAGCAATTTTTTGTTAGGTTATTCTCGCGTTGTTGAAGAGTTAGAGAATTGGCACAATATGATTTTTCCTTGGACACTAGTGTGCATTACCCTCCAAAGTTTCCATTTACCATCGTTGGTAAGTAAAGCTAAGATATAATACTTGCATGTTGTCAATGTGGCTATATAGGTTATCGAAGCTTGTGACTTCAGAGTTCTTGTAAATGTTGGAGTAGAAAATGCATGAGGCTTTTAGAGAGCCTATAAATGAATTTCCTTTAAACCATATCCATGGGAACCCAACTAATTTATCCAAGCTACAATGTTTTACCTTCTAGTACAGTTGAAAGAGATGTTAATAATGCTTCGTACTTGTTGACCCTACAAACTACCAAGCCTACGTGCCGCGCAGGCCGAGTAACTAATAAGCTAACTACGTCCTTCGGTTGTGTGCAGGGCGTGCCAACTCGTCGGCCTAGCTCGGCCGAGGAGTAAAATTTGTTGATGTTGCGTTGGTCGCGCTGCTGACTTCTTGATCTTGCGACTGCGGTCGAGCTGCCAAGGCACATTGTAACACATGCCGAAGGGAAAAAGTGTATGTTAACACCTACTGTGAAGGCCTAGAGTACTGTTTTGTAATCTGTCACAGCACAAAAAGAATACTTGTGGCTGAAGCTACGGGCATATTCATTAGCGGAGTGCAAGCAATCAGCCTAGAAGATGTGTTGTGCCACAAAAAGTCTCTTTAGCTCATTGAAGGAATCTACTGTATCAGGTTGAAGACGATAATACCAACTGAGCTCTGCCAGATAAAATGAAGGGAAAAATGAGACATCGTTCCTCATCACTATGTCTCGATATACCATGGTGGAATCAAAGTGATGGATATGCTCAATTGGATCTTCCCTCTCAATATACGATTGCAAACCAAGCTTCTTCTGCATTTGCATTTCCTTTCAATAATGTAAGTATTCTTTGAGATTCAATAATTCAATAAAAAGCTATAAGAGCTGTGAATGCTACAGTAAAACCTCTCTCTATAAAGGAATAACTTATTTATAG
This sequence comes from Heteromeles arbutifolia, assembly GCA_024362995.1. Classification (NCBI taxonomy): domain Eukaryota; kingdom Viridiplantae; phylum Streptophyta; class Magnoliopsida; order Rosales; family Rosaceae; genus Heteromeles; species Heteromeles arbutifolia. Next base: position 22,114,613 of record JANCRC010000002.1, read on the forward strand.
TCATAAACAGTTCTGGTCCCAGTTTGGGTTCAACTATAAATACCACATTGTAATAAGTTATCATTTTTCTTGATCCTGCTGTAAAGAAACTCGCCTCGACATAGTAGCAATTGTTAATAACTAAAATAATAAGCAAGCCACAAATAAAAGTTTAAGATGGTCTAAAATATTTATGTACTGTTGTTTGGGACGATTTTTTTTTTTTGGAGTTGACACCACAACTTGGAGCTTACGAGTACATATGTAAAACCTTGTCAATGTCTTCTTGTTGAAGTCAAAATATTTCTAGCTCCTCATGATTATCTCCTTCCCCTTCTTGCCTAATTGTATTAGTGATTATTTTTGCAATTAAAGCGTACTCAACTTTTTGCACAACTTAACAAAAATGTTTTCAATTAGCTGACTTTGTATATGACCTTGGGTGACATGACAAATTTGATTGAAGAAAAGAAAAAGTATACGCTTGAATTGGTCGAAGATTGGATTGTTCGTATTTGTCAAATTTACTTAGAAAGAAGAATTAAAGAGTTTTAAAACTTTTGCTATATACTACAAACATCTATTTTTTATTCTTTGTTAAACATAAGGATTGTCATATCCCGGCCCGGGGTGGATCACTTTCCAAGCCTGCTCCACCACCGTAGCACGATATTGTCCGCTTTGGGCCCCGACCACACCCTCACGGTTTTGTTTCTGGGAACTTACGAGCAACTTCCCAGTGGGTCACCCATCCTGGGAGTGCTCTAGCCCCTTTCTCCCTTAACTTCGGAGTTCCTACGGAACCCGAAGCCAGTGAGCTCCCAAAAGGCCTCATGCTAGGTAGGGATGAGAATGTACATTGAAGGATCACTCCCCTGGGCGATGTGGGATATTACAAGGATGCTAATAGATTTTAATATATTCCACCTGTTTAACACAATTTTAAAACTCACGGCATCGTGCGAGCTCAATTGCTTGTAACAAACTATTTACAAATGTTAATGCACAAAATCAGTCAAACTTTGGAACAACGTAAAGTGTCAAGTTTGTAACCATCGCAAGGTTGCTCCGGTCACGTGGTGAGGATAATATGTAAAGAGATAGAGGTAGGGAAGCAACACAAGATGTACGTGATTCACCTTAAATTGGGTTACGTCCATGAGGGTAGAGGAGTCCTCATTAATAGTGAAGATTTTACACAAGACATAAGTTTAAGCATAATGATCATTAGTGAGTTCTAATGACGAGTTTAAGCACAATAATCATATTAGGAATTAATTGTACGAGAACGGTCTCCTTGTATAGTTGATGAGAGTCTTCGGTTCCCGTCTAAGGTTGATGTGGGACTCTAAGAGTTTTATTTTTAAGTTGATGCGTGTCGTGCTATGATTGGTCTCTTGATTGGTGAGAAACTTGTGTGCTTCGGCAAGGGTGCCTCCACATGAACTCTTCAGTGGGTCCTTGAAGGTATGAAGTTGACTGGTGCTTAGTAGTTTCGGGGGTGGTGAAGTATGGAACAAACAGTGCTCGCTCAAGTTCCCCAGTGAGGAAAGCTTCTCGGTTGGGGACTTGCAAAACCCAAGTTGCTGAGTACTCACGAAACTTCCGAGTACTAAAGTATATTCATATAATGGTAGTCCCCCAAGTCTCCTATCGAGGAGGATTACCGAAAGAGGTGTCATATGTTTCCCGAGTCATTGAAGAAAAAAGACTTTAAAATTTTTGTTGAGGAAATAAAATCTGGTTGAAGTTTTTTCATTTGTGTATACAACTTGAATGGTTAAAGCTTTTTCCTTTGGATAAATGGCTTGAATGGTTGAAGTTTTTTCCTTTGGACACATAGCTTGAGTGGCTGAAGCTTTTTCCTTTGAGCACATAGCTTGAGTGGTTGAAGCTTTTTCCTTTGGACACATAGCTTCAGTGGTTGAAGCTTTTTCCTTTGGGCACATAGCTTGAGTGGTTGAAGCTTTTTTCTGTGGACACTTAGCTTGAAAGTTAGAAGTTTTTTCAAGTTTCAACCAATCCATATATTGATGTTTCTTCGCACACTCTTGACCAAGAGTGTGCGAAGCATTCTAGAAGTCGTAGTTGTATCCTATGTGTCGAAGCTTTGTTGGCATCCTCTACATGTCATAAAATAATTAATTAATTGCTTAATTAATAATCAATAATTATTTAAAACACTATCAATTATTAATTAATGTCGAATATTTATTTTTAGCCTCCCCCACCCCCCCTTTTGAACTAGACACAAGAAAATGTAGGAGTGACCATATAAATAGATTTGCTTCCACGTGTGTGAGGCAAACCAGATGTTGTAGTAATTGAAGGTTAGGAGGAAACATATAATTCTATTTTGCTTCGCACAGTCTTGATCAAGAATGTTCGGAGCAATTTTTTGTTGGGTTATTCTCGCGTTGTTGAAGAGTTACATAATTGGCACAATATGATTTTTCCTTGGACACTATTGTGCGTTACCCACCGAAGTTTCCATAAGTAAAGCTAAGATATAATACTTGCATATTGTCAATGTGGCTATATAGGTTGTCGAAGCTTGCGACTTCGAAGCTCTTGTAAATGTTGGAGTAGAAAATGCCTGAGGCTTTTAGAAAGCCTATAAATGGGTTTCCTTCGAGCCATATCCATGGGAACCCAACTAATTTATCGAAGCTACAATGTTTGACCTTCTGGTACAGTTGAATGAGATGTTAATAATGCTTTATACTGCATGGTGCAAATTAAGCCATTGAAGAGTTGAAGCCTATGTGTTGCTTGAAGCCTGTTGGAAGCTATATAAATTGATTGACCTTGCAATAGCTATCTTCAGAACCCACGTTGGGTTTGTAATGTTTGCATTGTTGAAGAGAGAAATATTTGAAGCAGATGTAAGAGGACTGAAGAGTTTTGCAAGTGACCGCTTCACATGTTGATGTCAAATAGTCTTGTAAAAGTTTGGCCTTTGTATATGATATGTAGCTTTCTAGGTTAATAAAGCTTCAGACTTGTCAAAGTATTACACATGCATAGAAGCCTTTGTTGGCTTATTAAAGCCTCGCTACTATTAAACGATAAAATTATATATTAGAGTACCGGTAGTACCCTTCATCACCTGGTTGGTGAAAAAAGGTGAGTTCCTTCATTACCTGGTTAGTGAAAAGAGTAGAGTACTGGTTGTACTTTCCATCACCTAGTTAGTGGATGAAGGTGAGTTCCTTCATTACCTAGTTGGTGGAAACGATGGTAAGTTGCCAAAGGAAAAAATTATTTATTATAGTACGAGTTGTACCTTTCATCACCTGGTTGGTGATACGAAGGTGAGTTCCTTCATTACCAAGTGGGTGAGAATAATGACGAGTTGTTGAGGCACATTGTAACACATGCCGAAGGGAAAAAGTGTATGTTGACACCTATTGTGAAGGCCCTGAATGCTGTTTTATAATCTACCACAGCGCAAAAAGAATACTCAAGGCTGAAGCTACGGGCATATTCACGTAATGACTAGTTTGACTTCTGACGAATGGTGTATAAATCTTCAGCAGAGTGTAAGCAATCAGCCTAGAAGATGTGTTGCACCACAAAAAGTCTCTTAAGCTTAATGAAAGAATCTATTGTATTAGGTTGAAGACGACAATACTAATTGAGAGCTCCCACAGATAGGATGAAGGGGAAAATGAGACATCGTCCTTCATTACTATGCCTCGGCATACCATGGTGGATTCAAAGAGATGGATATGCTCAATTGGATTTTCCCTCCCAATTTACGATAGCAAATCAAGCTTCTGTTTTGTTTCTCCTTGTAGAGGTGTGCCAAAGATCCTTCTTGTCAGAGGGCCTGGCCTCGGCTGATTCCAGTCAGGTACCTTGGCATGACGTTTGGCCTTTAGTTTGTTCACTTCCTCGAAAAGCTGCAGAATAAGGGGGTCCTGAGTGGAGTCCGGCACTATTGGAACCCTCATTCATAAGTTTCCATCATTTCTTGGAAGTGGAGAAGTTTGGTCAAGAGTATGTGACTTTTTTTGTTATTCACCATACTGGCTTCAAGGAAATTCCTGTTGGAAGTTCCCCGAGTCTCAAACACCTTCTTGTCCCTCTAAGTCTTGTCGTTTCTTCCTTAGGTTAGTAGTTGACCTTGGTAGGTTAGTAGTTGACCTTGGTTTTGGTAAGTGACTGATTCTTTCGATGACCCTTGGGTCAATGATCCTTGAGTCTATGTGGATAGGTTTTTCTCGACGATGCCTCAAGAGGTCTTAACAGTCGCGATAACCAGCTTTTGATCATTCCATTCCTTTTGCAAGGAGATGTTTTCTTCCACTTATCTTCCTTCGATTTGAAGCAGTTGGGTTGAGAGAAGTCTCATGTTGATCAATATCTTAGGTAGAAGGTCGCTCCTCATTAGGAATGCCCGTGTTAAAGACATGTGAAACTTCGCGTTGGTGGGTACATATGTGCTGATCCGCAGTCACGAGGGCGATAACTCTTGAGACTGACTCTGTATAACCTCATGAAACATCTTGAAGAGCTTCTCATACTGTTCTTGGAGGATCTCATTCGTTATCGCCATTTTTTTATTTTATTCTGAGTTCTAACCTCTTCGACTTTAGTTTGAAGAACAGGCTTCTTCCTTTCCCTCATTTGCTGCCTCACGCTAGGCATGCAAGGGGTGTTTTTCTGCATGTTGTGCCTTCCTTCATTCCCCATGTTGGAGAGGGATGCCTTATCAAATGAGAGTGTACGCACTATAGAAACCAGCTTGACAAAGCTAGTGAGAGTAGGAATCGGTGTCGTTCCCACAAACGGTGCATAATGTTGATACACAAAATCAATTAAACTTTGGAACAACGTAAAGTGACAAGTTTGTGACCTTCGCAAGGTTGCTCCGGTCACCTAGTGAGGATAATATGTAAAAAGATAGAGGTAGGGAAGCAAACACAAGTTGTACGTGGTTCACCCTAAGTTAGGTTACGTCCACGAGGGTAGATGAGTTCTTATTAATAGTGAAGAGTTTACACAATACATAGGTTAAAGCATAATCATTATTAGTGAGTTCTAATGACGAGTTTAAGTACAATAATGGCATTAAAAATTAATTGTACGAGAACGGTCTCCTTTTATTGATAAGGAAAGTCTTCGGATCCTGTCCATGATTGATCTGGGACTCTAGGAGCTTTATTCTGATGTTGACATATGTCGTTTTGTGATTGGTCTCTTGATTGGAGAGGAACTCGTGTGCTTCAGCAAGGGTGCCTCCCCATGAACTCTTTAGTGGGTCCTTGAAGGTATGGAGTTGATCGGTGCTCGGTAGTTTCGGGAGTGATGAAGTATGGTACAAACAACAAATATCAAATTTTCCTAAAGCTCTTAAATCTATATTTTATCTATTTAGAGGTGATTACTTTGCCAATTCCTCATTTACTTTTGTAAATCTTGTTGTTCCCTTCGAATCCATACATTATGAGCCAAAACTGACAAGATCATAGCTACGTTAACTCGAACAATTTAAACAGTCCAAAACATAAACTTTGGGGAATATGACAATGACAAGTAACCTATTAACCTATAAAATAAAAACCCTTCAATCATTTTTCTTAATTCAACGTCCCTCCCTTCTTTAATTTTATTGCATCACCTATTTTTAGCTTATATTAGTTATAACACAAGAGTGGTCCTTGTGGCTGGGGTTAACTGTAACACGCAACTGTGAAAAATTTAAAGCCCCTGGCTCGAGGACGGGGTTAGCTTATAAAAAGATCCACTTGTCATATAACTACTGTATTGAAAGATATATCTTTCGATGAAGAGGAAGGAATAGATAAAAGGAAATTCTATAAATTAGAACTGAGGAATGCTTAAACGTAGAATATTTTATATTATAAAAAATACAAATACACTATATTATTTTATGCTTAAAAAAAAGCGAATGAATAAAAAACAATACAAACAGATGTCACGTTTCACGATATATATAGTAGTGGGGGATTATGGGACAAAAAATAAATCCATTTGGCATGGAGCTAGAAACTTGTTTTGAGATGTTTTTGCTGGTATTGATCCAGATTTAAATGCTCAACTAGAATTTGGAGCATTCCAAAAACTTGGATATCCAACTACAAGAAGACAAGTAGTCTGATACAATATGCTTTGTTACTTATTACTTTTCATTTTTATTTTCCTTTTGTGATTTTTAGATGGGGTACCAGATAAATCTTGGTTTGAATCACTACCTTTTCTTTGACTCTTGTTCTTTATTTATCCGGGAGACGATCCCACATAAACAGTTATGGAAGCTATAATTGTAAACCAAGATCGAATCTATGGAAGCATTGGTTTATACATTCCTTTTAGTCTCAACTCTAGGAATAATTTTTTGCGCTATCTTTTTTCGAGAGCCGTCTAAAGTTCCAACTAAAAAGGTGAAATGATTTGTCATCATCTCAATTGAAGTACGGATCCTCCCAATATTGGGAGGATCCGTACTTGAACTAGTCCCCTTGTTCCTCGAATGGATCTCTTAGTTGTTGAGAGGGTTGCCCAAAAGCAGTATATAAGGCGTACAATTTTTTGGCTATCAAATGGTATAATTCTTTTGTTGGTAGATTGGAGGATTAGAAACATGACTATTGCTTTCCTATTGGTTGTTTTTGCATTAATTGCTACTTCTTTAATCTTACTGATTAGTGTACCTGTTGTATTTGCTTCTCCTGAGGGTTGGTCGGGTAACAACAATGTTCTATTTTCCAGCACATCATTATGGATTGGATTAGTCTTTCTGGTGGGTATCCTTAATTCTCTCGTCTCCTAAACCTATTCGTTCCATATCCAAAAATGAAATGACCCCCCTCCCAATTCCTTCAGGTTGTGAGACACATTAAAATTCAATATAAGTCCCAAAAATTCAAGTAAAGAAAAAAATTAGAAAAATTAGAGGGGGGTCAAAACTTTTGTGTTTTTCAATTGTAAAAATATATATAAATGAAAAATATTAAATCAAAATAAATAGATTTAAGCTAATAAATAACCAGTCTCTTGAAACAGCTAATCAATTTCTTGTGCTACCAAGAAGAAGCCACCCCAATGGTATCCTTTCACAATCTTTAATAGCGAAATAGCCAATTTGAGAACCTAGCTATTTCGATGCCTTCTTTATCAGCGTGGAAAGACAATTTCACAAAACCACTCAGTTTACGGATTCAATTGTAAAACTCTAACAAGAAGAAAAATATCAAGATTAAATTCTTCATCTTTATCGATCATGTACTTACGTAAAGAATTCTGGTCATAAATTTCTACTTCTTTGTTGGGTCAAATAATTTTCTATTGTTTGAATGAGTCTCTGTAGCTAATCGTCCATATTCAACTTCAAAAGTTATGCCCTTCAACAGTTGGACAGACATAATATAAACATGCAGATAAATGACTCTCTGTTTCCGAATGCAGAAAACATTTTATTTTGCTGGAAAACTCAAGGGTTACTCAAGGATTGATCATTTCAAACTAAGATGAGATCGACCGAACTGTTGTGTACATTATCTTACTTTTCAAGTCAAGGAATTTTTTTTTTATATATAAATAATGTATTTTTGTAGTATAAGTTATTAATATCTTAATCTTAATTTGAATATCATATATACAAAAAACTATCCAAATTGAAGACTGTTTAGTCATCCAAATGTATCAATAAAATGAATAGTTCATTATAAATCTTTTACTTAGTGTCTACATTGTCGATTGGGTTCATATATTTAAATGACTAAACAACTTCATATTCAAATAATTCTTTTTGATTAGATGATCTTCAAATAAAGATTAAGAAACTGAACAATCACAATATAAAATTTGTAGAATATGAGCATTCCTCATAGGTGGAACGCAAGGATTATCCATTCTTTTACGTACGTACACAACTTTTGGGTACATGAAACGTGCTTTCTTTTAAACTACAGTCCATGACTTGGACTTTAAACTAGGACTTTCAAAGCCAATTTTGTTTACAAATTTTAACCCTTTACTATTCTCATTCTTGTACTAGCTAGAAAAATGTGTAACTACTATACTTTGAAGGGTGTCCAAACCTTCGAAAAAGCCACCCCAATGGAATCCTTTCACAATCTTTAGGAGCAAAATAGCCAACTTGAGAACCTAGCTATTTCGATGCCTTCTTAATTAGAGTGGAATGACAATTTCACAAAACCACTGGGTTTACAGATTCAATACTAAAACTCTAACAAGAAGAAAAAGATCAAGATTAAATTCTTCATCTTTATCGGTTATGCACTTACGTAAAGAATTCTGGTCATAAATTTCTACTTTTTTGTCGGGTCAAATAATTTTCTACTGTTTGAACAAGTCTCTGTAGCTAATCTTCCATATTCAACTTCCAAAAGTTATGCCTTCAACAGTTGGACAGACATAATATAAACATGCAGATAAATGACTCTTTGTTTCCTAATGCAGTTAACATTTTGTTTTGCTGGAAAACTCAAGGGTAACTCAAGGATTGATCATTTCAAATTAAGATGAGATTGATCGAACAGTTGTGTACATTATCTTACTTTTCAACTCAAGGGAATAATTTTTTTTTTTATAAATAATGTATTTTTATATATATAGTATAAGTTATTAATTTTTTAATCTTAATTTGAATATCATATATACAAAAAACTATTCAAATTGAAGACTGTTTAGTTAGCCAAATATATCAATAAAATGAATAGTTCATTATAAATCTTTTACTTATTGGGTTCATATATTTAAATGACTAAACGATCTCAGATTCAAATAATTCTTTTTGTTTAGATGATCTTCAAATAAAGATTAAGAAGTTGAACGATCACAATATAAAATTTGTAGAATATGTGCATTCCTCATTGGTGGAACGCAAGGATTATCCATTCTTTTACGTACGTACGCAACTTTTGGGTACATGAAACGTGCTTTCTTTTAAACTCCAAACCATGACTTGGTCGTTAAACTAGGACTTTCAAAGCCAATTTTGTTTACAAATTTTAACCCTTTACCATTCTCATTCGCTAGTACGTAGACACCATATCCCTTCCTCCCTTTCTTTATATAAACCCCATGCAATATTCCAGGAGGAGATAACTTAATTATCTCGATCGAAATCAAAACTCCCAAGTTATGACAATGAAATATTCACGATCTTTGCTCTTTGGTGTGCTGCTACTCATTGGCTTTGCATTGACAAACAGCAAAGCAACTAATACGGATCCACATGTTCATTGCGAATTTCTCAATCGCAGCAGTTTTGAACCAGGGTTCATATTTGGCACAGGTTCCGCATCTTACCAGGTCAGTATATATGTGTATTATACATATATATATATCTTCTGGGATTATTTACCATATTTTTGGTGTATTTATACGTGCAGTTAGCATCCATGCATGAATTATAATGTTGACATCTTCCTTGCGTGTGTAGTAGTACTCTTACGTATATGCATGTGTGTATATTTCAGTATGAAGGTGCAGTAAAAGAAGATGGAAGAGGACCAAGCATATGGGATACCTACACCCACAAACATCCAGGTCTGTGATTTAATCAATTGGTAATATGATAACTTTAGCCACTTCATTTCAAAGGAGTATAAATAGCACCTCATTCTTTTCTTCGTGAGGACAAGTAAACTCCAACGTCTCTAATAACCATGCACTTTGTTGGGAGACGAATAGTATGTGGTCATGTGATATGTACAATATATGTATATACTTCATCAATGCGCACGCATATAAAGTACTTTGCACATGATATGGATTTCACTATTATGTTTTCGAATAACTGCAGAAAAAATCGCTGATGGCAGTAACGGAGACATCGCTATAGATCAATATCACCGCTATAAGGTCTAAAGCCTCGTAACTTTGTCTCTTGACCCTTTATACTTGAAGGGCACATGTTAACATGTTAAATTGGAGCCTTTACAAAAAAAGGACAATATATAATGAGATCCTCAATATTTAATTTTAAACTTTTGTCATTCTAGGAAGATGTGGGGATTATGAAGGATATGGAGTTGGATGCTTACAGATTATCTATTTCATGGTCCCGATTATTACCAAGTAAGTTGCTCCACATCCTCATATTTGGTTGGGACCAATGTCAATATTGTGCATAAGAATTATTTTCCCTACAAGAAAATTATTCTCTTTATATACTTTTAACTAAAGTAATGTGATCGAGTTATCTACTGGGTAACCTTCTTTTTCTTGTTATTTTTGTTCTAATTAGATGGAACGTTAAGTGGTGGAGTTAACAGGAAAGGAATTGATTATTACAACAATCTCATCAATGAACTCCTACGCAATGGTTAATCATCCTACCTTAAACAATTATTACATGAATTTTTAGAACATCATTCAATCAGACTTTTAATTTGATTTTACTAATCATGTATTATAGGTTTAAAGCCGTTTGTAACACTCTTTCATTGGGATGTTCCCCAAGCTTTAGAAGATGAATATGGTGGTTTCTTAAGCCCTCGTATTGTGTAAGTGAACAAAATTTATTTTCTCATTGATAATTTGATAAAATACATATTGATATGCGTAACATAAATTTGTATCTACAGCAATCATTTTAAAGACTATGCAGAACTTTGTTATAAGGAATTTGGTGATCGAGTCAAGCACTGGTTCACAGTAAATGAGCCATATACTTTTAGTAATATGGGTTATGCTGTTGGGACTCTAGCACCGGGACGCTGCTCTTCTTGGCAAAACCTAAACTGCACCGGTGGAGATTCAGCCATTGAACCATACTTGGTGACACACCACATTCTTCTTGCTCATGGAGCAGCTGTAGAATTGTACAAGAATAGTTATCAGGTTCAATAACTGTTTTTCTTTTGTTTTTTTTTTTTTTTTGGGGGTTAGATTATTGGCTCCTAATTGAGAATTCTGTATGAATCATTATCATTGAGTTGTAATACAAGAGGGAATACTCTAAGTAGTAAGATAATCTAAAGGTTGTATCTTTCTCTACAACTCCTATTTATTCAACCAAATTTCATATTTTTGTGTAGGCATCTCAGAAAGGCTTGATAGGGATAACATTGGTGTCATACTGGTTTGAGCCTGCTTCGGAGTCAAAGCAAGATAAAGATGCTGCCTTACGATCTTTGGATTTTATGTTTGGATGGCAAGTATCTTATTAAATTATATATAAACCCAATTACATGTTTACTTATGACTTGTAACATTGATACTACCTAGCTAGCAGTACTATTTATATATAATCCTATAATTAGGCTAATATTTGGAATTTTCTTATTTTGTAGGTTTTTGGACCCATTAACAAGTGGTGACTATCCACACACCATGCGATCAATTGTTGGAAAAAGATTGCCAAAATTCACAAAAGAACAATCCAAGTTGCTAAACGGATCATTTGATTTTCTTGGAATAAATTATTATACGGCTAGATACACAACTAGTACACCTAAGAACAATTCACAACAGGCAAGCTACGTAACAGATCCTCGAGCTGATCTTACAAGTGAGTGCCAAAGGAAACTTACTTGGAATAGCTTAAGTTCTTTGTTCTTCTTGACCTAGTTTAACTTCTTAATTACATTAATTATATTCTAATATTTACACCAATTGTATTCTAATGTTTGTAAATATTGTGGCAGCTGAGCTTAATGGAGTACTTATTGGTCCACAGGTATACATCAAATTTATCATTTTGAGCTATTTGCATTTGGAGGATTAGTTTTTTTCCCCAACATTTACGTATTATCTTGAAATGTTGTTGCAGACTGCTTCAGATTGGTTATATGTATATCCAAAAGGAATTCACGATCTTGTGCTCTACACAAAGAAAAAATATAATGATCCACTCATTTATATTACTGAGAATGGTATGTAATACATACTTTTAAGCATTGATTAATTGCAAAAGTTTCACATATTTATAATGGTGTAAAATGAAACTACAAGTTTTTTTATATTTTTAGAGGAAAAAACTAAATTTAATTTTTTGTGCAATAATATGTACGTAGGTGTAGCAGAGTTGAATAATCCAAAACTATCAATTGACGAGGCTCTTCATGATACCAGTAGAATTGACTACCACTACCGTCACCTGTGCTACCTTCAAGCAGCGATCAAGTAAGTAGTTATTAACTAATTAATTAAGGCTATATACTGCCTAGCCTTCTTAAGTTATTGTTGTTTAATCATTATATTGACCTAATCCATTTGAACATTTGTGTATGTGTGTGCAGAAATGGTGCGAAAGTGAAGGGATACTTTCCATGGACATTGTTGGACGACTTTGAATGGAATTCTGGATACACCGTCCGATTTGGTTTAAACTACGTGGATTATAATGATGCGTTGAAAAGATACCCAAAACTCTCAGCACACTGGTTCAAAAATTTGCTTAAGAAGAATTGAAGAAATTAAAAGAAAGTTATTGTTCATTATAAACATTTAAGTGGATAATTTTCCTTTTTATGTATTTGTATTTAAATTCTTTCTGCATTTGTATTTCCTTTCAATAATGTAAGTATTCTTTGCACCATCGTCATCGTCATTTTCATTACCGCTGCAAATCTGGAGCTCTAACCCCTATGGCCGCTCCCCCCCCTCCTTCGCCGACATCTCCCCTCGCCCAAACTACCACCCAATCTGAGCTCCCACCATCAACCTCCCTCCAAACCCTAACTCCCAACAGGCCATCATCGTCGCCCTTGTCGCCCAACCCCTCTCTACCCCCAAATCTCCCGTCCCTTACACTTCCAATCCCTTTTGGTTTTATTTTCTTTAATTTTTAATTTTAATTTATTTAATCTAATGAAACTGTGGCAGTGTTAACTTGGAGTTAAACTAAAGGACACTTGTCAAAAAATTGTAAAAGAAACACAAATGGAGACACAAGTTTGCGGACAACATATCCCTGGCCGTCTCTCTAGGGTTCTCTAGGGGAGAATTATTTTCAGCGACGTTGGGCGTTGAGTCAAGTTTGGATTACTGGGTATGAATTGCAGACTGCAGATCTGGTTAATTGGTTCAAAGAAGTAGAGTGTGGAGACTTTGAATGTTTAATAGGATTCGGCGAATTGGTATGGTTGTTGGGACTTCAATTTGCAGGAAAGTTGATCAAGTTTTAATGGAAGCTATGAAGGATATGACTACTCTTTTCTCTTCTCAACTGGTTCTCACGAGCGAGGAACAACAGGTGATTGTGGTGGACAAGAAAGAAGGGATTTTGCTTAAAAATTCAAAGGTTTCCTAGTGGATAAGGTATTGACGAGGAAACCTGTCAATCGGGAGAGATTCAAAAAACAAATGTATCATCTTTGGAGGCCAAAAGCCAGAGTTATGATTGTGGAGTTGGCGAATGATCTTTTCTCCTTTGGTTTTAATAACGAACGTGAAAGAAGCACAGTGATGAGGAGTGGACTGTGGCTGTTCGAGAAGGTAATCCTAGTTTTGTCTGCAGCGGATGATCTTACTCAACCCTCTGGGATTCCGTTGAAAATACAAGAATTCTGGGTGCAGGTCAAATGACAACCTCTAGGATTTCGTCGATATTATCCATGGAAGATTTAGGGCTTTGATGAATGAAATTAACACTCTCTCACTCACTAGCCTCCATGCATCTCCTTACATTTCTGTTCTTCCTTCTTCGATTTTCCAAAAGCTAAAATCTTGTGAAATTTAAATACAAAATCGATCATGGCCTGGTACCATTTCAACATGGTATCAGAGCTCTAGGTCTGATTCCAAAGAAGGGCGTGGTACTGTGAGTGAAATCCATCTTCGAAGGAAACCCAGAAAACCTTAAAGGTGGTTCCTTTATTGCGAGTCTTGTTATTCTTGGTTGAGAAATGGCTGGACCAGGTTCATTTGGTAGAGATTTAAGGACTCCACAGTTTAATGGCACCAACTCTAATTTTTGGGCCGTTAAAATGGAAACCATCTTTATAGCACACGATCTATGGGATGTGGTCGAGGTAGGCATTCTCACACAACCTGTTCACAGCGAAGAAGGCTCTGAAGATGATGAAGAAGATACTGATCAAATCCCAGTGGAAGCACCTGCAGTCTCAAAGGAAGATAAAATCAAAAATGCCAAGGCATTGAGTCTTATTCAAGGGGCAATTTCTGATGAGTTATTCCCTCAAATCAGAAATGAGAAGACAAAAAGGTAAGAGCTGTTAAACTTCAAGCCATTAGAGCTGAGTTTAGATATCTAAGAATGCTAGACAGTGAAACCCTAGATGACTACTTGGCTAGGTTTTTTGAAATAATGAATAACTTGAAATCACTAGGAGAAGATGTGCCTGAGAAAAGGATTGTGCATAAGGTGTTAATGAGCCTAAGGAGAAGATACAAGTCCATAGTGTCTACAGTAAAGGAGACTATAGATCTTGATTTTATAAGAGTTGAGGAAGTGCTAGCTTCTGTTAAAGTCTATGACAAAAGGGAGGATTTACATGATGAGAGAGACAAGATTACTGGTACTAAGAGGGCATTTAGCAGCTTGAAGATTGGGGGTAGTAACAATAGCAGTACTAGTGGAGGTTATAAGGGTGCACAGGGTAAGCAGAATCTTAAATGGTAACAAAATAGAAAAGGGAATAGCTGGTCACAAAGCAGGAACTGGAATGGTAATGGTAACTCCAGTTGGAACAATCAAAATGGTGGAAACTGGAACAACAGAAACATCTTTCAAGGCAGACAAGGTAGCAGCAGTCAAAGTACTGGAAAACCATAGTGTCAAACTTATGGTAAATACTATTTTGGCATTCCCAGATATACGGGAAAACCAAAATGTGCCAAGTGTGGTAGATTTGGACATGCTACAAAGGATTGTGACCATGACAAACAAGTTGTTAACCATGCAAATGAGGAAGATATAACTACTGGTGCAATGTTTTATGCCTGTCACTCAGCGTCAATAGCTCAGGATAGATCTGTGTGGTTTGTTGACAGTGCCTGCAGCAACCACATAACTTCTCAAAAGTTTTTACTATTGAATCTTGACAGATCAGTTACCTGCAAAGTTAAAATGGGGACTGGTGATTTGGTTCAAGCAACAGGCAAGGGAACACTTGTAGTGGACACAAAGCATGGGAAAAGATACATTAATGAAGTTATGTTGGTCCTAGGATTAGATCAAAATCTCTTCAGTGTTGGTCAAATGATGGAACATGGTTACTATGTATTGTTTGGTGGTAACATGGCCGTAATCTTTGATGACAGCAACCTTGAGAATGTGATAGCCAAGGTAATTATGGTAGGAAATAGATGCTTCCCATTGTCCCTAGAATCTATCAATCCAGTAACTAGAAGAGCCTCAATTGAAGAATAGTTATGGATCTGGCATAAAAGGCTGGGTCACTTGAGTTTTGGAAATTTGAAAAGAATGCAAAGAGAGGGAATGGTACTTGGTTTACCTGAACTATCTGAGATGAAGAAATCTGTGAGAGTTGTATTGCTGGAAAGATGCACAGGGAACCATTTGATAAAGAGAAAGTATGGAGAGCAAGTCATCCACTAAAATTGGTGCACACTGATGTCTGTGGACCAATACAGAATGAATCCATTGGTGGCAACAGATACTTCATCACATTCATTGATGATTTTTCAAGAATGTGTTTGGTGTATTTTCTCAGAAGCAAATCTGATATGTTCAATGTGTTCAAAAAGTTTAAAGCCTTTGTGGAGCTACAAAGTGGTTTCAATCTAAAAAAAGCTAAGAAGTAACAGAAGAGGTGAATATACCTCACATGAGTTCTTAGATTTCTATTCTAACACTGGTATGGAGAGGTAACTAACATTTGCATATTCCCCTCAACAAAATGGAGTTGCTGAGAGAAGAAATATAACTATTGGAGAAATGGCAAGGTCAATGATGGCTGAGAAGAACATCCCTGTGAATTTTTGGGCTGAGCAGTCGGAACTACAGTGTATTTGCAGAATAAATGTCCTACAATCTCAGTAGAGGGCAAGACCCCTTTTGAAGCTGTCACAGGTAGAAAACTTGGCATAAAGCATTTGAAAGTGTTTGGATGCATATGCTACACACATATTCCTTCACAGGTAAGGAAAAAGTTTGATGAAAAGGCAAGTAAAGGTATTTTCATGGGATATGGGAGCTGTGAGAAAGGTTATAGAGTTTATGACATGCAGTCCAAGAAAATCATTCTCTCCAGAAATGTTGTGTTCAATGAAGATCAGTTTTGGAATTGGGAATGCAAGCAAGTTGAAACACCTTCAATGCCTCTTAGTTTTGAAAATTATGTGTATGGTAGTGATGTGCAGGAAAGCTCAAATCATGAGACTTAGTTTGAAACTGTTCAAAGTCTTCAACCAAGCTCAAGTTCTGCCAGTCCATCAACTAGCAGAAGTGAAACACAGAGGCAAAACTCAACTCCTAGTTCAACACTTGTGAAATTGAGGAGTCTAGATGAAATATATGCTAGATGTCACATGTGTCTGGTTGAACCAGAAAGTTATCAAGAAGCAGCACAGGATAAAGCTTGGCAAGAGGCTATGAATGTAGAGCTTGACATGACTGAGAAGAATGATACTTGGCAACTAGTTGATAGACCCACAAATAAGCCTGTTATTGGGGTGAAATGGGTGTTCAAAACTAAACTGAATATAGATGGAACAGTCCAGAGGCACAAGTCTAAACTTGTGGCAAAAGGGTATGCACAAAAACCTAGAATTGACTATAATGAGACCTTTGCTCTAGTGGCAAGGTTGGATACAATTCGAATTCTTATTGCCTTATCAGCTCAAAAAGGTTGGAAGCTATTCCAATTAGATATGAAATATTCCTTCTTAAATGGCATACTTGAAGAAGAGGTCTATATTGAGCAACCTGAAGGTTTTGAAGTAAAAAATGCTTGCCATAAAGTCTACAAATTGAGAAAGGCCTTGTATGGCTTAAAACAGACACCTAGAGCCTGGTATAGTGAGATTGATGCATATCTCATCAGCTGCAAATTTAGCAGGAGCACAAGTGAAGCCACCTTGTATACCAAGTCTGATGAAGAAGGTGGATTAATCATTTTCTCAATATATGTTGATGACATTGTGTACACTGGTAGAAGCAAAGCATTACTCAGTGAGTTCAAAAATGAGATGATACAAATGTATGAGATGTTTGATTTAGGCCTACTCCATCATTTCTTAGGAATGGGTATCTTGCAAACTAAAAATGGTGTGTTTATTCACCAAAGAAAGTATGCAAAGTCATTACTTGTGAAGTTTGGTCTTGAAGACTGTAAACATGTGTCTATTCCTCTACCTACTGGTGAAAAACTCAAGAAGATAGATGGAAGTGAATTGGTTGATGAAAGCATGTACAGGAAAATTGTAGGCAGTCTTTTGTATTTGACAGCAACCAGACCAGATTTGATGTATACTGCTAGTTTACTATCAAGGTTTATGAATAGTCCTACAAAGAAACACTTTGGAGTTGCAAGGAGAGTTCTGAGATATGTGCAAGGCACACTAAGCTATGGAATAAAGTATACAAAAAACAAAGATGCAATTCTTGTAGGTTTCTGTGATGCAGACTGGGTAAGAAGTGAAGATGATTGCAGAAGTACTTCAGGATATGCATTCAGTTTCCAGTGGAGTTTTCTCTTAGGCCTCTGTGAAGCAAAGCACAGTTGCTCTATCAACTACGGAAGCTGAGTATGTCTCAGCAGCAGAAGCCACAGCCCAGGGCATTTGGCTAAGATTTGTACTTGATGACTTTGGGGAAATGCAAGCTGATGCAACACCTCTCTTCTGTGATAACATGTCTACAATCTCCATGGTGAAAAACCATGTTTTCCACCAGAAAACTAGACACATAAACAAGAAGTTCCACTTTATAAGAAAAACACTACAAGAATGGGCGATTGAGATGAAGTTTTGCAGAAGTGAAGAGCAACTCGCAGACATTTTTACAGAGGCATTGCCTAAAGAAAGATTCAAGTACTTGCGACTTAAACTTAGAGTGAAACCAGTGAGCAACTTAGGAGAGGCTGTTGAGAATTAAGCTTCTCACAAGGTCGAAATTAACCTGCATATGGCAAATCCTGCAGATGAACATGAAGAAATCAAAAGATGAAGAAAGTTTCCTTATTTAGTAATAGTCGTTAGATTCAAATGTACAACGGCTAGTTTAGTTTCTATTTTAGGAAAGAAGAACAGCTATGCTTGTTCTTATCTCTTATTGTACTGTCTTGTTGGATCCATTTCCAAGTATAAGGATCACAGCACCTTATGCTCTAGAGGGTTGGGATTGATCTTGAAAAATCAGATCTCTCCAAGTCTCTATATGCTAGGGTTTTGATGAATGAAATTAACACTCTCTCACTCACGCTAGCCTCCATGCATCTCCCTACATTTCTGTTCTTCCTTCTTTGATTTTCCAAAAGCTAAAATCTTGTGAAATTTAAATACAAAATCGATCATGGCCTGGTACCATTTCAACACTTATGTGGCCCGACAAATGGGCCAATTTCTGGGGAACCACCTGGGTACGTATGTAGTGACAGACCAAAGCAGGATATATGATGTGAATGGAAGCGTTCTTCGTATCCGAACAGTGGTAGATATTTCGAAGCCTCTCCGTCGCAATATACTAATTCAAATAGAGGGGAAACAGGTTGAGGTTGCGGTACATTATGAGAAATTACCCCTAACATGCTTAACTTGTGGGATGGTAGATCACGTTCAGGAGCAGTGCTCACATTTTCGAGGGCGCAATGATGATGATCTAGCGAAACCATGCGGTCGTTGGTTCCAGAATGATGTGGTTAGCTTGGATTATCGCAAACCTCAAGAGAGACGGTTCGGTTTAAATCCATCCCCAGGCTGGAAGATGGCAGCGCCACTCCATGACGATGAGGAGATGTCGGAAGGTTCACCAGAGAGCTGTCGACACGTTGGTGACCAGAGAGTTGACCACGAAGTTAATGCGACGGATGAAAGGGGAATGAACAACGAATCAGGAAAGTCAACCTCGTCCAAATCTGCCAGATTTAAATGCAGCTGCATCCGAGGAGGATATGGGATTTGATTATATGGCTGTAACTCCTTATTATGGCGGTCCAGTTAGCCTTATTCCCATGGGATCTAATGACAATCATCTCGGGATTACCGCTATGCAGATTGATGACAGGTCAATGCATTATAATGACAAATTCACTACTACTCAGCAAGAATTAACCTTATTTGGTGTCAATATTAAAAACCAGCCCCTAACAGATCCATGCTTGGAGACACGGATTCTTGATGAGGTGGCAGGGGTCCTTCATAGCAGTAGTGGAATGAACAAGAAGGTGGTAATCTGCGTCGAGATAGGCAAATGGAGGGTTCCGTAATGTAATTGAGAGATGTCAACTTATTGACCTGGGCTATGGTGGTAATAAATTCACATGGTTTACAATAAGGGTGGAGGGATAAAGGTGCGACTCGATAGGGCTTTCGCCAGTCATGCGTGGCTGGAACTATTTCCAACCTACAAGGTTACTCATTTAAAGAAGTCTTCTTCTGCTCACACACCACACTATTTCTCACCTGGGGTGGACGGAGACCGTTGAAATGCCGGAGACAATTTCGTTATGAAGAACAGTGGACTTCACAGAATGGGTGTCGGGAAGCAATAAATCAAGGATGGGCTAAAGTGGTCGAGGGTGTTCCTATGTTCCAGGTTACGGAGGAAATCAAAGAAACAAGATTGAATTCGGCTAAGTGGGCCCGTCAAAATACTAGGCAGGGGTTTAAAGAAATTGATGAAACAGAGGACAAGCTTACCTCCTTACTCGCACTACTACAAAAGGAAGGGTTTTATTGTGTCGGTGGTTGGTGTTGCTTTTATAAAACATAGTGGCGCTTTAAGACATTACAACACCTACTTGATATGGTGTTGGAATTACTGTCGCTTATAACCAACATAAACTGTTAATGTCGCTTATAACCGACATAGATTTTAATATTTTTGAATAGTGGTGTTGCATTAAAAAAAGGGTGAAGTGTCGATTTAGTCCCTGAATTATCACCTCAGTGAAAATTAGGTCCCTGAATTATTTTTTCGGTAAAATAAGTCCTTAAATTCATTAGAAATTGCTAATTTCATCTCTACTATTCTATTCAAAGCTATTTTATCCAATTTTTCATCAACTTAAGTCACTTGATACACTTTAGAGTAATACCATCATTTTCTCATCTATAAGTGCTTAATATTTCATATAGATTGCGAATTTAATATCTAATTTACCCTCAAAAGTTAACTTACACTATTTCTTTATGAAAAATTACCAATTTCTCCTCCAAAGTTAACTCCATACATTATTTCTTTATGTAAAACTACAAATCTACTCTCCAATGTGTATCACATACAAGTAACGTGACTTAAATTGACGGAAAATTGAATATAGTAACTTCGAATATAACATTAGGGATGTAATTGGCAGATTTTTATGATTCAGGGACTAATTTTTCTGAAAAAAATAGTTTAGGGACCTAATTTTCACCAAGGTGATAATTCAGGGACTAAATTGACAGTTTACCCTTAAAAAAATTGTGTCGCTTTTAACTGACATAATGTCAGCGTCGGTTAAAAGAAGACTGGTGTCGCTTTTTCCCGACACTAATGATAGTTTTTAAATATTTTCAAAGCCAGTGTCAATTGTAGCCGACATAAGTTTTAATTTTTATTAAATATTTTGAAACCCAGTGTCGCTTGTAATCGACATAAAGTTAGCGTCAGTTAAAAGAAGACTGGTGTCGCTTATACCCGACATTAGAGAAAGTTTTTAAATGTTTTCAAAGCCTGTGTCGCTTGTAGCCCGACATAGATTTTAAATTTTTTTAAATATTTTGAAACCCGGTGCGGTTGTAGGCGATAGATTAGTGGCCTTTATATACCCTCTAGAATAGGCCTGGCAAACGGGTCGTGTTTGTCGTGTTCGTGTGGTTTTCGTGTAACACCTGTTATCTTAACGGGTCGTGTCATGTCACACCCGTTATCTTAACAGGTCATTAACAGGGTAAAGTGACCTGACCCGTTAAAAAAAAAAAAAAATTCTTAAATTTGCACATACCACTCATTGCCACATAAATATTACTTCAAAACATCAAAACACATTTGTCGTTCAAATACTACAGCTACACTCGAAAATAAGAGCCTAATAAACAAACATTCATACACTACTAGTCTATTACAAAATATTAAATGTGCAAGGATATGCAAAATGAAAGAGTTTTTGTTTTCAAGGTTGTGAAGCCTTTCTCAAAAGTTTAAACCTTGCTAATGGAACTCAAAGCTTGCATGTTATTCCTTTTACAAAATCCTCAATTTTCATCGATCATCATGACATAAGATTTTGTGGTATCCACTTGTGTAAATATTTTAAATTGACGATCAAATTAGTTCATTGTATTCATGATGATCGATGAAAATTGAGGATTTTGTAAAAGGACCGTTAAATCGTGATTTTTCGTTTATAACCGTCGAAAAGTTTTGTCCCATTACTTGATCTCTGAATGTTTATTTTTTGCAATTTTTGGTGTATGGGATCTCGAAGTATATACAAACATGTTTGACGGTTGAATCGCTGAAACTAGTTTCGTAGAATGCGTATCTCATCAAAACAATACATTCACTAACACTTAAGAGTTTATTCATACTTTTGGGAATTGTTACTTGCTTATCGAGACAACAGTGAACTGTTACTTGCTTATCGAGACAACAGTGAATTGTCGGTATTATGGGCTGCAGACCGTAAGGTTAATAACTTATCTATTGGGTTCGTTAAGCAGGTAAACAAGTAAGTCATTCTACGTTAGTATTTGTATTTACTTATTTAATTAATTATTTGTTGTTTGGGCTTGACCCAAAGATATTACATACTTATTTTTGAAGTACGTTATACTATGATTGTGACACACCCCGTCCCGCCAGGTTCTAAGTAGCAGTGCTTTGGTGGCCACGAGGAATCCAATGGTGTTCTGACAGAAATCACAAATATAGGATACATCTTCGGGTGTTATATCTTAGTAATTGTATCTCTAAAGCTTCCGAACTGTGTAAATGGTTACGTCACTCTCACGTGACGGCTAGCACGCCCTCCTCCGGGACGGGGTGTGTCAGATTGTGTCTGTGAAAAATATTATATTTTGGCATTGTACTGAAGGAGAAGGAAAGTTTGAGCTTGGAGGCATAAAAGAGGAATCACTGCACTTCGATCGCGACGGAATGACATTCTCTTTTATGCAACCGCTCTAGTTTGATTTTTTCTTTATGTGTACATTTCTTACGATTTTTCGCAGTATTTTTATGTATAATTAGTGATCCCAAATTTCGAGGATGAAATTTTTTTTAAGGTGGGTAGATTGTAACAGCCTGTTCCTAAAAATGATGATTTTATAATTTTAATACGTGATTTTACGAAAATACCCTTTGAGGCGAGGATGTTTGACTTTTGTTGACCGTTCGAAGTCACAATTAATGTTTCCGAATAATTTTGAAACTACGGACGCATAGGCGAAATCCGTTTGTGAGTCCGGATTATAACGGTATAATTACGAACATTAGAAATTGTTTCACTAAACTTTAGATTTAAAGGAAAATTAGGGAGGAAGTAGTGGACCAATCAGACAAAAGGGGAAATGACCAATTAGAAGAAAGGGTGGACAGCCAATCAAGAGAGGGGATCTCCCTCTTCCCGTCAGCCACACCGACGCCCACGACCAAAAACCGGTTTCGACCCGGTTCTAATTCCGGGCAATTTCCACCCAGTAATCCGACGAAATTCACCCATTCTCCACCTGGAAATCATCCCTTGACCTCCCTTCTCCCATTTTCACCCAAGATTAGGAGGAATTTGGTGGTAACTTGTTCTAAAAACCGGCGGTGGGTGCCGTGAGACCTTGCTCGGGATTCACTAATTGTGAATCAATCTCTTTCAATTACCACTACCAAAACACTTCCCTAGAACCCAGGAACAATGCCCAGACAGTGGTGGAGGCGTCGGAGCAAGTTTGGAGGTCGAATTGAACACACCCAAGTATAGGGGTTTCCGACGGGTTTTAACAAAATTGAAGCTCTTCCCGGCCTAATTGGCCTTGATCACAGGTATGAAAGTTACTCTACTCATTGAAATCTTCATTCCTGTAAATTTTGGTAATTTTTTGAAATAGTTGAACGGCAAGTCTGAACGGCGGCGCGTGGTTAGTGGGCCGTCAATGCTATTTTTAGGCTATGTTAAATGTCTTGAATTCAGTTTTGATATTGGAATGACGTAGGTTGATCATTGGAACCTAAATACGTTATTAGGTATTTATGTGAATCGACGATCCGACCATTGGATCGTCACCAAACTTTGTTACATTGTAGTACGTAATATTTGAAAAATGTAAGAACTTACGGATTGGGAATCCGATGCACGGATCTTTCCAAATTGGATTTGTAAGTTAATAAAAATAAAATGTTAACCGCCACTTGGTTTTGGACAACTGGCAAAGATCCGATTGTTGAATCGAAATGAAATTTCAGCATGTTATTCTAGAAGCCTAAAGTGGATCTTTGGAAGTTGCGGATTGGAAATTTGATGTGCGGATCTTTCGGATCGAGTTATACATGGTTGTAGACCCTACCATCGATATTTGATCGACGATTGACTTATGGTCAATGGGTCTCAAACTATTTTAGAATGTCCTCGAGGATGTGTTTTATGTGAATTACGCATTCTATTGATAGGAGTTATGAGATGTGATTCAATAATTGTTCTAAGCACCAATCATTCGGGACGCCTCAATGCACGTTCAAGAGAATCATAGCATGGATTCCAGGTGAGTGGGTCTTTTCCTTTTATCATAGGCATATAATTGATAGTTCCATAAATGCTTCTAAATTGATTTATGCATGTTACCTACAATTAATTATCATGTGAACTACGAATGGCTTGATCCCTGTTTAGGGTACGTAGGTAGTCTAACGAGACGTTAGATGCAACCACATAATAAATGAGACTAAATGATTAAGACAATAGCCTTGTTTGGGGAATTGAGCAATGTGAAGGAGATTGGTGGAAAATGTGAGATCTAACCTTATGATTTGGGGGTTAAATGTTGGTCATAAATCAATGTGTGAAGAATCAAGAAATTAAAGTAAGGAAACGTAAGTAATGATAGTTAATTAAACTAGTGTGTAGTTGGGCTTATCACCGATAATTATTTCCGAAGGTAAATAGTTCGGGAGTGGGGCGTTACAGCTTATGCATATTATGTCATTTGTATATACATTTATATATTTGAAAATATTATGATATGGTTGAATTCCAGATTTACATCCTGGTATATCCATATGTGTATTACGTGCACATAATTATTGTAATGCTCTGAAGTGCCAAGGTGAACGCAGGACACACAAGTAAGTTCAGGTGAGTATGTGGTATTAGTTGAAATGATGGGATTATGGCGTGATTACATTTATGTTTTAGGTAACTCCGACACTGTCGTACTGGTTACCTATGAGTCGTACATGCGATATTAGATGCATATAGAGCTCATAAACCTGCACCCCAGTGTTAGTGCTCCCGCCCGTGGCCAGGACACGGTCCTTCATGTGATGTTCACCTCCTACACCTTACGCTCACCTTGGATTCAAGGTAGGTGCACAGTTCTGTCGTACAGACCACTATAGGTGGTTCCGACTCGTAGGTGACCCGCGATTATTCGCACAGTCTTCACGTGATCGTAGCACTTGAGCGTACTTATTTACACCCAGTCATGTCGTACAAACCACTAAAGATGGTTCCGACTCGTGTGCAGGGATATTGATGAGCTATAGATACAGTCATACAGTCGTACATGTCACTAGAGGTGACTCTCGACTTATGTGCTAGCGATGATTGATGAGATATGAGTACAGTCGTACAGGTCACTAGAGGTGATTCCTGACTTATGTGCTAGCTATGATTGATGAGATTTGAGTACAGTCGTACAGGTCACTAGAGGTGACTCCTGACTTATGTGCTAACTATGATTGATGCGATATGAGTACAGTTGTTCAGGTCACTGGAGGTGACTCCGACTTATGTATCATTTTATATTGATTAAGTTCATTTGGCCTACTTGGTAATGCATCGTGGAGTTGATGGACATGACATACCCATGGATTTGGCCATTCTTGAGTATTGGTTAGGCATATATATATATATATATATATATATATATATATATATATATATGTATGTATATGTAGTATTGTCTTATGGAAAAATGATACGGGTTTTACAGTGAGGGATTATTACTTTTGGAAAGGTAATAGCTTTGGGAAGTTTGGTTTTATTGCTCCCTCACACTCTCTGTCTTGTGCCCTCCAGGTTTTAGCTGTTGAATTCGTATCGACGAGGATCTATGGCAAACCTTAGTATTGGTGATCACCTCTGAGGGTATGATTCTTACCCACACTACTGTACTTTACTTATGCTCTGACATCGCGTGTGAAATGGATTCGCTCCCGCTCACAGCGCACTATGGTATTTAGACACTTTTAGGTTCAAATTTATTCACATTTTACACATTAGCACATTTTATGGCTTCGTCACCTTCTAGGTGTCGGCCAGCACAGCTCGATTCAGAGTCCAAGTGGACTTTACGGGTCGGGGTGTGTCATTTTGGGTAGTTTGGGAAGAAGAAGATGAACAGTCATCTTCTTCTTTTTTTTTTCCTTTTTTATGTTTTTAATTGTATAAAATAATGTTTTTAATTATCATTTAAATATTTTTAATCCACATGGCAATATTTAATTACATAGTGGGACCCACTTGTGTGCCATATGATCACATAATGGAATTTTTGACAAAATTGTGACGGAAGGACCACATTGATATGCGACACTCAATTTCAGGGACGACATTGATCGATTTTCAATTTCATGGACCATCTTAATGAGGTGGGTCAATTTCAGGGACTATTTGTGATAAAAACCCTTTTGTTTTTTATTATGTATTTTATTTATTAAAATCTTAAAATATTATATGAGATAACATTTAAAAAAAAACGCTGGTTAATTTTTTTCTTTGGGTTAAACATTTTTTTTTCAAAATAGTTTTCTATCGCTTTTGTCCGACACCATTGGTCGGATTATTTGAAATACTTAGGCGGGAATTTTCCCGCTTGTATCTCTTAATTCAACGCCATGTGAGTAGTGTCGGTTAAAAGCGACGTAAGGTGACTTGGGAAGAGAAATTCAATCAGTCACTTGGGAAGGGGACCGTCAGTTCGCAGTCAGTGTGCCAAATGTGCTGTCGTTTTTTAACCGACGCTGAATCCTTTTAAACCGACACTGCGTGTATTTGAATAAAGTGTGTCAGAATCTACAGTCGGTTATAACCGACACCAATTTTCATTAAACCGACGTCGCCTGAACTTCGATAAAGTTTGCCAGACTTCATTTAATTCGACGTGCATATCAGTAAAGTCTATCAGAAGTTGGTGTCGGTTTTAATCGACACCAAGCTTAATTTATTTCGACACCAGTGACTTTTATTTCGATGTCATGCAGTCAATGTCGATTTTACCTGACGCCAACTCAGCATCCACAATTAAACCCCTTCTTCCCCATTTCATTCGTGCCTTCATTTCTGTCTTTTTCCTTCTCCATCCCCATTTCATCCGTGCTCTATCTTCCCAGTGCGTCCTTTTCTTCCCCCATTTCAATTTTTCTCCTTCTCCTTCCAGAAACTTGTGCTATGGATCAACATTTTGAAGATGAACATTCTGAGGAACTCCAATTCGAAAAGGAAGAGTTAGAGGGTGGTTCATTTTTAAATTATTATGATTATTAATTTCTGTTTCTGCTTTGTCTAACTAGTATTGTGCTTAAATTGAAAATTTATTTTTTGTTTCTTGGGTTTTAACTGTTTTTTATGTATTTGTAAGGATCTACTCAACGGAGACGCAAACCCTCAATTCCTAGTTGGAAAGAGCAGCCTTGTTCATTTGATTCATCTGGAAAATGCATTAGTGATAATTCTAGTGCGTTTTCTAGACATGTAGCGGCAGAGGTTAGAGATTACATAAACCTGTTCTGGAATAGAATAAAGGTATAAATATTTTTTTTTTACTTGAAGATTGTAGAATAAGTCAATGATTATAATAATAATTAATTAGCTTGGATTTTTTTGATGAATTTAGGACAATGTTATTTTTCAAGAAGAAGAAATAGTAAAAATGCCGATGATCCGCCACATGACACTTAAGATTGCAGAGCATGCACATAAAGAGTATAGAAATAAATTAAAAAAAACGTATTATACTGATAAACCAGTCGAGTTTGTTATGGCAGATGAGTTTTTGTATGTTATGTGTGATATAAAATGTTTGTTATGGTAGATAATTGTTATTAATTTTAATTAATGTTTGCTTTGGCCTAAAATATGTTGGGAATTATTTTTTATATAAATTTTATTATGATTATTATTAATTAATTTTTTTTTATTATTATTAAAATATTTGGTGTCGCTTATGGACGACAGCACAAGAAATATTTTATGTATCGAGCTGTTAGGTAATGTCGGTTCGAACCGACAGTGGGTTTGATTAATTAATATTTTAACTGTTGATGTCGGTTAGGATCGATAGTAGGTTTGATATTTTAATTCTTTAATTGTTGCTTGACGTCGCTTAGAACCGCCATCATGTCAGGACTTCACGTCACTTCTAACCGACGTAATGTACCCTTTTGGTAACAGTAGCAATGGTGTCGCTTCACCTATCCGACATTGCACAACTTTATGTCGGATTTTTATCAAAAATCCGATAGTAAGTGGGTTTTATTGTCGGTTTTTACACCGCCAGTGATAGCCTCTTTTGTAGGAGTGTCAGTCAACCTTTTACAGAGGTTACGATTGGACAGAAGAGAGAGCTAGTTGCAAGATTAAACTCCTTGCTTAAGCAAGAAAAAATTTATTGGCGCCAAAGATCAAGGGAGAATTGGATGAAGCTTGGTGATAGAAATACAAAGTATTTCCACCAAAAAGCCACGCGTCGACAACGACGGAATGGTTTGTATGGACTGAAAGACGAAAATGGAGACTGGCATGACAATAAATCGGGTATAGAAAAGGTGGTTGTAGATTACTTTACGAAGCTTTTCGAGTCTAATGGTGGTGAACATCTAGATGAGGTGTTAAAGCACATTGAGATGAGAGTCACCATGGATATGAATGAAGAGCTCAGTCAGCCATTTGTTGATGAAGAAATCAAATTTGCCCTATTCCAAATGCATCCCATAAAGGCCCATGGGCCCGATGGCATGTCTCCAGGTTTTTACCAAAAACATTAGGATGTTGTAGGGACTGATGTTTGTAATGGAGTGCGCTCAATGTTACATTCAGGATGTATGCTATGGAAAATCAATTACACTCATATAACATTGATTCCCAAAGTTCGAGATCCGAAGGAAATGACACAACTTCGTCCATTAAGTCTATGCAACGTTATCTACAAAATTGTGGCTAAGGTGATCACCAATAAACTTAAGAGGATTTTGCCAAGGATTATCTCTCTGATGCAGAGCGCCTTTGTTTCAGGAAGGTTAATCTCGGATAATACCTTGGTGGCGGCGGAAATTGCTTACTCCATGCATAAACGAAAATCCGGTTGGAACAGTATTATGGCTTTGAAACTTGACATTAGTAAAGCTTATGATCGTTTGGATTGGAATTTTTTGGAGGAAATGATGAGGTGTCTGGGCTTTAAATTGGATTCTTAGGGTAATGTTATGTATCTCAACGGTAACATATTCCTTCAAAGTTAATGGCGAGCCGATGGGGCTTGTTTCTCCTAAGAGGGGGATTCAACAAGGTTACCCCTTATCTCCTAACTTGTTTGTCATATGTGCTGAAGGTTTGTCCGCATTGTTACGTAATGGAAAAGAACTCGGACTCATTCATGGTGTGTCAGTGTGCAAAAATGCACCGAGCATTCATCATCTACTCTTTGCCGATGACAGCTTTCTCTTTGCTTGGGGTACTTTGGAGAAATGCCAAAACATCAAAACCTTGCTGCTTACTTACGAATTAACATCGGGACAATCCATTAACTTTCATAAGAGTTGTGTAGCATTTCGTTCTAACCTCACTGATGTTGATCAACAATTCTTAGCAAGTTGTCTTGGAGTTCAAAAGGTACAATTTCATGATAAATATCTGGGCTTGCCGGTGTTTGTGAAACAATCAAAGAAATCAACCTTTGCATATGTTAAAAATCGTTTGTGGAAAAAGATGCAAGGTTGGCGTGGCGGTTTGCTTAGTAGTACGAGGAAGGAATTATTGGTGAAGACAGTAGCCCAAGCAATGCCTACTTATTACACTAAGCAATGTTTCTTACTCCCAAAAACATTCTATGAGGAACTAAACATGTTGATAGCCAAATTTTGGTGGAGTGGGGATCCAGGAAAGAGGAAGATTCATTAGATTAATTGGAGAAAGTTATGTAAACCGATGAATGAAGGAGGATTGGGTTTTCGCGATTTATATGCATTCAATTTAGCTCTTTTGGCTAAGCAAGCTTGGAGGTTTGTTTCTCAGCCTTCTTCTTTAGCTTTTCGCCTATTCAAAGCTCGGTATTTCCCTAACACAGATTTTCTAATTGCAAAAGTGAATTATAATTCGTCCTTTTTGTGGAGGAGTATTGCAGCAGCCCGCTCAGTAATCTTGTAGGGCTTGCGTTGGAAAGTAGGGGACAGTTCATCCATCAAAATATGGGGCGATAATTGGGTGCCTCGGGATAATTTTTTCAGAATAATCACCACCTCCAGCGAATTGGCATAGCATTGCCACAGTGAGTAATTTATTTATGGTGGAAACACGTTGCTGGAACCTAGAACTTCTTGGCAATTTGTTTAGCCCGGAGGAAGTGGAAACCATAAAATTTATCCCCCTAAGTAAACGAGTTACGGTTGACAAAATTATCTGGCACTATGAAAAGAATGGAGCCTTCTTTGTCAAAAGTGCTGATCACTTGGCGAGAATAGAGGTGGAGATGATTAGAACACCAACGGAACGTTCGGGCTTGCAAAACCATGAATCGGTGCTCTGGAAGAAACTATGGAATGCTTGCATTCCAGGAAAAGTTAAAATCTCTACTTTGAGAGGTTGTTTAGATGCGCTGCCAACTAGATCGAACCTCGCCAAAAAGAGGATCACTACTGAAACTAATTGCTTGTTCTGTTCTGGGAAGTCGGAAACTATAGGGCATGTGTTGAGGGATTGCTCCATGGTGGTTGTGATGTGGTTCTCGACTCTGGGATTGAGAGTTCATAATAATAACTAGCAAAGAGCACACACTTGTGTGTGTGTGAACAACCGTCCACCTCCTTCTACATTCTCCTCAAGCGCAACCGCTTCAATTCATTCAAACTATCAAAAAAACATCATGATTCCACTTATCTATATGAAAAAAATGATGGTGGGACAATTTCTCTTAATAAGTGCATATTTTTATCTTACGTAAATATTTTGATACAAAATTATTGTTTTGCCCTCCATATGTAAATATTGTGTATAAAAAGAGGGGACAAAATAGGAAAAAAAGGGATATGATTGTCTTTTTGTCAAAAGGTACACAATTATTATTTTGCCCTCATCATCTCAACATTGTGTATTCAAAAGTGCGGGGCAAAATTGAAAAAAGTGGGCAAAAAAGTTGACAATGTGTGTTCTCTTAATAATATAGATAGATAATCAATTTATGTTGGAGTGGTTGGCCCAGCTAGCACAAATTTATATAGGGATGTGCTATCCTCACACCTTATTTTACTTCTCACATACCTCTTGATAATTTATGTCCGTTGATCTTCTTCAATTCATCCGATCCAACGGCCGAAAATTAAAAAGATGTGTGAGAAGTAAAATGGGGTGTGTGGATATCACACCCCATTTATATATACTAAAACACAAACTCAAGTGTTACTGTTCTATAACAGTAAAATGGCGAAAATGTCCTCAAATTTTTGGGCTCGCATCGCTTTGTTTCAACTTATCTAAAGTGAAAGTACAATTATGCCCTTCCGCTCCACCTGTCGACCATCACTGCGTCTTCTAGCTTCTTCTCCCTTGCTTTTCACTCTTTTGCTTCTGTTGCTTTTCACTCTTTCTCCTCTAATTTCTATTAGGTTATTTTATCACAAATGGTCCCTGACATTGATCAAACACATCATTTTGGTCCCTGACATTGAAAATCAATAGAAATGGTCCCTGAGATTGATCAAACACATCATAAATGGTCCTTCCGTTAAAAACTCTTTGGACAATTTTCAAAGTTTCGTAACTCAATCGTTTCATAACCAAATTCGACCCATAATATATCAAAATGAAGATAGGAAAGTATAGAACAAGATTATACCATTTGGAAGCCCAATGGTTTCCAGAGATGGCTGGAAAATAGCCTCAAATGTGACTGGTCCGCGGAAAAACTGAAAAACTCGCCGAAAACTAGTTAAACTTTAAACGTTCATAACTTCTTCAATAATTAACGAAATCAAGTGATTCAAAAACAAAAATCATACTTCTCGATGAGACGAAGAGAATAGTATCTTTATTGATGGCTAACTCGTCGTAGTTTGGCCCAAAAAGGGCTGGAAATTGGATAATCATTTTCGAGTTATCCAATTTCGAGCCGTTTTCTGGCTAAACTACGGTGATTTAGCCATCAAGAAAGATACCATTATCTTCGTCCCATCGAGAAGTATGATTTTCATTTTTGAATCACTCGATTTCGTTGATTATTGAAGAAGTTATGAACGTTTAAAATTTACCCAGTTTCCGACGAGTTTTCTAGTTTTTCCGCGGACCAGTCACATTTGAGGCTATTTTCTAGCCATCTCCGGAAACCATTGGGCTTCTAAATAGGTATAATCTTGTTCTACACTTTCCTATCTTCATTTTGATATATTATGGGTCGAATTTGGTTAAGAAATGATTGAGTTACGAAGCTTTGAAAATTGTCCAAAGAGTTTTTAACGGAATGACCATTTGCGATGTGTTTGATCAATCTTAGGGACCATTTCTATTGATTTTCAATGTCAGGAACCAAAATAATGTGTTTGATCAATGTCAGGGACCATTTGTGATAAAAACACAATTTCTGTTTGATTGTTTTGGGTTTTGTGGTTTTAGTTTCCTTTGCTTTCTCTCCCCACTACCTCTGTTGGTTTCTGTTGCTGTTGACTGCGGAGAAAGACACACCCACGCCAGACGAGATCGATCATTTTGGTTCCCAAATTCCCAATTCCTAGGGTTTAAATCAGATCCCGTTGGTGTTAGGTGACTGTGACAGGTGGTAGAATTAGTTGGAATTAGTTGAGAATTGTGGGGTTAGTGGGGAGTTTAGTAGAACTTCTATAAATAAGAAGCTTGTAAACAAAGGAAGACAGTTAATGAAATATTGTTGTTACCCTTTTCTGTTACTTTTCTCTCTGCAAGAAGAAGACGTCGAGTAGGATCGTAACAATTGGTATCGAGCCAGTCGTTCCGCTCTCTCAATCCTTCTCTGTTGCATGACGCGGCAAGCTTCGAGGAACTCCATGGAGTCCAGAGTCTCCAGCTTGGAAGAAAAATTCGATGAATTCAAGAAGTCGCAAGAGGAATTCCGATCGAATAAAACGGATTTCAAGTCGACCTAGGAGTTAATGATGCTACAGTTGCAAGCAATCATGACGCGATTGAATGGCGGGGCTGTGGGTGAATCGTCTGAGGCCACACACCGATTCCTAGGTCCAAGAAATGGTGCATCTGAACCCTAATCGTCAAGAAATGGGGCAGAATTTTAATCAATTCTCTCGTCCTCCATTTTTTAAGGTGGATTTTCCAAGATTCAACGAAACCGATGATCCAATGGAGTGGGTTTACAAGGCGGAGCACTATTTTGAATTCTTCAGTATCGAAGAGCCCAAGAAAGTCAAGATGGCATCCTTTCACATGGAGGGCAATGCACTTCAGTGGTTCCAATGGGCAAGGTGTTTGGAAAACTACCCAAACTGGAATGAATTCACACGGGTCTTATGCCAAGAATTCGGTCCTTCGGAGTTGGATGATTTTGCAGAAAGTCTGGTTAATTTGAAACAAACAGGAACCTTGAGGGATTATGTGACGGAATTTCGACGAATGGCCAATCGGACAAGGGACATCAGTCATGCACTGTTGAAATCGCGCTTTGTGGGAGGCTTAAAATCGGAGCTACGACACGATGTCAAGATATTGAGACCTCGAGATGTGTTAGAAGCTACTGCTTTTGCTCAGCAATTGGATGCCAAGATTGCAAATCTTAAGGTGAAAACTCTTTCTAAAACTCATTTGGTTCAACCCAATTTTCGATATCCACTGCAATCTGTCAATTCTAATGCACCATCTGAGGCTCGGATGAAACCTAGTAATATCAGAAGGATGACACCTGAGGAAGTCGATCATTGTCGAAGAAATGGTCTTTGTTTTCATTGTAAGGAGAAATATGTTAGGGGTCATACTTGTGAGAAGAAGCAATTGTTGTTAATTGATGTGCAAGATACTGTATGTGATGAGAATGAAGAGTTAGAAACTGACGAACCTGAAATAACTGCATGTGCATTATTTGGTACTCCTGCCCCCCCTTCCATTAACACTATGAAAGTATGTGGTTCGATCAAGAATTGTCCAGCCATTATACTAATTGATTCTGGTAGTTCCCATAACTTTGTGGATGTGGGATTGGTAAAAAGGCTACGAACACAATTGGATACTAAGCACTTGTTTAATGTGAAGATTGCTGATGGAGGGAAGGTAGCTACTAAAGGCACTTTAGCTCATGCTTCTGTTAAGATTCAGGATTTCCAGTTCATTACAGATTTGTATGCTATTCCATTGGGAGGGTGCGACATTGTTTTGGGAATCCAATGGCTGCGAACGCTTATTCCTATTCTCTAGGACTTTGATAAGCTGTATATGCAATTTTCCAGGAATTCCAAGACATTTTGCATCACAAGTAATGCAAATGTTAATAGCAGTTTCGAAGATATCTCGGTTTTACAAATGCAGAAATTGTTACAACAAGAAACCACAGTGGGTGCAGTACTTTACCAATTGGAAACTGAACCCATGTTTTTGCATCACATGGAATCGCATCCTGCAAACTCTATTTCTGAGAACCTCACCGATCAACAACAATGGGAGTTGAAGGAATTGTTGGTTAAGTTTGAAGGATTGTTCCTTACACCAAGTACATTCCCTCTTCATCGAAGTCAAGACCACCGAATTCCTTTGGTGAAGGGTAGTGTTCCTCCAAATAACAGGCCTTATAGGTATGGTCCAGTGCAGAAAACTGAAATTGAGAAGTGTGTGAGGGAGCTTTTGGAAGCTGGATTCATAAGGGTAAGCAATAGCCTTTATTCTTCTCCTGTGATTCTAGTTCGAAAGAAAGAGGGAATGTGGAGGATGTGCATGGATTATAAAGGGCTTAATAATATCACAGTCAAAGATAAGTTTCCTATTCCCCTTATTGATGAACTGCTTGATGAGTTATTTGGTGCAAAATTTTTCTCAAAGTTGGATTTACGGGCATGTTACCACCAAATCAGAATGTATCCTCAAGATGTAGAAAAAACGACCTTTAGAACACATGATGGCCATTATGAATTTTTGGTCATGCCGTTTGGTCTTACAAACGCACCAGCCACCTTCCAATGTCTCATGAATGACATATTTCGACCCTACCTACGGAAGTTCATCCTAGTATTCTTTGATGATATTTTGGTCTATAGCACCTCTTGGTATTCACATTTGCAGGCATTTAAGGGTGGTTCTCGAGACGCTGCAGCAACACTCTTTATTTGTGAAAATGTCAAAATGTGCATTTGGTAAAGATCAAGTGGAGTATTTGGGGCATATAGTGTCTAAGCATGGTGTATCTGCGGACCCCACGAAGTTGGAAGCAATAGCTCAATGGCCTACACCTACATCTGTCAAAGCACTAAAGGGATTCCTGGGATTGACAGGCTACTATCGAAAGTTCATACCTCAGTTTGGGAAAATAGTGAGCCCTCTCACTGCCCTCACGAAGAAAGATAGATTCAAATGGTCAAATGAGGCTACTGCAGCTTTTAACAACCCCAAACAAGCAATGATTTCCCCCCAAGTCTTGGCTTTACTAGATTTTACCAAACTCTTTGTAATCAAAAGTGATGCATCAGGGTATGGTATTGGAGCTGTATTACAACAAGAAGGGAGACCAATAGCATTTACCAGTAAAGCTCTTTGTCCGAGGAACCAAGCTCTCTCAGCTTATGAAAGAGAGATGTTAGCAATCATACATGCAGTTCAAAAATGGCAGTCATATTTGGTGGGCAATCATTTCATCATTCAAACTGATCACCACAGTTTGAAGTACTTTTTGGAAGGAATGGCTCATACCCCTTTCCAACAAAGATGGGGTAACCAAGTTACTTGGGTTCGATTATGAAATACAATATAAAAAGGGTTATGATAATCAAGCTGCAGATGCATTATCGAGGGTAACTCCTGAAGTTGTTAACTCGCAGTCCACGGGTTCTATCTGTGCTATTTCTTATCCCTACTCTTCTTGGTTGGATGAGTTAAGAAGGCATACTGAGAAGGACACTTGGATCATTGCTAAATCTCAGCAAGTCTTACAATCTCAGGGTATTGATGCTCCAATTGGCATGTTGCGATTTCACATTGATAATGGTTTCTTAAGGTACAAGCATAGAATTGTTTTAAGTCCACTAAGTCCTTGGAGAGATAAGGTCTTCGTTGAGTTACATGCTAGTCCTGCAGCTGGCCATGAAGGATTTTTAAAAACTTACAAACGGGTTTCCAAAGCTTTCTATTGGGAGAGAATGAAGAATGACATCAAGAGTAAAGTAGCAAGCTGTGCGATTTGTCAGCAACAGAAGTATGAGACTTTGGCACCTCCTGGTCTTTTGCAGCCATTACCAATTCCAGATAAGGTATGGTCTGATATCTCAATGGATTTTATCACAAATCTTCCCCCTTGCAAAGGTAAAACGGTGATTTGGGTAGTGGTGG
Organism: Heteromeles arbutifolia; assembly: GCA_024362995.1. Classification (NCBI taxonomy): domain Eukaryota; kingdom Viridiplantae; phylum Streptophyta; class Magnoliopsida; order Rosales; family Rosaceae; genus Heteromeles; species Heteromeles arbutifolia. Next base: position 22,150,651 of record JANCRC010000002.1, read on the forward strand.
ACAAACTATCGAAGTACGCACATTTCACTGCATTGAGTCATCCTTACACAGCTTCACTAGTGGCTCAACTCTTTGTCGACAACATATTCAAGTTGCATGGGATGCCTCAGTCTATAGTGAGTGATCGAGACCCGATGTTCATGAGCAAGTTTTGGAAGGAATTTTTCAAGCTGCAAGGTTCTGAGCTTTGTTTCAGTTCGGGGTATCACCCACAGACGGATGGGCAAACTGAGGTTCTTAATAGGTGCCTGGAAACCTACTTGAGATGTTTCTGCACTCTACAACCAAAGAAATGGGTGTTATGGCTGTCTTGGGCTGAGTACAGTTACAACACTAGCTTCCATTCGGCTATTAAAATGACACAATTTGAGGCAGTGTACGGGTATGCTCCTCCTCTTGTACCTGCTTACGAGTCAGGCACCACAAATGTGGACTTAGTGGAACAATCATTGAAGATGAGAGACAGCATCCTATCTTTACTTAAGAACAACTTAGCAGCAGCTCAAGTGCGAATGAAGGTTCAAGCGGATAAAAAGAGAACTGAGAGGTTATTGGAGGTTGGAGATTGGGTTTATCTCAGATTGGTGCCTTACCAACACAAATCGCTGGCTGCACACCCTTTTCACAAGCTGCAACCCCGTTTTTATGGGCCATTTCAGGTATTAGCCAAGGTGGGCAATGTCGCTTACAAGATCAAACTTCCAGATCATTCTAAGTTGCATCCAGTGTTCCATGTATCTTGCTTAAAAAAGCATTTGGGAGAAAATGTGCAGACCACAGTTGCCTTGCCTGTTATCACTGATACTAGTATACTACAAGATGTACCTATCAAGATTCTAGAACGGCGAATGATGAAGCAGGGTAATACGGCAACAACTGAAGTTTTGGTTCAATGGCAAAACCATTCGAGGGATGATGCAACTTGGGAGAATTATCACGAGTTGCAGATGAAGTTTCCAGACATAGTTCATCTTTGAGTTCTGTGTTGAAATTTTTTTTCCTTTCTGTTGTTGCACTATCATTTACTCTCTGTATTATGAGATGTTGTTTTGATTGAATTGTGAATTGTAAGATCAGTTTCAAGAGGGGGGTATTGTTAGGTGACTGTGACAGGTGGCAGAATTTGTTGGAATTAGTTGAGAATTGTGGGGTTAGTTAGTGGGGAGTTTAGTAGAACTTTTATAAATAAGAAGCTTGTAAACAAAGGAAGACAGTAAATGAAATATTGTTGTTACCCTTTTCTGTTACTTCTCTCTCTGCAAGAAGAAAACGTCGAGTAGGATCGTAACATTCGGTATCCCCCTCAGATCTTTGATACTCAATCCTCTGTTGCGATGGAGGCGATCAAGGAGTTGTTGCAGCTATCAGACTCGATGCAGCAAGGCGCCGCTATACTTGCCGACGAAGATGTTGATGACAACACAACCCCCTCTCGCAGGGCTTCCAATTTCCTTAATGTGGCGCTCTCGACAATGTTGTAAGTCAACCAATCCTCTTTCAATTCCATTATTTCGCAATTTGATCTCTTTGAATCGGCTTGCTCTGACGCAATCGGAGATCTTTGAATCTACGTTGCGTGTTTTGATCTTCTTAATTCGTATTTTTTATTTGATGTGGGTTAGCCTGAATACTCTGTTTGTTTGTCTTGCTAACTGATAACTGGAAATCATGTCTCCCGGAAGTTAGGATATATTGAATCTGATATTGAAATGGTTAATGGAGTTTGATGTGAAGAATGACCACCAAACGCGATAACGATATTAAACGTTGTTGTTCAAATTTTAGGGTTTTGTATAGAAGCTTACAAGCCTTTTCTGATTAAGGTTTTTCGGTGAGTTATTCCAATCTCACATCTGGGACTGTTTTTTCCAACTGCGGGTATCTGATGTGATTTAGATTTTCAGTTTCAAGAAACGGTGCTTTTGGAAATTTGGGGCTTACGTCTCCGACCTTGGAAGTAAAAAAAAAAAAAAAATTCCGAGGTGCGCATAGGCGGCTCCGACGATGCCTTCCGACGCCTTCCGCCCACTCCCTCAAAACATAGGCGGCAACCCTCAAGCCCAGCTTCACAGGGCGCCTAGGCGCGCTCTGAGGCGAGCCTTTTAAAACATTGATCCTCACTTCCTCATTCTTCACAACAGAATCAGGTGACAATTAGTAACGTAGAATTGAAAATATTTGATTGAAAGCATCAAACTTTCAAAAATGGGAAGCTCCTAAGAATCTAAAAATTCAAAAAATTCAACAGGAAAGCACCTCCTACTTCAATTTAACATAACACAATCATAAATCGAATCCAAAGCAATGAAATTTCAATAAATACTGTGTCAAATTCCGATGAGGCTTTCGGAGGACTCGTTGGTTGGAAGCAAGACTTTCTTAGGTTTATCAGCTACCTCCATCTGGGCATCCTCCAATTTGTCGTCTTGGGATGAGAAATGAGCCTTCGTGGCCATAGCCGAAGAGGTGGAGACTCCGTTTCTACCGCTGTAAGGGGACAGAGCCCTGAACTTGGAGCTTAGTGGCGAATCGCAGTGTTTAACTGGGGAAAGCAAAGAAGAGGTCTTTAGGAGAAGGATTGAGAGGAAGGAAGTAGAAGTGGCCATTGTCATTCTCTCAAGGATTAACATCTGTTTTTGGATTTCAAAATTATGATTGGGTTCGTGTGCAACGGTGGAGGGTCAGTGAAAGTGGCGTTGGTGACTTCGTTTGTGGTGGAGGTTTGGCTTTCGGTTTTTGTCCCTCAGACGCCTTAGAAAAGGCGAAGATCAAGAGCAACTGAAGCAGAGGCTTGTGAGAGAGAAGTTGAAACGGAAAGAAAAGTCAAGAGGTTGTAGTCGAAGCAGACCTTTCGACGATGATGGACACAACCCATCCCTTCACCAAATCCCACACAGCCGGTAATCCTACACAGTGTGGATCGCAAAACCGAAAATTCCAATCTGAACGGAAATTCCAGCCCAAAGACCCAAAACCCTTTCTGAAGCCCTGTGGTAATTTTGCAAATAACGTTTAAAGGTCTTGATAAGCATTATGAGAAGAAACCATTGTAGTATATGTGTGTAGTATATGTATTTGTGGGTGTTTATCTGAGTCCATTATGAGTATTTGGGAGTGTAAGTTCATACGTGTACTTGCCAAAAAAAATTGATTTGAACTTCAGTCGATCAAATAAAAATTTATTCAAATATAACACTACTTGGTTTTGAGACTCCTAGTATTGGCAAATAAAAAAATATAAAAATAAAAATAAAAAGACTACTAGTATTCTCTCAATGTTAAGATTTAATATTCATTTTTGCTTGGCTTAATGATAATTTCTATCAATTGATCATTGGTCTAACGAATCTCCACATTCGTTGCAACCCCCAAGGTAAACTACCCCTCCTGGCGAATACCAACACCCTAATAAACATGGTTGTAAATATTAGTCTCATCTATGATATATTTGGTACTGTCATAGATAGAGAGATTAATACAAGACCTCTCGCAATGTTACCGTGTCATAGTAATAATTTATTTTACTTCATTTATTATAACCAAACCTATACCAGTTTGTAATATTCAACCAACTTTAAATGTTTTGGATTAGAACACGGGCAAATGAAAAAATAAGTTAATGCAAAATCTTTAGCACCTCAACTGCAAAATATTTGCAATATATTGAGATCTATCACAAACAAAACAATGTCGAAACCAAAGCTACTAACTCCCAACACAATCAAAACTACATATAGGAAAAAGGAAATGAAGTTTAAAAAACTTAAATTAGGGAAAAGAGTTGGAGAAGCAACAACTGACATTATTTACCAAGGCTTTTCAAGGTTGGCAATATAATGGATATGCTTCCCAGGAGCTTCAACTAAAGCTTGATAAATTGTTGAAATGGGTTGGAGCAAAAGAAATTTGAGTGCCTTCTTTCTGACTACCAAAAAAAATAATATTTGAAGATTAGATATTACAAACTGATGTACACATGGTAATAGAATCAGTGTTAATTTCTCCATTTTATAGCAATACCTCATAACAAATCATCGCCGACAAACGAAATGAGTTTTAGTTTTTTGAATTAAAAAAGCCAAAACACATTTTCAGAGAGTCCGTTAGCCAGAGAAAATCAGAATAGCCAATAGCAGACAAATCCAGAAAAGAGATAGAAACAAATAGAATCATTCAAATTTTGTATAAGTTAGTTTCTCAAGTAGCCTTTCCATATTCAATCTCCAAAATCCACAATTTAAACTAAAACCCACAAATTTAAACGAAAAGCTCTATAAAATCATGAAAAATTTAATAAAATCCAAGTATATTAATCACAAATTCGATCATACAAATCTTCACATCCAATAAGTCTAGAAGGTACCTAGCTTCGTTGCAAAATCGTATATGTACATGCCAAAGCTCAAATTTCCTTGCAGCTGCCTTGATTCAATAAGTCCTAATTCAATCAGACTTGAAAAAAGGTTTCGAAAATAGGAACAATATTGATAACAAATAAGTTGGAAAACGTTTGAAAACAAAAGTTATTCCATGAAGCTCAAGCATTTTCTATAAAACTACTTTTACTAAATAGTTGGTAATGATTTAAAATGCTTGACCAAGAAACTAAAAGAGACGTTGCACAAAGAAATTATACATATTTGAAAAGAACTGAACCGATTGAAAAATTTTGATGGAAAAAACTGATGACAGGATTTCAGGCATCAATATTTCTTAAACCTAAAATGTTAGAAAAATTTTACATAAAAAATGTTTCATCGATACAGCTTGTAATTTTTTGTATTTGCATGTATTATGTTTAAGAAATGATATATATTACCTAAGTTTCATAAGATAAAAACTTCAGAACTTCATTCATTTTATAAAATAGAATAAAAAACATCACTTACACTTTTAAGGCACACTCCAATGTTGATATAAAGTTGATAGTGAGTTGATTCGTGGCTACCTACTGTAAATGAAAAATGTAAATGTTACGTTATGTTACATGTTTAATTGTTTGGTAAATGCTAAGTTATGTTATTATGTATGATGGCTTGCCAAAGACTGAATAAAAAAATAAACAATAAAAAGTTAAAACTCAAAGTTGAAATTCCATCTTCTATGTCCAACTCACCTTTCTTAATCTTTTCTGGAGAAATAAACATAACTTTTCTTGTACTCTTCTTTAACCACTGCATTGAAAAATAAACACACATTGCTGTTTAAATATTAAAACTGAAGACCTTTAAATTCATAAGTTATCCAAAACTTAATAAGCTAGTCAAAATAGTATATTTCTTACATGTTTCAATATATCCACAAAAATGGTTCTTTTTCCTTATAATTCTGACATGGACACCTGCAACTTGTTGAGAATATCGCGTTTAAGAATCGGAAAAACAAGAACAAACTTTGGAAATCGAAAAACAAATAACCAAGATAAATAACACCAAGAATTTACGTGGTTCGGCAATATGTGCCTACGTCCACGGGACAGCAACAACAATCTTTCACTATATCTATAATGAGTACAACCAATAATCTTGCCAAATCTCTAGAACTAGGACTTGACGAAAAACCTGAAAGAACAAGAACAAGAAATAAACTCTCTTTTCTTTTCTCTCGCACACACTTTACAATATTCTTTCACTCTAATCCCTTGAGTGGTATACAATTTATTGTTTTGCTCCGTTCCATTCAAAACTAGTACAATAGCCCCTTTATATAGACATAATAAAGGTCTTCTTCAATAAGAATTATTAATCCTAATTGGAATCTAGTTATGAATCCTACTCCAATTGAGAAACTAACTCCAATTGGGTAAACAACTCCAATTGAGAAAACAATTTAATTCTGTAAGACTATAATTCCTTATAGACTTAGGACAACTTATCAACAACTCCGCAAGAAGGTTCTCTCTCTCTCTCTCTCTCTCTATCTCTATCTCCCTGTCCATCTCTCTCTCTCTCTATCTCTATCTCCCTGTCCACATCTCTCTCTAAAATCAGAGAACATCGCATAGGCCCTAACATACCTAAATCTCTCTCTCACTCAGTCCAAACCCGTAGCTCCCATCTCTCTCCAATTCATCAGTCCCCTTGCGCCCCTCCCTCTCTCCTCCCCCAGCAACCCTCTGACCAATGCATCAACCACAGGACACCCACCCACACGTCCCTCCCGAAAATCCTCTCCCCGAAATCCCGGCAAACCTCTCCCTCTCAACCCTTATGTCGCCCTTCCCTCTCTCCCCGAGTCAAAGCCCAGATCCAGCCCAAAGAGTGAAGACCCATTCTTAAGCCCAGTGGCAATCTTGTAAATGAAGCGAAATTTAGGCTGAAATCAGCCCCGTGGCAAACTCGTAAATAAAGTGAAATTGAGGCAAAATTGCACAGTGCCGTTCCCCCCTACTTTAGAATAAAGTAATAATTATTGCCCAATAAACAGGTAGAATCAAAGTATGAATATATTCAGTATGAGTATATTTAGTTAATATTACAGTACAGATTTTGAATCCCAAGAAAAAGTACCAAATTACCTCACAAATCATATATAATTCCTTAAGAACCATATGTAATTTATCAACAAACAAACAGCTAAAAGCCAGCCCTGCAACTAATTATCTCACAAATAATGATTGTATGCATATCTAAGACAAAACTGAACCAGAATTAAAGAATTCTTCGGAGAGTTCTTTCATAGCTTTCATGTGGTCATCAATTAAGTATTGCAGAATTACGTCTCATACTTTTTAGCAATGAAAGAAACACATATAGCACCCACACTCTGAACTAAAAATAATCTTTATTTTCTTCAGTAATAATGTTTTTGAGGGACAGAATGAAACTGGAATTTTATAATTTGGAATGTGCAAGGAAAGTAGTATGAATTTGAATTGCAGCTATATCCTCAATTGACAATCCAAGATTTTACCATCTGTGAAAGTAGACTTTTCAAATTTATGGAGTTTAATGTTCCATGAAAGCTGAATTCGTAGCTTACAAAAAGATGCAAACTTTTGCTTTACCATTACAAACCAGGCTGGTGACCCATAATCTCTAAGCAGCCAAAGAAGAAAAAACGAAAAGCTAAGATATTGTATGCACATTTCAACTACCTTAGATAAAGCAATAACATAGGCTTGATGTTCCAATGATGCAAAACCTGCAAAATTGGGCAATTAGAAAAATTAATTCTTTTGATTATAAATATTCAATTAGATTCATTTTAAATAAGAACCAAACAAAAAATGCACCTAAAAGCAAGTTATGAAGATCGAGAGAGCAGAGAGGAAATGAAATAGACCTCACAAGAGTAGTAGTACTGCAGTTTGTAATTAGTCTCTTCAATTAGATTAATTTTAAATAGCACCCACTGCTGCTGTTTTTTTGAAGTGGGACGATCGGCTCCTAACATTTCCCCAATAGAAAACTCTTAAAATATGATTATATATCAGAATTCACAAACAAATAAGAGCAAGGAGGTTGCAAAGAGGCCAACCGGGATGGTTTGGAAGATGGCATGGCTCGTAAACACCAAAGAGTAACTGCAATGGCACAAAAAGTAACTTTAAGAAAGTTGAACCCAGAAATATCTAAAAAATTATTCCAGTTTCCCGGACACCTAAATGATTAGCTATAGTTCAAATTAAAAGTTAAACGAACAGACCTTGTGACCATCATCAGCACTTTGGGAGGTTTCCCAATCCTTTAGATGCTTAATGGTAGCGTGTGAATTTGAATTAATATGAACCAAGAAGAATGGCACACCTAAATCAGACAAATTAGGTTAGAAGAAACATTCAAAATTTACATCCGAGCATATGTGAACATAAGGAGAAGTTTCTGCAGTCAATTGACAAAATAGAAAATGAAACATATGTATACCTGCTGTTAGGCTTGAGTTACGCCACTCGTTAAATGCTGCTGAAACAGATTCTGCCTAAAGATATAACAATAGTATTAGAGTTTATACAAGTAACATCTAAATACCTTTCTACAGTGCCTAGAATAAAAAACACATGTGACATACCTCCTCCGAGCTAAAACACTCTGAAGCTGGCCTCAAATTTACCAAAGTTGCTGGAGGATCAAGCACCAGAGCGGAGAAAGCAAACCAGTAATTAAAGCTTCATTTTTTCAGGTCTGCAAAAGAGATGATGAGGAACCTCGAAAGTACTGTACTATCCTTAATGCTCTTCCACTCTAGATGTCCTCCCAAATCTGATTAGGAACAAGAAGCAGACTTGTTAAGCAACATTTAAATTCATTGTTAGTCAACCCTACCAATCCACCTACATGATATTTCAACCGAATACTATATTTTACTGTCACTCACAGATGTAATACATTCTCAACACATTCAATACCTTTTGTGCTTCTGCCTTAAGCAAGCCTTGTTTATCAAGCACATGAAAGCCTTCTACCGTATTGGTGTTGTAAATGATTCCCGGAACGGAGCATCTGTTCCTATTACCCCGACTTACTCCTGGAACCGATGATTCCTCACTCGAATCCAAAGGCAAAGACTCAGGTAAAAGAGTTAAATGATTTGACACTTGAGAATGCGAGCACGGTGCGCAGAAACCTGCAACAGTGTCAGTCCACATCTCAGATTACAGGAAGCCGTTGCACTTAAATCACACATAAATTCGCATTCAAATCATAGAAGTACACAACATTGTAAAGCACTATCATTCATCACAAAAATCATATCTTTGTTATCCCAATTAATCGAAATCCGAAACCCAATTTACAAATCTTGCTGCTTTTTCCTCCTCCAAATTTTCTCAGCAAAATAGTAAATACAACAATTCCACATCCAAAACAAATTCAACTTTTTTCTCATAATTCACAACTAAAATAACAATTCAACAAAAGTATAAGAATTTCCAAAAGACACGATCCAAACTGCAGAAATCTTCTATCTTTTTTATTGCCCAGAAACTGCACCATCTATTAACAGAAATTAAACAAAAAAACGAACCGGTGATGGGAACAGGCGAGTCGTCGATGAATCAACTTAACATAAAAGTTTGTATTACCCACCTCAAATCGGCCGGAGAACCGGCTTCCCTCAACCCTCGCGTTGAGATGAAAGAGAGATGGAAGAGAGAGAAGTGGTCTGAGAGATGAGAAAGTGAGAGATGCAGAGTCTTAGAGCCGGCTTCCCTCAACCCCTCGCGTTGTCCCCATCACCTCGATCCGATCGAATCATAGAGGCTCGGCCCGATCAAAACGAAGCACAGCCTCTCTCCCCCCTTGAAATCTGAAATCCCCACCCCAAAAAACCACGCATGGGCCTTCCTGACGCAAACGGTGGAGTAAGACGACATAAGCGAGGGAAGGGAGACGGCTGCGAGAGGAGGATAGGACGGAGGCGAGACCGTCTGTGTCGTTCTCGCGGGGTCTGCGAAACGGAAGAGGCAGGTAGGGTTTGAGAAGGAAATGGAGCGGCAGACAGCGGCATGGCCTCCCATCCCGAAACCCTCAACGAAGAATGAAAGAACGAAAAGGCGGTGGCAATTTGTAAATAACGTGAAATCTAACAAAACCAGTGGCAGAGAGACTCGGTGGCACTTTCGTAAATAAAATGAAATTAGGCAAAATTGCACGGTGCCGTTCTCCCTCTACTTTAGACCAAGGGAGTTTATTGAACTAAGAATTTGAGAGACTTTAATGGATTTATAAATTCATGGATTTTTATAGAGTTTAATTGATTTATAGAAATTTCATATAAAATTTTAATTCAATTCCCTCGAAATCTCATGGGGAGAGGTGAGATTTGTAGATGCTTAGGGCTGGTTTGGTATTGCTGTGCTTTGAAAAAAAGCTGCTGTGAGAATAAGTGGCTGTGCTGTGAGAATAAGCGGCTGTGAAATAAAGCAGCAGAGTGTTTGGTAAATTTTTTTGTAAAAGTGCTTTTGGAAAAAAAAGCAGTATGATAGTGTTTGGTAAACATTTATGTAAAACAGCTATGACTATGTGAAATGACCAAAAAGGGTATAATACTATATTATTATTATTATGATATTTTATTTAATATTACTATTTTTACAGTTTCACACCTTCCTCTCCTTTTCATTGTTCATTTTCTTCTTCCTCCTCCGACATACACACACGGACGACAACAGAGACACCACCAATTGTGTGGCCGTGAAATCCCAAATCCAAAACCCTAAAAAATCAAGAACCTTCCTCACCGCCACCGCCTCCTCCTCCATCTCCACCCCTCTTCACTACTCTCCTCTCTCCTGCCCTCTCTCTATTGGAGCAAGACCGCTTCGCTTCACCCCTCCAATCCTTTGCGGGCGGTGGATAACGGAGGCAGCGACTCAAGTCCAGCCTCGCTTCGCTTCTGGCTGTCTCCAGTCCAGCCTCTCTTCCTCTCGCTGTCTCCAAGTTGTAAACTTTGAAGAAGGAGAAACTGAAGATGGATAACGGAGGCAGCGACTCAATCATCTTCTTTTCGCTGTCTCCAGTCCAGCCTCTCTTCCTTCCGCAAGTAGCGACTCAAGGTTATCTCTTTCACCTCCTCCTCGTTTTCTTTTTTCTGATTTGAAACAAATTCAAAGTTGTAAACTTTGAAGAAGGTGAAATTGAATTGTTGTTGTTCTTTTTGCCTGCAGATTCTTAAAGTAGCAGAGGAAAAATGAGAGTTTTATGTTTTTTTTTTTTTTTTTGCTATTATCGGTTTTAGCTGTGGTATTCTAGTGGGTTTCTGTGTTTCCATTTCTTGTGCAGATCGGCAAAACCGTTTCTGGGTTTTGTAGAGATCAGCAAAGGCACACCGTTTCTGGTTTGAGGGTGTTATTGGACTTTAGAAAGTTTCATTAAAGGAGCACTGTAGCTCCGTGTGCTTTGAAAAAAAACCAGCTTTCCAAAGCAGCAAATAGCTGCTTCAGCTTTTCCTTTGATTTCAGCTTATTCTCACAGCAGCTTCCAAAATAAGCCCTTTTTTTTTAGTTTACCAAACACCTAAAACCCTTACAGCTTTTTTTCATGGGTGCTTTTTTTTTAAGCACCTCACTCCCAAACCACCCCTTAAAATACACTATGAAATCTCTCCAATTCCCTCTAATTCCTCAACTTTCCCAAATTCTTTAAAATCAATTTCTAATTGAATACACATGGAATGTTATAAACTTCTTTAAAATCCTAATTGAATATACCTGGATTTCTAAGGATTTTAATAAACTATCTTAAAATTCTAATTGAACATACTTTGAATTTCAGAGAATCACTTAAAATCCTGATTGAATACCCCTAGATTCATTAAAAGAATTAAAATCTCTCAAAATCTCAATTGAATACACCCCCTAAAGTAATAATTTACTTATTTGAGGATAGATAGCTATTTAAGCTATTTGTGCATGATGCTCTTTTTCTTTCGTTCGGGTTGAAGTCCTCGACAGGTTTTTATCGAGGCCTTTATATAAACACTATCCTCCTATTTGTACTTATTTCAAAAAAAAAAAGTTTTAAGTAAAGATTGAGTTCAATAAGAAGATTCAGAACCTCTTTGGCCTTTGCGTTCAACTCGAATTCCTTCAAGTTGAACTCAAAGCCATTTTTATATGTCATTAAATGGTGAACAAGCACTAATCTTGTTCTAAAGTTGAAGTTTTTCAACCACTTTTTTGCACCCTAGAGTCTTAAATCTTTTTTTTGTTCAATGAAAGTTTTACTTGTATTCCAAGATCTTTAAATCTTAAACTTTTTTTTAATGCAAAGTCAAAATTAGATCTCTCTTAAATTACATATTCGGGCAGCTAGTTGACTCTAATATTGACTATCTTCCTTAATAAAAAATAATGTTTTTTAAGTCACTAGTAAGAATATTCTTTTGATATACATCATCAAACAATTCATCTTATTATTTGGATTCTCCAAATTGGGGAAAAAAAAAGAATTCACATATACTCTATAATTGTTGCAACTTATAATTATGTCTGTAACTACGTGAAAAACACAAAGAAAAACGTCTTTTTATCCGCCAATATTTCATTCAAAACTACTCAATCTAAAGAAAAGAAATTCAAACTTGAGTATGAAAAGACATAAGCATTCATTGTATCAAATTTCAAAGAGAGAAGACAGGACGGGAATGACGCTATTGACAACAAGTAGTATAATTCATGTGTGCCACAGTCAAAACGATTTAATTAAAAGCAAAATTAATGAAAAAGACTTGAAAACCTTGAGTTTTAACGACCATGATTGACTTTTTAATATAAAAATATGATTTTTCGTTAAAATAAACAGTACTGAGAGCTTTTCGTTAAAGTTCCTTAATTAAAATCTTACTACAATATAATGATATATGCACCAAAATAAAATTTACCGCAATAAGAGGGGCAGCCGCATCATAAACCGCAAAGTTACCGAGGACTAGGTTGAAATTTTCCGTTTTAGTTAAAGCTGCAAAATTCAGACCAAAAAAAAAAATGAAAAATAAAAGCTGCGACGGGCGAGATCGATAACGCTCGGAAGGCTTCCAGTTCTCACGTGCTTCACCTCACAGCTTTCATCACTGAGCTGCTACGATTTTCCTTCAAATTTCATCGTAATTTTTATCATCTTTGTGATTATTATCACGCTTAAATTCCATTGCTGTCGGATGAATCAAAATTCTTTTGCAGTTTCCAACATATATATGTAGATACTGTATGTATCTCCGCCTTCAATTGTCCTCGTTGGGATATCCAATTAATTAGGTCAGTTTTTGTTTAATTGGGATTCTTAAATTTGAAACTTTAGGGATTTTAATTTGATTGGATTGACATTCTGGGTTGGTTTTGGATTTGGTGGTGGCAGTGTCACAGCCTACATTTTGCTTTCTGGAAAATATCTGTGTATTTGGCTTTTCTGAGACTTTAATCCTTTTTTTTGTTGAGTTTTCAAAATCTGTTCTTGTAAAGCAGTAGAAAATTGTATTTTTCAGTTACCAATTAATTTTTTTTAAAATAGTTCATAGTCTCCGAACTGCAAGATAAAAATGGTTACTTAGGATTTGTTTCATAACTTTCTGGGTTACTCTGTTTTTGTTTTTTGTTGCAGATTTGATTCCTTGAACTTGAATTGGATCCCTCTTTGGTGCAGTGCTTATTAAGTCTTTGTTGCGCATATCAACCGTCATAGAGGACTTCCTGCTATCAAATTATAATTTGGTACTACTCTACCTTTACCCTTCTTTTTCTTGTTTCATCTTTCTGTGCATTGCCTCTAGAATGTAGTTTAGTCTTAATATATCTTCTTAGCAATGATCATTTAACGAACATCTTTCTGAATCTGCAACCCTCAATGCCACAAAGTTTAGGTTTCAGTTTTCTTTGCAGACTGGATCAAATCATATACGACTGTATGCTTGGTGTAATTTCCATTACGTGGATTGTTGACGATAAGTACTTGATAATTTGAAGCGTCCATCCTAACATGCTCTCTTGATTCTGTAAGATTCTAATGATGTTTGTTGTCTTTGCAGTTTCTTTCAGAGGCTTGTATCTTAGTGAAATGGCCAATAACCCTCAATTTTCAGGTCTACAGGTAATTTGTAAACCACCTAGATTTTAAAACAAAATTTTTTGTTTTTCTTTGATGCTCTGTGTGTGTGTTTCTTTAATCTTTATTTCCCACCACTTAGGGATGAAGGGTGATCTTTTCGGATTCTTTTGAGGCCGTTACTTTTTATCTACATTCCATATAGCTTAAGGCACTCATGGCATCTTAGCTTCATGCATCAAGGCTTTTCTTATATCTTCATAGGTGCTTATGCATGTGAAGTGACTAAGTTCCATTTTCCGATATATTTAATATTTTGATTTTCCTCCATGGTCTTCTTGACTACCGCCTTCCTTTCTGCATTTTCCTCTGTTCTTAATATAATTTGTTTCTTTTTACAAAAAAACCCACCCATTTACCTTTCATAATTTTACTGGTTATACTTTTTCCTGTACTTGAATTTCTTTTAAAAAATACATGTAACTTTCAAAAAGGATGAAAGCTTTTGATACCATTAAAGAAAAAATTATAAAAATAGATGTGGCCAATTATGCTTTGCTAATTAACTTCTCCATTTTCTTTTCCTTGTATAGCCTCTTCGGCCTCCTATAGTTGGTGCTGTTGATCCTCCTCGAAGTCTGCCACCCATGTCTTTTCAAGTAACACATTTCTTCTTGACGAATATCTGTGTCACCTGTACAATATTAATTGTTATAATTAAAATAATCCCTTTCAATTTAATTTTATGCTACAGTTCCGCCCAGTAGTTCCAACACCACATTCGCAGGAGTTCATTCCTGTGGCTTCTCAGAATTTTCAGCATGCTGGCAGGGGTGCTCCATTGATGAATGTTAGGCTGCCTCCCCCAAATCACCAACCCCAGTTTTCACAACCAATGCAGCATCTACCTCCAAGGTCTGGTCAGCCAGGTCATGGTATGCCTCCATCACAGGCAATTCCATTGCCAGTTGCTCAGCCTAACAGGAATTTTGCATCTGAGTTGCCTCTACCTCAGCCTAATTCACAAGCTCCAAATAACGTCATGCCTAACTTAGGTGGCCCACGAGCAGCTGTCCCTTCATCATATACTGTGAGTTTCATGAGTGTTCTTGGTTGACCTTTTGGTTTACTTGAAATTCCTTAGGCCTTGAATTCATAACTTCCACTTATGCAGTTTGCAACTTCTTCTTATGGTCAAATACCAAGAAGTTTCAATGACTCCACCCAGTATCAGTCTATATCTCAATTGCATGCAACCAGTGTTTCATCCGAGGGACAAGTTACACCTCTGCAGCAAGCCGGTGAACGGCCTGCTGTAACCACCTCCATTGCTCCAGTAAGAATTCTTCAGCTTGGAGCCTAGTTGTCATGCTTCTCGGTTATCTATGATCATTTATTGCCAATGTTCATTATCCTTTAAAATTTCAGGAAACACGTGTTCGACCTCCCCCAGCCGGAGGGACTGCAGCAGAGTGGAGAGAGCATACATCTGCTGATGGAAGAAAGTAATTAGTCTTACTTTTCCACATATTTGTATCATACTCTTTGTTTTGTTAGAATGTTGTGCTTTAGTGATTTCCTGGCTGCACTTTTCAAGGGTCACTCTTGCTAATTGAATATATTCTTTGCTGTATGAACTCTTCAGATTTTATTACAACAGGAGGACAGCATTATCTACTTGGGAGAAGCCTTTGGAACTGATGACACCAATGGAGGTGAGTCATGCAACTAACTTGCTTTTTCTGGTGTCCTTTTTTAAATTTTTAGTGATATCAATCAACAGTTTTCATTTCCGTGATATTGTGAGCTCGTCTGTGTGTTTCCTTTCCGTGTTGGTGCTATTCTTACTGGGTTTGATTTATCAAGTTACTTGTGAGTGAAATGTCTTTCATTTTTGTACACTGAATGCAAACTTTTATGAAGTCTGGTGAAACTTCAACTCATTACTGGAGTTCCTCTCAAGCAGGCACCCACGATTTTATAATTTTATTGCAAGGTTACCAATGTCGGGGGCCTGGTTGGACCATTAGTTATTAAGCTTTTCTGCTTACATTGACTCGTTGCGATAAGTCATTTTTTGCAACTTTATTTATTTTAATTGGATCAACTATGGTGCTAAGTTCCCAAAAATTCTGTTGGTTACTATTCTCATAAGTTTATACTGTTAGGATGTCTTTTTTTTTTTTTTTTTTCACACTCCCCCTCACATGTGGGCCTTTCTTGACCAGTGGAGAACCCAACATGTGGAACTCATAAATTGAGAGGTTGCAGTCCCAAGGGTTTAAACTCAATGCTTTGGTATCAACTACTATCCGTAAAAGTTTAATCTCTTAGGATGCAGGCCAACTATTGTCTTATATCCCGAGAGTTCAAAAAAAGGGGAAGCGTTAGTTTCTTCTCAAAAAAAATAAAATAAAAAAAGGGGAAGCGTTAATGGAAAAATTGTTGTTCTGGAAAATCCTACAGCTTTTGTAAGGGGAATATTTAGTACGTACAGAATGCTGTTTTGGTTTGGAATTACCTGACAAGATTTAGAATTTTAGGCTACTGACATGTAGTTAGTAAATTTAAAAGAATACACAAAATGAGTCTCTCCATAATCGTTATCTGAGTTTCATGGTAATTGTATTATCTTACCTAATCTTTTATGTTCGGTATACATGTTCTGGTAAATGACTTGCATCTTTACTTCTTGTCATATTTTATTCTTAATCATTTAGTGTTTGACATAATTCGAAGGTATTCTCTTTTGGTAAGGGCTTCCAAGGTATTATGAGTTTTGTTTTCTGCTGTTTTCTATTTGCATTAGTCCTAGAAACAGTGTTAATGGTGATTTAATTCCTTTTTAAGAATTTTTTTCAATTTATTCTTCATCCATTTATGCATTCGGCGATGTCCATACCTTTAAAGATGCTTACAGGTACATGCCGTGCCTATCTATTGAGAGGTAGGATATGCTGTGGGTCTTTGTTGCTTGCTCTACCTAATATATAGCTTGAATGTAAATTCTGTCATTTGCATTATTTGATTTTACAATGATATTGGTGTGATATGTTGTATGTTTAATTCTTAGTGCATACTATTTGAATAAATTTTCATTTTTCACATTTACACTGATAAGAAACTCGAAAACTGACCCCATAACTTGCATAAGCATAATCTTTCTTTTATACATGCATATGTTGTGTTTCCAGTTTCAAAAATCTGGCTCTGATAGCTACTCATCCCTCATTATAGTATAAAAGATATCTTATTTGAGTTTTTAAAAAAATTTACTATCTTCCTTGTAGTTTGAAGGGTTTGGTCTCATATCGTTTGGGGTTTGTCCTTCAAGTCGTGTGTAATCTTTAGTGCCATAGAGGATAAGAAGGTTGCAATGGCTGATTATTTCAATAGCTTTGGCGACTTTTATCATTGGGATTCTATATTAGAATGGCCTTTGCATAAGTTGATGTTGCAAGTTGGTAAGGGTTAAAGGCCTTTTTTGTCACTATGTTATCAATTTGTTAAGTGCTGCCAAACATAAACAATCTTAGTCCATTTTGTCTGTTTACAGTTAAAACATATTAAAATATTCATTAATTGATCTAAAATCAATAGTTTTTTTTTAATTATTTAAACTTTAAAATTTCATTTGGATAATATTAGTAAAGTAAAAAGGAACATCAATATCATTTGGTTTTCGAATTTGGATAATGTTAGGATGAAAACTTTTGTCTGCGTGCTTTTGGATAATGTTAGGATGAAAACTAGAACTATTTTAGACTTAATATCATTTGGTTTTCGAATTTCATCTTCTCCCTTGGCTCTTTCTTGTATATTTTTACGGAAATGTGCTGATTAATGTCTTCTTCAATACGTGTACGACTTTGTGTCCGTGAGAGAGAGAGAGAGAGAGAGAGAGAGAGAGAGAGAGAGAGTCATCGTCATGCGTCTTCTTCGTTGTGCTGGATTAGGATAAAATTGAATAGTTTTAAATTTTTTATTAGGACTGTAGTGCTGTTTATGCTATTGCTGCAAGAACTTTGGTTCTTATTGTTTTATTCCTGCCCTTCCTTTCTCTAACATTCTTGTTTTGGAGAAAGTATTATTTAAGATAGAGATTCGACTTATTTAGTATCTTCACTGGGACAGAGGGCAGATGCATCAACAAACTGGAAGGAGTTTACCAGTCCTGATGGAAGAAAGTGAGTAATTGGTATTTTTGCATTGAGAAAGTCATCAACGCAAGTTCACAATTGCACTCGCTTACTTCATCCT
Source organism: Heteromeles arbutifolia (assembly GCA_024362995.1). NCBI lineage: Eukaryota > Viridiplantae > Streptophyta > Magnoliopsida > Rosales > Rosaceae > Heteromeles > Heteromeles arbutifolia. The sequence goes on from JANCRC010000002.1 coordinate 22,168,389, forward strand.
ACATGCAAATGTTGCAGGTATTACTACAACAAGGTTACCAAAGAATCAAGATGGACCATGCCCGAGGAACTTAAGGTTTTTGTTCCAACCCATTCGCTTATGCCACTCATCATTCCCTCAACCTTTTATAGTTTTTCAGTTTTTTTAATTTTCTCCCACTAGTCCTCTAAAAAATATTTTATTATTTATTTATTTATTAAAGTTGGCTCGAGAGCTAGTAGAAAAGGCGTCTGTGAAGGAAATACAACAGGAAACGCTTGGTGATCATCATGCCACAGTCACTGTTTCTCCCTTTGTAGCTGAAGCTGATACTTCAATCGGTACTGCTCAAGTAAAATCAAGCCCTATTTCAGTGGCACCAGTTGTTGCCACTGGTGATGTTCAAACTGCTGTACCATCAAGAACATCTGCCTCACCTGTTGTGGATTCTCCTTTGAAAGAAAATCCCAGTGAAGTTCAGACACCTGTTGCACCATCTGCCACTGTTATGGGAAGTACTGAAGCTGCTGTCACAATCAACGATACTGGTGCAGAACCAATGTACTGTCATTAACTGGTTTTTTTATGAAATTTTCGTTTGCATTTGGAGGAGGTATACTTGGCATGTATTCTGAGAATCTGATTTTTCTTTCGCCCGATTTGTAGGGAAATATCAGCTCAGGATTTTGATAGTTCTGCTGATGGAGTTCCTGCTCAGGAGAATGAGGTATTTCTTAGGTTTCTTCTGTAGTTGTTGAATTCCTGACATACTTTTCTAGCAACTTATACAGGGAGGTGTTGCAGGAAGCTAAGGATGATGCAACGGGAAAGAAGATTAATGATATTGCCGCGGAAGAAAAATCAGTTGATCGGGAACCCATACCATATGAAAATAAACTGGTACAAATAAATTTCAAATTTTGAGACACTGCATTCTCTTTCATTGTTGCTTTCTCAAATTTGAACGCATTTCAGTCTCTGTCATTGTTACTTTCATGGCAATACCCTTATTATTTACCTTCTGCTTTCTTTTTCAGGAGGCCAAAAATGCATTTAAAGCACTCCTTGAGTCTACAAATATTGGTTCTGATTATACTTGGGATCGGGTAATTCAATTATTGCCATATATGCTCTCAGTTTTTTCGGTAATATATGTTAAAAGTTCATGATATAATCCTGAAAATTAGCAGGCCATGAGAGTGATTATTAATGACAAGAGATATGGTGCTCTTAAAACACTTGGAGAGCGGAAGCAAGCTTTTAGTGAGGTAAATCTTTCACATTGTTGTGCACACTCATATCAAAGAAATTAATACATATACCTAGTAGTGGTTTCATGAAAGTGAGTTCCTGGGAAGGGGATGTGGTATTGTCTCAATCATCTAGACTTTGGTATGTAGTGGTCAACTCTCAAGTACTGGATCCATGGATTTTTTTTTTTACACTGAGGTTACCATTAAATCCTGACCGTCCTGTCTGGTATTTGTATTAAGTTATGGATGTGTATTGTTTCAATCACTCTTAGGGTATATAATTGGTGCTGCTAACGATTCACTGTATATCTATATGCCTGTAAATAATCACTAATGTTGTTATTATGCTTCAGTTCTTGGTACAAAGGAAAAAGCAGGAGGCTGAGGAGAGGCGTATCAAACAGAAAAAGGCACGGGATGAATTCAAAACAATGCTGGAAGTACGTTGTTATCTGCTCCCCTCAAATTCTTCTTCTCTACATAGAAATTATATGCTTTGTCTCATTTTTTTATTCATGGCTTGAATTCCTCGCAGGAATGCTCAGAGTTAACATCATCTGCAAGATGGGGGTCTGTCTTTCCTTGTATCAATATTCTTCTGTTTCCAATGTGTGGTTAATAGACAGTTTGATACCTATATGTATGTATAAGAATGATGGTTAAATTATCATACAGAAAAGTAGAGAGCATATTTGAAAATGATGAACGTTTCAAAGCTGTTGAACGGGATAGAGATCGCAGGGAGATGTTTGAAGACTATATTGAGGAACTCCAAAAGAAAGTAATTATCTGCCACCTTAGTTTTTCTCCTGTATATGTAACATTTATATGCATGTTGTGGATGTTTACACCCCTTAGTTGCAAAACGTACATTGGCATTGAGCAACTTAAGGCTGGGATGTTGCTGAGGAATCCTTGCTTGTCTAACTATTGTACCTGAGTTGACCTCCTTAAGACTTAGTGTGCATTTGTGTGCGTTTCCACTTTCCAGTGTGTATATTTGTATGCATTTATTTATGTACAGATAAAGGCATGGATATATTGAGATTTGCTCATTTTAAAGCTTGATTTTTTAATGGCTATTCTTAGCTGACAAACAGAGCTTTAGATATGACTGACCTCATAAATTAGGTGCTACAAATGTAACCTTGCCATTTTTTCCATTCATCCTCATTGTGATAGTATCTATTAACTTAGTGTGGAAGTACTTTAAATTGACATTTGATGCCCATTATCATTTGGTGCTTTGATGATCATAGATTCTAAGTAAATATGCTCTTATTGCTGTTAAACTGGATTTGGAACAGGAACGAGCAAAAGCACAGGAGGAACGTAAGCGCAATGTATTGGAATACAGGAGATTCTTGGAATCTTGTGATTTCATCAAGGTTCTCTTTTAGCATGGTTCTTTTGTATTCATGGGGTTCTTTTGCCATTAAAACTTATGGATCTTGGCATCACCTTCTCATTTAGGCAAACAGCCAGTGGAGAAAAGTTCAAGATCGTTTAGAGGCTGATGAAAGATGTTCACGTCTTGAAAAAATTGATCGTTTGGAAATTTTCCAGGTAATGCTTCTCATTTATCTAGTTATACTTCCAACCGGATGTTGAAGCTTATTGTAAAATGTCGTTCACAGGAATATTTGCTGGATCTACAAAAGGAAGAGGAGGAGCAGAAGAGGATACAGAAGGTTCTTTATTGTTTGACTGTGCTGACATTGATCTATATGTTTATGTTCAAATGGACAATTTTTTTTTACCTGGGTTTTCTTGGAGAACAGGAAGAATTGAGAAAGGCAGAACGTAAAAACCGCGATGAGTTCCGCAAATTAATGGAAGAACATCTCACGGAAGGCACTCTTACATTCAAAACTCAGTGGCGTGATTACTGCATGAAGGTTAGTATACCTTTTTCCCTGTCTCTGTAACGTTATTTCCTTAGAAAAAATTCAAAATTGTGATGAAAACATAATTTTTTTTCCAGCTACACTTAATTTAGCTGCTATCATGTTGTTATCTCATGTTTTGAATTCCCTTTTTTCCCCTTTTCTTCTGTCCTCTTTAGGTTAAAGACCTACCTGCATATCTGGCAGTTGCATCAAACGCCTCCGGTGCTACTCCAAAAGATTTGTTTGATGATGTTGTTGAGGAACTAACGAAACAAGTAATTGAACTATACCTTGCCTTTTTTATATTTCTTAAAATGAAACAGGATCTATAAATCTGTCCTCCAATGACAATTCGTCACCTTTCCCTATGAATCTATTTGGTTCAAGTTTCCATGTTTGGGTCCCTTTAATTTGATTCTGTAATTACATTTCAGCAAAAATTTCTTCTTTCTTTTCCTGTAACAATATTAAAAAAGTTGTAGTTAAGCATATTTTTTTAACGCATGAGTAAGGCATTTTACTGTTTTTTCTTGAATCTTTAGTTAAGTTCTTAGTTGCTTACAAACTAGAAATCTTGCCTATTTCTTTTACAGTATCAGGAGGACAAAACTCGAATAAAAGATGCAGTGAAATTGGGAAAGGTTTGATTGGTCAGATTTTTCTTGTTTCTATTTTCTACTATCATTAGATATCTAATGTGTGGTTGCTTTTAGGTCGTGCTTGCATCAACTTGGAAGTTTGAAGACTTCAAAACTGTTTTATCAAATGATATTGGCTCTCCACCGATATCAGATGCCAACTTAAAGGTACATTTAGACTTCAAACAAATATTATGATATTTAAACTTGAGAAGTCTTTAATGGGAGAGATTCTTCCTTCGGCTGCTAGATACGGTAGCACACACAGATGTAGGACCACATGGGGTTTTTGGAACCAAAATACATTGGTTGGGTGGTTGGATGGGCATGTAGTTTGGTCATCGGACCTTAGAATTTCTCTTATGGATATTAGCTTTCATCGTGTGGGTCATTGCTCTTAAGAATCATCTAAATAACTAAAGTTAATGATTTATGGAAACCACCATGGACAAACACTGGTCAACACATCAGTTATAGGTAACAATGTATTTGCTTGTTAATTTTTAAAATCGTGCCTGCACTTCAGTAACCAATGTACCAATTTTTCAAAAAAGCATACAAGAACATATTGCAAAGAAGGTTGCTACATTTACTCAACCTCAGATATAATTCCTTAGTCGTGATGAAGCTACCATATGCATTCTTAAACTAAATCAATGCCATTGTTCCAAATTTTCAGTCTTTGCCAGTCAAGTTGTCACGGATGAATTTTAGATGAACTTTTCACTGCTTTAGGATGAGGTAGATGTAATTTATAAGCATTCAAGAAGTTTCAAGGAATATAACTCATAGGAAAACATCACTATGTGCAACTATATTCTTTCATATTGATGTTTGAAGTGTCAACCAGAGTGGCGAAGTTTCCATGTGGCAAGAAAAGTCTCTTCTCTGTTGACAATTTAATTTTTAATGATCCATTGTTTTTATTTTTTCCTTTCATCCTACAATAAGTGCTTTGTTTTGGTAAATGTGCTGCAATGATCTTATGTGATTTTCAACTGCCATGCAGCTAGTTTTCAATGAGTTACTGGAACGAGTAAGGGAAAAGGAGGAGAAAGAAGCTAAAAAGCTTAAACGTCTTGCAGAGGACTTCTCTCATCTTTTATCTTCTATCAAGGTGTGGCATGCCGTGTTCCAATTTCTGGTATTTATGATTCTGTTATTTTCCTAATGGTTTGGCAATTGGCACCAGTAGAATATCTTTCAATATCATCTTCTAGTTTTTGGTTTGAAATCTTGTCATCTTTCTGATTCATTATTTGCTGCAGGAGATAACTCCATCTTCTAAGTGGGAGGACTACAAACCACTTCTTGAAATTAGTCAAGAGTACAGGTATAGCTTATTACACGTAACAACTTGAATCACCTTCCAACTATGTTTCGTGCTATAATTGTGTTTTTGGTATGTTAATTTTAGGTGAAGTGTCGATTTAGTCCTTGAATTATCACCTCAGTGAAAATTAGGTCCCTAAATTATTTTTTTCGGGAAAATAAGTCCCTAAATTCATTAAAAATTGCTAATTTCATCCCTACTATTATATTCAAAGCTATTTTATTCAATTTTTCATCAACTTAAGTCAATCGAGTGTAATACCGTCATTTTTTCGCCTATAAGCCCTTAACATTTCATATAGGTTGCGAATCTAGCGTCTAATTTACCCTCCAAAGTTAACTTACTATTTCTTATGAAAAACTACCAATTTACCCTCCAAAGTTAACTTCATACACTAATACTTTTTGAAAAACTACCAATCTACTCTCCAATGTGTATCACATGTAATGTGACTGAAATTGACGGAAAATTGAATATAGTAGCTTCGAATATAAATTAGGGATGTAATTGGCAGATTTTTATAATTCAAGGACTGATTTTTCTGCAAAAATAGTTTAGAGACCTAATTTTTACAGAGGTGCTAATTCAGGGACTAAATTGACAGTTCACCCTTGATTTTATGTGGGGACCAACTATGGTTAATTTGAAGCACAATTTTGTGACTCATAATGTATCTGCTTTAACAATCACTTTTGGGCCTAAAGTTTAATATCTGAGAGATCTCTATTGTCTGGCCTGATGTTTAGGGCCGTAGAGAAGAAAATTTGGAAAATAAACAAAATTTTGAAGAAACTGAAATTAAATTATAACGGGAAAGTTGAGTTCGGCATATTTCTTGTCACTGGATACGTTTGTTTTAGGTTTGTTAGTAGTCTTCAACAAATACTATCATCTTCCCTGATTATGTTAGATGCATGTGTAGTGGCATTGGCGATGAGAACTTCTGCAAGGAGATATTTGAAAAGCATGTAATGCAACTGAAAGAACAAGCAAAAGAGGAGAGAAAAAGAAAGGAGGAAAAGGTACTAATTAGCTGGATCATATTATTGTAAATCCGTATCTGTTTGATGTATAAGCTTTTGTTCACTATTCGATGTGGAATGAAACCGTGAATTTGAATCTATGAATTCCTTTTATTTTACACCCTCTAGGCAAGGAAGGAAAAGGAGAAAGAAGAAAGAGACAAAAGAAGGGCGAAGCCAAGAAGGGAAAAAGAGGTGGAATATGAACGAGAAAACGAGGAACACAACAAGAAAGATGGAGCAGACAATGAAATAGCTGATGCAATGGATATTCAAGAGTCCAAAGAAAAAAAGAGGTCAGGACATGACGATAATAGGAGACATAGGAAGCGGCATCATAGTGATGAAGATCATGGGAATGGAAATGAGAATGATCGGTCTAGAAAATCTCACAGATCTAGCAGCGACCACAAGAAATCAAGACGGGTATGTTGAGAAATAATTGTGACTCTTCATTTGATTTATTATCTAAACATTGATGTAAAGTTTAGCTCATTTCCAATCGTGATGTCACAGCAGGAACCTGGTCCTGAATCAGATTCCGAAAGCAGACATAGAAGACATAAAAGAGATCACCGGAATGGTTCTCGTAGAAGTGGTGATCGTGAGGAGCTAGAAGACGGGGAATTTGGCAATGTTGGGGAAAGTCGGTAGTTGTTTCATCCTCCAACTTGCTTATACCCATGTTTATACTTTTCTTAATATTGTGAAATATATGTTTTCCTTACAATCTTTGAACTTCTAGCACTATATATTTAGTTCGAAAAGAGCTATTTCCTTTTTCTTTTACTAAGAATTAGCTACATCATGCTGTACTACTTCCATCCAGTTTTAACCATTAACAGGCTCTGTAAAACTATTTTTCCGGTCTCTTCCTTGCCTTCTTGAGCTTGAGCATATTTGTTTCTTTTGTGTGCCCTTCCAAGGGTTTCATTGTTTACACAATACAGAGGTTGCTTCTTTTTCCAGCAGTCTTTTGTTTCTCGGGGGTGGCCGGGTCTGAGAAGAATTACTTCCATTTGGTTTTTCTACGGAGAACCGCCACTTCTGTGGCTTTTAGCATTTGAAGTTGGTGTGGGACTTCTTCTTTTCGTCTGTTGAAGCGACCTACTTCAATGAAAAGCTTGTTGCGAGTCGCTGAAAAGCTAGTTTGTTGCGGCTAACTTGATGAACCGTTGCCTTCATCGAAGTTTCCTGTCTTGGGGAGCATATTAGCTTTCTAGTCATAGTGATGCAGAAATCATGTAGATTGCAAATAATACAAATGGAAGAAATGATATTTGAAACATGCCGTACTCTGTTTTTCTAACTTAATAGAAATTGGTAGGATTTCGTTCAATGTTTTTTATTCAATTTCTGTCATTTGGAAGATTATAGTGAAATTCAAACTATCTGAAGATTATACAAATGAAATTTTCTTTTGTTTGGAAGATTGTGCCTTTCTCGGCCTTTTTGTACTGCCGACCTGGATTAAGTCAAATTAGCTAGAGTAATGTACTATTCTTTTAGCATTCAAATTTAAGTTGTTTTTTTTGTAGTTAAGATTAATTTAATGTAGAATATCGTTTATATCTAACTTGACATATATTATAAGGCTGCAAGCTTTGTAAGGGGTGACGAAAAGAAGCTTCTTTTCATTCCCAATTGTCATGCCAACATTCTTACCTTTTCTCTTTATACTTTTAAGCCACCCAACCCTACCAACACCCAACAACTAATAATTAATTCCAAAAGAATGGTCTACGTTTTAGCATATAAGAAGATTTATCAGAAAAATCCCACATAGTTTATTTATCATTTGCTTATGCATGTCGACAAGTCATTCATATCTTTCTCGTTACATGACAAGTATACGATAACTCTAAACTCCAAAATGAGGTGGCTGAGCATTGAAACTAATAAGGTTCAGAATGAGCAGTAAAAACCAAAGACTTAATTAAAATGGAGTAAGAACCCAAACAATTTTTTTCTGCCATTTAGTATTACGATTTAGTAGTATTAATCTTCACTTGTAATTAATGAGATATTTTAGGTTTGATTCTCGTCAAATGCGAATTTGAATCACATTATTGCTAGTTCAGTGTGAGGCTTAGCCAACTTTCTCACCTCCTTAGTGTATATAATATCGTTTGTTAAAAAAAAAAACACAAACAATTTTTCTAATTGTAATATGTTCATACCACCTTGTAAGAATCCAAACATTTTTCAATAGTTTTTCTCTTTCCCACTTTGTGTGTGTTTTTTAATAGTTAATTTAATAGAACATTCTTAATTACGTCCTGCAATACCTACTTGGTGATTTATTCAACTAAATATTCATCACCCGTGAAGCTTTCAGGTGACATTGGAGGGGACAGAATATTCGTATACACGTGTGCAGTTTTGGACTAATCCGATTTTTAATATCATTAAATTACTCTAATTTTAGATAAAACCAAGATTTTATATGCATGGTTCTTGGAACGTACATACGTGCATGCTTACACTATTTGCTTACGTGTCTTCAACTTTGTCAACGCACGCGTATGTTAAATCTGTCGGTTCGTGACCAAAAAATACACCCGCGGAGAATAATCCTGTGTTCACAACTTCACATGCAGGTGTTAATTATAATTAACTAATTAATTGTTTTGACTCCAATAAAAAGTGTTAATTATTTTATTAGCATTTGCATGGTTTGGATTTTAGAGATGGGGATGGAAGAAAGACTGGATAAACAATTCGTAGCAAATTGATAGATCTCATCGCCGACAGTGATCGACTCAAATATGAGATTGCACTTCAATGTTTATTAAATAATTGTCGCACATGAAATTTAAACTCAAAACTTTTTTAACTCAAAATAAAATAATCATCGACAATCAATTGTGATTATATAATATTAATGTGACTCAAAAAATATGTTCAACTTGTAACAAGTTAATGACATATGTGTAGAACACTTAAATTTACAATGTGGCTATTGACCAAAATTTTTTTTACAATGTGGCAAAAGGTGATACGTAAACAATATCTTTGGTTTAGGAGGTTTTTGGTTGTGCAAATGGATACTTTATCGTTAAATGTTAAGTTTTATATAGTTTGAAGGAATTTGCAATTAAAATGGTTAAGAACATTTATTCATGTATTCGAAATAGTAGATTTCCTTCATCATACTCTCTAGTATAAAAAAAAAGTGATATAGTTAATCTATAGTTAAAATATGTCACTTAGTATTACGACTTAGTGATAATCTTCACTTATAAGAGAGATCTTAAGTTCGATTATCATCAAAGACGAATTTAAACCACATTATTTCTAGTCCATTGTGAGACTTAGCTCACTCTCCTATCCCTTAGTGTAAATAATATTCTTTTTTAAAAAGAAATCTGCCAAGTCAAATGGCATTATGACATCCCCATTCGAAATGCCGTTGCGGAAGCATTGTCCTAACATTACTTAAATACAATTGCGGCTAGCTAGCCTTCTAGAAATGGTCAACGGCTAGTAGTAGGCAGAAACGAGTCATCCGATTCATTTTCAAAATTCCACATTTGCCCTTCTCATGTTCTTCAACTTCTATATATAGTCCTCCATACAGTCTCTGCTCACAATCTAATACAGCTAGCTAGCTCACATCTCATCGTTTTAATCAAACATGTCGTCCAAGCTCACCAGCCTCTGTGTGGTTGCCCTCCTCCTCTTCCTTACATTATCCGGCCCGACGGCACGGCCGTTGCTTTCTTCTTCTTCTTCTTCTGATGCCAGTGCAGTGAAAGTTCATCCTGAGGCAATTATTTCACTAATTATAAGTTATTTCTTCCAAAGTCAGATTATAAATTAGCTAACTTTGTGGTAAAATTTGCTAATTTGTGTTTTATTAATGTAGTTGAAGGATGTTGAGATAGAAAAAGCCATGGTGGAGGAAAGTTGTGATGGAGTTGGAGAAGATGAGTGCCTGATGAGAAGAACTCTTGCGGCTCACATTGATTACATCTATACACAGAAGCACAATCCATAAATTAATTTTTATTCATATGCAATTATGCATCATGTATTCTTAATTGATTTAGTTGATATTTCTATACTTAATTTACCAATTTATTTTAGGAATTTTTCTGTGTACTAGCCGGTGTATAAATGATATATAGAGTTGTGGGGTAGTTCTTCAATTTTCGGTTCATTTCTTTTCTAATTTTTTTGTTTGATTAACTTAAAAGAACAATGGAATTTGAATACAAAATTTGTTATTTTTAAACTCTCACACGTAGAAATTGGAAATGACACATACTTACATAGAATTTAAACTTGGGAATTAGAGGTCTCAAACGCAAGTTTTTTTTCCACATGAAAATTCTAAATTTCTATGTTTATGAATCCAAACAAGGGAATTGGTGCATGTCAATTTATAATTTCTGACTTTTGTCAAGATTCCAAATTTATTTTCCTCATCCAAACAGTGTAAAGTCACCACTTAGTACCACGGTCTAGTAGTATTCCTCTTCTTTTGTAAGTGAGAGGTATTAGGTTCAATTCTTGCCAAAAACGAATTTGAACCACATTATTACTAGCTCATTGTGAGGCTAAGTACACCCTCTTCATTTTAATGTAAATAATATCGTTTGTTAAAAAAAAAACATAGTGTAAAGTCTTTACAATTCTCCCATATGAGTAAATCTTAAATAATAATTAATTACATATTCAGGGTTAAAACTAATAATGAAACTATTTGAACTACATTGACTCGAGTCATCACAAATTAAGATGTTACCAAATTACCTTTACCAGAGATGGAGGTTTGATCTATAAATGTTACATGTAACTTTATACATTTAGATTCCTTTAGTATTACGATCTAGTGATATTTATCTTTACATGTAAGTGAAATTTTTTAGGGTTTTTATGACAAATGGTCCCTGACATTGATCAAACACATCATTTTGGTCCATGACATTGAAAATCAATAGAAATGGTCCATGAGATTGATCAAACACATCACAAATGGTCATTCTGTTAAAAACTCTTTGGGTAATTTTCAAAGCTTCGTAACTCAATCGTTTCTTAACCAAATTCGACCCATAATATATCCAAATGAAGATAAGAAAGTGTAGAACAAGATTATACCTATTTGGAAGCCCAGTGGTTTCCGGTGATGGCTGGAAAATAGCCTTAAATGTGACTGGAAAACTCGCCGAAAACTAGGTAAACTTTAAACGTTCATAACTTCTTCAATAATCAACGAAATCGAGTGATTCAAAAACGAAAATCATACTTCTCTATGAGATGAAGAGAATCGTATCTTTCTTGATGGCTAACTCGCCGTAGTTTGGCTGGAAAATGGCTCGAAATTGGCTAACTCGAAAATGGTTATCCAATTTCGAGCAGTTTTCCGGCCAAAATACGGCGATTTAGCCATCAAGAAAGATACCATTCTCTTCGTCTCGTTGATAAGTATGATTTTCGTTTTTGAATCACTCAATTTCGTTGATTATTGAATAAGTTATGAACGTTTAAAGTTTACCCAGTTTCCGGCAAGTTTTCCCGTTTTTCCGCGGACAACTCACATTTGAGGCTATTTTCCGGCCATCTCCAGCAACCATTGGGCTTCCAAATGGTATAATATTGTTCTACACTTTCCTATCTTCATTTTGATATATTATGGGTCGAATTTGGTTAAGAAACGATTGAGTTATGAAGCTTTGAAAATTGTCCAAAGAGTTTTTAACGGAAGGACCATTTGTGATGTGTTTGATCAATCTCAGGGACCATTTCTATTGATTTTCAATGTCAGAGACCAAAATGATGTGTTTGATCAATGTCATGGACCATTTGTGATAAAAACCCAATTTTTTATTTTCAAATTTCGTAAATGACGAGTTTAATAGTAATTTATTTATTCACACTCTTAATATAAACATATTGTTAATTATATAAAAAAAATACAATTAGAGATGGAGACAATAAAGTTGTTACTTAATTAAACAAAAACTTTAACAATATGTACTGGACATATACATAATAAGGAGTGTACCTTAATCCTAATAATTTGGAGACATATATCATATTGTCGACAAGTAATCAATCTAGATCATGAGATTGCTAGCTTGTAGCATCCGATGCGCGAATAATTAAGGTCAATTTTGTATTTTAATTGTATCTTGATCCGATGACATAAAGACAAGATCAAACATGATGAGGTTGTATAGAAGAGTGACAAGCGTGCAAACTACCATAGTGGAATGCTACAAGGACATTGTGCTGACCATCTTATCATGACTGATATTATCCAGCCAAAAAAGAAAAAGAAAAAAGGTTTTACCAAGTGGATTTCATACTCATAGATATCATTTGGCGGAAAAATTCTTGTCTGTGACGATTATATTGTTACATGTATGGTGTTACATTAACATTAATTTGTGTATGATTGATATATATGAATTTAGACAAAGTATACATACACGTGTTATATTTTAAGTAAATTAATAACACTGTATGACAATATGACGGCTAATCTAGCCTTAGCATCAAATAAAATCTGAGATGTATGGATCCATTGTATATGTGATGATTGAATGATTTGAATTTGTGTTCTCTCCACTTACACGAGAGAAAAGACCAACTCAGTTGTTGCATACAACCAGGATAGACAAATCTTTTCTCCATTCGTTGATACAAAAGCACACGATAAGGCTGTTCTTTTGCTGGGAATCCCTTCTTTTCTGAGTCAACCAAACTTTGTAAAAGTTCTTCCTTTATGTGTACATCTTGGACCGACTTGAGGATTGAGATTGTCACGATTTCTATCATTATTGCATATATGCTTTCTAGCAGTGATTTCTAAAAGCATATTTGTATACACTGCTATCATCCAAATTCGATTTTTAAAGAATGATATGGTTGATATTTCATGAACTTTAGTTTCTAAAAGCATATTTGTATCCACAGCTTCAACTCCTCTCTCCGTTCTCATGGTCATAATCATTTTTGTATTTCTCAAAATCATCATACGTTAATAAATCTTAGAATATTAAAACATTTTGCTTTCTTTCTCCCTTATAAATAAATCTTCGAAGCAAACCGTTGTTTTGTATATTTTAGAATGACCTTATTCCAATGCATCACTCTAATCGCTCTCATCTTAATGCCAAAATTTGAACCACACACAATATGGTTGGTTTTTGACTTTACTAGCTTACATATATCAAGTACACGTACGTCTCATTTGACCTTTAGAGGCTATGATATAAATGCATGCCCTCAGTATTAGCTAGGATGTGATCCAATGCCCCCCCATAAACTCGATTGATCACTATCAAGAGTCATATATCCATGCATGCCCTACCCCAATAATCTGGTTGAAAATAGTAAAGGTATTACTGCGTTGAGTGTTACGTATACAAAAATATCCATGCATGCATGTGAAATATGTGATCAGAATTGGATAACCTAGTTTTGTGGTATACATGGCTGCAGCAACGTGAGCCATTTCATTTCTAGAGTTCTCCTCTAATCAATTCTTGCAACAAATCAAAGCATGAGAGGATACCTACGTGTGACCTGTTGTCACCAATATTAATTAATGGTCAACCATATATGTTATATGCATGGCTATGCTGGCTATCTTTGAAGGTTGATTTGCCACCCACGTATTTAGAGTCGGGTGTGTTTTGATAACATGAAGGATTAAGACGTGTTTAATTTGACCTTAATATGAAGCTATAATAAAATTTTCACCAACTTAACTTACGGCCTATACTTTTAAATCTTATTTAGTTACAAGCCAACATTACAGAATTCTGCTAGCAATTTTCCATTATTTTATATATGGGATTTGGGTAAATGAGATTAAATAGCAGTTGCTGTGATATCATTATTTAGAGAATTCTGGCATTTAATAATCAACGTTCAACTGCCTACTGCAACCGGCGGACACACTTGTGTAGTTGTGCTTAATTCATCAGTAGTTGATTTGGCAGCATCGCAACGAAGTGCTAGCGCTATAGCTAGATAGACAATTTAATTCGGCTTCAAACAAATATTATGTCACGTCACAGTCTAGCAAAAATGCCCCATATTTCTTTTCAAAACGAAGGAGTTTCGAACTTGAGACTTATTCTATACTCTTAATCTATTTCAGGCACTTCACAAAATTTTAATTCAAACCACTATTTTCCCTAACATAAAATGATCATTGAGGCAGCTGCATTTTTTTTGGGTCAATAGGTAACATTTTATTACAAACACACCATACAGACAAGAGTGGGGGCCCAAAAACACACCAAGCACACAGCAACATTAGGATCTCCAAAACAATGGCAAACGAAAAGCCCAACACACAAAAAACACACAAAGAAACCCTGAACGCCTGGATCCTCTTCTACCGCCGAAGCACCTGCAGTACTTGCCGCTGACTACGAACCAGTCCTTCTGTAAATGGCAGAGATAAGAACTCGCCAAACCCCTAAAACAAAAAAAGAACCAAATTTTATTGTCCTCTAGCAAACACCCCACAGCTTGGAGCGCAGCCACCAAGAGAATGAAGGGAAAGTACTCCCAACAGGTAGCAGTGTCGAGAGATCGACAAATAGGAGGAAAGTGGTGGTGTAAAAACCCGAGCCGAAGCTCTACGCACAATCCAAATGCTGCCGCGAAACACAACTTAACAAAATGGTTACGTATCAAAGCAATTTTGGAGTGGAGAGAGGACGAATCCAAGCAGCACATAAAGAAAGTGATTTGAGTAGATGCATGGGGGTGGAGAGATAAGTGGGAGGAGAAGAAAGGGGAAATTGGGAAATAAAGCTTTCTGATTGTGAGCAGAGGCTGGTTAAATCAAAGGCACAAGGGGGTGGAAACAAAGATGGAAACAAAGGGGAAAAACAGGCTGGAAAGCAGAGAGTAACAAAGGAGAAAAACAGCCCCCTCTCTCTCTCTAAACCCTAAGATCGTTCAATCAAATAGGCCTACAACACGTTATCAGCATGCTTTTGCCAGAAGCTGAGGAATTGACGCATTGTAGGATGAGGCTATCTTCCACAAAATTCAAAGGCTTATATTTGTTTTTTGCTAATCAGGTACACTTAAAATAAAAGAAGATATTTGAAACGTCTACAAAGCATGAAAACATTCCCCATGATGCATAAACCCCTCTATGTTTATATTTTCCTTACAATATATACATATATATATATATATATATTGTATATGTTCATATATTTGTCAATATATATTTGTTTCATGCATTACGCAATTAAATTGCTATGTGGAATTTGTGAGTCAATGTATATAAAATAAATTAAAAGCAAATCTAGGGTTTGTAAAACCCTACCCATGTCGAAAGAAAAAAAGGGAAAATTGGACATGGTGCGGCACACCCACTGCACCACAACTATGCACCACCGTCGGCAAGGTCTTTTCCCCGGCCCAAAGATAAAGGCTCCAGCTTTAGCTGGGCCTCCCGTGTGCTAGCCTACAAGCCAGCGTCAGCTAGGCTTGTCCCATTTCCCTCCTTAGGCCCAAAACCAACAGCCTTATCTGCTGGACCCCCCCCCCCCCCCCCAAAACCCATTCGGCCCGTAGCCTGAAGACCACCCCGATGGCTGCTTTTACAGCTATACCTAACCCGAGCTCTTTTGCTCACGGCACCCAACCCAAATTTTTGGGCTATGGTATTTTCGACCTAATGATATTATTTTAGTATTATTTTGCTTCTACAATCGATCCCGTATGGCCCGATTTATTGAATTAATTAAAAGTGACTTGCAATCCATTAATCTGATAATGAATCCAAAATTATTGACCTGAAAATCACTTTTGGACATTAACGATTTAATAATTTATTTTTATACTTTGAACCGTTGACATACTTTCGTAGTAACGACGCTCTCACACTTGAGTTCTCGAAGAACCTCAAATCCACTATATTTAAATTAGTATATTGCATTATGTGTTTCTTGCAGGAACCTCTCCTTATGAACTAATTGTTCATAAAAACTAAATTGAACCTGTAGTTTCAAATTTAGTGCCTTTGAAACCTAAAGTTTTCATTCAAAACATACCACATGAAACCTGTAGTTTTCATGCATAAATTAAACCAATACATGTCTATAGAACCTATATGTTCTACGATATATGTCTATGGCTTACCATATGACTAATCATGTTTTTTCCCTCTGTTTTAGGGACATGTCGAACTTGAACAAGCTCGATTTCTCCGCTTTAGAAGTCTCCGGAAGAAATTATTTAAAGTGGGTTCAAGACGTGAAGCTCTATCTCACTGCAAAGGGTATTAGAGCCACCATCGAGGCACCTATCGACAACAAACATGTCGACGAAGCTCAGAAGGCTACTACAATTATCTTCATTCGAAGACACATCCATGATGTACTGCAGACCGAGTACCTCACTGAGAAGGACCCACGCACCCTCTGGCTTGCTCTGGCTGACCGTTTCAATCACTAGAAAGACATATACTTGCATGAAGCAAGACATGACTGGCAACATCTTTGTTTCCAGGACTTTAAGTCCGTGAATGAATATAACTCTGAAGTTTGTAGAATCCGTTCACTGCTGAAATTTTGCAAAGTTGAACTAACCGAATCAGATCTCTTGGAGAATACCTATTCGAACTTCCATGCTACCAATATTATCCTGTAGCAACAATATAGGGCACATAAATTCACCAAGTTTTCAGATTTGATCTCTGTTTTACTACTCACTGAAAAGCAGAACCAGCTTTTGATGAAGAATCATCAAGCTCAACCCACTGGCTTGAACGCCGCGCCTGAACTACATGTGACCAATTCTAGCAGCCATAAACGATGAAAAAATCATCGTGGCCGTGGCAATGGGTGGCAAGCCCAACCACGGACCCAAGGTCAACAGAGTGCCGCACCTAAGGGAGGAAATGTGGCCCAGCAGCATCCACCACTTGCCTCTAAGGCCACAAACTTCAAGAACAAGGGCAAAGCTCCCGTTCAACTTGCTTCTACTAAACTGGACATGTGATATCGTTGTGGATCAAGGGATCATTGGTCATGCGTATGCCGAGCTTCCCCTAAGGCTATTACCAAGTATCATTCCCGTCGTGAACTTTGCACATGTGGATCATCCGGAAGATGCTACTACATCAATGGAGATATCGGATTTTCAGGAGACGTCAGCTCCTATGGATGAATAAATTAGACATGTTTTTAGGGTGTTTACCTCTAGTGGCTGAACCCACTAGGAGTGGCCGGCCTTTCCTTCCTAATTTTCTAGGTTTATGGTTTAATTTTGAACAATTTTTCTAAGTATTTGGAATAATTTGTTTGGTTTTGGTTTGTTTTGAATTATGGATTTCTATTTGAATGGATATTATTTTCTCGAATTGCTTAATTGAATGAATGGACTTATATTTATGCATGTGACCAATTCAGTCAATTTATTTCTAGGTATGTCTAGTGGGGAAGTTAGTTGTCTTGCAGATAGTGCAACCACGCACATCATCTTGCGTGAACGACACTATTTTACTAACTTAATACCCAAGAAAGCTTATTTGACAACTCTCTCAGGCCCATCCAACCTGATTGAAGGATACGGAAAGGCCTGTATCATGTTATCCAATGGTACAATCTTAACCATTAAGGAGGCACTCTGTTCTCCACGTTCTGGAAGAACGTTGCTGAGTTTTAGAGATATTCGAGATAATCAATATCATATTGAAACCACTGAAGATAATGGTTCTGAATTTCTTTGTATCACTTTGTACGAATATGGCCAGAAGCTTATTCACGAGAAGTTGAAACGTCTCCCGAGTGGGTTGTACATCACAACCATTCACGACATAGAAGCCCACAATGTGGCCGACCCTATGCCTGAGTTCCAAGACACTTTATTGCTTTGGTATGACCATTTGGGACATTCTAGACGTGACATGATGCACCGTATCCTCAAATCTTCACACGGGCATAAGTTACATCCCTATGTTGGAGTTTCGCCATGCAAAGTGTGTTCTTTAGGGAAGTTGAATACTCAACCCTCACATACAAAGATCATTCACGACCCCCCTAAATTTCTTCAGAGGATTCAAGGGGACATTTATGGACCTATCCAACCAACCTGCGGACCATTTAGATACTTTATGGTGTTGGTTGATGCATTGACACGATGGTCACATGTTTACCTGTTGTCCACACGCAACGCTGAGTTTGCTAAACTCCTAGCTCAAATCATTAAGCTAAGGGCTCACCACCCTGATTATCCGATTAAGTTGATTCGACTGGATAACGCTGGAAAGTTTACGTCACAGACTTTTGACGATTATTGCATGTCAATAGCGATTGATGTGGAACATCCTGTACCCCATGTTCACACCCAAAACGGCCTGGCAGAAGCTTTCTTAAAGCGTCTTCAATTGATAGCTCGAACTTTGGTCATGATAACCAAACTGCCGGTATCTGCCTGGGGTTATGCAATATTGCACGCAGCTATGTTGGTCCACCTGAGGCCCACCGCTACCCAACCACATTCACCATTACAGTTGGTCACTAGATACGAGCCTGACGTCTCACATTTACGGGTGTTTGTGTGCACCATTTATGTGCCAATAGCGCTACCACTACGTACCAAAATAGGTCCTCAGAGAAAAATGGGAATCTATGTCGGTTATGATTCGCCATCAATTGTTCGCTACTTAGAACCCTTGACAGGAGATCTCTTTACCGTACATTTTACGGTTTGTCACATTGATGAGACAGTCTTCTTGTCGTTAGGGGGAGATAAGCATGTTAACGTTCCCCTAGAACACCGCGAATTATCGTGGTATGCTCCCACTATGTCTCATTTAGATCCCCACATTGCCCAGTCTGAAACTGACGTGCGACGAATTATAGATCTTCAAAGCATTGCTCAAAGCATGCCGGATGTCTTTAATGATCCAGCAAAGGTGACAAGATCACATATACCCATTGCAAACACACCTGCAAGGATAGATGTACCCCATATACGTCCACAACCCGCCTGGGAAAGCTAAACCATCCTTGAAGGTGGGGAGGCAGCACCTTCCACATGGTAAGATACATTGGCGGTTAGCCAATCATCTGCTCCAACCATGAAGCGTGGTAGACCATTTGGTTTAAATGATTCACAACCCCGGAAGAGGAAAATGGCACTAACTAGCGACCCTAGTTTGAATCCAACCATCGCTCACTCATCCGTTCCAACGCATGAGGTTATTCTAGATTATGGTGATGCTTTAAATGAAACATGCTAGCCTCCCGAGAATCATGAGATTTTAGTCCACTACGCAGTATTGGATGAGGTTTGGAATAGGAATGAGATGATCGTTGATGATGCATTTGCGTACTCAGTAGCTACTGACATCATGCTTAATGATGACATTGAACCACGTTTCATCGATAAATGCCGACATAGAACTGATTGGTCAAACTGGAAACAAGAAATCCAGGTCGAACTCGATTCACTCACGAAACGTAAAGTGTTTGGACCTATCGTTCCTACACCACCACGCGTGAAGCCCGTTGGCTACAAGTGGGTTTTCGTGAGGAAGCGTAATGAGAAGAATGAAATAGTGCGATACAAAGCACGCCTCGTAGCGCAAAGCTTCTCTCAGCGCCCTGGGATTGATTACGAGGAGACGTATTCCCCTGTAATGGACGTTATAACGTTCCGCTACCTTATCAGTTTGGTAGTTTCCGAAAAAAATGAATAGGCAGCTTATGGACATGGTAACCGCGTATCTCTATGGGGATCTAGATATGGAAATATACATGAAAATTCTGGAAGGACTTCCATTGACTGGTTCAAATAGTTCTAGACCACGGAACACTCTCTCAATCAGGTTGAGAAGGTCATTCTACAAATTGAAACAATCTGGGCGGATGTGGTATAACCGTCTGGGTGAATATTTGACAAGTTAAGGTTATGTGAACAATGGATTATGCCCATGCGTGTTCATAAAGAAGTCACATTCCAGATTTGCAATCGTTGCAGTTTATGTCGATGACATGAACCTCATCAAGACTTCCGCAGAGCTTAAGGAAATTGCTACGCACTTGAAATCGGAATTTGAGATGAAAGATCTTGGGAAAACTCGATATTATCTCAGCCTGGAGATCGAGCATTATTCGGATAGAATCCTAGTACATCAATCGAACTACACTCAAAATGTGTTACGTCGTTTTAATGAGGATAAAGCGAAGCCTTCGAGTACACCCATGGTCGTTCAGACTCTAGATGCTAAACGAGATCCCTTTTGTCCAAATGAGGATGAGGAAGAGATTTTGGAACCCGAAGTTTCATACCTAAGCGCAATTGGGGCTTTATTGTACTTGGCTCAGTGCACTAGACCTGACATCCCCTTCGCTGTTAATATTTTGGCAAAATACAGCAATGTACCCACACGCAGGCAAGATACAGCACTGGAATGGTGTTAAAGATATTCTCCACTACCTCAAGGGTACAACGGATTTGGGCTTGTTCTATACCCGTGAATCTTCGAATGTTGCCGCCTCCTATGGTCCTCGGATTGATTCTCGTCTTGTTGGTTACGCAGATGCTGGATATCTGTCTGACCCACATAAAGCACTCAAACGAGTTATGTCTTTACCGTTGGAGACACCGCTATATCTTGGAGGTCTACTAAACAAACGCTAGTTACGACTTCGTCGAACCATGTTGGGATTCTCGCCCTGCATGAAGCATCACGTGAATGTTTTTGGCAGAGAGAAGTTATGGAACATATTCGAAGCACTAGTGGTCTTACATCAGTCGTTGACCTTCCTACGACGATCTTTGAAGACAATGCAACATGTATCGAGCAGTTAAAGAATGGATACATCAAGAGAGATAACACCAAGCATATAGCGTCAATGTTCTTTTACTTACACTAGCAACAGCATCATCAGAACATTGAAGTCAACCTGGCCGATCTCTTCACCAAGTCATTGCCCAAGTCTACTTTTCAGAAGCTCGTCCAAGGAATCGATATGCATAAATTATCTGAGTTGAATCGCTTGTAGTTCTCTTATTTAGAAGGTACTTATTTAGAAGTTATGTCAAACTCAGGGGGAGTATCTAGAAGCATACTCACTTGATCTTAATGTACTTTTTTTTCCTACGATTAGGAACAATTTTCCCACTATGTTTTTGCTACCTAACGAGGTTTTAATAAGGCACCCATCCTGGGATGATCATACCCCGTTGAGTTCACTACTTTCGTCCTGTTTGATGTTTGTTTTAGACATTATGCATACTTCTCACTTTTCTACTTTCTTAAATTTGAGACTCGCGTTCACCTGTTGTGCTGATGACTTCATCAACTATTCAACCTTATCTACTGAAGATCTGATGCGATGGTTTGTTGAGTATTTACACACTCAATGGGGAGTGTTGCAGTCATATTTAGAATAAGAATGTAATTGTGTAAATCTTAGTAGATATGGGAATGTATATTATATTCCTATTAGGAGTAGATTACCTATTAAATGTTGTAATCCTAAAGGGAAAGGTTTTTGCCTATCTTACTACTATAAATAAAGGCACAATGGGGTGATACAAACTCACCTCACAATTAAATCACTCTCTCTTCTCTCTAATTGCCGCCGGCCCCCTCTCTCTCTCTAATCCCTAAGATCGTTCAATCAAATAGGCCTACAACATGCACAAATTATTATGAGTTTCTCATATTACACTTGTCTGTTGGGTTTCTATTACACATGTCTATTGGGCTTCCAAGTATGCAAGTTTTGGGTGTTTAGGAGTATAAGAACCCAAATATTTTAAAATGTATTTCAATTGTTGACAGTAGGTATTGCCAATATTCCTCTTACTTTAGCCACTCGAGAGAAATAGGTATGGGGTTTTACCAAAAATCCTCGACAGTATGTATGTCTACCATTACTTATAAAGCACTACATTGGCTCTTCTTCTAGCCGATGTGGGACTCAAATGTGGCCTCTAATCTCAACCACCAAACTCCAACAATCACAACTTGCAATCCTAATGCGCTTCGGATACTTACGAGGTACTCAATAGAATAGTTTTTAACTGTTGAATTCTAAATCAAAGATGCAATGAGGGAATTGTTATTGGTACTCCTAAAATCTCATTTTGCACTCCAAACTTTCTTTAATTAGAAAGAAAAATACATTTGTGAAAAATATAAAATGAGATTTTTGGAGTGCTTATAACAGTTTCCATCTAAAAATTCAAAAATTCAAAAACTTATATATTTTGGAACATTGTATAACTTTCGTGTAGTTAAACAACTTATCAGCATTGAGATTCTTGAGATGACACATGGCAAGCCACATGTTTTATTCCAGCATACAACTATCCTTTGGCACCAAAACACATATCTTCCTCGCCAAAACCCCGAAAACCCACTACACAAAACCTTTTAAATTTCAACAGGAAATCAGGAACAAAGAAGTTAAGAAAATCCCAATTCCATCGATGGCCACAGAGAAACAGTACTGGCTTTTCAAGTCCATGAAGCTCAACGACCTCTACTGCTTCTTCCACTCGGGCGCCAAGGCCCGTCGAGTAGTCCGCGTCGTCACCATCGTGCGGGAATAGTATTTAGAAAAAAGGGATGATGAGGTGGTTGATGTGAAGGCGGTTGGGGAGATGAGGAGGCCGATGGACTTAAAGGAGATGAAGGGGGATGAGGGGCTTAAGGGGTTTGCTCTGTTTTGGCAGCTGAAGCTATCGGTCATGCCAGTTTTGCGTTAGGATCAAATTCTCAGCTCCTTGCTCAGACCTACAGGTAGCTAGCAACAATGGAATAGTATATGGAAGTGTGGAGATGAAGACTAGAGAGAGAGCTGAGCTCCTTGCTCATATCTGCAACTAGCTAACAAATATAGAACATAAATTTTAATAAAAGTACACTTTAAGGGATTAAATTGAATATGTAATTTTTAAAATTTTAATCTTTTGCAAGGACTATTGTTCCAAAACCCCTTAATTAAATGCTTACTATTCCCTTAAGCCGTGAATAAGATAATCACAATCCTATCATTACCCTCTTCTTCTAAATCAACCTTGTCCTTAAGGTTAGGACTCAAAGTTGGAACGTTGCTATTATATATTTATATATTAGTTCAAGTGTAAATAGTAGTCTGCTATCCCACATTGACGAAGTGTATATGTACTACCAATTGTAACTCCTATATATACTCTACTTTGGAGATTAATGAATATACAAGAAATTCTCAAATATTGTCATACATATTTTTGGTATTTTACCATGTTTAATTCAACTTGGTATCAGAGCAGTTCGCTCTTGGTGACCTGTGTGCTTTAATTTTGTGCCCACTTTTCTTAGTATTGTTCAAAAAAAAAAAGATTAAAAAAAAAATGAATAGTATTGTGCTACAGTACCGAGAATGGTGCAATGCTATAGTGTCGTGAACATTGCATTGCTGCAATCCCGAAACAGTTAATCTGCTACAGTGTTCTGGTAAATTGTCTTAATTCTTCTATGTATCCTTTCTGCCTTTATTGTTCGTGTTTTAGCTAAATGGCTCAATATAATCATAGTGTTGTTATACATCTTGGTGGAACAAATATATGGATAATTGATACTGGGGCCACTGATCATGTGACTGGTGACCCCTATAGTGTTTGATGAGTTATGTGACTATGTTTGTGATTCATATATTACTAGTGCAAATGGAGCATCTTCCCTTGTGAAGGGTGAAGGCACTATCTCTCTCACTCCGACCTTATCACTGGTCCACGCTATACTTGTTCCTAATGTTAAGTGCAATCTTTTGTCAGTAGGAAAACTGCTTGATACCTTATATTGTTCCGCTCACTTCTACCCCACATATTGTTATTTTCAAGACATTTAAAATCAGAAGATAATTGGTCATGGTAAAAGGGGTTTGTACATCTTGACTATGGAGGATACTATTGGTTCAGGTTCAAATAATCATCAAGTTCTAAGTGCTAAAGTAGATGACAAACATCAAATTTGGTTGTGGCATTGACGTTTGGGACATCCATCATTCATTTATATGAAGCATTTATTTCCTTCTTTGTTTCGCACTTGTAGTGATTCAGAGTTCAAGTGTGAAACATTTGTCATGGCTAAGAGTCATCGTGCTTCCTTTCCCATAAGTGATTCTAAAGCTACTTTGCCATTTGATTCGATACATTCTGATATGTGGGGTTCGGCGAAGGTTACTTCTAATGGATTTCATTGGTTTGTTACTTTTATTGATGACTATACTCGATAAACTTGGGTGTTCTTGATGAAGAATAAGAGTGATGTCCCTTTACTTCTTCAAGAATTTTGTGCAATGGTGTCTACTCAGTTTTAGACCAAAGTTAAGGTCTTCAAGTCTGATAACGGAGGAGAATATGTGAATCACACTTTGGCATGCTTTTTTCGTGATCATGGTATTATTCACCAGACGACTACTCGGTTTACACCCCTAACAAAATGGTGGGTCCGAAAGGAGGAATTGTCAAATAATGGAGTTTGCTCGCTCCTTGATGCTGGATAAATATGTTCTTCATCATTTGTGGGGTCATGTTATTTTGGCTGCTGTGTACTTGATAAATCGTGTTCCAAGTAAGGTTCTTGATTTTCAGACATTGTTTGATGTGCTACAAAAGCATGTTTTTCTTGTTTTTGTATCCAAACTTCCTCCGAATGTGTTTGGGTGTGTGGCGTATGTGCATGTCTACTCTCATCAGCATAGTAAACTTGATGCATGTGTTCTCCGATGTGTATTTATTGGATATGTTAACAATCAGAAAGGCTATAAATGTTATCATCCTTTGACTCAGAAAACTTATATTACCATGGATGTCACCTTCCATGAGGAAGTTCCGTATTTTGTGAAGCCCTCTTTCGACTCCCCACTTATGGGGGAGAGGGGTAGTGAAGTGCAATTTCAAATAGATGGTATGGATGATGTATTATAGGCAGAGTTGGGGACGGAACCTGTTATGCTGCGTGATACTGACCAGTCAGCTACAGATGGCGATCGCCAACTGTCATTCCTAAGACTATTTCTACTGACGACCAGTCAGATGTGCCCAATGAGTTGCTTGTTGTTGATATGTCTGACGAATTGCCTTTTGATGACCAGTTGCTTGCTGCTGGTATAAGTAACGAGTTACCTGTTGATGGTTCGTCTAGTGATGATTCTTCTAATGGTTTGGTACAAGATGGTGACACACATGAGGTAAATTATGATGATTCTTCTACTTATCAGTTGCCTTCACGAGTTATTCGTGGAAAACCTAAAGTACAATATGAGCTTGATATGCATGCCAAAGCCAAGTATCCTATCAACAACTATGTGTCTACTCATCGTTTGTCTAAACCATATGCATCTTACATATGTCAGCTATCTAGTATATCAGTTCCAACAAAATTGCAGGATATTTTGTCTGACCCTTAGTGGGTTAATGCCATGAATGTTGAGATGGAAGCTTTGGAAAAGAATTCTACTTAGGATTTGGTTCCGTTGCCAAACGGGAAGAAAGCTGTTGGATGTAGATATATGTTCACTATTAAGAATAAAGCATAAGGTTCTATTGACCGGTACAAAGCCATATTAGTTGCTAAGGGTTATACTCAAACTTATGGTGTGAACTATTAGAAAACTTTTGCTCCTATTGTCAAACCTAACATTGCCCATGTTTTTCTGTCCTTAGCAACAAACTATGATTAGCCCCTATTACAGTTTGATGTTAAGAATGCTTTCCTTCATGGTGATTTTAAGGAGGAAGTTTATATGGATCTCCCACCTGGTATCGGTATATCTCCTGAAAAAGGTGTTGTGTGCAAATTGCAAAAGACTTTGTATGGTTTGAAACAATCTCCTAGAGCGTGGTTTGGGAGGTTTACAAGTTCAATGAAGAAGTTTGGGTATTTTCAGAGTCACTCAGATCATAATTTGTTTCTAAAGTGACGAAATGGTAAGCTAACTGCATTGATTATTTATGTTGATGACATGATAGTGACTGGTGATGATCAGAAGAAGGTACAATGCCTTCAAAAGTACCTAGCTACTAAATTTGAGATGAAAGAATTGTATGAATTGAAGTATTTTCTTGGAATCGAGGTTGCACGATCTAAGATGGTTTTTTCTGTCTCAACAAAAGTATGTTCTTGATTTATTAGCTAAAACAGGTATGTTAGATGCAAACCTATTGATACTCCAATTGAGAGAATCATCGTCTGGGCTTATATCCGGATCAAGTTCATACTTATAATAAATGGTATCACAGGCTTGTGGAGAAATTAACTTATTTGTCTCACACTCGTCCTGACATTGCTTATGCAGTTAGTGTGGTAAGTCAATTTATGCACTCACCTAGTGAAGCTCATATGGATGCAGTAATCCGTATTTTGAGGTACTTGAATATGGCTCCTAGCAGATGCTTGATTTTCTCCAAGAATGGACATTTGAATGTAGAAGGGTATATAGATGCAGATTGGGCAGGTTCAATCACTGACCGGCAATCTATATCTGGATACTTTACTTTTGTGGATGGTAATCTAGTTACTTGGAGAAGCAAGAAACAAAAAGTGGTGGCTAGGTCAAGTGCTGAAGCTGAGCTTCGTGGTATGTCTCATGGTGTATGTGAGTTGTTGTGGTTGAAAAAATTGTTGAGAGATCTTAGATTTAAACCCAAGGGTGCTATGAAACTCCATTGTGAAAACAAGGCTACTATTGAGATTGCTCATAATCCAGTGCAACATGATCGAACAAAACATATGGAGATTGATCGACATTTCATCAAGGAAAAATTGGATGCTGGAATTATTAATTTTCTGTTTGTGGGATCTCAAGATCAACTTGTTGATGTGCTTACTAAGGCTGTGTCTAGTAGTGTGTTTTCCAACTTGATTGACAAGTTGAGCATGCGTAACATCTTTGCTCCAACTTGAGGGGGAGTGATGTGAGTTATATATTTATATATTAGTTAAAGTGTAAATAGTAGTCTGTTGTCCCACATTAACAAAGTGCATATGTAATACCAATTGTAACTCCTATATATACTCTACTTTGGAGATTAATGAATATACAAGAAATTCCCAAATATTGTCATATATATATTTTTGGTATTTTACCATGTTTAATTCAACTGGAACTCTGGGATCCTGGCAGTGAAAGAATCAAAATCTTCCCAAGTTTCTTCATCTGAGCACAATTTCCATTTCACCAAAAATTGAACTCCAGCTGTATCCCCCTTTTTGTAAACTCTCATTTTGAGCACCTATTCTGGTTCCTGAGTAAGTAACCCTTCAACAGTTACCAGTGGCAGTAGAGGAACAAGATTGACATGTGCATCCAAATGCTTCTTCAAGCAACTCTCATGGAAACCTGGATGAATCTTGAAATCTACATGAAGTTTCAATTTGTAAGCCAGACTGCCCCACCTTCTTCAGAACCTCAAAGGGTCCAAAAAACTTGGTATGTAATTTGTAAAGCATGAGTTGCCAAGGATTTGAGCTGATAAGGATGTAAGATTATTTGAGTATCAATGAAATCCCATCAGTTGACTTACATGACAATCAACTTGGTAACAAGTTGATTCTCGGCCAAATATGTGGGAGTCCCGATATGAATGAGATTTGAAGTCTTAATCACATGCAACTAATTAGGAGGCCTCATTAGGTAAGACTTATATACCATGTTAAGAAATATAATTGATATCATAAGCTATGGGATATTCCTCACTACTTTATGATAAGCAGATTAGTAGGAAACCCTAGTGATATAAATATGGATGTTTCTGCATGCATAGTACGCATTCTTCTTTAGTGTTGTTTACCCTATTCATTAGTAAAGAACATTCTGATTGTGTGTGGAGAAAACCTCCTTACTCTATAACCTTTGCATTATGTCTGCTACATCAGGTTAGTATTATATGGTTTTATCCATTCATGTCTATAACTATGATCTTATATACTGTTGTGTTTATTCTTATTTCTTACATGTGGTATCAGAGCCACCACAACAGTTTTATGATTTGGTTTACAAAATGTTATGAGTATTTTTCAATCATCAGATCCTGTATAATGCTTTCGATGCATGCATGTATATATTTAAAATATCCTAACTACATGAGATGGATACATCTATATGTGTTTCGATTACTGCTCACTGAATCAAGTATAGTTAACAACATCAGCAACATGAAATGAATCCTCCAATCAGTTGTTGTTTAAAGAAATGCTGTTGAATATTAATATCATTATTTGTCACTTTTTTGAATCGATAAAACAATTGGCATTATGTTATTGATGTTGAAGGAAATCTACAAGTATTTTCTGCTTAAAAGTAATTGCTTATAGATTTCATATTGGTTTGAACAGAACATGTGACTTATGTGCAATGATGAGTACCTTAAAAATTTATCCAAAAGGATTTTTGTGATGTATTTAGTTCTGGCACTAAGTTAATGTGTAATGGAGTGTGAAACTATAAGGTTTTATAGTTCTTATGCTCAAAAGTGTTGAACTATGTAAACAAGTTGCAGTTTTACAATTTAGTTATGCAAAAATAACATGATCAGTGCCAATCTAAAGAATGACACTGGAATTGTATGATTACTGCAATAACCAGAAGACATCATGTTATAGTTTTCTGTTTTCTGACGGACAAGATTAATAAACCATAAAATTTTATTTGAGTTCCAGGTATAACTTCTCTCAATTTCAACAACATTAAGACCCTAACTAGTTCAAACTATAAAAAGTGGAAGCAGGATATTGAAATCGTGCTAGGGCTAATGGATTTTGACCTGGCTTTAAGGGAAGATGAGCTTGCGCCATTCTGTAGACAGCACAGTGGAACAAAAAACTAAGTTTGATAAGTGGGAAAAAGCTAATCGTATGTCACTACTGATCATGAGGAAGGCAATGACTGAGTCAGTGAGATGAGGCATTCCAAAAAGTGAGAAGGTAAAGGAATTTTTC
Source organism: Heteromeles arbutifolia (assembly GCA_024362995.1). Taxonomy (NCBI): domain Eukaryota; kingdom Viridiplantae; phylum Streptophyta; class Magnoliopsida; order Rosales; family Rosaceae; genus Heteromeles; species Heteromeles arbutifolia. The sequence goes on from JANCRC010000002.1 coordinate 22,197,433, forward strand.
ACTTCAATTGGTGAAAAATTCAAAGAGTCTGACAAGGCAGAAACAAGTAATTTCCTCACCAAACTCACCATAATGAAGTTGGATGGAATTGGCAGCATTAGGGAACACATATTGAAGATGGATGACACTGCACAGAAGCTGAAAGATCTTGAAGTCCCGATGAATGATCAATTCATTGTCTATATGGCCTTGAACTCATTGCCTGCATAATATGGACAACTCAAAGTCTCCTACAATACTAAAAAAAAAGTGAAGTGTTGATGATCTCATATCTATCTGTGCTCAGGAAGAAGCAAGACTCAAAAGTGACAAAGCTGATCAATTTGTCAATCTCATTCACAGTGCCAAAGGGAAACATGTTGCAGTTGACCATGCCCATTCTGCTGCTGGTAAGCAAAAGAAGAAAGCAAATTCTTCTTCTTTTAAAAATGCTAACCCCCTTAAAGGAACTAAAAAATTCAAAACTGTTGACAATGAGAGTGGGAAACCTTGTTATCTCTGCAAGGAAATGGGCCACATAAGTTAAAAATTGGCTTATAAAGAAATGTAATGAAATTGATGTTTTTGTTTGTTTTGAGTCAAACTTGATTTATGTTCCTCCCCACAGTTGGTGGTTTGACACTAGGTGTTCCATTCACATTACAAATTCTTTGCAGGGATTCACAAACCTAAGAGAGAAAAGCAAGGAGATTTACAATGTCTTTGTTGGGAATGGGAGCAAGGTAGCTGTTGAGTCGATTGAGACTGTTCAGCTTAAATTATCATCTGGTTTTGTTTTAGTTTTAAGTCCAATACTTTTTGTACCTTCCAGAAGGAACTTAATTTCAGCATCTAAATTAGTAAAGTCGGGTTATGCTTTTGTGGGAGACAATGAAGGTGTAAAACTTTTTCATTGAAATAAGATGGACACCTTGCTTGGTATTGCTTTACTTAATGTTGATATGTGGAAATTGCAATGCTCATATGCAACTGAGTTTTTTAATGTGTATCATGCTGGCTCAAAAAGGTTGTCTTCAAATGAAAATTCTTCCATACTTTGGCACAAACGTTTAGATCATATTTCCAACGAAAGAATCATGCTTTTGACTAAACAAAACCTATTGCAAAGTCTTAACTTTGAAACCTTTCTTGATTGTATAGATTGTTTTAAGGGAAAAATGACAAATGCATGAAAACTTGGGTAAAATAGAAGTCAAGATCTCTTAGAAATAATTCACACAGATGCTTGTGGTCCTTTCCCTAGTAAAACCATTTGTGGCAACACTTACTTTGTGACCTTCATAGATGATTTTTTGAGATATGGTTACATTTTTTTAATCCCTGAGAAATCTGCAGTGCTTAATTGTTTTAAAATTTTCAAACTAGAAGTGGAAAAACAACTTGACAAACACAAAGAAATTGTGAGATCCGATAGGGGTGGTGAGTATTTTGGCAAGTACACTGAGGCAGGACAACATAAAGGTCCCTTTGCACTCTACCTTGAACAGACAAACATCATTGCTCAATACACAACTCCCGGGACTCCCTAACAAAATGGGGTTGCTGAAAGACGAAATAGAACACTGAAGGACATGGTCAGGTCCATGTTTTCAAGGTCACAACTTCCTATTTTTTTATGGGGTGAAGCTTTGAGAACTGGAAATTACATAATCAATAGAGTTCCCACAAAGTCAGTGCAAACTATACCCTTTGAAGCATGGACAAGCAAGAAACCAAGTTTCAATCATTTCCACATATGGGGTTGCAAGGCTGAGGCACGATTTTACACTCCAAATGAGAGAAAGCTCAATCCAAGAACTGTGAGCTGCAGGTTTGTTGGCTATTCTTGAAAATCTAAAGGGTTCAAGTTTTATTGTCCGAACTCTCATACAAGAATACAAGAAACTCACAATGCTAACTTCATTGAGGAACTGGAACCAGAAGCTTCAACAAGTGCATGCATGGATTTTGAAGAATTGGATGAAAATGTTGGTTTACACGCTTCTCAAGGAACCAATGTGGATTTGCTTTCCCCACTTGCTACAGCAACTCATTCGGACAACATGGAGGAATTAATGCAGACCCCACCTTTCAACAACATGGAGGAATTATATCAACCTCCATTAATTGACAATATGGAGGTACTAAATCAAACTTTGGATGAACAAGTTCAACCTGTAATCCAAGAAGAACAAGAGCTAGAACCACATGTCACAGAAACTGAGCCATTACCAATCAGGAGGTCTCAAAGACAAAGAAAGCCTGCACTATCCTCAGCCTTCTTTCTTTACTTGCGGAGATAGAATATAATATAGGTGATGAGGATGATCCTGCAACATATTCTCAGGCTATTAAAAGCATAAGAGCTGATATGTGGCACATGGTTATGATCGAAGAGTTAGAGTCTATGGAAAGGAATTAAGTATGGGACTTAGTGGTTAAAACTCCAGACCAAAAACCCATAGGATCCAAATGGGTGTACAAGACCAAAAGGAATGATCAGGGACAAATAGAGAGGCACGAAGCCATACTTGTGGCTAAGGGATTTACACAAAAAGAAGGGATAGACTTCAATGAAACATTCTCACAAGTCTCTACGAAGGATTCAATGAGAATAATAAGGGCACTTACTGCTCATTTTGATTTAGAACTTCACCAAATGGATGTGAACTCTTAATAGGGACTTGGATGAGGATATATTCATGCAACAACCACCAGGTTTTGTTGAAAGGGGGAAGGAGTCCATGGTATGCAAATTGAATAAATCCATTTATGGATTAAAGCAGGCTTCACAGCAATGGTACATTAAGTTTGATCAGGTTGTCACTAATGATGGTTTTGAAGAAAATAAAATGGATGACTGCATTTACATAAAGGTTAGTGGGTCGAAATTCATTTTTATGGTTTTGTATATGGATGATATACTTTTAGCAAGTTCATATTTTATCATTGCTGCACACAACTAAGAAGATGTTGGCCGCCAACTTTGATATGAAGGACCTAGGTGAAGCACACTTTGTTCTTGGCATCGAAATTGAAAGCAGTAGATCAAAAAGAGCACTTGGTTTGTCTCAAAAAAATTACACTGACAAGGTTGTGAAAAGGTTCAATATAGACAAGTGCTCTCATGGTGAACTACCTATTGAAAAATGGGATAAGCTAAGCATCACTCAAAGTCCTAAAAATGAACTTGAGAAGGAGACCATGAATGACAAGCTCTATGTTTCTCTTGTGGGAAGTTGATGTATGCTCAAGTATGTACTAGGCCTGATCTGGTATTTGCAGTCAGTGTGTTGGGGAGGTTTCAATCAAATCTTGGTGGACCTCATTGGGTAGCTACCAAGAAAGTTCTAAGGTACTTGAGAAGAACTAGGGATTTCATGCTCACATACAATCATGTTGGCAACTTGGAACTGGTTGCTTGGCTAGCTGTGTGGATGATCGTAAGTCAACCAATGGTTATGTTTTTTCAAACAAACTGCCATTGCTTCTTCAACAATGGAGGCAGAATTTGTAGGCTGCTATGTTGCCACTAGGCAAGCCTTCTGGATTGAAAATTTCACTAAGTGTTTGAGAGTTGTTGATAATATTGAGAGCCCATTAACAATATATTGTGACAACAAGGCTACAGTTTTCTTCTCCAAGAATAACAAGAGGTCTCTAGCTTGCAGATTAATGGACATCAAATATTTGAAAGTCATGGATGAAGTCAAGAAGAATTTGGTCAGTATAGAGCACATCAGCACTTAGCAAATGCTTGCTGATCCTATGACTAAAGCCTTGTCAGTGGGAGTATTCAAGAAACATGTTTTTAACATGGGGATTATGGAGACTTTTGATTCTGTGAATGAGTGGGAGTAAACTACTCAAAGGTCTCTCCAAATTTATTCTGAATATTTCGAACTCGTTGTTAAAGGTTTATTTCCAAACTTAAGATTTTGTCATCATATCATTTCCTGAGTAGACAAAATATTTTGTTAGTTTCTGTAATATTCAAATTTTAAGAAGTTGATATTTAGACTCATCAACTTAAAAACATGGTATTGTCTGCAACGTAGTGCTCTTCGTCTAAGTGTGTGTGGTTATAGAGTGCAAGTGAAAAATGACTTCACTTGGTTTTCTATGGTCCAGTATTTGGGATGAGAGTGACAAGTTGTTTAAGAGGTATCAGTTGCAAATTTTGTAAGACTTAGTGATCACTATTTCTGGTCATATAAGGATCGAATTCATTGAAACTTAAGTGGGAGAATGTAAGATTATTTGAGTATCAATGAAATCCCATCAATTGACTTACACGACAATCAACTTGGTAACAAGTTGATTCTTGGCCAAATATGTGGGAGTCCTGATATGAATGAGATTTGAAGTCTTAATCACATGCAACTAATTAGGAGGCCTCATTTGGTAAGACTTATATACCATGTTAAGAAACATAATCAATATCATAAGCTATGGGATATTCCTCATTACTCTATGACAGGCAGATTAGTAGGAAACCCTAGTGATATAAATATGGATGTTTCTGCACACATAGTACGCATTCTTCTTTAGTGTTGTTTACCTTATTCATCAGTAAAGAACATTCTGATTGTGTGTGAAGAAAACCTCCTTACCCTATAACCTTTGCATTATGTTTGCTGCATCAGGTTAGTACTATATGGTTTTATACATTCATGTCTATAACTGTAATCTTATATACTGTTGTGTTTATTCTTATTTCTTACAAAGGAATCAACTTCAAATACACAAAATTCCCAACTTCAAAGACCCTTTCACTTCTGTGCTTGTCAGCTTGCGCTTTTACACGAATTTGTGCCACCAAAAAATTTGTTCTCAGCATGGACAGTACGTAATTGATCTCTGGCTATTAACCATTGCTCCACCACTCCTAGTTTAGCAGTTCCCTTATCATATGCAGCGATGTGAGGATGGGTATATCCATAGACAACTTCACATGGAGTGAACTGAGAAGATGAATGGAAGGAAGTATTATAACTCCATTCAGCCAAGGAAGCCAGTGAAGCCATTTCTTTGGTTGACAGCTAGTGAAACATCTCAGATATTTGGGAGGGAAAATGGGGTCATGGAGTTTCTTGATTTGTTGTTGGATTTGTGGGAATTGCAATTTCTGGTTGAATTTTGTCTGTATTTTCTTAAGGGAATTGCAATTTCTGGGTTTCTTAGCCACCAAATGGGGAATATTTCATTTTCTTTTATTTATGTTTGTGGTGATGTAATTTAGGTTGTGATTTTAAATTAAATGCCTTACTTCGACTAAATTTTTTGTGTCTTTGATTTGTTTACCAATTTTTTTGTGCCTTTGACGAAGCATATTGAATTTGTTCGTTCAGTGTTTGGTTGTGTTGTTTTGAGTGAAGGATAAAATTGAAATTCATCTACTTTAGTGGAGAAACTTTGGTAATTTGGTCAAAAGTGGGGTTTATTTTAATAATCGTTTTCTATGGGATTGAGCTTTATATGTGTTTTATTTGATTATCTATTTCTATGGTACCGGGATGAAGAGTTTGTTGAATTAGGCAATGTAATTTGACTATATGATTTTAAAACTTATCTATGAATGGCTGTACAATTTATTACTGAGTAATGAAGTTTGTGATTAGCATCAGTGGCATTCAGTTGGTTTCTTTGTGGCTGGATGTGCAGTTAACTGCTTAAAATCTGTTTGTTTTGTGTTACGAAACAGCATTAGGACATGTCTGCTCTTACATAGTGGTGTTTGAAAAAATTGGGGATTTGGTTGGATTGGGGTCTGTTTTGCCTGGAAAATTAGTTTGGTTTTTAATCCCGCAGCATCGCACAGGCATCCTAAATATAATCCCAATCAATGACACAGGAAAATACCAATCAATTATTGCATATGTGAAATTACATGCTAGCGATATCGGGCAGATTCAGACAATTGTGGACCCTAAAATCTTTGGGAGATAGGGGGAGATGAACAAGCACAACAGCAGTTGCATGATTTTCTAGCACTAGCATGGCCATGCACCCAAGACACAAAGCGAAGGAAGGCCAGATATGATAGGTGTGGCTAAAGAACTCCGAATCGAGAAGTCTAGCTGGTAGTCTGGATAGTGGCGATGCAATGTAGTAGATTTTATGTGATTGTCAATTTTCGTATTGTTCGATGGTAGAAAGGAGGGAAAATGTGGTTTGGCATTGAACTAGTAGGCTTTTAACAAGCAGAAATCATTTCCACACTCATTTTCTCCATCTACATAGCCTTGTTTATTTATGTCCCTTAATTCTCCTTTGCTTTATGTAATCCAAGGGCTGAAATAACCAAGGGTGTGAAGGGGGAGAATATGAATGTGGTAATCACTTCCTAGTTCTTTGTAATTGAAGGTGATATCGCACCTTCTAATTTCCTAGTTCCTTCTTTTTTCTTTCCTTGTAAGTGACTAATTGTCTTTTTCTTTCCCAGCTGAAAAACCAAAGAAAAAGGCTGTCTTTGTGTTTGAAGCTGAAAGTAACGTTTTTTTAGAACATAACTTGTTGAACACGAATACTTGCATTAGTATTTAGCACTACATAACTGGAAAGAAAAATCATTCATTCATTGTTGAAAACCTTTTCATGGCACCAGAGAATTCGGAGAGATTATTTACATCTCAACATTTAATTTTCCTTTTTGGCTAACAAGAAAGACGTATAGTTCTCAAAGCTGCCATTTTTCAGAAAGAAGGAAAGAGAGTCATCGTACTACCAGAATCTAAGAAAATTATTAGAGGATCTTATTGCTTCTTCTGATGGAAGATCTCATCCTATTCAATGTTACTCTGCTGATGACCTCAACAGGTCAACCAACAACCTCCATCCTTCTCGCATTGTATGAAAGGGGAAATACCACAGAATGTTCAGGGGATTTCTAGATGGCCGATCAATTATCACTGCGACGTACTTCATCGGCCGCTGGCACATTGAGGATCGAGCTAGGTCTCAGGCTATTCGTGACATCGTCATTTCAACACAGACGACCAACCATGAGAATTTTTTGAAACTCTTAGGCTGCTGTTTAGAGTTCCCTGTACCAGTTCTGGTACATGAATACGCGGCAAAAGTACTCGACTCTGATGGAAGTCTAGGCGGTGCTAATGAAGACCAAATCTTACTACCATAGAACATTAGATTGCGTATTGCAAAGCAGCTTGCTCTTGCAGTTATCTCCATACCGCCTCTCCCTGACCCATCATTCATAGAAATCTGTCACCCAAATGTATTTTCTTGGACGATAACTATGTTCCCAAACTCTACAGCTTCTCACTCTCCGTTTCCTCCAATGGAATGGGATATTGAAAATTCTGTGAGCCGGACAGCTGGGTACCGTGACCCTGACTACCGGCTGTCTAATCGCATTTCAGAAAAAATGATGTTTATAGCTTTGGTGTGCTTTTACTCGTATTCCTGACCGCACGACGAGCTGTGAAATTTTGTCAGGTGAAAGGAAATATCGTCATCAAACCAAGGCGATTGTCGATCCGAAAATTTTTGAGGAGGTGGGGGAATATCAGGTCATACGACTGCAGTGGCATTCTTTTCTAGACCTCGCATTGTTATGCATTCGAGATATTGAAGACCGCCCACGTATGGTGGATGTGGTTAGAGAACTCGTTCGAATTGAAAAGTTTGTTTTGCCCAGCTAGGTTTAATCCACTACATTCATCGGGATTTAAAACCACATGTATTTTCTTGGACCATGATTATGTTCCCAAACTCTCTAACTTCTCACTCTCCATAAAAATTCCTCCTATGAAATCACACGTTGATGATGATGAGGTGAACAAAATCCGGTTACATTACAGAAAAAACTGGTGTGCTCTTACTTGTATTCTTGACGAGACGAAAAGCTCTGGATATTAATCAGGACGAAGGAAATGAACTTATGATTCCATATGTCCTCCTTCTATGAATTGGGAGGTGGGTTTGAACTATAAGGATGTGATTTTTTCACAGCCTTCTCATTTCCTCCTCTTTTCCTTTTCATTCTTTGCAAATGACTAAGTCCTCATTTTGTGTTGGATAATGAAATGGGAAATACAATAGCTTTGGGTAAATTTCTTAACAGTGCTGATCGTTCAATGGCATCGTTTACCTCGCAAAGCATTAGCAAGAAACTTGGGGTGTATTCTGTCCTGTTAATACTAGCTTTATTATCCATCTCGTTTGTTAACATCAGAGGGTATCGATTCAACCGCGGAAATAGCTTCTAGTTTAGAACTTCGGTCACGCATTGTTCAATTGTTAAGCTCCCGCTCCCTGTATTCCCGTATCAGGTCTTGCATTACTTTTGTCTTGGATGCAAAAAGCAAAAACGATGCCATCCAAAATCTTGTAAGTTCTGGTTTCCAACAACTTTGATCCTTTTAGCATTCTACAGAAGGTTTACTCTACGACCTGTTTCACGGTTGTCTAGACAATCAATCAATTATCATTACGAAATTCATCACTTCGGGATTGGGGTGGTAGGCAGAGGAACTGTCAAAGACCCCTGCTTCTTCTATGAAACATTGTGCCGGTTTTCGGGTGATAATTGAATTTGGAGGTGGGTTTGAAGGTGAGACTGTAAGGCCGGTGATGTGTTTTGCATTGCATGATGGGTGAGTGTATCATGTTTGTGACTTTGTCACAGCCTCCTATTTCCTAGTTCCATCTTTCTTCTTTCTTTCTTTGCAAGTCACCAGTTCTTCGGCCTGGCCCACCGCCTACTGCACCATGTAATTTCTTAGCAGGCCAGGCATCGTTGACTTTGCAAAGCATTACCAATAAACTTCCAATTCTTCAAAACTCTAGTCATCCGTCCGCAGAAGAAAACGAAACTGCCGGAGTAGAAGCGCGGCTGACCTGCTTGCACAAGGGCTGCTGGAGAAATCGATCGAGCTACTCTGAATCTTATCATACGTTGAAACAATGCCATCAAAACTCCTGCAACTGTAAGTTATCAGCTTATTTCCGATTCAATTCCTCTGTTTTCTTTTAAGGTCTACGAGGTGCTTTCAACCGTTGTATAAAGTTGAACCCAATCAAAATTAAATTAAAACTGAAAAGAAAAATGAAGATATTGAAATATGCTTATTATTCATTAGCAAAGTTGAAAGAGGCTGCAATTCGCCATATGGCTTAAGCAAATCAAAAGTTCGAGCTCACCACAGAACTATGTAATTAGAGTTCATAATCGAAGTATATATGGACTGTATTCCTAGCATTTGAAATATCAACCATTCTTAATAAAAGGAGTGCTTTGTCACGTTTATGAGCTACTGCAAGTTGTTTATGCAAAGTGAGTCTCCCAACACATAACCCATTAGCTAACATACTCAAAACGCATTCACTATTTGCACTCATAACATATCAATGGTCCAACAAACGTGGGGCTCGTAATTTATATAAGAAAGGGAAATGAAATCATAAATTAAAATTAAAACGTGCAAGTAAATAAGAATGATTACTTGCTAAAAAAATCCCAGTAGTCAGTTCCTTCTTGTTACTTCAGGGATTATCCAACAACCGGATCTCATCAAACTGCATCACCCAACAAAACAATAAAAAAACAAAAACAAAAAAAAACAAAAAACAAAAAAAAATAAATAAATAAAAATAAATTTCAGGGTAGCTAAATTAAACATACACTAACCTACCTTCGGGCCAGGAGAGTTCGTGGATTATGAATTGTTTTTGTAATTTTTAAACATATACTAACATACACTAACCTAACTGAGAAACCTAATTTTTAAAAGATTTTTTTGGTAAAGAACAGCAGTAATATTGCAATCATAGACTCATAGTGAAGGACATAATGCAGATATAAATTATTTAACAGAGGCCTTTGGCTGTACGAATATGTACAACAGAACAATAGTAAGCACAGTTCAAACTATGTTCTTATGTCCCATAATTTCCTTTCAAGTTGATAATTCATAGGTAATTTAGAAGGATACAATTGTTAAATAGTGGAAGACATTTTAAATGTATAATAAGAGCAAAACATAAAAAAAGTCATATGCATTTAGGTGAAACCTTACTGGATATTGCTTGGAATGTAGGTTCTGACCCGGTGAAAGGCTCTGTTAA